>OX463235.1:48395509-49595509 GCA_949820135.1 Sylvilagus floridanus
CTGTTGTAGCCACTTGGGGAGTGAATCAGCAGGTGGAAGATCTCATTCTTTCCCTGTACCTCTTCCTTTCAAATAAATAAAATAAATCTTTCTTTTTTTTTAAAAGGCAGCTTTCTCTGCAAACCAGAGTTTTCGAATTGGCCAGGCAGGCAAGGCACTTTGTAACCTACCATTACCTTAGGCTAAAATGTAGATTCAATGCTGAAATCACTACTAATGTCAATACCACAAAATTGGAGTCTTCAGAGTGATTCTCCCACAAAAAGAACTCAAGTTCTCTGATCAGAAATGCTGTTGTGCTATTTATGAACATTTTATTTTTTTTAAACTTCACACACACAGAAAAATAATCAAGTGACAGAACACAAGTCAATTAACTTCTACTGTGCTGCTGGAATTAGTACAACAAAGTTCTCTACCAGCTTTCTCTCTCTTCACCACAATGGAGAGAGAGAACAGAAATGAATGGTAGGTCATTTGATGGTAGAAAAGGGAGCTGGGATTCCACATTCACTTTGGAACCTGAGTAGAAAGAATTGCTTTCCCCATTCATGCCTGGGCAAACAGTGTGGCCAGACATTGGCAAGGGAACCAGACAAAATATACAGCCAGCAGTTTTCCATCCTAACAGTCAGCTCCTCTCAAGTCCAGAAGGCAATCATTTCTGAGTTCAATCTGGGTGACAGCAGGAGTCTGTTCTCTGCTGGTTTTGACTGTGCCTGTAACCAGATGGATAAAGATCTTGCAAACCTTTAGTTGGGATGCACAACAGGATGGGCAACAGGAAGGCTCCTTGCCTTCTCAGCTTGAGAAGTAGGGAATCTAATGTATATCTGGTAGCCTGCAGAGCCCTATGCAATGAGCTATGATGGATGAAGTATTTTTTATTACTTTTTAAAAATATCTTCTTTCACACACAAAGATTCCTCCAGTTGATCCTCTATTATCCTAAATGTTCTCTCTAGTCATGAGCAGGTGAGAATCTATATAGCCAGGATCAATAGGCTGCCTCAGAGCTTCCCATAGGGAAAAATGAAATCTAATTATTCTTTTCCTTCACTTAGTTTCTAAGTTTAGAACTCCAAGTAGTAAGAGGCACAGGATAAGGCTGAGGGACACTGAACCTTTTTGAGAGTCTACTCCTCTGCTGAATGCCACTTTGAAGGGAAAGAAGAAATCAAATGGCAATTTCCAGTCCACTCTGGGCTGGCCTCTTGGAGGCTCTGGCTTCTGGGTAATGTCCACAAAATTCACAACAGTTGTCAGAAACACTTCCGTTATTTGTTGGGAATCCTGCAAGAAGAAAGTGAATGACAGATCAGTGCTCAGTATCCATTATATGGCTTTCCAACTTGGCTGTCATTTTCCCTGAAGAAAAGCCAAAAATAAATTGCTCTAAGCAACGTGGCTCTTTTGCTCATTTTGGTCCTATGTAGTTCACTGAATGAGTCAAGGTAATAAGTTTCCTAGCAACAGTCCACGACACCAGAACAGTGAACATCTCTCTAAAGCTGACTCCAGCTTCCCCTCGTTAGGGAGCTGCCTGATACCAGAGAGGCTGGGCAGCAAAACCTGCTGCTGTTATGCGCTTACCAGCTCAAACCCATCAGCTCTCAGAAGGCTGCAGGCTCTAAAACAGTACAGTATGCATCTACAAGTAGAAGTAGCAGAGGAATTCTCCTCTCAAATTGCAGAAGGAAAAGTGGAATTTCATGGAAAAATTGAAGATCTCAGTCATGTAGATTTAAAAAAAAAATCATCAAATTTACAACCTCTCAGGGTTACAAAGGATCCTCCTAACTACACACCAATTAAAGTCAAACCAAACAGATGCTCCCAAGAGATGAGAACTTGTGAGGCTGACTCAGGTATTTGATCTAACAGATATAGCTTTTGGGAGTTATGGCTGCAGTCTCATGATACTGGAATCATATTTATCTGAAGTAAATTCCCTCTGTGCTTAGTAAGCAAATTTATGACAACAATTTGACCATTCATAACTACCTGCTCAGGACACCCACATCCCTCACTGAAATGCCTGGGTTGGAGTCCCAGTTCCTATTTGATTGCAGCTCCCTGATGATGTGCAGCCTGGAAGGCAGCAGGTGATAGCTCAAGTAGTTGGATCCCTGCCACCCATGTGTGAGACCCAGACTGAGTTCCAGGCTCCTGGCTTTGGCGTTTAAAATTCTGAGTGAAAATAATTTTAGAAAATAAATTTATAATGTTATTACCTAGCCAAATGATCAATTAAGCATCATGATAATGATGACTAAATAAAGTTATGTTTAGACATATGAAATTTAAAAATGTGCTTTACATGCACTTTTCCCCTAAAGAGGTTGGGAGGACTTGAACTCTGCCAAAACAAGACAGTAAACCAAGAGAAACGTATCTGTCCAATAAATCTAATGAAATCTAACACAAGAATTATAAAGAATTCCCAAGATGGCAGTAAGACAAAGTCCCATGACAACTGTTGGGCAGCAAGCAGTCCACATTCTATCAGGTTATGGAGGTCTCCATGAGGAACACACAGGAAAACGTGGAACTGAGAGACCATATGGCAAGTTCAACTGTTGGAAAATGGCACTGACAGAAACTTTACAGAGCTAGTGGAGAATATGAAAGTCTTGGCCATTAGTTCAATGACAACTAAGAATGAAATATGAGAATAACTAATTTCAGAAAAAATCAAAAGTCTCACAAGGCCTGAATTACTTGTGACAGCATTGTGGCTCTTTGTATTAAACTACTGCTTGCAACACAGGGATCCCACATCAGAGTGCCAATTTGAGTCCTGGCAGCTCTGCTTCTGATCCAGCTGCCCACTGATAGGGCAGGGAAGGCAGTGGACGGAAGCCCAAGTGTTTTGGCTCCTGCCACTCATGTGGGAGACTCAGATGGAAATATGGGGATCCTAGATTTAACCTGGCCCAGATCTGGCTGTCATGGCCATTTGGGGATTAAACTGCTGGATGAAAAATCTTTTTCTCTCTGTTGTTTCCTCTCTTCCTGTCACTCTTTCAAATAAATGATTTTTAAAAAATGAACTACTTGGCTCAGCATGAATATTTACATAATTATAATAATGAAACACTGAATATTGGTTTAGTAAGATATTTTGGGGGCTGGTGTTGTAGCTTAGCAAGAAAACCACCATCTGTGATGCCAACAACCCTTATGGGTGTCAGTTCGTGTTCCAGCTCCTCCACTTTTATTCCAGTTCCCTGCTAATGGCTTGGGAAAAGCAGAAGATGGCCCAAGTGCTTGGGCTCCCATATCCAAGGGAGACCAAGAAGAAACTCCTGGCTCCTGGCTTCGACCTGGCTCAGCCCTGGCTGTTGCAGCCACATGGGGAGTGAATCTGCAGATGGAAGATCTCTGTCTCCTCTCTCTCTGTAACTCTTTCAAATAAATAAATAAATAAATAAATCTTTTATTTAAAAACATAAAAGATATTTTGGTATAACTCCAGTGGGAAGACAGGAGGGGAGTAACAGCACCTATGAAAATAAGAAGACAATGCATCCTCTCAGAAAATGATGATTCAAGAGATAACTATGCACAATGCTTTGAAGTCAAGCTAAATATAGAAGGAAACAGCAAAAGAGTTAAAGAGGTAATTTCTGGAGAGCAGGAGGGTGAGGGGGGCTATGCAGCTGTATTTTTAAGTAGATTTGCTTTTCTGGTATCTTTTTTTTTTAAACTTTAAAAATGCATGTAGTATTACTTTGGTAAATTATATAATTATCAACTAACTCAATCACTTATAATAATTAAATAGTATCAGTCCAACATGCAGGGGAACTGAAATATAAGGAGCACTTCACAGCTTCAACAACTTGTGTTGTCCTAACTCAGGCTAAGGGAGCTGGGCTTTTCTGTCCCCTAAGTCACTGGGTAAGGGTCATATGGAGTGGCTACCACCAGCACCCGACAGGTAAAGTGGGTTCTAGTAAGCAAAACAAAGGAAGAAAACCCCATCAAAATGGGGAGGGCAGAGGGATAAAATACAAGGGTACTGCAAACGCAAAATCACTTTTAGGGATAGTCCAGAGTCTCATGTACAAAATGCAAAAGAACAGGATGAAATGCCCAAATTAAATGCTACCTCTCATCCTTGACTTCCCCCACAACTTGTACATCTAAATACTCAAGTCCTACCTATGGCACCTCTAAATCTTCTGAATTCTGCCTACTTTTCAGTCTACAGAGCTGCCACCCAGGTTCAGGCCACCAGTGTCACCTGGGGAATTTCTACAGCAGTGCTTAGAATTGTTCCAGTTTTACCTCAGAATTGCTTCCCCTCTTCCAGGGATGGCAGCTACCTTTGTTCACCACTGTGTATGTCGCTCCAGGCATGGTACATGGCCCAGAGTAAGTTAGGATTTTAGGGGAGGACATAGGAGGAGAGGTGCTTTTGGAGATAAGGAACTACAAAATAAGAGATGATAAATCTCAAGGTAGAAAGTATGTCATAGCTATTTAAGAGTCAGCAGCCACGCCAGAGCTACAGTGCAGCAGGTAGAGCCGCCATCTGTAGTGCCAGCATCCCACACAGGTGCTGGTTTGAGTTCTGGCTGTTCCACTTCTGATCCAGCTTCTTGCTAATGTGCGTGGGAAAACAGTAGAGGATGGCCCAAGTGCTTGGGCCCCTGCACCTACGTAGGAGACCAGGATGAGGCTCCTGGCTCTGGCCTGGCCCAGCCCTGGTCTTTGCAGCCATTTGGGGAGTGAACCAGCAGATGGAAGATCTTTCTTCCCTCTCTTGCTGTCTCTCCCTGTCTCACTTTAACTCTTTCAAATAAATCAATAAATAAATCTTGAAAAGATAAAAGTCAGTAACCAAAGATCTATTTGACCCCTTATCCTTTCTACGACAATGTAATTAGGATCCCTAAAGGTTGTGTTTCATCAGTCATCCATATCTTTATTAATATTTCATATGAAATGTTTATTCATTTATCCATGCTCATAATTGTAAGGAGGTTTCAAACAAGTGCAACCTACTAGATACTAAAATAAAAAGCCTTTTGAATTGCACTTACCAAGTCACCGGATAATACTGAATGTCATTAACTCATTTTATAATCTGAGTTTTAGTACCAAATGAAGAATAATGTTTTTGAGTTATGTTCAGTGTATTATATTTGAATTCTGAAATCTAAAGTTTTTCTATTTTCATTCTTAAACATATGTGTAGGCAAAATGAGAGAATTCATTGTTTAGCATGCACAGCAGGAAGTGCATTGAAAAAAGTGCCCTCAGATCTGGTCATCTCGTTTCTTTCACCAAGACAGACAAAAGACCCACCGCCAAGTCAGCACATTTCTTTTCCTGGGGATCCAGTTCTGTTATGTATGGCTGACTTAACTTATTTTTACTTAAAAGCTATAATATTTTACGATGTTTACTTCATAAATACCATCAACAATTCTACTGTAAACTTTATAAGATTTTGGGAGTTTATTTGTTCCAATTCAGTTTGCAATGGAGCAAAATCCTTTATCCTCAAATAAGATTTACTTTGTAACAACATGAAGAGTTCACACTAGGTTTTGTTTGGCTTTGGTCATAGGAAATATATATTACATCTTCATAATCACAATGCTTAATTTTTTTATTGGAGAAGCAGAGAGAGAGAAACAGTGACAGAGAGACAGAGCAAGCAAGACAGCAATTAAGCAAGCGAGAGACAGTAGAGAGCTCCCTTCTGTTGGTCTATTGCCCAAATGCCTGCGATGGCAGGGAGTGGGCAAGCCGGAAGCTGAGAACTCAGTTCATGTCTCCAATGCAGGTGGCAGAGACCCAAAGACTTAAGCCATTACCTGCTGCCTCCCAGAGTCTGCACTGGCAGGAAACTGGAATTGGGAACTGCCGCTGGGATTCAAACCCAGGCATACACACCATGTTAACTGCTAGGCCAAAAGCCTGCCCCTATGATCACAATTTTCAATCCTTTTATGTTAACCCCACATGTCAAAGCATTTCAAGCGAAAATTGTCATTATTAAGGAAAAAGCTGTGACTAACATCTCTTAGATTTATGTTTTATGGGTATATTCAAACAATGCACAAGAACAAATTCATCTTTGTCTTACATGTGTAACACATTATTGAGCTGTGAAAGTTCTTTATTCTAAACACAACTTTGTCAATATGTATTCTAAATATTTCCCCCTAGTGGCTTTCCTGCTCATTTTTCAGAATGTCTTTTTATTTGATTTTAATATTTTTTGAGGGTATAATTTATAAATAATAAAATATATACATCTTACATATTTAGTTCATTGGGTTTTGACAGTTATATGTGCTATTTGCCAATACAAAACAAGATCTGGAATATGTTCATCATCTCAGTTCCTTTGTGTCCCCTTCCATATTATTCCTTGCCCCTCTCCCACAGCAACCATTTTCTGACTTTTACCACTGATGATGAGCTTTCCTTGTTTTTGTACTTCACATAAATAGAATCTTACAGCCCACTTCTGTGTGTGTGGCTTCTTTCACTCAAACATTCTTGGGATTAATCTAGGCTATTTTGTGTAGCAGTAATTCATTATGCTAAGTAGCATTTTCCATTGTGTAAATATAATTTCCATTCTCCTTATGATGGATATTTGGGTCATTTCCAATTTTGTGATATTATCAATAAGGTTGCTATGAACTTTTCTTTTACACATCTTTTTGGGGGCATATGTTTTAATTCCTCATTAGTGAAAAACTAAATGTAAAATTATTGGGTCACAGGGAAGATACACTGATAAAGTTAGCTAGTTGTACCATTTTCTCTTCTTACTAGTAATTTATGAGAATTTCCAGTTCTACATTTCTTGGAACATGTTTATCAGTTTTTTTCAATTCTAGCTATTCTAGCGGGCATAAAGTAGTAACCTGGGGTTTTAATGATGGTGAATACCTTTTTATGTTTACTGGTCATGATGTAAAACAGTACCCAACAAAGGTAGAAAAATACTACTCTAATATCTGCATTTCTCTTTTCTGTTCTGCCACAATCTTCTTGATATGCCACTTTAATGGAAGGTTGGAACCAAGAAAGTTATGATAAAAATAATGATATGGGGCCGGCGCTGTGGGCAAAGCCACCACCTGCAGTGCCAGCATCCCATATGGGCGCTGGTTTAAGTCCTGGCTGCTCCACTTTCAATCCAGCTTTCTGTTATGGCCTGGGAAAGCAGTATAAGCCCAAGTCCTTGGGCCTCTGCACCAGCGTGGGAGACCCAGAAGAAGCACCTGGCTCCTGGCTTCGGATTGGCACAGCTCCAGCGGTTGTGGCCAAATGGGGAGTGAACCAGAGGATGGGAGACCTCTCTCTCTCTCTCTCTCTGCCTCCCTTCTCTGTGTAACTCTGACTTTCAAATAAATAAATAAATCTTTAAAAATAATGATGATAGGGCCGGCGCCGCGGCTCACTAGGCTAATCCTCCGCCTGTGGCACCGGCGCCCAGGGTTCTAGTCCCAGTCGGGGCACGGGATTCTGTCCCAGTTGCTCCTCTTCCTGTCTAGCTCTCTGCAGTGGCCCGGGAGTGCAGTGGAGGATGGCCTAGGTACTTGGGCCCTGCACCCGCAGGGGAGACCAGGAGGAAGCACCTGGCTCCTGGCTTCGGATTGGCACAGCACACTGGCCGTGGCGGCCACTTTGGGGGTGAACCAATGGAAAAAGGAAGACCTTTCTCTCTGTCTCTCTCTCTCTCTCTGTCTAACTCTGCCTGTCAAAAAAAATAAATAAATAATGATGATATGATGAGCAATATGTGCTGAGCACTTACTATGCGCCAGGAGCTGAGCTAAGTGATTTCCTTTTGTCTTATTTAATCTAAACAACTGAATGAGCATTAATAATCTGCATTTCACAGAAGAGAAGACATAGAGAAATGAAATAACTTGACACAGACCTACATCAGTGTGACTCAAAGGCCTCATGGTTACCTCATAAACTCCAGGCAATAGGTCTCCTAGGTAATCTAAAAAGCAGATGATCTACTTGGTGATGAACATGAATATTACAGTTTTGGAAAGGTGTAGAGCCTTGGTCCTGTGATCTCACATTGTTCTTTACACTCACTTGCTTTGGTTTTAATTGATTTTGAGTATTCTGTAAAATGACTTGTTTCTTCTCAAGAGATATATTTAAGTTTAAAAAAGCTTTTTATGTAGGTATGATACAGGTGTAGGTTATCAATCCCTAAACTTTAAGATTGCTTTCAAGGCCTTATAATTATAAAATTATAAGCAGAGGAATGCCATGTAAAATAAATGCTATCTATTTCATGAGTTTATTGTGAGAATTCAACAGTCAAAAAAAAAAAAAAAAACTACCACTACGTGTCACATAGTAAATATTCAATGTTTACTATTTTTTTTAATTATTTTTTTGACAGGCAGAGTGGACAGTGAGAGAGAAGGAGACAGAGAGAAAGGTCTTCCATTGCCGTCGGTTCACCCTCCAATGGCCGCCGCAGCCGGAGTGCTGCAGCCAGTGCACCGCGCTGATCCGAAGGCAGGAGCCAGGTGCTCATCCAGGTCTCCCATGGGGTGCAGGGCCCAAGCACCTGGGCCATCCTCCACTGCACTCCTGGGCCACAGCAGAGAGCTGGCCTGCAAGAGGGGCAACCAGGACAGAATCCAGCGCCCCAACCGGGACTAGAACCCGATGTGCTGGCGCCACTAGGCAGTGGATTAGCCTATTGAGCCACGGCGCTGGCCCAATGTTTACTATTATTATTATTATTCAAGTGCAGGAAGGGAAGTCTACACAGCCTTTGTCTTTGTATTTCCCCTACTATATAGTTTGTCCTTGGAAATGCTCCAAAAATTTTGGTACTTCACTTCTTTTGTATAATAATAGGACCTTAAAATGTTTCTATAATTATCTCTATATAATTAAAGTCATCACGCAATTCAGTTCAAAATTCAACTGACCATCTTGCAGCTTGATTTCAAGGTTCATATACACAAATGCCTACCAGCCTAATCAGATAACCTGAATGACAAAAGTGGGATGGCCACGGTTAGCTAGGTGTAAGTTTTGTGAATGGAGAAAAGGTATGCTATAGGGAATGGAGAATAGGGTACAATGGTATAGGAGAATAGGGTATGCTATCTATAAATAGGTTCCACCATTCAGTGACGAGATTTTATACCATACAGGAATATCATAGAGTCTTCACTGTCAAATTTCAAGAGAATTCAGAAATCTGGATAGCTAGGTAAAATTTCCTTATTATGGTGGCAAAAATTGAAATTACAAAATAACTGTGGACCAAACAACACAAGTCTACCCAGAGTAAATAAAGCCCCACAGGCTGCCAGTTTGTGCCTCAGCTTTAGTTTCACGCCATCACTCAGACACAAGCTGACTGACGCAGCCTGGGTGAGCCCATTATCGACTGTTAACTTCCAAGAGGAGAAGAATCCTGGATGATATATAGTCTACAAGTATTAAGTCCTTCTCTTTCTCATTTTAGAAACTTTGTAGCATGTACACTGGTGTTCTTGGATAAGTTATGAAATTCTGGGAAAAATTTTCATAGGAAGTCCTGAGAGACAAGCCTTGTGGATAGGGAAGTGATTTAAAGTTAAAGACAAATAATCATAAATGCATAAAGACAAAAAGAACTATGTTTATATGCTTTCAGGAGAAAATTCCCATTCAAGATCCAGGAGGTTAAAAAATACTTTCTATACAGATGAAAAATTACTCCAGAAAGCAATGTTTGCATTTAACACATTTGTTTCATAGCTCAAACTTTTACAAAGACATGGCAACTTAATGAAGATGAGCTTTAAAGAAGTGAACATTTTTGCATATTCATAATGACCTTTGTAAATCCCTTACAGCACCCTAAGTAAAGGAATACAGTTTTGTATACACCATACCACCTCTCAATAAGTTCAACACAACTAGTTTTTCTTTCAACATTCAGTTAGGCATGAACAAAAGGTAAAATTCTCAATTGTTCCCACGTATGCTGAGTCAGACTAGACAACTATTAGGTTTGGTTTTATAGAGGGAGGAAACTAACCTGAAAAGTTAACTTCTGCTAAACACTACAAAAGATACTGGTTAAAATATCAAGACAAGAAAGAGGTACCAGGTGGCTTCAAAGTCTAACAGAATCAGAGAACAATCCTGTGGGTATCTTCTTGTGTATGTTGTGAAAGCAGGAACCCAGAAATAAAGAGGAAAGATAGAAAAATTTGACAGTGGATTTAATGTAGAGTCTATGAGATCGAGTCTCACAGAAATAATTCTATTTTATTCACTAAACCAACACTGGAGGAGAATGGAATCTTACCATTAATGCAGTCTCTGGTAACTTGAGTGTTAACCCCAGTTACAGGCATAAAGAACCTACTGCAACGGAGGGTTAATAGCATCTTACTTCTGACCTATATGCAGCCTTAAGCTTAAGTAATGCAATGCGTAAGAATTTTAACCTGTTTTAGTTTCTATTAAACCAGGTGTTTAGCCAACTGGTTAAGATGCCTACATCCCACACTGGAATGCCTGATTCGATTCCTGGCCCTGGCTCCTGACTCTAGCTTTTAGCTAACGTAGATCTTGGTAGGCAGCAGTGATGGCTCACGTAATTGGATTCTTGCCACCCTGGGCGTTCCCAGCTCCTTGCTTCCGCTGTTCACTGGGAGAGTGAACCAGAGGTGGGAAAGCTTTCTCCACCTCCCTCTCTCTCTGTATCCTGCTCTCTGCCTTGCCCTTTCTGTCTGCCTCTTCAAACAAATTAAAAACAAAAAGCTTCAAACTCTTCCATTAAAAAAAGAAGTTAATAAACTGGGTTACAAGTTTATATGTGAATCACTTTACTAGGACCTAATAATTTCTAAGTAAAATGAAAATACCATGTTTCCAAGCATCTAAAGCTAAGCATTAGGTTCTAAAAGCAAGGCAGACACTAAAGCTATCTGAAGGCACACTATACATATAAACAATAGGAATATGTTTACTACAGATAAAAGCATTTATCTACTGCAGCACATACAACCAAGAATTAGTGACTACAAACCAGTCACAGCATTATTTTAATAATTCACAGGTTCAGAGATGCTCCTATAATTATGTGGTGGTCACATTCAACACACATTTATGGAAAACGTTTTCTGGGGTTGAATCCACAGTATGGTAATGGTGCTAGGGTTACTTAAAAGAAATTAACTAATACTATAATCTGGAGTCAGGAACTTCTTTAAGAACTGGATTACAGTGGACATTGGTGGTAGTCACCTTAACAACATTTTTAAGTAACCAGGCAGAAAGGATAAACTTCAAAATTAATTGTGCCAGCACATTCTAAATACACACTGGCTGGTAACATAAATTGGCTGTCAGAGTTAAAAATTTTGGTCATCAAATGGCTGATAAGACAATTAAGGCTTTGCAAGGCTTGGCGGTCTTTTATGAACCATGACTTACCTGTATTGTCTGGCACTGGTATAGGAATCGGGCTCTGGACACATGAGCTTGTGGATTGGACTGAAGGCCTAAATAAGCCCACAATACCTGGATCTCCAGGGAAACTGGTATGGTACAGCAAGAAGTACAGTTCACAGCCTGAAGAAGGATGAAGAAGTATTTGTTTTAATTGCCTGATTATTGCCTACAATCTCCAGGCATTAAATAGCAATTTTTAAAAATTATTTTCATGTTATTTGAAAGGCAGAGAGAGAGAGAGAGAGAGAAGGAAACAGAAAGACAGAGATTGTCCATTCAGTGGTTCACTCCCCAAATGTCTGCAAAAGTGCAACAGTCAGGACTGGGCCAGGCCAAAGCCAGGAGCCCAGAAATCAATCTGAATCTCCCATGTGGGTGTCATGGACCCAATGACTTCAGCCATCACTGCTGCCTCCCACAGTCTGCATTGGAGGGAAGCTGGAGTCAGGAACCAGAGCTGGGAATCAAACCCAGGCACTCTGATGTGCGATTTGGGCATCTTAGCCTCTAAGAAGAATGCCTGCTCTAAGCAGTCTGTTTCGAAGGCTTCAGGCAGCCATGAAAGTTTCTGGAATACAAATAGGATGTACTGCCGGTGCTGTGGCTCAACAGGCAAATTCTCCGCCTTGCGGCGCTGGCACACCAGCTTCTAGTCCCGGTCAGGGCGCCAGATTCTGTCCCGGTTGCCCCTCTTCCAGGCCAGCTCTCTGCTGTAGCCAGTGAGTGCAGTGGAGGATGGTCCAAGTCCTTGGGCCCTGCACCCCATGGGAGACCAGGAAAAGCACCTGGCATCTGGCTCCTGCCATCGGATGAGCGCGGTGTGCCAGCCGCAGCGTGCCGGCCACAGCAGCCATTGGAGAGTGAACCAACGGCAAAGGAAGACCTTTCTCTCTGTCTCTCTCTCTCACTGTCCACTCTGCCTGTCAAAAATAATAATAAAAAAAATTAAATGAAAAATTAAATAAAAAAATACAAATAAGATATACTTAAAGCAGTAGTTTGGTGGGACTAATTGCAAGATGCAGGAACAATTCATATGATTTCAATTTTTAACCTGTTAATGTATTTTTTTGTAAATAAATATTAAATTTTTGTAACAGGAAGAGTATAACTGAAGAGTGTATTGATGAAAGGAGTATAATCATGAAATTTTTGATGAGCAAATATTCAAGTAAATGAGACAGTATTTGAAAAATATGGTGATTTTTGAACCATAATCTCTAGATTTTCTATCTTTAATTTTTTTTCCAAGTAAGGAAAATAAGTTATGTGTAAGCCTAACTTGAAATAATTACTTCAAATGGACAGATTTCTTATACCCTTCCTCCTATGTTACACATTATCTGTGGAAAGAGGTGGGTTTTAACCTTATTACCTGTAATTCACAAAGGAGTAAAATGAGCCATCATCAGAAAGTATATTTCTCTCCTTACTGAAACACTGCAGCTCCTGCTGAGGATCCTGGTCCACCCTCCTCTCTGGGCCGGGTCTGCATCACCAAAGATGGCAACATGCTCTGGTCTTGGCTGTCCATGAAGAGCCTGATAAATCTCCTGCTGCAGGCCACGGCAGCCATCCTTTGACAGCCTGCAATTAAACACCACAGAGCCAGGAGTCCAGTGCTAACACACTACTGTAACCAC
Organism: Sylvilagus floridanus; assembly: GCA_949820135.1. Taxonomy (NCBI): domain Eukaryota; kingdom Metazoa; phylum Chordata; class Mammalia; order Lagomorpha; family Leporidae; genus Sylvilagus; species Sylvilagus floridanus. The sequence goes on from OX463235.1 coordinate 48,408,625, forward strand.
ATCAGCATATTAATCCATGCATTAGAAATACCATGATAAAGCAGACTGGAGGAAACAATTCTCACTAGGTATTGAGGACTATCAAAAAACTCTTAGCAATGTTACTTAGGTTAAACGACTATTTCTTTCTTTTTTTTTTTTAATATTTTTTTTGAATTTTTTTTATTTAATAAATGTGAATTTACAAAGTGCAACTTTTGTATTGTTGTGGCTTCCCACGCTACCTCCCTCCCTCCCGTAGCCCTCCCCTCTCCCACTCCCTCTCCTCTCCCGTCCTTCATCGAGTTTCATTTTCAATTACCTTCATATACTGAAGATCAACTTAGTATATACTAAGCAAGGATTTCAATAGGCTGCACTCACACAACCGCACAAGGTATAGGGTATTGTCCGACTAGTAGTGTTGTTTTTAAGTTTCATAGTAAAACACATTAAGGACAGAGATCCTATGCGGGGAGCCTGTACCCAGTGACTCCCGTTGTTGATTTAACAATTGGCACTCTTATTTACGACGTCAGCAATCACCCGAGACTCTTGCTATGAGCTGTCTAGGCTATGGAAGCCCCTTGAGTTCACCAACTCTGAACTTGTTTAGTCAAGGCCGTATCACAGTGGAGGTTCTGTCCTCCCTTCAGAGAAAGGCGCCTCTCTCCTTGATGGCCTGTTCCTTCTGCTGGGGTCTTGTTCACCAGGATCTTTCATTTAGATTTTTTTTTTTGCCACCGTGTCATGGCTTTCCATGCCTGTGAGACTCTCATGGACCTTTTAGCCAGAATGTCCCAAGGGTTGATTCTGAGGCAGGAGTGCTATTTTGGGTGTTTGCCATTCTATGAGTATGCTGTGTGTCCTGCTTCCCCCGATGACTATTTCTTACAAGCTTTCTCTAAACTGTTATTTCAAATGTAAGTTACCATATCAGTATTTTCCCTACAAGCAGGGACAAGCAAAGACTTACCTGAGCTTGCATCCAGACATTGCATTTACTCCAAATTGTACTTCATGTCTCTTAACAGAGCAAATTCCATTACCCTGACTCTGCAAGAGGGTCATCCGAGGTAGAAAGGTGATTATCAAGGAGATCAGAACAAAAAAACAAGTGAGGATTGGGAAATTTATGCATCACTGTTCCTTTAAACACTATTTATATTTGAGTAATATCAGGATATTGTTCAAGTCACAAATTTTTCTTTTCCTGCAGTGATTAAAAAACACAGTGACAAATACTGGTTTTTTGTAAATTGCTTTAAAGCTGCTGTTATCAACATTTGAGAGTAGAGTTGTAGCTTGGTAAAGAAAGTGATAAATACCTAAAAAAACGGGGAAAGCTTGAGAAATGGAAACTCAAAAAGATCAACCATTGCAGCTTTTCTCATTACACTGTAACAGGACACCTTCTTCGAAAAAGGATACTGAGTGACTCATGTCACCAGTTAAAGCCAAGAGTGGCTTCCCAACAATATAGCCAGGATTCCCGCTTCTAGGTCCAGGAAGAGAAGCAGCTGTGCTCTGTTGAAACGACTGTGGAAAGAGTGAAGAAAAGTCAGCTATGGAGACCAGCATACTACACTCTGTTCCACTACTGGGCTTCATACCCTTCTTTAAGACAATGCAATGAGCTACACAGAACATTTGGATTCTTTGCACAGTATTGCATTTTGCAGAAGTTTTTACTCCAGTGCATTACTTTTTCTAGCACACTAAAATAAATCCTAAATGATCTGACTACTGAAATTCACATGCTACATTTACCAAGGATCAACCAAGAATTGCTTAACCTTGTTTTTCAAACATTATCAGGGGTGGGTATTTGGCACAGCAGTTAAGATATCACATGGAACACCTGCATCCTATAAAGGAGTGCCTGGTTCTGATCTTGGCTCCTCCACTTCTGATGCAGCTTCCTGCTAATGCACACCTCTGGGAGGCAGCTGGTGATGGCTCAAGTACTTGAGTCCTTACCACCCAAGTGGGAGACTCGGATTGAGTTCTGGACTCCTGACTTTGGCCTGGCAAGCTGTGACTGTTGCAGGCATCTGAGAATTGAACCAGGGGTTGGTCTCTGTCTTTTTAATAAGATGAAGATAATTAAAAAAAAAATACTGTTAATATAGGGCTATATTCAATCTTGCTGAAACCAAAGAATTTACATGTATCTATTTCTAAAGATTTATTAATTTTATTATTTGAAAGGAAGAGTTAGAGAGAGGCTGAGAGAGAGAGAAAGAGACAGACAGAGAGAGAGAGAGAGAGAGAGAGAGAAAGAGTGAGTCTTCCATCTGCTGGTTCACTCCCCAAATGGCTGCAGTGGCTGGAACTACGCCAATCCAAAGCCAGGAGCCAGGAGCTTCTTCCAGGTCTCCCACATGGGTGCAGGGGCCCAAGGACTTGGATCATCTTCCACTGCTTTCCCAGGCCATAGCAGAGAGCTGGTTGGGAAGTGCAGCAGCTGGGACTTGAACTAATGCCCATATGGGATGCCGGAACCGCAAGCAGTGGCTTTCCCCGCTACGCCACAGTGCTGGCCCCTTTTTTTCAAATATATTTTAAGTAATTATAGACATTCTAGAGATGCCATCTCTGAGAGACACAGGGCTTGGCTGATCACCTGAAGGTAAAACTGAGAAAAACTATTCTAGGTTCAAAAAAGAGAAAGGAGGCTGGTGCCGCAGCTCACTAGGCTAATCCTCCACCTACGGCGCTGGCACACCAGGTTCTAGTCCTGGTCGGGGTGCTGGATTCTATCCTGGTTGCTCCTCTTCCAGTCCAGCTCTCTGCTGTGGCCCAGGAAGGCAGTGGAGGATGGCCTAAGTGCTTGGGCCCTGCACCCGCATGGGAGACCAGGAGAAGCACCTGGCTCCTGGCTTCAGATCAGCATGGTGCGCCAGCCGCAGCACACCGGCTGCAGCAGCCATTTGGGGGTGAACCAAGGGAAAAAGGATGACTTTTCTCTCTATCTCTCTCACTGTCCACTCTGTCAAAAATAAAAAAAAAAAAAAATTAAAAAAAAAGAGGAAAGAAAACAAAAGGGAAGAGATAGAGATCAAAATTGGAAAGTTTAGAAGTGAATAAAATACCGAATACCCAGAAATATGAGAAAAGCTAGTTTAAAAATATCTGTAGAATGCTGGCTGAGTTTATGATTTAAAATTACTACTGAGAAAACAGTTTTGATATGAGATTAAAGTCCTGCTTTGCTAGGAGCCAGACAATCAGAGATGATGTCAATGAATCTGCTGAACACCTAGCTGTTGTAGCTATCAATACTGAATTAGGTCTTTGCTTCTCATTCTGTTTCCCATGTATTACAGAAGCATAGAAACTATTTGTAACCCGGCATTTCCTCCCCTTCTGGTACCCTGTAGGAGGAGGGCCCTAACCCTGAAACGAATGATGAAGTGTTGCTGTAGGGAAGTTCCTGGTTCAACAGTCAGGTTGGTTTGTCCAAAATTGACAGTGACTGTCTGGATTCCAAAAGTCCCATTGGTCTCTATTTCATAGATGACCTGAAAACAAAAGAGTCCATTAATAAAAAGTAATTACTTGGCTGTTTATGCTTAAAACAGAAGAATCTCCATCTTTAAGTTTTACTGAAACTAAATGAGGGGGCTGGTGCTGTGGCGTAGCTGGTAAAGCCACTGCCTGCAGTGCTGGCATCCCATACCAGTTTGAGTCCTAGCTGCTCCACTTCCGATCCAGCTCTCTGCTATGGCCTGGGAAAGCCATGGAAGATGGCCCAAGTCCTTGGGCCCCTGCACCCTTGTGGGAGACCTGGAGGAAGCTCCTGGCTCCTAGCTCAGGATTGGTGCAGCTCCAGCTGTTGCGGCCATCTGGGGGAGTGGACCAGCAGATGGAAGACCTCTCTTTCTCTCTCTACCTCTCTGTAACTCTGCCTTTCAAATAAATAAATAAACTTTAAAAAAAAAAAAAAAAAAGGAACTAAATGAGGAAGACTGGGAGCCTGCACTGTGGCATAGCGGGTAAAGCTTCCGCCTGCAGTGCCGGCATCCCATACGGGCACCAGTTTGAGACCCGGCTGCTGCACTTCCAATCCAGCTCTCTGCTGTGGCCTGGGAAAGCAGTGGAAGATGGCCCAAGTCCTTGGGCTCCTGCACCAACGTGGGAGACCCAGAAGAAGTTCCTGGCTCCTGGCTTCAGATCGGCGCATCTCCAGCTGTTGTGGCCAATTGGGGGGTGAACCAGCGGATGGAAGACCTATCTCCTCTCTCTTTCAGCCTCTCCTTCTCTCTGTGTAACTCTTTCAAGTAAATACATCTTTTTTAAAAAATGAGGGAAACTGAACATATTCTTAAAAATGCCAAACATAAATACCAAGAAGACACATGTTGACTTCACATTACATTTGTATGTGAAAAAAGACCGGATGGAGCTCTCTGAAAAGGCTCATGGGAGGGGTGCGTTTATGATAAACACTGAAAGGGAAGAAGAAGAAATATCTGATTGTGGGCAGAGGTGAGCAAAAGCAGAAGCCAAGGTGAACCTGGAAGGAAACTAGTTAATCTGGCTCTCACGATGTTTGGAGATAAACAGAAATAGTACCTCAGGGTATAACTCACAAGCAATTGAAGGCAACCTTAAATTTCTTCATATAGTCTTTAACATGATGCTTTATGATAATTCTTACTCCTTTATGTTGGACTGATTAGAAGAGAAAGAACAGGGAACAGAACAAATTCATTCAATTTTACTGTCAACATGAGCAAATGGTCAGTAGGAATCAGTAGCAGACTGCAATACTGGAGAATACTGAAATACTGGAGAATGATGGAATGGAAACGACAAAACGGGGTAGGGAGCAAGGCAGTGGGCTCAGTTCTCGGCGTGTTACATTTCAGGCTACACAAAATCCAGATGGGGTCAGGCTCCCGTTTCATGGAGGACCAGGCATCTCTGGCAACACTGACCCACAGGCCTCAGCCCACCGTCCGAGGTCAGCACCCCTACCTGGAGGTCAGCATCCCTACCTGGAGGTCAGCACCCCTACCTGGAGGTCAGCACCCCTACCTGGAGGTCAGCATCCCTACCTGGGAGACGACATTCTGACAAGTGTTTCCAGCCAAGAGAGGAGGGTCAGTCTGTGAGGCAGGGGTTACAGGAACCTGGAGCTAGCAAAGGAAAGAGGCGAGTCAACTACAATTGAAGGCTGTGCTTTTCTCTGCTAGCTACAGGAATATTTTCTTTCCCTATGACCGTTCCCTTCTCTTTCCTTCTACTGAAATTCAGGTCATCCTAAATCAGCACTTCTCAAAACATACTTCTCAGATCGCTAGACATAAAATACGGGTTCCACAGCTATGTGAATTTTTAAAAATAACACATTCAGGGGCCAGCACTGGGGCACAGCAGGTTAAAGCCCTGGCCTGAAGCAACAGCATCCCATATGGGTGCCAGTTCTAGTCCTGGCTGCTCCATTTCCAATCCAGCTCTCTGCTATAGCCTGGGAAAGTAGTAAAATATGGTCCTTGGGCCCCTGCACCCACATGGGAGACCCGGAAGAAGCTCCTGGCTTCTAATCGGCACAGCTCCGGCCATTGTGGCCAATTGGGGAGTGAACCATCAGATGGAAGACCCCTCTCTCTAACTCTTTCAAATAAATAAAATAAATCTTTTTTTTTTAAATACTCAACACACTCTTCATAGAAACTGACAAAACTCTCTAGCAAATTAAACACTCCAAGAAGCCCACTTTCAATATAGTGTTTATTTACCTGAATGTTTCCCAAACTTATCTAACACTTCATGATCTTCATATCACACAAGGGTATTAACAACATAAAACATACCTGGGAAAACACTGTTTTAGACCCATCCTTAACTGTTTGATACATCATGCTTACATTTATCTCACCATTACAATTCAGACTAAAATTTACTCAGATATAAAGAGGTCAAATACTCTTTTTTCTTTTTCCTGATAAACCAATTCATACCTGCAAATTCTGCAGATCTGTCATACCTCTTGGAACCTAGAATAAGAGAACAGAGATCTAAGTGTGCATATACCTTTCATACAATCACCAGGAATTTGTAGTTTCATATTACTATTAATAAGTTTTGGTAATGGGAAACCAACATACTAGAATGATACACTTCCTGTCTTCCACCTGACTCTTCTTTACACTAAAATGACATGGAGTGGAGCTAGCTGGGAGATCGGACAGAGCTGTATTGAACAGACAAAGCAAGAAATTTGGTGAAATAATGAGATGTCACCCTCTTATGTTCTCCCAAATTAATCCCCTTAGCCTGGAGGGTGACAAATTCTACTTGTGGGTCTGTACTCCAAATTCTTTCATCTTTCTTCCTATGATGGGGGTTTGAAGGCCTTCTGCCTTATATGTAGCTCTTGAGGAGTCTAACTTTCAGTTCAGTGCTCTTTCCACAACCAGTACCAATGGGAAGCATGTTGACTTCAAATCCACAGTGGGGACAGAGTGAGGAGAGAAGAGACACCCACCTTCAAGACTGTGAAATTATAGTAAGAGGCAGCATCAAGGGCTGGATCCAGGGTACAGCTGCTTGCCAGGTTCTTGAAGAAACGAGTGCAGGTTGTACTTTTACTCTCTAGGAAGCCTTAGGACACAAACAAGTAAGAGAGTAGTAAGTGAAAAAGCTTCTTTTAAACTGGGCACAGGCTGGTATTTCTGACCCTGACTTACCCGCAGGATTGCTCTCAGAACAGAGTCCCCCAGCTCCAAGTCCAGCAGGCTGCCTCAGTACACTCAGCACAGACCACTTGGGGAAGTAAGTCAGAATGGGGTCCCCAGCCTGAATCAAATATTGGAGACATTTATTCACAGTGAGACTGGAATGAATTACACCAGAGAAGACAAAGTAGAAACAAAGGTTAACTCAACAGCTTGCTTACATGGGCAGAACCGCCCTTCAAAAGAGCTGATGAAGGGTTAGCTGGTTGTACGGAGGTTCCTCGAAGATCCCTAGACAATGTGTACTATTAAAGAAGAAACCTAACCAAAAAATCCCACCCCTTCCTGGGCTCACCTTATAAAAAGGCAGTGGTGACGGCGTTTGCGTGGTTGAAGTGAATGATTCTCCACCAAACTCTGTAGCCAGGTCTTGAAAGTTGGTTGCATTGACCTTTTGGAGCTTCTGGAAATAGTTTAATTTTGCTAAAATGTTTTTTAAAGAAAGAGCATTTAGATAAAAGAACGTTGACTTTTTAAAAATATCTGGCATGACAAATGATAAAATTTTTTATTGCAGCATAATATAAAGTGTGGAGATACATTAAAGAATGAACTCAAAGAATTTTAACAAATGTGCTTATTGGTATCACCACCATACAAATCAAGCCACAGAACACTGTCCCAGAAGGTTCTCAGCCAATATTCCATCTCCAGGGATAATAATCCTGATTTCTATCACCACCTAATTTATTTGTAACCTATTAACTGAATTACTGTTTAAGATCTGAATTAAGCCTCTGCCTGAAGCACTAGCATCCCCTATATGGGCGCTGGTTCGAGTCCTGGCTGCTCCACTTGATCCAGCTCCCTGCTATTGGCCTGGGAAAGCAGTAGAAGATGGCCTAAGTGCTTGAGCCTCTGCACCCACATGGGAGACCGGATGACGCTCCTGACTTTGGATCAGCCCAGCTCCGGTCGTTGCAGCCATTTGGGGAGTAAACCAGTGGACAGAAGACCTCTCTCTGTCTCTACCTCTGTGGTGAGCCTCAAATCAATAAATAAATCTTAAAAAAAAAAAAAAAGAGATCTGAGTTAAGAATTTGGTCAAGTATATGGACTATTATGTTTTATTGCTTTCACCTTTTAATTCCTATATTTAAGACTTCAGGTACCCCAAAAGGGTATTTGCTGTAACAATTCCATAATTCCTACTATCCATCTGTATAAATTTATCCATGCTCCTGCAGTCATCTCTTTATGGCACTTCAGAACCAGGAGACACAGAATAGGCTCTGGTGCTGTCCCCTGACCAGCAGATGATAAAACACTCAGCTTTACCACTCCAGATTTTCTGTTCACTTGAAAAAGGAATACAGCAGAACCATGCTCCATGCTAGTTTCATTATTCATATAATTATGACATCTGGACAGAGTGAAAAAAGGTAGCAAGACCTGCATCATTGAAAGCTAATGATGGGGCCACGTTGTGGTGCAGCGGGTTAATGCCATGGCCTGAAGCGCTGGCATCCCATATGGGCACCGGTTCTAGTCCCGGCTGCTCCACTTCCAATCCAGCTTTCTGCTATGGCCTGGGAAAGCAGTAGAAGATGGCCCAAGTCCTAGGGTCCCTGCACCCATGTGAGAGACCCAGAAGAAGCTCCTGGCTTCGGATCGGCACAGCTCCGGCCACTGTGGCCATCTGGGGAGTGAACCAGCGGATGGAAACCCCCCCCCCGCCTCTCTTCTCTCTCTCTCTCTCTCTCTCTCTCTTTCTCTCTCTGTAACTCTGACTTTCAAATACACAATCTTAAAAAAAAAAAAAAAGAAAGCTAATGAGGACTCCACATTAAATAAGCCTGACCTATATCTTCTGTGATCACAACATCCTTTTTTTTTTTTAACCTTTTATTTAATAAATATAAATTTCCAAAGTACAGCTTATGGATTACAGTGGCTTTTCCCCCCATAACTTCCCTCCCACCTGCAACCCTCCCATCTCCCACTCCCTCTCCCATCCCATTCACATCAAGATTCGTTTTCAATTCTCTTTATATACAGAAGATCAATTTAGTATATACTAAGTAAAGATTTCAACAGTTTGCACCCACACAGAAACACAAAGTATAAAGTACTGTTTGAGTACTAGTTATAGCATTAATTCACATTGGACAACACATTAAGGACAGAGATCCTACATGGGGAGTAAGTGCACAGTGACTCCTGTTGTTGACTTAACAAATTGATACTCTTGTTTAAGGCATCAGTAATCTCCCTAGGCTCTTGTCATGAGTTGCCAAGGCTATGGAAGCCTTTTGAGTTCACCAACTCCAATCTTATTTAGACAAGGTCATAGTCAAAGTGGAAGTTCTCTCCTCTCTTCAGAGAACGGTACCTCCTTCTTTGATGGTCCTATTCTTTCCATTGGGATCTCACTCGCAGACATCTTTCATTTATTTATTTATTTATTTTTTTGCCACAGTGTCTTGGCTTTCCATGCCTAAAATACTCTCATGGGCTCTTGAGCCAGATCTGAATGCCTTAAGGGCTGATTCTGAGGCCAGAGTGCTGTTTAGGACATCTGTCATTCTATGAGTCTGCTGTGTATCCTGCTTCCCATGTTGGATCTTTCTCTCCTTTTTATCAGTTAGTAGATCACAACATCTTAATTATATGCATTTTCAGGTTTCTGATACAGCATGAAATAAATACATCTTTCAATTCTGGGGCCTCTCAGACTGCTCAATCACTAGATCCCTGGTACTCAAAGTGAGATGCATATATTATCACCCGGAAGCTTGTCAGAAATGCAGACCTGAAGGTCACTTCCTAGACCGAAGAGTCAGAATTTTCATGTTAACAGGATCTCCAGGAAGTGCATGAATATGTAGAGTTTGAAAAAGCATTGCTCTGGCCGGCGCCGCGGCTCAACAGGCTAATCCTCCGCCTAGCAGTGCCGGCACACCAGGTTCTAGTCCCAGTCGGGGCACCGGATTCTGTCCCAGTTGCCCCTCTTCCAGTCCAGCTCTCTGCTGTGGCCTGGGAGTGCAGTGGAGGACGGCCCAAGTGCTTGGGCCCTGCAGCCCATGGGAGACCAAGAGAAGCACCTGGCTCCTGGCTTCGGATCAGCGCGGTGCGCCGGCCGCAGCACACTGGCCACAGCGGCCATTGGGGGGTGAACCAACGGCAAAGGAAGACCTTTCTGTCTCTCTCTGTCTACTCTGCATGTCAAAAAAAAAAAAAAAAAGAAAAAAAAAAAAGAAAAGAAAAGAAAATGCATTGCTCTGAAACAAGTGATGCTTTGATCTGCAATCTTCAAACTATGACTCTTCCAGGAACTCATATGCTGAGAACCACATTAAAGACTATTTTCCTCGTATAAAATTCAGCAATTTGTATCCTTATAAATGAAAGTTAAAATTAAGCTAACAAAAGAAGCTCATGAAGAAGACGAGCTTAGATGGCAAATATCCATCTGGCAATTTTTCATGGCTTAAATGAATAAGAGAAAATTAACATTTTGTGTCTTACCGCTGTGCAGGGATATTGGTAGTAAGCAGGGATAAGGCAAATAACAGGGGATTCCAATACAATCTCATCAGGGTGGCATGTACCAATGCCATCTCACTAGTCCAAGTGATCAATTTCTGTTCACAATTGATCACACCGATAGGTCTAAGAGTCAAAGGGATGACACAAACAAGACTAGTGTCTGCTAATACTAACTGATAGAATCAAAAAGGGAGAGAAAGATCCAACATGGGAAGTGGGAGACACAGCAGACTCATAGAATGGCACATGTCCTAAATAGCACTCTGGCCTCAGAATCAGCCCTTAAGGCATTCAGATCTGGCTCAAGAGCCCATGAGAGTATTTTAGGCATGGAAAGCCAAGACACTGTGGCAAAAAAAAAAAAAAAAACCCTAAATGAAAGATGTCTGCGAGTGAGATCCCAATGGAAAGAACGGGACCATCAAAGAAGGAGGTATCTTTCTCTGAAGGGAGGAGAGAACTTCCACTTTGACTATGACCCTGTTGGAATAAGATCGAAGTCAGCGAACCCTAAAGACTTCCATAGCCTTGGCAACTCATGACAAGAGCCTAGGGAGATTACTGACGCCATAAACAAGAGTGTCAAATTGTTAAATCAATTTCAGGAGTCACTGCGTACCTACGTCTCGTGGGATCTGTCCTTAATGTGTTGTCCAATGTGAAGTAATGCTATAACTAGTACTGAAACAGTATTTTTACACTTTGTGTTTCTGTGTGGGTGCAAACTGATGAAATCTTTACTTAGTATATACTGAATCAATCTTCTGTATATAAAGATAATTGAAAATGAATAAAAACCTTGGTGTTAAATTGGAAATTGCATAGAACATTAATCAATTAAAAAATATCATGTAGGATCTCTGTCCTTAATGTGCTGTACATTGTGATTTAATGCTATAACTAGTACTCCAACAGTATTTTTCACTTTGCGTTGCTATCTGAGGGCAAACTGTTGAAGTCTTTACTTAATATATACTAAACTGATCTTCTGTATATAAAGAGAATTGAAAATGAATCTTGATGTGAATGCAAGGGGAGAGGGAGCGGGAATGGGGAGGGTTGCAGGTGGGAGGGAAGTTATGGGAGGGGATATTCATTAAATAAAAGCTTTAAAAAAAAAGAGATAAGGCAAATAAGAAGGAGAATAATTAGAATTTTTGCTAAAATTTTGCTATCATACAAGGCATATTACACCTAACAGAGTTTAAAGATATTTAGATTTAGATTAATACAATTTCAGATGTGGAAGCAAACCCAGAGACCATCTGACTCAATCCCATAGGAATTTGGATCCTCACAGGTGAAAGAATTACAAAAGGCCACGGATCACAGACCTCTGAATACCTGGTCTAGGGTTCTTTCCATGCTATTGTACAAAAGGACTTAGACTAAGAACATCCTCTATTAATAATTTATCAGTAGATATGACCTCTATGGGCACATAAAGATTTGGTGCATCCTCTCCAGGTGCTGGCAATTTACCTGGGGAGACATGACGTTCACATAAACTGATAACAATGCAAGGGATCCTTTACGTCCCAAAGGCGTGGCTCAAAAAGATAACCACCTTAGAACTTCTGAGGATGGGTTTACTTCTGATACGTGAGCAAGGAAGGACTCTTGGAAGAGCTGGGAAATTAAAATGAAAGACAGAGAGGAATAGCTGAGTCAAGAATATAAGCAAATGCACGTTTGGGAAATCTCCTGGGGACAACAAGTAGACGAGTCTGGCAACACAGATGGTCAATGAAGACCCTAATGGAAGAAAAGCCTGGAAACAGAAGTTGGATAAAACCTGAGAGCACCTTGATTGTCAGGATAAAGTAACTGGGCACAGTTTTTTTTTTGTTGTTATTGTTTTGAATATGTATTTTTAATTTATATTTGAAAGAGTTGAGAGAGAGAGAGAGAGATTTTCCAATTTGTTGGTTCACTCCTGCAAATAGCCACAATGGCTGAGGCTGTGCCAGGCCAAAGCCAGGAGCCTGGAGTCTCCCATCTGGGTCTCCCATGTGGGTGCAGTTGCCTAAGCACTTGGGCCATCCTCTGCTGCTTTCCCAGGTGCATTAGCAGGGAGCTGGATTGGAAGAGGAGCAGCTGGGACTCAAACTGGTGCCTATATGTAACGCTAACGTTGCAGGTGACAGCTTAACCTGCAATGCCACAATGCTGGCCTTACATAGTTCTATAAGTGGTGGGGAATTAATGGATATGTCTAGATAAGGAAACAACATAATGTGATGTTATGGGAAGATTAATCCAGCACAGTGATTTTCCATGATTTTGTGTGCTGTGTGTGTATGTGAGAGGGAAGGAGGTAAACAATCAGAACCAAAGGGCAGCTGCTGCCTCTTCAGACTAAACTAATCCATCTCCCTGGCGTCATTCAGGGAAGCTTCATTCATGACAACCCAGTAATGTTTCTGTGAGTGGCCATATTCCCAGATGTTGTTCAGATATACTGGTCCAGAAGCAGAATGCATGATGGTATGGAAGGCAGGAGTGCAGATTAAAAGGAGGGAGCACCAGCTGGACACCATGACAGTAGCCCTGTTCCAAGATCATAAAGCTGGCTCTAGAAGGCAATAGGTTTACAAAGGAAGGAGCAGCCTTGTCTTAAAATGAATTATTCTGGTCCCTTTACTCTCTTTACAACCTATAAAGCCATTGGTCTCCTGATAAATTGCTTCCAATTCAAGTTCACAGAAAACAAAAACTGGTCCTTTCCTGATACAAATATAGTTTTGCAATTTCTTTCCTAACAGTAGATGAAATCCAAGTGGGTTGACTTTCATGCTGCAAGGGAGCATTTAAATCTATGCTGTGTGTGAACATCATCTTGCTTCATCAACATTTACAAAAAGATATATTAGCTGCATTACCTTTAGAAATGTTACAGCCAGGGCCAGTGGCACCAGTATGCTATATGGGTGCCGGTTCAAGTCCCAGCTGCTCCTCTTCCAATCCAGCTTTCTGCCTATGGCTTGGGAAGGCAGCAGAAGAGGCCCAAGTGCCTGGGCCACTGCACCCACAGGAGATACCCAGAAGAAGCTCCTGGGTTCCTGGTTTTGCATTGGCCCGGCTCTGGCCGTTGCTGCCATTTGGGGAGTGAACCAGCAGATGGAAGACCTCTCTGTCTCTCCCTCTCTCTGTCTGTAACTCTACCTCTCAAATAATTTTTAAAAATATTTTAAAAAGTTGCAGCAATCAGTAGCAAATTTCTCAGTCCATTAAAAACACCAATGACTGCCATCTCTCATCCTTTACTGTACTCTACAGTTACAGAGCACTTTCTCAACCAGGGCCAGTGACATTAGTTCTCACTTCACAATTGAAGAAACCAGCCTGGAAATACTGAGGGATTTGCTCAAGTCTGTGCAGATGGCAAGGAAATGAATGGTGGGACTGAGATCCTATATAATGCTCCTTCCCATACACTGTTAACTTATAAAATTAAAAACAAGGTAGGCACAGGCTCATTTGTCAAAGATATTCATTCACATGTTATCTGGTGCCAACTGTGTGTCAGGCACTGGGGATTCATGGAATGCCCTCATGGAGATGGTGGTAAGTGAGGGGTATTGGTTACCTGGGATTACAGGAACTGAACGGAATGACTAAAAGCATCTAAACTGAAGTTCTGTAAGAGTTCTCTGATCCACAGCAAGTGTAGCCCAAGAAATGGCAAAGATTTGCTAACAAGGTAGAGAGAGGGAAAAGGCAGGGACGAGGTCGAAGAACAGGGAGAATGACAGAGATCTAAAGGATGAAAATAGAAGTTTATAAAGAACGGGAAAGGTAGCCCAAAGACAAAGCCAATTCCAAATACACCTTACACAAGAACAGTTGATGTGTGTCTACTCACTGTTGTTCACATGGACACAGAACTGTTGGATTCCATTTGAATCCAAGGAAATTCTCGTAGGAAACGGGGAATTACTCCTGAAGATCAGAGAGTTGTCTATACACACCCAGCTTGAAGACCTATGAGGAAAGAGGATAAAGATACTTAGATGGGGAGGGGTCGGTCTGAAGACAGGTGCCCCAGGGATGTCAGTCAGGTGTTAGAGAGAGGCTCCGTCCTATTCTACTGGCCAGCTCCGCTCTGTGAAACCAGCAAAGGAAGGTCGCAGCTGGGAAACACCAAGCGAACGTCCTCGGCGCGGAGGTGGGGGCGAGCGGCACGCCGGTGAACTGTTACTTCCACCTGGCACCCACTGCGGGGCCCAGGCTCCTCTGGGATTCGTTCTGGGCACCGCGGCTCACCTGACGCTGCCAGGGAGGCAGAAGGCGAACACCGTCCTCGGGTGGAGGAGACAGCAGTCCCTGTCGCAGCAGCAATTCACGTCGCAGGTGCCAGGAGTCAAGTCACAGACACAGACCGGTAGGACTACGAAAGGACAACAGGTAGTAGAACGGGTGGCATGAGGCCATTAGTCTTCCATGCACTAATCCCCCGTCTTCCGAGAGCCCACACCTCGCTTCGTGGCAAGCTGAACCTTGTTTACAGGACGTTGCACCCAAGAAGCGAGTGATTCACCCCCACAACCCTTCCCCTCACCTGGGAAGAGGTCCACGGTCTTATTCCCAGGCGCCGAAGGGGTCACCAGGGCCGAGTCCACCGTAGAGAGTTCAGGCCCGGCCGAGGAAGCTGCGGTCCCCTCCGAGGAGGGCTGGAGGGTCCCGCCCGGCGTGCCCGGCGTGCCCGGCCCCGGGACCGAAGAAGTGGGCGCTGTTTCTGACGGCGAGGCAGACGACTGAGGCTGGACGCCCTGGGGGTGCATCAGGCAGAACACCTGTAGCAGCACGAGCTGCCGGGCGCACATAAGGCAGGCCACTCGCCCGAGGGTCCAACAGGAGCCTCCGCCGTCTCCAGACGCGTTGCTAGAGCGCGAGGTGGGAGGAGTCGCATAGCGTCTGACGTCACGCGCATGCGTTCTCTCATTGGCTCATGGCGAGCGCGGAGCGGTCTCCAGCCAATAAGAAGCGGTGTTGTTACAGCTCTTTCAGCATCCTTGGGTCTGGGCCGTCCTCCTCGGGCCGGCCAGGGCACAGCCTCCGTCGCCTGGCAACCGCCCCGGGATAGGGAAGCCTTGTCCCTTCTCTCCGCTAGAGGACAGTAGGAGGTCGGGCCACCCGCTAGGGCCGGAGTCCCGCGCAGACCGGGCGGCCGGGAGGAGCGGAAACAGCAGCGGCTGGAGCGAGGTTTGCACGTCTTTTCCTCCCCGGATTCCTGGGGTGAGAAACCCTCTCTATGGAAGGATACTGGTGTCAAGGGAGTGAAACACACCCAGAGTCACGTACCGTAGGAAGTGTCTCCTCTAAGTACATGTTTTTGGAAACACGTTAAAATACTGTTCATTCAGTTCCTTGAAGTTTAACATTGAGAAAAATAATTTTTTAAACTCCATAAATGCTTCAACATTATTAAAGATGAACTGCGTTATTGTTGCTAGAAAAAGTGTTGAAAGAAGGGAAATTGGGAATAAAAAAGAGAAGGGGAAATGTGAGGAGATAGGGAAGGAAAATGTGAGTAGAAAAAAAATGTTTTCTAGATGAGGAGAGAACAAAATGCAGGGAATAGGGAAGAAAACCCATGCTCTGTTATGAGCCGCCACTTGGTTTTGTTTTGCTAGGGAGTGGAGGGCCACGTCCAGCAGAACTTCCTGGTCTTGGGATCATCCTTACCGGCCTGTCAGGTCCGCTAGCAGCAAGCCCTGCGGCTTGCTGATATGTGCCTGGCATGGCTGAGGAGCTGACTTTTTAATTTTCAAATTTTAATTCAGAGTTGAATAATTTGCTCCTGTTAGACCTAGCGTTTTCTTTTCTCTATAATTCTGACATCTGGGTTATTTCAGTTGCTTGATCTTGGGCTATAAATTAAGAACTGTTTAGAGTTATTTAAAATCTAGCCAAAGCCTTCCTTTCTAGGTGAATCACTTAAGCAGGTAAGTTTTAGGCCACTTGACTTTGCTCACATTCCTTGACAAGATCTTGATTTTCCAATGTTTTGAAGTCAATAGCTAAATGTATCCCTGTGTTGTGAATATTCGCAAGCATTTTTGTGTGACTAGGTGATGAAATAAAGTGCAAATTTGTGTTTGACATTGAAATGTTTATCTATCTTACTAATTTCTATGAGAAAAGGTCAACTTCAGAGTATTCAAATTATATGTATTAGAATATAAACTCTACAAAACAGGGATTTTTTTTTTTGTCTATTTTGTTCACACAGATGTATCCCCATGCCTTCAACAGTGAGTAGGACATGTTAGATATGCATTAAATATTTTTAAAATATATAAAAAAATCAAACATTATTTTCTTTGATTGTTTAGAATTACTTTTATGAATATGATTTTTCTCAGGGTTACATTTATTTTGATGAAATTTCTATTGTACATCTAAGCAAAAACTACTTTGGATTTCAAAGTTTGTAATTTGAACTGTGACTCTCAATCGTTGTTAAATTATTCCTGAATTCATTAATGTTGGTGAAAGAGTCTGTTTATTGAAGTAATTTCAAGGTTACATGATAAAAATAGTTTCAGAATCATCTGAGTTACTTTTTGTCATTTTTGAATTTAAGCACATTAAAATTTTAGAAAAATTAAATTTTTCTTTTTATGTTTTGTAGTGGTTGATCAGGAAGATAATTTGTATTGGTGCTGTTATTGTTATATGTTTGTGGCAACCTTGATAATGCTGAGTTCTAATTTTTTAAGATCTAATGCTAAAATATGAAAGATAATTTTGAAGAGGGCAACATTTATGCACACGTGTCATACAGATGCCAGTTTAATATGGAGACCATGTCTTAAATTGAGGTAGTTTAATATAACATCACTTCCAAAGTAGAGATTTCCAAATTAGATCCTATGACACTAGCAGCTCTCTGTGTTTTGGATTAAAGGAGTTCAATGTGTGAGTGGAAATCTAGTCAGTAGATTGGAAAAACATGGCAGACTGAGAGCAAGTGTTAGCCTCTCTCCACTTCTTCCCACTTTCATAAATCTAAAAATTACAGGAAAGTTAGATGTCTACACCCTTGTGAATACATGGACACACCTTGATAATGAAAAAACGTGAAGGTGTATTCTCAGTGCTGCATTATGTGAAAAAAAGGCAGAGTGATACACACACACACACACACACACACGCGCGCAGAGAAAGGTGGGGGGGAATATTCAGTCCACTTGTTCACTACCCACGTTGCCACAACAGCCAGGTCTGGGCCAGGCTGAATCCAGGGGCCAGGCTGAATCCAGGGGCCTGGCACTCCGTCCTGATTTCCCACATGAGTGGCAGGGGCCCAAGTACTTGGACCATCTCCTGCTGCCTTCCTAAGCACATTAACAGGAAGCTAGATTGGAAATGGAGGAGCTAGGACTCAAACTGGCCCTCCAAGATGGGATGCCAGCCCCTTTTATGAGAATTCTTGCAAACTAGATAACCGATGGGATTGGACTGAAGGTGGGCCCCCCAAAAGTGCATAACTTTATACAGAAGAAGAAATGGTGCTTGTGGTGCCCTAAGAATACAGAAAGAAGCTATTGTTATCAGGAGGGGCCCTTAGATAATTTTATGAGTTATTGGGGCTGGCGCAGTGGCACAGCGGGTTAACACCTTGGCCTGAAGTACCAGCATCCCATATGGGCTCTGGTTTGAGACTGGCAGCTCCACTTCTGATCTAGCTCTCTGCTATGGCCTGGGAAAGCAGTACAAGATGGCCCAAGTCCTTGAGCCCCTGCACCTTTGTGGGAGAACTGGAGGAAGCTCCTGGCTCTTGGCTTAGGATTGGCACAGCTCCGGCCGTTGCAGCCATCTGGAGAGTGAACCAGCAGATGGAAGACTCTCTCTCTCTCTCTCTCTCTCTCTCTCTCTCTCTCTCTCTCTCTGTGTGTGTGTGTGTGTGTGTAACTCTGACTTTCAAATAAATAAATAAATCTTTTTAAAAAAATGAGTTACTGATTGAGGGAAGGTCATCCTGTCAACCTCCACTTGAACATGCAGTAGGAGCAGAAGAATTTGCCCTTAAAGGAGAGGTTGAGATTTGTGGGAATAGTTCATGTGGGCATTTTTGCTGAAAAGGTAGGACAGTGTCCTAAATGGCTTCTGACATCTAGGAGGAAGAGGGAAGCCTCACACCTTGTCAACTGTCTTCTACTGTTCTCTCCCCCACAAGTCCTGGAGACATGATGCAGTCTGCATTACTCATTTATTTCTATGTGTATTTGATTTTTTTTAAAGATTTATTTGTTTGAAAGAGTTACACACACACACACACACACACACAGAGAGAGAGAGAGAGAGAGAGAGAGAGAGAGAGAGAGAGAGAAAGAGAGATCTTCCATCCTATGGTTCACTCCCCAATTGGCCGTAAAGGCTGGAGCTACACCGATCCAAATCCAGGAGCCAGGAGCTTCTTCTGGGTCTCCCATGTGGGTGCAGGGGCCCAAGGACTTGGGCCATCTTCCACTGCTTTCCCAGGCCATAGCAGAGAGCTGGATCGGAAGAGGAGCAGCCGGAACTAGAACTGGTGTCCATATGAGATGCCGGGGCTTCAGGCCAGGGTGTTAACCCACTGCGCCACAGCGCTGACCCCTGTATCTTTAATTTTTAAAGACTTATTTGAGTGAAAGGCAGAGCAACAGAGAGAAGGAGAGATAGAGAGGACGAGAGATCTTCTATCTATTGGTTCAGTCCCTAAATGACTGCAAAGAATAGCTGGAACAGGCTGAAGCCAAGAGCCAGGAACTCCGTCCTGGCCTCCCACGTGGGTGACAGAGGCCCAAGTACTTGCTGCTTTTGCAGGCACGTGAGCAGGGAGCTTGACTGGAAGCAGAGCAGCCAGGACTCAATCTATTGCTCCAACATGGGAGACTGGTGTCATGGATAGCGGCTTTCCCTGCTGTGCCACAACACTGGCCCCTGACATTTTTCCTTAATGAAGAACTTAAAACTTATGACCAAAAGATTAGAAACAGGATCATTCTAAATCACTAGGGAAGGAAAATGGAACACAAACAAATATAGTCCAGTGAAACAAATTGAAGGAAATGGAAAAGCAACAGCATAAATAAGTCCAACTACATAACAACATAGCAACTTTGCAAATAAAAGTATGGACAAAAGCAGAAGCTGGAGTAATATTACTAACAGTCTAAATAGGATTCCAAGTGAATTGTACCAAAGAGTTTCTCAGTCTGATTTGTATTGCTTCAACAGAATACCTCAGATGAGTAGTGGATAAAGAAACTTAAGTGTATTTCTCAGATTTAGAGGCTGGGAAGTTCAGCTTCAAGTGGTGGCATCTGGTGAGGGCCTTCTTGCTGAGTGATAACAAAGCAAAAGACATGGGATAGCAAAAGGGTATGAGTGTGCTGAGTCTCTCTTGCTCTTTTTATAAACCCACCCATGGAGTCATGGGCACCACCCTTCATGACCTCAGTCTAACACTAGTACCTCCCAAAAGCCCCACCTCCAAATGCTATGAATTTGGGGATTAAATTTCCAATATATAAACTTCTAGGAAAAACATGCAAGCCATAGCAATGGGCAATATAGATTTAATCTTGATAAAAATTTATGAACTACTTAGAATATATGAAATTCATGAATACTTGTATATCTAAAGAAATTGCTTTGAAATAGAAAAACATAATTGGTAAATCCATCATCAGAGTGAGAGATTTTATTTTACCTCTTTCATGAAAAATAACTAGGAGAAAAGATTTAAATAAATGATTAAACCAATATCATTCTAATATCTATGGGTGGTATAAAATTTGAATCCAATAAATAGAGAAAACTAATTCTTTTCAAACATAATAGAAATTGGGACTGGAGTTGTGCTGTAGTGGGTTAAACTGCTGTCTATGATATTGGCATCCAATATGGGTGCTGGTTTATGTCCTGGCTGCTCCACTTCCAATCCAGCTCCCTGCTAATGGCCTGGAAGGCAGTGAAAGATGGCCCAAGTGGTTGGGCCCTTGCCACCCATAAGGGAGACTGGGAAGAAGGTCCTGGTTCCTCACTCCTGGCTCCAGGCTTTGGCCTGACCCATCGCTGGCTGTTTTTGCCATTTGGATAGTGAACCAGCTGATGGAAGATCTCTCTGTCTCTCTGCCTTTCCCTCCCTTTCCGTAACTGTGCGTTTCAAATAAATAAATAAAAATTTAAAAAGTACATAAAAATTGCCCATGCATCATATCACAAAGGAAATCTTGATTCCAGCTTCCTGCTCATCTACACCGTGAGTGGCAGCAGCTGATGGCCCAAGTGCTTGAATCCCTGGCTCCCACTGTGGAAGACCCAGATTGAATTCCTGGCTCCTGGCTCTTAGCTCTGGCCTGGCCCAGCCCTGGCTATTGCATGCATCTGTGAAGTGTATCTACAGATGGGAGATCCCTGTCTTTTTGCCTCTTTTTCTGTCTCTGTCTCTCCCTCTCCCCATGTTGCATTTCAAATAAGATAAAAATTTTTACAAAGATTTTAAAAAATAAAAATTGGTAAACTGATAAAATCAATAGCTGATTATGTGACATAAAAGACACAAATTAACAATAGTAAGAGGTCATAACTATAGGTATGGGCTTGAAGAATAGATAGGATTAATATATTCCTTAAAATAGCTGATGAGATTAAGAGTTTCACCAGAGACTAGAGCCCATAAAAATGAACCTGAAAAGCATGCAATAATGGAAATTAAGAACTCTATGGACAGGTTTAACAATAGATGAGACACAGCAGAATATAAACTTCATGAACTGAAAAAATAGGTTATCAATTAAGATCTAGTATGAGGGGGGCATTTGGTGAAGCAGTTAAGTCACTGCTTGGGGTACCTGTATCCTATATCACAGTGTCTGGTTTGAGTCCTGGCTCCTCTACTACTCACTCAGCTTCCTGGTAACTCACACTCTGGGAAGCAGTAGGTGATGGCTCAAGTACTTGAGCCCCTGCCACTATGTGGGAGACCCAGACTGAGTTCCAGACTCCTGACTTTAGGCTGGCCAGTCCTATCTGTTGCAGGCATTTTGGGGGTAAATGAAAGGATGGAAGATCTCTCTCTGTAAATCTTTGTCTCTCTGCCTTTCAAATAAAATGAAAAATAAAAATAAATATATAGCCTTTCCTTAAAAATAAAAAGACCATATAAAATATGGAAGAGAGAGGCTGGCATTGTGGAGTAATAAGTAAAGCCACTGTGTCAATGTCAGCAACCCATATTGGTACAGGTTCATATCTTGGCTGCTTCTCTTCCAATCCAGCTCCCTGCTAATGGCCTTAAAAACAGCAGATGGGGCCGGCGCCACAGCTCACTAGGCTAATCCTCCTCCTGCGGCACTGGCACACCAGTTTCTAGTCCCAGTCGGGGCGCTGGATTCTGTCCCGGTTGCCCCTCTTCCAGGCCAGCTCTCTGCTGTGGCCCGGGAGTGCAGTGGAGGATGGCCCAAATGCTTGGACCCTGCACCCCATGGGAGACCAAGAGAAGCACCTGGCTCCTGGCTTGGGATCAGCATGGTGCGTCGGCTGCAGTGTGCCGGCCGTGGCGGCCATTGGAGGGTGAACCAACAGCAAAGGAAGACCTTTCTCTCTGTCTCTCTCTCTCACTATCCTGTCAAAAAAAACAAAAACAAAAACAAAAACAAAACAAACAAACAAAAAAAACCACAACAGCAGATGGTGGCCCAAGTGCTTGGGCCCCTATACTCATGTAGGAGACCTGGATACAGCTCCTGATTCCTGGCTTTGGCCTAGCCTAGCCTCAGCCATTGCAGCCATTGCAGCCATCTGGGGGTAAACCAGATAATGGAAGATATCTTTGTCTCTCTATATATAATTCTGACTTTCAAATAAATAAATAGATCTTAAAAAAAAAAAAACAACCATGGAAGAGGGACCAGTGTGTGGCACAGCAGGTCAAGCCACCACCTGTGACACCAGCATCTCATATGAGTGCCAGTTCCAGTGCTGGCTGTTCCAGTTCTGAGCCAGCGCCCTCATATTGTGCTTGGAGAAGCTGAAGATGGCCCTAGTACTGGGGTCCCTGCTAGACCTGGATGCAGTTCCAGCCTCCTGGCTTTGGCCTGGCCCAGACCTGGCTGTTGTGGCCATTTGGGGAGTGAACCAGCAGACAGAATAGCTCTCTTTCTCTCTGTTTCTCCCTTTCTCTCTGTAATTCTGCCTTTCAAATAAATTTTAAAAAAATCAACAACAAAAAACCATGGAAGAAAAAAATGTTGGAAATTCAGAAAAGAATATGAGACAATGGGAGGAGAGTGATAGAAATATAGATATATAATAAGAGTCCCAGAAGAAAGATGGGCAACAATGGGGTATTTCATCTTCAAAATGAATGAGAGTTATCAGTCTATGGATTCAAGCTCTATGAAACCCAAGCAAGAAAACAAAAAGAACATAATAACTAAATATATTTTACTCAAATGCTAAAAACCAGGAAAATCTACAAAAAATATGGATTAAAAAGTCATTATTTTCAAGAGTAACAATAAAATATTCACCTTACTTTTCAACAGATAATGGAAGTCTTAG
Source organism: Sylvilagus floridanus (assembly GCA_949820135.1). Taxonomy (NCBI): domain Eukaryota; kingdom Metazoa; phylum Chordata; class Mammalia; order Lagomorpha; family Leporidae; genus Sylvilagus; species Sylvilagus floridanus. The sequence goes on from OX463235.1 coordinate 48,431,397, forward strand.
AAAGTGAAACGATGTGTTAAATTAACAAGACAAACTAGAATTCCATACCCAGTAAAATATCCCTAAAAAATTAAGACAAGATGAAAAAACGGAATAACAATCACTAGCAGATTGACACAAAGGGATTCTTCAGGGGGCTGGCACCGTGGCTTATTTGGTTAATCCTCCACCTGCAGCACTGGCATCCCATATGGGCATTGGGTTCTAGTCCCAGTTGCTCCTCTTCTAGTCCAGCTCTCTGCTGTGGCCCGGGAAGGCAGTGGAGGATGGCCCAAGTGCTTGGGCCCCTGCACCCGCATGGGAGACCAGGAAGAAGCACCTGGCTCCTGGCTTTGGATCAGCACAGCGCCGGCCATGGTGGCCATTTGGGGAGTGAACCAACGGAAGGAAGACCTTTCTCTCTGTCTCTCTCTCTGTCTATAACTCTACCTGTCAAAACAAACAAAGGGACTCTTCAGGCTAAAAGGAGTCTTCAGACTGAAAGAAAATCTTTTCATAAGGATACACAAGAATGCAGGAATAAGGGAAGAAGAAGGAAAAGGATAAATATTCATGATTTCAATATAGAAAACTCAACCGTATTCCTACTTTATGCAATAGTAAATTATAAAATAAAAATTTAGGTAATACAATTTATAATTACATGAAGAACATTGAATGTCTATGAATAAATCTGAAGCAGTGCAAGATAACTACCTATCGAACTGTATAATATTTCTGAAAGCGGTGAAAGAAAGCCTAAATGAAAGGAGGACTCCACTAAATTCACAGCTAGGAAGACAATTAAAATATGTCAGTTCTTCCTAAATTGATATGTAGATTCAATTTGCTACCATTAAAAATTTAAAACAGCATTTGATAAAAAGTGACAAGTCAGTTTCAAAATTTGTATGTTATTGCAAAAGGTCAAGAATAGCCAAAAGAAAAAGGAGATTTGGAGGGCCTCCCACTGCTAGAGATTACATGCTCCATGTGGTTTTTCACATTTTGGTAGACTAATCCAGGCCTCTCAACACGGTGATTTCAGATTTAACAAAGTAGCACGAAAGGACAGGCCCCAAATATGCAAGCACTTTTCAAACGTCTGCTTGTGTTGGCCAGCTTCAAACAGTGTTGTAAGACAATATATCAAAGGGCGTGGGTAGAAAGGAGAATAATTGATAGCCATTTTTGTAATACTGGGGAATGGTTTCATGAAACAGATAACTGCTATTATATCATAGTGGGGCAAGTTGCTGTGATTTTTTGATTATGTATCTGTTAAAAAGTACTTCAAGAAGTTTGTGGAAAATGCAATTACAAAACAAACTTATTTTGATGCAGGTAATTTACAAATTCATGCATAATTTTTCATAATATATATTTTCATGAACCTTTTGAAGATCTCTCATATGCATGGTTTTCAAATTTTTTTTCACTGAAATAAACATCTTTTAATTCCATTCTCCACAAACTTTAAAAAGTACTCTCATATTTACACATTGTTTTATTTTCTGAATTTAATTTTTGAGCTGAAGATTAGTTTGTGGCAGAGTTTATTTATGACGGTTGGGAGGGGTAGTAATATAATTATTTAAGATATGAGTTTCATAGTGGCCAGAGACTTGTTAGAAAATATTATAGTTGGCCGGCGCCGCAGCTCAATAGGCTAATCGGAGGCGCCGGCACCCTGGGTTCTAGTCCCAGTTCGGGCGCTGGATTCTGTCCCGGTTGCCTCTCTTCCTGTCCAGCTCTCTGCTATGGCCTGGGAGTGCAGTGGAGGATGGCCCAAGCACTTGGGCCCTGCACCCCATGGGAGACCAGGATAAGCACCTGGCTCCTGGCTTTGGATCAGCGCGATGCGCTGGCCGCAGTGTGCCGGCTGCAGCGGCCATTGGAGGGTGAACCAATGGCAAAGGAAGACCTTTCTCTCTGTCTCTCTCTCACTGTCCACTCTGCCTGTTATAAAAAAAAAAGAAAATGTTATAGTCTACCTATTAATATCTGCAAACTAAATTCTATTTTGGCATTTTACTATTCCAGCTAATTTTAAACAAAATAGCAGTCAATTGCAATCTATAAGGCTTCACAATTTTTTTAAAGATTTATTTTTCATTTATTTGAAAGGCAAGGTCACAGAGAGAGAAATGGACAGATAGAGAGATTACTGGTTTGCTCCCCAAATGGCCACAATGGCCAGAGCTGGGCCAGGCTGAAGCCAAGAGCCAGGAGCTTCATCCTGGTCTCCCACGTGCATGCAGAGCCCCAGGGACTTAGGCCATCTTCTAATGCTTTCTCAGGGTATTAGCAGGGAGCTAGACTGGAAATGCAGCAGCCAGACTCAAACCAGCGCCCAAATGGGATGCTAGTGTTGCAGGTGGCAGCTTGACCCATTAATGCCAGAATGCCAGCCCCGCTTCACAGATTTTAATGCTTAACACCTCAAGTAATTAATTATCTTATAATAAGGCCCTGTTAAGATGTTCGTTCCATCACTGTTGATTTACGTGAGTATCCCAAATCTGAGGAGCAAATCTTGCTGACAGTGATTACCTTGAACTTCAGTCAGAGAGAGGCTTTTCCTTATGTTGAATATTTTAAACCTCCACATCCTAACAATCTAGGTTTTTCAAAAGTTATTTGATAATTTCAGAAAATACAACCAGATTTGCAGTACAGTGCAATTAAGAATTTTTAAAAAAGATTTATTTAGGCCAGCGCCGTGGCTCAACAGGCTAATCCTCCGCCTTGCGGCGCCGGCACACCAGGTTCTAGTCCCGGTCGGGGCGCCGGATTCTGTCCCGGTTGCCCCTCTTCCCAGCCAGCTCTCTGCTGTGGTCAGGGAGTGTAGTGGAGGATGGCCCAAGTGCTTGGGCCCTGCACCCCATGGGAGACCAGGAAAAAGCACCTGGCACCTGGCTCCTGCCATTGGATGAGCGCGGTGCGCCGGCCGCGGTGGCCATTGGAGGGTGAACCAACGGCAACAGGAAGACCTTTCTCTCTGTCTCTCTCTCTCGCTGTCCACTCTGCCTGTCAAAAAAAAAAAAAAAAGATTTATTTATTTATTTGAAAGTCAGAGTTACAGAGAGAGAGAAGGAGAGGCAGAGAGAGAGAGAGAGAGAGAGAGAGTCTTCCATTCCACTGGTTCACTCCCCAATCGGCTGCAACAACCGGAGCTGTGCCGATCCGAAGCCAGGAGCCAGGAACTTCTGGGTCTCCTACACGGGTGCAGGGGCCCTAGGACTGCCTTCCTAGGCCATAGCAGAGAACTGGATTGGAAGTGGAGCAGCCGGGTCTCAAACTGGCGCCCACATGGGATGCCGTCGCTTTAGGCCAGGGGATTAACCCGCTGGGCCACAGCACCGGCCCCAAGTACAATTAAGAATTATTAGAAAAGTAATCCTCATTAATTTTAAGAGGAAAATTTTTACCATTTGGCTTATTGTGTGAAATTATTATTGGTAAAGTATACCAGTTATTTAAATTATAACATATTTTAGTGTTTTTATCTATGCTTTCATAATTAAAACTCTCAGATGGCCAAGTTAATGCTTATTTTAAATATAGGATTTATATCTAAGCTAGTATTGGGGAAAAATTACTGGAATCCAACTGTATGGACTAGCTTGAGGGTCTCAAGCTGTTAGCGGGTCACAGATATGGGAGCTTCTTGGAGGGAAGATTCCCACCCATCTGCAGGAGTTTCCTCCAGGAACCCCACTGGAGTCTAGGAGGATGGGGGAGAACCTGGGGAAAACTCCCTCATCCCTTCCCCTCAGGCAGACTGAGGGAGAGCACTGGAAGCCACTGTGAAATGCTCCCTCCCAGATCACAAGGTTTCGTCTGCAAGACGTTATGGGGATGGCTGAGAGGATATTGTCTGACTTGAAAGTAGAGATAAAATACCGTGATGAGGGAGGGTTAGAGAGGAAACTCCACCCAGACCTATTCTCTTACTGTCACCTAAATTAAATTTTAAAAACTTTAATCTGTCTGGGGGAGAGTAGGTTATCAAGGTTATGGACTCAGATGAGAACCCCAGGGATATGATGCCTGCTGGAACTTGGGGCCAGAGAAGGGTGGCTAGATGATGGCAGTGGGTTAGCTCTACCCTCTATTAGGAACAGGAAGAAAATCTATCATCTATCTAAATATCCATCTATCCCTCTATGAATTTAAATGGTTCAGCTACTCTGGCTTTGAGTCATGGTCCAAATTTTTGTATTTATCAAAAGTTCATTTGTCAGCATTGTGGCACAGCAGGTTAAGCCACCTCCTGCAATGTCTCATCCCATATGGGTGCTAGTTTGAGTTCTGGCTGCTTCACTTCTGATCCAGCTCCCTGCTAATGTGCCTGGGAAAGCAGCAGAGAATGGCCCAAGTGCTTGCACTCCTGCCACCTATGTGGGAGACCTAAACGAAGCTCTTGGCTCCTGGCTTTTGTCTGGCCCAGCCCCAGCTGTTGTGGACCAATTGGGGAGGGAACCAGTGGATAAATGATCTCTGTCTCTGTCTCTGTCTCTCTCTAACTCTGCCTTTCAAATAATTAAATAAGTAAATAAATCTATCTCTAAAAAAGTCACCATTATCAAAGATTAAGTACATATTTTTCTTTAAAAGTTAAAATTTGAAAACTTAATTTACTAGTTGCTTTATTTTATTAATATAAATTCCCAAATTAAGATTATAAAAATTTCCCAGCCTTAATACAATATGTATTTTTAATTTAATATTATCTAAATTTGAAATAAAAATATTACTAATTTTAGAATAACAAAACTAGAATTAGTTTTGTCAGAGAAGGGGCACTGATTTGTGCCCTTCTTTTGGGCTTGGGAACTAAGGGTATAAACTAATTTTAAAACAAAACAAAGTCTTCTATTTTCTTTTAGACCTCATTTTAGATTATAGCCTTTGTTATATTTTGGAGGTATGTTATTTATCTGTTATACTATGTAATGCCACTTTATAGTTTATTGGTAAAAAAATCTACATTTTTTTCTGAATTTAAGAATATGTTGGAAAATAGGTAGTTTAAAATAACTTATGATATAGTATCAAATAAAAGCCATCTTAAAACTAATTATGCTGACAACCTCTTAATCTTTGTACAAACATTTTTATTGACTTGTTCACTTGTGCATTATTTTATGTACAAGAACGTGATCATCATTTACTTATTTTTCAAACAAGTTTAAAAAATTATTGTGTTTTTGATAATATGCAGTCTTTTTAACAATAATGGGAGCAAAAAATAGTTTAAGAGCAGAATTAGCTTGCACATTCTGGAACAGAATTACAAAGAGTATTTTCAAGTTCACTTTCTTACACCTTGTAAGAATGTGACATTTTGGGCACCACCTTACTCTTTCAGTACCCTTGGGAAGTCTTCCCAAAAGGAGGAAGGAAAGGACATGAAAGGAAGCATTAAGTTATTCCATTAGGTTATCCCTGGAATCTGGAGAATTATCATTTTTATATTTGTGTCAACATTAAAATTATGAAATTTATGATCTTGTTTAAATTCAAGTCCTATAAAGTGATTTTTGTTCTGCTTCTCTGACTTTTCCTGGAACTTCACAATAACTATGTGTATTTTTAGTGCATATTATTTAAGCAAGAATCACTTCAGATGAGTGAGTCATACCCTTTGTCTATTTCTACTTTAATTCTGTACTTCATGTATTTTGAAGATCTATTATTAGGTGTTATATGTTTAATTTTTATACTTTCTAGATGTATTAACCCTTTTATCACGATGAGATGGTCTTCCTTATATCTATTAATATCCCTGGTCATAATGTCTTTTTTAATGATTTATTTTATTTATTTGAAAAGCAGAGTTACAGAGAGAAAAGAGAGAGAGAGAGAAATATCTTCTATCTGCTGGTTCACTACCCAAATGGTCACAAGCCAAGAGCCTAGAACTCCATCCTGGTCTCCCATGTGGGTGCTAGGCCCTAGCAGTTGGGCCCTCTTTTGCTGCTTTCCCAGGCACATTAGTAGGGAGCTGGATTGGAAGTGGACAGCTGGGACATCAACTGGCAGCAGCTTACCCCTCTACACCAGCCCTTATGATACATATTTTAAGCCTATCTAAATCTGCTTCAAGCTAATACTGACTTATTTGTGATAAGATGTAGTAAATTTGCGCTACTGCAGCTCCATTTTCTGCCTTGGCTTTTGTGGGAGAGGCTGTTCTTAGGGTTCCTAACTGTCTCTGTGAATAATTGTTGAGTGTGCCAGATAGCAAGGTTTTTTCATCTCATTATTGAGCAGTTTCTATAGCAAGTCAGCTAAGTTGGTCAAGGCGATCATAGTGTGTTGTGTGACTGCTCACTGCCTGAGGAGAGGGAGGGAAACTGGCTCTGCTGCTTTCTCAAAGCATGTTGGGCCCTTTGCCCTCTGGTCCTCTCCTGGGATGCAGTCCACTGTGTGTGCAAGCACTACCCCATGGGACTTAGGCAAAAGGTGAACCAATGCAAATACGCTGCTGAGTGGCTTTCTGGCTGTTGCCGCGAGTAGTAAAGTCCTTTTTTTATGCCCAGGAATCTTGTCTTCTGCCTGCTTCCATTGAGGCAGTCATAGAATAATCTGTAAGCTTCAAGTAAGCTGAAATCCCAAACCCTTTGTTTTTCCTATTTGTTTGCAATAATTTGCATACTTAGATATGATTTTCTTTTTGTTTATGTTACTTGAGGTTCATAATGTTTCTTGGATCTGCAGAGGCTCCTGACCTGGGTTTGAAGGTGATTCCACTTCTCTGGGAGCACAAATTTTCTTTTTATTTACCTACTTATTTGTAATTTTTTAATTTTTAAAGACTTATTTATTTATTTGAAAGTCAGAGTTACAGAGAGAAGGGAGAGACAGAGAGAAAGAGAGAGAGAGAGGGAGAGACAGAGAGAGACATCCATCAGCTGATTCAATCCCCAGATGGCCGCAGTGGCTGGAGCTGGGCCAGACCAAAGCCAGGAACTTCATCTGAGTTTTCCATGTGGGTGCAGAGGCTCCAGCACTTGGGCTGTCTTCTGCTGCTTTTTCCAGGCCTCTGGCAGGGAGCTGGATCAAAGTGGAATAGCTGGGACTTGAACCAGCACCCAAGTGGTGGTTTTTCCTGCTATACCACAATGCCTGGCCCAGAAGTGAGGGAGCCCGGGGCTAGAATCACGCCAGACTGGCTCCATTTACCAGGTCTTTGCTGCCATGTATACACTAAACAGAACAGGATGGAAGCCCATTGTAACAAATATTTTCCAGTGGATAATAAGATTAAGCTTTGACAGAAACAATTTAGAAAAGTTTACATTAAGATTGCCCCTGCTGGGCTGGTGCTCTGGTGTAGCAGGTAAAGCCACTGCCTACAGTGCCGGCATCCTATGGGCGCCGGATCGAGTCCTGGCTGCTCCACTTCTGATCTAGCTCTCTGCTATGGCCTGGGAAAGCAGTGAAAGTTGGCCCAAGTCCTTGCACCCATGTAGGAAGAACCGGAGGAAGCTCCAGGCTCCTGGCTTCGAATCAGCACAGCTCTGGCCGTTGCGGCCAACTGGGGAGTGAACCAGCGGATGGAAGACCTCTCTCTCTCTGTCTCTACCTCTCTCTTTGTGTATCTCTTTCAAATAAATAAATAAATCTTTTTTTTTTTTTTTTAAAAAAGACTGCCCCTGCCTTCACAGTAGCTAATGTATAACCACTACATTTGCTGTTTGGACTTGACGTGTTAAAGACATTACAGCTACCCATAGACTGTGAGAGCTCAGCAGCTTGGTCTCTTTTCCTCCAGACCCTCCCCTTTGTGGGAGCTTTTCTTTTTCTTACTTTAATGAAACTTCATTTCTTCTACTCTCACTGATGTGTCCAGTCTAGTAAATTGTCACTGACACCAGGACACAGAGCCAGACTCATCTCACCAGTTCTCCTGCAGCAGAAGCACAAACTTTCAACCTTAGCGTGTCGCTGGCTCTTAGTTCCAGTACAGAGTTTATGATCCAGGGAGTGTACAAGAATGTGAAGCTTCTCCAGTGGGTTTTGTAGTAAATTGTGCTGCAAGTCAGGTTCAGAAGTGGGTGAGAGGCCGATTTGCTCCATATAGTGCTTAGTTTGAGTAGTCCAGTGAGATTTGTTTGGGAAAAACATGGTGTTCTAACACTGGGATATGGAGTACACTTGCTATTATTCACAAGGTTTCCTGCACTTAAGATATGAGCTGTTATTTTGCTGCACTGAATTTTCCTAGTTATTTAAAAAAAAGTGGAAAGACTGACTTAATAAGAGCAACTCTTGTATTAAGCTAAGCAATTTCCAAACCCTATGGCCTCTGTTCAGATTTATTCTCTAGAAATGTCTTCTCCATACTTGAGAATGATAGTAAAAATTCAGGCTATAGATTACCTCAAGGTCCCAATCTTCTATCTGCAAATTGTCTAGGAATTCCCTTTGGGTAACCTATTTACAATTCATATTATTATAATGGTTAATTTTAATTATTACCCATTTCTTCATGGGAAAAATTTCTTAGTTGTCAATAAGTCATAAGAAGAATTCAAAATGTGTCATGAGGAGAGTGTAATCTCTCTACTCCCTCTCTCACCACTTATTGGTCAAATCAACATTTTATTTTTACTATTTTTAACCTAGAAGTAAACTTTCCTCATAGGTTTTACATCTAATTGTGGAGTAGAAGAATTAATGACAGCTTAAAAAAGTTAGCTCTCAGTGGACAGTTGGTAGAGGTATTTTTATGTTGATAGAGGTTCTTTTACCAGCATCCTAAAGCTCATGCTGCAAATAATGAAATAATGAAAGTGCTGAAGTAATTTCATTTACCCATATTACTCCTAGCAGTCTGATGCCAAAACCCAAACCAAGCCAGTTTTCATATTTAGAGTGACACTTGCTTATTAAAGTCAGGGTATTCATGTAAATAGTCTGTATAAATTAAATTGTGCATTCTTTCATCCAAAATTTTCCTTAAGTCCTGATGTAAGTTTATTGTAATTTTAGGCATTATGAATTGAATTAATCTTTAGCAGATTTGGAAATATTAAAATAATAGCCTATTAATGCTATCTAACAAATTGATTTAAAATTATTTAGAATTCTGTTTCTCTCCAGTCTTTCTGTCTTTGTAAATACCTCAGCTATTCCAGCATTTTAAATGGAGTTTCTACCAATCATGTTCAAAGAAGCACAGTGTGTACCATGGAAATCGTCTGTGTGGAAAAAAGCTTATCAGGGAGTTTTAGAAGATAGTTTCCCGTGGCCTTACTAGGAGGATCTGTCTTTCCTGGAGTAGTCGGTCTGGACTGCTAGATCTGTTGTACTTCTTACAAAGTTCAGGAGGGCGGTATCTGTTTCCTCAAGATGGTGTGACAATGAATGGGGTTTCGCAGGTTCCTGATGTGGAGCAAAACGGTAAGAGCTCAACAGCTAATTAAAATAAAGTGGACTGGCTTAAAGGAAAGGGCACAACCTTTCCTTCCCCAGGCTTTTCAATCTTCCTGTTCCCACCCACTGGAAAGACTTGAAACAATGGAGTCAGCAGTGAGAATTTCAGCTTTATGTTCACTCTTAGGAAATTTCTGCTTTTATTTCCTTAGTGACTTTAAGTCTCCACCTTTCTCTACCTTGTTGAGGGTGGGTAAGAACTGACAAATGATTAGTGTCCTAATGGTGGTATATTTAAAAGCAAACAATCTTCCCTCCCTCAAAAGTTCCTTTTAGGAACTTTAGGTCGGCCAAATGAGTGAATTTACAGTGAGTCAGATCTTAAGGCTCTTACAGAGAACCCTAAATGAAATAAAATCTCTGGCTTCATTAATGCATGTTGGTGCCAGGTTTATAACAAGGCAGAAGCACCAAAGCTCCCATATAGGAACAAAATAACTTCACTAATTCACTTGACTTGGTTATTACACCCAGAAGATGTTCTGCCCAGTATTTCTTTCTGTAATCTACTGGTGTTTCTTATAACCTAATGGTGCCTATTTCTTCATTAAAAAGGAAGTGAAAAGAGAATGGGTCAAGAATCGTGATCTTGGGCATAATTACTGTATCATCAGAAATGTTACAGCATATAAGGACAAAAGAGGAAGTGGTCGAAAGGGTAAAGCACACAATGAAAAATAGAAGGAAATAACTGGATAAAAAACTATGAGTGTTTTAAATACCCATCCCTCCACTCCAAGCCCTCCTACCCCGACCCCCAACCTGGGTTTCCTTGCTGTTCACACAGCAAGCCAATCACTGACATCAAAGCAATGGAGGAAAGTTGGCATTTATTTTGCAAAGCGCAGAGCAAGGAGTACAAGGAGTGTCAGCAGCTACAGCTTAATTCCCAACTCCGTGAGGAGTGATGGGTGAGGACTCATCGATTGAAGTTGGGGTTGAGAGCCACATGTTGAGCTCTGAGGCCAGTCTCTGCTTGGCACACAGTGTTCCTGGCCTTCCTTTCATTGGTCAGTGATAGGACAGCTATCATGTTCTTCTGGGGATTTCAATGATGGCAAAGTGGTCTTTGGTTAGTCTGGGGCCTGTGTGCATGTGATTGCTACTTTTTGTGCAGGACTTGGGGCTTCTGTTAAAAAAAAAAAAACTCTCAAGATAAGACCCATTATTAGGATTTAACTATAGAGGAGAAATGTAACCTCATGAGGCTTGTGATCTGGGACCCTATGGACCTTAGAGCTGGGTGGGCCTAATGCTCTCTCCCCTGAATTTGCAGAGTTAATCTTAGTAAGAGGTTGTTTGCAATAATCAAAGCAGGGGAAAGAAACTGTCAGCTAAGGAAGAAGACTGAGAGACTAGGACCTGACAATGTCTATACCAGGGGCACTGTGCACGGGCTCAGTTTCCTGTTTATTAGAAACGGATAATTAGAAGGTAGTGGGATTTTGTTTGTTCATTTTGGTGTAGGATTAAAGGTAAAAAATAATCGTTAATAAATTTATCTTATTTATACTTATTTTCATTTGTAAGAGGGTATATGGTGATAAATATGTGTGTAAATGTATTCCTACTTGAAAAACAATGAAATAAAATAGAGCAGTCTCTTTCCTGAATGTGTTTGATAATGGGGTTGTGTCTTTAATAACAAGATTGTCCCTTGTTGCTGTGACAACGTGCTAACACCTCACATTTGTAGAATGTTTGTAATTATAGAGCATTTTGTGTTTTTTTGATTTTCATTTTAGCTTCATTAGGTCAATAGACTTCGTCCTATTGTAAATCTGAGCAGACAGCCTCAAGCACTAAGGATTTGCTAGCTGGTATCATTGATAATGAACAGAGCCAGAACTAGAACTTTTCTCCTTTCATCCTTCCATGGCCGAGACTCTCAAGTAACTTTTCCAAGAGCTTTTCCAGTTTCATTAGTTTTAACTAATATGTAAACATAACATACTACTTTTATAGTCAAATGGTACATTTTGAGATTTTAAATATTGAGACTTGTGTGCAGACAGCATTGGCTACTCTGTGTTTACTCTCTGTCTTCTTCCCTTTTCTGTGTCCTGGGAGGCCAGCCAGGGTGAACTGCATCAAGCGACTTCTGGTTCTGTTCAGCAAGAGATTAGAAGTAGGAGAGCAGGGTCTGGTATTTACTCATTTTCTCCTTCCCTACTGGCTGGCAGTGGCTGTTCTCTCTCTCTCTCTCTCTCTCTCTCTCTTTAAAGATTTATTTATTTACTTGAAAGAGTTACACAGAGAGGAGAGGCACAGAGAGAGAGAGACAGAAAGAGGGAGGGAGGGAGGGAGAGAGAGAGAGAGAGACAGAAAGAGGGAGGGAGGGAGAGAGAGACAGAAAGAGGGAGGGAGGGAGGGAGGGAGAGAGAGAGAGTCTTCCATCTGCTGGTTCACTCCCCAATTGGCCACAGCTGCTAGAGCTGAACCGATCCAAAGCCAGAATCCAGGAGCTTCTTCTTGGTCTCCCACATGGGTGCAGGGACTCAAGGACTTGCTTCTACTGCTCTCCCAGGCCATAACAGAGAGCTAGATCAGAAGTGGAGCAGCCAGGACTCAAACCAGCGCCCATATGGGATGGCAGCACTGCAGGCAGCAGCACTGGCCCCTGGCTGCACTCTTTAACTGAAGGTACAGCAAACTTCAAGGGTCCCCCACTCAGTACTCTCAGCCATCACCATTCTTTAAACACAGTTACGGCTCCTTCCTTTGAAAATGTCTATTGCTCTCTGCTTGAGTGTTTCTGGCTATGGAAACATGCTTAGTCTATGTGCAGGTTAGGCCAGTGATATATGGGAATTGGTGGATATATATCTCCACTTCTATTCCCCTGAGTTAGAACAGTTATGTAGTGTGTTCTATATCACCTCCTAGAGGTCCCTATTAGGAGTGAGTCCCAAGTGCACTCACTGATGATTGACTGATATTCATTCTCTGTATTGGCCTCATTCTCAGCCCAAACCAATTACCCACTTCTCTCCCAGTCCTCTTGGGATTGCCATCCAAACTAACCACTATTGCTCAAATCCTAGCCTCATGGTTGCCTTCTGGGGAATCCAACCCAAGATATAAGCTTTTACCAGACAGCTGCTTCCTATAGTCAAACCTTACTCTGAATTCTGGGTACTTCTCTCTTCTTCCCTTTACCTCTTCCAGCCAAACGTTGTCATGGATAAACATTCTGGCCAGCCCCAGAGTGAGTCACCATTCGGTATACACACAGAGGCAAGACAGACTGGGCAAGGCCATCTTTATGCTGGGTGGCTAAGCACTGGGTTTCTTTTTTTAAAGATTTACTTATTTATTCAAAAGTCAGAGTTACAGAGAGAGAGGAGAGGCGGGGGGGGGGGCAAAGAGAGAGGTCTTCCATCCGTTGGTTCACTCCCCAATTGGCTGCAACAGTCAGAACTGTGCCGATCCGAAGCCAGGAGCCAGGAGCTTCTTCCGGGTCTCCCACATGGGTGCAGGGGCCCAAAGACTTTGGGCCATCTTCTACTGATTTCCAGGCCACAGCAGAGAGCTGGATCGGAAGTGGGGCAGCCAGTCTTGAGCCAACGCCCATATGCGATGCTGGCGCTTCCGGCCAGGGTGTTAACCCGCTGCACCACAGCGCTGCCCCCTGGATTTTCTTTTAGTTAGGAAGATGAGGATAAAAGGAGTGAACATTTTACAATCTCTGCCACAGACACATACTTCAAGTACTAGGCATTTTTGAGACATATTGTGAGATAATTAAATGCTTAAAAGCAATAATCAGTAGGTCAGTAGAGATTACAAGTTCAGTCACCAGCAGAATGTCAGTACAAGCACTAGGGCTGGGGCTGGCATTGTTATATAGCAGATCAAGCCACTGCCTGTGACCCCAGCATCTCATATGGGCACCAGTTTGATTCCAGCTGCTCCACTTCTGATCCAGCTCCCTGCTAATGTGCCTGAAAAAGCAGTGGAAGATGGCTCAAGTGCTTGGGCCCCTGCACCCATGTGGGAGATCTGGAAGAAGCCTCTGGCTCCTGATTTTCTTGGTCCAGCCCTGGTCAATGTGACCATTTGGGGAGTGAACCTGCAGATGGAAAACCTCTCTCTAACTCTGCCTTTCAAATAAATAAAATAAATCTTAAAAAAAAATGCAGTAGGGCTGTCTTTCGGTTCTTCAGGATGACTGCTATTAGAGAAGATTCAGTTCTTCCTTGGTTGTATACTTCTTGAAAGCAAAGTTCTTGCAATTGTTCTGTAGTGTTGATCTGACAACACACTTAACTCATACTTCATAGTTACAACAAAGCTGTTCCATATCATGGTGTCTGATCGACTGCATTTTTTATTTCAGTCATTGCTGTGATAGTTTTTTTTTTTTTTTTTTTTTTTTTGGACAGGCAGAGTGGACAGTGAGAGAGAGAGAGACAGAGAGAAAGGTCTTCCTTTTGCCATTGGTTCACCCTTCAATCACACTGTGCTGATCTGAAGCCAGGAGCCAGGTGCTTATCCTGGTCTCCCATGGGGTGCAGGGCCCAAGGACTTGGGCCATCCTCCACTGCCTTCCCTGGCTAGGGCAGAGAGCTGGCCTTGAAGAGGAGCAAGTGGGACAGAATCCAGCGCCCTGACCAGGATTAGAACCCAGTGTGCTGGCGCCGCAAGGCAGAGGATTAGCCTATTGAGCCGCGGTGCTGGTGCTGTGATAGTTTTTATGCTCAATTGTAGCAAATGTAAAAATCAATAAAAATTTGGAGAGACTGCTAGGAAGGATTTGTTCACCCAAGTACAGTGGCTGGTGTTTTTAGATAGAAAATGAGTTTTGAACAGACTCTTTGCTGTTGGAGATTCAAGTCTGAGGGTAATGGAAGATGGGGTGGAGAATGAAGGGAAATTTGGGGTGGGAAAAAGGTTACAGAAATGAAACTGGCAGGATTCTTTGTTATGCTAATTGTCACAGGTTCCCATTGCTGTCCTGGTTCATTGTTGAAATTATACAGGGTGCCCTAAAGCAAATACAGAAGGGGAAAAACGATTTTCCTCTGAGTTTCTTTTAGCTTGCTCCCATTTCTTAATAAAACACAGTAACAAAGCATGACACATGTAGTGAATATTTATGTATTATTCAAGTGTTAGGGAAGTGTTTTCTGTTACTTCCTTCTGTGTTTCCCTTGTCTTAAGTCACTCTTGAGTATACCCTGTAAAATTTGTATCGCCCATCCTCTGGATTATGGAGGCAGAAAAGACCATTGTCAGGTCTACAAGGCATAGCACACAGGGGTTGCAGATGCCCTTGGCCCTCCAGTGCTCCATCTCCCAGGCACCTTTGTGGACACCAGGATTCCCTTGGCTGTGCCACAGGCTTCAGAGTAGAGACCTCTGCGCAATCTGTTTTTTTTTTTTTAATTTTAATTTTTTTTAAGGAAAAGTTATTGGCTGGGGCAGGGGGACCTGACAGGCTGGAGAGTGGTCAAGAGAAAGAAGAGAGAAGAGAGAAAGTGTGTGGGAAAGCAGGTCCTGTTATAGCCTTGCAGGGGTAGGGAAGTGGGAGCAGAAAATCCCATTAGGGTGGGGGTGGAGTTGGTGCTTGTGGTTGGCTCATTTGGTCACCTGACTTCTAGTAAGCCAGGCCAGGCCTAGGACTGCAGCCTATTATACAAGATGGCAGCTGGGCCAGAGCTTAAAGTGGCACCTGGGCTTAAGATGGCGCCTCAGATAAGACAGCACTATTTCACTAACATTCTCCCTTTTTTTTTTAATAAAGCAAGTATTATATGGGATTATATTGGCCCCCAAAACCCAGGATGGGTGGAGGGACAATGATCTATCTTCTAGAGCTACTTCCTGCTACATGGGGTGACGAGTCACTCTCTGCTGGTGTGGCGACATCCCAAGTCATGATCTCCTGGGTGGGGAGCCAAGTGTATCCCTGTAGTAGCATTTGGTTGACTGCTTGGTTGGTGAAGGCTTTGGTTCTTTCCATTTGCATTTCCTGTAAACACTTAAACAGGCAAGGTAGTATAAAAGCCAGGGTGAGAATAGCAGCCAATGGTCCTAGGAGTGGCATTAACAAAGTAATTTAATATTTTGTTTTACCTGGCCGGATTGGCTAACAAGCTCCCCCGTTTTCAGCTGTTATAAAGTCTAAAGCAGGTATGTTCTGTGGTACCACGCCTGTTAGTGAGGTGATTGGGCTTTGGAGACCTCGGATGGCATCAGCTGAGGTCTCAGGGGACCTAGTGACCGCCTCTTGTGACTGTTGGAGTTGCTTTGGAGTCAGTTGGTTGAGATAACCGTTGTGGCCCAAAGCTGTTCCTGAGATCCGTCCTGAGGAAAGGGAGGCTACGAAGCTGATCTCAACCAAAACCAGGAGAAAGGCCACATCTCTTGGCGGGTAGAGGGGTTTGTCTGTAGAAAAAATTCTGAATACTCATACGTTAAGTGGGGGAGAGGACCACCAATACATGGGCCTGGAGTAGAGCCATTGATTTGAGAGTAGAGGGTATGATTACAAAGGAATCAGGCCCTAAGTGGGCTAGACAGGGTCTGAAACAAAGGACAGAGTTATTAGTAGAGGACCTAAGAAAGGTGCTGTCTAAACCACAAGCAAGTTTCCTGTGAGAGGCAAATAGAAACTGACAGAAGGGGGCTTGTTAGAAATAGTCAGGCGGGCTTTAAGGCCTTGCCAGTTATGAGGCCCAGACCTATACAAGATAGAACAATAAAGCAGTTTTAGTAATAGTTTTTTTTTTTAAAGATGTGTTTATTTGTTTGAAAGTTAGCGATTCACAGAGAGAGAAGGAGATGCAGAGAGAGAAAGAGAGGTCTCCTAGCTGCTGGTTCACTCGCCAATTGGCCACAATGGCCAGAGATGCGCTGATCTGAAGGCAGGAGGCAGGAGCTTCTTCCAGGTCTCCCACATGGGTGCAGGGGCCCAGGGACTTGTTTCTGCTGCTTTCCAGGCCATAGCAGAGAGCTGGATGGGAAGTGGAGCAGCCAGGACTCGAACCAGCTTTACCCGCTATGCCACAGTGCCAGCCCCAATAGTTTTTCTAATTACCATTAAGATAACCATCATATCTGGTAACGTAAGATCATAAGGGTTTTTAACTTTTGGACATTTGTATCAGTAGCATTTTTTATTATCATAACTCAAAATTTAACACCACATCTTGACAGTACCTGAAATATAATCCAAATAGCCTTATTGGTATCTCTACAAGATGAGAAACATATATCCTTTGCTATTTCCAGGGGCCTAACTTAAAATATCAAAGTCTAAAGAATTTGGAACTTTGATTTTTTAATTCCTGTCATGATACCAAGGAGGTTTAAAGTATCTGGTAGAAACAGGATCCCTTAACATCATGACATAATATAGACCAGATTTGATCATGGTTACAAGGTGATTACTCAGACACTTGAGAGTGAGTATATATTTAAACAAACCATAAAAAATTCAGCTGTTTTTAAATAGTCAGAATTTAACAGAGACATTAAGAGAACACACTAAATTACTTTAACAGAACACAAAATCTGTGTCTCTTTGGTAATCCCAAAATTCAGAAATAAAACCTTAAGTGTAAGAGTTAGCACATGGAATCATCCCATAACTTGGAACAATTTTAACAGAATCAGAACTAGGGAAGAGAAAATAGCTTACTGGAGCTGGCAAGAAAACTAACAGAGAGTCACCAATTAAACAGCAATCTCTGTGTTTCCTATACAGAATTATGGTAAAGAGCTGAGTGCTGGTTCAGAGACATTTTGTCCATTAGTCTGTATTTCCTTGATTCAAAATATTTGATGAAAATAGATTTTAATGTTTTAGAGTTCAGAATATCTTATAATCAATGTCAAGAGAAATCTCTTCATTTCCAGAGAGCTTTAGGTTATGCTGTGTTTGTCATTGTGTATGAGCACACTTAATAGTTCAAAAATATCTTTTATCTGACTGCCAACCCAGAGGAGTTTTGAGTAATAGTTCTTGATGCAGTCAATGAATGTAATTCTTAAAGATCTCCAATTGGTTTTTAACATCTTTTAAACATTACAAGATAATTCAGCAAAAGCCAAACTTTATTTTTAAATGTGGAATATTGTTATATGCCAAAGAGTAAATTTGAAAAGAATATGGATTGGAATTTGGACTAAATCAGAAAATATTCAGTTTCAAGAGATTTGTGTGACTAATTCATGTGCAGAGAAGTTTTACTTGAGAATGGTATACCTATTACAAGTTCCAGCTAACCATTTCCCATAAAATATTGAATGGAAATCATATAAGATATATTACAAAAAAGTTAATAAACTCCTTTCCCATCCTTCCAGCCATTTCCACTCTCTGTTCTTCCCTCAGAGGAGGATTCTTACAGTGCCTCTGTTCGTGCTCCTGCATGATGTGTATATTTAGATGAGTATGTTATATTCTTTTTAAAAATAGCAATATTATTATACTAATTACAAGACTCTGTAGCGAATATGTCAGTAACACACCTACACCCTCTCAAATCTCTGCTATTCCTGTGCACACTGGTTCCAGGTGTAGTTGCTGTTCCAGCAGCCTGGTCATGCATCACTTGGTGAACAAATCACCCTCAGGTTGCTGGAACACGCTTTACATGTGTGTTCAGGAGGTCAGTTGTGCCTGAGAATTTCTAACCTCAGCCTCAACCTCTAACCCTTGACCAGTGACCCATAGATGCAAATCTGTAAGCTTCAGCTCTCTTGCCCCATCATGTCTATAATGTGGACAGTCATTCCAGTTAATTTCCTTGTTTTTTTTTTTTTGGATACTGAAAGCAATACAGTAATATATAATTTTGTACACATGAGGGCATTTCAAAAAGTTTGTGGAAATGGAATGGAAAGATAAGCATATTCAGGGGCAAAAATTTTAAAATTCATGTATATGACAGTATACATGTGCATCATGGAAAATGTGCATCATGAAATGCTCTGCATGGGCTCTTTTTTTTTTTTTGCTCCAAAATAAATTTACCTTTTGATTCCATTTTCCATGAACTTTTTGAAGTGCTCATGTCCTATGTATTTACACAAATTGATGTTTATGCTTGAAAACGATCCTCCACTCAAGTGAACTAAAGTCGAACTAAGTCATCGTCTACAATATTGAGATAAAATGGTTGACTAGGAATTGTGAAGAGACATAAGGACTGGTGTTATGGTGCAGTGGCACCAGTTCAAGTCCCGGCTGCTGCATTTTCTGTTCCAGTTCTCTGTTAGCATGCATGGGAAGACAGTGGAGGATGGCCCAAGTGCTTGGGTCCCTGTACCTATGTAGGAAATTCAGATGAAGCTCCTCTCCTGGCTTTGGCCTGGCCCAGCCCTGGCCATTGCAGCCATTTGGGGAGTGAACCAGCAGATGGAAGATCTCTCTCTGTCTATCTCTCCCTCCTTCTCTCTCTAACTCTGCCTTTCAAATAAATAATAAATAAGAAGGGAGATTTAAGGGGGAGGAGAACCAAGCCAAAGAATTTTGTGGGGGTGAGCATTTGGTGTAGCAGCTAAGTTGCTACTTGGAATACCTGTATTTCATGTTGGGATTCCTGGCTTGAGTCCGAGCTATTCTGCTCCAATCCAGTTTCCTGCTGATGCACACCCTAGAAGACAGCAGATAATGGCTTGAGTACTTGGATTCCTGTCTCCCACAAGGGAGATCTGGTTGGAGTTCTGGGCTTCTGCCTTCTGCCTGGCTCAGCCCTGGCTGTTGCATGCATTTGTGGAATGCACCAGCAGATGGGAGGTCTCTTTCACTCTCTTTCAAATAAAATGCAAAAAACAAAAACAAAAACAAAAAATTTGTTTAAAAGGATTTTTGGTTCTTTCAAAACATATTGAGGGGCCGGCGCCGTGGTTCACTTGGTTAATCCTCCGCCTGCAGCATCGGCATCCCAGTTAGGCACTGGGTTCTAGTCCCGGTTGCTCCTCTTCCAGTCCAGCTCTCTGCTGTGGCCCAGGAAGACAGTGGAGGATGGCCCACGCTCTTGGGCCCTGCACCCGCGTGGGAGACCAGGAGAAGCACTTGGCTCCTGGCTTTGGATCGGTGTAGCTCTGGCTGTAGCGGCCATTTGCTGGGGTGGGGGGCGGGGTGTGAACCAACAGAAGGAAGACCTTTCTCTCTGTCTGTCACTGTCTGTAACTCTACCTGTCAAAAAAAAAATTTTTTTTGACTGATTTCCTGCTATATGCAGACTCTGTACAGAATGTAATATTCAATGGAGAACAAAACAGAAATGTTTCCTGACCTCATGGAGCATGTCCAGTCAGGGAATAAGATATGAAGCAATGATCTCGTAAGTGAATATTTGTAAATTGGGTAAGTGCCATGAAAAACAAATAAAGGGGGGCTGGCACTGTGGCACAGTGGGTTAATCTTCCGCCTGCGGCACTGGCATCCCATACGGGAGACTCGGCTGCTCCACTTCCAGTCCAGCTCTCTGCTATGACCTGGGAAAGCAGTAGAAGATGACCCAAGTCCTTGGACCCCTGCACACGCATGGGAGACCCTGAAGAAGCTCCTGGCTCCTGGCTTTGGATTGGCGCAGCTCCGGCCATTGCAGCCAGTTGGGGAGTGAACCAATGGATATAAGACCTCTCTCTCTCCCTCCCTCTCTCTCTCTCTCTCTCTCTGCTTCTCTGTGTAACTCTTTCAAATAAATAAATAATATTAAAAAAAAAAACAAATAAAGGATGCTCTGCCAGAGCGTAACTGGGGCCAGCACTGTGGTATAGCAGGTAAAGCTGCCCTGTAGTGCCAGCATCTCTTATGGGCGCCAGTTCAAGTCCTAGTTACTCCACTTCTGATGCAGCTCTCTGCTATGGCCTGGGAAAGCACTGGAAGATGGCCCAAGTCCTTGGGCCCCTGCACCTGTAGGGGAGGTAGTAGAAAGTGATCTTTGGTGAAGGTGTGTAAAGTGACAAAATACCCTAGTGGTGGAGCAGAAGGAGGTCTGTGTGTGAGAGGAGGTCATATCAGCAGGAGAAATATCTGACTTATAGGTGTATCATGCTGAGGTATCTGAAGGATCAGAATCCCACCCCCACTACCACTCTCTGTAAAAGGAAAACCTGGTGGAAGTAAACAATAGAGGGCTAGGACTTGTGAGGTAAGACAGAAATTGAGGGAGGGAAAATGGAGACCAAGAGACCAGGAGAAGATCTTGATACTCATAAAGATCCCTGGCACATGGTAGGCGTTCAGTAAATAATTGTTGAACAAATGAATGCATGAATGATACTCCCCAGGAGTAGATTACACATAAGAGAAAACAAGGCACTGTTTTGCATCAGCCCTGGAATCTCTATGTGAACTTGATAGTTTAACAATTAAAATTTTTTCTGGTAATATCCTATGCCTGTCATTATTTTCAAACACTAAGAGCTCATCTGATATTCTTGAAGGGTTCTTCAAAAAATTAATGAAAAATGTTTGTTAAGAAAAAACCCAGGGCTTGGGGCCGGCACTGTGGCGCAGCAGGTTAACACCCTGGCCTGTAGCGCCGCATCCCATATGGGCACCGGTTCAAGACCCGGCTGCTCCACTTCCAATTCAGTTCTCTGCTATGACCTGGGAAAGCAGTAGAAGATGGCCCAAGTGCTTGGGTCCTGCACCCGCATGGGAGATCTGGAAGAGCCTCCTGGCTCCTGACTTCGGATCGGCACAGCTCTGGCTGTTGCGGCGAATTGGGGAGTGAAACGATTGGATGGAAGATCTCTCTCTCTGTCTGTCTCTGTCTCTGTCTATCTCTCTGCCTCTCCTCCCTCTGTGTAACTCTGACTTGCAAATAAATAAATAATTCTTAAAAAGAAAAAAAGAAAAAAACCCAGGGCTGGTGCTGTGGTGTGGCATTTAAAGCTACTACCTGTGATGCTGTCATCCCATATGGGCACTGATTCAAGTCCCAGCTGCTCCACTTCCAATCCTGATCCTCTGCTTATGTACCGGGGAAAGCAGTGGAAGATGGTCCAAGTCCTTGGGCCCCTGCACCCATGTGGGAGACCCAGAGGAAGTTCCTACCTCCTGACTTCAGCCTGGCCTACCCTTGGCCATTGCGGCCGTTTGGGGAGTGAGCCAGCAGATGGAAGATTCCTCTCTCTCTCTCTCTTCCTCTCATTCTGTAACTCTGCCTCTTCAGTTAATAAAATAAATCTCTAAAAAAAAAAGACTTGAGAAAGCTTGGCAGGGAATCTTTCTTCATGACAATGCTCCTGCTTGTTCCTCTCATCAAATAAGAGCAATTTTGTTAGTTTTTGATGATGAGAAATTTATTAGGCACCCACCTTACAGTCCAGATTTTGTTTTCTAATCATATTAATTTTTTAAAGGACACCCATTTCTCTTCAGTTAACAATCCAGAAATTTCTATTGACATATTTAAATTCCTAGGACCTTCAATTCTTCAGGCATGAACTAACCAGCTAGTATCATCACTTATGAAAATGTCTGGAACTTTATAGAGCTAATGTGGAGGCATAAGTTTATATTTTTTGCTTCCATCTTGTAAATCTTTTCTCCATTGAACTTTTTGAGATCCCCTCAGACATAGCGTCTTTTTCCAAGTGGGAGCAGTGTCAGCTGTTATGAGTTATGTTAGTGGGCAACCCTGGGGCCAGAGCAGAGCTGAGGGAAGAAGGTGCTGAGGCTGAGCAAACAAGGGGGGCTTACTTTGCTGGACAAGATCGGGAGATACAAGATGAGGAGTCTGGATGCGTAGCTGCCATCATCCAGCACCAAAGTCAGAAGCAGAGGCCCTTGGTGGGAGTCAGGAGTATGTGCACAGGGTCAGGAAAGGCATGATTAGTCAGAGAAACACATAATGCCTCAAATGGAGACTTGCTGTTAAGTAGGTTGGACATAACCATGAAGACCTCCTGGTCATCCTGAGTCACAAGTCAGAAGGGTAAGATCTGATTTGTGTTTGATTCGTATGGTAACCTGAGGGTGATAATAATAACCAGTCAAGATCAGTTTTTTTTTTTTTAAGCAAGTCCTTCCTTCCTTCCTTCCTTCCTTCCTTCCTTCCTTCCTTCCTTCCTTCCTTCCTTCCTTCCTTCCTTCCTTCCTTCCTTCCTTCCTTCCTTCCTTTCTTTCTTTCTTTCTTTCTTTCTTTCTTTCTTTCTTTCTTTCTTTCTTTCTTTTTCAGGCAGAGTGGACAGTGAGAGAGAGAGACAGAGAGAAAGGTCTTCCTTTGCCGTTGGTTCACCATCCAATGGCCACCGCGGCTGGCGCACCACGCTGATCCGAAGCCAGGAGCCAGGTGCTTCTCCTGATCTCCCATGGGTGCAGGGCCCAAGCACTTGGGCCATCCTCCACTGCACTCCTGGGCTACAGCAGAGAGCTGGCCTGGAAGAGGGGCAACCGGGACAGAATCCAGCGCCCCGACTGGGACTAGAACCCGGTGTGCCAGCGCTGCAAGGCAGAGGATTAGCCTAGTGAGCCAAGGCGCTGGCTAAGATCAGTTGTTTATTAAGCCACTTTCCAAAACACTGGACTAGGTGCTATGGGATATGGGAAGACTTGGATGAGAGAGAAAAAGAATTTGCATGCAGACTCAAGAATTTGAAGCCATACTGTGAATTGCATATAAAAGAACTGTTATGTCTGAAAATCCAGCAATGTAAGGCATTAAAGCAAGGGGCAAGCACAGCGCCTGTGAGAAGAGAACTGTGCTCTTACAATTTGGAGGAAAGAGGGTTGGCTGGGGGACTTTAAAGATACAAGGTTTGAACCAGACCTGGAAAGATGATAAGGAGGAGGATGATTTAGGTTAAGCAATGGTTTCAAAAGTCTGTAACTGGTGTTATCTTTTCCTGTGCTCCTGCTTCTCCAGGCTCTACTAGTGCCCAGTGGATGAAGGGCCTACTTTAAAAGGGAACAGGGAACCTGATCCTGGCATTGCCCCAATGGTTTGTCACCCCTGGCTGATCTCTGCAAAGGCGGAGGCATTGACAGCAGCACACAAACTTCCTGCCATAGACCAGCCTGGTAGCATGGGCTATTGTTGTTTTCAAAAGCCAAATGTGTGAACCATGCTGTTAAGGTCATCGGCAAAAGATTTCTGGGGGCCATGTATTCTTCAAAATTTTCCACTGCCTCCTAGGACCAGCAAGGTCCAGAAGTAGAAGACAGATTTATGCCCTTTGGAACTTTGATTGCTTTGAAAGAACAATCCTTAGGCACTTAGGATTGGTTAGTGTGGTAAATTTTGCTTCACAGCAGCTGTTCTCCCTCTCTGAGCTACTTCTAAGTTTCTGGCAGTGTTCCCATATAAGGGTGGCCCTGTCTGGAGAAGCCTAGGCCTTTTCCTTCCTTTTATTATTATTTTCTTCAAGTGGTGGAACCAGCAGTCACTACTCCTTCCTACTCTCCCCTGCCCCACAGTTTCTGACTTCTCCCCCTTGACACTTATTTTGAAACTTTTTGAGCCAGAGGAGAATCAACTTAGACTTTTTTAGACCAACAGGAATATTGAGTGTCATGGAATGGAAAGCTTTGAATATTACTGTTATTGCATTGAGTTCAATATAAGAAGACTATTTCTGTGTCTTGGCACACAGCCCAAGTTGACTTAGCTCTGCTGGATGTAGATAGAATGCATTCTGTTTGGAGAAGAAATCATGTGTAACAAATGCTTTTACAAAGCCATGTCCATTTAGCAGTTACTTGAATAAGATGTGCTTCAGCAAGGGGTTTTGGTGTAAATAGCTGCATTTATGCATCAATGCAATGTTAAATTTAACATACTTTAAAAATTTTTAATATTAGAATGTTTTTTTTTAAAGATTTATTTATTTGAAGGGCAAAGTTACAGAGAAGCAGAGGCAGAGAGCGAGAGGTTGTCCATCTGCCACTTCACTCCCCAGGTGGCCGCAACAGCCAGACTGTCCCTATCTAAAGCCAGGATCCAGGAGCCTCCTCCAGGTCTCCCATGCAGGTACAGGAGCCCAAGGACTGGACCATAGCAGAGAGCCGAATTGGAGGTGGAACAGCCAGGACTCGAACCGCCATCCATATGGGATACTGGCATTTCAGGCAGCTGCTTTACCCATTATGCCACAGCACCGGCCCTGAAATAGTTTTCGATTAACAGAAAAGTCACAAAGATAATATCCCATATACTCTATATCTAGTTCTCCCATTAGTAACATCTTACATTAGTGTATGATATATTTGATACAATTAATAAACCAATGTTGATAAATTATTTTGACTGAAGTGATACTTTCTTTGGATTTCCTTGGTTTTCACTGAATGTTCTTACCTGTTCCAGGATCACTAATTACCTTTAATCCTCTTGTCTCCATATCCTTCTCTTGACTGTGACAGTTTCTCAGACTTTGTTTAGTTTTAACGACCTTGACATTTCTCAGAAATCTGAGTACAGTTCAGGTATTTTTGTAGAATGTCCCTAAACTGGGATTTGTCTGGTGTCTTTCTCACGATTAGACTAGAGGCTTATGTAGTTTTTGGAGGCAGACCGCAGAGATAAAGTACCATTTTCGTCACATCATACCAAGGCTGTGTACTCTCACCATGACTCATCACTGCTGATGTTGATCTTGGTTACGTTTCTGACTTAGTGTTTGTCAAATTTTCCCACTATAAAGCCTCTTTCTTACTCTTTTTCTGTCTGTACTCTTTGGAAAAATGTTACTCTGTGCAGGCCACACTTAAGAAATTATTTGGAATTCTTTCATGTAAGAAATTTGTCCCTTCACTCTCATTTATTCATTAGTCTATTAGTCTATTTATATCAGTATAGATTCACTGATTATTAATACATTGTATAATAATTAAATACTACTTTAATGTTAGTGCTCAAATTATTCCAGTATTGGCTATTAGAAACTCTTTTTATTAAATGATTCATTAATTTATTTTTATTTATTTGAAGGTCAAAGAGAGAGAGAGTCTTCTTTCCCCTGATTCACTCCCCAGATGGCCACAATGGCCAGGGCTGGGCCAGGTCAAAGCCAGGAGCTAGGAGCTTCATCCTGGTCTCCGATGTTTGAGCCATCTTCCTTTGCTTTTCCAAGTAGAGGAGTTGACTTGGAAATGGAGCAGCTGAGACTCAAACTGGCACCCATATGGGATGCCGGCACTGCAGACAGCAGCTTAACCTGCTGAGCCACAGCACTGACCCCCAGTATTAGAAGCTCTTATAGTTGGCTCCTGTGTCGCTTTGACACACCCCATCATTGTAAGGTATTATTTTTTATCAGTTCCTTACTTTCTGGCACTAAAACATACTCCAGGGTCGCCTTATGTGTTTCCTTCCCAGGCCTAGCATCAGCTATTTCTCATGAGAGTTCTGGTTTATTTTATTTTAGAATGGTTATGGAAACAAAGATATGGGGGCTGGGTGTGGTCATTGTACTAGGATATCATTGACATCAAGCCCCTCAGTTGACAGAGCAAGGAAATCTTTGTGTATCCTAAGCCTTTTCTAATTCATACAACTATAAATATTGCTGTTTATTCATACATGTCCATGTTGAACCAAACATGAGTTCATATCTATGTCTCTTAATGTAATATGTTACCACATGAGTGATACTAGGGCCATCTTCTGCTGCCTTCTCAGGCACATTAGCAGGGAGCTAGATTGAAAGCAGAGCGGCTGGGACTGTAACTGGTGCTCTGATATAGTATGCCAGCATTGTAGGTGGCAGCTTAACCTGCTGTGCCACAACGCTGGTCCCAACCTCACCATTCTTTAAATGAAGTGACAGTTTAATCATTATCTCTGCAGACCTCTAGGATACTTAAAAAATCAGAACACTTAGGATTGTGGTATATGGTAAGGGAGTAAAGAGGATATTTCAACAACCAAAAAAGGTAAGATATATTTTGTAGCTCAAATTAAGAGTGGTTATGAATCAGTAGTGAAATACTTGATGTGAACTAAGGTAATTCTAAACAACACAGACTTCTTCAAGTACTGGGGTTGGGTTAGATAATTAATTGCCTGTGGCTTAATATCTTCATCTCAAGTCTGCAAACTCATTGAGTGCTGTTCTGCTTCAAGCCTCTGTGCTGTGTGCTCTAGGCTTACTTTGTTCTGGTGTCACTATCTGATCATATACTTTCCCTTTGGAAGAGCTGTCTATTCTGTGACCTTCAAGGGTTATTCTTAGCTTAGAATTCAGGGCATTCCTCCGTGAGTCAAAGCAACTGGCTTATCCTGGGAACAGAAAGATGCGGAGACATCAGGCTATATTTTACTCACCATGGTCCCTCTCTCACCATGGTCCCAATTCTACAGCTGCTGGTTTAATATGTAGGGTCACTTTACGTTTCTGCTCTCATTCCCCATGGGGGCTCTTTGGTTACTTCTGAAAAATAAGTGGAAGAGACTGGAGGGAGAGGGATAGGAGAACAAAAGACAACGTTTAGTTTAATCTGAACAAAAATCTGGTGCATAAGTGAAGAGGAAGGGAACTCATATTTGTTGAATGCCAGCTGTATGCCAGGGTCTCTACTGGGAGTTTGCACGTGCTTATTCTCTTTCTTCCCCTACAATGGGGAAGTTTACAGACAAACTGAGGTTCAGAAGCGCTTACAAACTTGGCTAAGATCACATGGTAATGACTTGACTCTTGATCCTAACTTCACCGGCCTGATAGCATATTAAAATCATCTTAGTCCTTAAAGAAAAACAACCCATGAGCCTACCCCAAATTAAATTAAATCCCAATCTTCAAGGGTTAGGATGGGCTTTTGTACTTTTTTTCTTAGTGCTCCAATCGTTATAATGTGCAGCTAGGATTGAGAACTGTGGCTGTATTCTCAGAGACAGTTCCTCTATTACTGCCCTCCCAAAGGAGGAACTGGGCATTTTCTGAACCACTGTGCATTCTAAATGCTCTCAGAGCTCTTAGATTCTCCCATTCTCTATTTGCTTCTCTCAGGGGTTCTTTATCATCTGTATACTTACAAGCAGGCAGGTAGAATGAGGGATTAATGATGATAGAGAAGCACAAATTCAATTGAATTAATCAGTGTTTCTCTTGATAAAATATGTACATGTAGTGCTGATAGATTGTCAAAGCACAGTGTTAAGTAGTGTCAGGCAAATTTGATATGGTTTTCAAAATGTGTTGGGAGGCCGGTGCCACGGCTCACTAGGCTAATCCTCCGCTTTGCGGTGCCAGCACACCAGGTTCTAGTCCCGGTCGGAGCGCCGGATTCTGTCCCAGTTGCCCCTCTTCCAGGCCAGCTCTCTGCTGTGGCCCGGGAGTGTAGTGGAGGATGGCCCAAGTGCTTGGGCCCTGCACCCCAAGGGAGACCAGGAGAAGCACCTGGCTCCTGGCTTCGAATCAGCTCGCTGCGCTGGCCGCAGCTCACCAGCCGCGGCGGCCATTGGAGGGTGAACTGACAGCAAAAAGTAAGACCTTTCTCTCTCTCTCTCTCACTGTCCACTCTGCCTGTCAAAAAAAAAAAAAGTGTTGGGAAATTTGATTTGTTGATTATTCACATGCCAACACCAAATAATATTATTTTGTTTTATAGGGAGTATAAGACCATGGATCTTGGTCTATTTGCTGGTGGGAAGAAATCTGAATTCTTGAGATTAGATTTGTTAATTGCCATGTAGCATCACATTGTACCTCAGGATTTTTTGACATACTGTGATTTGCTCTGCCTGTGGGGTCTCTATCAATTATAAAACCCCATTCTTTCATAGTCTCTTTTTAACCTTGATACTGACCATGAGCACAAACTGTTTTAAAAAATATCGAAAGAATGTAACATTTTGAACACTGTGTCAAATATCATGAAGAATATTTTAGAATATGTACATATAATAAAAGCTGAATGGATAAATACAAGCATTCTTGGAGTTGGCAAAAGCATGTCATTTTGTACAATAGTTTCCCTGGGAATTTATTTTACGATAGCATAAAATCAGAGTACCTCCTTTCATGAGCTTTATCAATAGACTTCTGTTTCAATGGAGAATTCTAAACAAAGTGGAGACCAGAATACCCATCCTCCACCCTATCCAACCAGCTGCCCACCCACCCCACCCCCACCATCACTGCTCAGTGCAGTTTATGTGGTTCCTTTTTTTTCTCTGTTGGATGTGTGAAGGTGTTTCTCAAACCATCAAACCACACTGTGGCATGCTGCACGTTGAACAGCGTGTGATCCTTACAGAAGTCTACATGTCAGATTCCACAAAGAAATCTCGATGCTGCTGCCTGATTTTGACAAACTGTACAGTGAATATGTTTCTTGTTTATATTGTTATAACTCCTTTTTTAAAACTTCACTCAGGGGGCCGGTGCTGTGGCGCAGTGGGTTAATCCTCTGCCTGCGGCTCCAGCATCCCATGTGGGCGCCAGTTCTGGTCCTGGCTGCTCCTCTTCCCATCCAGCTCTCTGCTATGGCCTGGAAAAGCAGTGGAAGATGACCCAAGTTCTTGGGCCCCTGCACCTACGTGGGAGGCCCAGAGGTGGCTCCTGGCTCCTGGCTTCAGATCGGCGCAGCTCTGGCCATTGTGCCCATTTGGGGAATGGACCAGCGGATGGAGGACCTTTCTCTCTGTCTCTCTCACTGTCTTTAACTCTGCCTTTCAAGTAAATAAATAAAATCTTTAAAAAAAATAAAACTTCACTCAGTTTGTTGTTCAGTTACTTTTATTTTTCTTGGAAATGATATCTTTTATCTGACAATTTGCCCCTAAAGTGAAATACTCAGCCTATTCTGTGATGATCACTTTACCAGATTTTGGCAGTTTTCAGCTGACCCTTATGATCCCTCAACCCGTCGATGTTGCAAACAGCTACTAAATTAGTAAATAGTCACACTCCTTAAATCATTGCCATGATTCCCCTATCTAGCCACTGCATGTTGTCAAATTATCTCCGCCTATTTCCATCTAGGATTTTTTTAACCTTTTATTGCAGAAAATTTCTAACTTACAAAGTAGAATAGTATGACAAATCCCAAGGTACTCACTTTAATATTTAATAATAAATCCCTAATTTTGTTTAATCTATACCTTCCCCACTCCTCTTCTTGTTGAAGCTAATCCTAGAGTTCATCTGTGCATACTCCAAGGGATAATAACTTTAGAAAAGTTATAGCCATTATACAATTACACACCTTAAACATTACCAGTTCTATAATATTATAAAATACCCAATTTTCAAATTTCTTAAATATTATTGAAGTTTCTTTTTTTTAAGGTTTATTTTATTTATTTGAAAGGCAAAGAGAGAGAGAAAGTGAGTGAATCTTTCAACTGCTGGTTCACTCCCCAAATGGCTGTGATGGTTAGTGCTGGGCCAAGGCAAAGCCAGGAGCCTGGAACTCCGTTCTGGTCTCTCATGTGAGTGGCAGGGTCCCAAGTACTTGGGCCATCTGCTGCTGCCTTCCCAGGCACAATAGCAGGGAGCTGGATTGGAATTGGAGGAGCCACCTGGGTCTTGAACTGGTGCCCACATGGGATGCCTGTGTTGCAGGCAGAAACTTAACCTATTATGCCATGATGCTGGCCTCTGGTTTAACCATTAAATCCCTTAAAGTTTGTTCTTTTTTTTTCTTCTTTACATTTTATTTGTTCAAGAAATTGAGTTGTTTTAGAGTTTCTCCTAAAGACTAGATTTTACCTATTGCCTTCCTGTAGTGTGTTTTAACATGTTTGTGCCCTATATTTCCTGTAAACTGTTAGGCAGGTCTAGAGGCTGTTTTTTCTTTGGCAAACAACATCGGAGAATGTGGTATATGCTTCCATCAGAAGGCACATAATGAATGTACTTCCTTTTGTGAGACAATAGACATTGATGATTATTGTTTAGATTTATTACTTTAGGTATTTGCAAACTGGTGTTTTGCAAATACCCAAATTACCCAAATGCCACCAGTTTTCTTCAGGCATTGTCTGGGATGCTTTAGAGAGAAACTTTCTCTCATCAACCATTGGGGTTGTCTTGTGGTACAGTTTGTACAGTGAAGGCAGGGTGAGTGCTGATATTTTCCCCTTTTGTATTTACTGGTTTTTAGAACAATGAATTGGTTGCAAAGGTGAACAATGATTTCTTTATAGTACTGTGAGCATAATGTCAACATTATGATGTATTTCAATTAATTACAGTTATTATTCTTATTATTACTCTAATTTTTACACTAGTTTGGATAGTGGGGGCCACTGTTGACTCCTGAGTTGACTCCTTTTGGACATGACCCCAGTGGTTTGACATTGTGTTCTTGCTTCCTGGTATAACAAAATTTTCCAGTCTAATTTTACATACTTCCTGCCCCTAGAGTTGGAAACAGCCATTTTCTCTAAGAGTCGTGGTTCAGTTTCATGGAAAATAGTATTTAGAGAGTGCAGTCTTGGCATTGGAATAAAGATTATTATCTAACAGTATAAACCTGCAGGGAATGTGAGAAGGAGCCATGCAGATTTTTTTTAACAGCATTCCAGGAAGAAGGAATAATAGGTTCAGAGACTCTGAGGCTGGAGCAGAGGGAGTAAGAAGAGAGTAGTAGGAAAGATAGTCAGGTGAGTGGTACAGGCCAAGTAGACCTGGTTGGCTGTTGGAAGGATGTTAGCTTTTTTTTTTTTTAAGATTTATTTATTTATATGAAAGTCATAGAGTTACACAGAGAGAGGATAGGCATAGAGAGAGAGAGAGGTCTTCCATCTGATGGTTTGCTCCCCAATTGTCCGCAACAGCCAGAGCTGCGCCGATCCGAAGCCAGGAGCCAGGAGCTTCTTCTGGGTCTCCCACGTGGGTGCAGGGGCCCAAGGACTTGGGCCATCTTCCACTGCTTTCCCAGGCCATACCCGGGTCTCGAGCCAGTGCCCATGTGGAATGCCGGTGCTTCAGGCCAGGGCATTAACCTGCTGTGCCACAGTGCTGGCCCCAGGATATTAGCTTTTCTTAGGCATGATATGAGGCCATTGGAGGGTTTTGAGGAGAGGAATAGCATAATCTTCTGTTTTGTCCTAATTGAATCATTGTGGGTGCTGATGGACTGAAAGTATTAAGAACAGAATGTGGAGGCCAGTGAGGAGGCTGTCACAGTATTCCAGGTGAGACGATGTGACTTGGATCAATGTGGTAGCAGTATAGGTAATTAGAAGAGGTCAGGTTCTGAATATTTTATTTTATTTTTTTAAAAACTTTTATTTAATGAATATAAATTTCCAAAGTACAGCTTATGGATTACAATGGCTTCCCCCCTCCCCCATAACTTCCCTCCCACCTGCAACCCTCCCCTTTCTCGCTCCTTCTCCCCTAGGTTCTGAATATATTTTGAAGAATAGAAACCATAAAATTTGTGAAAGGATTGGACATGAGTTATGAGAAAAGAGGACTCGACCATGAATCCAAGGTTTATGGTCTGAGATGGAAATGAAATTGTAAAACATAATACAAGTGATGTCTTGTCTGTGCGTCAGTGCAGTATCTGTGTTTATGTGTGTGTTGTGCTGGGTGGGGATGGATCATTCAAAACTTCACAGAGAACTGGATACTTGAGTCATGAAGGGTCTGAAGGGGGACCAAGTGAACAAGAGGGGAAAGAAATTCTGAGCAGGGGAAACAGCCCGTATAAATGCATAGTTGTGAAAGACTTATGGGCTCCAGTTTTCTGAGTGCACAGAGCCTATGACAGGAAATAAGCTGGAGAAGCAGAATCCTTATCTATTTCATGATAGGAATTTTAATTTAGGTGATAAGGAGACTAGAATTTTTTAAGCCTGGGAATGACAGTATCAGAAATACATTTCAGAAAGATCGACGCTGAGGAGAATGGTCTGGAGGGCATGAGACTGAAGCCCCAAACCTGAAGCTAGTACTGAAGGTAGTAACCAGGGAACAAGCCTGTGGCAGGCAGTGCAGAGTACAAACACAAAATGTACTCTGGTCAGACTAACTTAGGTTTGAATATCTGCTGTACCACTTACCAGTGGCATGAATTTGGTCAAGCCATTTAATTTTTCTGAGCTTTTGTTTCCTCATCTTTAAAATGGGGAACTAACAGTACTCAACTTGTTAGATTATCATGATGGTAAAATCAGTTAATATGGCTCTTAACAAATTTTAGCTATTTAAATATTTTATTGAGGAATTGTTCACTGGGAAAGTGAACTGTTAATCCACGCACGCTGAGGGTGCTATTTAACACAGGCAGAATGTGACGGGGGAAGTGTTTTATAAACTGTATCAGCTAGGGCCTACCAGGAAACAGAAGTCACCATTGAAATAGGGTAAGTCAAGAGGAGTTTATTTATAAAGGGACTGTGTAAAGAGATGTGGGTGTAGGGTAACCATAAGGCATTATACAGAAATAAAGTAGGAGGGTTTGCTAGTAACAGCCTAGACGTTAGCATACCTAGGCTTAGAGAGGGAGGGAGTAGTCACCAGATCCTCAAGGGAAGGAGTTGAACAAGTACAGGACTCTGAGAAAGGCAGAGCTCTAGCATTGATGGGCATGGTCAACTCAGGGTAATTCAACAGGGAGAGATCCAGAAGAATAAAGAACCCAACCTTCTCAGCCCCACATTCTGCCAGGCTCCGCACTGCCTGACCACCAGAAATTAGAGGAGCTGGGGACCTGTTGATGTGGTCCAGGGTTCAGCCTCCTGGGCTAGAGAGCAGGTGGTGGGGAGGAGAGTAGACCTGCAGGGGTAAACCAAAGCTATCCAGCACATGGACTCTCATGGTTGCTTTCTCTGAGTGCTGGAGGCAGCCTGTAGCCGACTTTGAGATCTTGAGCAGGACTGTGCTCACCATTGGAGCTGATCTGTTGGAGAGGCCTGGTTCTGGGTTCTATGAGGAGCCAATTTCTGAAACTCTCCTGATCCTGTCCCCTGAAACAACAATAGCTGTTGAGATTGGGGCTTATGACTGTACTGACTGTCCCCTTTGGACTAAATAAAATTCCTGAGGTTCATGGACTCATCAGGAAGTCATCCAGAGAGAAGAGGCATCCTTAAATTACTGTGGATGTGCATCTAAGCTATGCTAATATAAATATTAAGAGGTTTATATTCCTTTTTGGTCAGCACTTTGAGTAATTAGGTATGTTGAATAAAATAGATCATTGCAGTTAACTAGGCAAAGAGGAGAGGAGAGGCACATGATACAGGCCATGGACATGGACAGGTGGCTCTGGCTATATGAATGACCTTAAGGTAGAGAAGCAATAGGAGGTAGGGAGAGGTCTAGGAGAACCCTGAGGTTTCTGGGTTCTGTGACTAAGTGGATGGTGGTGCCATTAACATAGGAAACACTGGAGGGGAGCAGATTTGGAAGTAAAGATACAGAGTTCAGTTCAGATGCTGAGTTTGAGATGCTTGTGGGATGTTCTGATAATATCTAGTGATTAATGGAAATACGGCTCTGGTGCTCATGTGAATACGCTAGGCAGGAATGTAAAGGCATGGGTAGGGATTATGAACAAGCTAGAATAAGCGAACTAAAGAAAGAAGCCTAAGGGGGAGTTCTAGGTACTACAGACATTTATGGGGCATAGAAGTTGACTGAAAAGGAGCAATCATATAAAGGTGGAGGAAGAAAATCAGATAGGAGAGGAGTCCTGAACATAAAGATTAAGAAAATTTTAAGAAAGAAAGAAGGCAGACAGTGATCCATGCTATACAATCAAGGAAGTTAAAACACAAAAATTGGTCTTTTGTTCAGAGGCCATTTGTGATCTTGGGCAGTTTAATTACAGTGGATGAGGAGTGAGTGGAGGTGACGAAGGAAAGGCACAGTGGAAGCCATGATCCCAACTAGGTTGTTTGTGAAGGAAAGGAGAGGCATAGGCTGATGGAATGAATTTGCTGGTTTTTAAATTTTTTTAAATGCAAAAAAATTTTAAAGTACACATAACTAAATTTAGTAACCATTTTAATTGTATAGTTAAATACCATTAGGTATGTTCACATTTTTTGCAATCTACAGAACATTCTCATCTGTAAAACTGAACTCTATACCTATAATTTTTTTAAAGATTTATTTGCTTATTTGAAAGGCAGAGTTACAAAGATGCAGAGGTGCAGAGAGAGAGAGAGATGAGAGAGAGAGAGATCTTCCATCTGAGAGTTCACTCCCCATATGGCCACAATGGCCAGAGCTGGGCTGATCCAAAGCCAGGAACCAGGAGCTTTTTCTGGGTCTCCTGTGTGGGTTGAGGGGACCAAGGACTTGGACCATCTTTCACTGCTTTCCCAGGTACATTAGCAGGGAGCTGGATAAGAAGTGGAGCAGCCGGGACTTGAACCAATGCCCATGTGGGATGCTGGCATTGTATGTGGTGGCTTTACCCGCTATGCCACAGTGCTGGTCCCTAAAAATTTGTTTTTAAGAATGAGAATTATTTCAATATTTCATATGCTTAGGGGGAAGAACCAGTATAGTGAGAAAAGGTTGAAGGTGTAGGGAAAACAAAACTATAATTCTAAGAATTTATAAAAAGACCATTTCATTATTAAAATAAAGAGAAATATTTTTCTAACAACTCCCTGAATCTCTTTGAGTGTAATTTTATTTTTCTACTGTCTATTACAAAAATAAAATTGATCATTTTTTTCAGAATCTGAATTTGATTTAAAAATTCTCTGACCTTTAGACATACACACTAATACCCATCACTTTTGTAATTAATCTTGTTCAAATGGGAGCTAATAACTGCTTAACCATGTTTTCATGATGCTAAGGAAGATGTGTACACTGGGCAATATGAGTAAATTGTAGCACAGAACATACTACCATAGAAAGCATTAAATGTTGCTAAAAGACTCATGTAATCTGGGGCCTGCGCTGTGGCACAGTGGGTTAATACCCTGGCCTGAAGCGACGACATCCCAAATGGGCACCAGTTCTAATCCTGGCTGCTCCACTTCCGATCCAGCTCTCTGCTATGGCCTGGGAAAGCAGTAGAAGATGGCCCAAGTCCTTGGGCCCCTGTACCACATGGGAAGCCCGGAAGAAGCTCCTGGCTCCTGGCTTCAGATCAGCTCAGTTGCGGCTGACTGGGGAGTGAACCATTTGTTGGAAGATCTCTCTCTGCCTCTCCTCTCTCTGTGTAACTCTTTCAAATAACCAAATCTTTTTTTTTTTAAAAGACTCATGTAATATGAATTGGATGCTAAAACCTGCACTGAATAATCACTTTGGATGGACTTGAAATTTTTATGAAGTGCTGGTTATTATAGTGAGATCTTACCAGTCCTGGTTGCACCAGAAGTTGAATACTAGAACACGTTGCTCTTGATTGTCTTTGCCCTCTCTTGCTCTGATGAAATTAAGCGAATGAGTCAGTTGTTGAAAGTAACCTGTAATTGGCCATGTCCAAGCAGAGCATTATAGGGGTTGCTTTGAATTTTAAAATAGAGAATTATTGCCTCATGGATGTGTTCATGTATGTGTGGTTTGTTTCTCTTGCCTGGCCCCTCCTCCACTCTGGATCTTCTCTCATTATTTTCTCCTTCCTAGCTTTAATGCTCTGGTTTCCATTCTGTAGTTCACAGGATATGTTGTGGGCATGCTCCTTTGCAAGTTTTTCTCCAAAATGGCATTATAAAAGCAATCACGAGTCCATTATAAAGATTGTTGATTTTTACACATATCACATCATGTCACTTAAAAGGAATTTTGGCATAACAGGCAGTTACCAAGCCATTATTCAAGATGTAATCAATGCTTCTGGAGAGGCATCCAATTGGATTTTTAATTTAGTATTAAATACTTGTTATTATAAATGCAAAATTCTGTAACTGAATTATGTAAGATATACAGCCCAGATTTATTAAAGCATCCACAATTCTCACACTGGAAAGGCAATATAGAAAAAGCAGGAGCGTATGTGAGGGCAAACTGTTGAAATCTTTACTTAATATATACTAAACTGATCTTCTCTATATAAAGAGAATTGAAAATGAATCTTGATGTGAATGCAAGGGGAGAGGGAGTGGGAAAGGGGAGGGTTGCGGGTGGGAGGGAAGTTATGAGGGGGGAGCCATTGTAATCTATAAGTTGTATTTTGGAAATTTATATTCTTTAAATAAAAGCGTTATAAAAAAAAAAAAAGCAGGAGCGAGGAAGCAGGAAACTGGATCTGTTTTTGCTCTGCTGCTACCCAATCACTAAGTCAGGCATTCACAAATACTCACTGTGTGTGAACAGGGGCAGGTGGCATAACTTCCGCACGTCTCTAACCTCAGGTTAGACTGGCTGTCTGAGGGCTCTTTCAAACCTGAAATGCTAAGGTTTGGGACAACCTTGTGGAAGGAGAAGCTGAGACTTGAGGACTTAACTTCCTCTCAGAAGGTTAGCCCTTGTCCCGATTTCAAAAGAACTTCAAAGACACAGTTTGAAAATAATTCGGTCAGCCTCTCATCTACATTTGGGTCATCTTGGCAAAGTTCAGGTGTGGCAATTCATGCTCTTAAGACTTCAGAGGTAGGAAGTCAAAGTTGGGAAAAGGTGGATGACTTTTGCCAGTGCTAACGAGGCACAGGTTCTCCAGGAGCTGCTTTTTCTGCGGACTCCGCCTTCCAACCAATAAGCCGGTTCCTCGGGCGCCCGCGGCGGCGCCTATTGCTTGGGTGACCCGTTGCTCTCCAGCTGTAGCGAACCTTGCAAAGGGACTGCTTGTCCAGGGTCAGAAGAAATGGGCTTTCTAGGGCGGAAAGAACTGCTCTTGCTTCTCCGAGTTTTTCCAGTGAATATTCAGGTAACAAGATTTTTGTTATCTGGCTTCATCCTTGCAGGAACTCAGTAGCTTTTTTGCTTGCAGCCAAGATGCATTTTTTTCAAGGGAGAAAAATGGATTTCTGTAACGAAGACAGAAGGAGAGCCGAAGAGGGAGGGACACAGGGAGGAAGGGACAGAGAGATCTTTGCACACAAGTTTCTTTAAAACTACAAAAAGTTACGACTGGGAGAAGCCTTCCGGTAACTAGGGAAATGAACCGCGGACTGCTCGACCAATCTGTCCTTTCTAGTCAATGAAAAAGACCTAGGGTTTGAGGTTGCTTCCGAAATGGGGCCGGCTAATTTAGCCCCTCCCACACGCCCAAGGGTCTGTTATATCTGTGTTCCTTGAGTACCTCTCCCTGAGACCGACCACAGCAAGCAGAGGCTGAAATAAAAAGCAAAGAGGAGGAAAACAAAAGCTGCTACTTATGGAAGATAGAAAGGGTAAGCCCAAAACGGATATATCCAAACCCTTACCAAAAAAAAAAAAAAAAAAAAAAAGGAGGGGAGGGAGAAAAAATAATTCCAGACCCAACGCAAGTACTTGAAAGAGCAAGGGGCGAAAAGCCGTGAATGAACTTTCTCACCCTCTTCCTTCTGAGAGGAGGCAGAAAAAAACCTTTGGGAAACTTTCAGCGGAGTTCAGGAGTGCAGTCCAAGAGTGGCTCTTAAGCAAGCTGGAGGGACTCATGAATATTCATGATTAATTTATATGCAGATCTGGTTTTCTAGGGGCAAATGACTTTGTTTCAGTCCCTTTGCAGTTGACTGAGCAGCTGCCTCATCTACAGTCCCGAGTCATTGTAGCCTCTGCTTAATTCCTCAGCATGTTTGCTTGAAGGTGCTGGGCTCTGTATGTAGATTTGTTTTGTTCTCGAATTTCCTGCATGCTTTCCTGTTGTGAAATTAGCTAGAGCGGCTCTGCTGGGAGTTAGAGAAGTTAATGTGGCAAGAGGCTGTCACAACAGGACCCCAGAGTATGTCTTCTGCAAAAGGCTGAAAGTTTTCTGGAGTTGTGTGGGGGAGCGTGGATTTGGGGGCGGGAGGCAGGGAGGGGTGGAGGGAGGAAAAAGAACAGTTCCATCTGAAAGGAGCAGGTCGGAGCTGACTGACTGCAGTCTGATTTTGCCTCAAAACTGCAAGAGCAGCCTGGTGTGTTTAGATGGTGTGGCAGTCTCTGTCTTTTACCTCTTTTGGGCATTTTCTGCCAGGACCGGGAGCCAGCTCCTTGCCAGCTCGTGGGAGACAGGAAGAAACTGCAACAGTGAGGGAGCCGGAGTGTAGAAAACCTTCTCTGCAGGGTCTCTCACTTCTAATGTTCCCACACAGGTTACGTGGCAGACAGAGGACTGGGATGAGTACCCAACAGATTTCTTAGTAATTATAATAATGATAGCCATTAATGCTTACAAGGTATTCTGTGCTGGGACGTGTTCTAAGCATGCTACGTGTGCTGTTTATCCCTTACATTGATCTTTGGAGCAAGGGCTATCAATCTCACCCCCATTTTCCTGATGTTGAGGTTGAGGTGCTGAGTGGGAAACTCGCCTGGGGATCACACAGTAAGTAGTGGATGTGGGCACAGGCAGTCTGAGCCAGGACTCCAGGCTCCTCCGTTCCCCCACTGTGTTGCTCTTCTCAGCAGGGACCTCAGCTGAGCTAAGCCTGTGGATTCTGGGTTTACCGATCCTTCAGGCTACTGGGGAAATGGTACTGATGGACTCTCAAATCTGGGGAGGGATTTGTAATGTAAGTTCCTGTTTCTCAGTTGGCACTCGTGGACGTTCTGTGTTGGAGGGAAGCAGGTATCATTATTACGGCCTTTTACAAAAGGGAGTATTAGGTGTCACTAATCATATAGCTGCTGTCAGAAGTTTAGACCAGGGCCTGGGGTTTGGCACAGTGGTTAAGATGCCACTTGGGACGCCCACATCTGTTAGAGTGGCTGTGTTCAAGTTCCTCCTCCATTCTTGATTCTAGTCTCCTGTTTGTGTGCATCCTGGGGGACAGCAGGTGGTAGCTAAAGTAGGTGGGTCTCTGCCACCCTTCTGGGAAACCTGGACTGAGTTAGGGGCTCTTGGTGCTTTGGCCTGGCCCACCTGGCTATTGTGGGCATTTGGGTAGTGAATCAGCCCATAGTAGATATCTCTATCATATTTGGGGGGGGGGGGGAGGGAGAGAAGAGAGAGAGAGAGAGAGAGAGAGAGAGAGAGAGAGAGAGAGAGAGGCCTTGAAAAAAATTAGAAAAGCTTAGACCAGACCCGGAATCTTCTGCTTCTGGTTTCTCTTCTGACTGCAGAGCGAGCCAGTCATCTCTGTACTTCTGTGCTCATCCCCAGCGAGGCCTCAGGGAGCCACTTTCAGTTCCCCCAAGGCAATTGCCTGACTCCCCCTCAGACTGCTGAAGAGCACTTGCCTTGCCTTGAAGGCCTGTCTGCCCTCTGCTTCCCCTTTAGTCTGGAGCCAGCATACATGAGTTGAGTTCTGGGGCCACTATTTACTGTATGAGGAGAATAATACTATCCACCTCACGGGGTTGTTGTAAAGACTGAATAAGATTCCTCTCTCAGGGCCTGTCGTATAGTACTCGTGTGTGCCCATAACCTATCAGCTATTGCTATCACTCCTGAGTTCAAGACTCCTCTTGTGTGTTTCTCGACCTCTTTAATCCTCCTCCAACCCTTTAAGCCAGGATGAGGCCCTGTCTCAGATGTTTCCGCATTACCTCATCTTTTACGCCTAAGGTGGAACTCATCATACTGGTTCACGTTCCTGCCCTCTGCATATCTTCCTCCTCTCCAAAATCGTAGTTTTTAAAAATTTACCTTTGGGGGCCGGCGCCGTGGCTCACTTGGTTAATCCTCCGCCTGCGGCGCCAGCATCCCATATGGGCACCGGTTCTGGTCCCGGTTGCTCCTCTTCCAGTCCAGCTCTCTGCTGTGGCCCAGAAGGGCAGTGGAGGATGGCTCAGTTGCTTGGGCCCCTGCACCCACATGGGAGACCAGGAGGAAGCACCTGGCTCCTGGCCATTTGGGGAGTGAACCAACGGAAGGAAGACCTTTCTCTCTGTCTCTTTCTCCACTGTCTAACTCTATCTGTAAAATAAAAAACAAAAAATTTACCTTTGAATCTTCAATGTCTAGTGCATTTTGCTTTTTGGTCTCCTAACTTAGGGGAACTTGATTGTTGATGTGGGCGAGAGAGGGGTCTCAGCCCTGATTGAGGCGCAGGAGGCAGCCCCAGGGAGTGCCCAGGTAGCAGTCAGAGAGCCTGGTGTGAGAAGCCGTTCAGGAAGTGGACTAAAGCTGAACACTGACCCAGGAAGAGCTGCACATAACTCAGTGGCTAGCGCCTGGAGCACCAGTTCCATAAGGTCCATGAAGTCCGTGAGGTCCACAGCAGGTTTCTAATGTTCTGATTGTGAGGCACATTCAGCAGCCACCTGGCGGTGTTCTGTAAGCTTTCCCTGGAGGGGAAAAGTTTACCAGGCTCTTGTGCAAGTCCAGAAGATCCTTGTCAGCCACTTGCACCTTGAGCTCCTTTATGGGTTATCAGTAAATGGCCCATGAGCTGAGTGTTATTTTAGCTGATGTGCATTCAGGAGTCAAGAGGCTAGTTTAAAAGGGAACCTTCAAGTTCACAGTAGGACTCCCAACTGGTGTAATACGGCTCTTTTGTACAGTCTGTAAAGACATCTCTCTAAGTGGATATACCAAAAACCAAAAACAAAAGGCACACCATCTCAGTGTATGATTTTTTCAAAAAGATTTTATTTGTTTATTTGAGAGGTAGAATTAGAGAAAGAGAGAGAGAGAGAAAGAGAGAGAATCTTCCATCCACTGGTTCATTCCCCACATGGCTGCACCGCAATGGCCAGAGCTGCACCATTCTGAAGCCAGGAGCCAGGAGTTTCTTCTGGGCCTCCCACATGGGTGCAGAGGCCCAAATGCTTGAGCCATCTTCTACTGCTTTCTCAGGCCATAGCAGAGAGCTGGATCAGAAGAGGAGCAGCCTGGACATGAACCAGCACCCGCATAGGATGCCAGCACTGCAGGCAGAGGCTTAGTCTACTATACCACAGCGCTGGCCCCATGGATGAAGTTTTTAAAAAGATTTATTTATTTATTTATTTATTTCAAAGGCAGTTACAGAGAGAGAGAAAGAATTTTCATTTGCTGGTTTACTCCCCAAATGGCTTCAATAGCCAGGGCTGGGCCAGGCCAAAACCAGGAGCCAGGAGCTTCATCCGGGTCTCCCATGTGGGTACACAGGCTCAAGTATCTAGACCATTTTCCACTGCTTTTCCATGCACATTAGCAGAGAGCTGGATCAGAAGTGTAGCAGCCAGGACTTCAACTGCCACCCACGTGGGATGAGTGCACTGTACGTGACGGCTCGACCCATTATGCCACAGCGCTGGCTTTGGTGGATGATCTTGAGAGTTGATGCAACACCATGCCAGGGCACTCAGTTTGGCCAGTGCAACTCTGGCTGAACTTCAGCCCCCACTCCCTTCTTAGCCAGGGGCCAAACTGGAGATTTCAAATGCTTCATAGCACTTCACTGACTTGGAACAGAATATCTGGTTCCATAAATTGCATCTTCCCAGCACTACTTTATAGCAGACTGACTGCTCTCTCTGACAATGTGCTCTGCTGATGAAAGAAAAACAAACTCCACAGAGGTTGGCCCTGGGTAAAATCATGAAATACATTACGTTTATTTCTAGCACCCTCCCTTTCTTCTTCCTGGCATACCTTCAAACCATTTTGACAAATATTATTATGTGTCTACTATTTCTAAATCTCTATGCCAAATTCTTGGGATATAAACAGTTTGCTCATGGTCTAGGGGGAAGACAGACTATATATAACCAACTCTAATTGAAATGAGATTCTGCAAAATGCTAATAATAATAGCTAACACTGCTTGGGTATTTATTTTGTGCCAGACACTGTCATGATTTATATGTGTTGCCTCATGTAATCATCACAACTCTGTGATACTGGTTTCTGCATCTTACAGCTGTGGAAAGAGTTCACTTGGTCAAGGTCACACAGCTTGTAATAAAGAGGAGAATTTGGTCCTATGTGGTTAGATTTCTAAACCTAGGCTCCTAAAAGATAATTCTGCCTCCTTTAGAGTCACAATAGAAGTATAAAGAAAGTACCAAGAGAAACCCTATAGGAAGTGATGACTTCTGGGGAAACCTCTCAAATGATGGGATGGTTCAGTTGGTTCTAGAAAGATGAGAAGGCTCTGATGCCTACCACAAGTCTCTTACTCATCCTAGCAATGTTTAAAGATCTTTTTTCTCTCTTTTACAAAAACTACAACCTGGATTTAACAGTGAAAAGCTCTGTCTCCTAAGGGAGGGAGCATGGGTGGGAGTGGGGTATGGTGGAAAGAATCACTGTGTTTCTAAATCTATATATTGGGCCGGCGCCGTGGCTCACTTGGTTAATCCTCTGCCTTTGGCACTGGCATCCCTTATTGGCACTGGGTTCTAGCCCCAGTTGCTCCTCTTCCAGTCCAGCTCTCTGCTGTGGCCCAGAAGGGCAGTGGAGAATGGCCCAAGTGCTTGAGCCCCTGCACCCGCATGGGAGACCAGGAGGAAGCACCTGGCTCCTGGCTTCGGATCGGCGCAGCTCCGGCCATAGTGGCCATTTGGGGAGTGAACCAACGGAAGGAAGACCTTTCTGTCTCTCTCTCTCACTGTCTATAACTCTACCTGTCAAAAAAAAATTTTTTTTTTAAATTTAAATCTATATATATGAAGTGCATGAAATTTGTATACTTAAAATAAAATAAAATAAAATAAAATAAAATAAAATAAAAAGATCTGTCTCCTTTTCCAAGTTCAGAGCAGACAACCTATTTACATATGCATCCTGGAGCTTTGAAGGTGGAAGT
The DNA here is from genome assembly GCA_949820135.1 of Sylvilagus floridanus. Taxonomy (NCBI): domain Eukaryota; kingdom Metazoa; phylum Chordata; class Mammalia; order Lagomorpha; family Leporidae; genus Sylvilagus; species Sylvilagus floridanus. The sequence continues at coordinate 48,474,461 of OX463235.1, forward strand.
CCAGAGGGTAGCCTTGACTGTGAGTTTGGGATTGCCAACTGTGTGATCAAATAAGCCTTTGAAGTAATGAGATGCATGTTAAGTGATTTCCTTAATCATGATTGTCCTGCATGGTAAGAGGCACATCTGGTAAACAGTTTTAACAAATGACTGATATTACCTCTACTTGGCCAAACCACATTTTAAGAGTGTTTTCTTCCTTGTGCTGTTTATTGGTTGCTTTCTCCACTCTGTCTAACCAGTGATTATGCCCAAGGCAGTAATATTTAATCCCACTTGGTAGTGTCCTGAGATGCTAGGCTTAGCCTATGCAGAGTGAAAGTGAGGCCCTGTGAAAATTACATAGAGTTAGTGTTTTACAGCATTTTGGAGGGAGGTCAAAATCAAGGGCGGCTCCTGTGGTGAAGAGAGTAGATGGCACTAGCTTTATCTTGGTGATTGTGTGTGTGTGTGTGTGTGTGTTCTGAGGAAGTGCCTCTCAAACTTTAACATGCATGTGCATCTTTGGGGCTCATGTTAAAAATTCTGGGGTGGGGCCCGAGATTCTGCATTTCTAACAAGCTCCCAGGTGATGGTAATGCTGCCCTTTCACAGGCCCCACTCTGAATAGTGATATTATAGGGTCATTGCATACCTTAGGCTCAGGGCTCATTTTGTTACCAACTGACCAAATTCTTCCACCACCAGCTACCAAACTGAGTTACTGTCAGCTTTGTCATGGTATGATGATGGGAAACTTCATTCACTCAGCAAATACATGCCTTGGAACAAGAAATTGAGAGCTCTTAATTTTCTGTATCTTAGAAATAAGTCTGAATCTTCAGCACACATAAACTCTTGTTTCTCAAAAAGACCTTGTGTTGAATTACCTAAATAGTTCCACTTTTTCTCCGTGGTTCCAAGTGTCCAAGGTTGTCTTATTCTTTATCTCTAGCTTGAGAAGAACTGGAAAAGTGCATGTAGCTTCCTTCAGAACCTCTACTGAGTCTTGGAGTCCTAGGGACCTATGGGAAGCAGGGACTTGGGGCTCTGAGATTGGGAATAGTGGTCCTAGGTCATTTTATCCCATCTCCAGAAGTGAGTTGGAATAATCCTAGATGCAAAGAGATGAAAATGGATGCCAAGATGATTGATAGAATTTATTTTGATTTTTGAGAAAAGAACACAGGCGAGAGGTTGTCTAACATCCATGCAGACTGCACTTTCTGTGCTGGAGTATCAGTGTGAACAGTGGGAGTACACACCCTACAGAAAGTGGTGCTTCCTCTTGGTTCATAGGAAGGATGTGAATAAGTCCTTTATGTCCATGAGGATATAAGTAACAAAGCACATGCCCATTATATAAGGCACGAAGAGAAGAAAAGCAATTACCTGTGAGGCTTTGGTGTGTTTCCTTGCGGTTCCTTTTTATTATATCTGAGCTGTCTCCGTCATTTAACATTTACTTGAGAAGGACTTTGAAAGACTGTGAGATGGAACCGTGATCATTAGGCTGGTCCACAGTTTTATGGCCTGGCTCTTAGTGTAGCAGTGAAGCGCAAGTAGTTTCCATCCTGCAGCAAGTCTTTGTTAGTATAATTTTTATAGTCACGTACGTATTTAACAGTTCTCCTCTGATTGAACATGTAAGTTCTTCCCATTTTGAATAAATGTCTTTGTACAGGAACTTTTTGCCATATGCAGAATTATACTCTGAGGATGGAATTGCAGAAGTAAAATCACTGGATTAAAAAACTTACTTTTTCTAAAGTTCTTGATTACTGTTGCTAAATTGCTTTCCCAAAGGGAGGACCCTTCAGGCTCTTATGAACAGGTACTGTTCTGCATCCCTGACAGCTTTGGTGTTTTTTTTTTTTTTAATGACCTTATTCATGTTTATGTTATTTTAGTTTGTATTTCTTTAGTTATAGGAAATTTGACATTTTTCACATAATGTACTTCTTTTGTATACTATCACATCAATGCCTGTTTATCACTTACTTGGTTTTTTTATTTTTAAATTAACTTATGTGAGTATTTCATCACATAAAGATAGTCAAGTTTTCCTGCCATACTTGAAATAGTTTTTCTGAATCTACACTTAATGTTTTTATAGAAAATTACAGCTATGAATAGATCCAACACATTTTTAGATGTGGTGGTGTAGTTTTCCAAGTGGTCTGATATTGGATTTTTATTGCCTCTTTAATCCAGAATAATACTTTTTAATTTATAAATGATTTGAATTTCTGGATCATTATTGATTTTTTATTTTATTTAAAAATGACTAGGGAATATGGCTCTGTAATTTCAGAGGTTTCCCTATCACTAAGTATATGCTAAATGTTTTTTAAAGATTTATTTATTTATTTGAAAGTCAGAATGGGGGAGGGGAGAAGAGAGATTGATTTTCTATCCACTGATTCACTCCCCAAATGCTCACAACAGCTATGGCTGGGGCAGGCCAACGCCAAGAGCAGGAATTCCATCCTGGTCTCCCACATGGGTGGCAGGGACCCAAGTAATTGGGCCATCACCCACTGCTCTCCCAGACATATTTGTGGGGGCTGTATTGGAAGTGAAGCAGCCAGAATTTGAAACAGCACTCTGATAGGGGATGCCAGCATTGCAAGTGGTGGCTTAACCCACTACGGCACAATGCCAGCCCCTATGATAATTTTTTATAAATCTACTATGAACATGTGAATAAGAGATATGGTTTTAGTGTTTAAATTAGGATACTTATTAATCAGTCCAGTCTTTTCAACTATATGATAATCCATCCCAAGCTATAATTTTTTTCTTATGTGAAATTATATTATATATACATTTGTTTTAGTATACTTTTTTGGTACCTATGAGAATTTTAGTACCAGAGGGAAAATGATAAATGAATGTTTTTTTTATTGTGGCTTATTAGTAAAGGAAGGTGGGTATGGAGAGTTGAGAATATAAAAGGAAGGTAAAATCAGTGAAGAGAAGGAATAATGAAATGAAGTCCTGAGAAAGATAAAAGAAGTGTGGTAATGTTCTCATTTGATATCTTAGGGAACCGAGCCTTGTGTGGCTATATAACCTTAGAAGTATAAAATAGATGTGCATCAAAATTACTAACCTTTCCTTCCCACAGAACTATGGTGGGCTCCAGAAGGCCAGATCAGGGCTTGGGTCTTGTTGGCAGGATTTGAGAGTTGGGAGTCAGAATCTCTGAGCCTTAAATGAGAGTGGTGTTGAGACACATGCACAGGAAGAAATCTGAAGAGGTGTGTCATCAGCAAAATAATATTTTAGAATTGCACTGAAAAGACAGGGAAGGGGGAATGCAAAAATTTGCCCGAGAGCAAGAGTGAATTAAACAGAAAATTAACTATTCAGTACTCACATTTTCCAACGTTAAATACTATAAGTTGTTGATACCGTCTTCTGCTTAACCTCCTTTTTTCTTCCTTTATTTTGGTCACTTAGAAATAATCCCAGTGGCTTTTCTGTAGGTTTACTTTCCTCTGTTTTGACCAACGTAACAACTGTGATAGAGTACAAAGACTTCCAGGTTGAATCCCAAGAGCCTGTGACTGCTTCCTAGTGAGAAAAGGGCGTCTTTGCACGAGTGGTTAAGAATCTTCAGAGGGGGAAATTATCCCGAGTCCTGAGGTGGGCTCTCATGCAATCCCAAGTGTCTATAAGAGGGAGTCTGAGGGAGTTTTAACAGAGAAGACAGTGTGACCACTGAAGTGAGAGGTTATCTTAGTATCAAAGTAAACACGAGCACCTTTTGGCCTTGTTAGCAAACAAGTATTCCAGAGCTTTTGCTTTCCTGTGCCCTCCTTTCTTATTTCAAATTCCTAATCTAACAATATTATAAATTCCAGCATTGAAAATTCCATTGGTCATTTATTTAGATTTTTTTAATTTAGACATTAATAGTCAAACTCACCCCTCATGGATTTGCTGGATTTCAATGTAGTTCTTTTCACTATTCTTTCCACATTTGTAAATTCTTAATTTTTGGTTCTTTTCACAGTGATCTGGTAGGATGCTAAAGTAGCTCTTTAGAAAGGGCATCAGTGTGGTACAAGAGTGACAACTTATCTTAAATATAGAAAGCTTTCCCACTCACACCATTGGAAATATTCCTCCACAGTCTTAAATTTGCTGCTGCAAAGAAGTTGGGGACAACTGTTTTTCAACTTGAGTGATTTTTGCTCTCTGTTCCTGAAACAACTTTCACAATAAGACAATTGAGTGCAGATTTCCTTTTATAGGTTTTGCCTGAAATATGGTAAACCTTCTTGATTTCCAAATTCAGGATTTCTTTAGAAGTAGGAGAGATTTCTCTTGTCATAACTTTGATCAGTGCTTCTGCTTTGTGTTTTTGTTTGTTTGTTTTCTTCTTCAGGGACCTACTATTTAGATCTCTTATTTCTGAACTTCTTATTTCTTTCTTCACTTTTCCCCTTCATTTATTTTTCATTGCATTTTGAGAATATGTTCCGAAGATTTTCTTGTGCATCACTGATTCAATTTTCCTTAACTATCTCCAATAAAAAATTTCATTTAGCTACAATGTTTTTGGCTTCCTTGAAAGCTTTTATCTTAGTCTGTTCTCTTCTCATAGCAACATTCTCCTGTATTTAGTTTAAAAACAAACAGAGATTTCCTCCTCTTTCCTGTATGCCTAGTTTGGAGGCAAGCTTTTCCTCCATGATTCTTTCTATTCTCTTACAAAATTTATTTACTCAGAAAATATTCCTTTTGTATAGTATATGTACAAGTGAATGTTCTTGTTTTCCATCTTACTATAAAAAGGATTTAAGGACATGTTAGAGATTTAGCACCTTCCAGTGTTAGCGGTGGCTAAAAGGCAGGAATTATCCATGGCTCCCTCAGATTGTTTGGATCTTGGAAGAATGCAGTCACCGATGCTGCAGCCTCCTCTACGTGTGGAAAGACATCTTAATCCTCTGAGCAGAGAAGGTCACTGGGACCCGGGACAGAAGGCAAAAGCCCTCTCACAGTATTGTCACGTTTCAGGGGGTGGAGACCCTGGGGCTGCTGGATTCTGTCAGCATTGTTATCCAGAGGCGAAAAGGCACTCAAGAGGGACCCTTTTCCGGGACTACTTTCTTGCTTTTGCTCCTTCCCCACTGAGGCCAAACGTCTACTACACTGGAGAGGGAGTTCCTTAGCTGCTACTTTTACTGATTAATGCCTTTGTTGGAGATCTTTGTTCTAAAATCTTTTTGTTCTAAATCTAGGTCTCCTTGTATTCACTGCAGGCACGTGGCTGCCCCTTCACAGAGGCAAAAACAAGCGTAAAACAAAACAACAAACCCGAGTTCCTCTTCTCCCTCCCCAAGACACTTGCGCTCTTCTCCCATAGTGCGCTTCTGTTGTCCTCAAGCTGGGGGATGTTGGGAGAGCTAGCCAAGGCTTTTGTTTTCATGCTGCCTGGTCTCAGAAGAGGGGATGTGGGCTGTTACTGGAATTTCTTAACTCTCATGTGTTGATATTTTATGTGGGTACAGAGTTGGATTTTCATACGAATGTGGGAAAGTATGGCAAAGTAGTTTCACTTATGCTGCCACTGTCCTCTGTGGTCCTGAGTTGGTTTGGTGGGATCACTGTGATAGCACCCCAGAAATGAACCAAACGGTGAGCAATGCTGGGAGGTTAGCATTGGCCTTCTGCAGGGGTCCTGTAGGTGAGGGAGCCTACACTAGGGCATGGGGGGTGGGGTGGGGTGGGGAGGAATGAATGTAAAGGTCTAGATTTAGACAGTATGCTGTGGTACAGTCTGAGGTGAAGGGCCAGCTGGTGTTTTAGGAAGGAAGGAGAACAAGGTGTTAATACATATTTATAAACAATGCTGGGAACAGCCAAGGGAGAACAGATTTGGCAAAGGAGCAGGGAGATAACACATTCATTTTAGGCTATGCTGAAATGAACTGTCTATAAGTCATCAAGCAAGTAGAGACATTCTGTTGGTGGCTGAAAGTTTGGGTCTATAGCTTGGAGAGATCAGGCTAGAATCAATGGGACTTGGAATTGGGGTGTGGAGTCAGTGGTTGAAAGTACAGACATGCCATACTAAAAATGATCCATAATGAAGAAAGAGATGGGAGAGGGAGTGGGAGCGATATGGGAAAAGAACCACTATATTCCTAAAGTTGTATCTATGTAAAAATGCATTCATTAAATAATAAAAAAAGAAAGTACAGACATGCATAAGTCAAACTGGAAAGTGTAAAGAGTGAAAATAAAAGAAGGTGAAGAATGTGATGTAGGGAACCACCAACATTAATAAAAGGAGGGTAAAGAAAAGAGATCCAGAAAGAATGCTTAGAAAGGTAAAAGAAAGCCAAAAAGAATCTGAACCTAGTAGCCAAGGGAAGATGTGTTTTAAGACCCAATTTCAAGAGGTGCCAAAGCTGCAGAAAAGGCGTGGATGCTAGGCCACAGGTGTGTTTCTCCTAGAATCTGCTCCTCCCTGTACCTCTGCAAATAGTTCAATGTTTTGGGGAATCGGGATACATTTTGTGTTCCCTATATACAACCCTTCTCCTGGTAAAACAATCAAAAAAGCTTAAGTGGTACATTTTATGGTTTAAAATATGGTGATTTGTTTGGGAATATGGAGTGTATGGTATCCTTGGTGAGAATTAATTTAGTGAAATACCTGGCCATATTAAGAGATTAAAGAGCAGAAGTTGGGAAAATAGGAATGTAAGGTTTAAATAATTTAAGAAGTAAGGTGGTAGAGGGAAGAAGAGAGCCCACTTGAGGGTGAGTTGGATTAAGGTAAGAGTGGATTTAATTATGTTGGAAGGATAGAATCCAGTAGAGCTAATCATTAACTTAATATGCATTTATTGAACAAAGAGTATGTGCTTAGTACTGTTCTAGACCTCGAGGACATATCAGAGTACAAAATAATCCTTGACTTCTTGGTTAGAGGACAGGTAGACAATAAACAAAATAATAAGTAAAAATGTGTGATAAATGATGAGAAAATTAAACAGGAAAGGGGGTAAGTATTAGGAGATTACAATTTTAGAGATGATGGTAAGATATATGGGTATTTTAAAGAAAGCTATTAAAGAGATCAACTCCTGTGGCTGTTTTGGGAAAGAACATTCCAATCAGAGGGACCAGCAAACAGAGTCCTGAAGAGAATGTAGATGTTTAAGGAACAATAAGGAGTTCCAATATGTTTGGAGCGGAAAGAGCAAGGAGATAGGAGCTGTGAAGTAGGTTTTTCCTCAACAGAATGTTGTCTAGGGTCTTGTTAGCTACTGTATACTCTTTGGCCTTTACTTAGAGTGAAATGGAAAATCACTGTGGCTCTTAAGTAGAAGAGTTACCCAATTTAAGTTTTAATAGACTCACTGTGGCTGCTCTGTAGAGAGGAGACTCAGAGGGGGCCTGGGCAGAAGGAGAGAGAGCAGTTAGAATCCTACTGCAGTTCTCTGCAGGTGAGAGAACATGGTGTCCAGTTCCAGGGAGCAGTAGTACAAGTGGTGAAAAGGGATCAGATTTTGAATGTATTTTGAATTTCCTACTTGGATATGGAAGGGAAACAGAGAAAAACTGGACTCCAAAATTTTGGGCCTTCTGAGACATTGGGAGGAAAGAGTTGCCTTTAGCTGGGACATGAAAAAACTGTGGGAGGAACAGGTTTGGGCGGAAAGATCAGAATCCCAGTTTTATGCTTAAGTTTGAGACACCTGTTATGACATGGAGATTTCAAATAGAGCCAATGGATATATGTACAGTTCTGAAGTTCAGGAAAGAAGACTAAGCTGGAGTATAAACTTGGGTCATCATATGGTGTTTAAACTCTGTAGACTGGATTTAAATGTAAGACCGGATGAAATCACCAAGGAAATGAGTATAGACGGAAAAGAAAATAGGTTTCAAAGTCTGAGCCAACTTTAAAGATTGGGAGTAAGAGGAGAAACCCTCCATGTAGATTAGATAGATAGATTGATAGACAGATAGAAAGAAAGAATGGGGGGAGAAGGGCAAACTAGGAAAGTATGATAATATGAGAGCTGAATAAAGCAAACTGTTTCAAGAGGAGAAAGTGATCAACTGGGTCCAGTGCTGCTTGTGGGTCAAATCAAGGGAAACTGAAAATTGACCATTATGTTTCACATGTGTAAGTCATTGGTGAGTTGATAAGAATTTTGGTGGGGTATTGGAGAAAAATTCTCCCTAAAGTTGGTCCCATTGTTCTCCACTCTATTCTTTCCCATCTCGATCCTCTGTTTTTGAACTAAGGAGGACTCAGAGACATCCAAGGAACAAGATTGGGAAGGAGAGAGGTGTGGTTCCTCAAAGGAAATTCAGAGTCCTGATGCAAGAAGAAGGGGAAATGGACTTTTGGCAGACAGTGACAATGAATGTTCACTTCAGCTAGAAATAGCACTTCTGTGTCCTGTAATGTTTTTGTGTCTCTACCATCAGCAACCTGTGAAATCTTTTGTGAGTGGAAACATTTATGGGAAAATGTATTACTTCCTGGTGCTGGCACATCACCCTGATTGCAAATTTCTGTAAAGACAAGCCAGAAGCTCTTTCAGGGGCAGGAAGTATGATCTTTTTCAATTGTGTCTCAAAGACCTTGGTTCAAATCTAGATTGCATAGATAGCCCAAGCCCTAGGCACCTACCCACTTCCTAATATTCTTCTCAACTACCTTTTGGCTTCAAAAGATGTCTCTGTTTACAAAATCCAGTGGTTTGGAGGACTCTTCACTTTAAGGGAAGATTAGAGTGGGGGAGGAGCCAAAAAACAATCACATTTCAAATGTGGTCTCAGTATGTATTTGACATTTTAAAATGACTCAATGAATGTTAGTGCTGGAAGGTAGTTGATTATCCTCAAATCTCTTATTGAAAATAAAATATGGGCAGGTGTGTGGCACAGTAGTTAAGATACTATTTGAGATGCTTGCGTACTATTTCAGAGGGCCTAGGCTTGAGTGTCAGCTCTGTTCCCAATTCCAGCTGCTTACAAACATGCACTCTAGGGGGGGAGGTGCAGCAGGTGATGGCTGAGACCCATGTGGGAGACCCAGACGGAGTTCCAGGCTCTTGGCTTCAGCTTGGCCTAGCCCTGGCTGATGTGCACATCTAGGGGAGTGAACCAGGGCATAACAAATCTGTCTCTGTTTCTCTCTCTTTGCTGTTCAAATAAAATGACAAGAATAAATAAATACATAAAAATAACAAATTATATTTACTATCCTTTTATATAATAGAAATAATACCAATTTATTATAGAAAATTAGGAATATATAAAAAGCAAGAAAAAATTATCTGTAACTACACACATCTGTAATCACCACATAAGTTTTGTCATAAGATTTTTCAATTCTTCTTGTCCTCTCTTTGTCCTACTTTTTATTATTCATTATTATTTATTTTGTATACATTTTGGAACATGTTATATATACAAATGGCAGTCTTCTGTGTTATTGTACATCTTGTCATATCAAGTGAATGGCTTTTACCATATAGTATTTTGAAAAAATGTATTTGTTTATGTATTTGAAAGACAAAGTGACAGAGAGAAAGGGAGAGACACAGAGAGATATTCCATCTGCTGATTCACTCCCCCAATGCCTGCAACAGCTGGGACTGAGCAGGCTGAAGCCAGAGCCAGGAATTCCATCTTGGTTGCAGGAGCCCAACACTTGGGCCATCATCCACCACCTTCTCGGGCACATTAGCAGGAAGCTGGATCAGAAGAGGGGTAGCCAGTAGTTGAATCTGGTCTCTGATAGGGGATGTGGGCATCCCAGTTGGCAGCATAACCTGTTGCACCACAGTGCCCACTCCAACCATGTGATTTTTAATGGCTGCGTATAGACTCAATCATTTGAGCATATACTATATGTTTATTTAAGCATTTTAACTTCTGTGAAACATTTAGGAAGTTTCTGATTATTTAGTCATAAATACTTGTGGATTAATTTCAGTGCACATCCTTGGGAGGTAAATCCCTAAAAGTAGAATCCCCAAATTTCTCTCTGAATTTCAGCATGGAATAAGTGACAGAAAAGCTGATGTCCTGATTTGGGAAGGAAGATGACCAAGTCGCACCATTGACGAGAGGCTGAGTATGTTTGGAGTCCACCTCTCCTGCCTTTTGAAAGAACTCTACCCCGTTTCTTGATGCCATTCTTCCTGTCGCATTTCAGCATCCTGTTAGTTATTCCGTATACAACTCCTTGGAGCTTGACAACATTTATTTGTTGTCTGTGGCTCCCCTTCATGCCAACTAGTCCTCCAGTTTATCTGTGGGCAAGAGCTCGTTCAGGAAAGGATATGGTGCTTCTCAGATACATCAGGGCCACAGCTGTTTCACCATTTTCCAGAGCCATGACCTATCAGGGATATTCCCTCATATGTCTGAACTCATATGTCTGGGTCTTTCTGACTTCTTTTTAACTTTATTTTCTCTCCAAAATCTTCCTTCGCTATAGTATTTCTTTTATAGGAAGGCTATCTTCCAGTGGACTCCAGTGATTGAAGAGGGACTTTGTCTCATCTTCTACCCAGTTCTGGTTTACTTTGATTCACCCCAACCCATGCAGCCAGGTTGACAGATACACACCAAGATCTACACATTAGCTCAGGCTGAACCAATGGCTTTCCCATGCCTGAGAATGCTATTAAAGGCAATGCAGGTGGGCTCTTTGAACAGTGGTTAAGATGCTATCTGGGATGCCTGCATCATATATTGTAGTATCTGGGTTTGAGTCCTGGCTCTACTCTTAGTTCCAGCTTCCTGCTAATATGTACCCTGGAAGGAAGCAAGTTCTTAAGTCTTGGCCACCATGTTGAATCCCAGATTGAGTTCCAGGCTTCTGTTTCAGCCTGGCCCATCCCTAGCTCTTAGGGATATTTGAGGGGTGAACCAGTAGATAGGAGGTCTCTCAATCTCTTTCTCATCTCTGTCTCTGTTTCTCTCTTTCTCTCTCTCTCTCTCTCTCTCTCTGTATGTGTGTGTGTGTGTGTGTGTGTGTGTGTGTATCTGTCTGTCTCTGCCTTTCAAATAAACAAATAATAATAAATTACAAAGTAAATTAAAGTCCATGACATTTTGGCCAGTTCTTGACCTATAATACCGTTTCCATTTTTTTGAAAGGTAGAGTTACAGAGAGGGAAAGAGAGACAGATACAGAGACAAACAGACAAACTCCTCCTCTCCTCCTCCTCCTCCTCCTCCTCCAGGCAGAGTTAGTGAGAGAGAGAGAGAGTGAGAGAGAGAGAGAGAGAGAGACAGAGAGAAAGGTCTTCCTTCCGCTGGTTCCCCCCCCCCCCCAAATTGCGCGCTGTGCTGCGCCACGCCGATCCGAAGCCAGGACCCAGGTGCTTCCTCCTGGTCTCCCACGCGGGTGCAGGCGCCCAAGCACTTTGGCCATCCTCCACTGCCTTCCCGGGCCACAGCAGAGAGCTGGACTAGAAGAGGAGCAACCAGGACTAGAACCCGGTTCCCATATGGGATGCCAGCACCGCAGGTGGAGGATTAGCCAAGTGAGCCATGCGCTGGCCCCAATTCATTTTCTAGTATCTCATCTCTGTCTTCTATTTACTATTATGACAAAAGTGTTTCTTGAAAATCCCATCGTGGAAACTAACTAATCATGATCTTGATATTTGGGCTTACCTGGGTAAATATCCCCTGAGTGAAGGAGGTTGTGGGTTTTAGAATCTGCTATTTCGGGCCGGCGCCGTGGCTCAACAGGCTAATCCTCCGCCTTGCGGCGCCGGCACACCGGGTTCTAGTCCCGGTCAGGGCACCGGATTCTGTCCCGGTTGCCCCTCTTCCAGGCCAGCCCTCTGCTGTGGCCCGGAGTGCAGTGGAGGATGGCCCAAGTGCTTGGGCCCTGCACCCCATGGGAGACCAGGAAAAAGCACCTAGTACCTAGCTCCTGCCATCGGATGAGCGCGGTGCGCCGGCCACAGCGTGCCAGCCGCGGCAGCCATTGGAGGGTGAACCAACGGCAAAGGAAGACCTTTCTCTCTGTCTCTCTCTCTCACTGTCCACTCTGCCTGTCAAAAAAAAAAATAAAAAAAAAAAAGAATCTGCTATTTCTACTGAGTCCTAAAGTCTAAGCTTAAAATGAATGCTCATTCAGCAAAATGCATGTAAAAAACCCTGGCCCAGTATTAAATAAGTAAAGTGGAACCTTTTTGTATTTTTGAAGATTCCAAAAACAAAAATAATTTTTCCCCTTGTATTTATTGTTTTATTCTGTATGTCTAAGTTCCTGAGTTTGGATCTGCAGATTTTCTCTTGATCTCTGGCTTCTTCTGTCCATGTCCCACTGTTGTCCTGACTACTGCTCTTTGCATTACTGATGCTGACCCAGCACCTAAACTCTGATCTTTTATAACTGGATTCCTCTTTTCTAGGCACCTTGGCTTGTCTGTCTGCTCTACTTGGCCCACTCTCCTGTGTGTGCTACCTTGAGCCCATTCTACCTTGCCTTCTAGGCCCGCCGGCCCTAGTCTGACCACTCCTTCTGTCATTCTGATTTCCTTTGCCTGAAGTCCTGGGTCTCTGCAGGTTCCACTAGCTTCTCAGGGGCTTGTTGGTGCTTTCCCAAGGGGTTTTTCCTTCTTGATTGATTTCCTAGTTGGGACTCTGTTGCATACATTTCTATTCTCCATGCTTCCCAGTTAATCAGTTGCAGAATGTTCTATAAAGCTGTCTCCTACCATCTGCTATGGATCGCTCTAAGGAAATGTCCATTGAAAGAACATTGTAAAGCTAATCTGCCTACAGCCTTTCTATTTTTATTCCAAGTCCAGAAAGAAAAATTTATTTTAAAAAAGAAATACAAATTTTGATGTTGGCTTTGTAAAAGGACTTGATGACTGGTCTCCAGGAGGCAGTGTATTGGAGAACTTGGCTAGCAGACATTAAAGACTTCTGAGAGTGAGCTTCACCAGGCTTGATTTGTGAGCTTTTGCTTTCCCATCTCTGTTGCACTTTCTTTTCATCCATTTCGGAAATAAAACCCTTTAAGTTCTGTTGCTTTCTGTGTAATTTATGCTAAAATCTAATTATATATTAATTTGTATTGGCAAAGTATGGGTTGCCTCTGGCACCTGTTACAACAGATAGTAGATTCCACTCTTGTGAGAGTTTAACAGGTGGTTTGTAGGTGAGGAAGTGCCAAATTAAACTAAAACATTGATGTACTATTTATTTTTCTGCACTAAAAGGCAAAATGTTTATTTTTAGGTATTCAGGGTTATTGAAGATGTGGGGAAATTAATATTCCCAAATTGTTCATCAGAGTACAATGATTATTGCTATACTTATTGAAAGCTTTAAAAATATATATTCTCTGACCCTGCACATATACTATGAGAATTTATGTAAGTAAGCTGTCCATAGATGGAACTATATGGATATTTATTAGAATATTGTTTGCAGCAGTGAACAATATGAAATAACCTAATGCATAGCGTATGAGAAACAATAATAAAATGATGTAAGAGAGTTTGCACAAGAGGGAAAGCACTGTTAAAAGAATAAGGCAGGTAATAAAATTGAACAGCCAAGACAGATGTTATTAAAAATCTTAATGTAGACACTAAATGTGCACAGGAGGAAGACTAGGAAGACAGACATTGAAATACTAACAGGGATTATTTATGTATGATCATAAGACAGTGAATTTTTTCCTTTTTTATGCTTTTTTCTGTTTTCTAATTTTAACAATAAATATGTACTGTATTGAAGTCATAAAAAAAAGTACCATTTAGAATAATCTGTCATGGAAAAAATGTAAAGTTAAATGGAAAGTAATGGATTGACTAGTAAGAAATTAAGCAATTTTGGAAAGTCTGTGCAAAACATAGTAAATCACCTGTTAGCCTTATTTTTCATTTTCAAATATAATTTGTATCAGTTTTCTATGAATCTATAAAAATAAGTCTACTGGCTTTCTGAGAGCCACTGCCGTTAACAGACTATTCAGAAGTGTAACCCAGAAAAAAATAGATTCTAAAAGAAAGAAATAACCTGGATTTGAAATAAAAAGGGAGATGAAAATAAGAATGAAACCAAAATGAGGAAATTAGCTTGGATTATAAAAAAGGGGGATGGTATGTGTTTGAAAAAGTGAGAGCTGTTGAACTCCAGCGGCATCTGCATGGTAAGATGGCAGCCAGGGGTTTCCCTACACAGAGGGACACTGGGGGTGTGAGGATATCAAATACCAGTCTTAAAGCAGAACCGACCTTGATAACCAGTTGAGTGGCCCCTGGATTTTTTTTTTTTTTTTTTTTTTTTTTTGGACAGGCAGAGTTAGACAGTGAGAGAGAGAGACAGACAGACAGAAAGGTCTTCCTTCTGTTGTGTCACCCCCCAAATGGCTGCTGGGGCTGGTGCGCAGCGCTGATCTGAAGCCAGCAGCCAGCTGCTTTCTCCTGGTCTTCCATGCGGGTGCAGGGCCCAAGCACTTGGACCATCCTCCACTGCCTTCCCGGGCCACAGCAGAGAGCTGGACTGGAAGAGGAGCAACCAGGACAGAACCAGCTCCCCAACCGGGACTAGAACCCGGGGTGCCGGCACCGCAGGCGGAGGATTAGCCTAGTGAGCCTCGGCGCTGGCCAAGGCCCCTGGATTTTTTAACTTGACATATTGGTGGGATTTTTTCCCCCTTTTACAAATTCCTTTTATCCAAGTATACATGTATGTAGTTTAAAGTCAAGTTTCATAACTTGTAGCAAAGAACTGCAGTCACCTGTCCATTTACTTTTCCCTCTCCCTCCACTTCCACGGTCCTGCTCTCCAGGGTAGCCACTTTAAACCTTTTCAGAGTTTTCAGAATCCCTTCCGCTGTTTATGCCTATTCTGCTAAGTCAGGCGTTGCTGTTGCCATGGTTGCTCTCTCCACAAACCTTCCCCATATACTTACAGCACAGTTTTGGGTTAAATCGATATCCACGTGCAGGTAGCTGTTGTTTGCACTTATGACTTCCTTTCATGTACAGCTTTTTGTTTTTATTGGCATTAATAAGGCCTTATTTCTGTGAAAACCTGCTTGGTTGTCTATGTCTCTTATTATTCATACTTTTTTTTTCCCCCAAACCCTTTGATTTATTTAATTTCTACCGGCTGTAATCTAACAAGTATTTTTATTCTTTTATTTTTCTTCTTTTCTTGTCTGTTATTTCTTTAATCCTGCCTTCTGAAACGTTTATCGTGACCCAGTCCGTTCAGGTCACTCTCTTGGCCTGCTGCATAGCTGTCCTCATAGCCGTCCCTTGGCCTCTCTCCTGTGTTGACTCTCAGTTTGTACTACAATTCACTTTTTTTTCTAGGTTCACAGCTTCCTTTGGGTGGAGCATGCCCTTGAGTAACTTCCTGAGAAAAGATGTGCTAGGGAAAATAACCATAGTTTAGAATTTTGAAGTCTGATTCTGTTATTATTGCCAAGTATTTATTTATTCATTTTCATTTTATTTGAAAGGCAGACACACACACACACACACACACACACACACACACACCGGGGTGGGGGCAGGGGAGATGGCTTCCACTTGCTGATTCCCTCCCCAAATGCCTACAACAACCAGGATTGGGCCAGAAGCCTAGAACTCCATCCAGGTCTCCCACCTGGGTGGTAGGAGCCCAGGCATTTGAACCGTCATCTGCTTCCATTGACAGGAAGCTGGGTGGGAAGCAGAGTAGGTGAACTCAAACCAGACACTCCTGATATGGAAGCTGGCATTCCAAGCAGCAACATAACTGCAGGGCCAAACTCCCACCCCTGCACTATTTCTGTATCAATTTTCTCTCCTACCACTCCCTCTGTCTCCAGGAAGAAGTTAGAATCTTTTTTATACCTTGTGTACTCGAAATTTATGGTGGTGTACTTTGTTAGGCATGTGTTTATTTTCATTCACTGTGATGTATTGTGATCCATTTATTTCATCCATTGTGTGGGCGTTTGGCCCCTCCCATTGAGAGACTCAAATCTTTCAATTCTAGGAAATTTTCTCTTGTGGTTCCTTTGATAATTTCCTTCCCATGGTTTTCTCTGTTCTTTCTTTGTGGAAGGTCTATTAGTCAGCTCTTCTCCCCTGTATTAATAATTTCTATTTCTTTTGTTTCTTGCCACATTCTTTGATATTTGGCTTTTCTTTCTACGGTATATCTTCAACTTTATATTTGAATCCTTTGTTAAAATTTCTTTTTGTAGTTTAAATTTCTAAACACTTGTTTTTATTTTCTGATAATTTCTTTAAACAGAACCGTAAACTGTTTTGGTGTCATGGATGCAATATTTCCTCATATCTCTGAAGATTATAATCAATAATTTCATCTTTGTTTCCTCTGTTAGTGTGCATTCACGTTTATTTGTTTCCATTTATGTCTTTCATGTTGAAGACTTTTTAATAGGTTATTTTATTTAATCTGCACCCAATTCTATCAGATTGATACTTTTTTATAGTTATTGGATCTCAGAGAGAGGATATTATTGTTTCATTTGTCTTACCATAGATGTCTGAAAAAGTTATGGACGAGCTAATTCCACAGTTGAGCTTCTTAACAGAGTCTAGCTGGACTCGACTGTCTTTAAAATCCCTCCTACCCACCTGTACTTTACTCCTATCCCCACCCAGTATAGTCTCACCATTTTAGACAACTCCATCTTTTTCAAGTTGAAGTTAAACATTTTTCCTTCCCTTCATCTGTCCTCTGTCACTGGTACTCATTCTGCCCTCTGGACCACAGAGATCCCATTACATATCAACTACCCTCCTATAGGAAATAGTCCCTAAGATATCTGAATTGATGTTGTCATGACCCCTCCACATTTGCCATTACCCAGCCTGAAGAGGCCTAGTTCTTGTTCCTTTGCTAAGCTCTGATTCGTTAACATTTTTGGAAAGCTCTGGACAATCTCCTGGCTATCAAGGTCTCTCTTTAAGTGTGTGCTAATAACTTAATACAGGGTCGAGATATGCTGCAAAAGACTGAGCCTTGAATGGGATACAATCATTTCATTAATGCACCCTGAAGTTGGTTTAGTTTCAACCTGGGAAGTTTTATGTGCTATAATTTATTTTCTTGGCGTGTGATTATTTTGATGAGTTTCTCATCAATTGTAATTTCCAGGACTTTGAGCTACTTACTCCCTTTTAAATTAGGGTTACATGTGTGTTTTCCTTCTTGTTGGTTATTGCTTTTACTTCTTAAGATCTTCTTTTTTTTTTTTTTTGACAGGCAGAGTTAGACAGTGAGAGAAAGAGAGAGACAGAAAGGTCTTCCTTTCCGATGGTTCACCGCCCAAATGGCCCCTACGGCCGGCGCATTGCACCGATCTGAAGCAGGAGCCAGGTGCTTCCTTCTGGTCTACCATGCCATGTGGGTGCAGGGCCCAAGCACTTGGGCCATCCTCCACTGCCTTCCTGAGCCACAGCAGAGAGCTGGACTGGAAGAGGAGCAACGAGGATAGAACCTGGCGCTCCAACCGGGACTAGAACCTCGGGGGTGCCGGCGTTGCAGGCAGAGGATTAGCCTAGTGAGCCACGGTGCCAGCCAAGGTCTACTTTTTCAACCCAGTTGCACATGACCTTGGATATTAATCCCAATGGAGATGCTAAGGCGATTTGAAAAATGGAAAAATCTTGTTAATGTAAAAGTATATAAACAAAAACTATCACCTGCATGTTTGAAAAGGAAAATTCAGTTTAAATTGGGGCTTTCTAGGCACCATTAAGCACTTTTTACACATAGTTTCATTTGACCTTTACAACCTTATAAGATGAGAACTTATTATTCTCATTTTAGAAATAAGGAATTGAGGCCAGTGCCATGCAACCAGGAGGGCCAGAGGTGTGACACCGATCTAGAAGTGGCATATTCAAGGCTCTCATCAAATTTAAAGTGAGATATTGATAAACTGGATGGATATGTCCAGAATCAGCAAGCAATACTTTATGTGTCTGTGTGGGTGCAAACAGTTGAAATCTTTACTTAGTATAGAGTTGAGCATCTGTATATAAGATAATTAAAAATGAATCTTAATGAAGAATGGGATGGGAGAGTGAGTAGGGGATGGGACGGTTTGGGGGTTG
This sequence comes from Sylvilagus floridanus, assembly GCA_949820135.1. Lineage (NCBI taxonomy): Eukaryota > Metazoa > Chordata > Mammalia > Lagomorpha > Leporidae > Sylvilagus > Sylvilagus floridanus. The sequence goes on from OX463235.1 coordinate 48,492,553, forward strand.
GAGGGCGGGTATGGGAGAAAGAACTGCTATAATCCAAAAGTTGTACTTATAAAATTTATATTTATTAAATAAAAGCTTTCTATATAAAAAAGAGACCATGTCATATAAGGAATGTGTGTCAACACAGTTAGTGAAAATGAATGTGGTGCTAATACGATAGTGGGGGTGGAGATGGGGGAGGGAACGTGCTTGTGGTCAGTCAGGAAGTCCAGCCAAGATATATTTTTTTATTTTATAGAAAACTTTTATTCAATAAATATAAATTTTGAAAGTACAACTTTTGGATTATAGTGGTTCTTCCCCTCTTTATATACAGAAGATCAACTCTATACTAAGTAGATTTCAGCAATTTGCACCCACATAGACACACAAAGTAAAAAGTAAGTGTTTGAAGACTAGTTTTACCGTTAATTCTCATAGTACAACACATTAAGGACTGAGATCCTACATGGGGAGTAAGTGCACAGTGACTCCTTGTTGATTTAACAATTGACACTTTTATCTATGATGTCAGTAATCACCTGAGGTTCTTGTCACGACCTGCCAAGGCTATGGAAGCCTCTTGAGTTCACCAACTCTTATCTTATTTAGACAAGGCCATAATCAAAGTGGAAGTTCTCTCCTCTCTTCAGAGAAAAGTACCTCCAAGTTTGATGGCCCATTCTTTCCACTGAGATCTCACTCATTTTAGGTTATTTTTTGTCACAGTGTCTTGGCTTTCCATGCCTGAAATGCACACAGCCAAGATATTTTAAAAGTCAATCACATGGACCTAGTAAATACAACCAAATACTGTGGGAAAGGGTTATCATAGACATTTGGGGAAGCCTTAGGTCTAGAATAGTCAGGAGGAAGAGAAAAATTTCCACTTTGTCTTAGTTTCTCCACCCAGTACTAGTTCATCTCTGTATTTCTATTTTTGTTTTAAAAACTATAGTAGTCTTTCCATTATTTTATCAATTTCTGATTGATTCTCTAAAAGCTCTAAGGCTAACTTTTAAACTCCTTGTCTTACGGATATTAAATTCTGTTGGTTTCAGGATTCTTGGGTGATAATGGGGATGATGGAGGTGGAAACATAGGAGAACACCTAGGATAGAGAGATACTGACCTGGGCATAGACGCCATGGTTGAATTTAACAGTCAATTTGGGCAAGTTTTCTTCCTCTTTATACACCAATAAAGTAGGAGCATGTGAGTGTACCCAGGCACGTATCCTTTGTGTACTAGGGAATTTCTTTGAGGGTCCACAAAGACAGAGGACATAAATGCATTTTAAAGACTTTTATTGAGACTGTCAAAATATAAAGTTTTATAACTATCACTGTTGTCTTTCTTAAACTTCCATTCACTGGACTAGTTTAATTTGGAAGCTTCCTAATTCACAAGGATGTGTGGAGTAAAGTCATCACGGTGTTGGAGCCTGACGGGGACTTTGTCCATGATTTCCAAAGGGTCATCTACTTCAGAGTCACATGAGACCAGAAAGCAAATCTTGTTTGTTAATTGGTTTGACATACTGTTACCTCCTAATGAAGATTTCTGGGGGACCTTGGCTAGCACATAGAGAGGACATTTCAAAGGATAGAGGTTAAGTCTTAACTAGACTTTAGAGAAAACATGCACTGTTCTCTTTGTTGCTTCCTTTCTAGAGAGGAAAATGGTTCATTTTTTAAAATAAAGATTCATTTATTTTAAATGCAGAGTTACAGAGAGAGAGAGAGAGAGAGAGAGAGAGAGAGAGATCTTTCATCCACAGATCCATTCCCTAAGTGGCTGGGGCTGGGCCAGGCTGAATCTAGGAACCTGGAACTCCATCCAGGTCCCCCACGTGGGTAGCAGGTGCCCAAGTATTCGGGACATCTTCTGCTGCTTTTCCAGGAACATTAGCAGGGACTCAACCAGCATTCATATGGGATGCCAGCATCACAGACTGCGACTTAACTTGCTGCATCACAACACCAGCCCCAGGAAAACCATCTGTGCATGTTTGGATGTGTATGAATATGGTTGTTTCAGCTTCTTCTAATCCTTTTGTTCCAAGCTCTCTTGTGTTTCTCCTATTTTCTATGTTCCTGAACTGTATGTCTGAAATGCATGAAGTTTGTATTCCTTAAATAAAATAAAAAACACCCAGGTTATATATACAAAGGATAAAACAAGAGTACTTTGAGAAGCTTTTGGAAAATGCATACTATAAAGACTGCATGTTATAAAAATGCATGTTATACAAGCTATGCACAGATTTCAGAATTTTTTTGCACCAAATGAGTTTATCTTTTTAAAAAAAATTTATGTATTTGAAAGTGCTACAGGGTGGGGGGAGAGGGAGAGATAAAGAGTGAGAGAGAGAGAGAGAGAGAGAGAGAGAGAGAGAGACCTTTTATTCACTGATTTGCTCCCCAGATGGCACAACAGCCAGCGCTGAGCCAGGCTGAAGCCAGGAGTCAGGAGCTTCACCCAGGTCTTCCACATGTGTCCCAGGGGCCATCTTCCACTGCTTTCCCCAAGTCATTAGCAGGGACCTGGATTGGAAGTGGAGCAGCCAGGATACAAACTAGTGGCCATATGGGATGATGGTATCACAGGCGGTAACTTTACCTGCTATGCCACAGTGCCCCCCCCCAATAAAAACTTATCTCTCAATTCAATTTTCCACAAACTTTATGAAGTACTCTCATATAATATAAAGATACAAGTTATATTCTATTTTAGGACTTTGACAGTATTCCTAGAAACTTTGGCTAAGTAGCATTAGTACTTCCCTATTTCAAAGGTATGCATAAAATGTCAATATCCATTTACATTCTTCCTGGCATTTTGATGGTAGAGGAAAATATCTGAGCTTAATTTTAGGGCAAATCACGTGGCAGAAGAAGTAACAAATATTTGTGGTTGCCTTGGGAACTCTGCTTGTAGATATAACTGACGGTGGAAAGCAGGAACAGATTCAGAGATGAGGCAACTTGGTGAGCAAGAAGTAGAGCAGCAGGAGAACTGGAAAGAAATAGATGATCTATGCACAAATAGCGGTTCCCAGTCAATCTTTCCTCTTCTTATCTGTTTCTGATTATTACATCCTGACTTCCTGAGGAAGGAATGCAGTGGAATGCTTTATATAATCAAATGTTTTTCTTGTTAATTTTTTTTTAACGAACAAGGAAAGATCAAGGTAGCAATCTGACATTTACCAAATGGCTCACCAGACAGGTGGATATTAAGGATACAGGGACACTGAAGTCAGAAAACCTAGCTCTTTGTTTTTCTGGGTATTTCTTAGAACATTCTGTCATATGTTACATCTAGTGATGTAGCACCAGTTACTGACATATACAAGTTTCTTAGAATATACAGACTTTATGGGAGCACTAAAAATGTCTTATGTGACTTTTTGCAAGCGTTTCCACACTAATTGTCACCAGCAGCTGGTTGTCCTAGCCAATCTCAGAAACAGGAGAACTTCTATAGCACTGTTTTCCTATGTAGAGAATGGGGCTAATTGCAGGGTGTGAAAGTCTGGGGGAAAAATTCTGCCTTTGTTCTCCAGTCACTCCCCAAATTCTGGTTTCATTGCCCAGTTTCTTGGTGGACTTGGGAAACAGCATTTCCAGAGGCCAATAGCTCAATAGGTTTCTGAGTTGCTCACTGCCTACAGATTGTTCTTCCTTCAGGAGACATTTGTTGGGTGCCCAGGGCACCCAGGACCTATTGGAAAGCACCCACAGGCCTCATTACTCCTTCCCCTGGAGCCGAAATTTAATGAAGAAGGAAGGGACAGAATCACCTGCTAGGAGAGGAAGTGACACTGCTGGGGTAGTGGCAAGATATGGGCATTAGGGCCTGCAAGTCCCTAAGGTTCTCTCGCCACTGGACTCCACTGGACCAAGACAGTGATAGAGGGTGTTTAGGCTTAAAGGAGTCTGTGTGTCAGGCACAAAAATGACAAGAACTGAGGTTATTACCTGAGGTGATAGGGGTTGATTGGCTCACATGGAAAAGTCAGGAAACCCAGAAAATCAGCTCTACAATTGCATGTTAGAGATTCATGGAGTGGGGACCCCTTTGATGAGGGCATAGCAGCAGCCTAAATGACCTGATCGCCACTATAGAGGTCATCCTGTCATCACTCTTCATTCTCAAAACTCAGGCCTTCTCTGACTGAGTTACTCTGCATGCATCTCCTGCTGCAGTGGCTGGGCAGCTTGCCTTAGCTGTTACAACTTGCAATCAAGAGAATCTCTTGTTCCAGGCCAACTCCACTGATCTCTCCAAAAAACCAGTAGAACAGAGTACACAAGCATTTAGATGAACCCACCTTCCAATCCTAGTTCTGCCTCTTACTATCTGTACAACCTTAGGTAATTAAACTTCTTCATGTCAGTTTTCCCACCTGTAAACTGGTGTTGATATTAGTACTTAGTTTAAAGCTTTGTGGTAAGGATTAAATGAGACAATGCAAACTCAGTTTGTACTTGTTTTTGGTTTGTACTTGTTTTGGTTTTTGGTTGCTGCAACAATCTGTTGTGGCCAGTCATAATGTCATAGGACAGAAAGTGAGCCACAAAACCAATCCAGCAACTTATGAGGCTTAAACCACCTGTAAAAACTTTTCTCAGAAGATGCTATCTAAACTGGCCACATGTGGCTTAAGGGTGTGGGTGGATGGGTAGGTGGCTGTCATTCCTCTGCTGTTTTAGGGCCACTGGGGATATTTTTTTTAAAAAACTTCCATTAAATTGGGCCATTCATAGAGCGAGAAGCAGTGGATACTGGAGGGTACTTTGAGAATAGAGATTTCCATACTGCCTTGAAAATAAGACTAAAAGACAAACTTGAAGGAAGGGACAATAGGGGAGCGAGGAAGGGGGGGATGTGCATGTGCTCAGCCTCCCTACTGCCACCCCTGCTTGCCTAGCAAGGGGAGCCTTGATTTCAGAAGCTGAGGCTAATGTCCTCCCCAAGGAAGACAGCAACAGAACTGTTACCCAGCAAGAAAAAGTCACTCCTAGATTCTGGCTCCCAGTGTTCCCAGGCAGGAGGAAAAACTGGCTCCTAAAACACTACATCCAGTAAGGAAGAGTCAGCAAATGCTGAAATGACAAAGAACTGCCTCGTTCAACCTAGACTCTTCTATCATAGAAAAAGATGAAACTTAGAAATTTGGGAAACTGACAATTTCCAACACCCTTTACAGTCAATAAAAGCCTCTAGTCACCTGGATATTGCACATTTATATTTCTGTATTTATTTATTAGTTACAAACAGAATTATGGCCTTCTGAACCTTGGTCATCACCATAGTCACTGAATTTATGGTTCATATGGTGGTTTTTCATAGGTTACTTGATTTAACTTCATCCTCTTAACAACCCTGTCAAATACATATTTCCATTAATCCTCACTTTATAGCTGAGGAAATAAAGATGGAGAAAGTGACTAGGTTCCCAGCACTAGTCACCTCTAGGTTTTGCTTTGATTTTTTTGTTGTTTATGAGCTGCTGACATTGGTATGATCCATGGGAAGGTGCTGTGCTATGGACCTTGCACCTTCTCATTAAGTTTAAGATATATTACCAGAAGAAGATATATTACCAGGAAGAGAAAAGGAGAATAAATCTATGATTCATTAATATAGAACTTGTAGGGAAATTTGATCAGTTGAGTGTTCTAACTATTTTTATGATTTTTATGTTTTTAAACCAAACTTTCTTTTTAGAATTTTTTATTTATTTGAAGGCAGAGTTACAGAGAGGAAGAAAAGGGGGGGGTGGGAGGGAGGGAGAGAGAGAGAGAGTTTCTATTGCTAGTTAACTCCTCCCCAAATGGCTGCAACAGCCAGGGCTGGGCTAGGGTGTGGAGGCCCAAGCACTTGGGCAATCTTCTGTTGCTTTCCCAGGCACATTAGCAGGGAGATGGATTGGAAGTAGAGCATCAGCTCTCAAACCAGTGCCCATATGGGATATTAGAATCACAGGTGGAGGCTTAACCTGCTCTGCCACAATGCTGGCCCCACAGATCAAACCATAACCTATAAATTAGACATGATTCTTCTAGTCTACACAAACAGGAAGCTTTCATGTCACATAGGGCTTCGAAGGATTGGGTTCCTAATGGCAATGGAATCCATTTCTTATTCAAAGATACAGATGTTTGAAAGGAGGGAGAGGGAGTGTTAAAGATATTGTTTGTATGAAAATATGTAAGAAGAAGATTGGCAGCTGTGTTGAGGGCTTTGGATGAAAACACAAAGGATAGGAAGTGAAAAGAACATTGTTGTATGGGGGAGAAAAACTACTCCAGTTAAGTTAAGGCTTTGGATGAAGTGTTTATATCACTAAATTACAAAGCTGGAACAGAAGCAAAGTAGACTGAGAATGGAGTATTTCAACTAAAGAGAGGTTTCCTCCCTGAATATGCAAATTATTATTATCTCAAAGTTCTTCTTCCATCCTAGTCTTGAGAAAGTTGCTTAACCTATCATTGGCATTTTTCTTATTTGTAAAATAGGGGCTGAAACAGTCCTTCCCTTATAGAAGCTTTGAGAATATTAAATGAAAAAACATGTGAAGTACAAAGAAGGTGGCAATAGATACTGGCAGCACTTTCTCCATTACCCTCCCCAAACCTCTTTCAATTATGAAAATTCTGAACACAGTAACTGTACCTTGAAGTTTATTAGAGATCTAACTTTCATGAAGTCTGACATGTAAAAAACTCTTGATTTTTTTTTCCTTGCAGATACCTTTTTTTTTTTTTTTTAAGATTTGTCTGTTTATTTGAGAGGCAGAGTTACAGATAGAAACAGAGAGGTCTTACATCCACTGGTTCACTCCCCAGATGGCTACAATGGCTGGAGCTGAAGCCGGGAGCCAGGAGTCTCAACTGGGTCTCCCATTGGATGCAGGCACCCAAGTCCTCGGGCCATCCTCTGTTGCTTTCCCCAGTGCATTAGCAGGGAGCTGGATAGTAAGCGAAGCAGCTGGAACTCAAACTGGTGCTTAGATGGGATGCTGGTGCCACAGACAGAGGTTTATCCTCTATGCCACAGTGCTGGCCCCTACAGATATCTTTTATAAGTTATAAGACCATATTATTGCCTTTTTTATTGATTAAATTGAATTAAAAGAAAGATATGGCTGAGGAGATGGGAGAAATGACTGGTTCATATAGGCATTAATAATCCTAAAGGAGGGAAATGTCAGGCAACCAAACAGATGGGCTCAATGAAAAAAAAAAGGTGAGATCTCATGGTCAGATTTACTGAAAAGGATATGACTCAAAAAGGATGTGTCTGAAAAAGAACTACGTAATCTGATTACACAAACAAATAATCTTAATGGATAAGAAGAGTAGAAGGCACTGAAGATAGTCATTTGACCAGAGGGACTTTGATGAAGACCTTTGTAAATTATGAGTGAGTTCATTTTGATTTTCTCATATAGACTCTTAACTATTTTCTAAAAAATTTCTATGGTGATCATGACTTTTCTTTTTTTTTTTATAACACTTTTATTTAAAGAATATAAATTTCCAAAATACAGCTTATAGATTACAATGACTTCCCCCCCCATAACTTCCCCCCCACCCGCAATCCTCCCCTTTCCCGCTCCCTCTCCCCTTGCTTCACATCAAGATTCATTTTCAATTCTCTTTATATACAGAAGATCAGTTTACTATATATTAAGTAAAGATTTCAACAGTTTGCCCTCACATAGCAACACAAAGTGAAAAATACTGTTGGAGTACTAGTTATAGTATTAATTCACATTGTATAGCACATTAAGGACAGAGATCCTACATGATATATTTTTTTAAAAAAGTTGATTAATTTTCTAGGCAATTTCCAATTTAACACCAAGATTTTTTTTTCATTTTTAATTATCTATATACAGAAGATTGATTCAGTATATACTAAGTAAAGATTTCATCAGTTTGCACCCACACAGAAACACAAAGTGTAAAATACTGTTTCAGTGCTAGTTATAGCATTACTTCACATTGGACAACACATTAAGGACAGATCCCACATGAGACGTAAGTACACAGTGACTCCTGAAGTTGATTTAACAATTTGACACTCTTGTTTATGGCGTCAGTAATCTCCCTAGGCTCTAGTCATGAGTTGCCAAGGCTATGGAAGCCTTTAGGGTTCGCTGACTTCAATCTTATTCCGACAGGGTCATAGTCAAAGTGGAGGTTCTCTCCTCCCTTCAAAGAAAGGTACCTCCTTCTTTGATGGCCCCATTCGTTCCACTGGGATCTCACTCACAGAGATCCTCCATTTAGGTCTTCTTTTTTTTTCCAGAGTGTCTTGGCTTTCCATGCCTAGAATATTCTCATGGGCTCTTGAGCCAGATCTGAATGCTTTAAGGGCTGATTCTGAGGCCAGAGTGCTATTTAGGACATCTGCCATTCTATGAGTCTGCTGTGTATCTCGCTTCCCATGTTGGATTATTCTCTCCCTTTTTGATTCTATCAGTTAGTATTAGCAGACACTAGTCTTGTTTGTGTGATCCCTTTGACTCTTAGACCTATCAGTATGATCAATTGTGAACTGAAATTGATCACTTGGACTAGTGAGATGGCCTTGGTACATGCCACCTTGATGGGATTGTATTGGAATCCCCTGGCACACTTCTAACTCTATCATTTGGGGCAGTTCCGATTGAGCATGTCCCAAATTGTACATCTCCTCCCTAAAATATAAAGGTTTCCCTCAAGGATTTATACAATAGAGAAAAGGTATGGTAAGGATTTGAGAAGAAAGGTTAGAAGCTAGGAGAATTATTTTAAAAGTAGGCATCACTTGAGCTAAATATTTGTTGAAGATGAGGCATGCAGGAAAAAATGCTAAAGACAAGTTATTTTGGTTATGGTTCAGTGCAAGAACATGAACAGGAAGAGAGGTGCACAATGATAATGAATGATGCAAAATAATTGGAACTTCCAAACTTTGTTTTGCTTTCATCTGGAAAAATGTAGTTCAAGCTGTACAAAGTAAAACTTACCAAACTGAGAAACGGTTGAGAAATTGAGAGTCTTTTGACTTTTATAAATGGATTTTAAAATCTTTAGAGTTTATGTGTTTTATCTTTTCAGAATTGATAACTTAAATCATAGAAGATGGAAGAGGATAGATTCAGGGAACTTCATATGAGGTTGATAATTTTCAAAATACTAAAATGAATATGGAATATTTGCTAGTATTTAGAAAAGAAAGCTCCAAGTACTTGAAATTTCTATGGATTTACTAAATCAACTTATACCAAATTAACCAACTCTGTTGTTTCCTTGATGATTTCTGTCTGGTTGATCTGTCCATTACTGAAAATGTGGTATTGAAACCCCCATTACTATTGTATTTGAGTCTATATCTCCCTTTAGATCTGTTAACATTTCTTTTAAAAAGTCATGTGTCCTGTAATTAGGTGCATATACATTAAAAATAGTCATATCTTCCTGTTGAATTGATCCCTTAATCATTATATAGTGCCCTTCTTTGTCTCTTCTATTGTTTTTGTGTTAAAGTCTATTTTTTCTGGTATTAGGATGGCTAGCCCAGCTCGTTTTTGCTTTCGATTAGCATGAATTATCTTTTTCCATCCTTTCATTTTCAGTCTGCGTGCATCATTGTTGGTGAGACATGTTTCTTGTAGGCAGCAAATAGATGAGGTTTCTTTTTTAATCCATTCAGCCTGTCTGTGCCTTTTAACTGAGGAGCTGAGAACACTTACATTCAGGGTGACTGTTGTTGAGTAACGACTTTGCCCTGCCATATTTCCATTAATAGTCCTATTTTTTTCTTTGTACTTTTACTGGGAGATTTTCTGCATTTACCTTTTTCTTAGTGATGACCGTGTTTCTGTGTTTCTGTGTGTAGCATATCTTTGAGCATCTTTTGTAGGACTGGGTAGGTAGTTACAAATTCTTTAAATTTCAGTTTCTTATGGAAGATCTTTACTTCACCTTCATTCATAAATGAGAGCTTGCAGGTACGGTATTCTGGATTGATTGTTTTTTTTTTTTTCTCTTAGGACTTAACAATATATCTTGTCATTCTCTCCTTGCCTGTAGAGTTTCTGATGAGAAGTCCACAGTGAGTTTAATTGGGGTTCCTCTGAATATGATTTGGCATTTCTCTCATGCACATTTTAGGATCTTATTTTTATGTTTTACTGTGGAGAGTTTTACCACAATGTGTCATGGTGTAGATCTTTTCTGGTCATGTCTACTGGGAGTTCTGTGTACTTCCTGTACTTGGATGTCTTTTTCTTTCTCCAGATTGGGGAAGTTTTCTGTTATTATTTCATTAAGAAGACCTTCTAATCCTTTCTGTCTTTTCATACTTTCAACAACTCCTAGGACCTGTATGTTGGGTTGTTTGATAATATCTTGTAGATATCCAACAATTTTTTTTCATTTTTTAAATTTATTTGGTCTATCTGTAAAATTTCCAGAAGTTTGTTTTCTACTTCTGATATTCTTTATTCTGTCTCATTATTCTGTTGTTAAGGCTTTCCACTGCTTTTTTTATTTGATCTATTGAATTCTTAATTCTAGTATTTCATTCTGGCTTCTCTTTAATATCTCAATTTCATGGGAAAACTTTTCATTTCGTTCATGATTTGCTTCTGATTGCCTCTAAGTAGTCTGATGATTAATTTTCTGAATTCCGTTTCTGGCATATGCTCTATCTCTTCATCTTCCCCTTCTACTATTGTAGTGTCACAGTGTTCCTTTGGGGGACTCATTGTATTTGTTTAGTGTTATTCTTTGCCTGTCAGCATTTGTGTAGTTTGTTTTTTGGTCTAGTTGCTTTTCTGTGGCAGCTTTCCTGTTGGCACGGTTTCCTCTGCTATGAGCTGTTATGGGTCTGTGCGTTTGGAGCAGGTGCACAGAAACCTGCCTGCTGGAGCCTGGCTCACCTCTTAGTGGTGATGTGGGCTGGTAGGAGCTCTGGTGCCTGGAGCCCTGCCTGCTGGAGCCCAGCACACTTCTCAGTGGTGGTGTGGGCCAGTAGGAGCTCAGTTGTGCAGAGTCTTGCCTACTGGCCCCCAGCTCACTTTTCAATGGTGTTAGGAGTGGTACAAGCTTAAAGTAGATAGGGCTTTCCCTGGCTGTTCAGAGTGCATGGTTGGGGAGGAAATATTTCTAGATTGTTGTGGCCCTTGTTCTTGGATGGGGGTTGGGGTGAGATGACCCCTGTGATGGGTGGGCATGCCCACTGGAGGCAGGGGCAGCATGCCCCTACTTGTGTCCAAAGATAAAACAAACAGCAGATCAAGATGGCATGGCCTCTTCCCCAGGCTGTGAGTCGTGGAAAGGGGTAGGGAGGCGGTCAGGGTGGTGCCCGACCTCTCCACTGTTCCTCAGTATTTACCCCCTCCTTCTTTTTCCTGTGTGGAACTTCAAAAAGCAGTTCACCAAGCTCTCCCTCCTGTCGCTATGCAAAGTGCTGTGGTCCCACAGATTTCCATCTCACCTGGCCTGCTGTGGGCTGGCCCCGACCTCCCAGGTCTGAGCCTCCACCTCTTCCCCTTCACACTTGCTCTCTCCCCCATATACTTTTGTTGTTGTTTATATTGGGATATTTTAAGCAAATCCAAAATATTATATCATTTTACTTGTAGACACTTCAGTATGAGAAAGATGTATAGCAGAGTCTTTTGTGGTATGATTAAAGATGAGTTAGATAAGCATTGCTTGGAGAGGGATTCTTACTAGCATGAATCATGGCCAACTCATGTTGATAAATGGTTTGAGATCCACTTTGAAAAAAGTTAATGGGGAATATACCATGAGATTCTGTCCTTCTCCTTGTCTTACATGCGATGTCTTAACAATGATTTGGATAAAAACCTGGAAAGCATGTTTAGAAAATTTCCCAATCATACACAGGCTTTAGTGAGACTGCACTGAGCATTGCTGGGCTGAAGCCCTGATGTTGACATTTAAACAGTGCACACAGGCAGAGAAGCCTGACAGGGAAGGAGTTCGTATGGCAAAAGTCTGTTTTACTGGAGCACAGTTCCCAATATGAGTGTCTAAAATGATCAGAGTATGCAGTGTTAATTAAGTTTAGTCTCCAGGTGAAGGGATATAATAATGCCACAGTATCTTCTGTTTTAACTTGAGTTCAGAGCAGCGTGTATTGAGAGAAACATTGTGATTGTAAAGAATGGTTAATGGAACTGGCCTTGTGTAGTCTGGAAAACAGGAGACTTGAGAACAGCCTTTGAAGATTTGAAATATATATAATATTTAACATTTAATATACTATATTTAAATACAATATATTATATATTTAATATTTAACATATGTTTAATGAAGAAGTCAACATTGTAGGTTGTTTCATAGCTTAGAGCTGGGATCAGTAGGTGAAAGTTAGAATGAAATACAACTTGGGTTGAGATATGATCCAAGAGCAAGCTTCCTGACAATCACAGATGTCTAGCAATGGCTGGACCACGTAGAAATGCACTTCTGTCCCATCAGTGGAGAACTGCAGAGGTTAGACACCTCCTGTTTCAGCGGTTTTGCCACTTGAAAGGTGTTGACCTAGGTCAGAATATCAGAGGTCTGAATGTGCCTTAGAATCACCTGGAGGGCCCCAGAGGCTCTGATGCCTTGGCCTGGATAGGGCTGGGGAAGGGATTCTCCTGTGCAGTCAGGCCTGGGAACCTCTGCAGTGAGCTAAATCCTGAGGATCCTTTCAACTCTGACACTTCATTTTTAACTGAAAAAGATAAATCATGTTCATGGGTTGCATAAAAATTCAGAAAGGTGGAAGTCCTGAAGAGGACAGTAAGGTCAGGTACAAAACTGAGCTCAGAGGAGAAAGGAGAATTGTTTGAGAGGGTCTAAAACTGTGAGTTCAAGTTAGAATGAGACAAAGCTTGGATCGAGATAAGTGTACCAGAGCTAGGGGCCGGCACGGTGGTGCAGTGGGTTGGTCCTCCGCCTGCAGTGCTGGCATCCCATATGGGCACTGGTTCTAGTCCTGGCTGCTCCTCTTCCAATCTAGCTCTCAGCTATAGCCTGGGAAAGCAGTGGAAGATGGCTCGAGTCCTTGGGCCCCTGCACCGAGTGGGAGACTGGAAGAAGCTCCTGGCTTCTGGCTCCTGGCTTCAGTTCAGCACAGCTCTGGCCGTTGTGGCCATTTGGGGAGTGAATCAAAACGGACGGAAGACCTTTCTCTCTGTCTCTCCCTCTCACTGTCTGTAACTCTACCTCTCAAATAAATAAATAAATCTTTTTTTTTTAAAAAAAGTGTACCAGAGCTTACCAGGAGCCAGAGCAGCTTGGAGGAAAAGACACTTGGGAACGAGGTAGGAGTGAGACTGAGTGGCAATGATGTGATGGTGGAGAAAGTGTTCATCTGACAGCTAAGGTGACAGACTATGTTGATTTGCCAAGGATGGAGAAATTTCTTGGGATTTGGGACTTTTATTCCAAAACCAGAAGAGTCCTGGGCAAACTGGGATGGCTGGTTACCCTAAAAGTGCCCCACAAGTCCCTCACTGAAAGTGGCCGGGGAAACCTGTTGTGCTGGTCAAGAGGAAAGATGTGTTGTGTATGTACATCTGAGTGTAGTGACTGTAAAGAGCAGACTAGCCTGTTCGCTGCAGCTGCTTATCCTAACCCTAGTGCCTCGCTTGCCTGGCCAGCATCTTGCCAGGTGCTGTTCTTGAGTGCACTGTGTTCTTTTTGGGATGCCTTGGAATTCCATACCCCACCTTTCCACCTATCTCCCACTCCTAAGTGATTTGTGAAGATACTTTCTTCAAAGAGCTTCTTAGCAACCTCCCCACTGCTATTTCAGCCCCTCTCCATTATTGTATTAAACAATCCCCAGGGGACTGGTGCTGTGGTGCAGTGGGTTAACACCCTTGCTCGCAGTGCCAGCATCCCATATGGGCGCCAGTTCTAGTCCCAGCTGCTCCTCTTCCGATCCAGCTCTCTGCTATGGCCTGGGAAAGCAGTAAAGATGCATCAAGTTCTTGGGCTCCTGCACCCACGTGGGAGACCAGGAAGAAGCTCCTGGCTCCTGGCTCATGGTTTCAGACTGGCACTGCTCCAGCCATTGCGGCCATCTGGGGAGTGAACCAACGGATGAAAGACCTTACTCTCTGTCTCTACCTCTCTCTGTAACTCTGTCTTTCAAATAAATAAAATAAATCTTTTAAAAAAAAATCCCCAAAGTGATTTCACTGTGGCTGGCATCAGGGATGGTGAACAAGATCTGCCTTTAAAAAGTAGCCTGGAGATTACTGGGGGAATTGCCTAGTAAGGAAGAGACACGCTGCTGCCACATCCCTTCTCAATCTCTTTCCTACGAAGGGAGAAGTATGGGTGGAATATACTGGGTTGTTTACAAAAAATGGTGCGGAGAAAGTCCCTCTGAAATTATGGCAAAAGGCCCATGGTCATGCATTTAAAGAATAAATTGGGTAGTCTGCACTGTGCTAGTACTCATGTTCTCCCTCTCCCCCCATCAACTAGGGATGGCTACAGCATTATGAATTAAAGCAGTGGTTTTCAAAGTGTGGTCTTTGGACCAGCAGCAGTGGCACTGGCAGCTTGTTACAAATGTAGATTCCCCTTGGCTTTACCTCAGACTTACTCAGAAATTCTCATGGGTCCAGTAAGTTATAGTTTTAGCAAGTCTTGTAGGTGATTCCAATGCAGATTTATGGTTGAGTGCTGGAATAGAGAAGCTATATCTTTAGAAGTTTCTCTGTAGGGGAAAATTGTCGAGGGCCTGTCCTCTGAGACAGGGCTGGGGAGGAAAGCTGCGAGCAGAAGAAACCTCAGTCCTAACCACTGAGCAGGGCTGACATTTGCTTGGTAAGTTAGGTCATGTGACAGGAGAGAAAAACTAGCAGAGTAATCAAGCTGAAGGTGAAGCAGTGGTTCAGTTAATTCATGGTATCATTATTGAAATGACTATCAATACTAATACATACCTACATAAAAAGAAATTGTATAATATGAATTGAATTTTTAAATGTATTTTATTTCATCTTAAAGATATGACTTATGGGAAAATACTACATCTAGTAGGTTCTGGTCAGTTCTTGACAGGAAAATGGAAACTCATCGAATTTTTAAAAGATGATTTGGCTACTACAATTTTAATTTCTTAGTTATGTGGTAAAAAATCACTGAGACTGAATATGTGGACAGAAAGTCATATGGCTTGGGGCCGGCGCTGTAGCTCACTTGGTTAATCCTCCACCTGTGGCGCCAGCATCCCATATGGGCGCAGGGTTCTAGTCCCGGTTGCTCCTCTTCCAGTCCAGCTCTCTGCTGTTGCCCGGGAAGGCAGCGGAGGATGGCCCAGGTACTTGGGACCCTGCACCTGCTGGGGAAACCAGGAGGAAGCACCTGGCTCCTGGCTTCGGATTGGCGCAGCACCGGTCGTGGTGGCCATTTGGGGGAACCAACGGAAGGAAGACCTTTCTCTCTCTGTCTCTGTCTCTCTCTCTCACTGTCTATGACTCTACCTGTCAAATAAAAAAAATTTAAAAAAAGGAAGTCATATGTCTTAATGATCTTAATTATAACCATTTTGACCATAACAAAAAGAATCATTGTAACTAAGTTACTGTTTATTGAGTATCTACTCTAGGAGATACTGCTATGTGCTTGGCACTAAAGATAAAGTCATGGGTAAAAGACTTAGGCCTTGCCTTCCTAACCAGTGTTTCTAATTCTAGCTGCATGTTAGATACACAGGGAGCCATTACAAAATACCAATCCCCGCCCCCCCCAGCAATTCTGCCCTCCTCCCCAGCAATTCTGATTTAGTTGATTTGGGTGAGACCCCAGAGTTGCTGTTTTTACAGAATTCACCAGTGGATCTAATACACAGCAGACTTGGGAGGGACTGGTCTGGTGCAAGACCTACATCTATAGATAAGTCATTATAATGGCCTTAAGTGCTGTGAAGAAACCTTTCGAGTGCTGTGAAAGGTACAGCTAGTGTGGGGTTCAGGTAAGGGGTTTCTGAGGCATCTTCCGGGAGGTGATTTTCAGTAGAAACTGAAGGCTAAATAGAAAATAGCCAAGCAGGACGTGGGAAGAGAATATTCCTGGCAGAACAAATAAATTGTGGCAGGGACAGCATGGTTAAGTGAGGGCTGAAAGGAGGCAGTGAGGGAGGGAAAGAAAGTGATAGAGGCTGGAAACCCAGGCACAGGCTGAACACGCAGGACTCACGGGCTACATTAAGGAGTGGTGGTTTTTTATTTTTAAATTTTTGTACTGAAAGGAATCTGAAACTGAAATGTTCTAAGTAGCTAGTGGGTCATGTGATCATATAGACACTTTCAGAAGATCACTTTGTCTGCAGTCAAAAGCAGTTAGTTCAAGAAGCAAGGGTCGATGTAGGGGACTAGTTAGGAGCCTGCAGTGGGAGGTGGTGCTGGTTGGACTAAGTAGCCATCAGTGTGATGGAGAGGGATACCCAGGCATCAGAGTCACTGGGAGGTAACATCCTAGGACTTGGTACAAGGTCTCAGGACCATTTGGTGGACATTGGGTCACTTGGATGTGAAGTACAAGGGTGAAAAGTAACAAGAGAGGATGATGCTGTTCTTGAGATGTTCACCGAGCTTTGAATGTAGAGGTTTGGGAAAGTGAAGGAGGAACAGATTTGGAGTGAAGGGAGAAGGGTGAGTTCTGTTTGAGCGGAATAAGTCTGAGGTGCCTAGGAGCCATCTTAGCTAAAAGTTCAAGGAGGCAGCAAAGGATCAATAATGCATATATATCTGGACTAAATGCAGAGTCCGTGGCTGGTAACTGAGGCCTTGGGGCCAGACTGGATCACTCTAGTCACTTTTTTTCCTAAAGCCCTCATTATCTTCACCTCAGTTTACCAAAGTGTTGTCTTTAAATTTTTACTCTAGAAAATGAAGATTTACATACCTTGAGTAACTTGTCTAAGACACAAATATAGTAAGAGGTAGAGTTGAGATCCCACCTCCTAGGATTGTTCCCAGTCATAAACGAGCAGGTATATTGTTACCAAATCGTACTGCCTCTCCTTAATCAAAACAAGTGATTCCCAGATACCATGTGGGGTTAGCCATGTTTACTAAGGAATTCCCAGCTAAGTGTGTAGCTTCCTCAGTTATAAACATGCCATTTGAGTCTGTTACTGATAATTCCATGCAAAGCATCCCATGGAGTTTATGACTAAGCTCTGGGAGTCAGATTTGGGATTTACTGCCCAAACATCTGTCTGCTTGCTTCCTACAAAACATGCAAACTGAAGTTGAGGTTGCCTGGCATCTCACTAAAAATAGCCACAACCCTGGGGTTGAGAAGTTAAAATGCATTTGAAGTAGTCAAATGCCACCCCACCACCACGGAAAACATTGTGTGCTAAAAATTCAAATAAATCTCATACATTTATTTCTTCAACTGACAAATGGAATCCTGCTATAGGCCACATCTTTTGCTGGGCTCTGGAGAGGTCAAAGGTGCACCCTGTTCTCAACGGGCTTAGTGTCTTTGAGAAAACTGTCACAGGTTAAAGGTTTTTATAGCATTGTTGGAGGGGTGCTATGAGTGAATGCCAAAAGGAGTATTATTTATCCATCACTAGAGAAAAACAAGAGGATGTTGGGAGATCTTCATGGAAGGTATGACATATAGAATAATTATCTGGAACCTCAATTTCTTTGTAATATAGAGTTAGATAAAAAAGAGAGGAAAGAAGAACATTTGGACATCAGAAAGATCTTTCTCTTTATTATTTTATTTGTACATATTTATGGGATACAGTGCAGTATTTCAATAGTGTATATAATATGTAATGATCAAATCGGGGTAATTGATATTTCCCTATCTTTGTTGACTAGAGGGCTTGAGTTCTTGTTTCCTATTTGCTCAGAAAATAAATAATAGTTTATTGGGAACTGTAGTCACCCTTCTATGATGTGTAACAATAGAAACTGAGATTGTTATATCAAGTAGGTATCTGCACTGCCTCGTTGACTACAGTACTATTTGCAGTAGTCAAGGTGTCCATCAACAGATGAAAGGATTCTTTAAAATGTGGTATAAATACATAATGAAGCATTATTCAGCCATAAAAAGAATGAAATCCTATCATTTGAAGCAAAATAGGTGGAACTGGAGGAAATCATGTTAAGTGAAAATAATCCAGACACCTCCCACTTCCTTAAAAAGTCAGCCTGAACATGGAATAATGCTTAGGAGTGACTGGAAAGAGGAAGTTGGAAAATGAATACCAAATTGAAATTAAGTAGAGAGACTAAATGGGAACATTTTACAAGGCATGAGGATATGAAAAAACTGGACCTATTTAGAGATGAACACTTTAAATTACACCTGGATTATGTAGTTATGAATAGTTATTATGGCCTTAAATTGTTATTAAAGAGTTTGACTTGTATTTTGAGGAACAA
This sequence comes from Sylvilagus floridanus, assembly GCA_949820135.1. Classification (NCBI taxonomy): domain Eukaryota; kingdom Metazoa; phylum Chordata; class Mammalia; order Lagomorpha; family Leporidae; genus Sylvilagus; species Sylvilagus floridanus. The sequence continues at coordinate 48,510,990 of OX463235.1, forward strand.
AGATACCACTGAAGAACTCCCCAGTGGTATGGCTACATAATTGGGCAAAAGTTTTAGGATGACTGTGTTACCTTCAAAGTAGAGGATGGATTGTAAGTAGAAAAGCCTAGAGTGACCTCTGGAGAAGTTATTGCAGGAGTCCAGGAAATAAATAAATAGAAAAATGAATGAATTTGAGAGATATTTAGTGGGTACAATCAACAAAACTTGGAGCTTAGAGAATAGCGAATCTAGGGAGGCCTGGATTAGGTGGAAGTGGTGACCTTTACTGAGAAAATTTCCAGAAAGATCAATTTAAAGGGGAGGGGATGTTAAATTTTAGGAATAGTGAATTTTGCTATGGAATATTCAAGCTGACATGTGCAGTAGATTACGAGCATTACCAACCTGGGCTGAAAATACAGGCCAGATCAGGGAATAATAGCCATAAAGACTAAGGAGTTGTCATCACAAAGATTAGGAAATTATCTCCAGAGAGATCCTCCCAAATATTAGGGCATCATCTCTATAGATGTTAGGGAGCTATCAAATTCTACAGGAAACTTAAATATTGAAATGTGTCCATTGGATTTGGTATTGTGATGTTATTGGTGATACTTGTGTGAGTGACTTTAGTGGAGTAGTGGAACAGAAGTCAGGAGTACAGTAGGCTGTAGGGAGGAGGAGTTTAGTGATGCACATCTGAGAACTGTGAGGAAGAAACAAACAGGTTACAGGAGGTCAAGTTGTAAAAACTGGTGTGCTGTGAATCACCTCACTAGAAGATGGAAGGTGAGAAAAATGGAATAAATGAACACTTTATAAATCTCTGAAAGGAAGAAGTGACCTACCTCACTCTTCCTGATCCTTGGCAAATGCATGGAGGGTGAGCTCAATATTGTCTTTGTTATCCAAGTATTTGATGACCATCCCATCCCTAAAAATAGGTCTACCAGTGTGTCATTCCCAGAGGTCAGTTGTAGGCAACAAAGACTTTCCCAGAAGGTGAAATAAAATTTTCCTCTTCAACTCATCTTCAACTCATGTGTTCCCCAGAGTCTTTAGGTTTTCAAGAATTTCTACAGTGAATTCCAGTTATTTGGCAGTCATTTCCTAGTACCGTAATCCATGCTTCCTAGTACATGATTTCTTGACTTCTGCTAAAGTGGAGGAGATATTTCCTTCTAGTATTATGAGCTTTTCCTGAAGTGGAGAAAATTTTTCTCTCCCCTCAAAACATTGTCATTCTAAAGGAGAGAAAGCATGTGGGATCATTCTTGTCTGTGCTGGCCCTGCAAGTTGGCTTCCTTGTCTGGCTGCACTGCTTCTACCTGTGAGGCTAATACATGAGAAAGCAGGTGCCTGGGTACGAGCAAGAAGTATACAGAGTGTGCTGTACGTATGGTTCCAGTGGTCTCCTCAGTGCTTCTGGATTCTACAAGAAGCCCAGACCTTATAGGGACAGATCATCTAGTTCACCTCAGGGAATCAAATGGCCCACGTGAAAATTCTCCTACCTGAGACAAGAGCTGAGGTTGCCTTCCTTCAACGTCATTTCTCCATAACACTTGGCACCATGACTCTGATCCAACTACAGTGTGACTCAGGTCCAGTTTGAATTCAACTTCAGCCAGCATCAGATCATCTCCCCAGTCAGGGGTAAACAAGTAGAAGCCATCAAACTCCAGGCAGTGCTTCAGATGACACCCCCGAGGAAATCTGCATTTTGCCAGGAACCCTTAGATCAACCCTAAAAAAATGCTGTGCTGCTGTCCCCCAAAGATACCCCTTTTAGCACATAGCCCTAACAACAGTTAGGGTCTATTATTCTGGGGTGGGGAATGAAGAAGAGTTATATGGGCTAATGGTTAGGTTAGGTCCCTGTTGGAATGAGATAAGGGGGAGTCCATTTAAGAGTGTACAAAATGTTTCCTTCTGTTCAGAATCTGCCTTACGAGAGACAAAATATCAATCCTACTCTTCTGAGTTCCTAGTTTTATCAGGAGAATAGAAGGAAGCAGTTAGCTACACCACCCTTCTGATGGCTTTCTTGTTTAATCATGAGCAGACTAGACAGGATCACAGTTCTGGCCTTCTGATGGGTTCTGTCTCTGTGCTCTGGTTGATTGTTAGCTATTGTTCTGCTCACCTAGATCCTGCTTACAAGACACTACTTTGACAAATCTCTCAGGTCTTCCTCTCTTGGAGTCCACCTCCCCCACCTCCTGACTGCTGAAGTAGGAGGTTTCTGACTTAAATAAATCTTGCTTTGAATGAAATACTGTGAAATAAAACATGCAAAAGACGGGGTTGTAAGGTATAATATCCATTTATTGATTAATGACGGCCAGTTCATTTTTTTATTTTGTAGGAAAATTGACATGGCAAGATAACATGGCAAGTGTGAAATCAGAGTCGAGGGAGTTGGTTTGGTTGTCTTAGACTAAGGGACATTATTCATAATCATGGGGAAGCAACTGTTAGGAAATGGCACGTTTGTGTCTGTGGCCCAGGTACCTTCTCTCTAAGGCTATGCTCGAGATACACTGAGATTCTATTTGTTGCATTTTTGCTCCATGCTAATGGCCCCACGCTCACCATATTCACATATTCTTTCATCACAAAGTGTGAGAAATTTAGTAAGACCTATTTTTTAAGCCAAATTCTAGATTTGATAAGATATTCAAGCTACCAATCAAGTGGACTTTTTTTTTCTTAAGTGCGGGTGATTTGGATAGAAGTTACTTTCATCTGCTGTGTATTTATTGATCTTACTAATTTTGCTTTCAGAGGACACTCCTGTCTCCAAGATCCTGGGGCAATTCTCTAAACCCTCCTGTCTTCCTCCTCGCTAAATGGGTACAGAAAATATGCTTAGGAAAAAAGAATGAGGAGAAAAATATCATGATGTCTTCTGAAATATCAGTCGTATCCACCCTGTTATTCACAGGAACTACAAACTAGTTGACTTAAGATTGAATGCTCATGTTTATCAATGTGCAGATAATCTCTCTGCATTCATGGTTGAAGAGATAGCTGAGTACTTAGAGACCAGATAATTGGTGACCAAGTTACTGTGGGCATTTAGAGACTTGACTGTATCTTATCCAAGAGACTTTCCCTTATCTTATATCAGTATAAGATACATAATACCAGAGGGGAGGTACCAAATTTCTCTCAAAACAAAGCTTGGAATCTACCCAAAGCCAGCCGGGTGAGACTCTGCAGTTCTGCCCACAGTACAGAAGAGATGATGTTGATCTTGGAAGAATGAATGAATGGGAACCTGGAGGTTGTTTTATTAATCAGATTGGTAACTGACTAACAGAGTGCTCCAGTGGGCAGTCAGCAAAGTCCCCATCAAAGCACCAATGCACAACTTCCTGTTTGCTCATTGCTCATTTTCCTGGCTCCTAGCACTTTGCCATTTTATTGTAAAACTAGAAACCCTCTTTAAATTTTTCCTCATCAATGCAAAGCATCGAGATTTTCAGACATTTCTGCTAAGACTTTTAAGTTTCTCGAGAAATTATGGGAGGAAGAAAAAGAGAGTAGGGGAAGGGAAGGAGGCGAATAAAGAATGGAAAGAGCGAAGATGGTCGTAGCAATTGCTCTGTACAGAAGGGACTTGACTTGCAGGCTGAGACAGCTGTCCTTGGAGAAGCCTGCTTCCAGAGCCAGCTCTTGCTGGTGCCTGGGAGCTGGGATTTTGGAAGGGTCCCATTCTGTTGGAGATGGTTGCTGTGCCTGGATTGTTCAGGCAGTGTGGTTTGTGCTGGGCACCTACTTTCCTTCTAGAGTCTGGCATCTCCATATGTGCTGGATGGAAGGTGCGTATGTGACAGGCCCACAGAGAAAGCCCTAGGTGCAGGGTCTTTTCCTGGTAGTTTTCTTGGTGAGTTTCCCTGGTAGATATTTCACATGTGTCCTCACAACTCATTGCTGGAGATAGAAAGCACATCTTATGTGTCTCTACTGGGAGAGGATCCTTTCAAGCTTGTGCCTGGTTTTCCATGACTTGGTCCAGTGTGTATTTTCTCTTGGCTGGTTTTGCTTCATATCCTTTCACTGTGAATGTGACCCTATGCTGGGTCTTGTGGATCTTTCCAGTGAATTTACAAATCTGGGCTGAACCCATGGCCCCATTCCTCAAAAACTGCTGTTAGTAGATTCACCTACGTTCATCTATATCCTTCTTCCAATTAGGGAGAAAAATAGTCGAATTGTTTTTAGAGAAAGGGGTTATAGCTAGAGACCTGGATCTAGCTGTTGAACAATATTACACGTTGAATAAATGTTAGGTCCCTCTCTTGTTAAGTCCCAGTATTAATGTATGGAGGTCATTAAAGTGGCCTTATTGTCTCACTGCAGTTGCATCTTCGCTGTTAGTGGGGTTACTGGGGCATGATTCTAGGCAATCTCCAAGATTACGACAAAAAAATCTCTACAGACAGACTAGGAATCTATGGCTTAAGCCAATGGAAACATACTGCATACCTTGTTCTACACTTTTCTTTTTGCATAATGAAATGTTTTAAAGACAGTTTGCATCAGTATTATAGAACTAGCTCAGTCTTTATCATGCCTGAGTTTCAGTATTATATATTATGGATGTGGTAGAATTTGCCTATCCAGACCAGAGTTGATGGACCTTTAATCATTTTTAGTCTTCTACTGTTACACACAGACAGTGCTGTACTGAGCATCCTTGTACATGCATCTTTTTATATATTCATGACTGTATCAGCAGGTTAAATTTCTAAAAGTAGCATCATTGGGTTAAAGGATGATAGGCATTACTAAACCAAAGGAGCTATACACAGTTCTATTCTCAACAATGTATAAGAAGGATCTGTTTCCCCTCCCCATACCCTTGTCAATTTATATGGTTTATTTATTTAATGAATTTTCAACAAAGTTCACCCTTTTTTGGTGTCCTCTAACTACTCACCACGAAGACACAGAGTATTTCCATCACTTCCAGGGGTTCCCTCTGTCATTTGTAGTCAGGCCTCTGCCCCTACCCCTGAGCCTTTTCCCACTGATCTTCTTTCTGTCTATAGTTGCCTTTTCCAGAATACCATAGCAATAAAATCATTACAGCATATAGCCTTTGAGTCTGGCTCTGTCACTTAGCATAATACTTTTGAGATTCATCCACGTTGTGGCATTTACCAGTAGTTTACTCTATTTTTTAATTTTTGCTGAGTAGAATTTCATTGTATGGTTGTATCACTATTTGTGTACATTAATCAGTTGAGGGATATATGGATTGTTCTGAGTTTTTGGCAAGTATGATTAAAGCTGTTATAAATATTTGGGGACAAGTTTTTGTGTGTACATATGTTTTTACTTTTCTCAAGTAAAAAATTACAGATAAAATTGCCTGGTCATATGATAAATATATATTTAACTCTGTAAGAAGCTGCCAAACACTTTTCCTGCATAGCTGAGCTATTTTGCATCCCCATCAACAATTTACAAGAGTTCTGGTTGCTCCACATCCTCACCAATATTAATATTGTCAGTATTTTTTAAACTTTGGTGATTTTAATAAGTGTTAGTGAATATTATGAATATTATATTATGAATATTATGAATATTATGACTATCAAGCTAGGTAAGCTGAGTCAATTTTTACCCCACTTCCACTATTACCCTATGCTAGTAATGTATAACCAAGGCAGATTGGCTTAGTCTGTTTCACTATCTGCAAATAACTAAGACTTGTTGACAAATGCAGCTGCTCTGAGAAAGAGTAGAGTCCCCAGGGCAAAATTCTTCATTTTCAGATGTGGAAGAAGATTGGCTTCATGGAAGAAATGTGCTTATTGCAGAGACCATCAATACACGAGATTGTTAACGCCTTTTGGCTGGGACACAGGGAATTCCTGTCTACAGTCTCAGTGACATTACTTTGCCGGAAACAGGCCTTCTCTCTGCCAGCCCTACCCTTAAACATAGGGTTCCATGCTGATTACAAAGGCCTATTATGCTTAATGCAATCTATGGGCAAAAAAATTCAAGGGAGGCCAGAGGGGGTGTGGATGAAGAGAGTAAATGGTGTGGTGGGAGGAAGTGAGGAGGAGAAGAGCAAGGGAAGGGGACCCCTTACTTCCATATTTCCCACACACAGAATCTCTGTTGGCATTTGATATTTTGCAGTCATTAACATTTTTAGAGTCAGAAGCAATCAAGTGCACAGTCAGTTACATGATGCTAATCTGAGAAGAGCACACAAGAACTGAAGAGTGGGAGCCTGAGGATGACACAGTGCACTCTGCAAGGACAGCTTGTTCTGTGCCCACTCCCATCTCTGCTCCCTGGAGGTTGATAGGTGGGCTGAGCCTCTGAGAGTTCCATTCAGTAACAAAGCCAGGTTACTTTGAGATAAATGCACTCCTTTTCTAGCTAAAGAACTATGAACCCAGGATGACCACCTAATTAAAATTTCAAAGAGTGGAAAGAAAGGATGGTTAATAAAAGCCAGTGACTTCCTCTGAGGTCTGTGGTTGAAGAGATGAGTGGAACAGGACGTGAGTTATGTATTTAATTATTCCATCTCTGTACCTTCCTTTCATTCTCACCCCACGCTGCCCTTCCCTAGCATTCCCTGACTCGATCTCATTGTCTGTTTCCCTGCCCAGTGCACATCTTTTTCCTCCCTTCCTTTCCTTTGTCTTTTGGTGTTTACTTAACTGATCATCACTGAGGCTTGAAGTTCATTTTAAGCATTTGTGTTTTCATTGACATTATACTGACTTCCTTAAGTAAAAAGCAAGCTGAAAAAAAAAAAAAACCACAGAATTAAATTGCTTTATCCTCAAACTTGACTCTGAATTGATTAATTGAAGAAATATAGGGGGTGGGGGGACTTGAAATAGAATAAGATCTACATCCCAATGGAACTTTGGACAACTTCTTTTGCATTGAGTAAATTGAGAAGGAATGAAGCTGAGTAATTTTTTCACATCCCTAATGCTGTACAATGGTTGGAAGCATTGCAGTGGAGTTGAGAGACTTGAAAAAACCCGACTTTGCTGTTTGAAAGATGTATGACTTTGGGCAAGTTCTTCAACCTTCCTGAAAATCACAGTCTCAGCCTTCTGGTATTTATTTCTGGTAAAGAGTCCAGTATTGAGCCACCAAGATGTCCAGGAGATAATTAAGAACACTGTTAGGGCTAGCGCTGTGGTATGGTAGGTTAATTCTCTACCTGCGGCTCTGGCATCCCATATGGGCGCCGGTTCTAGTCCCGGCTGCTCCTCTTCCAATCCAACTCTCTGCTATGGCCTGGGAAAGTGGAAGATGGCTCAAGTCCTTAGGCCCCTGCACCCGTGTAGAAGACCCTGAAGAAGCTCCTGGCTCCTGGCTTTGGATCAACCCAGCTCCGGCTGTTGTGACCATTTGGGGAGTGAACCAGTGGATGGAAGACCTTTCTGTCTGTCCCTCTCACTGCAACTCTACCTCTCAAATAAATAAATTAAATCTTTAAAAAAAAAAAAAACACTGACCCATATGATGGTGTTCGTTCCTCTTGGACATAGTTCTACACGGTCCTAGCTTTGACCCTATGAGCAAAGCACTCCTTTACCTCTTTCACCATTTCTCATCACTCTCTACACTCATCACCTTTCCAGCCACACTGGGCCACCTAAGGGTCTTTGCATGTACAGTTACAGTTGTTTTAATGCTCTTGCCCCAGAGGCATGAATGCTTTTTCCCTGCTCCCTTGACTCTTACTCAAGATCACCCTATGGAGAGGCTTTTCCTAATTGCCCTATTCTCTTATCTGCCTTGCTGCCCCTCCCTTTTAGCAGCTGTAATTATTTAACATACTATTAATATTAGTTATTTATGCTGTTTACTGTCTTTCTCTCCAAACTAGAATATAATCACAGAGAATGGTGTCCTTTATCTGTTTTGTTGACTGCTGTAGCCCAGAGCCTTGGGCAAATCTAGTGCGTAGTACAATGCATGCAATAAATGTTGAATGACTAATAGAATGAATGAAGAACAGCTCCCTCTCCAACAACTATGGAATCCGCTAACTGAAATGGTACAAAAATTAGGCAGCTAGGGGAGGAAATGACGAGAGAGGTACTGGAATAATTAAGAGACAAATTGAGAGAACTACTTCCTGATAGGTAAGGCGGAAGACTTGGTAGAGAATGAAAGGAACGAAAATCTAAGTGAAGGGAGTATCACACGGAATAAAACTAAGGGAATCTAAAACTCATTCATTCAACATGGGATACAGCTGTACAATCCAGAAAAACTATTCCTGACCTCAGGGAGCTTACATTCTAGGGGTCATAATGTCAGGCATTCTAATCTTGAACACAGACTGATCTACTTGCTGGAATGATGAGATGGGAAGGGCTTACATGTCTGAAGGGCTAATAGGTCAAGGTAGACCAAAAGGAAGCTACTGTAGGTTCTTTATCAGGAGGAGTCTTTGGAATGTCGATCATGGAAGACTTCTGCAGCCACAGGAAGGATGAATTCTGATAGGGGAGGAACTTCGGAAGAAGCTACTGGAGAAGATCAGTTATGAGGAGGGAGTGACCAGACCAGAGTAGTAGATACCACTATGGAAGAAGGTAGGTCTAAGGAGCCTGGCATAAAATGAAAGGAGTTTAAAGCCAGGGAGTGTGAGAATAAGCTAAGAAGAACTCCCTGATGGAGGTGACCCTGGGAGCTGGGGAACTGGCAAGGTTAGATTAGGACCAGTGCCCTGAGCCTTGGGGATTGCTCCCTCACCGGGCTGTGCAAACACAGCAAAGAACTACAGTGCTCCTCTGCTGCTCCTCACCAGTGCTTGTCCACATTGGCTGTTTGGGTCACTATATGAGAAGCCGAGCTCAGTTCCTATGTGGCCCACCAGAAACTGGAAACAGTTTGAATTTAATCAGTCACAATAGATTCACAAAACAAAAACTTACTGTTTTTGCCTGAAATTCACTATATTAATACCCTACATCTGTAGATTAATGGAGTAAAGTTTTATTTTTTTTTTTTTGTATCATGGAGTAGAGATTTCTCTGTATAGCAGGCTTTTCATCAAGGACACAAACACTTTTGATTCTGACTGGACATCAAAATGAATCAGCTTTCTATCTTTTTCTTCCCTCCCTCCCTCCCTTCCTTCCTCCCTCCCTCCCTTCCTTCCTTCCTTCCTTCCTTCCTTCCTTCCTTCCTTCCTTCCTTCCTTCCTTCCCTTCTGTCGTAGCTAATTGACTTGAAGTCAGTCTCTGTTTTCTCAAATCTTGGGTTTCTCTCAGTTTTGTTTCTCTGTCATGGGAAGAGTTGAAGTTATTACCTAGCTCTCTCACTTGTCATGTGAAAAGGAAAAAAATGGGAAAGGAGTGGCAGTCTTGAATTCTCCAGGGTAGTGAGCCAATTCAAAGGGAAAACATTATGAAACTTTGCCCTTACATATTTTTGGTAAAATTATTTCTTGAAATTGTTTTTTAAAAATACCATTTCACAATGTGTGATAGAAACCACACTTCTGTTATTAATGAAACAAATGAAGGGCCTTTTGGGGGAAGACAGTAATGTGAGTTTTTCATAGGTCTTGACTATAGCCATCATGGCATTGGAAAGAGTTCTGGAGGCCACAAAAGAGGGGCAGTTTCCTAAGAGCACCCTTAATATTAGCACATCTGGAATATGGCAGCCCAGACTCCCATATCCAGCGCTGCTTCCAGAGAAGAGCCGGCTTCCTGCATGTGACCAGGACTTTTGGAAGACAAAGTATTTTAATAACTCTTCTGTGAGTAATCTAGTCACTTCCATGAAAAGCATACATAGCCATTGTTTTCTTGGTAATAGAACTTATGAAAATATTAATGGAAAATGTTATAATTAAATTTAAACTACTTTTTAATTAGTTTTAACAGATTAATATAGTTCATAGATACAGTTCTTTTTTTTTTCTTTCTTTCTTTCTTTTTTATTTTTTACAGGCGGAGTGGACAGTGAGAGAGAGAGAGACAGAGAGAAAGGTCTTCCTTTTGCCGTTGGTACACCCTCCAATGGCCGCCGCGGTCAGCGCGCTGCGGCCGGCGCACCGTGCTCGTCCGATGGCAGGAGCCAGGAGCCAGGTGCTTTTCCTGGTCTCCCCCTGGGGTGCAGGGCCCAAGCACCTGGGCCATCCTCCACTGCACTCCTGGGCCACAGCAGAGGGCTGGCCTGGAAGAGGGGCAACCGGGACAGAATCGGTGCCCCGACCGGGACTAGAACCCGGTGTGCCGGTGCCGCAAGGTGGAGGATTAGCCTGTTGAGCCACAGCGCCGGCCCATAGATACAGTTCTAAGAATACAATGTTATTTCCTTTCTCCCTCCTTCCCTCACCCTCTCTACCTCCCACTCTCTCTTTTCCTGTCCCTTTCTTTCTTGTTTTTGAAATAACATGTTTTAAATCTGCATTACAGTACAAAAGGCTTATTCCTTCACTGAATAAGAAGTTTAACAAGTAAAAAGCATAAAGTCTCTACTTTAGTAAGAATATAGACAATGGCTATAAACAATAATTAAATGGAAAAATGACCATTTCACCCATATACAGTAAATTTTAAAGTAATCATTGAAACTGTGGTATTATAACATTTTTTTCTATTTTTTTAACTTTTATTTAATGAATATAAATTTCCAAAGTACAGCTTGTGGATTACAGTGGCTTTCCCAACCCCCAAATAACTTCCCTCCCACCCGCAACCTTCCCCTCTCCTGCTCCCTCTCCCATGCCATTTACATCAAGATTCATTTTCAATTCTCTTTATATATAGAAGATCAATTTAGCATATATTAAGTAAAGCTTTCAACCGTTTGCACCCACACAGAAATACAAAGTGAAAAATACTGTTTGAGTACTAGTTATAGCATTAAATCACGATGTACAGCACATTAAGGACAGAGATCCTACATGAGGAGTAAGAGCACAGTGACTCCTGTTGTTGACTTAACAATTTGACACTCTTGTTTATGGCGTCAGTAATCTCCCTAGGCTCTTGTCATGAGTTGCCAAGGCTATGGAAGCCTTTTGAGTTCGTGGACATTGATCTTATTTAGACAAGGTCATAGTCAAAGTGGAAGTTCTCTCCTTCCTTCAGAGAAAGTTACCTCCTTATTTCATGACCTGTTCTTTCCACTGGGATCTCACTCGCAGAGATCTTTCATTTAGGTCCCTTCCTTTCTTTTTTTTTGCCACAGTGTCTTGGCTTTCCATGCCTGAAATACTTTCATGAGCTTTTCAGCTGGATCTGAATGCCTTAAGGGCTGATTCTGAGGCCAGAGTGCTGTTTAGGACATCTGCCATTCTATGAGTCTGCTGTGTATCCCCGCTTCCCATGTTGGATCTTTCTCTCCTTTTTAATCTATCAGTTAGTATTTGCAGACACTAGTCTTGTTTATGTGATCCCTTTGACTCTTAATCCTATCATTATGATCAATTGTGAACTTAAACTGATCACTTTGATTAGTGAGATGGCATTGGTTTGGGCCACCTTGATGGGATTGAATTGAAATCCCCTGGTATGTTTCTAACTCTACCATTTGGGGCAAGTCTGATTGAGCATGTCCCAAACTGTACATCTCCTCCCTCCCTTATTCCCACTCTTATATTTAACAGGAATCACTTTTCAGTTAAGTTTTAACACTTAAGAATAATTGTGTATTAATTACAAAGTTCAACCAATAGTATTAAGTAGGACAACAAAAAATACTAAAAGTGATAAAGTATTAAGTTGTTCATCAACAGTCAGGGCGAGGGCTGATCAAGTCACCATTTCTCATACTGTCCATTTAACTTCACCCGGTTTCCTTTTTGGTGCTCGGTTAGTTGTCACCAATCAGGGAGAACATATGATATTTGCCTTTGGGACTGGCTTATTTCACTCAGCATGATGTTTTCCAGATTCCTCCATTTTGTTGCAAATGACCAGATTTCATTGTTTTTTGACTGCTGTATGGTATTCTATAGAGTACATGTCCCATAATTTCTTTATCCAGTCTACTGTTGATGGGCATTTGGGTTGATTCCAGGTCTTAGCTATTGTGAATTGAGCTGCAATAAACATTAAGGTGCAGACAGCTTTTTTGTTTGCCAATTTAATTTCCTTTGGGTAAATCCCAAGGAGTGGGATGGCTGGGTTGTATGGTAGGGTTATATTCAGGATTCTGAGGAATCTCCAGACTGACTTCCATAGTGGCTTAACCAGTTTGCATTCCCACCAACAGTGGGTTAGTGTCCCTTTTCCCCCACATCCTCACCAGCATCTGTTGTTGGTAGATTTCTGTATGTGAGCCATTCTAACCAGGGTGAGGTGAAACCTCATTGTGGTTTTGATTTGCATTTCCCTGATGGTTAGTGATCTTGAACATTTTTTAATGTGTCTGTTGGCCATTTGGATTTCTTCTTTTGAAAAATGTCTATTGAGGTCCTTGGCCCATCTCTTAAGTGGGTTGTTTGTTTTGTTGATGTGGAGTTTCTTGATCTCTTCGTAGATTCTGGTTGTTAATCCTTTATCTGTTGCATAGTTTGCAAATATTTTTCCCATTCTGTAGGTTGCCTCTTCACCTGCCTGTTTCTTTTGCAGTACAGAAACTTCTCAATTTGACGCAATCCCAATTGTTAATTTTGGCTTTGACTGCCTGTACTTCTGGGGTCTTTTCCAAGAAGTCTTTGCCTGTGCCTATATCTTGCAGGGTTTCTCCAATGTTCTCTAACAATTTGATGGTGTCGGGTTGTAGAATTAGATCTTTAATCCATATTGAGTGGATTTTTGTGTAAGGTGTAAGATAGGGGTCTTGCTTCATGCTTCTGCACATGGAAATCCAATTTTCCCAGCACCATCTATTGAATAGACTGTCCTTGCTCCAGGAATTGGTTTTAGATCCTTGATCAAATATGTTGGCTGTAGATGTTTGGGTTGATTTCTGTTGTTTCTATTCTGTTCCATTGGTCTATCCATCTTTTCTGTATCAGTACCATGCTGTTTTGATTACAACTGCCCTGTAGTATATCCTGAAATCTGGTATTGTGATGCCTCCGGCTTTTTTTTGTATAACATTTTTTTTTTTTTACCTTTGTCAAACCAATAGTTAAGAATATATGGAAAATTTTAAGCTTCCTTGCTAACTTAAGTTCTTTCTTATACTTTTTTAGAGTAAAGAATTTTTTTTGAAATTTATTTATTTGAAAGACAGAAACACCTAGTGACAGATTTTCATTTTACTGGTTCACTCCCCAAATGCTTGCAACAACTGGGGCTGGGTCAGATGAAGTCAGGACACAGGAACTCAGTCAAGGTCTCACATGTGGGTGCCAGGGACGCAACAACTTGAGTGGTCCTCCCAGGGTGTGTGTGTGAACAGGAAGTTGGAATTGGAAATAGAGCAGGGGTCTGAACCCAGATGCTCTGGTATGGATGAGGGTATCCACTGCAGCATCTTAGCTACTGCACTAAATGCCTACACCTTGTCACATCTTTAATATGAAACAAGGATATGATGCAGAATTTGAATGTATTCTGGTACTGTGGATATCATGGAAGCTGGGCAACTGTGGGAAAATGTGCAGGAGATTGTTCATTGATGATAGTGAATATTCTCACTCGGGAAGGAGGAAATAATTACGGTCACAACAAGCTGGTTCCTGCCTCAGGACTTCTGCAGTTTCTGTTCCTTCTTCTGGAATGCTCTTATTCCTTCTCGTAGCTGGTGAGATGCCAACTCAAATGTCATCTCAGACTTTCTTAGCCCCCGAGGTAATCGCTTTTCTACCTCAACTTCTACTGCAAGCCCTTTATCACATTCCTTGGTTTTAATTTCTTCTTGGCACTTACCATGACCTAATATCTGTTTATGTATTTCTTTTCTGGTTTATCCGCTTCTCTAATTGGGTTGTCAACTCCAGAGAGAAGGGACCCTTTGGTATTTTTCAATTGTTGTAACCTAGATGCCAAGAGGAGATGTGGAAGGGAAATGAGATAGCAAAATTGAAATTTCATATTTAGGAAAACAACAGAATGAAATAGGTAGCCCTTTTGGAATGGCTCAAGAAAGTAATATAATTGAAAATTCAAAACCTACCACAATATGCTATTCTTGGCTATTGTATTTATAATTGTTCATCCAAAGCACATGCTTGCTAGAGCTGTGTTTGTCAATATCACAATTTTGAGCTGGCGCCATGGCTCACTAGGCTAACTCTCCACCTGTGGCGCCGGCATCCCGGGTTCTAGTCCCAGTTGGGGTGCTGGATTCTGTCCCGGTTGCTCCTCTTCCAGTCCAGCTCTCTGCTGTGGCCCAGGAAGGCAGTGGAGGATGGCCCAAGTGCTTAGGCCCTGCACCCGCATGGCATGGGAGACCAGGAGAAGCATCTTCCTCCTGGCTTCGGATTGGCGCAGCACGCTGGCCACAACGCGCTGGCTGTAGCAGCCACTTGGGGAGTGAACCAATGGAAAGGAAGACCTTTCTTTCTGTCTGTCTCTCTCTCTCACTGTATAACTCTGCCTGTTAAAAAAAATCACAATTTTGGAAACCCACGTAAGTTTCATATACTTCTTTATTGTGTTAATCTAGTCTTCTTACAAAACCTAGGACAGTGTAGGGGACTTGAGAGAGGAAAAGGTTGAGCTTACAGAAAGGAGAAAAATGGTGCAACAGTTTCCTATTAAACTCCTTTGTAGGAATTTTTTTTTGTGATCTGTCAAAATAACTTTTATCTTTTATATAATTTTGCTGTTAGAACATTTAAAAAATTTGAGAGGAGGAAGAGGAGGAGAGAGAAGAGTGAGAGCATTCCCATCCCGTGGTTCACTCCCCAGATGCCTGTAATGTCTGTGGCTGGAGCTAGGAGTTGAGAGCACAATCCAAGTCTTCCTGGGTGGCAGGAATGCAATGACTTATACCATCACTGCTCCCTCTTAGGGTCTGCACTGGTGAGAAGTAGAGTCAGGAGCCAGAACCAGAAATTGAACCCAGACACTCTCATAACAGATTTGGGCATCTTAACTGCTAGGCTAAACGCCTGGCTCCTTGTTGGAACTTTTTTTTTTATGTCCCAGGGCAGGGTGAGACTACAGAATAGATAAGATAATGTGAATCATGAACTGAAATGTTAAAAAATTTCTGAGCTATTACTAATTTTTACCAAGTAAGTGTGGTTGAAATGCGAAGTGCATGCTAAACCAGGAAATGTCAGGAGTGGTGAAATTGCATGTTGGCTGATATATTCTTAAATTTTCCAAAACATCATAAACCTTTTATGGTAGATTTTAAAATGAGGAAGACTGCCCCTGTTTATTTGTTGTTGCTGTTTTGTTTACTTGTTTTCATAAATTTATATGACCTGTTAAACGAACTGCCAGTTTGAAACTATTCCCTCTCATCTTTTCACAGCTGATCACTAACCTGGTTTTGTCAATTATTCTTGCCATAGCCACCAAATCAACTTTTTCCTTCAGCGTAGTACAAATAGATCTTTTTGTTTTGAATTATTTCCCAATTACTTTGCAAATGTTCATGGATAGAGATAGACTTTTATCTGATTCTGATATCTCTAGACAGACATCACAAGGCCAATCAGAAAGGGGAAGGAAATAAGTGTTGACTTTTTGTTGATATTTTCTTTTACTTTGGGTTTTAGGTTCTGAATTTAAGAAATTTTGCCACAAAAATATTCTGGCCATTCTTGGCTTCTCCTCTATCATGGCCGTGGTAGCTTTGATTGCTGTGGGGATGTCCCAGCACAAACCTTTGCCAGAAAATGTTAAGGTAAGTCAAATTTCTGTTTGTGTGTGTATGTATGATGTATGTATGTTAGGGTAAATAAAAGCATACAGGAGGAATTTCTCTTGTATTTGTAGATGATGAGCTATGAGCTTGAAAATACAGATGCATATGCCAGGTCTCTGAACTTTTTGCCACCTACCCAAATCAGTTGCTATAGAGCAGAGGCGTGGGTGTTACATAGGCTTCTTTTATCACACCAAGTTCAACCCAATGGAGTTGTGTACAGCAACCCCTTTGTCAAGACAGAAGACTGACCTAGCTCATTGTTAATGGTCCCTTGCCTTCTGATGTTGAATGATGTTGGTTCTCTTGGCAAAACTTCACTCACAATTGAAGCCTCATGATTCTGCTCTTTGTTTAAAGTACATGATTGCCCTCTTGATTTGACCTTTTTACATGTTGGTCAGTATTGCATCACTGGAGAGAGAGAGAGAGACTGCCTAGGAGGCAAAATCCATTACAGATTTGAGCTCTCTGTTTCCAGTGAATATTTGTGGTCATGGATGACCTTCACTTGTTCATAATAGTCTTCTTCAAATCTGTTGTGCTTCTATTGTGGCCTGACAAAATGAAACAAGGTCTTTGACATTCTTTAAATAAAAGCTATGAGTATTTGAAAAGTAGCCACTGGCATTTAAAGTGTATCTTTATGGTAATATCACTAATTTGTTTTATACAAAAATAACTTAATATATGAAAACTAGCTATTTGTTGAGGTCATGCAGTAGTTTTAATAAGATTCTTGGCATATAGTTGTATTAGGGGCAGAAGATTTTAGGAACTTGTCTTCTTATGATGGCTGTAAGCTGTGCTATTCAACTTGGTGACCACTAGTTATATGATTTTTCAACTTATGCTAATTAAAATTAAATAAAATTAAATAATTTTCCTTAAGTTGTACATAACTACATTTTAAGAATTCAAGAGCCACATGTAGCTGATGGCTACTATACTGGTCAGTGCAAACACAGAAAATTCCTATTGCTGCAGGAAGTTCTGTTGGAAATTACTACTTCAGTGAATACTCTTAGGTAATACTTCTGAAATAATTCAAAACTAAGTTTAATGAATAGAATATATTATAAAACATTTTTAAAATCTAAAAGGTAATGAAATAATTAGACATTTTAATGAAGATTTATTTATTTGAAAGGCAGAGTGACATGATGGGAAGGAGGGGTGAAGGGAAGGGAGGGAAAGAAAGATGGAGGGAGGAAGGGATGGAGAGGAAGAGAGAGAGAGAAAGGGAGAGAAAGGGAGATATTTTTCATTCACTGGTTCATTACCCAAATGCTAGCGATAGCTAGGGCTAGGCTAGACTGAAGCCAGGAGCCAGGAGCTCCATCAGGGTCTCCCATGCAAATGGCAAGAACTCAAGTACTTGGGTTATCATCTGCTACCTCACAGGTGCATTAGCAGGAAGGTGGATCAGAAGTCGAGTAGCCAGAACTCAAATGGGGCACTCTGATATGGGTGCAGCTGTGTTTCAAGTGGTGGCTTAACCACTGCACTACAACACTCACCCTGAGACTTTTCCTTGTGCAATCTGTAAATTAATACCAAGATTATCCCAAATTATTGTGGGCCACTGAACTATTACTGAGTAGTTTGTTGGAATATGTGTATAGTTGTCTCTGTTATCCATGGGAGATTGATTCTAGGAACTCACCTCTGGATACCAAAAATGTATAGATACTCAAGTCCCTTATTTTCATATTTACACTTAAGGTCATCCCTAGATTATTTATAATGTCCAATACAATGTAAATGGCTTGTCAACAGATGTTATACTGCATTATTAGGGAGTCATGACAAGAAAAAGATTGTACATGTTCAATACAAGATAGAGGTTTCTTCTGTATATTTTCCCTTGTGGTTGGTTGTAGAACCCATAGATTTGGAGGGCCAATTCTATCTGCTTTTGAGACTGACTGTGGGCATTTTCTTCTGACATGGGGTGGGTATTTGGCACAGTGGTTAGGACACTGTTTGGGATGTGTACATCTGGTGTCAGAGCCCCTGGTTTTGGGTCCCACCCCTACTTCAGATCCAGCTTCCTGCTAATGTACATCCCAAACAGCAGCAGATGATGGTTTAAGTACTTAGGTCCCTGTCACCCACGTGGGAGACCCATATTGAGTTCTTGGCTTCTGGCACTGGCATGGCCCAGACGGCTATTTCAGGCATTCAGGGAGTGAACCAATATTGGAAGATCTCTGTCTTTGCATGTGTCTCTCTGTCTATGTCTCTTTGCCTTTCAGATAAAAATAAATAATTTTTAGAAACAAGAGATAACTTATTTGGATATTTGCACCTAGCGTGTTTGTTTTAAAAACACATAATGTCATCACTCTGTAATCATACTGCACTCACAGTTCTTTGTTCATAAATGTATACAAAAATAATTATAAGTGTGTGTTAGGCTCTAGTTGGGAAACAATACAGATATGATTTAGCTTGCTATCTTTTTTTAAAAAATTATTTTTTTTATTTGAAAGAGTTACAGAAAGATGTAAAGACAGAGAGAGGGAGTAGTCTTCTATCTGCTGGTTCACTCCTCAATGGCAGCAACAGCCAGAGCTGAGCCAATCCAAAGCCAGAAACCAAGAGCTTCTTCTGGGTATCCCACATGGGTAAAGGGGCCCAAGGTCTTGGGCCATCCTCTGCTGTTCTCCCAGGCACTTTAGAAGCGAGCAGGATTGGAAGTGGAACAGCCAGGACTCAAACTAGTGCCCATATGAGAGCTGGTGCTGCAGGCTGGGGCTCTAACCTGCTGCACCACAGCACTGGCCCCAAGAGCTTACTATCATGAGCAGGAAATATGTTCAACAGTTAAACAAATCTTTTTGATTGTGATAAAGTATTATGGAATCAAAGTTTTGGAGACCAGGCAAGTTTTCCCTGCAAAAATGACATCAATAATAATGTCTGAAGGATGACTAAAGTTAGCTGGGGAAAGATAGATAGAGTATTTTAGGCAAAAAGAAAGTAAGTGTGAGAGTCTCAAAACAGGAAGTAGCTGGACACCTCCCAGAAGTGCCTGGAGAGCAGGAGTGGACCACGTGTTAGATAAAGTTGGTATAGTAAGTGGTGCAGTAACAGCCCTGCAAGTCAAGTTGAGGATTTTATCCTGAAATAGGAAGCTGGTGACATGATCAGCTTTGTATTTTGCAAAGATCACTTTGGTTCCAATATCAGGGGAGATTAAGAGTAGATGTAGGAGGAGTTCATTTTTTGTTTGTTTGTTTGTTTGTTTGTTTAACTTTTATTTAGTAGATATAAATTTCCAAAGTACAATTTATGGATTACAATGGCTTTTTCCCCCCCATAACTTCCCTCCCACCTGCAACCCTCCCATCTTCCTCTCCCTCTCCCATTCCATTCACATCAAGATTCATTTTCAATTCTCTTTATATACAGAAGATCAATTTAGTATATATTAAGTAAAGATTTCATCAGTTTGCACCCACACAGAACACAAATTGCCAAATACTGTTTGAGCACTAGTCATATCATTAATTCACATTGAACTACACATTAAAGACAGAGATCCTACATGAGGAGTAAGTGCACAGTGACTCCTGTTGTTGACTTAACAAATTGACACTCTTGTTTAAGGCATCAGCAATCTCCTCAGGCTCTAGTCATGAGTTGCCAAGGCCATGGAAGCCCCCTGAGCTTGCCAACTTAGATCTCTTTTTTTAAAACTTTTATTTAATGAATATAAATTACAAAGTATAGCTTATGGATTACAATGGCTTCCCCCCCGCATAACTTTCCTCCCACCTGCAACCCTCCCCTTTCCCGCTCCCTCTCCCCTTCCATTCACATCAAGATTCATTTTCAATTCTCTTTATATACAGAAGATTAGTTTAGTATATATTAAGTAAATATTTCAACAGTTTGCCCCGCATAGCAACACAAAGTGAAAAATACTGTTGAAGTACTAGTTATAGCATTAAATCACAATGTACAGCACATTAAGGACAGAGATCCTACATGATATTTTTTAAAAAATTGATTAATTTTCTATGCAATTTCCAATTTAACACCAAGTATTTTTTTCATTTTCAATTATCTTTATATACAGAAGATCGATTCAGTATATACTAAGTAAAGATTTCATCAGTTTGCACCCGCACAGAAACACAAAGTGTAAAAATACTGTTTCAGTACTAGTTATAGCATTACTTTACTTTGGACAACACATTAAGCACAGATCCCACATGAGACATAAGTACACAGTGACTCCTGTTGTTGATTTAACAATTTGACACTCTTGTTTATGGCGTCAGTAATCACCCTAGGCTCTAGTCAT
This sequence comes from Sylvilagus floridanus, assembly GCA_949820135.1. NCBI lineage: Eukaryota > Metazoa > Chordata > Mammalia > Lagomorpha > Leporidae > Sylvilagus > Sylvilagus floridanus. The sequence continues at coordinate 48,531,088 of OX463235.1, forward strand.
GAGTTGCCGAGGCTATGGAAGCCTTTAGGGTTTGCTGACTTCGATCTTATTCCAACAGGGTCGTAGTCAAAGTGGAAGTTCTCTCCTCCCTTCAGAGAAAGGTACCTCCTTCTTTGATGGCCCCGTTCTTTCCACTGGGATCTCACTCACAGACGTCTTTCATTTAGGTCTTTTTTTTTTTTTTTTCCCAAAGTGTCTTGACTTTCCATGCCTAAAATACTCTCATGGGCTCTTCAGCCAGATCCGAATGCCTTAAGGGCTGATTCTGAGGCCAGAGTGCTATTTAGGACATCTGCCATCCTATGAGTCTGCTGTGTATCCTGCTTCCCATGTTGGATCGTTCTCTCCCTTTTTGATTCTATCAGTATTAGCAGACACTAGTCTAGTTTGTGTGATCCTTTTGACTCTTAGACCTATCAGTGTGATCAATTGTGAACTGAAGATGATCAGTTGGACTAGTGAAATGGCATCGGTTTGTACCACCTTGATGGGATTGTATTGGAATCCCCTGGCACATTTCTAACTCCATCATTTGGGGCAAGTCTGATTGAGCATGTCCCAAATTGTACATATCCTCCCTCTCTTTTTCCCACTCTTACATTTAACAGGGATCACTTTTCAGTTAAAATTTAAACACCTAAGAATAATTGTGTATTAATTACAGAGTTCAACCACTAGTACTAGAACAAAAAAAAATACTAAAATGGATAAAGTATTACATTGTACATCAACAGTCAGGACAAGAGCTGATGAAGTCACTGTTTGATCTTATTTCAACAAGGCCATAGTCAAAGTGAAAGTTCTCTCCTCCCTTCAGAGAAAGGTACCTCCTTCTTTGATGGCCCGTTCTTTCCACTGGGATCTCACTCGCAGAGATCTTTCATTTAGGTGTTTTTTTGTTGTTGTTTGTTTTTTGTTTTTTGCCACAGTGTCTTAGCTTTCCATGCCTAAAATATTCTCATGGGCTCTTCAGCCAGATCCGAATGCCTTAAGGGCTGATTCTGAGGCCAGAGTGCTATTTAGGACATGTGCCATTCTATGAGTCTGCTGTGTATCCTGCTTCCCATGTTGGATCGTTCTCTCCCTTTTTGATTCTATCAGTTAGTATTAGCAGACACTAGTCTAGTTTGTGTGATCCCTTTGACTCTTAATCCTATCATTATGATCTATTGTGACCTGAAATTGATCACTTGGACTAGTGAGATGGCATTGGTACTTGCCACCTTGATGGGATTGTATTGGAATCCTCTGGCACATTTCTTTTTTTCTTTTTTTTTTTTTTGACAGGCAGAGTGGACAGTGAGAGAGAGAGACAGAGAGAAAGGTCTTCCTTTGCTGTTGGTTCACCCTCCAATGGCTGCCGCGGCCGGCGCGCTGCAGCCGGCGCACCGCGCTCATCCGATGGCAGGAGCCAGGTGCTAGGTGCTTTTCCTGGACTCTCATGGGGTGCAGGGCCCAAGCACTTGGGCCATCCTCCACTGCACTCCGGGCCACAGCAGAGGGCTGGCCTGGAAGAGGGGCAATCGGGACAGAATCCGGCGCCCTGACCGGGACTAGAACCTGGTGTGCCGGTGCCGCAAGGTGGTGGATTAGCCTGTTGAGCCACGGCGCTGGCCTCCTCTGGCACATTTCTAAATCCACCACTTGGGGCAAGTCAGCTTGAGCATGTCCCAAATTGTAAATCTCTTTCCTCTCTTATTCCCACTCTTATATTTAACAGACATCACTTTTAAGTTAACTTTAAACACCTAAGAATAATTGTGCGTTAATTACAGAGTTCAACCAATAGTATTAAGTAGAACAAAAAAATGCTAAAAGGGATAAAGTTCAATTTTTAAAAACTATTTACTTAAGGGGCTGGCACTGTGGCATAATGGGTAAAGCTGCCGCCTGCAGCGCTGGCATCCCTTGTGGGTGCTGGTTTGGGTCCCTGCTGCTGCACTTCCAATCCAGCTCTCTGCTATGGCCTGGGAAAGCTGTGGGAGATGGCCCAAGTCTTTGAGCCCCTGCATCCACATGGGAAACCCAGAAGAAGCTCCTGGCTCCTGGCTTCAGATTGGCCCAGCTCCAGTCGTTGTGGCCATTTGGAGAGTGAACCAGCAGGTGAAAGATCTCTCTCTCTCTCTCTCTCTTCTCTCTCTCTCTCTCAAAATCCTTCTGCCTCTCTGTAACTCTGCCTTTCAAATAAATAAATAAAATAAATCTGAAGAAATGATTTACTTAAAAGGCAAAGTGAAAGAGAAAAAGATGAAGAGAGAGAGAGGGAAGGAGTGAGAGACAGATAAATCTTTACTCCCTAAATGGTCACAACAGTCAGGTCTGGGCCAGGATAAACCCAGGGGCCAGGAGCTCCATCCTGATCTCCCACATAAGTGGTGGAGGCCCAAGTGCTTAGGCCATCTTCTGCTGCCTTCCCAGGTACATTAGTGGAAATGCTGGATTGGAAGCAGAACAGCTAAGACTTGAACTGACACTCTGATGTGGGATACTGCGTGCCACAGCTTAACCTTCTGTGCCACAGCACCAGTACCTTGAGTTCCGTTGTTGCAGAATGTTTTTGACTGTTGGACATCTGAGGGAAATGTCAAGGAAGCAGTTGGATACAAACCTGGACCTCTGTTTTCTGGGCCGACAACTATATACACTGCCCAGCAAACATATAATGCAAGCTAAGCTGCATTTTAAGTTTTCCAAGAGCCACATGTTTAAAAAGTAGAAGGAAAGAAGCTAAATTATTTTTAAGACTATATTTTATGTAATCTAATACATCAAACTCTTATTTTAATATTTCACCAAAGTGAAGAATTATTAATGAAGTATTTACATTCTTTTTTCATGCTAACTTCATATTCCAGTGTATTTTCTAGCTGGCAGCACATCTCAGTTTAGACTAGTCTCACTTCAAGTGCTCCGCAGCTGGCTATTGACTACTTAGTCAGAGATCTGGATCAAGGATTTGTCTCTGATGGCACTGATGCCTTGCAGCCTTTGGAAGGAATGAGATCATCTTAAAGAGGAACATCTTTCTGAGAAGAGAAGAGGGTCAAGGACCGAGTTCTGAGGAATTGCATCATTGAAATATTGAAGAGTATAATGATATTGCAAAGTATAATGATAAGACTATCTCGTGTTTTAGCTTATGAATAATTTCCACACACATTTTTATTGTTTCTTTCTATGAATGCTGTGAGGAATGAAAGGATCCCCATTTTCTTAACAACAAAACAAAAGTCTTAGGCATTCTCTTGCCCAGGGTGGAGGTGGCGCTAAGACTAGAACTGAGTTTTCTGACCAAAAGGCTAATAACATTTTTTTCCATTTGTCTTAGTGAGTTTTTCCAAACAACACATCGTACTAACAGTAAATACATGCAGGATGTTTATTTTGGGAAACGATCCCAAGGAAACACAGGGAGGGAAAAGCCACCCAAAGAGGGAGTCAGGAACAAATCACTGTATTGGGCAACTGAGGCTTCATCCTGCTGGGATCCCTCTGAAGAGCTGTGGAAAATTAACTTCAGAACTGTTTACCCTGGAGGTTTATCCCCCTGGTTCTCAACCACTGTTGTTCAAGAATTGCCCCTTCCAGGGGTAAATTAGTAGGTTTGTGCATATGTCAGAGAGGCTGTGTGGGTACCACAGGTAACCTACTAGGAAGAAGGACAGAAGCTTCCTAGTAGTAGATACTGCTGGGAGTATACTAGGAGATACTCCTGGGAGTATGCTAGGAGATACTGCTGGGACTCAAGTAAAAAGGTGGCCAGGAAGATGTGAAGCAGCCACAAGAGATATCTGAAATATCATTGCACCTATTGCTTTGTGTGGGGTGAGAGTAGTTTTGTACAAATAGTTTCAGTACAACAGAGTCTTATAATAAAGAGATAGGTAGACAGTGCTATGAAAGCCTAGAGAAAGGAGCCACTGGGTCTGATCACGTGAAGACTTCATGGAGGAGGTGGCCTTGGAGCCACATCTTAAAGAACAGTAAAGTGTTTGCCGCAAGGTCTGGTAGGACATATTGCAAACAAAGGTCATACTGTGTATTTAAGAGTGGCAACTTGAAACTGCAGACAGTCTCTGGTGAATCGGCAGCAGTGAATAGAGGTGGATTTTTGACCATGTAGGCTGGAAAGAGTTGTAGGAGAGGAGCTCCAAGTCTGAGCTTAGTGTGCCTGGCTCAGGAGTGTGCATTCATTCAACTGCCGTGGTGCTCACACTTGGTTCTGTGTAAGAGGCACATGGGGAACTTTCTAATAGTGCTAGTCTAGGTCACACCCAGGGTCAATTAGATCAGTTTGGGGGTGGGGAATGGGTGTAAAGCCCAGGCATGGGTGTGTTTTATAAACTTCCCATCTGATTGTAATGAGCATTCATGATTGAGAACCACTGCTTTGAAGGACCCCAAACCGGGGGGTGACACCAGTTTATGTTCCTAAGATTCCTATAGGCTGGTGAGCAGGTTAGAGGAAGGTCAGCCAGCTAGGATGATCCTGCTATGGAGTAGGCAAGGCAGAGAAGGCCAGAATTAAGGTATTTTCCATATGTGAAGAAAGCAAATAATATTAAAATCACTTAGGTTGACCAGATGTGACCAGATCTCTCGAGGCCCTTTTATTATCAGGGTGGAATACCTTGGAACAGCAGTGCTGAGAGAAAGCTCTAACTGCTTCTGTTTCAAGATGGTGGTAGCCACAAACTTCTCCTGGTGCAGCTTCTGACATGGAAAGACTTTCAACTGTCTCTCTCCCCACAGACTCATTATCCTTGTCCTCTTGTAGGTAAATTATTCTGCCTGCCCTAGTGCAACATGGGCCATGGACTCACAATACCTGGGATTGAACCCCAGATTTATTTTTTTAAAGATTTATTTATTTATTTGAGAACCACTAAGTTAAATGCTTGTTCCCGGAGTCCAGTCTTGATTGAGCTTGTATATAGTGGGGAAAATTATCATTAATCAAATAATCACAAAATAAAGGTTAAATTACCACCAGAACAGCATCTGACTTGGGCAGTTGCTTCAGAGATGTTTTGTTGACTCAGTGAATGCAGTGAACATCTTGAACAAATAAAACTGCTCTCTCTTTACATGTGAAGGGCATAGAGCCAGCCTGATAGCAGGACTTGTTAGTGTCGGAGGCAGATTCCTGCAACAGGATCCTCTCGAGATCCTGGATCCTGTTCTGACCCTTAGAACCTTTTCAGTTAGAACCTCCAGGATGCCAGGCCTGGGAATCTATGTATAAGAGATAGTCTGGCATTGTTGTGCTACTGATACCTGTGAACCATTCCCTAAAGGTATTGGATAGGCAATGGCCACGTTATAAAAACATAGGCTTAACCAACTGAAGAGTCATTAGTTGTACCAAAGTCTCCCCTGGAAAAATATCTGTATGCTTTGTGGTCTTCTTCATTCACTTCTTTAATTTTTCTTCTCATCACTGAACAGAAGCACATAGCAAGTTGTCATATTCCTTTTAATGTAAATATTCTGCATTTAGGCACATGTTGGAGCTCTCTCACATGAGCATTGGACTGCCCTAATGTTAAACCATGAGCATTGGACTGGCCCAATACTAAGCCACATGCTTTTACTAAAAACTGTCACTTCCATGGAATGTGGACCAGGGACCAGACTGCTTTGATTTCAATCCCACATCTGTTACTTTCCAGCTGAGACTTTGGGCAAGTAAATTCCTCTCTCTATGCCTCAGTTTCCTTATATGGGAAATTAGATAGTAGCAATGTGGAGGGTGGTTCTGAGGATTAAATAGAATAATAGAAGTGACTCACTGGTCAGAGTGCCCAGCACAGCAGAAGCCCTCCGTGGAGGCCTGCTGTCAACACACTTCACTGAGGACGCCATGCTTAGGCAAGACACTGAGCTGTCAGCTGGTTATGATTGCTGAGCTGGCGCTCTGCAGGATTCCCAACTGCTGCTGAAGGATCATAGCCTTTCCCCTTGCATCTGCTTTTTCAAAATGAATTCAAGTGCTGTTCTTAGATAACAAGAGCATCTTAACTTTTAATGGAGAATTTGGAAGAATTTTCTCCAGTCTTCCACCTCAAATACTCTTGGAATATATCTGCATTATTTTTACCCTTGTGGACTTAAAATCTGATTTTTAAAAACAAGAACACATGGAGGTGGAGAGTGGTGATAGTTGTACACAAATGTGAGTGTACTTAATATCACAAACTGTATGCTTAATGTGGCTAAAGTGGTGAATTTTATGCTAAAAGCAAACAATAAAACAGTGGTTGGCATTAACAATCCAATAAATCCAACTAAAGAATAAAAGGGAGAAGATGAGATTCAAGAGAATACAGGAAAATGGCCGGCTAATCCAGGTTCTAGTCCTGGTTGGGGCGCCGGATTCTGTCCCGGTTGCCCCTCTTCCAGGCCAGCCCTCTGCTGTGGCCCGGGAGTGCAGTGGAGGATGGCCCAAGTGCTTGGGCCCTGCACCCCATGGGAGACCAGGAGAAGCACCTGGCTCCTGGCTTCGAATCAGCGAGGTGTGCAGCGCGCTGGCCGCAGCGGCCCCCAGTGGGGCCGCCGTCTGTCTCTCTCTCTCTCACTGTCTAACTCTGCCTGTCAAAACATACAAACAAAAACAACATATGAACATGTGAACAAAACATCTGAAAACCTGTAGGGTATGGCATGGATGGCAGCAAACAACTTGAGCCATCATTTGCTGCTTCCCACAGTGCACGCTAGCAGGAAGCGGGAATTAGAAGCTAAACTGGAAATTGAACCCAGGCACTCCAGTTTGTGATGCTGGTGTCCCGAGGGGTGTCTCAGCTGTGTGCCAAATGCCCACCCTCCCTAAAAAATGTTTGAGATGGAAATAATTACTCTGATTTTACTTGGTTGTTACATGTTGTATACATCTATTGTATCAAATTATCCCACTGTATGTGCCCCAACAATGTGAGCAATTAAAATATTAATAAAAAACTAGCTGAGGACAAACATGTATACACATTAAGATTACAACTATAGAAATGATATTATAAGGAAGCATTTAAAAAACACTGGGGCAGGGGTGAGTATTTACCTGAGCAATTGAAATGTCTGTGCCCCATGTCTGGCTGCCTGGGCCTGTTCTGACTCTGGCACGTGACTTCAGCTTCCTGTTAATACAGTCCCTAGGAGGCAGCAGTGATGAAACAAGTAGTGAAGTCCTTGCTGTTCATGTGGGAGACCTGGGCTGAATCCCACCTCCTCACTTTGGCCCCAGACTAGTCCCAGCTGTTGGGGGCATTTGGGGAGTGAACCAGAAGATGGAGACTAACTCTGTAATTGTGTGTGTGTGGTGGTGGTGGGGTAAGTAAATAGTTTTTTGAAAAGATTGGAAGGAAATAAAAAAAATAACAGTGATATCTATGTGGAATCCTAAATGTCTCTTATTTTCTAATTCATATTTTATGAACTTTTAGTACTCTTAATATGAAAAATAGTGAAATAATCATAAGGGAATATCAGATCTCTTCCTTGCACCACAAAGCTTTGATTTTTTTCTTTAATAGAAAGGATATACTTTCAAGGGTTTTAGAAAGTTTTAAATGCAAGCTAAGAAAAATACCATGTTTTTCCATTGCCAGCCTTGGCTGAGGCCTTCACTGTTTAATGGGCTTATGGGCCCAGGAAGGGGTAAGAGTACAAGCGTCCCCAAGCTTCTGCAAAGCTATGTTTGCTGAGATCCTTGCAGCCTCACCTTCTTTGAAATATGCATTGGAAAATGCTGCGGTGGTAGAAAGAAAATAAAAGATGTTGGCCACTCAGACACTGGTAAACCTTGTAACAATGAAAGGCAAACTCTCCAAATGTTCCATCTGAGAACTTTCAGATAATCAAGCTTTCTCTGTCTCTCAAGCAGTAAGCGATGCCAATTTTTTATTCTGCAAACTATTTTAGAAGACACATGTTTGGCGCCGTTCGACGTGTTAGTGTTCTAGTGTGCTGTATACAAAAGGGGAAATGTCCTCAACTCCAGCGTTACAGTATGCTCTACCCCTTCTCAAACACTTGCCAAACAAAATGTAGTGAAAGCTTTGATTTATCAGCCACCCCACTATGTAAGTCCTTAGAGAACTAGGGTGATAGAAACAAGGCAGGTTCCTTGGCGCTCCTGGAAAAGTGACTTTCATGTCAACAAAGTTAGACAGAATAGAATGTCCTGATTCCAGACACAGGCTGCCTGCTGCTGCCGCCTTGCTAGCTTTCATCATATGCCGTTGTGGTTGGAACATTTCTCTGGCACGAATAACGTAGGGCCCTGCTGGGGAACAACAGAATTTTCTACTGCATAATCCCTGAGCTGCTTTCTCTATCCTGTGAGGTTTCCCACGAGTTCAAAGGCCACAGACTTCAGTCAGTGTCCCCTCTGTCCACAGTGAGCAGCACCTAAGCCATTGATTTCGTGGATTCCTTTCACTACAAGCCTAGCTGCAGAGGCGTCTGCAGCTTGCTTCCTTGCTGCATCCAAAGCAAGCATACAGAGCCTTTTCTTTCTAAGAGCACTGCACTAGTTACTAGGGGGAATCCCCACCGTGCCAAACAAGACAGGGAGCACCTCGGAGGTTACCTAGGGTCAAGGCGCCTCACGAGGTCTGCACAGTGATACTCCCTGCTCTGTACTGAAGTGGAATCAAGTTGGACACTCAGTAGGCCCTACTTTCAGCTGCTCCTGATGGTCCTGGAGATTTCTTAAATCCTCATTCTGGTCCTCTTTTCTCTGTGAGAAGACTGAGGGTGCACAAACACACATACACACTTCAAAAAGTTACTGGAAAATGGAATTAAAGAATAAGTTGCTTTTGGTGTAAAAAGATTTTAAAATCCATGCATAGTTTTTTTTTCCCCATAATATGTATTTTCCATCAACTTTTTAAAGACTGTGTGTGTGTGTGTGTGTGTGTGTGTGTTTTCAAGTGTGGCCAGCATTATGAGGTAGAGAGTTAAGTCACTGCTTACTTGCTGGCATCCCATATCTGAGTGCCAGTTCATGTCCCAACTGCTCTGTTTCCAGTCCAGCTCCCTGCTAATGCGGCTGGGAAAGCAGCAGCAGATGGCCAAGTATTTGAGACCCTACCCCCAACATGGGGGACCTGGATGGAGTTCCTGGCTCTTAGATTCAGCTTGGTCCTGCCCTGTTGTGGTCTATTGTGGTCATTTGGGGAGTGAACCAGTGGATGGGAGATTGTCTCTCCCTCTCTCTTTGTCAGTCTGCCTTTTAAAGAAACATACAAATAGATAAATATTTTCAAGTGGCAGGGCATTCTTTGAGGTCCAGAGCTCAAATGTACAACAAAGTGGCACAAAGTAGTTGGCTTACATTTCCAGAAGTGCCTCCTTTGTGTTTCTCTTCCTTTTGCCTCCTCATTTACTTTCCTCCACGTTTCTCTCTAAGATAGGAATGATTAAGAAAAAAAAAGTTCACATGCCATCATACTCTGTTTCCAAATCCATGGCAGATATCATCAATCATACCCTTCCCCCTACACACACACTGATTGAGCCTAGAAAGGTAACCAAGGATGTTTATCAATTTAAACGGGCATTTGGCATTCTTCTGCTGTGTAAATGTCTAAAAAAATGAGAGCTTATATCCCCCAAATGAAATGTACAAGAGTGTTTGTGGCAGCTATATTCCCAGTAGCCCTCACCTGGAAACAACCCAAATGTCCACCAGAAGATGAAAATACAGTATATGCAAATAATGAGATACTTCCAGCAATGGGCAAAAGTGAACTGCTAACACAGTTTGAGTGCATCTGATAGATGTGAAGGACATTAGATGTAAAGCAGAGCCACTGTGTGTCCAGTTACTGGGGTTCAAAACCAGGAAAAACTGACCTGTGATGATAGAGGTCAAGAGAGTTGTCACCCTTGGGGGAAACTGCCCCAGAGGGATACTAGAAAGCCTTCTGGGGGCTAGAGGGTGCCATGTGTCTTGTTCTTGGCAGTGATTATATGGATTGGCACAGATGCAAAAACTCATTGATATATACAAAGATTTTCCTGCTGCTCTGTAGTTATCCCTTATTTAATGTTCTTAAAAAGACCCATTTGACTGATTCAGATCTAGGCTCTGTTATACATTCACCGTGTATCTTCAGTAAATTACTTAACCTCTTTGTACTTTAGTTTCTCACCTATATTTAATGGATTAAAATAAGAGCTAATTTACAGAACTGTTCTGAGAGCTAAGTCAGGTAAGTCACATAAAATGCTTCCTTCAGTCTCTGCCTGGGACGTGTCATGTGCTCGGGAGCAGGACATGCTGCTCTATCCTCTTTCTCCTCTGGTCACCACTTCTTCATGCGGTTTTTCCCCTTCTCCTTGCATGCATCTCTCTCTCTCTCTCTCTCTCTCTCTCTCTTTCTTCTGTTTTTCTTTCTTCCTCCTTTGCAGAGCTAAAACATGAAGTTTGGGTACATTTTTAGTGCATTTATTACAATTTTATAGTTATATTCATAATTTAAAACCAAGTGGGCTTAATATTTTCTGTGTCTCTTTAAAATAAGCTCCACATTTACTGAGCTAAAATTAGAAGAAGATATTTATTATGTCTGTGTGACCCTCAGTGAGTTAACCCGGTAGTTCCCAAATTTGTGCATCAGAATCACATGGGATCTTATAAAAATTCCAAAGCCCAGGCTACATACCAGACCAGTTAAATTAGAATATCTAGGGGTTGGCACAGGAATCATGGCCATTGGAGCTCCTGCATGATTCCAGTGTGTAGACAAGTTTAGGATCTACTGGATTAATGGCTTTCTATTCCTTCCATGTTGTCTTACCTACTTGAGCATGTGATTCTGGATCCTGGCTGTATATTAGAATCATCCAGCAAGCTTCTAAATAACACTGCTGCTAAGACCCCACCCTGGGTGAGGCCCTAGTATTTCTAAGTAAATATTAAGAGACATGGTTTAGAGAAATTGACTACCTGATAGCTCTTGTGACTAGGGTAACTCTACTCATCTCTGCCCAGAGCTCCTCCCAAATTAAAATACTTTCTGCTCTCATTTTTGAAAACTGTCCCTGTCTCCTTCCTGTTGGAAGTTGAATGTATGGGAGAATGATGCTGTACTGATACATTTTTTATTTGTTTTGCTCTCAGTATGGAATTGTGCTGGATGCAGGCTCTTCCCACACAAGTTTGTACGTATATAAGTGGCCAGCCGAAAAGGAGAACGACACAGGAGTGGTGCATCAGTTAGAAGAATGCAAGGTGAAAGGTAAGATGGAGAAAAAGAGAAGGGGAGGCATTTGGGGCACAAGAACATGAGAGGTTTGTGGCAAACAGAACACAAGTGGAAAAAGAGGCTCAAGTATAAGAAGCCAAGTGAAGAATGGTGGAGCTATTGTTACTTTGTCAATATTACAGAAAATGATGTTGAAATCAATCCTGAATGAATAATCCCTTGAAGAATAAGCAAATTTAAAATAACTTAGTCATAGTAGCTTCCATTACCAGGACACTCTGTATATCATTAACTATGAACTGAACTTTATAATTTTATTTAATTCTCACATCTCCTTTTGAGGTGTGCATTATTGTTCTTTTTAAAAAAATTATTTTTATTTATTTGAAAGATAGAGTAAGAGTGGTAAAGAGAGAAAGACATCTCTGCCTACAGGTTCATTTCGCAAATGGCTGCAAGGGCTGGGACTGAAGCCAAGAGCCCTGAGGACCCTGAAATCCAACCAGGTCCCGCATGTGGGTGGCAGGGGCCCCGTTACTTGGGCCATCTTCTGCTGCTTTCCCAGGCCTATTAGCAGGGGTCTGCACTGGCTGCAGAGCAGCCAGGACTCAAACTGGAACTCCAGCATGGGGTGCTGATGTTGCAAATGGCAGCTTAACCTGCTGCACCACAATGCCACCCGTATCATTCCCAGTTTTTAAACAATGAGGACACCAAGATTGAGAGAGATTATAGCACTTATTTGGATAACTTGAGCTATTAAATGATGGGACTGGGATTCCAAGCAAAGTATACCTGACTGCAAGCTCCTGTACCAGCCAGTAGTTCTCCAATGTGACCCTGTCAGAACCACTTGGAGGGGGTTAATGCACATATGCTGTGCCCAACTCCCCAGAATTTCTGAGCCTGCATATCTGAGATGAGGCTTGAGAATGCATTTCTAACAGGTGCTCAAGTGATGCTACCCCAGCTGGTCCAGGGTATCTCTTTGCTCTTAATCTTTCCACTCTGATCTGCAACATGGAAGAACCTTTTGAAGGTCTTTAACCTATGTATAGGCAGGAAAGAACAAATTGTAGACTATTGGGGATGGGTAAAAAATCCTATGGACCATTTAATTCTTGTTTTGCCAAGAAGGAAACAAAAACCTGGAGAATTAGTGCTCTTCAAGTAGCAAAGAACCCAGAAAACAGTCTAGATCTCCTAACTGCACTCAGGCCTTTTGCTACCCTGAAGCACTATCTTACATAGTTCTCTTCTCATCAGTTTTCTTTCAAGGTCACATTCCAACTTAGAATTGCTGACTGTTGTCCCTCCAGACATCACTACATTGTACCATAATCTCTTTGACCTTTATCTCTCATGGTTCTTTTTTTTTTTTTTTTTTAATCCAGAAGCTGGGAATGCAATCCAAGTCCCTCATTTGGGTGGCAGAAACCGAATTATTTAGCCGTCACTGCTTCTTTCAAAGATGTGTATTGGTGAGAAGCTAGAGTCAGAAGTCGGTACTAGGAATCAAACTTAGGTGCTCAGGCTTGGGACACAGTTAAAGATTTATTTATTTATTTGAAAGTCAGAGTTAGAGAGAAGGAGAAACACACAAAGAGCGATCTAATATGCACTGGTTTACTTCCCAAATAGCCAAACAGCCGGGCTAGACCAGGCCAAAGCCAGGGTCTCGCATGGGTGGCAGGGGCCCAGGGACTTGGGCCATTTTCCACTGTTTTCCCAGGCACATTAGCAGGGAGCTGGACTGGGAGTGAAGCATCAAGGATTCGAACCAGCACCCAAATGGGGTGCTGGCACTGCAGTCAGTGATTTAACCTGCTGCACCACAGAGGTGGTCCTAACACAGGTATCCAAACTCTAGACTAAATGCTGCTCCTCTTTTGGCCTTTTTAATCTAGGAACCCACTTTTTATTTTTATTCAAAAAGGCAACCAAGTTCTCCAGAAGATAATTGACTTTCAATTCAAGGGCCTGTTGAGTCCGCTGATTTTTGTAGTTTGCTGATCAAATAGTAGAGAGTAAATGTTTTCAAGAGAGTAAGGCATTCTACCCAGTAGCCTAATATCTTGAGACTTTGACCCCATTAATACTGAGACAATATTCTAACATTTATTTATTTATTTGATTTAAATGAAAGACAGAGACGGATCTCCCATCCACTGGTTCACTCCCCAAGTGCCCACAATTGCCAGGAGTGGGCCACGCTAAATCCAGGAGTCAGGACCTCAATCTGGGCTTCCCATGTGGGTGGCAGAGATCCAACTACTTGAGTCATCACCTGCTGTTTCCCAGGGTGTGAATTTGCAGGAAGCTGGAATTAAGATTGGAGCCAGGTTTAGAACTTGGGCATTCAGATATGAAGTACTGATCTAACCACTATGCCAAACACCTACCGTCTAAAGTCCGAATCCCTCATTTTACTGGTTTTGCAAGGGGGCTTAAAAATACTCATGGAAAATTCACATCATCATTAATTTCATTTTTTCATGAACTTTTTGGAATTCAGTCATACCCCTCAAATTTAATTCACTGCCTTCTGTTTAAAAAAAAATTTTTTTTTAATCCTACAGATGGCTTTCTTCTGAGACTCATCCCATGAGTGTTTGGCTTAACAAATGCACTATATTCTCCTTTCGAAAGGGAGAATTCTCTAGTTAATCAAATACTTAAAGGCAGATTTTCTGAATTGAAACAGTGAGTTGATTACTTAGGAGTTCATTTTCTAATTTTGGTTCAGGAAACAGGCTGTCTGAAAACCTATGAATTATCTGGATAACTTACTTGAATAATTTTCTTTAAAGCAAATACTTGGTATGAAGCACTGATGGTGTGATATTTATTTAAATGTGAGATGAAACTGTTGAGTGTTGAACTCCAAAAACTTAAGGAATCTTGGCTCCAATCCTCTCCATAGCAACAGTTAGTTTTGCTCTAAAACTGGAAAAACAGTTTTACTAGGAGGAACAATGTTGGAGTGGAAAAGTCACTGGGGGAACATGGATTTTGCTTTTTTTTTTTTTTAACAAAGAAACTACACCTCAGAAGTTTTAGGGTACTGGTCAGGATTACATAGCTGTTTAGTGGTAAGTGTTCTGTCTTTTCAGTAAGTTAATGTGTCTGGTGCTTATTTTTTTGTTCTGTCATTTTAGGTCATTTAGGAACTTGTGTTCTTAATTAGAACTTTGTTAAGAAACTTCACAAGCAGCTAACGCTTCCATAGTAGGATAGTAGCTTTCTATGAGTGTTTTTCGTAATACGCATTTTCCATAAACTTTCTGAAGATGCTGCCTGTGAAATTATGCAATTGAATGTGAAATTGCGCCATCCAGTGGCAAAGTTATTGAACATCAGACAGACTGAAAAGACCGAACACCTACCACTAGCTATGTAATCCTGACCAGCCTGATGTTAGGAAATCAAGTTGTACCAAGGCCAGGTCCGATGAGTTACCTTCTAAGTCCAACAAGCCTAGTATACATCACATCCAGAAATTGTTTTCTTGTGTTATCTCAGAAAACGTATTTTGTTTCAATATTGTCAAGGTACTTTTTTTTTTTTTTTAAAGATTGTCACCATCTTCTACCTCTTTCCCTAGGTCTTGGAATCTCAAAATATGCCCAGAAAGTAGATGAAATAAAAACTTACCTGGCTGAATGCATGGAAAGAGCCAGGGAAGTGGTTCCAGCTTCCCAGCACCAAGAGACGCCTGTTTACCTGGGAGCTACAGCAGGCATGCGCTTGCTAAGGTACAGCAGCATGTAGGCACAAGGAAGCCAGGCAGTGCTAGGGCCTCTGACACGATACACAGGGCCATTCTTCCCTAAATACCAAATTCTTTTTTATAGAAAGCTTTTATTTACTAAATATAAATTTCATAAGTACAACTTTTGGATGATAGAGGTTCTTCCCCCATACCCACCTTCCCACCCCAAACCATCTCACCTAATACTCCCTCTCCCATCCCATTCTTCATTAACTTTCCTTTGTAATTATCTTTACATACAGAAGATCAGCTCCATACTAAGTAGAGATTTCAACATTTTGCACCCACACAGACACACAAAGTATGAAGTACTGCGTGAAGACTAGTTTTATCATTAGTTCTCCTAGTACAGCACATTAAGGACAGAGGTCCTACATGAGGAGCAAGTGCACAGTGACTCCTGTTGTTGATTTAACAGTTGACACTCATATTTATGACGTCAGTGATCACCCGAGCTCTTGTCATGACCTGCCAAGGCTATGGAAGCCTCTCTTTTTTTTTTTAAACTTTTATTTAATAAATATAAATTTCCAAAGTACAGCTTATGGATAATAGTGATTCCCCCTGCCCCCATAACTTCCCTCCCACCTGCAACCCTCCCATCTCCCGTTCCCTCTCCCATTCCATTCACATCAAGATTCATTTTCAATTATCTTTATATAAAGAAGATGAATTTAGTATATATTAAGTAAAGCTTTCAACAGTTTGCAACCAAACAGAAACACAAAGTATAAAATAATGTTTGAGTACAAGTTACAGCATTAATTCACATTGGACAACACATTAAGGACAGATATCCTACATGGGGAATAAGTGCACAGTGACTCCTGTTGTTAACTTAACAATTGATACTCTTGTTTATGGCATCAGTAATCACCCTAGGCTCTTGTCATGAGTTGCCAAGGCTATGGAAGCCTTTTGAATTTGCCAACTCTGATCATATTTAGACAAGGTCATAGTCAAAGTGGAAGTTCTCTCCTCCCTTCAGAAAAAGGTACCTCCATCTTTGATGGCCCATTCTTTCCACTGGGATCTCACTCACAGAGATCTTTCATTTAGGTCCTTTACTTTCTTTTTTTTTGTCACAGTGTCTTGGCTTTCCATGCCTGAAATACTCTCATGGGCTTTTCAGCTGGATGTGAATGCCTTAAGAGCTGATTCTGAGGCCAGACTGCTGTTTAGGACATCTGCCATTCTATGAGTCTGCTGTGTATCCTGCTTCTCATGTTGGATCGTTCTCTCCTTTTTAATCTATCAGTTAGTATTTGCAGACACTAGTCTTGTTTATGTGATCCCTTTGACTCTTAATCCTATCATTATGATCAATTGTGAACTTAAACTGATCACTTTGATTAGAGAGATGGCATTGGTTTGTGCCACCTTGATGGGATTGAATTGAAATCCCCTGGTATGTTTCTAACTCTACCATTTGGAGCAAGTCTGATTGAGCATGTCCCAAATTGTACATCTCCTCCCTCCCTTATTCCCACTCTTATATTTAACAGGAATCACTTTTCAGTTAAATTTAAACACCTAAGAGTAATTGTATGTTAATTAAAGAGTTAAAAAATAGTATTAAGTAGAACAACAAAAAATACTAAAAGTGATAAAGTATTAAGTTGTTCATCAACAGTCAGGGCGAGGGCTGATCAAGTCACCATTTCTCATACTGTCCATTTAACTTCACCCGGTTTCCTTTTTGGTGCTCGGTTAGTTGTCACCAATCAGGGAGAACATATGATATTTGTGCCTTTGGGACTGGCTTATTTCACTCAGCATGTTTTCCAGATTCCTCCATTTTGTTGCAAATGACTGGATTTCATTGTTTTTTTACTGCTGTATGGTATTCTATAGAGTACATGTCCCATAATTTCTTTATCCAGTCTACTGTTGATGGGCATTTGGGTTGATTCCAGGTCTTAGCTATTGTGAATTGAGCTGCAATAAACATTAAGGTGTAGACAGCTTTTTTGTTTGCCAATTTAATTTCCTTTGGGTAAATCCCAAGGAATGGGATGGCTGGGTTGTATGGTAGGGTTATATTCAGGTTTCTGAGGAATCTCCAGACTGACTTCCATAGTGGCTTTACCAGTTTGCATTCCCACCAACAGTGGGTTAGTGTCCCTTTTCCCCCACATCCTCACCAGCATCTGTTGTTGGTAGATTTCTGTATGTGAGCCATTCTAACCAGGGTGAGGTGAAACCTCATTGTGGTTTTGATTTGCATTTCCCTGATGGTTAGTGATCTTGAACATTTTTTAATGTGTCTGTTGGCCATTTGGATTTCTTCTTTTGAAAAATGTCTATTGAGGTCCTTGGCCCATCTCTTAAGTGGGTTGTTTGTTTTGTTGATGTGGAGTTTCTTGATCTCTTCATAGATTCTCGTTATTAATCCTTTATCTGTTGCATAGTTTGCAAATATTTTTCCCATTCTGTAGGTTGCCTCTTCAGTTTCCTGACTGTTTCTTTTGCAGTACAGAAACTTCTCAATTTGACGCAATCCCAATTGTTAATTTTGGCTTTGACTCCCTGTACTTCTGGGGTCTTTTCCAAGAAGTCTTTGCTGGTGCCTATATCTTGCAGGGTTTCTCCAATGTTCTCTAACAATTTGATGGTGTCGGGTCGTAGATTTAAGTCTTTAATCCATATTGAGTGGATTTTTGTGTAAGGTTTAAGGTAAGGGTCTTGCTGGAAACCTCTTTAGTCCACAAACTCTGACTTTATTTAGACAAGGCTATAAGCAAAGTGGAATTTCTCTCCTCCCTTTAGAGAAAGGTACTTCCTTCTTTGATGGCCCCTTCTTTCCAACGGAATCTCACTCACAAACATCTTTCATGTAGGTTATTTTTTTACCACAAGGTCTCGGTTTTCCATGTCTGAAATGCTCTCATGGGCTTTTTAGCCAGATACAAATGTCTTAAGGGCTGATTTTGAGGCCAGCGTGCTGTTTAGGGTGTTTGTCATTTTATGAGTCTGCTGTGAGGCCCGATTCCCATGTTGGATCGTTCTCTCCTTTTTAATTCTATTATTATCAGGAGACTCTTGGTCTCATTTATGTAACACACCGAATTGTAAAAATCCCAAAGTCCATACCTAAGAAAGAAAATTTCAAATTTCAATAAGGGAGTAAAATTCCCCAACTTTCTTATGTATAATGGGGTGATTTTAAGAATGTAAAAGTAAAAGACCTTTTGCCTATCATCCCGTGAGGAGATCAGTGGGGAGGGAGCCTCAGAAGAAGACTGAAACTTTGTACACTGGAATTTTGGGCAACAGATTTAGCCAATCAGCATCTGAGAGGAGGAACACCAGAAGTCACTCAAGAGTTATCTCAAGACGAATAATCACCACTAGCACATGTTCATGGGCAGCTGTGTGCATCGTCTGTCCTCTTGTTCCTCTTTAATTTATTCAGTGTGTTGAGTACCTTACTCTGTCTTTGTTTTTTTCCCCCAAAGAAACCTTTTATTTAAGGAATATGAACTTCATGCATTTCATAAGTATAATTTTAGGAATATAGCGATTCTTCCCACCATACCTGCCCTCCCACCCCAACTCCCACCCCTCCTCCTCGCTTTTCCCATTCCCAGTCCCATTCTCCACTAAGATCCATTTTTTATTAACTTTATACACAGAAGACCAACTCTATACTAAGTAAAGTGTTCAATAATTTGCACACAAAAAAACTGTTCTTCAGCAGTGGAGACAGGGGTTGCTCAAAGTCTTTGCATCTTGTAGTTAATTTCACTTCTTTTTTTTCTAAGTAAACTTAATTAAATTTAAAGAAGCACTCAAGAGTGATACATCTTTTGTGAGCACTTAGACATAATTATAATAAAACTCTTTGAGGACAGAGGTCCTACTGGACCTGGAAAGTCAGTGCACAGTGACTCCTGTTGTTAATTTAACAATACTGTGATGTATGATGTCAGTGACCACCCGAGGCTCTTGATATGAGTTGCCTAGACTATGGAAGCCTTTTGAATCCACGAACTCTGTCAGTATTTAGACAAGGTCATAAGCAGCATGGAAATTGTCTCCTCCTTTCAGAGAAAAGTACTTCCTTCTTTGATGACCCCTTCTTTCCACTGGAGTCTCACCACTGATGTCCTTCATGTAAGACATTTTTACCCACACTGTCCTGGCTTTCCATGCCTGAAATGCTGTCATGGACTTTTCAGCCAGACCAGAGTGCCTTAAGGGTTGATTCTGCTTACTCTGTCTTTGAATATAAAATTAGGTGACTTGGCACTCAAGGAAATCAGAATTTCTATACAAGGTGATGAGTTTTTTTTTTAAGTTGTTATTTATTTATTTTTATTTTGTTTGAAAGGCAGGAAGATTAAGAGAGACTGAACGTGATCTTCTATCCGCTGATTCATTCCCCAAATGCTTACAACATCTAGGGCTGGGCCAGTCTGAAGCCAGAAGTCTAGAATTCAGTCTGGGTCTCCCTTGTGGATATCCAGAACCCCAGCACTTGAACCATCACCTACTGCCTCTCAGTGTGCACATTAGCAGAAAGCTAGATTGGAGCAGAGGAGCCAGAACTTGAACCAGGCCCTCAGATTCTTTAATAGAGGAGTGCTTAGACTTGCCATGGGAGCACATTGGGCCCTTTGTAAGATGAAAGCAGACCTAGAAGACTTACCAGAGAGGAATATACATGAGCTCAATCATAGAGGACACGTTGGAGGCTGGGGGAAGGCACCACAGGCAGAGAAGACAGCATGTGTTCAGCAACCAACTCTTCTTTCAGCACCTGTTATGTGTCAGGGACTCTTTTAAGTGCTGGGGAGACAGCTTTGAACAGGACAATGTCCCTGGCCACATGGAGCCTGATTTCTAATGAATGTTCAAAGGTGGGGAAACATGAGAGATCAGGGTGTATTCAAAGGTAAGTAAATAGTTCTGCACAGTTCTGCGTGTTATAAAATCCTAACAATAGGGGCCGGCGTTGTGGTGCAGAGGGTTAAGGCACTGGCCTGAAGTGCCGGCATCCCATATGGGCGCTGGTTCTAGTCCCAGCTGTTCCACTTCTGATCCAGCTCTCTGCTATGGCCTGGGAAATCAGTAGAAGATGACCCAAGTGTTTGGGCCCTTGTATGCATGTGGGAGACCCGGAGGAGGCTCCTGGCTCCTGGTTTCAGATTGGCACAGCTGCAGCCATTGCAGCCAATTGGGGAGTGAACCAGGGGATGGAAGACCTCTCTCTCTGTCTCTACCTCTCTCTGTAACTGTGTCTTTCAAATAAATAAAATAAATCTTCCTTAAAAAAGTTGTAACAATCATAGCAGCTCATAGTTATTGAGCCCTTGCTGTGAACTTAGCACTGTGCTAACCATCACAACAACTCTATGAAATAAGAAATTATTAACTGTCATTAACCAGAGAAAAAGGCTGTGACTTACAAATGTTGTTAGCTCACCTGAAGTCACATTCCTAGTAAGTGGTAGAGCTGGAGTTCTATGTGGGATTCTGAGAAGGCTGGGTCCAGATCACAAGGGCCCATGTTAGGAATTTTGGGGGTAATCTTGGAGATAGTGGGGAAGCCATCAAAGTTTGTTACACAACAGGTGACACTGGTAGAGAAGATGAATCAAAGGGAGGAAAGCTAGGGATAACAGCTAGGCACACAGTAGGAAACCATTAGGACAAGAGATTACAGGGCTCTAATCCAAGTTGGAAGTAGCATCCTGTCACTCCTAAGCCCTCAGTGTTGCATAGCCTAGATCTTGGAGGCAATTCATTCCATCTTTATTATGACAACCCGGAAAGACTCTTTAGACCTCAAGGCCTCAAGCTGACCCAAGAACCAGGGCAAAATATAAGGATTTCCTGAGTCTGGCAGAAGAGCAAGTTGGTTACTTGCCTGAGGTCATTTTCTACCTTATTTCTACCAGAGCCCTAATTGAATCCTCCAGCAAAACTGTATAGTCATGTGGGAGCCACCAGCAATGGCTAATATAGCACACATCAGCACTAGGTGTTGTGATAAAACAATGCTGGCTACCACCACCACCATAGTAATTTTATGAACTCTTATCAACTTTCTGAGCCAGAAAATGGCATTTTAATAAGACCAACCTATACAAGGATCAGAAATATTTGGTTTCTGAGAGAGAGGAGTGAGTTAAAAGATTGGTCTTGCCTCATCCCAAAGGAGGGTTCCTCTGACAGTCATATTTAGGGAGCCCCATCTCTCTGCTTATTCCAGTGTTTACTTCCTAGGAACACTGAATGGAAGTCCTAGCTGAAGTGGGAAGGTAGAATTACTGCAACAAAAATGATAGCTTCAGCTCTTCCTTTGTGTAGGAATGAAAGTGAAACAGAGGCAGACAAGATCCTGGATATGGTGTCGAAGACCCTCGACGAGTACCCCTTTGACTTCCAGGGTGCCCGGATCATCACTGGCCAAGAGGAAGGTGCCTATGGCTGGATTACCATCAACTATCTTATGGGAAATTTCCCTCAGGTGAGTAACTCACAGCTCCCTTGGAAGTGGCTTTCTGTAGAACACGGCCATTGCTTACCTAGGCAGTGCTTGTGCCACTAGCTAGAATGAGTGATTGAAAGAATGTACTCCCACTTTTGTAAGATTCTCTAGAGGCATAATCCTCTTATGGGAACATCTACTACTGGCGGATAAGAAGCCATATTTGTGCCTTAAGGGGATATAGAGGAAAGTAAAATTCTGTTATTCAGAGTTGCTAATATTTGCCTAGTTCTTATGTTGCATGCTCTGCTAAGCACTTTTCCTGTGCTGTTTGAGTTCATCCTCAGAACAGTATTATGAGGCTTTCTTATTATCTCTAGATTAGAGTCCCAAATGATATTGAAAGAGGGCACTTATTCTATCCAGGGTCACACAGTGAGCAGGTGAGTGGAGAGCTGAATTTGCGTCTGTTTAGCTCTAGATGCCCTATGATACTATTGGACATCCTTGCTATTCTACTTCCGTGCTGCTGCCATTTGAGCTCTCTTTGAAGCCTCTCTTTTCTTGCTGTTAATATGATGCAGACTCAGAAACCTCCAGTGAGCAATGTCTCACCTTTCTGCCCCTGCTTCTTTGCCTTGGGAAGTTCCTGAGTCCAAGAAATAGTGTTCAAGGCAGGATGCCACGAGGCTTCTTGTGCTGGTGACTGTCCTCTCTTTCAGAAATCAAGTTGGTATGGTCTGATCTCACACGAAGAGAAACAAACCTATGGAGCTCTGGACCTTGGGGGAGCCTCTACACAAATCACTTTTGTGCCCTCAAGTAATGAAACTATCGAGTCCCCAGACAACTCTTTGCAATTTCGTCTCTATGGCAGGGACTACAACGTATACACACACAGCTTCTTGTGCTATGGGAAGGATCAAGCACTCTGGCAGAAACTGGCCAAGGACATTGAGGCAAGTATAACTGAATCCAGACCTGCCCTTCCCACATCTGGGCTTCCAGCCCCCACATCCTGTTGTTT
The DNA here is from genome assembly GCA_949820135.1 of Sylvilagus floridanus. Lineage (NCBI taxonomy): Eukaryota > Metazoa > Chordata > Mammalia > Lagomorpha > Leporidae > Sylvilagus > Sylvilagus floridanus. The sequence continues at coordinate 48,553,539 of OX463235.1, forward strand.
TCTCTTTATAATTCAGTAATTGGTCTGAAGTTGGTTATTGTACTTTCCAAACCTTTTCAGGCAGACTATCATACATCTGGTCGACCCCTGTCAATGATTCCATCGAAACACATCCCCTCCTTTGTTTGTTTAGCGTACTATCTCCAAGGACACCACTCAGAGCCTCTCTTAAGAATTAATTTCTCACCCCTGTGAAGTTGATAATGGAAGTTACATGCTGGAGTACTATTGGAGAGGGAGGGAGGCAGAACACTGCAATTTATAAGCCTGTCTAGACTACTTTTAATTTCTCTTTCCTACACATTACAAGAAACAGGTTGTTAGATTTGACCTGGAGAATAGGATTGACAAAAAAAGCACTTCAGAAAGTAAACAGAATTTATCAACACTTGAAATCTTGTCCCCAGATGCTATCTGCATTTTTTGAAGGCAAGAAAAGTTAAACATTCTGAATGTCATGCAAGTACTAGGCACACCCTGACAAACAGAGTGAGGGTGTTACATCCAGCTATTCTCTATCGCTACTGAAAAGACAACCAGTTCTTTGCTTTTCCAAGGCACCCTCTGGTTCTGACAACCACGAGTGGGGGCTGCAGAGAGATGCCCACTGAACCTCAAAGCTCCAGCAAGCTTCTTACCACAGCAAACCCTTTTCTTCTCTTGTAGTTGTACATAAAAACCACTTTGATACAGAATATAATATGTCACGATGAGCCATAGTCACCCTGCTGTACTGCAAGATAGCAGAACCCGTTACTTTCACCGTACTGTGTTTTGGCATCCATTATCCAATCTCTCTTATCCCCTCCCCCACTCCTTGCCTGGCCTCTAGTAATCTTTTACATTTGGATCAAATATATATCCGTATACACATACACATACGCACACATTCACACACAAATAGGAAAGCGGCCATGTGATATTTGGCTATGTCTGACTTATTTCACTTAACATATGATCTCCAGTTCCATTCATTTTGCTGCAAATGTCCGGATATTATCATTTTTAAGGCAGAAAAATATTCCATTATATATATATACATATATATATATATCACATTTTCTTTATGCATTGATCCAATGATGGAAACCCAGCTTCATTCCATATCTTGGCTATTGTAAATGGTGCTACAATGAACATAGAGTGCAGGTATCTCTATACAAAGAAAAGATAAGGAAATGGAAGGGCTGATTGCCTGGTATGGTCAGTTTAAGCTATGAATAATTACTGAAACGTTTCATGTACCCTTAAAAAAGTGCAAGTGTTACATGTTAATCCAAAGTTTAGAAATAAAAAAAATACCAGATAAAACCCTACCAAAACATTTTGATACTGTTGGCGTAAATGACCTAAGGGCCCTGCCAGCTCTTAGAGCTCCTGATTCTCTCCTTGAGGAGTAGAGAAGGGTACTGTATGAAGGCTACTGGGAAACTACCCTCAGGCTCAACATTTTGAGAGTCTTAAAAGTTTTCATTGTGAATCTGCTTCTGATCTATGTGGTCGGGACTAAGCACAAGGGACATTCCAGACTAATGGCATTTCTGGGCCCTGTTTTCACTACATGGACAGTCTATAAATAGACAAATACATTTATATCTGAAACTACTTCTGGTGCTTGTTATACAAACCTTCTTCTTCTTCTTTTTTTTTTTTTTTTTACTTATTCCCACGGATGAAAAGGACAGGGCATGGACATATTAATGTCAGGGCTAAGTGCTGGGATGTTATAAGATACATATGCATTGTTGAAGTCAGACTGTTCCTTTTGTACCCCAAACATTCACACGTGATGCCTTCAATTGATTTTTCCATTTAGGATACAAGTAATGGAATCCTTAAAGACCCATGCTTCCACCCTGGATATGAAAGGGTGGTGAACGTAAGTGACCTCTACAAGACCCCCTGTACCAAGAGATTTGAGAAGACACTTCCATTCCATCAGTTCCAAATTCAAGGTGTTGGAGACTATCAACGATGCAATGAAAGTATCCAAGAGCTCTTCAGTACCAGTAACTGCACTTACTCTCAGTGTGCCTTCAATGGGGTTTTCTTGCCATCACTTCAAGGGCATTTTGGGGTAAGTTTATGAAATGAAGGGATGGTTTTGGTTCCAAGTTATAGAGTATGTGGCTACAAAGGATTTAAATAATAGGATTTCTTTTCCTCGCACAGAATAATAAGTCCAGGTAAATAATTAAGGGTTAGTTCTGTGGCTCAACAATGTCATGACTTGGGATCAGCTTCTCCACTTGCTTCTTGACCTTCCCGTGGTGCTTCTGTGGTAGCCACTGCTTCAAGTGTCTTCTTCACATGAAAAGCCAACGTAGGAAAGCAGTTCAGAGGCTTCTCTTGTGTGCATCTCTCTCCCATTGTCCAGAAGTGCTAACAGACATCTGTTCAAATCCTATTGCCCAGAACTTGGTAAAATGCACACCTCCAAACCAACCTGTGATAAAGAGAAATGGATTAATATGATTGGTTTTGACAAATTATTATTCATCCACTGGGGAGTCTTTCTGTTTCCTTCTATCTAGGCAAAAATCAAGATTCTGGAAGCAAGGAAGACGGGGGATGGCTCTGGAATAGGCACCCCTTGGCATCTGCCATAGTGGCTTCTCAAATGTCGGAAGCAGAAGCAGCAATCAGATGATTCAGCTGAGGGTTTTCCTCTGTAAGACATGTGGGGGCTGGCGCTGTGGCGCAGTGGGTTAAAGCCCTGGCCTGAAGCACTGGCATCCCATAGAGGCGCCAGTTCTAGTCCCTGCTGCTCCAATTCCTATCCAGCTCTCTGCTAAGGCCTGAGATAACAGTAGAGGATGGCCCAAGTCCTTGGGCCCCTGCACCCAGGTGGGAGCCCCGGAGGAAGCTCCTGGCTTGCTCTGGCTGTTGCAGCCATCTGGGGAGTGAACCAGTGGATGGAAGACCTCTCTCTCTGTCTCCACCTCTCTCTGTAACTCTGTCTTTCAAATAAGTAAAATAAATTTTAAAAAAGACAGGTAGGAAGTGGAGATTCAGGAAAACAGTGAAGGACAGCATCATTTGTATTTCATTTTGAAGAGCTTAGAGGTTTTTTGAATCCCAGCTTCAAATTTTTGCTATTCTTAACTACCCAAGGATAAATTAAAATATTTGAATAAATCTGCCTGTTATTCAAATTTCACATTTTAGACCTGGAGACCAAGCATTATTGTAGTCATAATTTAATAGTATATTGTAAAATTGGTCAATGTAGCAAGTGCCAGTTATTGACTAAGCACTAAACAAGGCTATTTCCAAAAGTTCATGAAACAAATAGAATTAAAAGATTAAAAAAACTTTGAAATTCATACATAGTTTATTCATAATGAAAATTTTCAGTTAAGTTTTTGAAGATCTCTCATAAGCATGCAATTCCAAATTTTTGGCACCAAAATAAACATTTTAATTCTTTTTTCCATGAACTTTTTGAAATCCCCATTATGCCCATTATTTATTCAAGATATCATTCAAAGAAAGAAGGACTTTTGTCTACCTTTGCAGTCTTCCTTCCCTTTCAGAAAATAGATCATTTGTATGGAATGAGGTTAAATTCCCCTCAAGGACCTCAGAAAGAGAGTTTCTTGCAAAGTTTCTGTCACTGTGGAGAGGGCACAGACCCAGTAGTAATCAGACCAGATTTAACTCATGGATTCTTATGAATTGTGAGCTCTTTACTCCCTTGGTCTCTGGCAGAACAATTGGCAGTGTTGTAGATCCTGGCTTACTTACCAGACCACAGCTTCCTTTTCCCTCCAGATTCCTGGAGGAAATAAATGGCAGGACAATGACTGAAAGAGAAATATTTGCTTATTAGTTGGCCCCAAACTTCAATTCAGAACAAACAAAACCCTTGCTTGAATGGCCTGTAGCTGAGCGGGCGCTGGCTACCGACCTCAGACTTTTTGGGCTTGGTACTTGCCTTCTGTCAACTTCCTAGAAGGGGAAGGAGGGTGCCACCGAGGGAGGCAGAGGCCAGGGTTGCTGGAGATAGCCAAGGTCTTTTTCATTCCAGTACTTCTAGCTGTTAGGACCTGTTAGGCCATTGAGACATGAATAGTTAATCCCAAGCTCAATCAAACTGACCTAAAAACCAGTGGAATTTTTATTGCCCACCCATCATTTGGCTGCAAGCCCCTAACCTTGGACATTTCAAACTGCTAAGACAATATATTGTAAATAAATGACTCCTCCAACAGACCTTTCTGCACGTCCCCACCCACCTTATCAAGTCAGTGTGCCCTCTGCATGGCCACTGACCTCTCCCAACAAGATTAAGAGGAGATACAGCCCACTGCCAGGAAGGCTGAAATTCACTTTCAGACCCCACTGTGTTGTGTGTCTGTCCTAAATAAAACCTCTTCCTCCTTGGCTGATTGTCTCTGTCTCTTTTGGTCCTAAGGAATCCTAAAACCTAACACTAGCAAGGAAATTTGATGGAAAAGTCATTGAAAGTGGAATGAAAAGTTTATTTTGGTGCAAGTTGTTAAAACGTCTTTAAAAAGTAATGAAGGATATGTTTTATGAATAAACTATGTGTGCATTTTAAAACTTTCTTCTACCAAAATAAACATCTTTTAATTATACTTTTTCATGAACTTTTTAAAATACCCTCATCTTCAAAATACCTCTGTGTTGACTTTTCAAATTCTCTGAAAGGTTTGCTTCTTGGGGAACATGGCTCAATTCCTGCCTTGAAGCTTAAGCAAACCCTTCTTTGGAAGGATGGAATTTCTTGCCTCTGAATGTGAGTCTTCCAAACAAGGTAGGGAAGGGTAGGGGCTGGAAAAGAGTGGAGGAGCCTTGAGATCCGCCTGGGAGCTTTTCTATTTGGTCCTTTTGTCCATCACTGATAACTGTTCTTCGGTCTTCTGAACTTTAGCATCACAGTCCTTAGTCCTTAGATGAGCTCTCTGCCTTTTTCTGAACAGGATCTTTCCTCTCTGGATACAGTATTTATTTGAAAACCACAATCGGAGAAGGCTTCTATCCACTGAACGACTCCCTAATGGTCGCAACAGCCAGGCTGGGCCAGGCAGGAGCCAGGAGCTGGATCTGGATCTCCCACGTGGGCGCAGGCACCCAAGCACTTGGGTCATCTGCTGCTGCTGTCCCCGGCGCATTAGCAGGGAGCTGGATCAGAAGGGGGGCAGCTGGGACCTCAACCCATGCCCCTCTGGGATGCCGGCACTGAAGGCGGCAGCTTTACCTGCTATGCCACAGCGCCGGCCCCGGAAGGAAGCTTTTAACATCAGTTCCTCTCGGCCCCTGGTCTGGCCCGTGGAGGGTGTCCCATACCACAGCTGCCCCTGCAGGCTGACCAGGAACTTTTTTTTTTTTTTTTTTTTTTTTTTTGAGGGGAACGCGCTTTATGGAGGCGGGCGCTCAGCTCCTCACGCGGATGCGCCAGGAGTAGGTGGTGAGCACGCGCTGGCGCCGCCGCACCACGCACGTGTAGGTGCCCTCGTTGACGGGGTTGGCGATGATGCTCAGCTGCGCCTCGCCCAGCGCCAGGTAGCCGGGGTAGGAGAACTCCAGGGGCTCCTGGTCCTTGTACCAGTGCACTTTGCCTTTCTTGTTCAGGATCTTGTGGCCGCAGCGGAAAGTCACGTTCCTGCCCTCGGGCACCAGCCGGGTTTTGGTCCTGGGGGGTGGCAGGGTGGCAGCCGCCGTCGGGAAGGGGAATGCGTAGCAGAAGTCGCAGCTGCTGGGGCACAGCCTCTTCATGAGCCGCTGGCGGCTGTCACAGAAGCCCCTCCGCGCCCAGGACGCGCACACCCCTGCACCCACATGGGAGACCCGGAAGAAGCTCCTGGCTCCTGGCTTCGGATCGGCACAGCTCCAGCCGTTGCAGCCACCTGGAGTGAACCAACAGATGGAAGCCTTTTCTCTCTGTGTCGTCTTCTCACTGTCTGTAACTCTCTCTCTCAAATAAATAAAATAAAATCTTTTTTAAAAAATAAAAGACTCGGGAAGTCTTAGAGCTAAGTTTGCATTTCCCTTAAGAATTGGCTTTGCATCAATTCTGGCAAAAGAATACCTTCTGGATACTGTCCCCAAAGCCTTAGTCTAAGAGTAGAATCAAGAAGATTTTTTTTAGGCCGGTGCCACAGCTCACTTGGCTAACCCTCTGCCTGCAGCACTTCTACCCCGGGTTCTAGTCCTGGTTGGGGTGCCGGGTTCTGTCCCCAGTTGCTCCTCTTCCAGTCCAGCTCTCTGCTGTGGCCTGGGAAGGCAGTGGAGGATGGCCCAAGTGCTTGGGCCCTGCGCCCGCATGGGAGCCCAGGAGGAAGCACCTGGCTCCTGGCTTCGGATCGGCACAGCGTGCCGGCCGCAGCGGCCACTTGGGGGGTGAACCAACAGAAGGAAGACCTTTCTCTCTCTCTCACTGTCTAACTCTGCCTGTCCAAACAAAAAAAAATTTTTTTTAAAAAAAAGACTTTTTGAGTTGTCTACCACAGCCACACTTAACCTTCTTACTCTTCCTTCCCTCCAGCCACTGGTACTGTTATACTACTTTGTGAATGAATCTCAGTATTCCAAATACCAAGTGGAATCAAATAATATTTGCATTTTTGTGGATTGTTTGTTTCACTTAGTATGGTATCTTCAACAGACCAGTCATTCTTAACCCTTCAATGGGTCATAGGACTCTTTTGAGAATTAGATGAAAGCTAAGAATCTTCTAGGCAGAAAAATGAACATATAAAGGTATATAGAAATTTTTTCTTGCATTTTATTGTTTTTTAAAGGTTTATTTTATTTATTTGAAAGACAGAGTTAGGTAGAGCCAGAGCCAGAGCCAGAGAGAGAGAGAGAGAGAGAGAGAGAGAGAGAGAGTCTTTCATCCACTGGTTCACTCCCTAAGTGACTGCATCTGCCAGAGCTGAGCTGATCTGAAGCCAGGAGCCAGGAGCTTCTTCTGGGTCTCCTATGTGGGTGCAGGAGCCCAAGGACTTGGGCCATCTTCCACTGCTTTCCCAGGCCAAAGCAGAGAGCTGGATAGGAAGTGGAGCAGCCGGGACTCGAACTAGCACCAATATGGGATGCTGGCGCTGCAGGCTGGGCTTTAACCCGCTGCACCATAGCGCTGGCTTCTGCATTTTAAAATAAATTAGAATCCTCTGAGAAGGACCTATGGATTCCAAATTAAGAGCCTTAAAGTGCTTAACCTAGACCAAAAAGAAAATAGAAACCAGAGATTAAAGTCAAACCATGGGGACTGGCGCTGTGGTGCAGTAGGTTAATCCTCCCACTGCCAGAATCCCATATGGGTACCAGTTCTAGTCCCGGCTACTCCTCTTCCAATCCAGCTCTCTGCTGTGGCTTTAGGAAAGCAGTCGAAAATGGCCCAAGTCCCTGGGCCCATGCACTCACTTGGAAGGCCCAGAAGTAGCTCCAGGCTCCTGGCTCCGGATCAACCCAGCTCTGACTGTTGTGGCTATTTGAGGAGTGAACCAGCAGATGGAAGGCCTTTCTCTCTGTCTCTTCATCTCACTGTCTGTAACTCTACCTCTCAAATAAATAAATAAATATTTTTTTAAAAAAAGCAAGTCAAACTATGAGCCAAGCAGGGAAGTGGTTGGGAATGAATATTCTCACAGGTGTCACTGGTCAAGTCCACCTAGAATTACCTAAAGTAGACACACATCTGTGAGACGGATGACCTAGAAATTGACACAGACCCTTCTAAAATGCTTCCTGCCAGGAGTACTTAGCAATATAAGCAGAAAGACCATGTTAGATAAAAAAGTTGGAATGAGTAGTCAAGATAGAATGGGAAGGGAGTGGGACCATGCTGCATCATTAGTTTAGAGCAATATCTTGATTTGAAAAAAGATAATATCTGTTACTTCTGTGACTACAAATGCTTCATTTGATTTATATTTCAAAGTATTATCAATACTTTTTAGTTGGATCTTTGAAAAATGATTTTATTTCATGTCTTTTATTTTTAAGATTCAATATGATTTATATCTAAGAACATGATGATATTCCCTTTTTCCTTCCCTCTCATCCTCCTTACACCTTTTTTTATTTTGATAAATTTTAAATTTATATTACATTTAAAAAGGCTTAATACTTCACTAAATAAGAAGCTTAACAAGGAAAAAGCAAAAGGACCCTAGTTTAGTGGGAATATAGATGTGGCTATAAACAATAATTGAATGGGAAAGTTACCATTTCACCCATATAGTTTTAATCACAGATCATTAAACGTTCTTAACCATAAGATATATTCTTTTTTTTTTTTTTTTTTGACAGGCAGAGTGGACAGTGAGAGAGAGAGAGACAGAGAGAAAGGTCTTCCTTTGCCGTTGGTTCACCCCCCAATGGCTGCTGCGGTCGCCGCACCGCGCTGATCCGAAGCCAGGAGCCAAGTGCTTCCTCCTGGTCTCCCATGTGGGTGCAGGGCCTAAGCACTTGGGCCATCCTCCACTGCACTCCCGGGCCACAGCAGAGACAGCTGGACAGGAAGAGGAGCAAGCGAGACAGAATCTGGTGCCCCGAACGGGACTAGAACCCAAGGTGCCGGTGCCGCAGGCGGAGGATAAACCTATTGAGCCACAGCACCTGCCATAAGATATATTCCTAAGATATAACATTCTTTTTTTATAATTATTTATTTATTTGACAGGTAGAGTTACAGACAGTGAGAAAGAGAGACAGAGAGAAAGGTCTTCCTTCCGTTGGTTCACTCCCCAATGGCTGCCACAGCTGGCGCTGCGCCAATCCGAAGCCAGGAGCCAGGTGCTTCTTCCCTGCCTCCCATGCGGGTGCAGGGGCCCAAGAACTTGGGCCATCCTCCACTGTCTTCCTGGGCCACCCTCCACTGTCTTCCTGGGCCACAGCAGAGAGCTGGACTGGAAGTGGAGCAACTGGGACTAGAACCTGGTGCCCATATGGGATGCCGGCACCACAGGAGGAGGATTAACTAAGTGAGCCATTGTGCCAGCTTCAAGATATATAACATTTTTTTAAAGATTTATTTATTTACTTGAAAGTCAGAGTTACACAGAGCGAAGAGGCAGAGAGAGAGATCTTCCATCCGGTGGTTCACTACCCAGTTGGCCTCAACGGCCAGCGTTGTGCCGATCTGAAGCGAAGGGCCAGGAGCTTCCTCTAGGTCTTCCCATGTGGGTTCAGGGTCCCAAGGACTCAGGCCATCTTCTACTGCTTTCCAAGGCCATAGCAGAGAGCTGGATCAGAAGTGGAGCAGCTGGATCTCAAACTGGTGTCCCTATGGGATGCCAGCATTGCAGGCAGCGGCTTTATCTGATACCCAGCCCCAAGATATAACATTCTTTTTTTTTTAAAGGTTATTTATTTATTTGAGACATAGAGTTACAGACAGTGAGAGTAAGAGAGAGAGAAAGGTCTTCCTTCTATTGGTTCACTCCCCAAATGGCCACAATGGCCAGAGCTGCACTGCTGCAAAGCCAGGAGCCAGGAGCCAGGTGCCGGCAACTTCTTCCAGGTCTCCCACGCAGGTTCAGGGGCCCAAGGACTTGGGCCATCTTCTACTGTTTTCCCAGGCCATAGCAGAGAGCTGGATTGGAAGAGGATCAGCCAGGACTAGAACCAGCGCCCATATGGGATGCCAAGGCTGCAGGCGGAGGATTAACTTACTGTGCCACAGTGCCAGCCCCATAGATATAACATTCTTTTTATTTATTTATTTTTATTTTCCTTATTTTTGACAAGCAGAGTGGACAGTGAGAGAGAGAGACAGAGAGAAAGGTCTTCCTTTTTTTGCCGTTGGTTCACCCTCCAATGGCCACCGCGGTCAGCACGCTGCAGCCGGCGCACCACGCTCATCTGATGGCAGGAGCCAGGTGCCAGGTGCTTTTTCCTGGTCTCCCATGGGGTGCAAGGCCCAAGCACTTGGGCCATCCTCCACTGCACTCCGGGCCACAGCAGAGAGCTGGCCTGGAAGGGGGGCAACCGGGACAGAATCTGGCGCCCCAACTGGGACTAGAACCCGGTGTGCCGGCGCCGCAAGGCGGAGGATTAGCCTGTTGAGCCACGGCGCCGGCCTAGATATAACATTCTTAACCATTGGTTTCACAAAAATATAAAACAAAGTTTTATATATTTGCAGCAATACTGGTACACACAGACATTTCTTTTTTTTCTTCTTCTTCTTTTTTTAATTTTAGCTCCCACATATAAGGGAGAAAATGCAGTATTTGTCTTTTTGGGTCTGCCTTATTTCACTCAACATGATTTCCTCCAGTTGTGTCCATTTTTATGGAAATGGTAAAATGTCAATTTTTTACAGCTGAATAATATTCCTTTGTATGTATACATACATGTATGCATATACATGTCTATACATGCATATGTGTGTACATATACATATACGCATATATACAATGTATTTTCTTTATTCCATTCATATGATGATGGAAACGTTGGTTGATTCTAAATTTTTGCTATTTTGGATATTTACTATAAACCTGGTGGTGCAGGTATCTCTTTCAAACTTTGTGTTCAGGTCTTTTGGGTATATATCCTGTAGTAGGATTGCTGGATCATATGGCAAGTCTATTTCTAGTTTTTAAAGAAATCTTTTCTTTTAAAGAAATCATTTCTTTTCCACAGTGGCTGTACTAATTTACATTCCCATCAATAGTATATAAATGTTCCCCTTTGTCCACATCCTCATCAGCATTGTTTACTCTCTGTGTTTTGGATTTTAGCCATTCTCACAGGGGTGAGGTGATATCTAATTATGGTTTTGATTTGCATTTCCCTGATGCCTGGGGTATGAAGCATTTTTTAATATTTTTGTTGGCCATTTGTATTTCTTTCTTTTTTTATTTAGTAAATATAAATTTCCAAAGTACAGTTTATGGATTACAATGGCTTCCCCCCCATAATTTCCCTGCAACTCACACCCCTCCCATCTCCCATTCCCTTTCCCATTCCATTCACATCAGATTCATTTTCAATTATCTTTATATAAAGAAGATCAATTTAGTATATATTAAGTAAAGATTTCATCAGTTTATACCCACACAGAAACACAAAGTGTAAAAATACTGTTTCAGTACTAGTTATAGCATTACTTTACATTGGACAACACATTAAGGACAGATCCCACATGAGAAGTAAGTACACAGTGACTCCTGAAGTTGATTTAACAATTTGACACTCTTGTTTATGGCGTCAGTAATCACCCTAGGCTCTTGTCATGAGTTGCCAAGGCTATGGAAGCCTTTTGAGTTCACTGACTTTGATCTTATTCTGACAAGGTCATAGTCAAAGTGGAAGTTCTCTCCTCCCTTCAGAGAAAGGTACCTCCTTCTTTGATGGCCCGTTCTTTCCACTGGGATCTCACTTGCAGAGATCTTTCATTTAGGTCTTCTTTTTTTTTTCCCAAAGTGTCTTGGCTTTCCATGCCTACAATACTCTCATGGGCTCTTGAGCCAGATCCAAATGCCTTAAGGGCTGATTCTGAGGCCAGAGTGCTATTTAGGACATGTGCCATTCTATGAGTCTGCTGGGTATCCCGCTTCCCATGTTGGATCGTTCTCTCCCTTTTTGATTCTATCAGTTAGTATTAGCAGACACTAGTCTAGTTTGTGTGATCCCTTTGACTCTTAGACCTATCAGTGTGATCAATTGTGAACTGAAGATGATCACTTGAACTAGTGAGATGGCATTGGTACATGCCACTTCGATGGGATTGTATTGGAATCCCCTGGCACGTTTCTAACTCCACCATTTGGGGCAAGTCCGATTGAGCATGTCCCAAATTGTACATCTCCTCCCTCTCTTTTTCCCACTCTTACATTTAACAGGGATCACTTTTCAGTTAAAATTTAAACACCTAAGAATAATTGTGTGTTAATTACAGAGTTCAACCAATAGTACTAGAACAAAACAAAACAAAAATATTAAAATGGATAAAGTATTACATTGTACATCAACAGTCAGGACAAGAGCTGATCAAGTCACCATTTCTCATACTGTCCATTTCACTTCAACAGGTTTCCTCTTTGGTGCTCAGTTAGTTGTTGCCGATCAGGGAGAACATATGATATTTTTCCCTTTGGGACTGGCTTAATTCACTCAGCATAATGTTTTCCAGATTTCTCCATCTTGTTGCAAATGACCGGATTTCATTGGTTTTGACTGCTGTATAGTATTCTAGAGTACATGTCCCATAATTTCTTTATCCAGTCTACTGTTGATGGGCATTTGGGTTGTATTTCTTCTTTTGAGAATTGTCTATTAAAGTTCTTTGCCCCTTTCTCAACTGGATTGGTTAGGGTTTTTTGTTGTTGTTGAGCTTTTTAAGTTGCTGATGTATTCAGGATATTAATCCTTTGTTGGATAGGTGGCTTGCAAATATTTTTTTCCCATTCTGCTGGATGTCTCTTCACTCTATTGATCATTTCCTTTGCTGTGCAAAAGCTTCTGAGTTTGACAGAATCCCATTTGTTTACTTTTGCTTTTGTTGCCTATGCTTTCAGGATCTTGTCCAAGAAGTTGTTCCCTACTCCAATGTCTTGAAGTGTTTTCCTTACGTTTTCTTCCAGCAACTTCATAGTCTCAGGTCTTCAATTTATGTCTTTGATCCATCTTGAGTTGATTTTTTTGTATATAGTGAGAAGTATGGATCTAATTTTATTCCTCTACATGTTTACATCTAGTTTTGCCAGCATCATTTGTTGAAGAGATTATCCTTACTCCACTGTATGGTCTGAACACTTCTGTCAAAAATTAGTTGGCTGTATGTATGTGGATTAATTTCTGGGCCCTGTATTCTGTTCCTTTGATCTGTGTATCAGTTTTTATGCCCATAACAAGCTATTCTTAATCACTATAGCTTTGTAGTATGCTTTGAAGTCAGGTATTGTGATGCCTCCAGCTTGATTTTTCTTGTTCAGGATCATTTTGGCTATTCAGAGTCTTTTGTGATTCCATATGAGTTTTAGGATTGCTTTATCTAATCATATAAGAAGGTCATCGGTATTTTGATAGGATTGCATTTTATCTGTAGATTGCTTTTAGTAGTATATATATTTTAATAATATTCATTCTTTGATTCCATGAACAAGGGATATCTTTCCTTTTTTTTTCTATCCATGATGATTTCTTTCATCAATGTTTGATAATTTTCATTGTAGATATCTTTCACTTCTTTGCTTAAATTTATTCCTATTTGATTTGGGGGGATGCTATTGTAAATGGGATTTGTTTCTTGATTTCTCTTTCTGTGAGTTCATCATTAGCATTCAAAAGGTTACTGTTTTTCATATGTTTATTTTGTAACCTGCAACTTTCCTGAATTTGTTTTACCAATTCTAACAGCTTTTTGTTGGGGTGTTTAGGTTTTTCTAAGCAAAACATCATGTTTTGTGCAAGCATGGATAATTTGACTTCCTCTTTTCTAATTTTGATGCCCTTTATTTCTTTCTCTTCCCTAATTGCTCTTGCTAAAACTTCCAGTACTGTACTGAATAAGAACGGTAAAAGTGGTCATACTTGTCTTGTTTCAGATTACAGGGGAAGTGCTTTCAGTTTTTCCCCATTCAGTATATTAGCTGTTGGTTTGTGATATAGCCTTTATAATTTTGAGGAATCTTCTTTCTACAAAGAATTTGTGGAGAGTTTTTATCATGAAGGAGTGTTGAACCTTCTCAAATGCTTTCTCTGTATTGAGATGACAATATGGCTTTTGTTGTTCATTCTATTGATGTGATTTATGATGCTTATTGATTTGCAAATGTTGAACCACTCTTGCATTTCTGGGATAAATCTCATTTGATTGTGATGTGTACTCTTTTTTATATGGTTTTGGATCAATTTGCTAATATTTTGTTGAGAATTTTTGCATCTATGTTCATTAAGGATATAGGTCTGTAGTTTTCATGTCATTATCTTTGGTTTTGGTATCAAAGTTATGCTGGCCTCTTAAAAAGAGTTTGGGAGAGTCCCATCCTGTTCAATATTTTGGAATAGTTTGAAGAGTATTGGAGTTACTTCCTCCTTGAATGTTTTGTAGAGTTCAGTAGTAAAGCTATCAGGTCCTGGACTTTTCCTCAGTGGAAGCTTCACTTTGATTACCACTTCAGTATCATTGCTTGTTATGGATCTCTTTAGGCTGTCTGCATACTCTTGATTTCATGTTTGTAGATTATATAAATCCAGGAATTTATCCATTTCTTCAATATTTTCCAGTTTATTAGCATATAGTAGTTTATTAGTTTATTATCATAGTAGTTTCTTTTAATCCTTTGTATTTCAGTGGTGTCATTGAAATGTCTCCTTTTTTCATCTCTAATTTTATTCATTTGAGTTTTTTCTCTTTTTTCTTTGTTAGTCTGGCTAGAAGTTTATCTATTTTGTTTATCTCCTCAAAAATACAACATTTTATTTTGTTTGTGTGTGTGGGTTGGTTTGTTTGTTTTTTTGACAGGCAGAGTTAGACAGTGAGAGGTGAGAGAGAGAGAGACAGAGAGAAAGGTGTTCCTTTTTCTGTTGGTTCACCCACCAAGTGGCCACTACAGCTGGCACGCTGCGCTGATCCGACGCCAGGAGCCACGTGCTTCCTCCCGATCTCCCACGCGGGTGCAGGGCCCAAGCACTTGGGCCATCCTCTACTGCCTTCCTGGGCTTCAGCAGAGACTTGGACTGGAAGAAGTGCAACTGGGGACAGAACCAGCACCCCAACCAGGACTAGAACCCAGTGTGCCGGTGCCACAGGCGGAGGATTAGCCTAGTGAGCCGTGGCGCCAGCCTGTGTGTGCGTGTGTTTTTAGTCTCAATTCCATTTGTTTCTGCTCTGATCCTTATTATTTCTCACCTCCTGCTGATTGGGGTTTGGTTTGTTTTTGTCTTTCTAAATCTTTAAGATGCATCATTAAATCTTTGAGACATTTCTCTTTTTTTAATGTAAGCACTTAATGCTCTAAACTTTCTTCTTAATACTTCTTTTGCTATATTCCACAGTTTTGATATTTTTTTTCATTTTCACTTATTTCAAGGAAGTTTTTCATCCCCTTCTTAATTTCTTCCATGACCCATTGATCATTCAGTAGCATGTTGTTTAATTTCCAGGTATGTATGAGTGTTCTATTATTCTTCTTGTTGATTTCTAATCTTTTATTCCTTTATGGTCTGAGAAGATACATGGTATGATTTCAGTCTTTTTAAGTTTGCTGAGACTTGATTTGTGACCTAATATGTGGTCTATCTTAGAAAATGTTCCATATGTTGATGGGAAGAATGTGTATTCTGTAGCTGTTGGGTGAAATGTCTTGTAAATATCTATTAAGTGTATTTGCTTGATAGAATGTTTCATTTTTCCCCCAGAAACCTTTTATTTAAGGTATACAAATACATTTCATAAATACAGCTTTAGGAACATAGTGATTCATTCCACCAGACTCACCCTCTCACCTGCACCCTTCTTCCTTCTTCCTCCTCCCTTTCCTATTAAAATGTTTCAACTCTGATGTTATCTTTATTGATTTTTTAAAAGATTTATTTTATATATTTGAAAGACAGAGTTACAGAGAGAGGTAGAGACAGAGAGAGAGAGAGGTCTTCCATCTGTGTATCTTTCCCCAATCACTTTAAGGACAATATGCCTTAGAGAAGACCTCTTTTGGTTGAGTCTGCATAGGCTTGTTTGAGCTTCTTGTATCTGGATGTCTATGTTTCTTTCAAGACCTGGGCAATTTTCAACTATTACCTGATTTAGCAGGTTCTCAATGCCTTTTTCCTTTTCTTCCTCTTCAGGAATACCTATCGTGTGGATATTTGGTCATTTAATGGTATCCCATATTTCACATAGACTTTCTTCATTTTTTCATTCTTTTTATTTTTATTTATGATTCAGTTATTTCAAATTTGGATTGTTTCAAAATTCTTGTCCTTGAGGTCAGAAATTCTTTCCTCCCCTTGGTCTATTCTGCCGTTAAAACTCTCAATTTTATTTTTTGCTTCACTGGTTGAAGATTTCATCTTCAAAATTTCTATTTGATTCTTCTTAATGAGTTCTATCTCCTTAGTAATATTTTCTTCCATGTCACTCATTGATTTCCTCACTTCCATAATCTATCTGTATTCTCTTACATCTCATTGAGTTTTCTTACAATCATTATTTTGCATTCTATGTCATTTCATAGATTTCCTTCAGTTCAGGATCTAATTCTGGATTTTTATTATGTCCTTTTGGAGGTATGTTATCTTGCTTCTTCATGTCCTCTGTGTCCCAACATTGATGTTTGCCCATCTGGTATATCAATCTTTTCGTCTTTAGGAATAGGTTTTATTGTAAAATAATTATGGTTTAGCTGAAATGCAGGATTTCACTTGGCTTGTTACATTGGCTCTGGACCTAGGTGAGCCCAGGAGTATAATGTCTGAATGATTTCTTTTGTCTTCATCAGTGTCAGCTGTTTCTATAAGTAACACAGTGGACTAATCTGCAGTTCATAGGGATCGAAGTGTAACTTTGAGATAAGGGTTTCCTTGTATGTATATCATGTTCCATACAGAGTTCAGTGTCAGGCTTCCTGGTGAATGTGGTAGCCAAGGCATTGTTTGAGGGAGACAGTGTGGCTGCCCCCTTGCCCTACTGCCAAGCCTGAGTGATGCTGGGGTTTGTGGCACCAATTGCTGTGGCTCTAGGATTGTGTGATATGGATAGACCTTTTCTCAGGTCCTGCTAGGAGAGACCAGCTGGTTCTGGGACTTATAATACCAACAGCCCTGGTCCTATGTCTAGGGGCTATGAGGTGTTCCAGTCCTACTGGGTAACAACAAGGTATACAGGAGATTTTGCCCTGGAGGGTGAGTCCAGAGAGGTGGAAAGCAGGTAGGTTCTGTCCTAGACCCACCAGGTAGATTCCAGTGGCACCAAGAAATATTGAACATATTTTTACAGTCCTGGTATTGTAGGGTATAGTGGGGTCATTACCCAGGTCTCCTAGGGTGGGAGTAGATTTTTTTTATGGGCTTGCTTCTGATGTTAACCCCCAGGAGCCAAGGTTAATCCCCCATACTCCTGTAGTGTGCAAACGTAGCTCTGGGCCTAATATTCCAAAACTCCCACAGCTGCAGGATGCAAGGGATATGTCCTTTGCCCCACACATTGCCCTGCCTCTGACTGTGTGTGATGCTGATAGGAGAACAGAGGTGTGCTGCTTGACTTTCTGCTGTTGAGTATGGTGCTCTGTGGGAGTCAGAGAAGGGAAGGAAGCAAGTTGGCTTCCCAGCACCAGTTGCTAAGACCCCAGTCAACTCTCTAGGCTGAAATAAAAGTGGTGACTGTGGAATTCCCTCAGCTAAAACTGAGCAGCAGGTGCGCAGCATTTTTTTTCCTATCTTGAAGTGGCAAATGGTGGCTCACAGGGGCCGGTGCTATGGCTTAGTAGGGTAAGCCTCTACCTGCAGTGCCAGCATCCCATATGGGTGCCAGTTTGTGTCCCGGCTACACCTCTTCCAATTCGGTTCTCTGCTTGTGGCCTGGGAAGGCTGTGGAGATTGGCCCAAGAGGTTGGGCCCCTGCATTCACGTGGGACATCCGGAGGAGGCTCTTGGCTCCTGGCTTTGGATCAGCCCAGCTGCAGCCATTGCAGCCATTTGGGGAGTGAATCTCTCTGCCTCTTGCTCTCTCTCTAACTCTGCCTCTCAAATAAAATCTTTTAAAAAAAGAAAAGATGGTGGCTTACAGCTGGCAGCGGGCTGGCCTGCGTGGCTGCCTGCAGCCACATCTCTGTCTTCTCCCACAAAGTCTTTTTTTTTTTTTAACTTCATTGAAAATTTCTGTCAGACCCCCTGGAAACTTAGTAATTCCTTTGTTCTTGTCATACCCCAGAGCAGCTTTAGTTATTGTGGCTATACCCTATTTAGCCATCTTGGATCTCCCCCACAAGTTTTTTGAAATAGAACTTAAGAAAATATTTATTATTGCATATTATATGTCCACTGTCTTAAAAATCACACTTTACAAAATGTTTAAAGTAAAAACTAAAATGTCTTTCTCTTATGGTGGGTGTTGTGGTGCAGCATGTTGAACTATCACTTAGGACTCCTGCATCCAATATCAGAGTGCCCTGCTTCTGATCCAGCTTCTTACTAATGAGCCTGAGAAGGAACAGATCCTTGCCACCCATGTGGAAGGCCCAGATGGAATTTCTAGTTCCTGGCTTTGGCCTGGCCAAGCCTTGGATAATGTGGGAATTTGGGGAGTGAATCAGTTGGTGGAAGTTTTCTCTTTCTCACTGTATGTGTGTGTATATCCTTGTAAATCTGCTTTTCAAATAAATCTTTAAAAAAAAAAGTCTTCCTCTCCCTCTTGCAAGAGGCCTATGCTGTGGCATAGTGGGTAAAGCCACCGCCTGCAGTGCCAGCATCCCATATGGGCACTGGTTCGAGTCCTGGCCTTTCTACTTCTGATCCAGCTCTCTGCTATGGCTTGAGAAAGCAGCAGAAGATGGCCCAAGTCCTTGGGCTCCTGCACCCACATGGGAGACCCAGAAGAAGCTCCTGGCTCCTGGCTTCAGATTGGCCCAGCTCTGGCTATTGCAGCCATTTGTGGCATGAACCAGTGGATCGAAGATTCTTTCTCTCTCTGCCTCTCTATAACTCTCTGCCTTCCTTTTTTTTTTTATTTATTTGACAGAGAGTTAGACAGTGAGAGAGAGAGAGAGGTCTTCCTTCCGTTAGTTCACCCCCTCAAATGGCTGCTACAGCTGGAACTATGCTGATCCGAAGCCATAAGCCAGGTGCTTCTTCCTGGTCTCCCAGGCGGGTGCAGGTGCCCAAGTACTTGGGCCATCCTTCATTGCCTTCCCAGGCCACAGCAGAAAGCTGGACTGGAAGGGGAACAACTGGGACTAGAACCCGGCACCCATATGGGATGCCGGCACCACAGGCAGAGAATTAACCAAGTGAGCCACGGCGCTAGCCCCAACTCTCTGCCTTTCAAATAAATCTTTTTTTTTTTTTTTTTAAAGGATACAGAGGCTCTACAGCAAACCACAGTTTCAGTACACTTGAATTTCTACCACTTGCTAGCCCATTACCTTAAACCAGTTATTTAACCCATTTGGGCCTCACTGTTCTCCATCTGTCAGAAAAAAAAGAAAAAGAAGAAAACAAACCCAATCATAGAGTGAACTTTCCCAGGCATTGCTGTTGCATGTCCATGTACATAGATATCTAACCAGTCTGTCAGTCACAGAGATTTACTGGCTGTAGATTCTTGGCAGTGTTCTAGGGACCAGAGGCAAAGAGCAGTCTTCTGACTCATTTAGAGAGCTCTTGCCTATGCCAAGTGCCCTGTTAGTGGGACAGATTTATCAGAGAACAAGGCAGATTCTGGCCCTGCTATCACAGAGCTGACATTTTAGAGGACAGGGAGATAAGAAACCAGAAACTCAAACAAAAGCAAATCAAACTCTGGTAACTGCGGGGAAGGAGGAAATAGAGTCCTCTTTAAGGGAATAACAGAAGGTCCTAGACTACGCTTGCAGTAAGAGACTGAGGAGAAGATGTAGAAGTTAAGGGAATTTCAGCAGAAGGAGTAGCAACTGTGCAGGCCCTGGCAGTGACTGAAGGTCACGATGGCTGTGGTGTGGTGGGCAAGTTGAGCAGGGGTCTGAGATGGCGTTGGGAGAGGTGGGCAGGGTTAGAGTATGCCTGGCCTGAGAGACCTTGTTGAAATTGGACTTTATTCTAAGCATAATTAGGAGACACTGAAGGCTTTAAGCAGGGGGTTGATAAAATAATTTTTTTATAAACTATGGGTGGATTGGAATAGGACTGAGAAAGTAATGTGGAAACCAATTAAAAGATCATTTTCTCCACAACTAGAGATGATGACAGCTTGAGTTAAGATAATAGGCTATACCATCTTTTTCTGTAACTGACATATAATAATATTTAAAGTATTGGAATTCCCAAATGCATGGGATGTAGAGGTTACCTTTCAGAGTTCCTGGAGAACTCAGCTTCCCAAAGGAATGAGCACACCAATTCTGAGGCTAAATGTATATACAGTTTATTTGTTTTCTTTCTGTAGAGTTGAGTTCTTTATATATATTTTAATATTAATCCCTTACCAGATATGTGGCTTACAAATATTTTCTCACAAGTTGTAGGTTGTCTCTTCAATCTATTATTTTTTGTTGTTGCACAGAGGCTTTTTTTTGTAATCCCATTTGTGTATTTTTACTTTTGTTGCCTGCACCTTTGGAGTTAAATCTAAAAAATCATTGCCTCGACCAACGTTACAAAAGTTTTCCTCTTTGGGTCTAGTAGTTTCAGTGTCAGCTTTTTTATTTATTTTTAAACTACTGTGAGTTGATGTTTGTCTATGATGTGAGATAAATAGCCAGTTTTATTCTTTTTCATATGAGTATCCAGTTTCTCCAATGCTATTTTATTGGGGAGACTTTTTCTATTTGTATATTCTTAGAACCCACTGTAAAAAATCAGTTAACCATAGATGGATGGATTCAATTCTGGGTGGATATATCTGTTTTTATGCCAGTACCATCCATTTTAATTACTGTCATTTTGTAGTGTAGTTTGAAATGGCATAGTATAGTGCTTCCAGCATTATTCTTTTTGTTCACAATTGCCTTGGATATTTGGTTTTTTTATGGTTCCATATGGATTTAAAAAAATTTTTTTCTGTACCTATGAAAAATGACACTGGAATTGTGATAGGGATTACATTGACTTTGTAGATCACCTTGGATAGAATGGAAATTTTAACAGTATTAATTTCTTCCAATCCATGAACATGAGCTATCTTTCCATCTGTTTATGTCTTACTCAGTTTCTTTCATTGTTTTATAATTTTTAGTCTTTTTTGAAAAATCTTTCACCTCAGTTAAATATACTCCTAAGTATTTTATTTTTGTAACTGTTATAAATGGAATTATTCTTTTTGATTTCTGTTTCAAAAATTTCACTGTTAGGCCGGCGCCGTGGCTCAACAGGCTAATCCTCCGCCTTGCGGCGCCGGCACACCGGGTTCTAGTCCCGGTCGGGGCGCCGGATTCTGTCCCGGTTGCCCCTCTTCCAGGCCAGCCCTCTGCTGTGGCCTGGGAGTGCAGTGGAGGATGGCCCAGGTGCTTGGGCCCTGCACCCCATGGGGAGACCAGGAAAAGCACCTGGCTCCTGGCTCCTGCCATCGGACGAGCGCGGTGCGCCGGCCGCAGCGCGCCGGCCGCGGCGGCCATTGGAGGGTGAACCAACAGCAAAGGAAGACCTTTCTCTCTGTCTCTCTCTCTCACTGTCCACTCTTCCTGTAAAAAAAAAAAAATTTCACTGTTAGTGTATAAGAATTTTGGAATATTGATTTTGTATCCTACAAATATAGTGAATTCATTGATCAGTTTTATCATCTTTTGGTGATTTTCTAGGGTTTCTGTATGTAAAATCATGTCATCAGCCAACAGTGACAGTTTATTTCTTCTTTCCTGTTTATATGACTTTCATTTTATTTTGCCTTATTGCTTTGACAAAGACCTCTGAAACTATATTGAATAGCAGTAGCAAGAGTGGGTATCATTATGTTGTTCTGAATCTTAGAGGAAAGGGTTCTGTTTTTTCACCCTTGACTATAATGTTAAGCAGGGTTTACTGTATATGATCTTTATTGTGTGGGAGTACAGACCCTCTATTCCTAATTTGTTGAGTATTTTTATCATGAAAGGATGTTCAGATGTGTCAAGTGATTTTTCTCCATTTCCTGTAAATTTTGTCCTTGATTTTTTCAAAAGATTTACTGATTCTGAAAGTCAGAATTCCAGAGAGGGAGAGAGAGACAGAGATACCTCCCATCTGCTGGTTCAATCCTCAGATGACCACAATAGCCAAACCAGCACTGGGCCAACGAACCAGGAGCTTCAACCAGGCTTCCCACATGGGTGGCATGGGCCCAAACACTTTGGTCATCTTCCGCTGCTTTTCTCAGGCCATTAGCAGGTAGCTGGATCAGAAGTGCACCAGCCAGGATATGAACTGGCACCCATATGGGATGCCATTACAACACAATGCCAGTTCCCTTTGATTTTTTTAAAGTGGTATATCACATTTATTGGTTTTCAGATGTTAAACCATTCATGCATCCCAGGGATAACTCTTACTTGATCATGATTAATATCTGTTTAAAGTATTGTTGAATTTGGTTTACTAAAACTTTGCTGTGGAATTTGCATTTATTTTCATCAAGAATGTTGGCCCATAGTTTTCTTTTTATTTTATTTATTTATTTATTTATTTATTTATTTATTTTTGACAGGCAGAGTTAGACAGTGAGAGAGAGAGAGAGAGAGAAAGGTCTTCCTTCCATTGGCTCACCCCTCAAATGGCCACTACGGCTGGTGCGCTGCGCCGATCCGAAGCCAGGAGCCGGGTGCCTCCTCCTGTTCTCCCATGCAGGTGCGGGGCCTTCCTGGGCCACAGCAGAGAGCTGGACTGGAAGAGGAGCAACCAGGACAGAATCCGGCGCCCCAACCGGGACTAGAACCCGGGGTGCTGGTGCCACAGGCGGAGGATTAGCCTGGTGAGCCGCAGCGCTGGCCAGTTTTCTTTTCTTGTGATGTCTTTGTCTGGCTTTGGTATCAGGATAATGCTGGTGTCAGATGGGGAAGGTACCTAAAGAGACATTTTTCAAAAAAAAAAAAAAAGACCTAAGAATGACTAATAGCATTACAAAATGCTCAATATCACCAATTATTATGTGGATTCAAATTCAAACCACAATAAGATACCATCTTACATCTCTTAGAATGGCTGTTATATAATGAAAGATAAGTGTTGGTGAGGAAACAGTGAAAAGGGAGGCTTTGTAAACTGTTGGTGGGAATGTAAGTTGTACAGCTATTACAGAAAACTGTGTGGAGATTCCTCAAAGGAATACAAATAGAATTATCATATCATCCTATAATCCCACTTCTGGGTACTTACCCAAAAGATACGAAATCAGTATGTTGAATAGATGTCTATGCTTCCATGTTCATTAAAGCACTGTTCACAGTAGCCAATTTATGGAATCAATCTAAGTGTCCATCAATGGAAGAACAGATAAAGAAAATGTGGCACATATCTGTGTGTGTGTCTGTGTAATATTACCATTAAAAACTAAAGAAAATTAAAGAAATCCTGTTATTTGTGACAATGTAGCTGGAAGTGAAGAACAGTATACTAAGTGAAATAAAGAGAAACAAATACTGCATGTATTCACTTATATGTTAAATATAAAAAAATAAAGAAATCATAGCTGCAGAGTAAAATGGTGGTTATCAGAGGCTGAGATGAGGACTGAAGGGTACAAATGCTCAAACAGGAGGATTAAGTCTGAAATTTGTTTAGATCTGTTGCTTGGTGTGCATAAATATAACTAATAGTTGGGTATTGTACATTTCAAGATAGTTAAGAGTTAAGTTTCTTTTTTTTAAAAAAAAGATTTATTTATTTGAAAGAGTTACAGAGAGAGAGAGAGAGAGAAAGAGAGAGAGAGGTCTTCCAACCACTGGTTCATTTCCTAATTAGCTGCAAAGGCTGGAGCTGTGCCGATCCCAAGCCAGGAGCCAGGGAGCTTCCTCTGGGTCTCCCATGAGGGTGCAGGGCCACAGCAGAGAGCTAGATTGGAAGTGGAGCAGCTAGGACTCGAACAGGCACCCACGTGGGATGCCACCACTGCAGGCAGTTGCTTTACACACTACACTGCAGCACCGGCCTCTAAGAGTAAATTTCAGATGTTCTCATTGCAAAAAAAATAAAAAGTCAAACATTTGCGCTGATGCATAGGTTAATTAGGCTGATTTAATTATGCTATATCATATTCTGAAGTCGTAAGTACACATTACTATACTTTGTCAATATATAATAAAACTTTTCTTTAAATATATAGAGGTATAAAAAGCAATATTGTCCAAAGGGAAAAATATTGGAAATCAAGAGAATATTCACCATTAGGATGTTGTTGAATGAATTAAGATACATCTACACCATAGACTCATAGAGGTCCCCAGCTGACTTGGAGGGATTTTCACAATGACTTGTGGAGTAAGATAAGCAAGAATCAGGTGTAGGCATTTGGCCTAGTAATTAAGGCACATTTGGGATGTTTATATCCCATATCAGAATACCTGTGTTCAAGTCTAACTCTGCTTCTGATTCCAGCTTCCTAATAATACACACCCTGAGTGGCAGCAGATAATGGCTCAAATAGTTGAGTCCCTGCCATAGGAGACCTGTTACGAAACACTTCCAAAAGCAGCCCTGCTGTCATGTGCAGCAAGCCAATTCCTGACATGAGGGTAATAGAAGAAAGCAGTTTAGTTTTCATTGAATAAAGCAAAGAAAGAATAGGGCCTCTATCAGTTCCCCAAGGAATTAAGCGCAGTGAATCTTACAGATTTGGGGTTGAACAGCACATGATAAACTCTTGGACTTTCTATGATGAGGCCAGATGTGACTTCAACCTTAGCATTGTACCATTCCTTTAATTTAGTGATTTAATCTTTATCAAGGAGTTGACTAGTAATCAGAAAAGGAAAGAGAAGTACAAGCTGAGGGAGATGTTTTGGGGCCTTGTAAAAGTCTGTGTCAAGGGCATTAAGGATAGGTGTTTAGTTCTGGACATGGATTGAGTTCTTGGTTCCTGGCTTTCGGCCTAATCCAGGCCTGGATGTGGCAGACATTTGGGGATAAGTCCGCAGATGGGAGTTCACTCTGTCTCTCAGTCTAGGTCTCTCTTTTGGGTAGCAGGGACTTAAGTACTTGAGCCATCACTGTTTTCTCCCAGTGTGCACAATAAAGCCTTCTAATTTTTCCATTCACAGACAACTCTTAAAATCTTTGTACAGAATTTTCTAGTCAATTAAAAATTAATGTATACAGTTTTAAAAAATGGGAATGTAACCCCTTCTTTCTTTTCCTTCTTCCCGATCTTATTTCTGTCTTGTTCTCACATTACAATTGAGACAGACAACTGCCAAATGGCTTAGAAATGTGTGTCAGTAGCAAGGTGAGCCCTCTTCCAGGAAGGAAACAGCCATAGGATCGGAATGTCATGTGATTTCCAGGCACTAGCACCAGGGGTCTGGCCATCAGGAGAGCAAGTCAACACCACCACTCTGTCAGACACAGCCTAAAACTCTGCAATTTTTTTTTGTAGGCATTTTCAGCTTTTTATTTTGTGATGAATTTTTTAAACTTGACATCAGGAAGCTCTTCAGAACAAGCGGTGAAGACGATGGTAAATTTCTGCTCTAGGCCCTGGGAGGAGGTAAGAGGCTGTAAACAGCAGCTATCACAGTTGCCCTGTGCCCTTGACAGCATGGAGAACATGTCTGCTCTTCCATTCACACTGGTGTGATCAAGAGCCAGCAAATGTTAGAGAAGTTCAGATGATGGACTAAGGAATACATTTATAGGCATTCCTTGATAACTTGACTTGCAGAAGCTTAAATAAGGTCTTATTTTCCTCACCTAATCTGAAGTTCAACAGTAGGCATGGGGTCAACAGTTTGACTTTGTCTCAGCCATTGCTTCTTCAGTTCTGTTGTTATGCCTGTTTCCACATGAACACAAGATGATTGCTATGTCGTCAGGCACCACTGCAGTGCTCAAAGGTCAGAGTGGCAGGACCAGGTACATCTGTTCCCTTATAGAGGAAAGTAAAAGCTAACCCAGAAGACCCTTGGCAGTCTTTCCCTTATATTTCATTGGCCAGGATTGGCCGAGAAAGAAAAATGCAGGATTTTACGACTGGCTGAGAGCTTTATACTCACCATGAACCCACTGCAAAGAATATACAACTACTCCCCTAGAGCCAACTCCTTAATCAGAGTCCTAGTGACAAGGAAGATGGATAATTAATAGAACCTAGCACACACACAAGGTTTCTTCTATGCTTTTATAAATTTAAAACACAAATTTGTTCCTAACCAAGGCAGTGAGTCATTTAAGAGCCAGCAACACCTGATGAACGCTTCATGGGAGGAAAGACTCAAGGGATCCACTGTGGTTCTGAAAGACACATCAGCTAGGGCAGTTCAAGCCCAGTTGTTTTTAAGTTGACACTGTTGCAAAAGTGAATGGTGCTTTCATTTGCAAGAACTAGTGTAATTAAAAGTGGATATTTGCCCTTGTCTGCAATGACAAAGAGGGAAAAAAAAATGTGAAAGAACCTGGAGGTTTGGGATTCTCTCCAAGTATCTGGAGTTAGAACATGAAAGAAGTGGTCAGAGTCTTCCACAGGAGCTGCTCAAACTGTGCCTCCGCCTTACAGGAGGCTTTCTCTTTCTCTTTCTCTCTCTCTCTCTCTACCCCTTCCTCGCATCCCTCCCCTCCTCTCCTCTCCTCTCTTTGAAGCTGCTGGTGATCTCTGCAGGAAGATGAGCGTCTTGGAATGGAGGCAGCTTGAGACTAGGCCTAGTGTGACTGCTCAGGAAATTTAGGCTGCTCTTCAAAAACAAAACAAAGCAAAAACAAACAAAAAACTACTTATAGTTCTGAGTGGAAAATTATGTAAGATCTCCTCCTTAACCACATCTAGCTTTCACAGATTCTTATTTACTTGAGAGGTGCAGAGACAGAGACAGAGAAAGCTCCACTGTTGGTTTATTCCTCAAATGCCTCTAATGACTGGGAACTAAGCAGGTCTCTCAAATGGGTGGCAGGAACCCAATAACTTGAGCCATCAACACTGCATTCCAAGGTCATGAGGAACCAGAGCCAGCAATTGAACCAAGGTTCTCCAGTATACAATGTGGGTTCCTTAACAACTAGGCTAAGTGTCTGCTTCCACAACTGATTTTTACTTTTTATTTTTACTGATTTTTATTTTTACTGATTATGCTAGACTGGGCATGTTTATATGCAGATTTATAGGTCTCACGTAAGCCACTTGAGAAATTGTTCAGAGGCCCTGGAACAGTAGGATTAGAAAGGCTGACATTTGGCCGGTGCTGCGGCTCAATAGGCTAATCCTCCGCCTGCGGCCCTGGCACCCCAGGTTCTAGTCCCGGTTGCCCCTCTTCCAGTCCAGGTCTCTGCTATGGCCCGGGAGGGAAGTGGAGGATGGCCCAGGTCCTTAGGCCCTGTACCCACATGGGAGACCAGGAGGAAGCACCTGGCTCCTGGTTTCGGATCAGATTGGAGGGTGAACCAACGGAAAAAGGAAGACCTTTCTCTCTGTCTCTCTGTCTACTCTTTCTGTCAAAAATATAAAAATAAAAATAAAAATAAAAATAAAAATAAAGAAAGGCTGACATTTGAGAGAAATTATGAAACATTTTGGGAGGGGAGGTTGTAGGGTCAGACCCACACCCTGCTTCAGAGCCTAGGATGTTAAGGTCAATGTTATGACTTGGGTTCATTCTTCCCTACTGTACTGTCCACCTGTTTGGAAGCATAGTTTTGTTAAATACTGTTATGAACTCTTTCTTCTTTTCCTCCCAATTCCAACATGAGGTAGAACTGCCACTTGGTATACTTTACTTCCTGGAATGTCTCTTCTAAACACCACTGACAGAGAGAGAACTAAACATTTGTGAAGCATATAAGTAGGGTACCCCAAATCATTGAGTCCTTGAGGTGGCAAAACTAGAAAAGTGAAAGGGACACATCATAGTTGTCTTCTGGTGGATTAATATAAAGTTAGGAAAATGTTTCTGCAACCAGATAGTGGCCACTTTCTTACTCTGAAAGCCTGTTCATCTAACACCTGGCTGGCCCAAGAGAACAGTGCTGTAAGATCCTATGTGTCCCAATAACTAGGTATTTGTCAGTAGACTGTGGATCTTGACATTCAACCTCAAGAGGACAGAGGAGTTGAGAGAGTAGAGTGAGCTTCCAACCCCAATCTGAAGAGCACATAGCAATGAGTCCACAAGCATGAATATGACTGATTCTCAGTTCCGAATGCCTTTGGCATCTATGTTGTTGGCTACTACTACAATTAACCCTCAGACTGTATAGCCGATGCACAGCTTTCCAGCAGATGAACAGGAATGTTGAAGAGTTCAGGGAAATTAGGCCAAAATTACATCCCCACCCCACCCCACTCCCAGGATAGGCCAGTCTTTAAGAATTTTTGGTGCTAACAAGTTTAAAGTTGAGCCCAAATGAATTCTTAGAACTCTGTAAGCCATAGGCATTTTTCTTTGACAGGCCCACCAAGACTACATTTAGCAGTAGAGATCTTTCCATCCCCTGCTACTCCCCAACAAGTATAATGCAGTTACAGAAAAGAAGAGATAGAGACCTGGATAGTCAGTTTCAACTGATGTCCACATCAAGGTCTCATAAGAATGAACCTGCAGAGGAGTTAATAAAATGAGAGTTTCCAGGACTTTAATGAAAAGACAGGTCCCAGGGCCAGCACTGTGGTGTAGAAGGTTAAGCTGCCTGTATTGCTGGCATCCCATTTGGGTGCTAGCTCAAGTCCCGCGTGTTCTACTTCTGATCATGTACTTAGGAAAGCAGCCACAGATGGCCCAAGTCCTTGGGTCCCTGCCACCCATGTGGGAAACCTGTTTACAGCCAACCTAGCACCAGCCATTGCAGCCATTTGAGGAGTGAAGTAGCAAATGAAGCTCGCTCTCGCTCTCTCTCTCTGTATCTATGCCTTTCAAATAAGTAAATAAATCTTAAAAAAAAAAAAAAAAAAGAAAAGAAAAAGAGAAAAGACAGATTCCAGACTGAGTCATTTCAAGAATTTCATTAGATTAGGGAAAGATAGACTAGAGAAGTTGGGGGCAGGAAGGAACCCAAGGAGACACAGATCCTAGTTAGCAGTGGCGTTTACAGATGGGATGTCCCTTGGGAGAAGAGGCAAATCTTAGAAAATGGAGGAATTTAGGCCTCCAGGAGACATTACATATAAAACAACTGACATAGTTCCTAGTATATAATCTATGCTTAGGAAATGTTAGTTCTCTTTCTACCTAGTGTGGCCACGAGGGGATGCCTATCTCAGGAGCCTTAAAAAGAATGGGGAAGAAGCCAACTCTGGGCTAAGCTAATGGTGCTCTGGCCTGTTGTTCTCTAAATTAGGGCAGGAGCAGCAACCAGGGCAGGCTGTGGGCACCAGGTGTATAATCACAGCAGCTAAGAGAGGTAAGGACAAGGAGTGGCAGGCAGCTCTTAATATCCTCAGTAGGGAATTGGATGAGGGACTCAAACAAAATGACCACTTTGTGTGACTCATGGCCCCCCCCCCCCAAATTAAGAGGTTAATAAGGGTTTTAAAATTGGTGAAATGCTGGTACTTTTAGCAGTTAAGTACTTCCTAAACAGTGTCCTACAGCTATGACTGAAACTTTACTGTGTTTGTGACGCACCTGAGAATGAAATGAAAATGCAGAGTCTGAGTTGGTAGTTCTGGGATGAAAGTTCCCAAGTTCCCAGGAATGATGGTGCTGCCAGTTCAGGAACTAAATGGAAGCGCCAGGCCTCTGTTATGCTCTCTCTTGAAGAAAGTTACAGAGGCTCCCGGCCAGGGAGATTCTGATGAAACACAGATTTCTTTCATAAAATATGGTTTCATGGATTTTAACGTGATTATGGAACTCCAAGTTTAGGGTATGGAAATGGACACTAAAATCCAGTGTTTCTAACCTATAAGACCACAGGGACTACTTTTTTCATGGAGCTCAGAACTCTGAAAGAAAAGCTACCCCAAAGACCCTAAACTGTATGCCCTACAGCCACTGAGGGAGAGCAGTACCACCCTCGAAGCCCTCTGGGAGAGGCCAGCCCTCGGGCCCCTGTGAGGTAGGGGCTTTCTCCTGTCTTCATCAGGTCCAGTAATGACAGAGCTGTGGTGCCTGTTGTACAAATATGAGGTCTCCTTCATTTCACTTCTAGATAAAGACATCTTTTGTTGGAGTAAAGGAAAAGTACCTGAGTGAATACTGCTTTTCGGGCTCCTACATCCTGGTCCTCCTTCTGAAAGGCTATAATTTCACAGCCAGTTCCTGGGAGAACATTGATTTCATGGGCAAGGTAAAATTTGGCTATCCACGGGGTTGAGGGAAGTTTAGCGTAGTGATTGAAACAACTCTGGGTTTGAAAGAGGTGGGAAAATAAAAATGGGAATGGGAGAGGGAGGAGGAAGAAGGGTGGGAGTACAGGTGCGAGGGCAGGTATGATGGGAAGAATCACTATGTTCCTAAAGTTGTATTTATGAGATGCATGAAGTTTGTATGCCTTGAATAAAAGCTTTCTGGGAGAAAAAAAAAAGAGGTGGAAATCAACCTGACTTAAGGTTTGGCCTGATGTTCTGTTCTGCAATTCTACCTTTAACCCAAGCTGGAGTTTGTGGCAAGCCTTCTGGGTATGTTGATCAGCTGTGGGCATCCTCTTAAAAAGAGACACCTGCATTTCCATTTGTGTCCTTCTGTTGTAGAATGGTGACTAATTATTTATAAAACAAAAAATTAAATATTAAAGAATGTAACAGTATTTCAGTAGCCACAATGATTCTGTGTGCTGACTTTAACAACCTCACATGATAATGGTTTCTTGTAAGAGGGGGAAGGCTTTGTTGGTTGTTGCATCAAGATTGACCAGCCTGAAAGCTGTATACCAAGCAGGAGACTAAGTGGCCCTGCCTGACAGGGGCTGTGACCTGGGAGCCAAGGTGAGTGTGAGCCCATCTGAAGAAGCAACCTCACTGTTGTGCTTTATCATAGCACCACCTGCAGGTAGCCACGAATAGCGCATGTTTTTCATGCGCATGAGCTGTGTGACTCACACTTGAGTAAACATGTCAAGAGCAATGTTTCCTCTACCTTTTTAAACTCATGTGTCCACTAATGGCAAAAATAAATAAATAAATAAATAATTGCTCCCTTATTAAATATGACTGCAACTCAAATTGGGGCAAAGGGCTGTAGCAGCCCCCAGAAAACAAGAGTATATCATTACACTTTTGGCAGTACTGATTTTACTGATTCAAATTCAAATCTATTCCTTGTTTTTAAAATCCCAGACTTCCTTCCATTTCATCAGCTTATTTTGCTTGAAAAATATGACTAAGTCAAATTTATGATTGATCTCTGATGCATGACACAGTATTTCTAAGCCCTAGCTGATGAACTCTTTAAAGCTTTCCTTAGTAAGTTCCCATCTCTCACATAGGGAAGTGAATCCTTTACAAATTACCAATTCCCAATATTGGTAAGGGTTTGGGGAAGAGAGGAATTTTCATGATCCTGGTTGAAATGTAAATTGGTACAGCATTTTGGAAGACTATTTTGGAAACATGTGCTAAGAACATGTGCATATCATTTTGCCTAGTTACCCCATTGCTAGATTTTTAAATTTATAAATCTTATATCTATAAATTTATAAAACTTTTATAAATGGATAAAATGAAACAAAGTGAATGTGTAGGCAGCTCATGTCAGTGACACTGTAGAAATGTCTTAAGAGACAC
Organism: Sylvilagus floridanus; assembly: GCA_949820135.1. Lineage (NCBI taxonomy): Eukaryota > Metazoa > Chordata > Mammalia > Lagomorpha > Leporidae > Sylvilagus > Sylvilagus floridanus. The sequence goes on from OX463235.1 coordinate 48,584,986, forward strand.
ATGACAGTGTTCATAAGGTATTGTTAAATGGATTATTCTACATACAATTTAATTTCATTTTTTATAATAAAAACATGCAGAGAAAGAACTGGAGGGATATGTTACAAAATGATAATAGCAGCAACTTATGAATGGTGAAGTATGGACAGTTTTTATTTTCTTTTTTAGGCTTCTCTATACTTCTAAATTTTTCTACCATGGCCATGTACAACTCATGTGATAAAAACATTTCCAAAATTAGTTATTATTCATACACCACCTATATTCCAATAAATTGGAGATGACTAGAAAAGGTTTCTATGAAGATGAAAGGGTCAGAGCATGTTTTATCATGTAGTAAGAGTCCTTTCTTATCCATACCTATGCATAGTTTCCCAGCTCCCATAAAGAAAGATTGACTTGCTAGGATTATTCCAAAGTTTTGCCTTAGTTGAATCATTAAGTCCTGGTTTTGTAAGGATGAGTTTCCTGGGCTTGACAAAGATGTAAAAGGCCAGGGACAGTTATTATACCTTTATCATTTTGCTGGTTTCTTATCAGCATCTCCTTCATTCCTCTTCCCCATCCCCACTTTCATATAAACAAAAAAACTAGAATGCAAACTTAAAGGTCTATTTGAATTAAATTCTATGCAGGAGAAATGGGAAGTCATTCACCAACTCCTTTCTGAACTTTGGGAATACAGTGGTGAGGCTCCCAACACTATTTCTTAATCACTTGATCCATTTTCCCCACAATGTTATTCCCAGTTTAGAGCAAAAAATAATCCATTTAGAGAACTAAAAGTGGTGCCATCTTCCTGCTGTTTGTGCTATAGGTTATCTCCACAGACAACAAACAGCAGACTTTCTCCACTCTTTTCAGGTCGGTGGCAGTGACGCCGGGTGGACTTTGGGCTACATGCTGAACCTGACCAACATGATCCCAGCTGAGCAGCCGTTTTCCAAGCCCTTCTCCCACTCCACCTATGTCTTCCTCATGATCCTGTTCTCCTCAATCCTGGTTGCAGTGATCGTCATAGCCTTGTTTATCTTTCACAAGCCTTCGTCTTTCTGGAAAGAAATGATATAGCAGGAGCAGCTGAAATCTGGCTAGAGTGAGAAAAAAAACAAACTTGCCCAGGGAGCACATTCCTCTACAGTGTGGTATACCAGGTCCGCCTTGCTTGCCAGAGCTGGTCCTGACGCATCCTTGGATTCTGCTGAAGCCTTTCCTTGGGAGGCGTTCACTACCCTCTGCCTCAAGGACTGCCTGGCAGACACTCCCTCCTCTGAGCCTTTCCCAGTTACTGTCTGTCTTTTTCCTACTCTGTGCTTGTGGAGGTGTTAAAGACCTGCCATGTTTCATGACCTCTGCCTTACAGAAAAACAGTACTGACCTTATGGAGAACTGAGAGTCCTGAGTGCCATGCTGGAAAGTGGAGCTGGCTACCAGAAGAATCCCAGGACTGGTTCAGTTGCACTCTTAAGACCCCCCCCCCCCTTTTTCTTCTTCCCATTTATTAAGAAAGTTGTACAATGTTTGGAGAAAGCAGACATACATCCCATTCCTAGCCTTGCCCTTTAGGTAGGAGAATTTTCTAGATTAGGCAAAATATGTGCTAATGCCAAAGAATTTTACAAGGAGATCTATGTGTCTGTGCAGTTAATACAATTCTTATCCCATCTAAAACAGGGATGTGAATAAATTACATATTCCTGGGTAATGCCAAAATGCTAGAGCAGAACTCTCAGACCAGAGATTTTTTTAAAACTAGACAGACTTATAGGCACTCAGATATCAGGGCATACTACATACACATGTCAGGAAGAAAAACTCAGGGACAGAAAATGCATCCTCCAATGCTTCTTTATGGGGTCTTATTTCTTATTATGGGAAAATACACACAATCTAAAACTCACCATCTTAACATTCAATTCAGTACGGTTCAGTGGCATTCAGTACATTTACAATGTTATGCAACCATCACCTCTAATTAGTTCCATAACACTTTTACCACCAAGAAACTGGCTGGAGAAAAGACCATCCCTAAGTAGGCTGAAACCTCACACCTTTCCGTTAACAGCTGGTTGTGCTAACAACGATGGTGCACTGAGTTTTAAAGCCATGCCACATCTTACTGTCCCAGGGTTTAATTTCATGAGAAAGACGTATCAGTGTGGAATGGTGTACTTTTGCCTGCATGGCATCCAAGTCTGAAAGTGTTGTCTGTATTGGCTTTATTTACTTATTCCAGGGAACATTTTGTGAGAGAAGTAACAACTATGGGCATTATCATGGAAGCATGAAGAGATCTTTCCCTTTTTTCTTTTAGGGACCACGGCAAGAGTTAAATGGTTGAGCAGGATTGAATGGCGATTTATATTCTGATCTTGCCCCATGTTTTGTCCCTCTCTGGATCTGGGGACTGAACATTGAGAGGATGGGGGAAGAAAAACTCTCACAAACTAGAAGCCAAATGTTCCTATATCTCTTGAATAATTAAAAGTCATTTTTGACAACCACCAGGTGAATACAAACTTAATAAAGCTGTGGACAGGAACTTTTCTGGACCTTGACTGGGAATGAGAAGCAAAGCAGACAGGTTCAAGTCTTGATGGAGAATTTCTGTGCCAGGCTTTGTGCTCACGTGCATCACAGTAGTTTTCTCACTGAACTCACAATGATCTGAGGAAGGCAATACTCACCACTCCCAATGCTCAGGGAAGAACTGACATTCAAAGTCTTGTCTTCTGCTCCAAGCCCATTGCCTTTTCTTTCTTAAACACATACTCTCTGCAAATTAGAGCTATAATTCACAAGCTTCCTTCAGAGAACACAGTCTTTTCTAATTCCACTAGTTTCATTGTCAAGCCCTCCCCAACCCCCACCCCCGTAACCATATTTAACATATTTGAGAGCTGAACTCCACTTATCAAAATCTCAAATAATGGAGACAATCAGTAGGTACAATCTAATCTCAGCTCTGTTGGAGGAAGGTTGAGGTCATTCTGGATGGGGCAGGCCAAGGAAGATGCATCACTATCAACTGATTTTAATATCTGGTTGGTTACTGGTTCTAACTGATTATCATTCCTCCCTCCCTGGACTTTCACCTAGGACTCAAACTTTGTAAGGTAACCTTGTTCCTTTATAAGATGGGATTTTTTTCTAGGTACACACAGTGGCTGGAGGGGGTGGAATCAGCAGAAGTGATTACTTCTGTAGGTAAAAGAACAAAGCTTCTTATTTAGGCTTTATGTGGGGGGAAGGGGCAGACTGATGGGGGGAATTTCAATTCATCAAATTCTTAATAACATAAAATATGATAAATAAAAGTTTTTATAAGTACACTTCATGTTAATGTTATAGAAGTCAAGGTCTCTGAAAGAAACAGATTGTATACTCAGACTGGGTAACCAAAGAGAGTTTTTAAGAAGGTGATTAAATCTAAAATTTATCTCAAGGAATAATCAGTATGAAGATTACTATTTTTTATATATTAACTTCAAAATCTGTTGTGTATATTACATTTAGAATATATCTTAACTAAGACTATCCACATTTCAGTATTTAGTTGCCACATGTGGCTAAGAGTTACCACATGGGGTAACATCAGTCTAAAAGCTACACTTAAAATTACAAAGAAACATGGAATAAGTCATGATTGTCCTTCTCTTGGGAAGTGGATTTTTAACAAATAGCTAAAGATTTCGATCTATTCCTCAGGTTTTGCTGCCTTCATGTGAAGGCCCAGATGCCTGTTACCTGATGAGAGACCATGGGAAAGTCTCACCTGGATTCAAAAACAATTCAAGATAATTCTTGATGCTTACAAGCCATACCCAAAATATAAATTTGAATATTAAAATAAATATCAGTCTTTTAGTAGCTCACAAAGTTTGCCACCTGATAGTACAATTAAAGTATATTCCTACTTATTTTTAGTTGAAAAAGATGACCTCAGTTTTACCTAAATTAGTCTGGTCCCTTTCTGATTCAGATTCCTATAGTTGCTATCCTGGTAGAACATGGTAATTGCTCAGAGCTAGCTTTAGTTACTAATCAAGTTTCTCTCAGTTCATAGTAGGATTTTTATTTCTTATAATAACTCTGATATTTCAGTGATTTACCACTTACCACAACAAACACTGGTTTTCATGTACATGGGTTGCAAGTCAGCAAAGAAACTCTACCTCAGGTTGTAAGTCTGGATCAGGCCTGTTTCCTGTATCTCTCATCTTCCTTGTCCAGTGATGTCTTGAGACATGTCCTCATGATGAATGGCAAGGACTTATAATCGTGGGAGCAAAGCAGGATGTCTCTCAAGGCATGCCTCTTCCTCCCATTCCCTGCTGACCAAAGCAAGTCTTATGACCATGCCTGATATCAGCAAATGAGACAATGGTAAAGAGCATGGATGACTGGTAGAGAGAATGGTAAAGAACACAAAGGATTGAGCACAGTGATTCAATCTATCACAGTGTCTCATTAACTGAAATATCAAGTGTGTTTCATATAAATTATTTCACTTATGGTATCTTTTTTAAGTCATGCTTCTAAGACTTCATCAGTTGAAACTTCTCTCCACAGCCTTTTTCAGGACACTCTAGAAGCTCACAAATTAGCCTTATATTCTAAACTGGTAGATTTCCTAAGAGACCATGCCTCTGTTTATTTTTCTCATACGTTTACAACAGTATATAGCTAGAACATGGTAATTGGCTGAGTGGTTAAGATGTCACTTGGGACACTCACATCCTTTATTAGAGTACCAAAGTTCAAGTCCAGATTCCACCTTCCTACTATGTGTGCCCTGGGAGGCAGCAGGTATTGACTCAAGTGGTTGGGTCCCTTCCCCCTACCTGGGAGACTTTGATTGAGTTCCTGGCTCCTGGTTTTAGCTGGACCCAGCCCCAGTGGGGAATGAACCAGCAAAGGGGAGAGCTCTCTCTCCCACGTCTCTGGCTCTTGTGCACGTGCTCTCTTTCCCTCTCTGTATCTGCTTCTCTGCCTTGTGAATAAACAAGCAAACAAATAAATAAAAAGAAATACCTGAACAGACATCTCGTCAAAGATATATGAATGGAAAATATGCATATGAAAAGATGTTCAACATGCTGTTATTAAGGAATTTCAAATTAAACAACATTGATATAGTACTATATGCCTATTAGACTAGTCAAAAATTGAAACACTGACAACATAAACGCTGGTAAGAATGTGCAGAGCAAGAAAAATACTTACTAATTACTGGTGATAATTCAAAATGGTTTACCTATCTAGGAAGACAGTGGCAGTTTCTTAGAAAACTAAACATACTCTTCAAGATATGATCTAGTAATCTACCCCTTGGTATTTACTTGACTGTTTGAAAGGTTATGCCCATACAAAAACCTATACATGAATGTTTGTAGTAACTTAATTCATAATTGCTCGAACTTAAAAGCAACTAGGATACCTTTCGGTAGGTGAATGGCAGTTACCAAGATGTCCTTCCCTAGGTGAATGAATAGATACACTATGTTACATCCAGATAATGGAACATTAGCACTAAAAAGACATGAACTATCAAATCATGAAAACAATGAAGGAAACTTAAATATATATTACCAACTGAAAGAAGGCTAGATAATATATGATTCCAGCTGTAAGACATTCTGGAAAAGGCAAAATTATAGAAACAGTAAAAAAAATTAGTGACTATCAGGGGTAGGTGAGGGGAGAGGAGGGATGAAGAACAGAGCACAGGAACTCTCTGAATGATACTATAATGATGGATATGTGCCATTACCCATTTTAAACCTATAGAATGTATAACATCAAAAATGAGCACTAAAGCAAACTATGGACTTTGGACGATAATGATTTTTCAATGTAGATTCACCAATTATAAAAGATGTACCACTCTGGGGGCGGGATGGTGATAGTATGGGTGTGGGCAAGGGAAACATAAAAGCTTTCTGAATTTTCCAACCAATTAATGCTGTGAACTTAAAAATTCTCTAAAAAATAAAGCCTATCTTTTTTTTTAAAAAAAGAAAATGTGAATATTAAATCAATGCTAAATATCCTTCATCCTACAAAGAAGACATCAATCTTGATGATTTTAAAAGGCAAGTACTTCCAAATACTGAAATAGCACATAATTCTGATTTTATACAACATGTAAAAGATGAAGGAATGCTGTATAACTCATTTTATGAATATTGCACAATCTGGACATCAAACTTCATGGGAAAGTAACTGTCTTCCCTCACATTCAACTTAAATACTAGAAACCCAACCACATCTTACCATCACTGTTCACAGGACTTTGTGCTTTCCCTTTGTTTCCATTACCATGCCCTATGCAAATGACTATCTGATTCTTCATTTCAGAAATTTCCTGGAAGACTGAGCAAATCTTCAATGCTAAACATCAACAGACAGCTTACACTAGGAATTGTTGAGGTCGTCCCTGTCTTTCCACCAGTCCTTAACTTTTGTATCTTGAAGCTTATCCAATCCCAATCGGGCCCACCCAGATCTTTGAAAGATCTGCTTAAATCAGACTTCCAGCTCAATGAATTCTGACCTCCCCTTCCTCTCTTCAGAGACACCGCTAACCTTTGCAGAGGTAGTGTTCCCTTTTGCTATCAGGCAGTTGTCTCACCAGATTGTCAGCTCTGCCTCAACAGGTGGAGACAATATTTTAGGAGACAGTTCTTGATATATCATAAAGATGGCACAACAAAGGAAAATTGTAGACCACTCTTACTCATGAAGATAGATCTTGGGTAACTAAATTCAGAAGGTATTATGTCCCAGTAAAATCACTGTAAGTTGAAAATGCTATTCAGGTGGAAATGCACTTAATACACCTGACCTGCTGAATATCATAGCTCAGCAACACAGTGCACTGGAGAGAACAGGATGCTTACCCTCGTGACCTCATAACTGACTAGGAGCTGTGGCAACATACAGGGGTCTTCAAAAAGTTCGTGGAAAATGAGTTTTGAAAAAAAAAACTATGCACAGATTTCAAAAATTTTGCACAAAAATAAACTATCATTTTTGATAAAATTATTTTAAGTATCCTCATATTACATTGTAACTTATAAAAATGCAAGTATTACATGTTAATCTGAAGTTAAAAACTGATAACATTTGCATTTAAAAATTTTTTCATTAATACAAAGAGAACAGATTTCATGTGTTTTATAGGTGCAATTGTAAGAAGATAACCATACTCCCCTTCCTAAATCCCCCTTCTTCCTTTTTTTAAACTGTTGACTGTATAATCACAGGCTTACTGTATCACTAAGCATAATGCTCAACAAGTAAAAAGTAGACTTAGAAACGTTTATGGTATGTACATATGTACATATGGTATGTACATAAAACCAGGGGAGAGGTTTTCATTTGGCCAGTAATAGCTGAGGTAATTCCAGTTAAATGGAGCCAATACCTCAGTGAGGTCAGAGTCTAGCAGAAAGTCACATGGGTAAACAAAGCATTTATCAAGACTATATAATAAATGCATTTAGAGGTGTTATAAGAGTATATGAGAGGGGCCGGTGCTGTGACTTAGTGGGTAAAGCTGCTGCCTGCAGTGCCGCCATCCCATATGGGTGCTGGTTCAAGTCCTGGCTGCTCCATTTCCAATCTAGCTCTCTGATATGGCCTGGGAAAGAAAGCAGAAGAAGATGGCCCAAGTGCTTGGGCCCCTGCACCCCTGTGAGAGATCTGGAAGAAGCTCCTGGCTCCTGGCTTTGGATCTGCCCAGCTCCAGCCATTGCAGCCATTTGAAGACCTCTCTCTCCCTCTCTTTCTCTCTTTCTCTGCCTCTGCCTCTTTGTAACTCTTTCAAATAGACAGATAAGTCTTTAAAAAAAAAAGTATATGAGAGAATCCTTAATTTTTCCCTTGAGGAGATATCAAAGATAAAATGCCAAAGAAAGATGTGGATACTTTTGAAAAGTAAGATGGAGTTCACCAAGTAAACAAGAAGGGGGAAAACATTTCATTAAGAGAATAGTGTGTGCTGGGGAGAGCGCTGTGGCGTAGCACGTAAAGCCAATGCTGGCATCCCCTATGGGCACTAGTTGGAGTCCCAACTGCTCCATTTCCAATCCAGCTCTCTGCAATGGCCTGGGAAAGCAATAGAAGATGGCCCAAGTCCTTGGGCCCCTGCACTCACGTGGGAAGACCTGGAGGAATCTCCTAGCTCCTGGCTTCTGATTGACGCAGCTCCGGTCATTGCGACCCGTTGGGGAGTGAACCAGTGGATGGAAGACTTTCTCTCTCTCTCTCTCTCTCTCTCTCTCTCTCTCTCTCTCTTTCTCTGCCTCTGCCTCTTTGTAATTCTGCCTTTCAAATGATTTAAAAAAACAAAAAGAATATAGGGGCCAGTGCTGTGGTACAGCAGGTTAAAGCCCTGGCCTGAAGCTCCGGCATCCCACATGGGTACTGGTTCTAGTCCCAGCTGCTCCTCTTCCGATCCAGCTCTCTGTTATGGCCTCGGAAAGCAGTAGGTGGCCCAAGTCCTTGGACCCCTGCACCCACATGGGAGACCTGGAAGAAGCTCCTGGCTCCTGGCTTTGGATCAGCACAGCTCCAGCCGTTCCAGCCATTTGGGAAGTGAACCAGCAGATGGAAGACCTCTCTCTCAATCTCTACCTCTCTCTGTAACTCTGTCTTTCAAGTAAATAAAATCTTTTTTAAAAAAGAATATAGTGTGTAGGCAAGAAGTACATATAGTGCATGGTGGGGGCAAACAGATACATATGTGATACATATGTGACACAGGTATTTAAGACTGTCAGAAATGTAGTCATGAACTAGGCCATGAAGAATCTTATGTCATCCTTAGGAATTTCATGCTTATAGGATAGAATGCCACTGAAGCATTTAAGCAGGTGAAACCTGATTAGGTTCATGTTATAGAAAGATAGATTAGGAGTAGTAAGATAAATTAGGTGGAAGGAGAGACAAGATATCTGCTAAAGAAGCCATCAAAATAACCCAAGTCAGAAAGGATAAAGAGAGAACTGAGGAGTCCGGGCAAGAGAAGGAAGATTCAGAGTTCAGTTTTTGACCTGTTCAGCTTATTGGTGCCAGAACACCTTGGTGAAGATACTGCATGTCTGCTAACATTGACACTGAGCTCAGAAGAAAGGTTTGGGACACAGAGATTTGGGAGAGGTTAAAGGTGTAAAGTGGACATCAACAGAAGACTGGATAAAGAAATTATGGGATATGTACTCTATGGAATACTACACAGCAGTATAAAAAATGAAAATCCAGTCATTTGCAACAAAATGGATGAATCTGGAAAACATACTTAGTGAAATAAGGCAATCTCAAAGGGAAAAATACCACGTGTTCTCCCTGATCTGTGATAACAGAACACCTAAAAAGAAACCCACAGACGTGAAATTGACAATATAGAAGCAATGACAAACAGCTCTTGTCTTGACTGTTGAGGAACAGTTTATTTTTTCCACTTAATACCATTGGTTGAACTCTTTACTTAACATAGAATTAATCATAAGTGTATAAAGTCAATTGAAAATAGACCCCAGTAAAAAATAAGGGTGGGAATATGAGAGGGAGGAGCTGTATGTACAGTTCTGCACACATTCCCATGGACTTATCCCTAAAGGTAAAGCTAAAAACTTGCCATGGGACTCCAAATCCCATTAAGCTGAGTAGTAATAATGCCATCTTACATGTTAAAGTTGTGTAATTGATCATATAGATTAAGTATCAAAGGGATCACATAAATAAGACCAAGTGTCTGGTAATAACAAGAGATAGAATTAAAAAGGAGAGGGCTGGCGCTATGGCTCACTTGGTTGATCCTCCGCCTGTGGCACTGGCATCCCATATGGGTGCCAGGTTCTAGTCTCGGTTGCTCCTCTTCCAGTCCAGCTCTCTGCTGTGGCCAGGAGGGCAATGGAGGATGGCCCAAGTGCTTGGGCCCCTGCACCTGCATGGGAGACCAGGAAGAAGCACCTGGCTCCTGGCTTTGAATCGGCGCAGCGCCGGCCATAGTGGCCATTTGGGGAGTGAACCAACAGAAGTAAGACCTTTCTCTCTGTCTCTCTCTCCCACACTGTCAAATTAAAAAAAAGAGAAAGAATGTTCCAAGATGGGAAGCAGTCCACACAGCATACTCATAGAATGACAAATGCCCTAAACAGCAATCTGACCTCAGAATCAACTCTTAAGGCATTTGGATCTAGCTGAAAAGCCCATGAGAGCATTTCAGACATGGAAAGCCAAGACACTGTGGCAAAAAAATGTTCTACACAAAGGATCTCTGTGACCCCAGTGGAAAGAAGAAGCTATCAATGAAGGATGTACTTTTCTCTGAAGGGAGGAGAGAACTTCTACTTTGCTTATGGCCCTGTCTAAATACTGATGGAATTTGTGGACTCAAAAGGCTTCCATAGTGTTGGAAGCTCATAGCAAGAGCCTTGGGTGATCACTGACATCATAAATGAGAGTATTAATTGTTAAGTAAACAGCAGGAGTCACTGTGCACTGTGACTCCCCATGTAGGACCTCTGTCCTTAATGAGTTGTACTATGAGAATTAACTATAAAACTTGTTCTCAACAGTACTTTATACTTTTTGTGTCTGTGTGGGTGAAAATTGCTGAAATCTTCACTTAATATAGAGTTGGTCTTCTGTATATAAAGCTAATTAAAAACAAATCTTAATGAAGAATGGAATGGGAGAGGGAGGAGGAAGTGAGATGGGAGGAGGGGTAGGAGGGCAGGTATGGGTGGGGGGGAAGAACCACTATATTCCTAAAGTTGTACCTATGAAATCTGTGTTCATTAAATAAAAGATTTCTTCATTAAAAAAAGGTGTAAAGAGGGATGGTTGAAGCCACAGGAAAAAAATGAGAAAAAGTGTAGAGCATGAAAAGAGGGCTTAGGACAAAATTTTAACAAACATCAATCACCAAGGAATAAAACTGAAAAGCAGAAAACAACTTGAAAGGCATTTAAATAACAAATATCAACAGAAATCAAGAGAGACTTTTTAAGTAAGGAATGAACAACAGAAGTCAAGTTTACAGACAGTTCAAGCAAGATGGAAAACTATCCTTCAAATTTCTACAACCTCCTAATTTTCAGTTAGATTAGACATGACAATTAAGAATCTTTTTAGTGTATGGGAATGGAAGAAATGGAAACTAAGTGGAGGTAACTCTTCTAAAAACAACATCCAGGAGAGGAAGGGAACAGAGAATCAAAGAAATAATTAAATTATAGAGGGCCAGCACTGTGGCTTAGTAGGCTAAGCCTCTGCCTGCAGTGCTGGCATCCTATATGGGCACCCATTCATATCCTGCCTGCTCCTCTTCTGACCCAGCTCTCTGCCTATGGTCTGGGAAAACAGTGGAAAATAGCCCAAGTGCTTGGGCCCCTGCACTGATGTGGGAGACTCAGAGAAATCTCCTGGATCCTGGCTTTGGATCAGCCTTGCTCCTGCCATTGCAGCTATTTGGGGAGTCAATCAGCAGATGGAAGACCTTTCTCACTGTCTCTCCCTCTCTCTGTAGCCCTGCTATCAACTAAATAAAATCTTAAAAAAAAATACGGTTATCAGATGGAGAAAAGGGTACTGTTTAAGAGATAGGAAGGTGTGTGCATGCTTAGTTGTTAACACTATAGACACGAGAATAAGTGAAAGATCATCCAGAGAAGGCAAAAAGGACAGCATATGCAGCAGAGCTACAGAATCCATGTGCTTTTCTTAGGAAAGCAAAGGGAAGAAGATGCAAAACATACTAGTGAAGTAGGTGAGAGAGGAAAATCATTCCTAACGCCCTCTATTTTTACTGAAGTGTTACTGCTGAGGGTAAGGAAGACAAGCTTGGTGTGGGGCTGGAGGAAAGTAGCAAAGATCTGGAAGATGTGTGAGCCTATCAAGAACAGGGAGCCTGGCTGCAACCCTTATCCATCAGGCTGCGGTGGCACTGATCCAGAGTGTAGTGTAGCTATTTCATACACAACAGGAAAAAGGGAGGTCTGTTGGGATAAACCAGGGTTGAGGATCTGCATTGGAGATTAGAGCACATTTTTCAATTTCTATTGGTGTGTAACTTGAGATATGGATTAAAAAGGAATGTGTATATTTTCTATCTATATATAGAATTTATTTTCATAATTTTTTTTCTAGTTGTTTCTTAAAAACAAGAACCTAAGATGATATCAAGTCCTAATTCCCCAAGCATCACAAATTTTGTGGTAACACAAACTAAAATATAACTGTATACTGCCTAGCAGAAATAACTGAACTCAACAACAATTAATCTCCCTGCCTCTCATCTCTTTGCCTTATTTTAAGAGGAAATAAGTTCATGACATCTTTTTTATTTGCCAAGACACACACAGTAAAAACGTAGAAGCCACAGGCCCCTGATAAGGCTGGTAGAGTTGGCATCATAGTCATTCCTATTGGCCTGAATACCTGAAACAAACTGTTTTTCAGGCTCATGCTGAATAGCTGGTTAAACAGGAGGCATTAGCAAGGTATTGCATAAGTCACTTCCCAAGTAGGAGTAGACCTGGTCTCCTGAAATTATTCTAGAAGGTGAGGAGGGTAAGCAGTCAATATCAACTTCATCATTTTCCTTCTGTTCATTCACTCAAAAAAATAGGCTTTTCTTCTTTTCACATTTCTGGGTGTAAATATTTACTGAATTCAGGAGAATTACACAGGTGGGTAAGGGAAAACTGGAATCTGTTGTAATTATTTAGCCCACATAGTTGTGTAACAAGCACGTACAGGGATAGGACAATGAGACGAAAGAATTTAAGAAAAGGCAACAATCCAGAGAGAACATCTAGTGGGAATAGAGGAATGAGAAATCTTGTACAGTAAGGTGATAGTGGGAGAAATCTACACCATTGCTATGATGTCCAAAGCTGCACTAATAAATACACAGAGATTAATCTGAAGTACATTCTAGTTTACTAGCTTTGAATTTTAGTAGCTCTAATGATGAAGATAAAATAGGAAATTACTAAAGAGTTTGATGTGGCCAAATTACCACTAAGGTATTTTTAATCTACTGTCAAGAGAAAAATAATTCACTGATCATTAAGCATTAAAAACATTTGAGTAGTACTTTATTTTTAAGGATCTTTTAAAATTACAGAAGCAACACATGTTCACTGAAAAAAAAAAACCCTAAGTAAGTACAAGGAAATAAAAATCACAAATAGTGATATCACTGCTAAAATTGCGATGTATGTCCTTTCAGTTATGTTTGTATGTATTCTCTATAAATAAATTATGGAATGGCATTGCCATTTAAAATATTTCATGATACTTGTCAGAAAGTTTTTAAAAGCCCATGAATATTTTGCCAAGTTACTAAATATTATTTCACTTGAGTTTTAACACTGGCATTGTATTTCATATATGTATATCCCACAATTTATTTAATCATTTTTATTATGATCATTTGAATCCTTTGCATCTTTCTGATATTATAAATACATCAATGGACATCTTTGTAAATACAGTTTACAAATAACTCTTTTACTAAAGACTGCCAAAAATAGATTCAGAAGGTAACAGGATGATATTTAAATACTGAAAGAAAAAACTCCTACCAAGCAAGAATTTTATACCCAGCAAAACTATCCTTCAAAAAGGAAGATTTTGATATGTTCCAGTTCTTTGCTTTTGAAAAACAGATTCTTGATTTTTATTATCTAAAATTGAAAAAAATTTCTCACATTTTTAAATACAATCCAAATGCCATCAAAATCTAATAACAAAGCCATGATGCTGGAATAGGTTTTTTTTCTCTTTAGAAATTAGGAGATGATTTCTATCAAAAATTATTCTAAAGAAAAGGTCTCATTTTTATTTTAAAATAATTCATTAACTCTTTTTTTTATTTTTGAGGCAGTGAGACAGAGGGAGACAGTGCCCATCTACTGGTTCTCTCCAAAAATATCTGCAATTGCTAGGGCTGGGCCAGGTCTGGTGCTGGGAGCAAGAACTCAACCTACGACTTCCATGTGGGCAGCAGGAACCCAATTGAGCTATCACTACTGCCTCCTAGGTCTACAATGGTGGACCAGGGTCAGACTGGAAACTTATGCACTCTGATGTGCAATGTAGGCATCTTAATTGCTAGGTTAAATGCTCAATCTTACTGTGGAATTCTTTAAAAAATAATTTTCTTTGATGGCTTCTTCATTTGGGGAATGGGATTTTTTTAGACACTATGAAGATCTTCTCTTTCCTTCACAGGCATATTTATTTCTATTATAAATGACATTCAATTAAGACTATGACAATTCTCCAAAATGGCCATATTTGGTTAACACTCAGAATATAGCCATTCATTTGGCATTAGCAACACAAAAGAACTATATGAAAGTAATTTTGGGGCATACTGCCCCCGTTACTATAACAAGCAATTTATCCAACCCGCTTATTTTCACAATGTTTCTACAGCAGTATAAATGGAATCTAAACACATCAGTACTTCACATGCATTATCTATTCAGCTACTTAAAAAAACATACATGCACACCTAGGGGCACTCGGATGCCCATATTCCATAGTAGAGTGCCATTTCAAGTCCCAGCTCCCCAATTTCTGATTCAGCTTCTTGATAATGTGCCTCGGAGGCAGATGATGGCCTAAGAACTTGGGTTATTGCCACTCATGCAGGAGATCTGGATGGAATTCCTGCCTCCTGGCTTTAGCCTTGCCCAGTCTTGGATGTTGCAGGCAATCAGGGAATAAACCCATCTCGCTCCATCTCTGCTACTCTACCTTTCAAATAAATCAAGTCTTTTATATACTTCCTAACATTTGCTTCCAGAATAAAATACTTTTGGGGATCCGATTTTCACTGTGATAAAATTGTATGAAGCTCTTAGGGAAGGTATAAATTTGCAAGTACAGTATGGTATTAGAAGCCAGGAGCTCCTTCCAGGTCTCACAAGCGGGTACAGGAGCCCAAGCACTTGGGCCATCTTCTACTGCTTCCCCAGGCCATAGCAGAGAGCCAGAATGGAAGAGGAGCAGTTGGGATATGAACCAGCACCCAAATGGGATGCTGGCACCAAGGCAGAGGCTTAGCCTACTAACGCCAGAGGGTCAGCCCAAGGACATATATATATATATATTTTTTTTTTTGACAGGCAGAGTGGACAGTGAGAGAGAGAGACAGAGAGAAAGGTCTTCCTTTTTGCCGTTGGTTCACCCTCCAATGGCCGCCGTGGTCGGCGCGCTGCGGCCGGCGCACCGCGCTTGTCCGATGGCAGGAGCCAGGAGCCAGGTGCTTTTCCTGGTCTCCCCATGGGGTGCATATATTTTTGAGAGGAGATACTATTTACCTCTACTGGAGAATGGTGGTAAAATGAAGCCTACAGTTGCCTAATGTTATAGTGCACAAAATGGTGAAGTCAAGATTTGAATTTAAGTCTTTTCACTTCTCCACTAAGACACA
This sequence comes from Sylvilagus floridanus, assembly GCA_949820135.1. NCBI lineage: Eukaryota > Metazoa > Chordata > Mammalia > Lagomorpha > Leporidae > Sylvilagus > Sylvilagus floridanus. The sequence continues at coordinate 48,600,446 of OX463235.1, forward strand.
TTACATATTTAGGGCAAAAGAGGCAGCCAGGGATATAAAACTCTTGGGGAAAGAAAAGGGTGGATTCACTTTTGAGCTTTGAAATTTAAGTGTGGAGCCAGCGCCGTGGCTCACTTGGTTAATCCTTCGCCTGCAATGCTGGCATCCCATATGGGCGCCGGGTTCTAGTCCCGGTCACTCCTCTTCCAGTCCAGCTCTCTGCTGTGGCCCGGGAGGGCAGTGGAGGATGGTCCAAGTGCTTGGGCCCCTGCACCCACATAGGATACCAGGAGGAGGCACCTGGCTCCTGGCTTCGGATTGGCGCAGTGCCAGCCGTGGCAGCCATTTGGGAGGTGAATCAACAGAGGAAAGACCTTTCTCTCTGTCTGTAACTCTACCTGTCAAATAAATAAATAAATAAATAAAAGTAAAAATTTAAGTGTGCACCACAAGCAATCTTTTTTCCCACGGTGAGAATTTCAGCCTCTTAGAATTTCTTTCTTTTCTTTTTTTTTTTTTTTTTGGTCTTTAAGGTTTATTTATTTATTGGAAAGGCAGAGTTACAGAGGGAGAGGGAGGAAAGACACAGACAGAAAGAGATCTTCTATCTACTGGTTCACTCTCCAAATGGCTACAATAGCCAGGACTGGGCCAGGCTGAAGCTTGAGCTTCTTTAGGCCTTCCACATGAGTGGTAGGGGCCTAAGTACGTAGGCCATCTTTGCTGCTTTTCCAGGTGTACTAGCAGGGAGCTAGACTGGAAGTGGAGCAGCCAGGACATGAATCAGTGCACATATGGGATACCAGCATCATAGGTGGTGGTATAATTCATTGTGCCACAGCGTCATCTCCACTTCAAAAAAAAAAAAATCAGTTTTTTCCTGATTTCTGTGCTATTTTTTAGGACATCATGGTTGATTCTATTTTTTAAGCCCCATACTACCACCTTATGCTAGACTCCTTCTAGACTGCCTTTCAAATAACTTGTATCCGTAAAGGTATATCTTTTCAAAATTAATTTTACCTGCCTTGATTACTATGACTAAATAAGCATGTATTTGTTCCCAGTCAATAGAAAAGAAAGCTAAATAAAATTATTCAACCTAAGCTACTTAGCTTCATAGTTGGAAGGAGAGAGTAGAACAGAATCCAAGTACTCTCATTTTAATTGTTTACAAGCTTTCAAATCTTCTTTAATGTAAAAATTTTCATAAACTTCTATATCATAGGAGTATATATATTTTTAAGAGGATTAAGACCTCTAGGGTTTATTTCTCTAGTAGTTTACACAAATCACTCATAACTTGCAATACAACTAAACAGATCGGAACCGCCCTGTGGCTCAGCAGGTTAAAGCCCTGGCCTGAAGTGCCGGCATCCCGTATGGGCACCGGTTCTAGTCCCGGCTGCTCCTCTTCCAATCCAGCTCTCTACTATGGCTTGGGAAAGCAGTAGAAGATGGCTCAAGCCCTTAGGCTCCGGCACCCACGTGGGAGACCAGAAGAAGCTCCTGGCTCCTGGCTTTGGATTGGCACAGCTCTGGCCGTTGCAGCCAACTGGGAAATGAATCAGCAGATGGAAGACCTCTCTCTGTCTCTACCTCTCTCTGTAACTCTATCTTTCAAATAAATAAAATAAATCTTTTAAAAAATAAATAGATCAATTTTCTATCCAAATATGAGTTAGTAGTAGAAAAGAATATTTTCTATTAAGGTAGGTTACTAGAAAAAGCAAGCCAGCCTTAAAGTCAAGACTGTTCCTGGCAACTTCTGAATTCTCCTCAAAACCCTACACATTTTAGTATGCTCTGGCTCTTTGGGTAAAATGTCCTCTACCTTCTTCTATTTACTGGATAAAGTAAGTAGAGAAGCAGGTATAGCAGCTGTCTTTACAAAACAACTCTGTCTCTGGAGCCAGCACCATGGCTCACTTGGTTAATCCTCCACCTGCGGCGCCAGCATCCCATATGGGTGCCGGGTTCTAGTCCCGGTTGCTCCTCTTCCAGTCCAGCTCTCTGCTGTGGCCCCAGGAGTGCAGTGGAGGATGGCCCAAGTACTTTGGCCCCTGCACCCGCATGAGGGACCAGGAGGAAGCACTTGGTTCCTGGCTTCGGATCAGCTCCTACCATAGCGGCCATTTGGGAGATGAACCAACGGAAGGAAGATCTTTCTCTGTCTCTCTCACTGTCTAACTCTATCTGTGAAATAAATAAAAAACAACTCTGTTTCTCTTTCACATACACACACACACAAATCACACAAATTGATGGTGAAATTCAGTGATTAGGGCACAGCAAAATGGTGTTGAAATTAAAAATAGGCGAGGAGCATTCAGGAGCCCTCTCTTCTTAGATCCTCAAATCTTACTGCTGGTTGATGAAACAAACTTTGTCTACCTCTTCCTGTTCTTACCACTTTACACTGACCTCATCATTTCACCCCAGATAACTGCAACCAACTCTCATGTGTCGTATTTGCCTTTCAGATTCTCCCCCATTTACACTATCCTATGCTTCTCAGTTAGAGAAACGCTCCATAAATACTGCTGTCATTATAAGGTAAACTTCAAATCTGTTGAGACTCTCAAGGACTTATAATACACTTATCCCATAATTTGAATCTTATCTTTAACCACAGATCCCATCTGGAAATTCTCTCTCCAGTCCAGCAGTTCTCCTTAGAGCCCAGCAAATACATCATTCTTCTTTCTGTATTTTGTGCCTTTTCCTATGATCCTTAACCACAGAATTCAGGATTTCTCAATTAGGCACTAAGGATATTCTGGACTGGCTTGTGCATTGTAGGACGTTTAACAGCATCCTGTCCTCTATTAACCCTGCTCCAAACTGTGACACAAATAAGTCTTCACACATTGTCCCCTGGTGAAGTGGCCAGTTGGCAAAGTGGTTAAGTCAAGTTGCTAATTGGGATACCTACATCACATAAGGGTGTGGCTGGTTCAAGATCCAGCTCCTCCACTTCCAATCCAGCTTTCTGCTAAAGCTCATCCTGGGAGGAGATGGCTCAAGTATTTGGATTCCTGCCACTCACATGTGGGACTTGGATGGAGTTCCAGGCTCCTGGCTTTGGCCTGGTCTACCTCTGGCTATTGCAGGCATTTCAAGAGCGAACCAGTGGATGGGTGATATCTCTCTTTCTCTCTCTGCCTTTCAAATAAAATGAAAATTAAAAGAAAATTTTAAGTTCTCTGGTTGTCTCATTTCAGGCCCTAACCCAAGTCCTACAAAAAATCACGGCTAAGTCAACGCCAATAGCGTGTCCCTCTCGTCCTGGCAAGGCAGAGGTGACGGCAAATCAAGGGGTGTCCCGTACACGGCGGGAGCCCGCGCCCTTGGCTCGGGCGGCGAAGCTTCCCACCGCGGGGCGCCGGAGCGTCCTACCCGCAGCCCACAAACTCGCCGGACTGGCACAGGGCGCTTCTTCACCATGCGGAGCGAGCGCGGGGCTCGCGACCCAGGCAACCCTCTCAGGCCTCTTGCACCGAGACGCACGTCCAGGCCGCAGCTCATCAAAGCCGGTGACTCCCGCAGCAGGAAGCCAGACGCCACCGCGATACTAACAAGCAGCCCGGGGCACGCCACGGCGGCACGCAGGAAGCGCCCCGAAGCTTCCCGAGGCCGCACGCTCGGCCGCGCCGCGCATGCTCCCGAGCCGCCCGCCCAGCGAGCCACGCGGCGTGGGCGAGCGCGGGAAGTGGGCGGTGGGCGTGAGGGGCGCTGTCTGGAGCCGTGTGGACCGTTAGTGACTTGTCGCCGGTGGTAAACTGTGCGCCTTGCCTTGGTTGCTTAGAAAAACGAGCGTGCCCTGTCCCCACAGGTGAATGTCGTGTCCCTGTCAGTCACCTCGGTACTCTGAGTGGAATTCTGCTCTGGGAAGAACCGGCGGGGCCGGCGTGACCAGGCCCTGGCCGCTGGGACGTGTAGTCGGAGTCTGACAGACCCTTTAGTCGTTCTTTTTTGGGGGTTGGAAGAGTTGAAAAACCACTGCGTTTGACAGAGCAGTGCTTGATTGACCTCAGACGCAGGGCGGCGTCTTATTTTTTGAGCGCCTACTGCCTGCTGAACACCTGGTTAGGATTGGCGTGGCGGGGATCAACTCATGCCCCAGCCCTTGTCCTCAGAGCAAGCAGCAAGATGAATCCGCAGGGTAGAATGCGATGAACTAGGACCTGTAAGTGCGATTGGAGGTCAAGAGGTAGAGTCAGGAAAAACCTGGAAGGTGTGGGGTTCGAACAGGGAATGCTGTCAGTTAGGGGAAGTTGCGAACATGGGAGAATGAGGGTGTAAGGCAGTATAAACAGGAGTTTGATCAGGCTACAGCTGAAGGATCAGGTTGGGGAGTGGTACGCGAGCCTTAGGTGGGGAGCTCGGCACGATAGCCTTCCTCTCCAGTTGAGCCGCGAAGTTCATGTTCAAGTTTGAGCATAAACACAGGACTTTCTTGTGTCGAGTTTCTGGACCTAAGGAGCTGTAGGTGTTCTGTGAATTGATTTTTTTTTTTATAAATCTTGTAATTATCTTGTGAGTAATTACATTGCTTTGTGTAACGTGTACATGATACAGACTTTCAGAATATGTCACATATTTGTAGTCTGGATGTGCTTTGTTTCTTATGTACCAGAAAGTCCCCCTCCCCAAAAGAGAAGTAGACCCAAATCTTTCTTACTTGCAGAAGCAGGTTATGATGATTTGGGACTTGGTCCTGAGAGCAGTAAGTTATTTAGCTTTGTTGACTTTTTTAAAGTCGAAGACTCACAGATAAATTCACAGATCAGAAAATCTTTTTGGTCAGGCCGCTTGTTCCTAGTTTTTGATTTTGGGAAGGAAGACTGAAGTTAAATATAATGATTTTCAGACTTTTCAGGTAATGGACTATGTGGAAGTCATGATACTTTTTGTAAACCACTGAGAAATACTGCTATATCATACTTAACTATGAGTAGATTTTTGTTGTTAAGATCCACTTTTTCCATTTCCACATATTGGTAAAGGATAGCTTTTGCCATATGTTAAATAATTTTTGCCTTATCATAACTTTAAATGATACCTTAATTTTTGAGAATGTCATTCTAATACAAAGAAGTCTGGAAGAGCATGATTTTAGACACATTGCTATAAAAGAGTTCAGATGGGATCCATCAAACCATGTGACAACAGATGAACTAAGAAAAAGGTGAAAGTGGGTTTTGGACAGAATTCAGTTGTGCTGAAGAAGGAAAGTGCATTAATATATTTAAAAAGATTTCCAACAATAGCTTGAGTGAAATTAAAATAAGTTTCTGGTTTGCTCACAATCAAAGAAATATTACTAGATCCTGAAATATGCAGTTTGGGGATCATGTCATATACTAGAGAGTTTTCTGTAATTTATTTTATTAGCACTCTTAAAACCAAAGGACAGAAGGAATCAAAATGGTTGAAAATTGTGGGGATGAGATTGGACGCATTGAGGATGCTTCTGGAGATCAATATGCTTAGTGAAATAAGCCAGACCCAAAAAGACAAATATCACATTTTCTCTGATTTGTGGTAACATATAGAGTATAAAAAACTTAATATATATAAATGAAGTTGACATCTTGGGATTGGGATTTTATTATTATTTATAGCCCTTGTCTATATTCCTGCTGAACAGTGGTCTTTCTGCTTTTTATTTGTTGAACTTATTTCAGTGGAGCATTAAGCCTTTGATTATAAAATAAATTTCAAATGTTATCACAAAAATTAAACAAGAAAGAAAAAGGGAGGAGAGGTGAAAAGTATCATTATATTCATAAGATTGTATCTATGAATGACATAAAATCTCTTTATACTAATAAAAATGTGAATTGAAATACAATTTCCAAATTAAATTGTGGGGGAAAGAAGTCTGTGCTGAAGACATTGCTTTGTAGTAGGAAGTGCATCAGCATTCTATTCCAACTAAAGCAAGTATCAGGGAATTAGGCTTGGTTGTATGCCTCTAGAATTGATTTAGGAGCTTGGATGGCAAGCTGAACTCTACTAATGTGCCTGAGGAGTTATATAAAATTGCACTTTAGCTCTTATGTTGGATGACATTTTGTTACATGGGTATTTGTTGATCCAAAATGAATGTGGAAAAAAAAATCCCATAGACCTCTACTCACCAACATTAAATTTAAAGTTTTCTAAAATTTGTAAATATCATGCAAGAATTTGAAATTATGCAGTTACTTTTTATTTTTTGTGTTACCCTCAACAAGTTTTTTTTTTGTAACTTTTTCTTATAAAATTGATATTGAATTGAATTTTCTTAAGAATTTAGAGAAGTTGGCTTCCATCCCAAAGTGAGAAAGTGCGGAATATTAGAAATCTGGGGCCAGCGCTTTGGCATAGTAGGCTAAGCCTCTGCCTGTGGTGCTGGCATCCCATATGGTTACTGGTTTGTATCCCAGTCACTCCTCTTCCAATCCAGCTCTTTGCTATGGCCTGGGAAAGCAGAAGATGGCCCAAATGATTGAGTCCCTGCACCCACGTGGGAGACCTAGAAAAACTCCTGGTTCCTGTCTTCAGATTGGCCCAGCTCCAGCCATTGCGGCCATTTGGGGAGTGAACCAGTGAATGGAACAGCTTTCTCTCTGTCTCTTCCTCTCTGTCTCTGTAACTCTACCTCTCAAATAAATAAAAATCATAAAAAAAGAAATAATATTTTTGGTTTTTTAAAAAATTAAATATTTATTTATTTGAAAGTCAGAGTTGGCCAGCGCCGCGGCTCACTAGGCTAATCCTCCACCTGTGGCGCCAGCACCCCGGGTTCTAGTCCTGGTTGGGGTGCTGATTCTGTCCCAGTCGGTCCTCTTCCGGTCCAGCTCTCTGCTGTGGCCCGGGAAGGCCATAGTGCTTGAGCCCTGTACCCACATGGGAGACTAGGAGGAAGCACCTGGCTCCTGGCTTCGGATTGGTGCAGCGCGCTGGCCAGAGCACGCCGACTGTAGTGGCCATTTGGGGGGGTGAACCAATGGAAGGAAGACCTTTCTCTCTCTCTCTCTCACTCTCTAACTCTCTAACTCTGCCTGTCAAAAATAAATAAATAAATAAATAAAGAGTTACACAGAGAGAGAGAGAGAGAGGTCATCCATCTGCTGTTTCACTCCCCAGTTGGCTGCAATGGCCAATCTGAAGCCAGGAGCCAAGAGCTTCCTCTGGGTCTTCCCATGCGAGTGCAGGGACCCAAATACTTGGGCCATCTTCCACTGCTTTCCCAGGCCAAAGCAGAGAGTTGGATTGGAAGTGGAGCAGCTGGGACTCGAACCGGCACCCATGTGGGATGCTGGCACTGCAAGCAGTGGTTTTACCCTCTAAGCCACAGCACCAGCCCCAAAATGATAATCTTTACAGTCATTGAAAATTAAGTCTTTTGGTTTCATCTTTTTACTTCAATTCCATTAATTTCAAATACAAACTAAGAATCTACAGCAAAACTGAATGTGTTAACACCACTATAGTAGTAAAATAAAAATTTTTATATTTTATCATATCTGTTTCTGTGGAGACATCATTAATGGAACAACATGCTTGCAAAAGTAAAATTGAACTTTTAGGGCATAATTTCATGTCCCATGCTTCTCTAGGAACAGATCTTTACAACCACATTTTATGAGCCTTTTAAAGGTCCAAGTGATACATTCCTATTTGGGTGTAGACTCATACTCAACATAAACTAGGATTTAGGAAATCTCATTACAGGAATCACCATGGTAATAGAACACTGCTGGATAATGGGCAGGACTGAGAGATTTCTAAATGCCAAGCAAGAGGCAACATTTATACAAATAAAATTGACTTCTGTTTGCTGTGTGTCAGAAAAGCTAAAGGAACTGCTAGCTTTAACTCTTAGAGGCTTAGACTATGGATCCCCAGGGATTCTGGTTTAAACTAGCGAATTCTTCATTTCTTTACTCTTTAGAAGAAAGCTTTTACTGCAAGAATCGTAAATTAGCAATATCCTCAAAGCAAAGATTGTACTTAACTATAGGTACAAATTTTCTAATACAGAAACTTGAATTTCAGTAAGAAAATAACAGACAAGGTTGTAATTTTTCCTTACTTCTGCATGGGATTTCAATAAAGCAAATGAAATTTTCATCTACATCTGAATGTTTAGTATCTTTTCTATAGTCATTCATGTCTTAAGTGGAATGATAAAGGAGCAGGTTAGGAACATCTCCAGTCTGCCAAAAAATGATGAATATTTTTTTCCAAAACAACTTTTCATTTGATAATTGGAAATTTATTATAATTTACTATCTGTCACTGCTAATGTTTTCCCTCAGTTAGCAAAAAAAAAAAAAATTGTGGAGGTAGCCATTAAAAAGCCAGCTTTTGATTTGAAATTGATTTTAGAAGTTATTGCAGAATGGAAAGTAAATTCAAAATTCTCTCTTATCATCTTATTTCTATTATATCTAATCTTGGCATGTTAGTAGGAAGAATCATAAATGTGTTGATAATCTTTGAGTAATTAAGTCAGTCTCATAAATGCTGCTTTTACTAATTAAACCAAGTCTCATAAACACTACTGTTACTGATTAAACTAAGGTTTTGCTAACTTGAGCCTAATTCTCATCTGTTTTAAATCTTTTCAGTATTTCTTAACAACCTTACAGACTTCTCACTGAATGTTCCAGAAACATCCATAAGCAACATTTGCAAATTGAGCTCATTAATTCATAATCCAACTGCTTCCTGTTTCAGCAATACTCAAAATAATGCTACCTCTTAATTAAGCGAGCCCACCATGGGAATACTTGACTCCCCCTTTGCTTTGTCTTACATACCTAATTTCTTTGCAAATCCTGTGAATTCTGGTTTTCAAATGAATCTTTCTCTTCTTTCCATTCATATATGCATTTCTTTAAATATTTATTTATTTGAAAGATAGAGTTACAGAGAGAGGTAGAGACGGAGAGAGGGAGAGGTCTTCCATCTGCTGGTTCACTCCCCAGATGGTTGCATCAGCCAGAGCTGCACTGATCTGAAGCCAGGAGCCAGGAGCTTCTTCTGGGTCTCCCACGTGGGTGCAGGGACCCAAGCACTTGGGCCATCTTCTACTGCTATCCCAGGCCATAGCAAAGAGCTGGATTGGAAGAGGATCAGCCGGGTCTAGAACCAGCGTCCATATAGGATGCTGGTGCTTCAGGCCAGGGCTTTAACCCGTTGAGCCACAGCACCAGCCCCTCCCATATGCATTTTAAATGTATCTCTCATTAGGGCTATTATAATAGCATCTTAATCTCCCTACTTCTGTTGACTATGTTTAATCTGGTTCTTTTTCCCCTCACTGTAAAGTTTTATGATTTTGAGGAGAGGGGAGTTTCCCACATATTTTAATTAAAGGAATTACTGAGTATTTTTAAAATATACTCATCTTTCTTTCTTTTTAAAGATTCATTTATTTATTTGAAATGCAGAGTAACAGGCAAAAGCAGAGAGAGAGAGAGAGAGAGAGAGAGAGAGAGAGAATCTTCTATCCGCTGGTCCCCAAGTGGCCGCAACGGCCAGAGCTGGACCGAACCAAAACTAGGAGCCAGGAGCCAGGGACCAGGAGCTTCTTCCAAGTCTCCTATGTAGGAGCAGGGAACCAAGGACTTGGGCCATCTTCTACTGCTTTCCTAGGCCATAGCAGAGACTGGATCAGAATTGGAGCAGCTGGGACTCAAACTGGGACCCATGTGGGATGCTGGCATTGCAGGAGGTGGCTTTACCCACTATGTCACAGTGCCAACCCCAGTTACTAAGTATTTTGAAAACTTTTTTTGTGTTGCTTTTGTGAAAGTGATCTTTTCCTAGCTTACTAGCATATAGGAAAGATAATGGCTTTTGCATATATTCTCATGTATTCTTAACAACTTTCTAATTATTTCTGAATTTTTTTGATCGAGTCTCTTGAGCTTTCCATGTACAAAGACATATTATCATCAACAATGTTAATTTTGTCTTCCCCTTTCTAGTAGTTACAGTTTTACTTCTTTTGCGTGTCTTTATGTATTAACCAGAATTCCTATTAGATACTAAGGTGATCAACTACTTAATATTAAATATAAAAGTTGATAGTATATTTCTTTGTTTCTAATTGAATTAAAGTTTTTAAGTAGTAGAATTTTATCTGAACCATCACAATGGTTTTCTTTCAGTAACATGATATATCATTCTTAAGAATATTTCCTGTTTATTTAGAAAGTGGGTGAAAAAGAACCATCATGAAAAAGATCTCAAACAGAAGAGAAGACATTAAAAAAAAGGTAAGGTATTAATGAATTTATAGGGACTTTTATCTTTCTAAAATTCTCCATTATAAATATAGGATAAGCCTGATAAATATGAGATATTTAATTCTGTATACAAATCATACATTCATATATTAAATAAAGGAGCTTTGGAAAAAATTGTATTCTTTTTTGGTCTGTCGTTCATGTAATGACCAACATTAGAAATGTGTTACACATGTATTTATATATTCTCTTAAATATTTGTTTATTTGTATGCTGTCTTAGCCAACTATCAAGTCATTCCCAGATTTGCTCAAAAACTCATTTGTCAGTGAAACATATTTAGGACTAATATCTATGTATCTCTCTAATAATCTCTCTAATATCTCTCTAATATCTATGTATCTCTCGGAGTAACTCTAATTAAGCTTCATATTTCATCCCTGCCTTCTAGATGGAGATGGAAAGTTGTGAAAAAATGTCCAGAATCCTGGAAATAGTGAGTATGATATTGACAAATAGAGACCTTTATTAATCACTTGACAGGGTTGATGGTCCATCATATCTTCAAATGTTGTTATACCTTGATAAAGAGTAAAAGTACATGTTTTTAATTGTCTTAGGTGGATACTGAAGTTTAAGAAAGTTTTAAGGGTGCATGCTGGTCTGTGATGACCTGATTCAATAAATGTACAGGAGTCAGTGGTGGATTCAGAAGTTCTTTTAAAAAGTCTGGGCTTAGCTGGCACTATTGAGACTATTGAGTCTCTTAGACTGGCAATATTGAGACTATTAAGTCTATTGAGACTAATCCTCCACCTGAAGCACCGGTACACAGGGTTCTAGTCCCGTTTGGGGCACAGGATTCTGTCCTGGTTGCTCCTCTTCCAGGCCAACTCTCTGCTGTGGCCCGGGAGTGCAGTGGAGGATGGCCCAAGTTTTTGAGCCCTGCACCCGCATGGGAGACCAGGAGAAGTACCTGGCTCCTGGCTTCAGATCAGCGTGGTGCACCAGCCGCAGCGGCCATTGGAGGGTGAACCAATGGTAAAGGAAGACCTTTCTCTGTCTCTCTCTCTCTCTCACTGTCCACTCCGCCTGTTAAAAAAAAAAAAAAAAAAAAAAGTCTGGGCTCTCATGATTATGTGTTGTGTTATAATCATGTTGTTACTCTATGTCTTAATCCAGTTTGTGTTGCTATAATAGTGTAAGTTAAACTGGGTACTATTTTTTTAAACAAAAGAGGCTTATTTACCTCATAGTTTTGGTGGTTCAACAGCCAGTGCTGGCATTGGTTTCTGTGAGGGGCTTCTGGCAGATAGCATCACATGACATGAGTACAGGAGTGTGTACAAAAGAGAAAGGTTATATGGCATGAGAGGAAGCAAGAGCCTGGAGGTAGTGAATGTTAAGCTTATTTTTATATATATGTAACAGTCCACTCTCAAGGGAACTAATCTTTCCAGACCCAAATCATTCCCGAAGACCAGCGTTAATCCCTTCCGAGCATGTTCATGAAGCAGTTACCTCTCATTTGGTCCCATTTCTTAAAGGAGTGATCACATTTCAACATCATTACTTTAGGGCCCAGGCTTCCAGCACACAAACCTTTAGGTGACAAACCGTATCCAAACCATAGTATCGAAATCATTTCATTTTTGACATGAATCTGTGTTTTTACTGTGATTGGAAAGCTGATGTGTGTGTGTGTGTGTGTGTGTGTGTGCACGCACACTTGCTTGCTTGCTCTTCTATTTCAACTTCTCATTAGTTTTGGATAGTGTGTATTATTTCAGAAGTCTTTGCTATTATATTTATTAAGTTTAGAATTAAAACCATGAGGGTGGGAAGGGGGGAATGGGGGGAAGAAACACTATATCCCTAAAAACTGTACATATGAAATTTGTATTCATTAAATAAAAACCTTAAAAAAGAATTAAAGCCAAACTTATATCACTTGTCATTTTTTAAAAGATTTTATTTGAGAGTCAGATTTACAGACAGTGAGAGAGAGAGAGAGACAGAGAGAAAGGTCTTCCATCCTCTGGTTCACTTCCCAAGTGGCCACAACGGCCAGAGCTGCGCCGATCTGAAGCCAGGAGCCAGGAGTTTCTTCAAGGTCTCCCACGCAGGTGCAGGGGCTCAAGCACTTGGGCCATCTTCCACTGCTTTCCCAGGCCATACTAGAGAGCTGGATGGGAAGAAGAACAGCCAGGACTAGAACTGGCACCCATATGGGATGCTGGTGCTGCAGGCTGAGGATTAACCTACTTAGCCACAGTGCCGGCCCCATCCTTGTCATTCTAAAAATGATTTAACATTGATAGAATAATTTACTTTTAGAATACTGAGATTTTTAAAAGCTAGAAAATAAGAGATCTTCTTTTATTTAAGGTGAACAAATTTCATTCTTTTCATATATACAGATTTAGGAACATAGTGACATTTTCTACCCTATCCTTCCTCCTGCCCATGCTCCCACCCTTCCTTCTCCTTCCTCTCTTATTCCCTCTCTTAATTTTTACAATGATCTACTTTGTTTTCAACTTTTATTTAATAAATATAAATTTCCAAAGTACAACTTTTGAATTATAGTGGCTTTTCCCCCCATAACCTCCCTCCCACCCACAACCATCCCATCTCCCACTCCTTCCCCCAACTCATTCTTCATCAAGATTCATTTTCAATTATCTTTATATACAGAAGATCAACTTAGTATGTACTAAGTAAAGATTTCAACAGACTGCACCCACACAGACATACAAAGTATGGTGTACTGTTTGAGTAGTAGTTTTACCGTTAATTCCCATAGTACAACACAATGAGGACAGAGGGCCTACATGGGGAGTAGGTGCACAGAGACTCCCGTTGTTTATTTAACAATCGACATTCTTATTTATATCATCAGTAATCACCCAAGGCTCTTGGCATGAGCTGCCAAGGCTATGGAAGCCTCTTGAGTTCACCAGCTCTGATCCTATTTAGACAAGGCCATAGTCATACCTTCAGAGAAAGGTAGATCCTTCTTTGATGGCCTGTTCTTTCTGCTGGGATCTCACTCACAGAGATCTTTCATTTAGGTCATTTTTTTTTTTTTTTTGCCACAGTGTCTTGGCTTTCCATGCTTGCAAATCATGGGCTTTTTAGCCAGATCTGAATGCCTTAAGGGCTGATTCTGAGGCCAGAGGGCTGTTTAGGGCATTTGCCATTCTGAGTCTGCTGTGTATCCTGCTTCCTATGTAGGATAACAATGATCTACTTTCAATTTACTTTATACTCATAAGATTAACCCTGCACTATGAGTTCAACAAATAGCAAGGAGAAAAAACACTATTCCTCAAAAGTAGAGACAAGGGCTATAAACAATTATCAAATCTAAAATGTCAATTTTGCTCTTATACTTTTTGATACTTTATTCGTTACCACAGATCAGGGAAAACATATGGTATTTGTCTTTTTGGGAATGGCTTATTTCACTAAATATAATGGTTTCCACTTGCATCCATTTTGTTGTAAAAGACAGAATTTCATTCTTTTTTATGGCTCAGTAGTATTCCTTACTATATATTTCTTTATCCAGGCATTAGTTGATGGACATCTGGGTTGATTCCATATCTTAGTTATTATGAATTGCACTGCAATAAACATGGGGGTACAGATAACTCTTTCATATGCTGATTTCACTTCCTTTGGGTAAATTCCCAGAAGTGGGATTGCTAGGTTATATGGTAGATCTATTTTCAACTTTCTGAAGTATCTCCATACTGTACTAGTTCACATTCCCACCAACAGTGGATTGGGTACTTTTTCTCCCACTTTCTTACCAGCTTTCTTGTTTGTTGATTTCTGTATAAAAGCCATTATAACTGGAGTGAGGTGAAACCTCATTGTGGTTTTGATTTGCATTTTCCTGATGGCTAGTGATCCTGAGTATTTTTTCACATGTCTGTTTGCCATTTGAGATTCTTCTTTTGAAAAAATGCCTGTACATATCCTTTGCCCATTTCTTAACTGAATTGTTTGGTTTGTTGTTATTGAGTTTCTTGAGCCCTTTATAGATTCTGGATATTAATCCTTTATCAATTGCATAGTTTGCATATATTTTTCTCATTCTATCAGTTGCCTCTTCACTTTACTGAATTGTTTCTTTTGCAGTCCAGAAGTTTCTCGGATTGATGTAATCCCATTTGTCTATTTTGGCTTTGATTGCCTGTGCTTCTGGGGTTTTTTCTAAGACATCTTTGCCTCTGCTAATGTCTTGCCAAGTTTCGCCAATGTCCTCTTTTTTTTTTTTTTTTTTTTTTTGACAGGCAGAGTGGATAGTGAGAGAGAGAGAGACAGAGAGAAAGCTCTTCCTTTTGCCGTTGGTTCACCCTCCAATGGCCGCCATGGCCAGCGCGCTGCGGCCGGCGCACCGCGCTGATCCAATGGCAGGAGCCAGGTGCTTCTCCTGGTCTCCCATGTGGTGCAGAGCCCAAGCACTTGGGCCATCCTCCACCGCACTCCCTGGCCACAGCAGAGAGCTGGCCTGCAAGAGGGGCAACCGGGACAGAATCTGGCACCCCGACCGGGACTAGAACCCCGTGTGCCGGTGCCGCAAGGCGGAGGATTAGCCTAGTGAGCCTCGGCGCTGGCCGCCAATGTCCTTTTGTAGTAATTTGATGCTATCAGATCATAGATTTAGATCCTTGATCCAATTTTTTAGTTGATTTTTGTATAAAATAGGGGTCTGTTTCATACTTCTGCATGCAGAGATCCAGCTTTCCCAGCATCATTTGTTGAGATTGTCCTTGCTCCAGGGATTGATTTTAGCTCCTTTGTCAAAGAATAGTTGGTTGTGGATTGATTTCTGGAGTTTCTGTTCTGTTCCATTGATGTACATGTATATTTTTTTTATCTACATGCATATTTTTGTGCTAGTACCAGGCTGTTTTTATTACAACTGCCCTGTAGTATGTCTTGAGATCTGGTATTGTGATTCTTCTGGCTTTATTTTTGTTGTATAGGATTGCTTTAACTATTTGGGGTGGCTTGTGTTATGAATTTTAGCATCGTTTTTATCTTGCTCGGCTTTTTAAGGTGAGTGGAGAGAGAGGCTAGTGTCTGTGCTGGTTCCCCTTATTTATTCGTTTTTTTCTCTCCTCCAGTCAGCCTGGTGAACTTTTCCCCAGCGGGGCTTCAGGCCTCATTCCCTTTAAGCTCTTTCTGCCTTTCCCCACCAATGTCTCAGGTTACTGAGGTTTTTGTCTCACCTCCCCTTCCAGAGCTGGTGCGCAGACTCTGTGGCTGGGCTTCCATGCAGCGGGTGACCTTGCTCTCCCCGTAGGTCCTTCGTGTCACATCCACTAGATCCAGAAGAGCCTTTCCTGAGACTACAGTAACTCCGCTTTTATCAAACTATCTTTTCCCGGACTGTTGGTGCGCGCCCTCACTATTCCGCCATCTAGCATTGTTTTTATCTAGATCTGAGAAGAATGTTGTTGGCATTTTGATTGGAATTGCATTGAATATGTAAATTGCTTTTTGTAGCATGGCCATTTTGATGATATTAATTCTTCCAATCTATGAACATGGAAGATTTTTTTCATTTTTTTGTGTTTCTTCTTCTATTTCTTTCTTTAATGTTTCATAATTTTCATTTTAGAGATCTTTTACCTCCTTGGTTAAATGTATTACATGGTATTTAATTTTGTTGTAGTTATTGTGAATGGGATTGATCTTAGAAGTTCTTTCTCCGGCATAGCATTACCTGTGTATACAAAGGCTAACGATTTTTGTGTGTTAATTTTACATCCTGCCACTTAACCCAATTCTTTAATGAGTTCCAATAGTCTCTTTTGGACCCCCTATATATGGAATCATCTCATAATGCAAATAGGGATAATTTGAAGAAGTGCTAATCTAATACTGACTTTTTTTATGCTAAGACATTTGACCAGAATTACTGGGAAGGAGTCAGAAATATGATTTTGATATTCAGGGATGCCATCAAGGTTGGAGACATGGATTTGGGAAGCCATGGAAATGTATAAACTCTCCAAAAACTTGGAATGTACTTGTATTCGAACTATAGGGAGAAGTGTAACTATTGAAAGATGCATGATATTAAACTTATTGTACAGAACTATGGATTTTTTCCATCTTACAATAAACATACAAGTATTGTGAAAGATGCATGAATACGTGACTAGAGAGGTAGGAAGGTGGAGGGTCAGTATATAGAAAGTTTTCAGAAAATAAGGGTGCTCAGCTTTGCCAGATGCTAAAATCAGCCAAGTAATAGCTAATGCTGGTATAATGTTGAGTTTTCAAAGTATTTTCAAAATAAGTCTCAAATAAGTCTAATCTCATTTCATGTATCTCATTGAACTTTTATCATTAAATTGTCCTTTTTTATATTAAGAAAGCAATTTCTTAATTTAAAAATCCATATATAAAGAACTCATACATATTAATAAAAGATAAAATTTAAGAAACCAAGCAAAAGATATAAATGGATATTTTAAAGGAGATGATGTTCCAATGACTGATGAAATTTGAAAATATATTCAGTGAAAAAGCAAAAATATACAAATTAACTCTCCCCACTTTTTTCAGATGTCAGAAGAGACAAATAATATTGCAGTAGAAGAAATTGTAGATAAGCATCTCCAAAAAGGTTCTAAGTATACCACAACTCTGATATTCTTGGTTTTTATTTTTAAAAGATGTAAATAATTAATCCCACACTAGGGTTTCAGCTGAGAATACAAATTTCTTAAGCAATTAGTTTAAACAGGACTTAAACTTCCTAGGTAAATCAAGGTGGGCATAAGGAAATACACAGAAAACTTAATATGTATGATTACCTAAATTCCATTTTTTCTATCTGCAAACATGGAGACTTCATTAGTGCTTGAGACTGACAGTAAAGATACACACACACACACACACACACACACAGATTCATACAACCTTTTTCTATATAAACTATACAGCCTTTTTCTTTCTCAGTTCCTCTAGTGGATCAGCCAGAATAAATAGATATAAACAGGATAACAGAAAATTACACATGGCTTAGAGTGCACTCAACAGCTGGAGCCTTCGTATTACTCTACAAAACTATTTCATTTCCCTTTAGAGCTGACAGAAGCAGGGGTCAGAAGTACTATACTGATCTTACAAAACTAACATAAATAATTAAAATGGCTGCCTATGGACTTATTTCTCTTCCTTTCAGATTCCTTTCTTTCCATTTAAATCAGGTTGAAGTAACCTAGCTTTAATATTTGTATATCTCACAGAGCTGTAAATAAAGATAAAAATGTTCTGATCTGAGCTTTTTTAGGGAGACCTCACTACAAAGAAGGACCCTGGCCAGTAAAAAGACTCTGGCAGTAGAAGAAGGTGACAGAGGGCACAGAAGTCATCACAAAGGGAAACAAAATTTAGTCCTGATCATGTGTGAATGCATTGATTCCAAATAGAGCAAGGGGAAGGACATCGTGGGTGTTGGGTTCTAAGTTTTCATGGGACAGTGACCCAGTCTTCATACTTGTCATGATCCCTAGATGTACATGCAGTTAGGGTAATTAAAACTTTTGTTGCTATTGCTGTTTAATGATAAGAAAGTATTGTAAACTCTATATTATATTGGTTTCCTGATAGATTTAGATGCAGAAGAAAATCAAAAAATAATAGAGACACTGAGAGGCAAAGTAAGAGAAAAGCTAAAAAATGCTAAGGTAATGCTTTTTAAACTTTTTTTGTTTTTGAAAGTGCTTTTTAAATGAAACTGATTGCATAATAAACTTCTTTTTGGACAAAAAAAGGATGAAGGGCAAGCATTTAGCTGGTGGTTAAGATGTTGGCTCATATGCCTGTGTACTACATTGGAGTACCTGGCTTCAGTTCTTGACTCTAGCTTCCTGCCAATACAAACCATGGGAGGCAGCAGTGATGGCTCAGTTGATTGGTTCCCTCCCACCCATGTGGAAAACCTGGGGGCGTTGCAAGTATTTAGGAGTAAACCAGTGGATGGGAGCTCTCCCGCCACCCCAGTAAGCTATCTCTAGCTATCTCTCCCCCTCTAACAAGCTATCTCTATCTCTATTTGTAGCTCTATCTGTCTCTTTGCCACCTACTCAAATTTTTAAAAAGGAGAGAGCTGAAATTCAGTCCTCATATAGCTTCTTAATTCCATAAAGTTTCAAGTTGCTTCTATGTTTTTCCCCTTTTCTATCATAAAGTCCCTAAAGCCAAGAAAAGTTAAATGATTTGATTGTAGTAATTGTATATGACATCTCAGGGAAATACACAACATATGTGTGCACATACACACATATACTTTTTTAAAGAAGCACATTGAGAAATCTTGATTTTTATACATTTTGGAAAAAGATTCATGAGCTCAATATGTCTGTTTCTGTAAAGATCTATTTATGTTGTGTTTCAGATAAATCAAGGTGAAAAATCTTCAACTCAGCTGTTCATTGATACTAAGCTACATCAATGGTCTAAGGTGAATAACTGTTTTAAACTTAAAGTAGCTTTATGTACATAAACTTTCCGATACAGATTTTGTTTTGAAACTCAATATATAGTAGTATATTTAAAATTTAACATGACAAAAATATTCAGATTTGGGGTAACTATATTATTTAGAGTATGGGTGAAGGAACTATAACAAAAAGATGAAAGATAAAATGTCTTAATTAAGATACATGCTTTGCTTCTATATTTTGTAACTGTAAAGTAGACCAGACTCGGCAGGACAGTTCTGCCATCTTCAACATATGGTTTTCATTTCTGAGTCCATGGCAAAACTCCAGTGATTTCATTTTTTGGCCAAAAGAAAGAGAGAAGAAAGAGGCAAAGGAATGCAGGTAGGTCATAATGGATAAAGACTTGCAAATTGCACACATCATTTCAGTGAAAGGATATTGAGAGACGTGTCTAAGTATCCAGCTAAAAGTAAATTGTTTTATCAAAGGTTGAGGGGAAGACCATAATGAACAACTAGTAGTTTCAACAAGAAGCACCTAGAGTATTTAACTCTTCAAATTGTAAAATGCAAGGAATGTTGTTTTTAAATTTGTCTTGTGTACTGTGGCCTGCTCAGGCCCTTAAAAGTTCATTTTACTTAGGGCTAGTCATTTGGCCTATTAATTAAATTGCTGTTTTGGATGCCTACATCCCATATCAAAGTGTACAGGAACAAGTCCTGGCTCTGCTTCCAAATCCAGTTTTATGCTAATGTACACACTGGGAGGCAGCAGGTGGTGCCTCAAGTAGTTGGTTCCTGGGCCTCAGACTGGTCCACCCCTGGCAGTTACAGACATTTAGGAAATAAATGGGAGCTAGTTTTCTCTCTCTTTCTCTCTCTCTCTGCCTCTCAAATAAAAAAGTTTCCTAAATGAATCTTAATTATATTTAATAGCAAAAACAAATTTAAAAGAATGTTTATTTACATATTATTCATGCAACATATGAATAAAATCATGCTTATATTAGATTTAATTTAACCATGAATAGTAAAAAATATGAATAGTTAAAAAATTCTCAAAGTTTAACAGTTGAATACCAAGCATAGAGTTAAAAAGAAGAGAAATTGGTTTCAATGCATTTCCATACAAACCACTAGACTCTCAGGAAGTAGAGGATTTTAACAAGTGGCCTGGAAGGCCAGCGCCGCAGCTCAATAGGCTAATCCTCCTCCACCTTGCGGCACTAGCACACCAGGTTCTAGTCCCAGTTGGGGCGCCGGATTCTGTCCCAGTTGCACCTCTTCCAGGCCAGCTCTCTGCTGTGGCCCAGGAGTGCAGTGGAGGATGGCCCAAGTGCTTGGGCCCTGCATTCGCATGGGAGACCAGGAAAAGCACCTGGCTCCTGGCTTCGGATCAGAGTGGTGCGCCGGCTGCAGTGCGCCAGCCGCAGCGGCCATTGGAGGGTGAACCAATGGCAAAGGAAGACCTTTCTCTCTGTCTCTCTCTCTCACTGTCCACTCTGCCTGTCAAAAATAAAAAATAAAATAAATTAAAAAAAAAAAAAACAAGTAGTTTGGAGTTGAGCAGAGAAAATGAGAAGTAAATATACTCTATTATACTGATAGTTCATATATACTACATTGTTACCAACTGAGTAACTTTTAGGGTTAGAATATAAGAAAAGCTTTTGTATTTTATATATTGTTTTAATTCTTTGAGTCCTCATAACAGAGCTTTCCTTTTCATTATAGAATTTGTTCTTTTATAAACGTGCATTGAAACAGTTTGGTTTAATATATGTGTATGAGTAAGCAGTGATGTCTTACATTTCAAAGATACAGACTTTACAAGATTGTAAAATAAAGCTTATTTTTGAGCAAGTTTATAACTAAGAATATGCCACTTTTAAGACTTTTAATTAGGGGCCAGTGCTTTGGCAAAGCAGGTTAGTCCACCACCTGCAGCTCTAGCATCCCATTATGGGTGCTGATTCTAGTCCCAGCTGCTTCACTTCCAATCCAGCTCCCTGCTAATGTGCCTGGGAAGGCAGCAGAGGGTGGCCCCAAGTGTTTGGGCCCCTGCACCCAAGTGGAAGACCTGGAGGTAGCTCCTGACTCCTGGCTTCAGCCTGGCCCAGCCTTAGCTGTTGCAGCCATTTGGGGAGTGAACCAGCAGGTGGAAGACCCTTCTTCCCTCTCCCTCTCCCCCTCCCGCCCCCCCCCTTCTCTTCCCCTTTTTCTGTAACTCTGCCTTTCAAATAAATAAATCTTGAAAAAAAAAAGACTTTTAATTATCTATAGCTCCACTAAAGATTAAGGAGTGAGGTGGTACTTGTGTGTGTATCCAAGCACATATGTGCTTGAGAGGACCAGAAAAGAGGAAGGGGAAAAAATTTGACCTGAGCTGACATTTCAACTAAACTTTGAGGTGAAGCAATAGTTTAAGAAGAGAGGATATTTTGACTCTGTTTTGGTTCCTATTGCAGTCACAAGAACATTTAAAAACAAACAAAAAACCCTCATGAATCAACAAATCTCAAAGCTAAATATAACTTGGTATTCTTTGTCCTACTTTTCCTTCTTTATTAATAAAATAATAATTAATGTTTACCATATTATAAAAAGGTATTTCCATCACTTATAAACAGGAAAATAATTCATTTCAACCCTAAATAGTGATTTATTATTTTATCCACAGAATGAGGTCTTGTTGGATGAAGGTCTTTCATTTTTCATTCTGAGTGGTGAAGAAGACTCTGCTTTGGGTCAGTCTTCAGAACAGGTTGGATTTGTCTCCTCCTATAACTTCACTCTTGAGAAAATGACTCTTCATTAAGGGAGATGGTTTTATTTCTTTTTTATTTATTTATTTTTTTGACAGGCAGAGTGGACAGTGAGAGAGAGAGAGACAGAGAGAAAGGTCTTCCTTTACCATTGGTTCACCCTCCAATGGCCGCTGCAGCCGGCGCACCACGCTGATCTGAAGCCAGGAGCCAGGTACTTCTCCTGGTCTCCCATGCAGGTGCAGGGCTCAAAAACTTGGGCCATCCTCCACTGCACTCCAGGGCCACAGCAGAGAGTTGGCCTGGAAGAGGAGCAACCGGGACAGAATCCTGTGCCCCAACCAGGACTAGAACCCGGTGTGCCTGTACTGCAGCAGAGGATTAGCCTATTGAGCCTCGGCGCTGGCCCACATTTGATATCTTCTAAGAGATGTCCCATGTCCATATCCTCTAAATCTTGCTCCCAAATATCGGTGTCATACCTTGTTTGAATTCTAAAAATGCTTCCCCAAAGATTTCTAGATATAAAATATTTTCTTGATTTCCTCACAGGGTAGGAAAGGATGTGATGCTATGATGACTTGATAAGCATTACTTATTTACTTCTGTTAGTGTCAGTCAGGACCATGTAAGGTCCTCTAGTCAAAGGAATTCTGTAGTTAATTGTTTTTATTATTTATTCTAAATGTATGGTTTTGAGAATTGAAGTATGTGCATGACTCACAGTACTCTCTTTTGTTAAAATACATAGGTTTTGGGCTGGCGCCGTGGCTCAACAGGCTAATCCTCCGCCTTGCGGCGCCGGCACACCAGGTTCTAGTCCCGGTCGGGGCACCGGATTCTGTCCCGGTTGCCCCTCTTCCAGGCCAGCCCTCTGCTGTGGCCCAGGAGTGCAGTGGAGGATGGCCCAAGTGCTTGGGCCCTGCACCCCATGGGAGACCAGGATAAAGCACCTAGCACCTGGCTCCTGCCATCGGATGAGCGCGATGCGACGGCCGCAGCGCGCCGACCACGGCAGCCATTGGAGGGTGAACCAACGGCAAAGGAAGACCTTTCTCTCTGTCTCTCTCTCTCACTGTCCACTCTGCCTGTCAAAAAAAAAAATACATAGGTTTCAAATTAGATAAGTAAAGTAATTGAAAATAAACTGACTTCATTTAATGAACAAGTTCATATTAATTTTCTGGTCATAAAATAAAAAATAGCATGTAATATTTAGTAATCTATGCTTCTATCCCTATATTCCATATATACATTTCAGAATTTCACTGTAATCACTGTATTCTTTGATACTGAATCTTTTCTTTCATTTTTTTCCTTAAATGCCTTATAGAAAACAACATACCTGTACCAAATCATTTTAGATATTGCTATTCTCTGACTGATGAAGATAAAAGGAGGAGAGTTAAGGCCACACGGCCTAATGTCTTTTGACTCTGCCCCACACTTTGCATTCTCAATAGCTGAAAATAATTTTAATGTTTTAGATTTCCATAGAGAGGAGGGGCTTAAATTATAATTCTACTTCAGCATACTCTCATCACTGAATTGCAAATATGGGCTATAGCAAAATCATATTGTATACCTTAAATTAGTTCCTCTATGTTTGGTGAAATTTCACTACAATTAGTTTCAGCTAGAACTTGATTTAGGTGTCTTACATAAAAAAGACTGTCCACAGGGGCTGGTGTTGTGACACAGTAGGTTAAGCTGTGTTCTGATTCAGCTTCCTGAAGAGGTTCTTGGGAGGTTAGCAGAAGATGGCCCAAGGACTTGAGCTTCTACCACCCATGTGGGAGAATAGGATGCAGTTCCTGGTTCCTGGCTTTGGCCTGCCTGTTGCAGCCATTTGGGGAGTAAATTGGCAGGTAAGATCTCTCTCCTCCTTCTCCTCCTCCTTCTCCCTCTTCCTCTCTATATCCCTCTTTCTGTCATTCTGCCTTTCAAATAACTAAGTAAATCCCTTAAAAAATAAAAAAAGATTGTTCACAGTTAAGGTTCCAGTATATTTTATATGTCTTTATATTAACCATTGGAAACAATCATATTGTATTTTTTTCTTTTTTGTCTTCAACAGAAATCAGGAAATGATAGTTACCCTAAATACTTTTCACTTGGCAATACTTTACAAAATATTGCTGAGGGTCAAGATGAAGATTTTATGGAAGAAGTCATTTTTACAGATTTACTTGAGGTAAAAGCTGCTGAATATGAAGATGATCAGGAACAAATGAAAAAACAGGCCACAAATATTTTTGTGCCAAGTAGTTCTCCAGGTAATATTTTTTTCGATAAAATACTCAATTCTTTAATAATATTATAGAATAGTAGCTTCTGCATATGCTGGATAAACAGAAAGTACTGATTTAAAATTATAATAAGTTTTCTATGTTTTTCATGCCTTTTGTAAGTTAAGGAAATTAAGAGAACTCATTCATCATTTATGTATATATCTTCTTCAAAAAGTTCATAGGACAATGGAATTAAAGATAAGTTTATTGTGGTACAAACACATTTGAAATCCATGAAGTTTTTCCATAATAAACATTTCCATGAACTTTTTGAAGATCCTGGTGTGTGTGTGTGTGTGTGTGTGTGTGTGTGTATTACACACTGCTATACTTCATTTGTAGGGTATGATGATAGCTCCTTTGTGCTTCATATTTGGTCAATATTAGTTTAATTAAATTTTGTTACTAAGTGATGAGTCAGCGTAAACTGCCAAAAAATATGATGCCACGCATTTTAGAAGATGAAGGATTCTATATTCAGAGAAAGCCAGAAATATGTAAGAAGACCTGCAACAAGATGGAAAATCGCCTGCTTAAACTAGATGAGGCAAGTGCAAGAGCTAACAAACCACTCGATGATAGTATACTATATTTGTTCAGTGAAATATTTTATTACTTATATTTCTTAAATGTTTTTGATAGGGAAAGTATTGGTTTGAAGAGAATGGAGAAATAATGTCATTACCTTCACCTATTAGGCAGTCATGGAATTTCAGACTAAATATAAATAAAGAATCTTTAAATCCAACACTAAAGACCATATACAGGAAGGTAACCAACAATGTTTTACTTGTAACTATGATTAGAATTTTTGTACTATCAGTTACAACTTATGTTTCTGTGATGTTGATTTACCCTTTAAAGCTATTGTCTTGTATAATGGTAGAACTATAATGAAATGTTAAATAGAAGTTAAAATTGTGTTTTAACAAGTATTGAATGACATGAAGAAATGCTCAAGACAAATTGTAAAGTGAAAAGAGCAGAATGCAAAAATATACATGATCCTAATTTTATAAAATAGATATCAAGTGAGTGAATGAAAGAATAGTATTAGGGCTATCATTTTACTTTCTACCCTATAGATTACTCTTACTTATTTTGTGTATTTTACATAAAATAGGTACTCTGTGTTGTGTGGAGCAGTAGTTTGCTCATTTTTGTTGCTGTATAGAACTCCATTGTATAAAAATACAATTTTTGCTTTTGAACGATTTAAGTTGCATCCAGTTGTTGGCTATTACTAATAACACTACTAGGAAAGTTTTGCACATATATTCTGATAATTTTATGTATATCCTTTTTGCAGGGGTAATATCTCAGAGTAGAAGTACTGTGTCATAGCTTTATATGTGTTCAGTTCTACTATATGGTGTTACTTTCCCAGAGTGGTTTATATCAAATTCAACAAATTAAACTAGTAGGGTATGAGAATTCCAGATGCTTTATATTCTTGCCAACACTTGGTATTGTCTGTTAAATTTTTTAAACTTATTTATTTATTAAAAACTTATTTATTTGTTTGCTTGTTTATTTGAAAGGCAGAGTGCCAAAGACAGAGAGATTCCATTCATTGATTCATTCCCCAAATGGCCACAACAGCCAGGTCTGGGCCAAGATGAAACCAGTAGCAGGGGACTCCATCTTTGTCCCCTACATGTGACAGGGGTCCAAGTACTTGGACCATCATCTGCTGCCTTTTCAGGCATATTAGCAGGAAACTGGATTGAAAGCAGAGCAGCTGAGGCTTGAATCAACATTCCAACATGGGATGCCAGCATATCAAGTGTAGCTTTACCTGCTGTATCACACTGCTGATGTCTTTTCTGTGTTGATCATAACCACTCGGGTGGATATAAGAGGTATTTCAGGGCCAGTGCTGTGGTGTAGCAGGTAAAATATCTTCTTGGGAAAGAAAAGGGCTTATTTTGGCTCACAGTTTGGAGGTTCACAGTCCCAGGCTGGCAGCCATGTTGGTTGAAGTATCTGGTAATGCCCC
Organism: Sylvilagus floridanus; assembly: GCA_949820135.1. NCBI lineage: Eukaryota > Metazoa > Chordata > Mammalia > Lagomorpha > Leporidae > Sylvilagus > Sylvilagus floridanus. Next base: position 48,626,206 of record OX463235.1, read on the forward strand.
GCCAAGGATGGCAGAGGGACGATCGCAAGGGGAGAAGGTAGCAGACAGACAGGGAGCAATGGCCTTCATCTACTCTCTGTGCAGTCTGTCCTCCTCATGCAGACGATTATTCAATCATGGTCTCCAACCTATCAGCATAATCCAATCGAACCACTTTCCAAGGCCTCGTCTTCAGACACCATAATTAGATTAGGTTCCAGCCATAATCCATTAATACGAGAGTCTGGGGATTAAGACTTTTTAATTATTTCCAGACCATAACAATATCTAATAACCAATATCTGGGCCATTTTAGGTTTGTTTTTATTATTTTTTTCTCTAGGTTTTGATCATTCAGTCCTAGCTTTTACTCTGAATTTTAAAAATTGTCTCCCATATGTTATATAACAAAAGTTACAGAAACCCTGAGTATCAGGGTCCTGCCTTTGCTGCTGTCTCTGCCAGGTACTTTATTTAATATCTTCTGAAAAGTTTCATCTGATGAGTTGACTGTGCTCTTCACTGTACTCCTTCTAGCACTCCTCTTATAAATTTACATAGACTTTATATGTGTCCCCCAAGCTTGGATGTTTTTTGTACTTTTATCTGTGTGCTTTTGGTGTAATACCTCTATCTGGTTCATAAAGCTTACCTAATTCCCCTTAGTAACTGCTGCTTATGACTAGTCCGTCAGGGAGCTTACTGGCCCATAAAAGAAGTCATCTTAGTATTGAACAGATCTATTTATTGTTTTGTGTTATTAGATTAAAATTTGACTCCTCATAACTTTTACTCATTTGACCTCATTTAGGCTTTGGAAAATTCATGAAATACTTCACTTCTTGACAGCTCTTCAAATTTTTGTACCCCATAGTTATTTCTACCTTTAATTTTTGCTTTCTAGTAGAAACTCACATTCTTTTATTGTTGTTAGATATTTCAAAATCTCAGTTACACTCCTTGTGGCTTCTGAGCACCACAGTCATCAGGTACTGAATAGGATAGGACCAGGGGCTTGTGCCACTCCAGTTGAGGCCCAGAGCAAGTAAGCAATGCAGTTATGCTTAACAAGCCGCGCATCTCTAGTTTAGGAACTTTAATTACCAAAAGTTCTTTTGTAATTTGGTTGTTTAAAATTGAAACACTTTTTTCCTTTAATGTTTTTCTCCCGGTTAATGACCAGTTTATAAATTTACTACCAATTGACTAAATCCCTTGGGTGGAATCAAGAGGAAGTTTTCCTCTTTGAGCTGGTTCCTACATAGAGAACAGACTTACCAGATATGGACTAAATAACAACAAGCTTTTTTCTCCTGTCTCCCTGAAGAAGGGGAGGTTCCTCGCACAGGAAACAATAGGGTAGAGATGAGGCACTATACTGGTGGCCTGCAGTCTTTAAGGAAGGAGTACTGCCGTGACCACTCCAGGGTAGGGTGGGACAACAACTTTTTCAGTGTAACAGCAGGTGTAATAGCAGTGGCACAGACTGAAGGGCCTTTCATTTTATACCATACTGATCCAGAGACAGCACTCCCTGCTCTTCCTTTTTTAGTTGGATGTGATCCTGACTCTCACTGGAAGTGTCTAGGTATTCATGTTAACCTGCACATGATTAGTAGCCCACTAACTCTCAAATTACATCACATGCATATGCAAACATTTGTGATGACTTCAAAAGGGTGGAATAAAACACGGAAGAATGATTTTGCATGTAATCTGAGGCTTACAGACTTGAATTAATTTGGGGACAATATGATAACCCAAACAGAGACAGTATAATGTACAGAGAGAAATGATCTCCTATTAATGCAGCATTTGCTTAGAGGACCCAGGTTCCTCAGGGGAATTTTTCATAAGAGCACCAATACATTCACTTAGAAACAAAATGTCTTAATAGGTAGGTAATTACCATTTAACTCTGGCCCATAGAGGATTGTTCCATCATATGTCACCAAACTATTGTTGTAAACAGCATTACATGATTACAATAATAATACATTATTGTTATAAACAATATTATATTATTACATTATCTTGTAATAATGTTCCTATGGTGTCCTATAGGAAATGATTATTGGTTTTATAACTTGAAAGTCCAGCCTCTGCCAGCACACAATAGTGAGGTAGATGACAAAAATTTATAGAAAGATGATCAAAAAGCTATTATATGTTTTATGAAATTAAGGGCCATAATTTCAAAGAATAAAGATCAAATCATTATTATTTTTTCTTTTCTGTATTTCTTGATTTTCCTCCTATTGACATGTTACTTTTATTTACAAAAATTACTTGTAATTTCAAAAGAAATTTAATAAAATTAATATTTTGCACCTATATTTTTTAAAAGGCAGTAAAATCTGACCTTGGAAGCACTTTCAGGAGCAAAATGGAAGGTCAAAGGGAAATGTATCAACTGGATCTCAATATTGTGGGTTTGCAATTCAGCCATCATCCTCTCTTCAATCAAGAACAAGTATTATGTGCTAGGCTGCTTCAGCTTTATGAATGTTTTCAAGACAGGCAGCAACAGAATTTACCTCAGCTGCTTTATGAGAAGGTATGAATGGCTTCCATTATATTCTTACATATGAACATTTACTGTTGAAAGAGAAAGAAAATTACCATCACACTTTGAATATTTAACCAATTGAAACATTAATTTAATTTTTATTTTTCTGGAAAGAAACTAAGGAGTTGCCTGGGAAGGAAACAGCCTCAAACAAATCCTGCAGGATACCTAATACATACATATAAATATGTTGGTGTTGTTGGTCTTATTACTCAAGGAAAATTGCCATGTACCTGTGTTTTGATAAAAATGTTAGCTATCTTGAACATATGAATTGTAAATAGTCCTGGTCTGAGGATGACTAATCTAGGTCATCATCTGATGATGTTATGAAGAGTCTAAAAAGTCTGAAGGGAAATCAAACTGATTATTTTTACAAACATAAATTAATTTAAACTCTGCTGAATTTCTAATCCATGATAATTTTGACTAGAACCCGGTGTGCCGACGCCGCAAGGCGGAGGATTAGCCTGTTGAGCCACGGCGCCGGCCCCAGAGAGGTATTTTGATAAATCTCAGTCAACTAATAAATATATTTGAACATACATACCTAGTGAGATATTTAATTAAACATTAAATCCTGATGGAATCCTCAAGACATCTCAATAAGCTAGCCATAATTGTACCTTAATACCTACTTACTTTTAAAAATAGAACTATAAAACCACAGAGCAACTCCAGGGTTGGTTAGTTTAGAGACTGAACAATATCATCAATAACCCTAGCCTTTTATTTCCTACTCTTCATTTTCAGAAAGTTGACTTGGTTAACCATATGATTGTTGCAGTTTACAACATTCTGACCAGACAAAATATGCAGCATAATGTTTCATTTTAAGAAACTTCCCTGGTTTCTACTCTGTCCCCCGGCAGATGTTCCCTCGTATTCCACTGACTAGAATTTTATCACATGATTATGCTCATAACAGTCACTGGCAAAAAGAATGAAATTGCTACAAATAGCTAGACTAATCAGAGTTTATCTCTGAAGCATTTAGATTGAACAATTGAAAAATCCTTCCAACCTAGAAAAGTGATTGTTTGGGGTAACCATTATTTTCTGACAGACCAAAAGTACAGACACCTCTCTATATATTCTTGGGATATATTTATTACATGTGTTTCTATGTATATGCATATGTGTGTGTATTTTCTGGCCTTTTACTTAGAGTCTGTACTTGTAGGTTGGGTGAAGTTGGACTCTCACTCAGTTCTTTCCCCAAAAGATACTATGCTAATATCCAAACACCATTATTTTCCAACCTGTTTAAAATACTTTTGAGGGTGGGTGTTGTGGCCCAGTGCATGGGGCTGCTGCTTGGGACGCCCACATCTCAGAATGCTGATTTGAGTCCTGTCTATTCTACTTTACATCCAGCTGCCAGCTAACGTGCCTGGGAAGGCAGCAGGTAATGACCTACATTCTTAGATCCCTGCCAACCATGTGAGAGACCTGGATAGGGTTCCAGACTCCTGGCTTCAGCCTGACCCAGCTCTGGCTATTATGGGCGTTTGCAGAGTGGATCAGAGGATGGAATATTCACTCCTTCTCTCCCTTTTCTTCTCCCTCTCCTACCCTCTCTCTCACCATCTTATGCTCTCTACCTCTCCTTCTGTCACCCTGTCTTTCTAATAAAAAAGATGGTTTATCCCAAACTAGCTACACAATTTATATAGGTTTAAGAACTTATTTCACTGTGATATTGCCTAGCCCTGCTCTGTTTTCATTATACTTCATTAATAAGTTATGATATATAGAAGGACAAATACCTCCTCATTATTTTTCTTTTTAGAATGCTTTTAGGTATTCTTTTTTTAAAGATTTCTTTATTTATTTGAAAGGCAGAATTACAGAGAGGGAGGGGAGTGAGAGAGATCTTCCATCTCTAGTTCACTCCCCAGATGGATGCAACGGCCAAGGCTGAGCCAGGTTAAAACCAGGAGGCTGGAACTCCATCTGGGTCTCTCATATGAGTAGCCAGGAGCCCAAGCACTTAAGCCATCTTCTGCTGCCTTCCCAGACACATGAGCAGAGAGCTGGATTGGTTGTAGAATAGCCAAGACTTTGATGCTCCTCATATGGGTTGCAAGCACTGCATGCAGCAGGCTTAACCGGCTGCAACTCTCTCTCTCTCTCTCTCTCTCTCTCTCTCTCTTAAAGATTTACTTACAGAAAAGGCAGTTACAGAGAGGAAGAGGAAAAGAGAGAAGGTGCATGCTTTTTATAGATTTAATTTTCCAGATGAACCTTAGAATTAGCTTGTCGCCTCTTATTTTTAAAATCCTATTACTACATTTAATGTGATTGTATTGTATTATATTAATTTTGAAAGAAATTTTATCTTTATCAATATTGGCTTTCCTCATTCAAGAATATAGAATGTCTTCCTGTTGTTTTAGGTCTTCTTTTGTGTTCCAATAAAAACTTGTTTCAATTGACTCTAGTCTCCAAGTTCCTACAAACTGCTTCTAACTGTGCTTGTGTATTAGGGTATAATTTCTTCTAGTTTTATTTCCATATGGATATTGTGGATGTTATGCTATTTTATACCTTCTACAGTATATCTTATTCTCTTGATTTTATTTGTATTTTCCTGTTATTATTCCCTCATAACTTTAATAGAGATGTATGTAGACAATTATTAATACAAGTATAAAAATTTGGATTGATGATGGCAATGGCAATGGATATGGATATGGATAAGGACAGACAAACATCTTTTCTATGACCATGGGATTTTAGGTGAAAGCTAGGGTAGATTTCTCTGCTCAATATCCATCTTGATTTAATGCCATTGCTTTTTATCAATTGATAAACCGATTGACAAGTATCCTCAAAATATATTTATTGCTTAGACAGACATAGGCTTTTCTCAATTTTTCCCCAAGGTGATTAAATGAAATATATTTTGGGAGACAAGATAATAATATGTGAAAAAGTTATACAGCTGTGCTTCCACACATACCTAGATCTTCAGGTGAATTGGAGTAATAGTAACAGATGGGTGAAATGCAACAAAAGATGCCTTTTCTTTGTTATAGCTGAAAGCACTTACAGATGCTACAAAATTAGCAAATGAAAATTTGGAAATAAACCAGCTGACTAGAGAATCTTTAGAAGATTATTATTGGCAGATAAGGTAAGTTTTGAACCATTTGTATATTCTATTTCACATAGTATAGTAAAGTAGATTGCCTGAATGTCCCTCCTAATGAAAATAACTAAAAATTTCTGACAAAATGCAAAACTTTATTGTTAAAGTGACAAAATGGTAAAGAATCTACAGAAGTCAAAAACAAAGTGATGCTAGTGTACTGGAGTTGTGGGTTAAGCATTTCCTATGTTCGTGTCCTAGCTGTCCCACTTCTGATCCAACTCCCTACTAAATGCAGAAATGAATAATATGAAATTAAAATTTTAAAGGAAGAAGGTAGGTTCTGGGAAATGGAAGAGCAGCAGGAAGCACCAAGAATTCAGCTCCCTCTCAGACCGCTGTACTGGCAGAATCTATCTGATGTGATTGTTCTGAGCTGGGGGAAGGCTTGTCACATCCAGGTGAAGTCTTGGATGGTAAATTGCAGTCAATTTTGGTAAATTTCAACTCAGCACAGGCAACAGCTTCCCATCTCCCACCCTTCAGCCCCATGGCAGGCATCTGATCACATCCTGGATCTACTAGCATGCATTTTGTAGGAGCCAGGGTAGACAATAAAATACTGTGTCCTCCAAATATTGGGGATCTGGGATCTGGGATCTGATCACTGAGTGCTGCTTGTGATTACAGAGCTCCAGGGAGGGGGGCTTTGTTCCTTTACTGCCACCCATTGTTGCAAGCCTTTCCTCTCTGGCCGAAGTCATTTCCTGGTGCCCTGTTTCCCTACCTCTTCAGTTTTCTCTTTTTCTCCTTTTGGGATCCAGATCCCTACCTCTTCATTTTTCTCTTTTTCTCCTTTTGGGATCCAGATGTTAAAGACCAAGACATTAAAAAGCAACTGTATATATGAGGAAAATTATGAAGTGATAGCTTATGCCTAGAAAAAGGGATAGACTCAAAAACAACCTGTGAACACCTCATATTTATATCTTATGGCATACGCAGCCTACAATTATGATAATAAATAAATTAAAACAGTAATAAAAAGTGTGAAACCTTGGGAGAAGGGGAACAATACACTTTTCAGAGTTATGTTATTAGATTAAAATGTTCGATTTTACAAAAAAAAAAAACTAGAAAGGACACAAAGAAGTAAAGGTATACTCGACTCAAAGGAAAAATATGAATCAACAGAAACTGTCCTTGAGAATGACCTGATGGTAGGTCCACTAAACAAAGACTTTAAAACAACGGTTCTGGTGATGCTCAAAAAAAATGAAAATTCAGAGAAAGTCAAGAAAAACAGGTATGAACAAAATAGAAATATCAGTAAAGAGAAAATTAAACCAGAAACTAAAGAGAAATTATGAAACTAAAGAGTATAATAACTGAAATGAAAAATCACTAGCGAGATTAAAAGGCAGATCTGAGCAGGCAGAAGAAAAGAATCAGTGAACTTGAAGATAGGATAGTGTAAATTATCTGGTCTGAGGAACAAAAAGGAAATATTTTGAAAAACAGCAAATAGAGCCTAAGGGATATGTGAGATACCATCAATTGACTAATATACTTATTGTAGGAAATCCAGAAGGATTAGATAGAAAGTTTCAAGAAAGAAAAAGAAATAATGACTAAAAACTACCCTAATTTTATGAAGCATATGAATACAAACATTTCAGAAATTCAGTTAACTTCAAGTAAAATTAACTCAGAGACCTGTTGCAGGACATGTTTTAACTAAATTTTTTTTTTTTTTTTGACAGGCAGAGTGGACAGTGAGAGAGAGAGACAGAGAGAAAGGTCTTCCTTTGCCGTTGGTTCACCCTCCAGTGGCCGCCGCGGTCGGCGCGCTGCGGCCGGCGCACCGCGCACGTCCGATGGCAGGAGCCAGGAGCCAGGTGCTTTTTCCTGGTCTCCCATGGGGTGCAGGGCCCAAGCACCTGGGCCATCCTCCACTGCACTCCCAGGCCACAGCAGAGGGCTGGCCTGGAAGAGGGGCAACCGGGACAGAATCCGGTGCCCCGACCGGGACTAGAACCTAGTGTGCCGGCGCCGCAAGGCGGAGGATTAGCCTGTTGAGCCACGGCGCCGGCCTTAACTAAATTTTTGAAACCAAAGATACAAATAGTTTTGAAAACAACTAAAGAGAAGTGACTCTTCACATACAAATAATTCTCAGTATCAACAGATTTGTCACCAGAAACTTTGGGAGGCCTGGAAGCAGTGGGATGATAGATTTAAAAAGAAAGAAACTCCTAACCAAGAATTCTATAACTGGAAAATTTTTCCTTCAAAATGATGGAGACATTAAGACAATCCTAGATAAAAGTTGAGGGATTGTTACCACTAGATCTTCCTGCAAGAAGCTCTCAAGGGAATCCTGCAGGGTGAAATGACACTAGAAGTAACCCAAAGTTATAAAGTTAAATGACAAAATAAAGATCCCAGACAAAAGTGTATGGGTCATTATAAATGCTGGTATTAATAGCAGTTTGTAATTCTAATTTTTGTTTTCTGCATGATTTAAGAGACTAATGTACTTAAATGAATTACTAGTCTATGGGGGAACAAACGATTTAAAAAGGGGCAATTTGTGATATCAACAACTGAAAGGGTGGAGACAGAGTTATGACGGAACAAGGTTTTTATGTTATGAATTTTAGTTATGGAATTGCAGTGATTAAAATGAAAAGAAATAATAAGGCAGAGATTTTATATATGGGTAAAATGAAAAAAAATAAAGTAGGGGGAGTTCAGAAGTATTAATGCAATACATTCACCTATGCCACTTTTAATGGTTTGCAGTTCCACCATTTTTTGATCTATCATTATTGTTGTAGTAATACAAAACAACTATATGACTTAGAAAGAAAAAAGGACTTCTCCTTATTAAAGAACATATTACGGACTTGGAAACAGATAAAATCCCTTCGACAACAGCAAGGGTTTACAAGCACACCAATAAAAATACAGTTTCAGAGGTGAGTGGTTGCTCTGTTTACTCTTAATAGTCTCGGGGATCTACATATTAGTAGCTGAGAATTCACAGTAACTGGGGGGAAAATCTAGAAGCTAGAAAACTATTCCATGTAGTCAATAAAGGAATTGAATATATAAACAATTCTTACAATTTAATAAGAAGACAACCAGATTAAAAAATGGGCAAAGGGTTTGAACAGACACTTCAGTAAAGGTGTATTGGTGGCAAGTGAACATTGAAAAGATGCTCAATATCATGTCAATAGAGAAATGTAGATTAAAACCACAGTGAAATAGTACCATACACCTATTAGAATGGCTAAAATTCAAACCAGAAGAAGAGAGAGACAGAGAGAGAAATGAAAGAAAGAAGAAAAGGAAAGAAAGGGATGGAGGGGGGAGGGAGGCAGGAAAGAACGAGGAAAGGAAGCCTGGATAGAAGGAAGGAAGGAATTACATTTTGGATAGGATGCTGAGCAACAGAAACCTTGATTCATTTCTGGTGAGAATGCAGCATGGTAGAGCCACTTTGGAACAGTTTGACTCTTTCTTTCTTTCTTTTTTTTCAACTTTTATTTAATAAATATTAATTTCGAAAGTACAACTTTTGAATTATAGTGGCTTTTCCCATAACCACTTTTTCCGTAACCTCCCTCCCACCCGCAACCATCCCATCTCCCACTCCCTCCCCCAACTCATTCTTCATCAAGATTCATTTTCAATTATCTTTATATACAGAAGATCAACTTAGTATGTACTAAGTAAAGATTTCAACAGACTGCACCCACACAGACATACAAAGTATGGTGTACTGTTTGAGTAGTAGTTTTACCATTAATTCCCATAGTACAACACATTGAGGACAGAGGTCCTACATGGGAAGCAGGTGCACAGTGACTCCCGTTGTTTATTTAACAATCGACATTCTTATTTATGACGTCAGTAATCACCCAAGGCTCTTGGCATGAGCTGCCAAGGCTATGGAAGCTCTTGAGTTCAACAACTCCGATCCTATTTAGACAAGGCCATAGTCAAAGTGGAAGTTCTCTCCTTCCTTCAGAGAAAGGTAGATCCTTCTTTGATGGCCTCTTCTTTCCGCTGGGATCTCACTCACAGAGATCTTTTATTTAGGTCATTTTTTTGCCACAGTGTCTTGGCTTTCCATGCTTGCAAATCATGGGCTTTTTAGCCAGATCCAAATGCCTTAAGGGCTGATTCTGAGGCCAGAGTGCTGTTTAGGGCATTTGCCATTCTATGAGTCTGCTTTGTATCCTGCTTCCCATGTAGGATCATTCTCTCATTTTTAATTCTATCAATTATTATTTGCAAACACTGGTTTTATTTATGTAATCCCTTTGACGCTTAATCCTATCTTTTTGATCAATTATTAATTTAAACTGATCACTTTAACAAGTAAGATGGCATTGGTGCATGTCACTTTGATGGGATTGAATTGGAATCCCCTGGCACATTTCTAGCTCTACCATTGGGGTAAGTCCGAGTGGGCATGTGTCAAAATGTACATCTCCTCCCTCTCTTATTTCCACTCTCATATTTAACAGGGATCACTTTTCAGTTAATTTTAAATGCCTAAGAATAATTTTGTGCTAATTAAAGAGTTCAACCAATGGTATTAACTAGAACAAAAAATACTAAAAGGAAAAAAATAATAAGTTGTTCCTCAACAGTCAGGACAAGGGCTGATCAAGACATTGTTTCTCAAAGTGTCCATTTCACTTCAGCAGGTTTCCTTTTAGGTGCTCAGTTAGTTGTCACCAATCAGGAAGAACATATGATATTTGTCCCTTTGGGACTGGCTTATCTCACTCAGCATGATGTTTTCCAGATTCCTTTATTTCACTATAAAAGACCGGATTTCATTTTTTTTACTGCTGTATAGTATTCTATAGAATACATATCCCGTAATTTATTTATCCAGTCTTCTGTCGATGGGAATTTAGGTTTTTTTCCATGTCTTAGCTATTGTGAATTGAGCTGCAATAAACATTGAGGTACAGACAGCTCTTTTATTTGCCAATTTAATTTCCTTTGGGTAAATTCCAAGGAGTGAGATGGCTGGGTTGAATGGTAGGGCTATATTCAGGTTTCTGAGCAATCTCCAAAGTGACTTATAAAGTGGCTTTACCAGTTTGCATTCCCTACAAAAGTGGATTAGTGTCCCTTTTCCCCCACATCCTTGCCAGTATCTGTTGTTAGTTGATTTTTGTAGGTGAGCCATTCTGACCAGGGTGAGGTGAAACCTCACTGTGGTTTTGATTTGCATTTCCCCGATTGCTAGTGATCCTGAACATTTTTTCATGTGCCTGTTGGCCATTTGGATTTCTTCTTTTGAAAAATGTCTATTGAGGTCCTTGGCCTACCTCTTAAGTGGGTTGTTTGTTTTGATGTTGTGGAGTTTCTTGATCTCTTTGAAGATTCTGGTTATTGATCCTTTATTGGTTGCATAATTTGCAAATATTTTTCCCATTGTGTTGGTTGCCTCTTCACTTTCCTGATTGTTTCTTTTTCAGTACAGAAACTTCTCAATTTGATGTAATACCAATTGTTAATTTTGGCTTTGACTTCCTGTGCCTCTGGGGTCATTTCCAAGAAGTCTTTGCCTGTGCCTATATCTTGCAGGGTTTCTCCAATGTTATCTAATAATTTGATGGTGTCAGGTCATAGATTTAAGTCTTTAATCCATATTGAGTGGATTTTTGTGTAAGGTGTAAGATAGGGGTCTTGCTTCATGCTTCTGCACATGGAAATTCCATTTTCCCAGCACCATTTGTTGAGTAGACTGTCCTTGCTCCAGGAATTGGTTTTAGATCCTTGATCAAATATGTTTGCTGTAGATGTTTGGGTTGATTTCTGGTGTTTCTATTCTGTTCCATTGGTCTATCCATCTGTTTCTGTACCAGTACTATGCTGTTTTGATTATAACTTCCATGTAGTATGTCCTGAAATCTGTATTGTGATGCCTCCGGCTTTATTTTTGTTGTACAAGATTGCTTTAGCTATTCGACATCTCCTGTGCCTCTGTATGAATTTCAGCATCATTTTTCAAGATCTGAGAAAAATGTCTTCGGCATTTTGATTGGTATCGCATTGAATCTATAACTTGCTTTTGGGAGAATGAACATTTTGATGATACTGATTCTTCCAATCCATGAGCATGGAAGATTTTTCCATTTTTTTGGTATCCTCTTCTATTTCTATACCAGGGATATGTCCCACTTGGCCTGGGTGGGTGGTCTTTCTGATGTGTTGTTGCATTCTATTGGCCAGGATTTTATTGAGGATTTCTGCATTTATGTTCATCAAGGAAATTGGTCTGTAATTCTCTTTCTCTGATACATCTTTTTCCAGTTTAGGAATTAAAGTGATGCTGGCTTCATAGAAATAATTTGGGAGGATTCCCTCTCTTTCAATTGTTCTGAATAGTTTGAAAAGAATTGGAGTTAGTTCTTCTTTAAATGTCTGGTAGAATTCAGCAGTGAATCTATCTGGTCATAGGCTTTTCTTTGTTGGGAGGGCCTTTATTACTGATTCAATTAATGACTTGGTTTTGGGTCTGTTTAGGTTTTCTGTGTCTTCATGGTTCAATTTAGGTAGATTGTATGTGTCCAGGAATCTATCCATTTCTGATAGATTTCCCTGTTTGCTGGCATACAACTCTCTGTAGTAATTTCTGATGACTCTTTTTATTTCTGTGGTATATGTTGTTACAATCTCTTTTTCATTTCTGATTTTATTGATTTGGGTCTTTTCTCTACCTTTTTTTAGTTAGTTGGGCCAATGGTGTGTCAATTTTGTTTATTTTTTCAAAAAACCAACTCTTTGTTTTGCTGATATTTTGTAATTTTTTTATTCAATTCTGTTGATTTATTCTCTAATTTTAATTATTTCTCTTCTCCTACTAGTTTGGGTCTGGTTTGCTGCAGTTTTTCTAGATCCTTGAGATGCATTGATAGCTCATTTGTTTAATGCCTTTCCAGTTTCTTGATGTAGGCGCCTATTGCTATAAACTTTCCTCTTAACACTGTTATTGCTGTATCCCATAAGTTTTTGTTTGTTTGACAGGCAGAGTGGACAGTGAGAGAGAGAGACAGAGAGAAAGGTCTTCCTTTGCCGTTGGTTCACCTTCCAATGGCCGCCACGGCCAGCGCACTGCAGCTGGCGCACCATGCTGATCTGAAGCCAGGAGCCAGGTGCTTCTCCTGGTCTCCCATGTGGGTGCAGGGCCCAAGCACTTGAGCCACCCTCCACTGCACTCCCGGGCCACAGCAGAGAGCTGGCCTGGAAGAGGGGCAACTGGGACAGAATCTGGTGCCCCGACCGGGACTAGAACCTGGTGTGCTGGTGCCACAAGGTGGAGAATTAGCCTATTGGGCCACGGCATTTGCCTGTATCCCATAAGTTTTGATATATTGTGTTGTTATCTTCATTTACTTCCAGAAAGTTTTTTATTTCTCTTTTGATTTCTTCTATGACCCAGTTTTCATTCAGGAGCATGGTGTTCAGTCTCCATGTGTTTGCATATGCTCTAGGGATTCCTGAGTTGCTAATTTCCAGCTTCATTCCATTGTGGTCTGAGGATATGCATAGTATGATTTCGATTCTTTTACATTTGCTGAGACTTGCTTTATGGCCTAGTATGTGACCAATCATAGAGTAGGTTCCATGCTGCTGAGAATAATGTATATTCTTTAAATGTGGGATGAAAAGTTCTGTAGATATTTGTTAGATCCATTTGGTCTGTAGTGTCAATTAAATCTGCTGTTTCCTTGTTGATCTTCTGTCTAGTTGATATGTCTATTGCTGAAAGTGGAGTGTTGAAGTCCCCCAATACTATTGTATTGGAGTCTAAGTCTCCCTTTAAGTTCCTTAACATATATTTTAAATAACTCAGTGTCCTGTAATTAGGTGCATATAAGTTTAAAATAGTTACATCTTCCTATTGAATTGATCCCTTAATCATTATATAGTTCCCCTCTTTGTCTTTCTTAACTGTTTTTGTGTTAAAGTTTATTTTGTCTGATATTAAGATGGCTACACCAGCTCTTTTTTGGTTTCTATTAGCGTGGGTAATCTTTTTTCAACCTTTCACTTTCAGTCTACGTGCATCTTTGTTGGAAAGATGTGTTTCTTGTAAGCAGCAAATAGATGGGTTTTGTTTTTTAATCCATTCAGCTAGTCTGAATCTTTAATTGGAGTGTTGAGGCCATTTACATTCAATGTGACTATTAATAAGTAGTGACTTTGCCCTGCCATTTTTCCAAAGATATTTCTAATATATAGTTTCAACTTTCTGTGATCTTTTACTGAGAAGTTTTCTTCCTTAACATTCTTTCATATTGATGGCCGTGATTCTGTGTTTCTGTGTGTAACACATCTTTAAGCACCTTTTGCAGGGCTGGACGAGTGGTGACAAAATCTTTGAATTTCTGTTTGCTATGTAAGGTCTTTATTTCACCTTCATTCACAAACGAGAGCTTTTCAGGATATAATATTCTGGGATGGCAGTTTTTTTCTGTTAGTATCTGGGCTATGTCTCGCCATTCCCTCCTAGCCTATAGGGTTTCAGATAAGAAGTCTTCTGTGATTCTAATTGGAGATCCTGTGGGAGTAATCTGACATTTCTCTCTTGCACATTTTAGAATATTTTCCTTATGTTTCACTGTGGTGAGTTTGATTACAATGTGTCTTGGTGAGGATTTCTTTTGGTCATGTTTATTGGGCTTCTATGTGCTTTCTGTACTTGAATGTCTCATTCCTTCTCCAAACCCGGAAAGTTTTCTGCTAGTATCTCACTAAAAAGCCTTCTAATCCTTTCTCTCTCTCCATGCCTTCTGGAATTGCTAGAACCCAAATTTGGGGTTTTTTAATAGTATCCTGTAGATTCCCAACAATATTTTTTAGGTTTCTAATTTCCTCTTCTTTTCTTTGGTTTGACTGTATACTTTCCTGTTCTCTGTCATTCTAAGTCCGATATTCTCTTCTGCTTACTCATTCTGTTTTTAAGGCTCTCAAATGTGTTTTTTTAACTGCTCTATTGAATTCTTCATTTCATTTTGATTTCTCTTCAATATCTCAATTTCATGTTCTACTAAATTCCTCATTTCATTTTGATTCCTCCTTAAGATTTCATTTTCATGAGAGGGATTTTCTATTCTGTCCTGCATGGATTTCTGTAGTTCATGCATTTGTTTTTGGTTACTTCTAAATGTTTTACCATACATTTTTTTAATTCTGTTTCTTGGTGTTTCTTCTCATCATCTTAATAATCTTGTATTGAAGTGTCATGCTCATTTGGGAGCATCATGATGTCTTCCTTGTTCTTGTTTCCTTGGTTTTTGTGTTTGTTGTTTGGCATTGTGGAGATATTCTTTGGTTTCTTCTTTTTTTCTGCTGTGGTGGCTTTTCTCGTTGTACTCTGACTCTAGGTTAAGTGGACTGTGCTTTTGGTGAATCTCTAGAGGCTTGTGGTGGGTGTGGCCAGAGAGCTGTGTTCAGTTCTTCAGGGTTAAGGCTGTGCCAAAGGTGATACACCCAGGTTTGGTGTGGTAAATCTCTCTCTCTCTCTCTTTTTTTTTTACTCAGAAGAGAAGTAATTCCTCTCGGCTCAGCTTTTCTCCTCGATGGCCCTCAGTGCCTGAGAACTAGCCCCAGTGGGTATAATATTTGTCTGCTCTGTCCCAAGGACCACACAAAGGATCTGTGCAGTCCTCAGTGTAAGCTCAGAGTCCTCTGCAATGTCTCTCACCGGGTAGCCAAGGCCACTAGAGTTTGTGGCATCTCCCACCAAGACTGCTCATGTCTCAGCCACACTGTGAGTTCTCCCACACACCCTCAGTTTTTTTTTTTTTTCACAGTCCCAGTTCATAAGCTCCACACATTCACTAGGTCTTAGTCTCCTGTTATTACTCCCCACCAGAGTCAGGTTTTTCTGTTTGGCTGAGGACGTGCACAGCCCCAAGCTGGCACAGCTGTTATATATGTCCAAAATGGCACCTGCTGTATTGTCTCACACGCCTTTGTAAGGTGTGTGGAGTGAGAGAATTGTGTCCACACCATCCCTTTTATTTTTTTCTCTCCTCTAGTTAGGCTGGTGTACTTTACCCCACGGGGCTTCAAGCCTCGTTCCCTCTAGGCTCTTCCTGCTACTTTTCTGCCAGTGTCTCGGGCTACTGCGGTTTCGCCTCACCTCTCTTTCCAGTGCTGCTGTGGAGGCTCTCAGCAGCTGGGCTCCTGAGCTGTGGGCGCCTGTGTCCTCCACATAGATCCACCATTTCCCTCTAATTCTGGAAGAGTTTTCTTTGCAGTTTTGCCCTAACTCTCCCTGAGACTACTCTATCTCCACTTTTATTAAACTGTCTTTTCCTGAACTATCAGTGAGCTCCCTCCCTATTGCACAGCCTTGGAGCCTCCCTAATCCACTTTCTTTCTTTTTTTAAAAATAACTTTTTAAACTTGCCTCTAATCCTTTACCAACATGACGCACTCATGTGTCATGGAACCCTGAGCAACAGAGAGCCACAGATGTAGAGAAGTTGCTTAGAATGTTGACTCTGAGTCCATATTGCCTGCTCACCACCAACTCTTGTTCCCCCACCTCTGAACTCCTGCCCCACTGGAGGCACTGAGCATTTGTCCTTCCTGACATTTAACTTTCTGCTTTGCCACCAACTTTGACTTGGATTCACTTCTCCAGACTGCCTCTGGTGGCAGACTTCTGAACGAAACCCCATAATGTCAGTGACTTGGTTTGATCCGGTTAAGTCTAGCCTGGTAATCTTAAATTGGGGCATTTACAAGTGGTTGAAGTACCATTCTGTTCAACTAGAAAAGCTATGTTTGAAGATGCTTGTGGGAACTTTCTTTGCCTGCCCAAGTTTACCACCAGTGACCTTACCACAAATCTAGTCCTTGTGAGCCCTAACCGCATAAATTTGAATCCAGAACTCCATCAAAGGCTATGTTTCCACAAGAAGGCCTGGACCCTAGACACTAGGTTTCACTTCTCTTTTTCCCGTATATTTTCTTTGGGGCATGTGGAATTTGATTGAGGGGGCAGCTGGATGTATCTGAATTTTTAATATATGTAGTCTGGTTTCAAACCTATATAGGTGGTATTCACATTAGGTTTCTTGTGTTCTATTTCAGAAAGCCAAAAGCATACACTATTTTAAAAAACAACTCTATTGAGATATAACCCATAAATCATACAGTTTACCCATTTAGAGTATATGGTTCATTGATTTTCAGTATAGTCAGAGGATCATGCATTAACTGAAATTTAATCTCAGAAACTTTGTTCCCCCCCCCCAAATCATCTTCCCATTAGCAGGCACCCCTAATGTAGGCATACATTTTTTTTCTCTTGGCTGTATGCCTAGGAGAGGTACGGCAGTGTCATGTGATAACTCTACCATCAACATTCGGAGGAATTGCTGGACTATTTTCTAAAATAGCTGTACCATTCTAACACAGCGATATTTTCCTAAGGAATTCCCTTCTTAAATTACTAAAACTTTAAAATTGGTGCAGACATTTGTCTCAGCTGTTAAATATATCAGTTGGGACAGTAGCCCAATTCCAACTAATACATACCCTAGGAGGCAGCAGATGATGGCTCTAATAGTTGACTCCCTGCCACCACATTAGGAGACCTGATTGAGTTTCTGACTTGAGTTCCTGGTTTCTGCCTTTGACCCAGCCCAGACCTGACCAATGTGGGAATTCAAGGAGTAAATTAGTTGTTGGGAGAGTGCCTGTCTCTGCCTTTCAGATCAAATAAATAAATAATATAATTAATTAAATTAAAAATGAAAACTTGTGCCAAAAAGGATAAACCCTGAGGCTATCAAGAAAACTCTATTTCTAGATAAATTATTTTCTCAAAGGGTTTCAGATAATTGGGGGTTTGTTGAACTACTAATACAAAAAGAATAACAATCATTTCATTGAGTTGTGAGAATTAAATGAGTTAATTATATATAAAGTACTTAGAATATTGCTTGACACTTAGTATTACATGAAAATAGGAGTTATAGTAGTAGTAATGTTGTGAGAGCACTAATACCAGGTACTGCTTGGGTGTATACATAGACACCAACAAGAGTAATTATGATTTACCTCTTAATATCACTGTGGACATCTGCCCTTATACCAGCCATGGGTCATGTTCTCATAGCTTCAAAATGTGAGAGGACGAAATGAGAAGAACTTGGTGTATGTCTTTTAATTGGTATCTCCCCATCCCCTGGTTACTTATTCTCACTAAAGGAAATGTTTCTTGATGCCCCTAGAAAGCCCTATAAGCACCAATAGTAAATCTACTGATTAGGAGAAATCTGTGAAAACTTTCAACAAGCTTATGGTATAATTTATGTTTATCATACTGATAATTTCCCTAGGATGTAAAATTATTTGTTTTTTAAAGATTTTTTAAGTTATTTATTTGAGAGATAGAGTTAGACAGTGAGAGAGAGAGAGAGAGAGAGACAGAGAAAAAAGTCTTCCTTACAGTGGTTCACTCCCCAATTGGCCACAACAGCTGGAGCTATGCTGATCCAAAGCCAGGAGCCAGGTGCTTCCTCCCAGTCTCCCATGCGGGTGCAGGGCCCAAGCACTTGAGCCATCCTCTTCTGCCTTCCCAGGCCACAGCAAAGAGCTGGATTGGAAGAGGAGCAGCCAGGACCAGAATGGGCACCCATATGGGATGCTGGCACCGTAGGCAGAGGATTAACCTACCATACCACAGCGCTGACCCTGTAAAATTATTTGTTGTAAAACATTGATTTTGAGTGTGTGTTTATGTATGTTCTAGCAAAATCTCTAATCATTCTCACATATCTCCATTATTTCTGCTTAAAGTAATTCTAGTTATTATTAATTAGGATAAAAATGAATAAATATGATCAACAAAAACAAGGACAAATGACAGAAATATCTGAGACTGAGAATAAATATGAAGGAAAAGCATTTAAGAATGGAGAAAAACAGGAGGTATTTATATTATAATATTCAACTCTTCTTAAATAGTTATATTTCATCCTTTGATAGAATAGGAAATCTTAGTATTTGTAACAGCTATTTAACTAAATGACAGCTAAAGAACAGTATAATGTTAAGAGTAATTGTCCTGAACAATAAATATGCATGGTAAATTATATATTTATTTTCTGATTTCCAGAGCATCTCGTATTTAGATTCAGAACTTGAAGAATCAGAAACTGAAATAAGGCCAGTTACCTTTATGCCACAACTTTTTTCCACTGCAGAATTAACAACCTTATCCAAATGTTCAATGTAAGCATTTTAAAGAATTACTTATCATTATTGAATAGTGTCTATTAATTGTATTATTTTTAATAATAATGTTAGATTTCTTTAATAAGTATCATATGCCAGGCACTCTACCTAGTTTTTTAAAAATATATTTTCACATTCAGTTGTCACCACATCTCTTTGAAGTCTTTTGTTGTATGCATCTTAGAGATGAGGAAATTAATGTTTGTGGAAAGTTAAGTTGCCCAAGGTCTCAGATCTAATACATGACTATGGCAAACCAGGGGCCATTGTCCATACTGCTGTCTTCTCATAATGATAATCATTACTTTGTTTTGTTTTGCTATGGTAATAACTTTTGTTCAGGTATAGATAAGTGAGATTTAAAGCCACTGTAAGATTATACTGCTTCTTTGCTTATTGAAGGACTGTCAAGTAACAAAACCTATTCCATATTAATAGGGCCCTCTGGACAATTTTCTTTGACAGCACAAACTATTCCTTCCCAGATGAGGCTTCTCTTTCTGCTAAAATGCTTTCTCCCTATACCCAGCATATTATGCAAAACCAGACATCATACATATCCCTACTTTTCCATGCATTAATGTGTGTGTGTGAGTGTGTATAGTATGTACCTTTTAAGAGTTAGAAAATATTTTTAAATTCTTAATTCAAGCCTTTCCAATTCCCATTCTCCAAAACAAGTTGAAATCCTTCAGTTTTCATTTTTCCTAAGACATTTGGTGGTTAACTATTGTGATCTCTTTAAGTTATAACTTAGCAAAATAAATACCTGAATGATTTATAGATATAATATTACTCTTTTTTTGTATTTTTAAGTATATATTATATATTTTACATATATATTATATTCAAAATATTTTTAAAAAACACTTGGGAAGGAGAAACTTTTATTCACATGTGGATAAGTGTTGCTTGGCTTAAAAATACCATTTGCCCTCTCAAATGGTTACACTAATATGCTAAAGTACCTTTTGTAAACAATAATATTTTATATCTTTTCTATTTTTCAATTGTCATTTAAAAGTTTATTTAATTTATAGGCATGAACAAAAGAGGAGAGCCAAAATCCAGAAGCTTAAGTACTTTATTAAAATATTTTACAATAATAAGCAGGTTTCATGCACTTCAATATCTACCCTACAATTTGATTTTAAAGTCATGTTTCAGCAAATTTTCAATATTCAGTTAATATATTGGCCTGAAACAATTTGCTTAGAGGTATGCTATTATCATTTACTTTTGTATATTATTTTATGCATCTATAATTTTAAGTTTCTTGTTAGTTTTTGTTGTATGTGAGCAATTTATTTTATATTAAGAGGTAACTGATCTCTGTGGGTAGGCAAGATATTTATAATTAATGGGTCTATAATTTATCAATAGTTTTAAGATTTATTGATTACTTATTTGAAAGGCAGAGCCATAGAGAGGCAGAGGCAGAGAGAGAGAGTGAAGAGAAAGAGAGAGGTCTTCTACCTACTGGTTCACTCCCTAAATAGTCCCAATGGCTGGGGCTGAGCCAGGAGCCTCCTCCGGGTCTCAGGTGGGTACAGGGGTCCAAGCACTTGGGCCATCTTCTACTACTTCCCCAGGCCATAGCAGAGAGCTGGATCGGAAGAGGAGCAGCCAGGACTCAAACTGGTGCCCATATGGGATGCTGGCAATGCAAGTGGCAGGCTTACCTGCTATGCCAGAGCGCTGACCCCATGATCTATCTTTATTTATTTATTTATTTTTGACAGGCAGAGTTAGAGAGAGAGAGACAGAGAGAAAGGTCTTCCTTCCATTAGTTCACCCCACAAATGGCTGCTATGGCCAGCGCGCTGCTTCTTCCTGGTCTCCCATGTGGGTGCAGGGCCCAAGCACTTGGGCCATCCTCCACTGACTTCTCAGGCCAAAGCAGAGAGCTGGACTGGAAGAGGAGCAACCAAGACAGAATCCGGCGCCCCAACCGGGACTAGAACCCGGAGTACCAGGCCTAGTGAGTAGTTTCAAATATATCTCTGCTGCTAAAATTCCTTACCATCCCTGAATGTGTAGCATTACTTTCATTCACAAGTGAGTTGGAAGAGGGTTGTTTAAAGTACTATATGGAGGATCAAGATGGCTGATAGGATCTGCATCCAACTCAACCAGGAAAAAAATTTAGAACATTGAGGGAAGAACCACATTTCCAGCAGGTTGTCTGAGGGAAAGCTTTAGTAATTAAGTGACAGTAACTACAGATAGCACAGAGATTCTGAAAACAGAAACAGCATGTTGCTGCTGCTGCCACTCCTACCCTAGAGCCCTGGTCAGGGCACACCATCTTGCCAGAGAAAGGATTCTATGTATGAACTGTTAGAACCTAGGAGGCTGAGTGAGAGATCACTTACTAAAGAAGTGCTGAGAAGTGCAGATAGCACAGAGAGACTCAGAAAATCAGCAAAGACAGAAAAACAAATTGTATTGCTGCCACTGCTGCCTGCAACGACCCTACACAATCCCAAAGGACTAGATCTGAGGAAGTCCCTTCTACAGCTCCCACCCTAGGGTACTGGGGGCCCACGCCCAAGCCCCAACAGCACCTTGCACACAGTCCCCCATGTGTTCTGCAATTCTCAGACTGTGGTTTCTGGAAATATAACAATATACTCCTGGAGTAAGATGCACTAACTTGTGGGATGTAGAGGGCCCTAACTGAAAACCTCTGCTTCAGGTTGGTGACTGCCAGGCCACAACTGCAGGATAATTGGCATTCACCCTGTGAAATTCAAGTAAGGTCCCCACTGTATCCTGCAGCTCCAGCTCTGTGACATTAGCACTGTATTCCTCAGAGTCATTGGAACGTATGCTATGGAACCTAAGGGAGAGCCTCCTTGCATTTGAGTGTTCCAAATCCACACCTGCCAATGTATAATCCTCAACATAATCTGTATTAACCCTGTGAGAGTGGGATAAGGGTCCCCAGCATCTTCCAGAACTGCAGCTTGGACTCTTGGTGCTATAAGCCCCAGAATTAGTCATGTGTACAGTTGCAGAGCCTGAGAAAGGTCCAATTTGCATCATGCAGTCCAAAGGCCATAGCTGTTGGTGCCATAAGCTCTAACAACTCTTAAGCTTGCATGACAGTACAAGAGGATGGTCTTTCTGTATCCTAAAGCACCAGAAACATGGCTACAGCCATCATAAATCCTAGTGTGACTGACACCCAACTCTGGGCTAAGGATACACACGTTTGGAAGTTCATGTCCACTTCCACAAACTGCTGCAGACTAAACAACTGTGGCACATGGAGACATTAGTTACTCAGAGACTGTATTTCTGAAGTCACCTAGGATCAAAGCCAAGTAACACCACACATTCCATCTAAACAAAAAGGTCTTTTCCAATGGAACCTATTATATAAGAAAGGAACTGTTAAGAGCCAGATGTGCAGACATCAGTATAAGGGCACAGGAAATATGAAGAAGCATGACCCCTCCAGAAAATAACAGTTCTCCAGAAATAGATTCTGATCTGAGGGAAGTCTATGAAATGCCTTAAAAAATTTAAATAGTTATCATAAGGAAATTAAATGAGATTCAGGAAAATACAGATAATTTCAAGAAATTAGGAAAACAATAGATGACATGAATGAAAAATTCAATAAAGAGGTAGAAATCATTAAAAAGAACCAAACAAATTTTGGAGCTGAAAACAACAATCAATAAAGTCATTTCAGGGGCAGACGCTGTGGTGCAGTGGGTTAACGCCCTGGCCGAAAGCACCGGCATCCCATATGGGTGCCAGTTCTAATCCCACTGCTCCTCTTCAGATCCAGCTCCCTGCTATGGCCTAGGAAAGCAGTAGAAGACGGCCCAAGTCCTTGGACCCCTGCACCCACGTGGGAGACTGGGAGGAAGCTCTTGGCTCCTGGCTTCAGATTGGCACAGCTCCAGCCATTGTGGCCATCTGAGGAGTGAACCAGCAGATGGAAGACTTTCTCTCTCTCTCTCTCTCTCTCTCTCTCTCTGTGTGTGTGTGTGTGTGTAACTCTGACTTTCAAATAAATAAGTAAATCTTTAAAAAAAAAATAAAGTCATTTCACAGGTAAAAATACACATAAATTGAATATGAAGGCCTGGAACAAGATATACCCTGCAAATACCAAAAACAACAGTGCAGACCTTTCTGTATTAGGGATGCCTTTATCAAACAGGTCAATGTGTTGGCTTTAATTCACTCTTTTAAAATTTTTTATTTTATTTTATTTGAAAGGCAGAGTTAACAGAGAAGGTGAGGTAAAGAAAAGAAGATAGAGAGAGAGAAGAAGGGGGGCAGCTTCAACCATTGGTTCACTCATCAAATGGTCACAACAGTCGGAACTGGGCCAGGCCAAAGCCAGAAGGCAGGACCTCCATCTGGGTCTCCCACAAGGGTGGCAGGGGCTGAAGCACTTGGGCCACCTTTCACAGCTTTCCCACCTGCATTATTAGGGACCTGGAATGGAAGTGGAGTAGCTGAGACTTGAACTGGTGCTCATATGGGATACTGGCATCACAGGTGTCAGCTTAACCCACTGTGCCACAGTACCAGCCCCTTTAATTCACTCTTTTTTTTTTTTTTTGACAGGCAGAGTGGACAGTGAGAGAGAGAGACAGAGAGAAAGGTCTTCCTTTGCCGTTGGTTCACCCTCCAATGGCCACTGCAGTCCGAAGCCAGGAGCCAGGTGCTTCTCTTGGTCTCCCATGCTGGTGCAGGGCCCAAGCACTTGGGCCATCCTCCACTGCACTCCCAGGCCACAGCAGAGAGCTGGCCTGGAAGAGGGGCAACCGGGACAGAATCCGGTGCCCCGACCAGGACTAGAACCCAGTGTGCCAGCGCCACAAGACGGAGAATTAGCCTATTGAGCCACGGTGCTGGCTCTTAATTCACTCTTATAAGGAAGTATTTAAATGACCAGAAAAAATATGTGTGCTTTTTTGACTTTGTTTTTCTTAGCTTTCTTGGCTAATTAGTCATTCTTTTGATTGGCACACTTTCTTATTTTTCAACGGATAATTGCCCTCCCCAACATTTCCTTCATCTTAGAGCACGTATCACTATTTCTCCAAGTAGTGACAATACACTGTAGGTCAAAACAGGATTTTTCTATTTCTGATTTATAATTACAGCAGCACATTTACAGGGAATTGTAGAAAGCACAGCATATAGAGTCCGAGACCTGGGTTTTGTGCCCAGGGGACTTCTGTGGGGCTGTCCTCTCTTCACCTCCCTTTCCTTTCTTCTGGGCCTTCCCTCCACAGGCACGTAGCTTATTAACTTATCCTTGAATTCCATGAGCTAAATGACTCCTTTTTTTCCTAAATAATTCAACCTGGGTTTTAATCACTGGTAATAAAAGTGAATACAATTTTGTATAGAACCTCCATTTCCGCATTTGTAAAATAAGAAGAAAAAAATCTGTTGCTTATTTTCTGTTGCCTAATTTTCATCAGGCTTAAGGAAGATAAGGAACTTTAAAAGTGTTACACAAAAGTAAGTATTGTGTTACATGTGTGCATATGCTCACAATTGTGTTTGTGATCCTTGTATTCAACTCATTTTCCCTGAAATCAATAAAGGCATTACACTTTTAAGGATAAAAGATTATCTACTCTCCTCATAATCATGTGGAAGAAATGCTGTAGAACAATACCTATTTTATATTCTAGCATTTTAAAATGAATAAAAATACTGCATGTTATTGAGAGTTCTAATGTGATTTCTATTTTATATTTTTACTGAGCCATCAACCATTTCTTTTATATTTAGGTTTATGAAGTAAGTAAAAGGACAAGTTTATTGGCGAAACTATATTTACCTTTACCCAACACCACAGAGCTGAAAGGAAAAACTGTTTTGGAATATGTAGAGTTCAGCTCTGATAAGCTGGTCATACCTGAGGATGGAGAAGTAGGAAGCAGTGAGTTTGTCACAAATGTCATGCCCCCGTTTTCTTCATGACTGCCAATCCAAAATATCTCCTCTGATTTATATGAGCTAAGAATTCTATAATGACAATATTCAGTTAAAAACGAATGAAATTCTGCTTTCAGGTGTTAAACCAGATTAATTAAGACTGTCTTAAATCTTTGGGAAACAAAATTTTCAGTTAGTGTTTGTTTTTTTCTAGGTCATCCAAGAAAGAGCAATGTGCTTTCTGGAACACAGCTCTGCTCTGCAGTGGATACACTGCTCTGCCTCTGCCTCTCCTTTAGCAAACCTAAGAGTGGTCTAGGACATATGGATTAATCTTTGAACTCTGTAGGGAATAGAGGAAGGAAGGGAGGGAGGGAGAGAGGAAGGATGGATGGATGGACAGCAGGAAGAAGGGACAGAGAGAATGAGAGATTAAAGGGACACTTGTTCTTCAATTGATTCTACTCCTCTCATGTAACTACATTTAAATCAACCTATCTCTAAGAACATTGTCTCATTTCTTCTTCCCAAGATCCCTTTCTTTCTTTTTCCTAGGAGTGTTGCAATCTTTTGTACCCGTTTGGTGAAAAGGAAGGAGATTTGAGTGTGTTTATGTAACAGAATGTGCCTCTTCAATTCTTAGGATTAAGGCCACATGGGTAATAAGCAAGGGGGCTAGAGGAAAAAACTAAGTGAACAAAAGATCCTGGAAAGAACAGAAAACTCAGGAATAATATAATCTGTTTAGAGTCCAGATGCAGTAGAAAAATAGGGTTGTAGAGACCCAGGAGAAAAATCAGGTCTGCAAAAAATTTAGGTCACACTTAACCTTTTATCTATTTAGGTTAACACACTTAACCTTGTGTTCCTGAAGGTTCCATAAGTAGAAGTCAGGGGAGGAAATCTGCATGTGGTACAACACACTTTTTTTTAAAGTTCACATGTTTTTAATTTTTTTTTACAAACAGATGTACCTTTTCTTCTTGAGGGAAATGGAACTGAAGAACTTTGTCTTTTGACGTCAGGAAAACTTAGCTACTCTCTTTCATGGGCCTTGGATGAAAATGGTACCCCTCTAACACCCATGTCACAGTCTTTGACATCTGATTACTACAGGTAATACATCTTATGTTTCAAAAACGATTCCAAGTACAGCAGAGCATCGCACAGCACATGTGCATATGAATAGGAAAACTCAAGTGGCAATAAGAAAAGTTTAATTTATTTGGGTTTTGGTTTCATTTTATCTAAACCACTCTCTGTTAAGGTAGTAAGTATATTTATAAGTAAGAGAATGTAGGCCGGCGCCGCGGCTCACTAGGCTAATCCTCTGCCTGCGGCGCCGGCACATCTGGTTCTACTCCCAGTCGGGACGCCGGATTCTGTCCCAGTTGCTCCTCTTCCAGTCCAGCTCTCTGCTGTGGCCCAGGAAGGCAGTAGAGGATAGCCCAAGTGCTTGGGCCCTGCACCCACATGGGAGACCAGGAAGAAGTGCCTGGCTGGGACTAGAACCCAGAGTGCCAGTGCCACAGGCAGAGGATTAGCCTAGTGAGCCACAGCACTGGCCTAAGTGTATCTTTTTAGAAACAAATAAAAATAGCAGGCAACCATCATGGCTGACAAAATTGGGTTCTGCCTCCTATATGGGAGACTTGGATTGTGTTCTTGCCCTTGCCCGATTCCAGACATTGCAGGCAACTGGAGATTGAACTAGTAGATGGGAATGCTCTCTGTCTCTCAAATACACAGTAATTTAAAAACTTGCGAGTAACAACCTAAAAAGGACATCAAAACTGAAATTAGAGATTTTTTAAAAAGTGATGAAGCAGAACACCTTACATAAAAACCCAGTGACACATGACCAAACTTTTAGTAAGAGTTCTTAAATGCTTTTCCTCTTAAGTAAGAGAGAAAAGAAAATGAAAATGGCAGTAGCACAAGGAAATAGTTGGTGATGAAACTCAGGTAGTCAATGTAGATTAGCATTGAGCTTAATATATATATATATATATATATATATATATATATGATCTTTTCTTGAGTCCTTTATAGAAAGGATATTGGAAGCTTTTAACCCTCATTCTTGTAACTACATATGATAAGAAAATTATAAAAAGATTAAATAGCTGGGAAAATTGATAGCGCTAAGAAATCTTTATCTTTAGAATTGAATTCCTTCTGTACTAAGCCTATAGGTAAGATCATGTTTTGTATTTTTTAAACATTTATTTATTTGAAAGAGTTACACAGAGAGAGAGGAGGAGAGGCAGAAAGAGAGAGATCTTCCATCCGCTAGTTCATTCCCCAATGGCCGCAACAGCCGGAGCTGTGCCGATCTGAAGCCAGGAGACAGGAGCTTCTTCTGGGACTCACACGTGGGTACATCTTCTACTGCTTTCCCATAGCAGTGAGCTGGATCAGAAGTGGAGCAGCCAGGACTTGAGCTGGTGCCCATATGAGATGCCAGCACTGTAGTCAGCGATTTTACCCACTACACCACTGCACCTGCCCCTAATATTATGTTTTGAGTTTGGCCTATCATTTATAGCTTTCTGGTTTTAGAAGATAGTCTCAGACAAGCAAACCAAGATACTCTTTGGCACAGACTACCCAGTTAATCACATTTTTTTCTTTTTTTTTTTTTTTTTTTTTTTTTACAGACAGAGTGGACAGTGAGAGAGAGAGACAGAGAGAAAGGTCTTCCTTTTGCCGTTGGTTCACCCTCCAATGGCCGCCGCGGTCTGCGCGCTGCAGCCGGCGCACCGCGCTCGACCGATGGCAGGAGCCAGGAGCCAGGTGCTTTTCCTGGTCTCCCCATGGGGTGCAGGGCCCAAGCACCTGGGCCATCCTCCACTGCACTCCTGGGCCACAGCAGAGGGCTGGCCTGGAAGAGGGGCAACCGGGACAGAATCCGGTGCCCCGACCGGGACTAGAACCCGGTGTGCCGGCGCCGCAAGGCGGAGGATTAGCCTGTTGAGCTACGGCGCCGGCCCACATTTTTTTCTATTACATCTGTAGAGGTGTAGTCTAAAGGTTGGTTTTATATTGTGTATTTTCTTGGTTTTGCTCAAGCAAATATTTTAGATAAATAGTTTTATATATAAAATACTTTGATTAAATATTTTATATATAAAATAAAATGGAGTAATAATTGAGGAAAATTTGTGATTGAGAAAATGTGAAGAAATGAGCAAGAAAATCCTTCCCCTATGTGTTTGCCTGGCAAATGCTAAAACACGTGGAAGTACCTAAGTACAGCGCTTAAGAGCAGGGCCTTTATAGGCAGATAGCTGTGGGTTCAAGTTGGCCAAGCCATTTACTGTGTGGTTTTGGGAACGTTTATTAATTGCTCCAGACTCTAGTTCCTTCTTTAAGGATGGCAACAACAGCAACAATACTTATGTCACACAGATGTTTGTGAGGTTTAACAGACATGATATTTACATAAAATGCCTCGCACTGTGCTGACTATAATCGATAATTACATATTATATGTATAGTTGATATAAAATTATGTGTCAGGATGCTTCATCTACACAACTTAGAATAAATTTGCATCTCTTCTGTATGTATTTGCAGTACACATCCCCGGTGCCCATAGAAATCATTAATGACTACATTAAAAGGGGCTGGTGCTGTGGCAAAGTAGGTTAAAACCTCTGCTTATTGGGCATCCCACATTGGAATGCCACTCTGAGTGCTGCTACTCCACTTTCAATCCAGCTTCCTGCTAATGTGCCTGAGGAGGCAGTAGAAAATGGCCACCCACATGGGAAACCAGGATGGAGTTCCTGGATCCTGGCTTAGGCCTGGCCCTGCCCTGGCTGCTGTAGACATTTGGGGAGCAAATCAGCAGGAGGAATATCTGTCTCTATCTCTCCCTCTATGTCACTCTGCCTTTCAAACAAACAAACAAGCAGATAAGTCTTTTAAAAAACTCTTTTGTAGTAGTCCTGCCTTGTGTTCTTTCCTGCCTCTGTATGTTTCTGGACTTCTGGCCAATCAAATCTGAAACTTAACCTAAAAATTCAGTAGGTATATTGGGTCCTTTCTTGTTTGTATTCTTATCCCCACCTCTGCAGTTTATCTGAAATACTTCAATAGTCTGCATCAGCAGCAAAATCCAAGTTGCTGAAATACTTATTAAGTTAAAGAAATTCCATCCTGATCCTGGTATGTTAAGAGCGTTTACCATGAATGAACACTGAATTTATTTACTGCCTTTTGGCATATTGTTAAGAGAAGCATGTTGTTCAATCAATTTTGGTTAAATTTCAATATTGTGCATCTTATGAAACAAAAATACTTTAATAAGATCTTCTGCTTAGGGTTTGTAGAATACATTCAATAAATTTTATTTAATTTTATTATATTATTTTATTATTTATATATATTTTATTTATTATTCCATATTATTATATTTTAGCTGCTACACAGAATAGAGATGACAAAGAAGAATATTTACAGTCCTTATCCTTAAGAAGCTTACTGTGTTGCACTATGTTAATCCTCTGCTCCGGCATCCCATATGGGCGCCAGTGCTAGTCCTGGTTGCTCCTCTTCCAGTCCAGCTCTGTGCTGTGGCCTGGGAATGCTGTAAAGGATGGCCCAAATGCTTGGGCCCCTGCACCCGCATGGGAGATGGGGAGGAAGCACCTGGCTACTGGCTTCGGATCAGCACAGCTCCGGCCACTGTGACCACTTGGGGAGTGAACCAATGGAAAGAAGACCTTTCTCTCTTTCTTTCTCTTTCTCTCTCTCTCGCTTTCTCTCTCTCTCGCTTTCTCTCTCTCTCTCACTGTCTGTAACTCTGCCTGTCAAATAAATAAACAAAATCTTAAAAAAAAAAAAAAGATAATAGACACCTACCAAAAACCTATGATATAAGTTATAACATGAGAAAAAGCAGGAGAGAAACCATATCTAAGCTTACTAATTTACAAAGGAGCAGTAGGTTTTATCTTTAAATGCCTGGAGTGGGTAAATTTTACCCTGTATAAAGATGTATAACCGGCCGGCGCCATGGCTCAACAGGCTAATCCTCTGCCTTGCAGCGCCGGCACACAGGGTTCTAGTCCTGGTTGGGGTGCCTATTTCTGTCCCGGTTGCCCCTCTTCCAGGCCAGCTCTCTGCTGTGGCCCCGGAAGGCAGTAGAGGATGGCCCAAGTGCTTGGGCCCTGCACCCACGTGGGAGACCAGGAGAAGCACCTGGCTCCTGGTTCCTGGCTTCGGATCAGCATGGTGCGCCAGCTGCAGTGCGTTGGCCATGGCGGCCATTGGAGGGTGAACCAACAGCAAAGGAAGACCTTTCTCTCTGTCTCTCTCACTGTCCACTCTGCCTGTCAAAAATTAAAAAAAAAAAAAATAAATAATATGTATAACCTATATGTTGGATAAGAATTCACAAAATATTTTCTCTGTGTTAAGGAATGTAGATGTAAAATGTGTTCCTGGAATTCCATGGCTCGTTAATGCACCAAAGCTTTTTGAATGGGCAAATAAAATCAAAATTGATCCAAATAATCCAGAATATTCTGATTTAATAGAATTTATTATGGTAAGTTATAGCAAAGCTTAATACGGTAAATATATTCTATTTTCTAATTTCTAACACAGAACCCCTCATAGTTTGCTATATATTTTTGTAGGTACTAGGAGTGCAGATAATCTTCAGTAAGTTTGTAATATTACAAAGAAAAATAGAAATTCAGTAACTAAAATAATGATTACTTTTGGCCTGACAGCAGGCACTCTGCCACTACTTAACATCCCACACCACATCCTACAGGCTAACCCATACATCTGTGGTGTGCGAGCAATATTATTAGATGCTGAAAATACCAAAATGATTTACGGATGCACTCTTTCACTCAGACCCGTTATCTGGTCACTTCTATTCTTCCCTTAGACAAACAGCTCTGTGAACACCGAATATGCTTTCTTCATACTTTTGTTTGTACCGTTGCTCTGCCAAAAGGGCACTCATAGTGGCTGTCTTAGCCACCATGAACGTCTCAACAAATGCTTTTCTGGTAACCTCAGTTACTCACGTGCTTTTCTTTCTTTGTCCTCCTGTCAACCCCTCCCTCCCTCCATATACTCTTATGCTTCTTGTTCAGTTTGCCTTTTACTGTGGTTATTCATTCCTGTGTTTTACATTTTCTGGTGGAACTATAGCTGATAAATCCTTGTCTTGTTGGTGACCACTAGCATTATTTATTCCATGTAGCATCCACTCACTTTTGCATTTGTTGAATAAAGCATTCCATAAATTAGATAACTGCAGTTAAGCTTCTGTGAATTAGTGCTTCCCACCTGCTGGGTAGAATAGGTTAGTATTTCTACAGACAGCTCTGTAGAAATACTAATTATCTCTTAACGCTTAAGGCAACCAGATAGGAACAATCTCATCATCTTAGATCAGTGAATTATAAAAATACATCTTTTTTACATAAATCAGGATAGGGAAAAGGTTCAGAAGCAACGTAGTCTGGATTCTATATTTTTTTATGGATTCTATCCCTATACAGATTCAGTCATTTCATTTCCTACTTATATTGCCACTCTTACATCTCACAATTGAGGGAAGAAACAGTGTTTTGAAATAAATCTTTAATAAATTTATAAAGAGTAATGTTTTAAGTAAAGACTTTACATTTTCATGTTTTACAGTACATGAGACACAAGGGGCAGGATATTCCAAAGCATTTTCGTCTTGAACAGTTGCAAGATGAATTTAACTTTGTTTCTGAAGAGGAAATAAGGAAGAGTAAACGTTTCCAGCTATTGCAGCTCAGAAATGCAGGTCAATTAGGTGCTTTCCTTCTGCAGCAGATCCCCCTCTATGATAGAGAAATTCCAGATGCAGTCTCCCAGGTACTTGATTTCTATTTGACTATGGCTTATTGTATGATAAAGTTAATATTTTGTTAATTTAAACCAAACTTAATTTACTTTTTTAACCCCTTCCCTTCTTTTTAGGCATTAAAGAGGTACAGATTTCCCAAATTCCAGAAAGTCCTTAGTTTTACAACTTAGTGTTGTAAAAAAAAATCTATTTAACACTGAAATCATTTAGACAAACTCTAAATTTATATATTTTTACATATTAAATTAAATATTAAATTTAGTGTATTTTAATATATTTTAATTATATTTAGTGAAATTTAGTGTAATTACATTTAGTGTAATTTTTTAATTACATTTAGTGTAATTTAATATATTTAATATATTTAAATATTAAATTTAGTGTATTTTTATTATTATAAAATGTATTCCCAATTTAAAATCAGCTTTGAGGGGCATGTGTGGGAGACACCACCACAGTAAATTTGCACATTGATTATAATGCACATCTGGAGCCGTGGCTGTGGTGTAGTGGGCTAAGGCTTAGCCTGTGGTGCTGGAATCCCATATGGGCACAGGTTCAAGTCCCACCTACTCCCCTTCCAATCCAGCTCTCTGCTATAGCTTGGGAAAGCAGTTGAAGATGGCCCAAGGGCTTGGACCCCTACACCTGCATGGGCAGACCTGGAAGAAGTTCCTGGCTCCTGGCTTCAGATTGGCTCAGCTCCAGCTGTTACAGCCATCTAGGGAGTGAACCAGAGGATGGAAGACTTCTCTCTGTGTCTCCCTCTCTCTGTAACTCTACCTCTCAAATAAATAAATAAAATCTTAAAAGTGTATCTCAAGTTCAGCTTTTTTAAGGTATAGGAAAGTAAATCTTTTTTTTTCTTAAAGATTTATTTATTTAGTTGAAAGGCAGAGTTACAGAGAGAAGGAGAGGCAGAGGGGGATAGAGAGAGGTCTTCCATCTGTTGGCTCATCCCCAAATGGCCGCAACAGCTGGAGCTGTGCGGATCTGAAGCCAGGAGACAGGAGCCAGAAGCTTCTTCTGGATCTCCCACACGGTTGCAGGATCCCAAGAACTCAAGCCATTCTCTACTACTTTCCCAGGCAATAGCAGAGAGCTGGATCAGAAGTGGAGCAACCGGGACTTGAACCGGCAACCATATGGGATGCCGGCACTGCAGGTGGTGGCTTTACCTGCTATGCCAAAACGCTGGCCCCATGAATCTTTTTTTTTTTTTTGAAAAAAGGTTTATTTATATATTTTAAAGGCGAAATTACAGAGAGGCAGAAGAAGAGAGAGAGAAGAAGGAAATGAAAATTAATGTTTTTTCAATGACGGTATCATGGTTTCCTAACAAGCCCATATAACACTGAAAGCCTATAAAATAGAATTTATAAATAATGCACCATTTTCACTAACATAGGTGAGTGGAAATATGTGTATTTGCAAATAGATATTGACAGACCAGTTAGCGTTTCACTTTGGGAAGAATTTTTCAGCTTCTAAGTGTGGTATTCAAAGAGCTACAATATAAAGCGTGGCTTAGAGTAGCTGGAAAGCTATTCAGTATTCTCCTGCTGTGTCAATAATTGAATTCAATTTTACAGTTCCATAAACTATTGTAGACAAATCACAGTGCTCAGAATAATTGGGAATATAACATATTAAAAAAAGGAATAGTCACAGTTTTATAATCTGGAGATCTGAGAGTACCTCAACTCATTTTCTGAGGCTGTTATGACCTTTGTATCAAAGTTGGACAAGATCTACGGGAAATGACCATTTTAGATCCATTTTCCTTATGATGGAAAATTACTAATAAAATGTTAAAAAATTGAATAATCATTGTATATATCTATATACTTACACATCATAATCTAGTAGGGCTTATTTTAGACCATAGAGATGATTTGATTATGAAATGTATCAATATAATTACATTTAGGGAATCAAGCAAGGAACCATGTGCTTCTCTCATTAATGCCAAAAGGCAGTAAATAAATTCAGTGTTCATTCATGGTAAACGCTCTTAACATACCAGGATCAGGATGGAATTTCTTTAACTTAATAAGTATTTCAGCAACTTGGATTTTGCTGCTGATGCAGACTATTGAAGTATTTCAGATAAACTGCAGAGGTGGGGATAAGAATACAAACAAGAAAGGACCCAATATACCTACTGAATTTTTAGGTTAAGTTTCAGATTTGATTGGCCAGAAGTCCAGAAACATACAGAGGCAGGAAAGAACACAAGGCAGGACTACTACAAAAGAGTTTTTTAAAAGACTTATCTGCTTGTTTGTTTGTTTGAAAGGCAGAGTGACATAGAGGGAGAGATAGAGACAGATATTCCTCCTGCTGATTCGCTCCCCAAATGTCTACAGCAGCCAGGGCAGGGCCAGGCCTAAGCCAGGATCCAGGAACTCCATCCTGGTTTCCTACGTGGGTGGCCATTTTCTACTGCCTCCTCAGGCACATTAGCAGGAAGCTGGATTGAAAGTGGAGTAGCAGCACTCAGAGTGGCATTCCAATGTGGGATGCCCAATAAGCAGAGGTTTTAACCTACTTTGCCACAGCACCAGCCCCTTTTAATGTAGTCATTAATGATTTCTATGGGCACCGGGGATGTGTACTGCAAATACATACAGAAGAGATGCAAATTTATTCTAAGTTGTGTAGATGAAGCATCCTGACACATAATTTTATATCAACTATACATATAATATGTAATTATCGATTATAGTCAGCACAGTGCGAGGCATTTTATGTAAATATCATGTCTGTTAAACCTCACAAACATCTGTGTGACATAAGTATTGTTGCTGTTGTTGCCATCCTTAAAGAAGGAACTAGAGTCTGGAGCAATTAATAAACGTTCCCAAAACCACACAGTAAATGGCTTGGCCAACTTGAACCCACAGCTATCTGCCTATAAAGGCCCTGCTCTTAAGCGCTGTACTTAGGTACTTCCACGTGTTTTAGCATTTGCCAGGCAAACACATAGGGGAAGGATTTTCTTGCTCATTTCTTCACATTTTCTCAATCACAATTTTCCTCAATCATTTTGTGTTTTAAAAGATGAATGAATATCATCCTAGAAACAAACAGAATATAATGAAACTTTTTAGCTAATTCACAGTGTGTTTTCTACTCTGAATGCCATATTGATGCCAGTGTCCTCCTACACCTGACCTGAAATGAATACTAACATTTTCATTTCAACATGTTATATCTGACTGAACTCGGTGTTACAGTGAAAAAAAATGAAACTAACCTAATTTTTTAATTTTCTATTTAGGAGTATGAAAGTCAGATAGAGAATGATATGTCTATTTCAGATGTGAATTCTATTACTACACAAAGAATCAATTCTCTCAACTTTATGAAAAAGGTAATAACATGGTATTTTTCTATATGTTTGCGTTTAATTTGTGAAAACTGATTGAGTGCATGCATAGTATTATTGTCTTCCCAGAAAGTCATATGGAATTTTCTGTTTTCTTAAGTTAGGTTACTTCATTCACAGTGTACTCATTAACACAAATCTCAACCTTGTCTGTTTAAACATGAATGTTAAAGGCCTCCTAAAGACCACTTTGAGATTTAGTCCAGGGTTTTGGCAGAATTTCCACCTTTTACTAATGCTACAAAATGTCAAAGCCTACCACACTTAAGGAGATGAAGATAAAAAAGCTACCAGAAGCAGATAGAAAGAATTAGAGAAATAGATACGCTTTGATGCAAAATCAAAGGGCAGATATTTTCAGAGCACTCTAGCAGAGCCTTATCCAGGTTTGAGGGAGTATCCCTCACTGAATTTCACTCCGCATTTCTTTATGCTGATCCCTCCTCAGTGCACTCCAGGCTTTTAGATGTAGAAGTTTAGAGCAGGAACTCTGCCAATCCCCAAGGCCCAGAACAATGCTCCAAACTCACAGTGTTGACAAATGTTTGAGAAATTATTGAAGTAAGTAGTAAGCACTGTCATGGGTTCCAGGACTCCTGCAAAGGTAGAACCTCACTATAGCCTTTGCTGTAGAGCACCAGAGAACAGCGTTTTAGGGTGATTTGAAAAGACTCAAGGAGGGCCATGGAAAGACCTAAGGGATATATCCAGATATCTCATGGGGACAGATGAAAAGCAATCATGTGTAGCTAGAAGAACTGCTGGCGGGTGACTACAGACTTACCTGTTCTGACTACCCTGTAAGTCAGTAGCAAGGAACCTAATCAGTCCCACTTTCTTGCATAAAACAGGCAATAATGATTGCTTTGCTTTATTTCCCATATGAAGGACAAATGAGATAAAACCTTAAAAGCTATAGTAGTGTATATACTGTTACTAGTATACAGATCACTATTGCTATTATAGACATGGAAGAGCCCCCTTTATCACAGGCAGGTGTTTTTCCCTACTAACCCCTGGCCCTCTTGTTTACCAGCTCCAAATGAAAAAGAAAAGCTAGGATGTGCTTCAGTAGTGAATTTGCTGTGTTGGGAAAGGTGAACTGTTCTTGTTATGAAGAAAAGAGAACCCATATCCTTCTTACCCCTTCTCTTCCTTTTCATGTATGGGAATGCCCAGGAGGGAGGATACAGATGAATAGGAAGGGTTAAGAGAGGGTTTTTGAAATGCATATAGGAATCCTGGGAAGGCACTTGAAGAAAATGTTGTGATTATATTTCAACTCCTTGTGAAGACTTCTTTGCTATTGGAACATGGATTGAAACTACAAATTTGGTAGGTTCCTGGGATAGTTACTGCAATTACAGAGCCTGGAAAGGACTGGCTGTATTGTCCAATGGGGCTATAGGTCCTTAAATCCTTCCCTTTGCTAGAGTATTCTGTAGACATTTACTGTTTGACTGTGTATGCTTTTCTGTGAGTTCCATGGGAGGAATTCCTGTGACTGAGAGTTATATGTACTATGTGTATTACTGGGGTCAGTGGTAGCTGAGGCCAGAATCACACCAGTAAAGAATGAGGCCCCAGAAGTCTCAAGGATTACTAGATAATGTTTTGCTGAAGTATTGGCATCTACAGGGCTGGGGCGTCTTCTCTTTACTGGTACTGCAAGCAGTAAAGGCTTAGGGAAATGACTCACTACAAGCACTGACTTTTTTTCTTTCTTGTTATTTTAAAAATACTTATTTTTGTTCAAGATAACATATTATAAATTTACTTTATAATTAGTTTAAGATTTATTGGTGCCACAAAATAAAGAGTTCAACAAATAAAGAGTGAAAAGATTATAGTGCAGCAGGAAAATAAGCACAGGACAAAGATGTTCATCTTCACTCATGTAAAGTAAATTCTAAAATAGTCAAAATCATTAAAACGATAGTAGTATGCAGTTCCTGTCAATTTGTTGAACAAATATTCAAAACAAAGTTTGACAAAACACTGTGTTCAGCACTAACTTCCTTACTGTGTTGATAGAAGGGGAGCTTTAAGTCAGAACAGAATTGACTAAAGGAAATACTCAAAGGAAAACATGATTTTACTGCTTTGAGTTTATAGATCAAGATTCACCGCTAGTACTGCTGACAATTGCATAAATGAATTCACAGAGAAATCATATCTGTTCTGGTCATGTTTATTATGAGTTAAATAGAAAATATGTGGGAGCAAAGAATTTAGGATGTGATGAATGAACACTGAAGGATGAAAAAGTGAAGAGAAATGAGCTTGCTTTGTTCTAACAGTATGAGTTGGGAGAGATTTTAATAATGGTAGCAAACAGAACCATATTTATACTGACCTAATTCCCCTTTACATTCAATGCTTGCAAAAATTAGGAGTAAAATAGAGTGGTACCATTAGAATTATAAATAATTAACCTTAAAATGTAAAATGTAAACAGTGTATTTTTTTATTCTAATTTTTTTAGATGAGAAGGTTGATAATGAAAAGAATTGTCAAAGTCAGCAAATTTAACCTGTCTGATATTGTGGCTGATTATGAAGAAATTGTAACTGGAAGGTACTACTAAAATTATTAAGCTATAAATAAGCTAATTCCTTAAGAATCCTCTAAGGCCTCTATTTTTTATGGTATGTTGCATGTCAAAAGATGCAGTTTAAGAGCATAAAGGAAGATAATATAATGATTGAAAATACATTTGGTCACTTTAAAGTTGTGTTTTGAAATATGTACATGATATTAAAAAAAAGAAATATGTGTGTGATATATTTTCAGTTGTACAGCATTTTAGGGGTGTTTTTCATCCTCTCCTTACTGATGATCTTTAGCACAAGCAAATAGACATAGAAAGAACATATTTGTCCCAAATTAATTTTACCCTAAGATTTTCCTGTCCTGAGAATGCTACTGGGCAAGACTTTACTGTAAGCCTCATATCCTAAGACTGTAAAATCCCCCTTGCAAACAGAATTCTCAGCTGAACAGGATGCTGAGAACCACATCAAACAGTTGAAGGAGCCTTTGCTGAACTTTCTCAGTTCTCACACTGTCCTATCTGTGAAACTTAGGGATGGGTGCAGGAGTAGAGCTGCCATGTCTCTGGAAAACATCCCTGGAGGCCATGTGATTATAACCAATACAGTTTTTACTGGTTTAGGATGTTGAAATTATTATGTTTCATTTTTAATGCTCTGGGAAAAAAATGGATGTGATCATAAATATATAATTGCATGTATTTGCGTTGCTAGGGCTGTTAGCACATGTAACAAATTAACAGTGGTTTCAGAGCCATGGAGAAAATTTGAATATCCAGTTAACTTTCAAGAGAATGATCCCTCAAAAATGAAAATCTGCTAGAAGATAATCATGTTTCGTGACTTTACCTTTCCATGTCCTTGTCTATTTTGGATTAGATACCCAGAGGACATGGAACGATCACTCTCTCTCTCTTAATATCTTCCTTTCAGTGCTCAGAAAAAAGGTTTCTTCTTTGGTTTTAAAACAAGTCTTAAATAAATCTTAAAAAAAAAAAAAAAAAGGCGGGGGTGGGTGCGCTGTGGTACAGCGGGTTAACGCCCTGGCCTGAAGTGCTGGCATCTAGTCCTGGCTGCTCCACTTCTGATCCAGCTCTCTGCTATGGCCTGGGAAGGCAGTAGAAGATGGCCCAAGTCCTTGGGCCCCTGCACCCGCGTAGGAGACCCAGAAGAAGCTCCTGGCTCCTGGCTTCAGATCAGCACAGCTCCGACCATTGCGGCCAGTTGGGGAGTAAACCAATGGATGGAAGACCTGTCTGTCTCTCTCTGCCTCTCCTCTCTCTGTGTAACTCTGACTTTCAAATAAATAAATGAATCTTAAAAATAACAAGTCTGTCTCCCCTCCATAATGGAGAGAATTGGTACAGAGCATTGGTCTTATTTACAAGTAAACAAAACTATGTTACTTTGTGTCTATGGGGCTGATCAATTTTCACTCTTTAGCCAGCTAACACATGCAATTTGTAACTTTGTGGAACCACGAAGAAAGTTAAAACCTCAGAGAAAAGAAAGGAAAAAAGTCACAGCTCAGACTATCTCTGATGGAGATATTAAGATTCTTGTCAGAATACTAAGGGCTTATAATATTCCCACCAGGAAAACAACATCTAGTAGGTAAGGCAGTATGTTCCAATTTTTAGAGTTGCAAAGATCTATCTTAAATGTGATAAATTTCCATGCTATTCTATTTAAGAATAGTCACACATGGCATATATGATGAATATTTAGTACTTAAGTACCTCAGAAATACTAAGTCTTCCTCTCTGTGTTTAATATACATGTTTTCTTCTTGACTGTTTTATGCTTACCACAATCCACAAATTCTATCCATGGAAAACAAATGTTTTGCTTCTGGCTATTCTAGTTAAAATATCTTAAAGGTTTTGCCTATCTTTTATAAACTATAACCTTATTCATCTAATAGAGTTAAATATTCTCAAAACAAATGCCTATTTTCAGAGCTATTTTTTAAAATAAGACATATAAAACCACCACTATTTTCTGTAATCATCATCTTATAAACAAAAGACTATCATAACACCATAAAATATGAAGCATATATTCTCAAGGAATCATTTGCCTTATTTTTCTTCTCTTGTTGAATACTTATGAAAATGTTATCATAGACTGTATCCAACCAATTGTTTAACATTTAGGAGCCCGTCTTCCAGGGTAGAGATTATCAAATATTTATCTTTAACCATTTGTGACAGTGTGACAATCTAAAACAAATAGTAAGATCCAGAGAAACTGAATTATATTTCCCTCTAAGCACAGTAAAAATGTACCCACTCCTACCAAAACTAATCAAAATATATTTCTCTTCATCATTTTTCCTGAAGAGTTTTGGATATGCCTACTTATTTGATGTCATCCATATCTCGCCTCAGACATAAAGAAGCAATCAAATTGGTAGCCTCAGATGAGCTCTTAAATGAGGTATTTAACACTTCTGTGAAGAACAATATTGATTATATTGGCTCTAAATTGCAACTGGCTCTTAATTGGTCTCTCCATCTCTGTTTTTTTTTTTTTTAGCTTTAAGTTTATTCCATAACACAGTGAAAGTGTTTGTCATAGAATATAATTCTAACTATTTCATTCCCTACCTTCACCCTCGGAATGGCTATGAAATCTTTAATGATCAGCCCCTGCCCACCACTCAGCCTCCTCTCTCTCCGCCCCTCAGCTGTATTATACTCCCACTTGTTCCACAAAGCCTCTACTAGTTATTTCCTTTGGAATGGCCTCCATGTATTTCCATATTATTGGCCAAACAAATTACTACTTACTGTCTCAAGCCCAAGCGCAAGTACTGTTTTCTCTGTGATGCCCTCCTTATCCTCACCCCAGAAAGTTAGTCATTCCCTCTCCTGAGTAACTCTCATAGCTTGAACATATGTCTCACATTTCATTACACTTAAATTCCTCTACCTGTTTATTTTTCCCTGGTTGACTATAAAATCCTTAAAGGAAAGTTCTAATTGTCTTTGGATCCCAGAAAAATACCTGATTTGGAACAGGACCAATACATGTTATTATTATGAAAGAGTAAATAATGGCTTTTAAAAAACTAGAAAAATTAAGTCATTCAGTTGCCAAAGCAATTTCCTAGCTTTCTGCCTTTTTACCTATATAAAATACTATAAAAATCTAGTCAACATTTTTATATGTTTCAGGATACTGTAAACCCTTTTGTGGAAGTTTCTTTTCAGCACACTGTATACCAAACCAATATAGCAAGTGGATCTCATCCATGCTGGAATGAAGAAATTGAAGTAGATTTTATGTAAGTTGTAGTCCATTTTTTTTCTAGCTTCTTAAAAAAAAAGAGCTATAATAAAATTATTTTAATTGAGCCATTTATTGAAAATAATGATTCAGGTAAGGCTTTAGTTTAAAACTTTTTAATTATTAAATATTTCAGACATAGACTAATTTAGAATGTACATATTAGCATAAGTTCTGAAGAAAAATAGTGAAGTGATTATCTGTGTATCTACCATCCAGCTTAAAAAATAAAATAGTAACTGATACCTTAAACAGCACTCTGCATTCCATAATTACATTTCCTGTTATGTAATTTTATTACCTAACAACCATGAATTTGCATTTACCATTCTCTGTTCCTTTGTGTTTACTTCATAGATATTTATCCCTATGTATTATTTATTTATGCATTTCTTCTGCTTTATACAATTTGAGTCATATTTGTATATTATTCTGTAATTCCAATCTTCTTTCTTCATTGTCAAATATTTGGAGAGATTCATCCATGCTCATGCTTTTATGGTAGCTGTTTGCAATGGTCTGAATGTGTTCCCCAAAATTTATGTG
Organism: Sylvilagus floridanus; assembly: GCA_949820135.1. NCBI lineage: Eukaryota > Metazoa > Chordata > Mammalia > Lagomorpha > Leporidae > Sylvilagus > Sylvilagus floridanus. The sequence goes on from OX463235.1 coordinate 48,667,714, forward strand.
TTGAAAACTTAATCCCCTGTGCAACAGTGTTGAGACATGGGGCCTAATGGGAGATGTTTAGGTCATGAGGGCTTCATCCTCATGGTTGGATTAATGCTGTAACAAAAAGGGTTTATAGGAGTAGGTTCATTCTTGTATGTTCTTCTGCCATGTGAGGACATAGCATTCCTCCTTTTTTTGCCCTTCCACCTTCCACCATCTGAAGACTTAGTAAGGAGGCCCTCACCAGACATCAGATGCCAGTACCTTAATCTTGGACTTCCTAGCTTCCAAAATTGTGAAAAATAAATTTCTTTTCCTTATGTGTTAACCTGCCTGAGGCATTTGGTTATAGGATCTCAAAACAGACTAAGATAATGCTATTTATTTTCAGAAGCACTGACATAATCACTTGTATATATGTGATGACATTTTGTAGGCTACATAAACATTCATATTCTAGCTACCACTTCTCAAAGTGAAAGCCTCCAGACCCAAACTGAGATTTGCAAGGAAAATGAGATGTTGTTTATGCCATTTTTCAGGAGGAAAAAACCATAATGGACCAGTATACCTGGAATTGTGTTAGCTTAGAAGCTGTGGATACTTCTGTTAGCAGAAATCAAGTTTGTTCTTCCAGATTCAGCCCAGGCTCAATTGTATGTTCAGAGTCGTTGGCCAGAGTTTCTAAATACATATCCTCACTGTTTGACTTCCTGTCTTGACCTTGTACTTTTTGCTCTGCCTTGTACTGTGATAATTGCTTTCCTGACCTTTTTACCTTTGTGTATGACAGAGTATTGATTTGAAAGTAAATCTATATGTTGTATAATATCAAGCTACATAGTGTGTAAAATATATTTGCTTATAAAAAGGTAAACTATGAAGGCATTATAAAAGCATAATCAAAAGATAAGTTGAGGGGCCAGTGTTGTGGGCAATGCTGGCATCCCATATAAACACAGGCTCAAGTCCCAGCTGTTCCATTTCTGATCCAGCACCCTCCTAATGCTCTTGGGTATAAGGGTAGAAGAGCAAGACAAAGAGGAAACAGAGCAAGACAAAGAAGAGACAGACCATGAATTCCACAGCCAGAACAGGTTGATTCAGAGACAAACCTGAGAGAGAGAGACCCACTACCTGGGAGGACAGGATCAATGGCATCACAGAGACTAGGTGTTTATACAGCCAGAGCTGCTTTCCGTTCTAGGTGGGCCGACATCAAGCTAGATTGAGCAGTTCGCCAGGGGTTGAGCTTGTTAAGGAGAAATATAGGGGGTTAGGAAATTTCTTACATGAGGGTAGGGGACCTGGGACCTGCTGTCTGTCAAGTATGCAAGGAACCGAAAAGTGGTGTGGAGCTTTAGATCTGCATTTTCTTTTTGCTCCATCCCTGGGAAGGCAGTGGAAAGAGTTCTAGGCTTCTGGGTTCCACCTGGCCCAGTCCTGGCCATTGTGGCCATTTGGGGAGTGAACCAGTGGATGGAAGATCTGGAAGATCCCTCTCTCTTTCTGTAACTCTGACTTTCAAATAAATAAATCTTTTAAATATACATTTATAAGTTTATGAAATCCATGCATATGTTTTTCAAAGTGGGCTTTTTCTACACACTTTTGAAGACCCTCTCTTATGTGGTTATATGTTTGTAAATTTTTGAAATATTAGATATTAGAAAAAATATTATACTAAATGAATTGAAACAGCCAGTAAAAAAATAAACCTGTAAGTGAACTAAAGAGAAAGGTTAGAGTGTTTACATCATTGCCATTATGGCAATGAAATAAGCCAAGAACACAATTTTGGTACAATCAAGTGGATCATAGGTTTTGGCTAAGATGAAACCATCCAGCTAGCACTTTTTGTTGCCTCCAATATAAGACTCCTACTTTCCTGTCCTTTTGAAATTTAGGTAAATAAAAATGGCATGGTGGGAGAGCCAGTGCTGTGACACAGCAGGTTAATGCCCTGACCTGAAATGCCAGCATCCCATATGAGCACCGGTTCTAGTCCTGGCTGCTCCACTTCCAACCCAGCTCTCTGCTATGGCCTGGGAAAGCAGTAGAAGATGGCACAAGTCCTTGGGCTCCTGCACCCATGTGGGAGACCAGGAGGAAGCTCGTGGTTCCTGGCTTCAGATTGCACAGCTCCAGCCATTGCAGCCAATTGGGGAGTGACCCAGTGAATGAAAGACCTCTCTCTCTCTCTCTCTCTCTCTCTCTCTCTCTCTCTCTCTTTCTCTCTCTCTTTCTGCCTCTCCTCTCTCTGTAACTCTGACTTTCAAATAAAATAAATCTTTTTTTAAAAAATGGCATGGAAATGAAATAAATTGAATATTAAATAAGTGGTAATTAGCCCCATGATCCCTATTTTAGAGGAATAATTGTGAAATTTGAGGGAAGTTTAAAAGAAAATGCAAAATGGAAGATACAGCAAAAGAACTTGAGTAATTTATGGTATATACCAAGTTGAAAAGCTCAGAAATGTCTTGAGGATGGCTGTCATCCTTTCTCTTTCTGACCTGACACAGCAAATGCACACTGCCTTGCCTGCCCTGCCATAGGCCACCTCAGCATGAAAGGAAACCCTTGAGGAGCAAAGCAAGAGAGTCACCTTGTTATTTTATCACTTAGAAGTATAAGGACTCAACTTAAATTGTCACTTGCTGTAGATCTCAGAAAGTTGTAAACTGTTGGCAATGCTTTGAAATAATACTCGGTTCCTTAAGCAATAAACATCAACAAATAATGTCAGTGGCAATTATATAGTAAAAGATAGTCTTTGGAGTCAGTCAGAACTGGGTCCAGATCGGAGTGCTATTACATGCTGATGGAATGCTCTTGAGCAAATTATTTAACTTCTCTGAGCTTCAGGTTCCCCATGTAAAATAACCTACTGCACAGGATTGTGATTTTCATTGCTCTTAGACTTTTGATGGAGTTAGAATACACACTGGAACTTGGAAGTTCATTGCTCATGATATACATGATCCTTTTAGCTAATTCCAAAATGTTAGGGGCAGACATTTAGCCTAACAGTTAAGATACTACATCCCATATTGGAGTACCTGGGTTCCAGCCCTGGCTATGGCTATTTATTTATTTATTTATTTTTTGACAGGCAGAGTGGACAGTGAGAGAGAGACAGAGAGAAAGATCTTCCTTTTCCGTTGGTTCACCCTCTAATGGCCGCTGCGGCCGGCGGACTGCGCTGATTCGAAGGCAGTAGCCAGGTGCTTCTCCTGGTCTTCCACGTGGGTGCAGGGCCCAAGCACTTGGGCCATCCTCCACTGCACTCCCAGGCCACAGCAGTGGTGCTCAAACTGGGACTAGAATCCGTCGTGCCGGCACTGCAGGCAGAGGATTAGCCTATTGAGCTGCAGCGCCGGCCATGGCTATGGCTTCTTATTCCAGCTTTCTCTCACTGTAGAGTTTGAGGGCAATAGGTAATGGTTCAGTTGTTCTTTCCACCCACATGGGAGACCTGGATTGAGTTCCCAGCTCCAAACTCTGGCACCAGCCCAGCCCTGGCCATTGCAGACCTTTGAGGAGAGAACCAGTAAATGGGATCTCTTTCTTTCTCTGCCTCACAAATAAAAACTAATTTTAGAATATAAATGTCCCTAATCAAGTAAGGCATCAGAGACAACTTGCAAAATTAAGTGTTCTCTCTTATCCAGATTTCTGTTGGGGAAAATAAATGTGGGAAAGGCTCTGTGATTAAAATAATCACAACTATTAACTATGAGCAAGAGGGTATTTTAATTATAAGTGTGAATTAGGGGCTGGAGCTGTGGCTCAGTGGGTTAGACTGAGGCCACAGTGCCAGCATCCCATATGAGCGCCACTTTGAGTCCTGGCTGCTCCACTTCTGACCCAGCTCCCTGCTAATGCACCTGGGAAAGCAGCAGAAGATGACCCAAGTCCCTGAGTCCCTGTACCCACATGGGAGACCCAGAAGAAGCTCCTTGCTCCTGGTTTCACCCTGCTTCATCCTGACACAGCCCCAGCCATTGGGTACATTTGGGAGTGAATCAACAGATAGACGATCTTTTTTTTTTGGACAGACAGAGTTAGAGAGAGAGAGAAAGGTCTTCCCTCCATTGGTTCACCCCCCAACTGACTGCTATGGCCAGCGCACTGTGCGAATCCAAAGCCAGGAGCCAGATGCTTCCTCCTGGTCTCCCATGCGGGTGCAGGGCCCAAGCACTTGGGCCATCCTTCACTGCCTTCCCAGGCCACAGCAGAGAGTGGACTAGAAGAGGAACTACCGGGACAGAACCCGGCGCCCCAGCTGGGACTAGAACCCGGGGTGCTGGTGCCTCAGGCAGAGGATTAGCCAAGTGAGCAGTGGCACCGGCCGACAATCTCTTTCTGTTTCTCTCTGTCTCTCCTCTCCTTCTGTAACTCCACCTTTAAAATAAATAAATAAATCTTTTTTTTTTAATTACCTGGGTTCCATTAATGTGTGAATTAGCAGAAACTAACAGAATTTTAGATAGTTGGAAAATCTTAATGTAGCATACAGATAATTAGTAAGGGATGAGTGTAGTGAAAACCTTTCTGCTTAATATATAAGATAAATTACAAAGCACACACTCGTTTTGATGAAAGGTAGCAGTCCATCTTCAAAGCATATAGCTTTTTCTTAGTTTATACATTATAAAAGACAACTCAGATAATTGCATTATCTGCTATGCATTATGCTCTTAGGAGCTAAATTGGTATTATAAAAAGTTAAGTATTTATGTATATTTTTCTTATTTGTAGCTCACCAGGACATGATTATAGCTTCTCAAACTTATCTAAAATAAAAGATAATGTGTATATAAACATTTTTGATGAAGTGATCATTGAAAAACATGAGGTAAGGTATAACAATTAATCAATGTTGAATAATTATAAAAGGTCAAACTGAATAAGCAATATAGTAGTATTTATACATTTCCTTTTAGATGCAATCTCAGTAGTCTCTAAAATGGATCTGGGGTGACTTTGGATACTCTCTTCCACCTTCCCCAGCTTTCTGTTTTTGTTTGTTTGTTTTTTGGTCTTTAGTTCGTGAAAAATGTAAGTGGCTAAAAGTGGAGTTAATTGTAGGGTATTGGCAATGCAGAGTGTATTAGTGGCGGTAAATGCCAATGCCTTTTATGCCTGTATAATAATTTACAGATATTTAAAGTGTGTAACTGGACAAGTCTGACATATATAGACACCTCTGAAGCTCTCTTCACAATCAAGATGATGAACCTATCTATTACCCTCAAAAGTTTCCCTCTACTCTGTTGGCATATCCTTTCTTCTTCTTTCTGCCTCCCACCCAAGGCAATCATTGATCTGCTTTCTATACCTATAGTTTCTATTTTCTAGAAATGAAATAAAACAGTGCATATTAATTTCATGCTTTGCTTCTTTCTCTTAAAAAAAATATTTTGAGATTTGTCCATGTTGTAGTGTCTGTCGATTAGTTCATTAATTTTAATTGCATAGTAGTATTCCACTGATACACATGCATCCCGTTGCATCTTTTAGTTACCTGTTGATGGACATTGAGTTTGTCTTCTTTCTTTTACTGTCATAAATAATGTTGCTATTGAACATTTGTACACATGGTTGTATAGACAAATGCTTTTTTCTCTTATTAAATGCCTAGGAATTAAATGATTGGATATTATGGTAAGTAGATGTTCAAAAAATTGCTAAATTGTTTTATAAAATAATTGTACCATTTTTAAATTTCTGTCAGTAATTTGTAAGACTTCCAGTCCTTTAACTCTCTCAAAAATACTTTGTCAAACTTAAGTTACAGTCATTCTAATAGGTGTGAGATGATTTTTATTGCAGTTTTAATTTGCATTTCCTAATTACTGAGTTGCCATTTGTATATCTTTGTATGTCTTTTCAAGTATTTTGTTTTTAAAATAAGGATGATTATTGAAGTTTGAGGATTCTTTTTGTATTTTGTACATAAGTCCTTTATCAGATATGTTTTGCAGATATTTTTCCAAGTGTGTAGCTTGTCTTTTCATTTTCTTTTCTTTATTTAAGGCATACCAATTTCATGTATTTCATATATGCAAATTCAGGAACATAATGATACTTTCCACCATACCCTCTCTCCCACCCATACCCCCATCCTTTTTCTTCCTCCCTCTCCTATTCCCATTCTTATTTTTACACAGATCTATTTTCAGTTAAATTTATTCTCATAAGATTAACACTACACTAAGTAAAGAGTTCAAAAAATAGTATGAAGAAGAAAAAAAAACACTATTCCTCAACAATCAAGACAAGGGCCATTCAAAATCACCATATCTCAAAGTGTCCTTTGCACTCCTATAGATTGCCTTTTAGGTACTCTATTAGTTACCACAGATTAGGGAGAACATATGGTATTTGTCTCTTGGGGACTGGCTTATTTCACTAAATATAATGGTTTCCAGCTGCATCCATTTTGTTGCAAATGACAGGATTTCATTTTTTTACCACTGCCTAATATTTCATAGTGTATGTATACCATTATTTCTTTATCCAGTCTTCAGTTGATGAACATCTGGGTTGATTCCATATCTTAGCTATTGTGATTTGGGCTACAATAAACATTGGGGTACAGAACACTGTTTCATATGCTATTTTTATTTGGATAAATTCCTGGAAGTGGGATGGCTGGGTTGTATGGTATGTCTATATTCATATTTCTGAGGTATCTCCATACTATCTTCCACAGTGGCTGCACCAGTTTGCAGTCCCATCAACAATGGATTAGGGTACCTTTTCCCCACATCCTCGCCAGTATTAATTATTTGTTGATATCTATATGAGAACCATTATAACTGGGGTGAGGTGAAGCGTCAGGGTGACTTTGATTTGCATTTCTCTGATGGGTAGTGATCCTAAGCATTTTTCAAGTGCATATTAGCCATTTGAATTTCCCCTCATGAAAAATGCCTATTTAAGTCTTTTGCCCATTTTTTAACTGGATTGTTTGTTTTGTTGAATTTCTTGAGCTCTTTTTAGATTCTAGATATTAATCCTTTATCAGTGGCATAGTTTGCATCAATTTTTTCCCATTCTGTTGGTTGCCTGTTCACTTTACTGAGTGTTTCTTTTAGAGTAAAAGCTTGATGTAATCACATTTGAGCTTTGTGTAATCACATTTGTCAATTTTAGCTTTGATTGCCTGTGCTCCTGAGGTCTTCTCCAAGAAGTCTTTGCTTAAGACAATGTCTTGCAGAGATTGAGTTTCCCATAAATTCTCTAGTAATTTGATGGTACCAGGTCATAGATTTAGATCTTTGATTTGTTTTGGGTGGATTTTTGTGTAAAGTGCAAGGCAGGGGTCTTGTTTCATACTTCTGCATGCAGAGATCCAGCTTTCCCAGCACCATTTATTGAAGAGACTGTTCTTGCTCTTGAGGGTGATTTTAGTTCCTTTGTCAAAGATTAGTTGGTCGTAGATGCATGGATTGATTCTGGATTTCTATTCTGTTCCATTGATCAACACATTTTTATTTCTATTTTTTGCCAGTACCAAGCTGTTTTGATTATAACTGCCCTGTAGTATGTCTTGAAATCTAGTATTGTGATGCCTCCAGCTTTATTTTTGTTGTATAAGATTGCTTTAGCTATTCGAGGTCTCTTGTGTTTCCATTTTTTTTCTAGATCTGAGAAGAATGTCTTCGGTATTTTGATTGGGATTGCATTGAAACTGTAAATTGTGGGGCCGGTGCCCTGGCTCACTTGGCTAATCCTCTGCCTGTGGCACCGGCATCCCACATAGGCACTGGGTTCTAGCGCTGGTTGCTCCTTTTCCAGTCCAGCTCTCTGCTGTGGCCCAAGTGCTTGGGCTCCTGCACCTGCATGGGAGACCAGGAGAAAGCACCTGGCTCCTGGTTTCAGATCGGCGTAGCACCAGCCATAGTGGCCATTTCGGGGGTGAACCAACAGAAGGAAGACCTTTCTCTCTGTCTCTCTGTCTCTCTCACTGTCTAACTCTGCCTGTCAAATAAAAAAAAGGAAACTGTAAATTTCTTTCAATAGTATGGACATTTTGATGATATTGATTCTTCCAATCCATGAACGTGGACAATTTTTGTTGTGTGTGTGTGTTATTCTATTTCTTTCTTTAATGTTTTGTAATTTTTATCGTGGAGATCTTTGACATTTTTGATTAAATATATTCCTAGGTATTTAATTTTTTATAGCTGTTGTGAATGGGATTCATCTTAGAAGTTCTTTCTCAACCATGACATTGTCTATGTATACAAATGCTATTGATTTTTGTGTGTTAATTTTGATGGAACAAAGACATAAGCCTCAGCCATTATTGCTCACTGCCCAAAAGATAGATAAACATTAGAATTTATTCCTTGCCCTTGAATCTCAGTTGGATCTCACACTCTATTCCCTTCATAGCTCACCCCCACAGCCACCTGAAAGACCGGTTGCTGGAACACCTGAAAGACCAGTTCTAGAAATTCACCACCTTCTTCTGCTCCCTATCCCCACCTCTATCCCTAGAGCCTCCTAAAATATAAAAAGGCCGGCCCCTGGGGTTGGGGCCTTCTGCCACGTGTTCCACCATATGTACGCTGGTAGTTGGTCACCCATCTCTGCATATTCATTTTTTCTGAAAAATTTGGTCTGGCTGTAAATTCATACACTGCCTCCTCTCTATTCTGTGCCTCTTTTCCTAACATTTATGGTGCCCCATGTGAGAAGACACCAATCTGCAACTCTTTTCCTAACAAGTTTTATATACTGCCACTTTACCAAACTCTTTTATGAGTCCCAGTAGTCTCTGAGTAGAGTCTTTTGGATCCCTTATATATAGAATCATGTCATCTGCAAATAGGGATAGTTTGTCTTCCTCCTTTCCAATTTGTATCTCTTTGATTTCTTTTTCTTGCCTAATGGCTCTGGCTAAAACTTGCAGGACTATATTGAATAGCAATGGTGAATGTGGGCATCCTTTTCTGGTTCTGTATCTTAGTGATTGTGCTTCCAACTTTTCCCCATTCAATCAAATGCTAGCTGTGGGTTTGTCATAAATTGTGTTGATTGTGTTGAGGAACGTTCCTTCTATAACCAGTTTGTTTCAGGTTCTCATCATGAAAGGATATTGTATTTTATCAAGTGCTTCCTCTACATCTACTGAGATAACCATATGGTTTTTGTTCTTTCTTCAGTTTGTTAATGTGATATATCACATTGATTGAGTTTCAGATGTTGAAACATCCTTGCATACCAGGGGTGAATCCCACTTGGCCTGGGTGAACGATCTTTCTGATGTGTTGTTGGATTTGATTAGCTAATATTTTGTTGAGGATTTTTATGTCTATGTTCTTCAGGGATATTGGTCTATAGTTCTTTTTTTCTATCATATCTTTTTCATAGAATCAGTTTGAAAAGATTCTCTGTTTTTCAATTGTTTTGAATAGCTTGGTAAGAATTGAAACTGGTTCTTTAAATGGTCTGATAGAATTGAGCAGTGAAGCAATCTGGTCCTGGGATTTTCTTTGTTGGGAGGGTCTTTTTTTAAAAAAAGATTTATTTATTTATTTGAAAGGCATGTTACACTGAGAGAGAAGGAGAGGCTGAGAGAGACAGAGAAAGCAGTCTTCCATCTGCTGATCCACTCCCCAATTGGCTGCAATGGCCAGAGCTGCGCCCTGAAGCCAGGAACCAGGAGCCTCCTCTGGGTCTCCCACACGGGTGCATGGGCCAAGAGCTTGGACCATCTTCCACTGCCCTCCCAGGCCACAGGAGAGAGTTGGATCAGAAGTGGAGCAGCCGGGACCAAACCAGTGCCCACATGGGATGCCAGCACTACAGGTGGCAGTCCCACCCACTATGCCAGAGCTCCAGCCCCACGAGGGTCTTTATTACTGATTCCGTCTCCATCTTGGTTATTGGTATGTTTAGGTTTTCTATGTCTTCATGACTCAGTGTTTGTAGATTGTAAGTGTCCAGCAATCTATCCATTTTTCTAGGTTTCCCAATTTGTTGGCATACAGCTGTTTGTAGTAATTCCTGATGATTCTTTTTATTTCTGTGGTATTTGTTGTTATATTTCTTTTTCATCTTTGATTTTATTGATTTGGGTCTTCTCTCTATTTTTTTTGATTAGTTAGGCCAATGGTATATCAATTTTATTTGTTTATTTTCAAAAAAATCAGCTCATTTCATTGGTCTTTTGTATTTTTTGTTTGAATTTTGTTTATTTCTTCTTTAATTTTAATTTGTTATTTCCTCCTACTAATTTTGTTGTTGTTTTTCTAGATCTTTGAGATGCATTGATAGCTCATTTACTTGGTACCTTTCAAATCTCTTGATACAGGCACCAATTGCTATGAGTTTCCCTCTTAACGATTCTTTCAGTGTGTCCCATAAGTTTGGATATGTTGTATTGTTGTCTTCATTTGTTTCCAGAAATTTTTTTTATTTCTTTTTTGATTTCTTCTATGCCCCCTGTTCATTCAGGAGCATATTGTTAAATCTCCACGTTTTTGCATATATTCTAAAGATTTTTGAGTTGTTGATTTCCAGCTTTATTCCATTGTTGTCAGAGAAGATGCATGCTATGATTTTGATTTTTTTGAAATTGCTGAGACTTGCTTTATGGCCTAGCATATGTCTATCCTAGATAAAGTTTTATGCACAGATGAGAAGAATGTGTATTCTGCAAGTGTGGGATGAAGAGTTCTGTAGATATTAGGTCCATTTGGTCCATAGTGTTAATTAGCTTTATTATTTCTTTGTTCATTGTCTGTCCATTGATAAAAGTGGGGTGTTGAAGTCCCCTATTACTATTGTATTAGAGTCTGTGTCTCCCTTTAGATCCATTAACATTTCTTTTAAATAGCCAGGCACTCTGTAATTGGGTGCATATACGTTTATTATCATCACATCTTCCTGTTGAATTGATCCCTTAATCATTACAAAGTGCCGTTCTTTGTCTCTTTTAACAGTTTTATCTTAAAGTCTATTTTTTCTGATATTAGGATGGCTACACCTGCTCTCTTTTGCTTTCTATTAGCATGGAATATCATTTTCCATCCTTTCCCTTTCAGTCTGTTTGTATCTTTGTTGGTTAGGTGTGTTTCTTTAGGCAGCAAATAATGGATTTTGTGGTTTAATCCATTTAGCCTGTCTGTATCTTTTTTTAAAAAAGAGTTATTTATTTATTTGAAAGTCAGAGTTACAAGAGAGATAAGAAGAGGCAGAGAGAGAGACAGAGAGAGAGAGGTCTTCCATCCACTGGTTCACTCCCCAATTGGCTGCAACAGCTGGAGCTGCGCCAATCTGAAGCCAGGAGCCTGGAGCTTCTCTGAGTTTTCTCATGCAGGTGCAGGGGCCCAAGGACTTGGGCCATCTTCTGCTGCTTTCCCAGGCCATAGCAGAAAGCTGGATTGGAAGTAGAGCAGCCGGTCTTGAACCAGTGCCCCTATGGAATGCTGGCACTGCCCCCTCTCTGTATCTTTTAACTGGAGAGTTTAGGCCATTTACTTTCAAGGTGATTATTGGTAACAACTTGGCCCTGCCATTTTTCTTTTTCTTAATTTTTTTGACAGGCAGAGTTAGACAGTGAGAGAGAGAGACAGAGTTATAGACAGTGAGAGAGAGACAGAGAGAAAGGTCTTCCTTCTGTTGGTTCACTCCCGTAATGGCCGCCACGGCTGGTGCTGCACCAATCCAAAGCCAGGAGCCGGGTACTTCCTCTTGGTCTCTCATGTGGGTGCAGGGACCCAAGCACTTGGGCCATCCTCCACTGTCTTCCTGGGCCACAGCAGAGAGCTGGACTGGAAGAGGAGCAACCAGGACTTGAACCCAGGGTGCCTGCGCTGCAGGCAGAGGATTAGCCTAGTGAGCCACAGTGCCAGCCGGCTCTGCCATTTTTCATTAATTTTCCTATTGTTTACTTTGGATTTCCTTTGTATTTTACTGGAAGATTTTCTTCCTTTACATTCTTTCATAGTGATGACTGTCTTTCTGTGTTTCCGTGTGTAGTACATCCTTAAGCATCTCTTGTAGGACTGGACAAGTGCTGACAAATTTTTTCAATTTCTGTTAGTTATGGAAGGTATTTATTTCACTTTTATTCATAAATGAGAGCTTTGCAGGGAACAGTATTCTGTGTTGACAGTTTTTTTTTTTTTTTTCCTATTAAGACTTGGACTATGTCTCTCCATTCTCTCCTAGCCTATAGGGTTTCTGATGAGAAGTCAGCTATGGGTCTAATTGGAGATCCTCTGAAAGTAATCTGATGTTTCTCCCATACAACCTTAGAAGCTTTACTTTATGTTTTACTTTGGAAGTTTTGATTGCAATATGTCGTGGTAAAGATCTTTTCTGGTCAAGTCTACTAGGAATTCTGTGTGCTTCCTGTACTTGGACATCCCATTCTTTCTCCAAATTGGGGAATAAATAGGCCTTCTGATCCATTCTCTCTTTCCACACCTTCAGAAATTCCTAAGACCCATATGGTGGGTTGTTTGATAGTATCCCATAAATCTCCATCAGTGTTTTTAATATTTAGAATTTCTCCTTCTCCTTCTTCTTCTTTCTTCTTCGTCGTTGTCTTCTTCTTCCTTCTCTCTCTCTCTCTCTCTCTCTCTCTCTCTCTCTCTTTTTCTTTTCTTTTCTTTTCTTTTCTTTTCTTTTCTTTTGGTCTGACTGAAAAATTTCCAAAGATTTGTCCTCTAGCTTGGATATTCTTCTGCTTCACCATGTCTGTTGTTAATGCTTTCTACTGTATTTTTTATTTGGCCTATTGAATTGTTCATTTCTAATATTCAAAATGATTTCTCTCTAAAATCTCAATTTCATGGGAAAAATTTTCATTCATGTCATGTATTCATTTCTTTAATATGTGGATTTGCTTCTCATTGCTTCTGAGTAATCCTATGATTAATCTTTTGAATTCTGTTTCAGGTGTTTCATCAATCTCTTCATCTTCACATTCTAATATTGAAGTGTTGTATTCTTTTGGGGATGGTTCATATTGTCTTCCTTAATCTAGTTTCTTGAATTTCTGCATTTATTTTTAGACATTTCTGGAGATACTTGTTGGTTTTTCCCTCTGATGGCTTTTATCTTTGAACTATTCATCTGTGGTTTAGTGCAATGTCTGCTCTTTCTGTGAATACCCAGAGGTGTGTGCTGGGTGTGGCCAGGGCGTTCTGGTCAGTGCTCCAGGGTAGGGCAGGTATCCAGGTTAATATCCAAGTTGAGCATGGTAGATCTTTTGTTAACAGAAGGATTATGGTGTCCTCTGTTGGCATAATCATGCCCTCACCTTCTCTCTTCCAAGGTGATCAATGCTAGGGTATTAGCCCTCATTGGGTGCAACACTCACCCATGCTTCCACATGAACTGCACAATGGATCTATGCATTTCTCTATGTGAGCACCGATCCCATTACAATGACCCACCCACACAGTCAGGGAGCTCTGAGCATGTGGATCCACACACGTTGATTTCCCAGAGAACCAGCTACATCCTATGCCCTTTTATGCAGTCACAGAATCCCCACAGTCTTAGCACTCAGGGTTGCTACAGTCACAAGGTACAGAGGACCCACTCTGCTATATTAGCCTGGCCCATCTGCAGAGAGACATTTGTTCCCAGAGCCAGCTGCCTGTGGGTGTTCCACCTAGGCAGTTGGAACCCCAGAGCCCCAAAGCCTGTGATATGTTGAGAGGCTGGGGGCACTTCACAGTCAAATGTGGTTGCTCAGCTCTCTGTCATTCCTCCAAGCCAGACTCAAAGTCAGTGGGGACTGTGGATTTTTCCTTCTGGTAAAATCCCTGGATCACACACTTGTCCAGTACCTACCAGCTGCAGCCCTACTCATTTCACAGTCGTGCTGGACATGTACAAGAGTCTCTGCAACCAGTACTATTGTTGGAATGGCTCCTTTTCCTCACCTATTTTCAGGTTTGTGCACAGGAGCTGCTGTGTTTGCCTCTGCTGACAAGATGGTTACTCTCCTTGCCAGTTGCTGGGTATGCACACAAGACCTGCAGCAACTGCTACCTACTTATGTCCAAAATGGCACCCACCTTCTCTCAGCTGATTGTTGAGCACTGTTAGGGGAGGCGTGGTATGGGAGAAAGAGACACGATCTTTTTTTTTTTAACTCTGGGTGTTTCGGTACCCTGTTCCCCTCAGGGCCCTTAGCCAGACTCAAAGTATAGTCTACTAGGCTCTCCCTCAGGCTCCATCACCAGTGTTAGGGGCCACTGCATTGTGATCAAGCCTGCTCTGCAAAGCTGGCACTTTCTCCAGCTCAGGGCTGCTAGTCATTTGTTGTGTCCATGCTCATTACTGTGTATCTGCACCTTCCATGCAGATCCATGGCATCTCTCTTCCTCCTGCAAAATCTCCACTGCAGTTTTCCCTCCAATCTTCCCTGAGAATGCACTTTCTCCACTTTTTTTGGTTACTATTCTCACCTATCCTAGTGCATACCTCCCTGTCGCTATTCTGCCATCTTGGAATCCCCTGTCTTTTCATTTTCTTGTCAGTGTCTTTTGAAGAGCAAAGTTTTAAATTTTGATGAAATCAGATTTCTGGATGGCACTGCGGCTCACTAGGCTGATCCTCCGCCTGCAGCGCTGGCACCCCGGGTTCTAGCCCCGGTTGGGGTGCCGGATTCTGTCCCAGTTGCTCCTCTTCCAGTCCAGCTCTCTGCTGTGGCCTGGGAAGGCAGTGGATGATGGCCCATGTGCTTGGGAGACCGCATGGGAGACCAGGAGGAAGCACCTGGCTCCTGGCTTTGGATCAGCACAGCGCGCTGGCCGTGGCGGCCATTTGGGAGGTGAACCAACGGAAAGAAGACCTTTCTCTCTGTCTCTCCCTCTCTCTCTCATTGTCTAACTGCCTGTCAAAAAAATTTTTTTGATGAAATCAGATTTCTCAATTTGCTTTTGGTGTCATATTTTTCAGCCCTGTTTTTGTCTTGTGTATTTTGCCATTCTGTTATTAGGTTCATAAATGTATAGAGGTGTATTTATTCTTGATGAATTGATTCCTTTATTTCTATGAAATATTCCTCTTTATTCTTGGTTGTATTTCTTGGGTTTTTAAAAATTAATTAATTAGCTAATTATTTTATTTGAGGGACAAAGAGAAAGACTTCCCATCTACCAATTCTCTCTGCAATTGTCTGGGAGCAAGAAACTCAATCCAGGTCTCCCACGTGGAGGGTGGCAGGGACCCACATATGTGAGCCATCACCTGCTGCCTCCCAGGATATGCATTAGCAGGAAGCTAGAATCGGAAGTGAAACTAGGATCAAACCTAGCACTCCAGTATGAGGTGCAGTCATTCCAAGCAGCATCTTAACCACTACACTAAATGTCTACCCATATTTCTTCTTTTAACTTTCTGATAAATACATGGGGAATTTTTAAAGTTCAGTGAAATTTCATATTATCTTTTAATCTCATTTTTCAACAAACTTTTTAATGCCCCTTCATATAGTCACTCCAGCTTTTCTTTAAATTAGTGATTATATGATACATCTTTTTGTTTCTTTATTTTAACTTGCATCTTTGTATTTACATGGGTTTACTATAGGTAGCACATAGTTGGGTCTCTGCCTTTTAATGTGTGTCTGTTTACATTTTGTCTGATTATCGAACTGGCTAAGTTCCATCTTCCTATTTGTTTCTTGCTTATCTCATCTGCTCTTTTGAACCTCTGCCTTCTTCTGGATAGATACTAGTATAATTCCATTTTATGTCCACTATTAGCTCTACTTCCTTATTTTTTTAATCATTGTTCTAAAATTTATAATATTTAATTTATCACAGTCTGCCTTTATATAATATTACTTCACATAAAGCGTAAGAACAGGCTATTACAACACATTCATTTCCCCTTCCTGGGTTTTATGCTAGTGTTGTCCTACATTTTACTTATATGCATGTCATAAACTCCACAACTGTACATTATTTTTTGCTTTAAATAGTCTGTTATCTTTCAATGAAATTAAAAAGTAAGGAAAATCTCTTTTTATATTTTAGTTTCTTTTTAAAATAGAGAATTATTTTTACACTTACCTGTGAGTTTGTGAAGCTATTCATCACATGATATTAAGTAATAAAAATTTATTTATTTTAATAGGACCACTGTGGCAAGAGCTGTAGTAGTCATTCATATGTAAAAAAGAATTGGCTTGGATCCATCATCTTCCCTTTCTCTGCTCTTCTGCAACAATCTGAGGTAATAGAATGTGGTTGTTTGCTACTTATTCTAAGTTCTGACCTCTGACTATTAGAAACTCTTTCTGTTTTGTTGGAATTAGATTCTGATTGGCAGGTAGGCAGATCAGTTGATATGATCTCACACTAGAGAATATTCTGGGGTTTTGGGGTGTTTGAAGGTTGTGGCTGTCTCTAAAATAGGGGACATTCACAAATTTTTTTTTTATTTTTAGAGTGTTCATGAGTAAAGAATAGGACAACTAACCTTAATTCATAAAACAAAATGCAAATTTATATATAATGCACATTTATATATATAAATTATAAGAATTCCATAAAGACCAGATTCATGAAATATTCTGATGAACGTTGTTGCTTTGTAGCCCCAGAAGTTTCATCTTGTCAGCATTGCTTATGGCAATGGTGAGACTGATGATGAGTACCTAGTCAATATCAGGCACTTAAGGGCTATACTGTTGGGTTATGTGGCAAGAAAATACCTACATCGTCAGCAAAGCATAAAAACCCCAGGCTGGACTCCGTTTTAGGCTCTGTTACTTACTGAGCTGTCTTAGGCACGTGCTTGATACCTCTGAGGCTATGCTAACACTGAAGACCTGAAGATTCAGAAAAAAATTTTCTATTTCAGAGGTTCACTGCCTGTGGAAGAAAACTAACATTTCTGCACAATGTGACAATGCTGATGTGCTTTAGTAGAGTTATGAGATAGGTACTATGACAGAACATACAGTAGGGAATGCTTTACTCTTCTGCATTAAAGGAGGGGATGGGACATGGAGTTTCAAAGTGGATGAGAAAAGAACAAGGGTAATCAAAGTCACAGAAGACTTTACTGAGGCGGTAGCTTTTGAATCAAGTCCTTAAAGATGATTAGGCATTTGCGCAAGTAGGACTTGTGTGCATGGGTGTTAGGACAGCAGTAGGCCATATACAACATCAGAAACTTGACTAACAGTGGCCAATATGGGTAAGAGGTCTATTTATTTCACCTAAAATGAAATCAGATGCCAGTGCATCAGCTCAAGGACATCATCAAGAATCCAAGCTACTTTTGTTTTCCTCGCCCACTGTCCCTAACTTGTGATTTTCATTTCATAATTTCAAAATGTTCACTATCAGTCAAGCCTCATATGTATGTTGCAACAGCTGACAGGGAGAAACAAAAAGGTACAGTCCCTGTATCAGGAAAAGAGGCAGTTCCCAGAAAACTCCAACAGACTTCTGTTTCAGTTTCATTTATATGATATGGCCACTACCTGTTGTTGTGTGACCAACTTTGTTACAAAACTGTTGGTAAGAGAGGAGAAGAGAATGGGTGTTAGGTAGGAGAGAAGACATGCTTCATCATGTGCAGTCACAAGAAGTCAGGATGGAGTAAATTGCAAACCTAAGTGTTGCAAATAAAGAGCAACAGGAACTTAAATTGTTGAAGTACCAGGCTTCCCACAATTATAAATCCCTGCAGACATTTCTCAGTCTCAAGCCAGATACAGGGGTAGTCAAGAAAGTGGACTTTAGGGCCTGGCATTGTGGTGCAGTAGGTTAAGCCACCACTTGCAATGCTGGCATCCCATGTTGGAGTGCTAGTTCAAGTGTCAGCTACTCTACTTCTAATTCAGCTTCCTACAAATGTGCCTGGGAGAGCAGCAGAAGATGGCCCCAAGCACTTGGATCCCTTATACGCACGTGTGATGGAGTTCCTGGTTCCTGGATTTGGCCTGGTCTGTCCATGGCTGTTGTGGCCAATTGAGGAGTAAATCAGTGGATAGAAGGTCTTGCTTCCTCTGTTTGCCACTCTGCCTTTAAAACAAATTTAAAATTAAAAAAAAAAAAATGGGCTTCGTGGTGGGAGCTCCATTAATCATTAGTTCTGTAATCTTAAACACATTATTTCAATGCCCTGAGCCTCAGTTTCTTTATCTGTAAAAGGGAGACAAGGCTGTATCTACTCCATTGGGTGTTGGGCTCCATACTGAGCACTTGGCACAGTGCCTAACACAATGTGCTTAGGGATTATTATCTATTATTATTATTACTAGTTATTAATAGATACACATGTACCCATGTATGCCTGTTCCTTGCCTTAAAGAGAACTGAGCTGGGTTATAATATATTTGACTGATGTTTATTTTCATTATGCATAATCTATTACATTAATATGTTATTTCAGATTAGTGGAACATTTCAAGTAAATATTCCACCAGTTTTGCTTGGGTATACTTGGAGTAAGACTTATGTATCTCCTAAAGAAGATTATATTGTACAGAATTTAAAAGAATGTACCTTCTTAAATATTTTTGCTACCATTGAACCTCAAATATCATATGTCACCTGTAATCCAAAACTAGATAAGGTAGGTTTTACTCTGAATTATTTTTATAGATATCATCAAGGATGTGTAAACTATTTTAAAAACCATGATAATTTCAAAGCTGGCAAAAGTAAACATTTGTTCTTGATGTTTTCTTATAGGAACAATATGGTACAATGTTGATGTACTTTAAATTTGATTCTAGTTTTCAGATCAAATAGATGTTTTGCAGAGAGCACAGATTTTTGAGAGAAATTGTAAGGCAGTGTTTCCCAACAGAAGAATCATAACTACTGTTCTTAATGATGAAGGGATACAGATCTTAGTAACAAGATACATCAAGGCATTAAATCCACCTCAGCAACTTCTGGATATATTTCTTCAAGATTCTAACACAACCCTTGTGAGTTCTGTTTATTTTAACAGCTTCCTAGGGGTTAAAGAGCAGCTATGGAGAATCACTCTTACCTTCTGTTTCTTCAAACGCTTTTTTAAAGATTTATTTTACTTATTTGAAAGATGGAGATGCAGAGAGAGGTATAGACAGAGAGAGAGAAGCTTTCCACCTGCTGGTTCACTCCCCAAATGGCCACAACAGCTGTTTCCAATCCAGCTCATATGGTTTGCCGGCACTGCAGGCTGCAGCTTTAACCTGCTATGCCACAGCTCCGGCCCCTATTTCTTCGATCTTGTCGTTTGGCTGTCCTCAGAATATTTATATTATCTGTGAGTTACAAACCTCCCTTATCTATAACCTAAAATCAAAAGTCTTACTTTAGGCAGGCGCTGAGGCTCAATAGGCTAATCCTCCGCCTTGTAGCACTGGCACACCCAGTTCTAGTCCTGGTCGGGGCTCCGGATTCTGTCCCTGTTGCTCCTCTTCCAGTCCAGCTCTCTGCTGTGGCCAGGGAGTGCAGTGGAGGATGGCCCAAGTGCTTGGGCCCTGCACCCACATGGGAGACCAGGAGGAAGCACCTGGCTCCTAGCTTCGGATCGGCGTGGCTCGCCAGCCATAGTGGCCATTTGGGGGGTGAACCAATGGAAGGAGAACCTTTCTCTGTCTCTCTCTGTCTCTCACTGTCTAACTCTGCCTGTCAAAAAAAAAGTCTTACTTTAGACTGCCTTTTGCTATACTCTGCTTTTCCCTCATGAGTTTCTTCCTGCTTTTGTTTTTTGACAGCCAGTATCCGAGGCGACAGTAATGCTTTCAGGTTTCTTTCAAAGGTTATTTTATCTTTAAAAAATACATACACCCTACATCCTTTGCTTATCAAGGATTGTGAACACGTGGATTAATTGCATGAGGTCACCAATGTGGAAGGTCACAATGCACAGATGGCAGCTGTCATACATCAATTATAGTGTTAACAAGCTTTCTGTGTTAACTCACTGTTCCTATCTCTTTCTTCCTTCCTACCATAGTCTGAGTCCTTGTCTCTAGCACTTTCTGGTGAAAAAGTCAACAATATATAAGTCAAACAGTTGTTTGAGAAAGCACTATTTCTGCTGTGACCACTTAAAATAAGCTTATATCAATAAAAAACAAATTTTGAAAGATTTTGAACCTAAAAGCAAATCAAACCTTTGCTATTTTTCAACATTTTAAAATACATGTTTAATGTTAATATTGTTGTAATGTTTAAAGTTTTAATAATTTTAATAATTTATTATAATAAAATATTACTTAAATGGCAGATTTTTTTTTGACAGGCAGAGTTAGACAGTGAGAGAGAGATGGAGAGAAAGGTCTTCCTTTCTGTTGGTTCACCAAATGGTGAAAGAACGGGCCATCAAAGAAGGAGGTACCTTTCTCTGAAGGGAGGAGAGAACTTCCACTTTGACTATGACCTTGTCTAAATAAGATTGATGTCCGCGAACTCAAAAGGCTTCCATAGCCTTGGCAACTCATGACAAGAGCCTAGAGAGATTACTGATGCCATAAACAAGAGTGTCAATTTGTTAAGTCAACAACAGGAGTCACTGTGCACTTATTCCCCATGTAGGATCTCTGTCCTTAATGTGTTGTTCAATGTGAATTAATGCTAGTACTCAAACAGTATTTTACACTTTATGTTCTATGTGAGTGCAAACTGTTGAAATATTTACTTAATATATACTAAATTGATCATCTGTATATAAAGAGAATTGAAAATGAATCTTGATGTGAATGGAATGGGAGAGGGAGCGGGAGATGGGAGGGTTGCGAGTGGGAGGGAAGTTATGGGGGGAAACCATTGTAATCCATAAGCTGTACTTTGGAAATTTATATTTACTAAATAAAAGTTAAAAATATATAATGATTAAATATAAATGATTAGAATCTCTGGAATCAGGCCAAAGTGGGCTCAGTCCCCAGGCTCACATATAGTATTAGCCTGCAACCCTCAACAAGCAATTTTATCACTCTATGCTTGTTTTCTCCTCTGTAAAACTAGAATAATAATAATGTCTACTTTATAGGCTTAGAGTGTATGGTAAATTAGATAATGCATGTAAAGCTCTGTGCTTAGTAATGCACATATATTACACACTCAATAAATGCTAATATTATTCTAGGACCTCATTGCTCGATTTGTGTCTTTGATCCCTTTTATGCCTGATACTCTGGATGAAAATGATGGTTCTGATATATGGATGACATCAGAGGTAACACATTACATTTTATAATTAAAATATATAGTATACCTTACTTGTTCTTCTTTTAAAGAAGCCTTTTAAAATATCATGTATTTATGTAGTGCTTTGCCTTATGAAATTTAGGTATATGTTAATTTTATGCATCATTTTCAGTTCGGTAACAATCTGTGGAAATAACTCATAAGTACCAAAAATCTTTTCAACATTCTTTTTTTTTTTTTTTTTTTGGACAGGCAGAGTGGATAGTGAGAGAGAGAGACAGAGAGAAAGGTCTTCCTTTTTGCCGTTGGTTCACCCTCCAATGGCCGCCACGGCTGGCGCACCACGCTGATCCGAAGCCAGGAGCCAGGTGCTTCTGGTCTCCCATGGGGTGCAGGGCCCAAGCACTTGGGCCATCCTCCACTGCACTCCCTGGCCACAGCAGAGAGCTGGCCTGGAAGAGGGGCAACCGGGACAGAATCCGGTGCCCCAACTGGGACTGGAACCCGGTGTGCCGGTGCCACAGGCGGAGGATTAGCCAAGTGAGCCGTGGCACCGGCCTCAACATTCTTAATGGTAGTTCATGAATATTTTAATTTAGTAGAACTTCCAGGAGTATGATAATAGGATACTCTCCAGGAGCAAAATGGCTTATTAATATGGGGTTGGCCACACCCTGAAGTTTGAGGCAAACACCACCATTTCCCAAAAGTTTTCCCCAGTCTCCCCCTATCTGAATGAAGAGCTGTTATAGTGTTGTTCTTCTTTAGTACTTGGATTGAAATTCTTTATAAACTGATTTCCAAATAAAATACAGGCCCTATGCAATGTCTGCAATATAATTACACTAAAAAGTTATTTGTTGTTTATCTAAAATTCAAATGTAAATGGATGTACTATACATTTTTCTAAATCTGGCAACCCTTATTAGAATGCACTTGCATTCTACCTTGAACTATAGTTGCTTATATATGGAGTCTGTAGAGGTGAAGGCCTTCCTTTCATCCTCTGAAAGTTCACTGGAATAAACTGACGAAGAAATTAATTGGAGAAAGATTCACAAATTTGTTACAGGTACAGAGACAATCATGGGATGTAACTACCCACTAGTTTGACATGATTCAGAAGCTTATATGCCAGGGCCAGCACTGTGGTGTAGCAGGTAAAGCTGTTGGCTGCAGTGCAGGCATCCCATATGGGCACCAGTTCCAGTCCTGGCTTCTCCACTTCTGATCCAGCTCTCTGCTATGGCCTGGGAAAGCAGCAGGAGATGGCCCACTGCTTAGGTCCTTGGGCCTCTGCACCCTCATGCGAGACCCAGAGGAAGCTCCTGGCTCCTAGCTTTGGATTGGCACAGCTCTGGTCATTGCGGCCATCTGGGAAGTGAATTTTTTTCTCTCTCTCTGCCTCTGCCCCTCTGTGACACTGCCTTTCAAATAAATAAATAAATCTTTAAAGAAAAAAAGAAGCTTATATGCCTCTTTTCCTTAGGTAAGAGGATAATGGTGAATATGGACAGTTTTTAGAGGAATGATAACGAAATTTTAGGGGACTTCAGTGGACTTGGAGAAACAGTGGCCTAGGACAAGTCTGTTGGGCTTGCAGAAAACATGGATTATAAATTATTCTCTTTGGGATACTGGATGCAACCAGAGAGGAGACAATGGTATGACAGAATTCTGTCCAAGTGCATTGACAGACTTCAGCCTTTCTTGCTAACAAAGGAATTTAGTTAAATGAAAACTTGGAAGGACCCAAAGGTAATTATTCTTTCCCTTGGAGGGTCTAGAATTTAAGCAGACAGAAGATATCATAGTAAAGCTTCTTCCAGACTTGACTGCTCTCTAATTTCCTTTAATTTAAAACAATCAGCACGCTATGGCACCATATTTTAAGGTGACAGTCCCTGGACCCCTTCAACTCCATATCCATGTTCTGTGCAACAAATCCCAATTGTAATCTCCTTGAAGGCAAAGAGAGACTTGGTTCTTGTTTATTCTTAATATTTATCATGTTTACACTGCTTTAACTTTAGCAGTAATTCAAAAACATGTTTTTAAGTGGAAAACATAAATTTGATGGAAGCCTTACAGAAGGACTTTCATCTAGAATTGATAGTCTTTGCACTTATCTAAAGTATTTCAGGGACTGAGTTTGAACTAAAATGCATTTAGGGGGCACAGAGTTAATAAGTTCATTACATTACCTTCTGCTAAGAAGGATCAAGAGAGGCACAAACATGATTTTATTCCAGGATCCAGTGATTCAAATTTGGTAGAACTCAGAAAGATGTCATTTAGTCTAGACTCTTCTGAGACTCTTTGAACTAATGTGTTCAGGGGTATTATGATCATGCAGAACACTGAAAGATGCTAAGCTAAAAATAATCATGAAAGCAATACTAGTACCCCCAAGTCCCCCAGCCAAAACAGCACAGTTAACAGTTAACAGCCTCCTGTTGGCTAGTGTCTTCCCATTAACATGAACTCTTGGTTAAAGGATGCTGGGAAGTATATGACTAATTAGATTTCTCAAGACAAGTGAGTTATTTTATTCCATTTAACACAGTCTTTGGAGTTAAGCAAACATGGATTTAAATTATAGTTCAACAATTTAATAGCTATTTCATCATCAATGTTATGCAGAAGGTTTTTTAAGAGGATTTATTTATGTGAAAGGCAGAATTTACAGACAAAGGGAGTGGGAGAGAGAGAAAAACGAGAGAGATCAAGATCTTCCATCTGCTGGTTCACTCTCCGGAGAGCTGTAATGGCCGAGCCTAGGCCATTCTGAAGCCCTAGAGCCAGGAGCTTCTTCCAGTTCTCCCACATAAGTGCAGGGGCCCAAGCAAGCAGTTAGATTAGAAGTGGAGCCTCCAGGACTCGAACCGGTGCCCATGTGGGATACAGGCTCTGTAGGTGGCAGCTTTACCTGCTATAAATGAGATAATATACACAGCATCTGGAATAAAGATTAGTAAGCTACATACGTACTCTTATCCTGTCCCTGCTCCTCTTAAAAATATAGCCAGGGGAACCTCCATGGCTTACCATTGAAAACTATTCATGTTCTGCCTTCAACTTTCCTCACTTTTTCTACTTTTCTTCCAAAAGGGTGTCCTTACTACCTTCTCTAATCCATCTCCCTCACCATCACATTTAATCTATGTATTGATATGGACACATCAGTTATTAAAACAATGAAATGTTTCCAAATTGATTGGTGAATAGCCACTGCCAAGTAGTAAGCTAAGCCTACACCTGCATCACCTAGCATCCCATATGGGCACCAGTTCATGTACCAGCTACTCCTCTTCCAATCCAGCTCTCTGCTTATGGCCTGGGAAAGCCATAAGTGCTTGTGCCCCTGCACCCACCTGGGAGAACTGGAAGAAGCTCCTGGTTCCTGACTTTGGATCAACCCAGCCCCAGCCATTGCAGTCATTTGGGGAGTGAACCAGCAGATGGAAAACCTTTTTCTCTGTCTTTCCCTCTCTCTTTCTATAACTCTACCTCTGAAAGAAATAAATAATAAAATATTTTTTAAAAAAGAACTACTTTGTTCCCATCCCTTAAGCCCCCATCTCCTGGCCATCACAGCCCATTCTTGGAAATACCAATGACCTAGAAAACACATGTTGCATCTAAATGGTGTAGCTGCTACTCAGCAACAACACTTTGTTGACATATGAACATTTGAACCCATGTATTTGTTAGATCTTTTGTTCTTTTACAACAGAAGCTTAAAATCCAGTTTAATATGAGACTTCCATCTTTTTAAACATTCTAGCAGACAGGACCTAGCTGTAGACTAGAAGTAGTTCACAGACCACCAATGTGTCTCTTGTGCTACACCTTGGCTTTCTTGCCCTACTGCCTACTGGCATCCCATATTTGATCTGTTACACCCATGTCAGCTGTTCAGCTCTTTCAGTCTAAGAAGTTTTTTTAAGATTTATTTATTTATTTGAAAGGTAGAGTTACACAGAGAGAGAAAAGGGAGAGACAGAGAGATCTTCCATCCACTGGTTTACTCCCCCACGTGACTGCAGTGGCCGAATCTAGGCCAATCTGAAGCCAGGAGCCAGGAGCTTCTTCCAGGTCTCCCCAATGGGTGTAGGTGCTCAAGGACTTGGGCCATCCTTTGCTGCTTTCCCAGGCACATTAGCAGGGAGCTGGATTGGAAGTAGGGCAACTGGGACTCAAACCAGCGCCGGTATGGGATGCCACTATGCCAAGTTTTGATCACTCTTCCTGATTGTGCTCTATGTCTGATCTCTTCCTTTCTTTGAGTTGAGAGACTATATTGGTACAGGACATAAATACTCCATTGCCCAAAGGATCACTTCCTCCAGAAACGTGGGTGTAACAGATCAAATATGGGATGCCAGTAGGCAGTAGGGCAAGAAAGCCAAGGTGTAGCACAAGAGACACATTGGTGGTCTGTGAACTACTTCTAGTCTACAGCTAGGTCCTGTCTGCTAGAATGTTAAAAAAGATGGAAGTCTCATATTAAACTGGATTTTAAGCTTCTGTTGTAAAAGATCAAAAGATCTAACAAATACATGGGTTCAAATGTTCAAATTTCCTCAAAATATCAGTCCATACATTCCTGCTTACCCACGGCAGTTTAGTTTTGTCCTTAACAAGCAAAATAATGTCCCACTTTGAATTCAAATTATCTGATCACTCTATTCAATATCTGCCCATAATAAAGATGATACCAGTGTTCCCAGTCAATATTCTCTTTCTGCAATACCCCAGCAAAGAAAGGGATTTCTGCTTTGCTGACACCTTAGGAACCTCATAAAAATAAGTATGCTTGGGACTGAAGAGGGAAGAGGGGCACTAAATCTACTGGACGTGTGCATTACTTGACTTTCCATTCCTTTTTTTCTGCTGTTTTTTGTTTGTTTGTTTTGCCTTAGCGCTGCATCAGCCTGGCTATTGGAAATAAGGAGGAGCATGCCATACTTCTGTGTAATTTCTTTCTGTACTTTGGAAAGAGTGCATTGGTCCTCCTGGGAAGCTCAATGTTGGAGGTAATTTCTAGAGTTCATATTGATAGCTTAAGAAAAACTACATCAGATTTCAGCTGCCAGTTTAAAAGACTTCAAGCCAAAGTCTCCATCTTGTCACATGCTAATTACGAAATTTCAGAGGCAAAAAGTTATCAGCCAAGAGGATACTGCTAGTCCAAAATGTTCGGTGCAAAGAATAACATTCTTTTGTTATACTCTTTTAGAAAATAGTACTAAAGTAGTGCCACTTGATGAAGTTACTGGGAATATATGAATATGTTAAAGGCATTGGGAGCAGCATCTCTTCATAACAAATGCTGAGTACATGGTGATAGTGGCAATGCAGCAATGTAGTTGTAGTGCCTGTTATCCAAAATAACCACCAGCAGCATCCCATGTTTCCAATCCTGTATTTTAAGATCTCGAAGAAATACTTCTTCTCATGCTCAATTGTCTAGGTTTTAATCTTAAAAGAAGTGGGCCAGAAATTCATGTTTAATTAGATGCTTCTGCATTCAGCTATTTTTTTTGCCAGACAGCTATCTTTTTTGGACTATTTTTAGCCACACCTGTGTATCTTGCTAAGTGTTAACATTGCCAATCTTTCATTATTATTTGTATTGTGACCATTTATTTCCCTATATTCCCCTGGCTTAGATTATTATTTCTGTGTTCTTTGTTAACCAAAAGCCTGGATTTATTCTCCCATGTGATCATCTGCTATAGTTTTACATGCCACTAGATGGCAGTACACAGTCAACAGTATTTGAGCAAACAGTATTTGTACTTGTACAAGTGAACCAACTCCACAGGAGGCAGCCCTGCAGGTTCACTGCAGCTGTGTGGCTGAGGCAAAGCCTCTCCTTTACTTTGCAGATGAGCACAGTAAGGGCTTTGGAGTTAGGATGACCTGGCTCCCCAGCACAGTGTTAAGAATATGGGTCTGGCCCACGCCGGCTCAATAGGCTAATCCTCTGCCTGCGGCGCCGGCATACTGGGTTCTAGTCCCGTTTGGGGCGCCAGATTCTGTCCCGGTTGCCCCTCTTCCAGGCCAGCTCTCTGCTGTGGCCTGGGAGTGCAGTGGAGGATGGCCCAAGTGCTTGGGCCCTGCACCCCATGGGAGACCAGGAGAAACACCTGGCTCCTGCCTTCAGATCAGCACGGTGCACCAGCCGCAGCACGCTAGCCACTGCAGCCAATGGAGGGTGAACCAACAGTAAAGACCTTTCTCTCTGTCTCTCTCTCTCTCACTGTCCATTCTGCCTGTCAAAAAAAAAAAAAAAAAAGAATATGGGTCTGATGGGATGACTATAAGTTCACATTATGGGTCTGTTGGTGTGACTGCTGTTCACAATAATAATATTTTATGGAGAGGAGCTCAAAGTGAAGTAGGCAGGCATACAGTTTAAAATTGGTCAGATTTGTGAACTGGAAGACCACGCCCCTGTGTGACCTCATGCCCCTACCTTATGCCTTTGCCACGCCCCTGTGTGGCCTCATTCCCCTACCTGGCCACACCGGGGTGCCCACCAGCCAATCAGGTTAATTAACCACTCCCCTTTGGAGTGGGTTAAAAGCCTGTGCTTGAGACTCTGCCCTGCTCTTTTTCCCTGGCCTCTCGCCGCCGGACAGGGCTTGCTATAGCCCTGCGCCTCCAGGGCGCATGGCCTTCGGGTCATGTGCTCTAGGCTTCCTGGCCTAGATGCTCATCCACGTGGCTGGTTCTGGCTGGTTCCTGGTGCTCGGTATGAACCCCCATTCCCTTCTCTCCCCTAAATAAAGCTCTCACTCTCTTATGCACCTTTCTTACTAAATAAAAGCTTAAAACGTACCATGCTGCCTCGTTTATCTGTGCCAGTATTTAGAATTCTTCTCTAAATATTAGGCAAGAACCCTCTCGGGCTTATTGATATCAGGGATTTAGTAATAAGCCCGTGGTGAAATCGTAAGGCAACCCAAATTCCGGTAGCGCATGTGGCACCCCGGATGGCATTTCTAGGGAACTTTAAGGGGCCACATTTCAGGGTAAATTTTAGGGGGTCTTTTCCAATTTCAAAAGGGTCCAAACAAAGAAATATCTAGGAGATAGAAATACTGCCTACTCTGATTTTGTTTGTACACACTGTATACATGTTTAGAAACATAACATTGCATCCCATAAATATATAAAATAATCACATATTAATCAGAAACCCAACTTAAAAAAAAGAAAATGATTATGTGTTTGTGGTACAGTCAGACCCAGAAATGCCACTTACTAACTGTATGATGTCAGCCTTGTTTATTTCTCTGAGCCTCATCTCTTCACACAACAGGAATAAACCCTTGCCTGTTGCCCTGAACTAGGCCCTCAACCTCTGATTCTTCGTCTAAAAGATGAACACAGTAATCATTCCTACTCCAAAGAATCAGGAGTGAATTAGAGTCAGAAAATGAGTGTCAATTTTTAGCACAGAACCTGGTATGCATAAATATTCCATAAATGTTAAATAGTCTTATTATTATCACCTGAAACTTTTTTTTCTTTGCTAAGAAAGGCTTACGCTACAACAGGTATGTGAAGAGCAAAATAATAACAACATAATAACCAATTTTTATTCCTCAGATTGGTTTCCTGAATACTTTATTTTTTATTTTTAAGGTTTATTTATTTATTTGAAAGGCAGAGTTACAGAGAGGCAGAGGCAGAGAGAGAGAGAGAGAAATCTTCCATCCACTGGTTCACTCCCCAAATCACTGCAATGGCTGAAGCTGCGCTGATCTGAAACCCAAGAGCCGGGAGCTTCTTTCAGGTCTCCCAGGCAGGTGCAGGGCCCAAGGACTTGGGCCATCTTCCACTGCTTTCCCAGGCCATAGCAGAGAGCTGGATTGAAAGTGGAGCAGCCAGAACTCGAACTGGCACCCATATGGGATGCCAGCACCACAGGCAGCAGCTTTACCCGCTATGCCACAGTGCCAGCCCCCCTGTATACTTACTTATTAACCTCTAACCTCTAATTAAATCTTGTTCTTAATTTTAATTTAACAACTTTTTAACTTCTTTAATGTTTTTATCAGAGCCATAAGCCTGTTTTCATCCTTAACTGCCTGGCATTCACTCTTAGTCTCCAACTATATTCTTAGAAAAGCAGGGCTAGTCCCTAGCACAACTTTGTGTGAATCAGACACTTTACTACTGTCTTTTGGGACATCATCACCATTTGCTGATTCTGTTATGACAGCATACTTTATTGCCATCAGGACAGATCCCACAGGCCCATATGTGGCAGCAGTGGCACACAGATTCTCTTGCCTGTGTCCTCGTGCTAACCTAGTTCTGTCATTTCTGGGGCTTGGGTATTTTCTCCCTTTTCAAAAAAAGAAAGACTTTTAGAAATAAGAATCATTGCATTATAATTTCTGCATACAGAAGTTAGTTAAATCCACCAAAAATGATATTACCTCTTTTTCCTTGAACAGGGCCATGTGGCTTATGTACTAACTCAAGAAAGTGATGAATATTTGCTTTGGAATCCATCAACTGGACAATGCCATAAGCAGTTTGACCCATTTTGTCCCTTACAAAGTGTAGATTGTCTATTTGATGATAAAAATGTAAGTATGTGGGGAAATCCTATTTTAAGTAACCACCTCAAGAACCAAGCTAGACAGACATTAGAATCACTTGGGGGACTTTGAAGACGATATGGATATTGAATCAGAATCCCTGGGGTATAGAATTTGGGCAGACCTCTAGCTCTGAACCTTCCCAAGGTGACTCTAGTGCCTCCAGGGTTGAGAACTGATAAAGCAGTCCTATGATCACAAAACCCTGGACTCACGATTTCTTGCCACAGAACCTCCCTTACAAAGCATTAAGTAGTAGGACTGTAAAATTTTACTCCATGCTTACCAACTCTGGTCTTGTGTTTCCATGAGTCTATACTGACTTTTTGTTCATTTTTAATAGGTATGGTTTAATATTCAACAAAATAATACACCCATGGCTGTACATTTTGATTATTCAAAAGAAAGTTTCTGGAAACAGTTAATTCCAAAAAATTTTCAAGGGACAAAACCACAAAGCATACAGGTAAATCACTATATTTTTGCAGATGTGTATTTATGAGAGTGTCCATGGCCTCTAATCTTCACTTGTTGTGATAGTTCTTATTATGTCTTATAGTTGACTGCTTATTGAATTATTTGGCAATATTAATAAAAAACTAATTTTCTCTACCATCCAACCTGTATTTAGATAAGTTTAGGCCCTTTCTTTTCCCTGCAGGAAAAGAAATTAAGAAGAAGGTATCATCCCAAATATAAATTCAGATTTTAGAATAGAATTTAGTCTTTTTAATCATGAAAACAGAGCATTTAATGTTCAAAATGGTGTAATAAGTTTTTACTTTGATCTAGCCCTCCTGCTCCTCATCCATGATGATGATCAAATGGAGACATTTACAAACAAAGGGCTTACCTGAGCTCCAAACCAGGGTATATAACTCATGGAATAGAAACAGGACAGAAACACTAGCAGTTGAGTGGTCTGAAGCAGGAATAGCAGCTGGTTTGAAAATGCTTTGAGAAGGCCAGTGATCAGCCCAGGCATCACTTTTTGAAGCCAGGAACTGTCATGGGGCTACCCAAATCCCCAACTTTTTGAGGAAAATGGGGAGAAAATTATATACTCACTCTCTAGGGCTCAGGAGGCAAGAGATCAGGAATTGACTCAGTAACTAGGTGGCTTGACCAGTGGACCTGTTAGTTATTTGGCATCACTTTGGCAAGACACTCCCAACACTTTGTCAAAAACTGCTTCAGGGGTTGGCGCTGTGGTGTAGCGGGTAAAGCCATTGTGGCCATCTGGGGAGTGAACCAGCAAATGGAAGACCTTTCTCTCTCTCTCTCTCTCTTCCTCTCTGTTTGTAATTCTACCTCTCAAATAAATAAATAAAAATTTTTTAAAAAACCCTGTTTCTGGATTGTGGACCGTGGTGTGGTGCAATACAGGTAATTGCAGAGTCCACAAACTAGACACTATGAGCCCATAGGGAGTCAGAGAAAGAGAGAAAGAAAAAGAACAACAGAAAAATAGCCAAAAACAATTCACAGAAACTCAGATTCTCAGCCTCACTTATAATCAAGGAAATACAATTTCTTAAGGATTTATTTTATTTATTTGGAAGGCAGAGTTAAAGAGAAAGAGAGGGAGAAGGAGACAGAGAGATCTTCCATCCACTGATTCAATCCCCAATTGGCCACAACAGCTGGAGCTGGGCCAATCTGAAGCCAGGAGCCAGGAGCTTCCTTTGGGTCTTCCAACTGGGTACTGGGGCCCAGTGATTTGAGACATCTTTCACTGTTTTCCAAGGCACATTAGCAGGGAGCTGGATCTGAAGTGGAGCAGCCAGTATTCTAACCGTTGCCCATATGGAATGCTGACACTGTAGGTGGTGGCTTTACCCACTAAGTCACAGGGCTGGCCTGAAAATATAATTTAAAACAATAAAACATTATTTTACAAGCATAAAATTAGTGGGAAAAGAAAATATGATCTTTTTTTTTTTTTATCTTTTTTTTTGACAGGCAGAGTGGACAGTGAGAGAGAGACACAGAGAGAAAGGTCTTCCTTTGCCGTTGGTTCACCCTCCAATGGCTGCCGCGGCCGGCGCACCACGCTCATCCGATGGCAGGAGCCAGGTGCTAGGTGCTTTTTCCTGGTCTCCCATGGGGTGCAGGGCCCAAGCACTTGGGTCATCCTCCATTGCACTCCCGGGCCACAGCAGAGGGCTGGCCTGGAAGAGGGGCAACCGGGACAGAATCCGGCGCCCCGACCGGGACTAGAACCCGGTGTGCCGGCACCGCGAAGAAAACATGATCTCACCAAGTCTTGACAAAGAGAAACGATGGGA
Organism: Sylvilagus floridanus; assembly: GCA_949820135.1. NCBI lineage: Eukaryota > Metazoa > Chordata > Mammalia > Lagomorpha > Leporidae > Sylvilagus > Sylvilagus floridanus. Next base: position 48,699,763 of record OX463235.1, read on the forward strand.
GCACTGTGGAAAGCAATATGACATATCTGGTAAAGTTGAAGATGTTTAGTCTTTGATTTACCAATTCAAACTTCTAAGTGTATACCCTAGAAGAACATGCACAGGGACATAAGTGCAGTAGTGCTCAGTACAGAAAATCATTACCAGAAAATCAGTACATGAATTGTGAAATACTTAAGCATTGTATGAATCAATTTATAGTGGTTTTCAATTTGTACCTACATTTGATCAGAATCTCTGAGGGTAGAACCTACACAGCAAAAGTTTTTGAAGTTCCCAAGATGATTTCAATATGCAGCCAAAGTTGAGAACCACTAACCAGAGCTATGCATATCAACATGAGTTAATATAAAAATGTTCTGTTGGGCTGGAGCTGTGGTGCAACAAGTTAAAGCCCTGGCCTGTAGTGCTGGCATCCCACATGGGCACCAGTTCAAGTCCAGGCTGCTCCACTTCTGATCCAGCTCCCTGATAATGTGCCTGGGAAAGAAGCAGAGGCTGGCCCAAGTCCTTGGGCCCCTGCACCCTGCACCCAAGTAGGAGACCTAGAAGAAATTCATGGCCTTAGCATCAGCTCATCTCAGGCCATTGCGGATGAACCAGCGAATGGAAGACCCCTCTCTGTAACTCTCTCTTTCAAATATATCTTTAAAAAAAGAGGGGATGGGACCGACCGGCACTGTGGCACAGTGGGTTAACACCCTGGCCTGAAGCGCCGGCATCCCATACGGGCACCCATTTGAGACCCGGCTGCTCCACTTTCAATCCAGCTTTCTGCTGTGGCCTGGGAAAGCAGTGAAGGATGGCCCAAGTCCTTGGGCCCCTGCACTCAATGTGGGAGACCAGGAAGAAACTCCTGGCTCCTGGCTTCAGATCAGTGCAGCTCCGGCCATTGTGGCCATCTGGAGAGTGAACCAGCAAATAGAAGACCTCTCTCTCTCTCTCTCTCTTTCTGCCTCTCCTCTCTCTGTGTAGCTCTGACTTTCAAATAAATAAATAAAATCCTTAAAAAAAAAAAAAAGAAAAGAAATAGGGGCCTTTGCTGTGGTGCAGCAGGTTAAAAGCCCTGGCCTGAAGTACCAGCATCCCAGATGGGCACCAGTTCTAGTCCCAGCTGCTCCTCTTCCAATCCAGCTCTCTGCTAGTAGTTCTTCAACAATGGCAGGCATCAGAAACACCTAGAGGACTAGTTAAGACTTGGCTTGCAGGGGGTCCATGCAGTGGCACACTGGGTTAATCCCCTGCCTGCGGCACCAGCATCCCATGTGGGCGATGGTTTTTGTCCCAGTTGCTCCTCTTCCGGTCCAGCTCCCCATTGTGGCCTGGGAAGGCAGTGGAGGATGGCCTGGGTGCTTGGACCCCTGCGCCCAAGTGGGAGACTGAGAGGAAGCACCTGGCTCCTGGCTTCGGATTGACATAGCTCCGTCTGTTGCGCCCATTTGGGGCAACAGAGAGAAGTGGACCAACAGAGGGAAGACCTTTCTCTGTCTCTGTCTCTCACTGTCTGTAGTTCTATCTGTCAAATAAATAAATAAAAATCTTTGAAAAAAAAAAAAAGACTTGGCTTGCAGGACCTCACCCCCCTAGTTTCTGATTCAGTGGGTCTGAGGCGAGGGCGAACAATGTATAGTTCCAACAAGTTCCCAGGTCTGAAGATGCTGATATATAGGCCACACATTGGGAACCTAGAGACCTATCTAGTGTCACCTTATTTTTGCACAACCCTCATTTTACTAATGAAGGGGTTATTACCTGCCCTGCATCTATTCCTCAGTTTAGGAAACCCAAGTAAAAACTGTAAACCCAGTCCCTCACTCTTGTTCATGTGAGCCCTGCAAACACAATGAGCCAGCCCCAGCCAGTACTGAGAACAGCTAATCAAAATAAAGGTCAGATCATGTTAGAAGAGCAGTAATAACTATAAAGTCTGATGTTTATTGAGAGTCCATGTTGGCAGGCTTTACATCTATTTCCTTATTTTAAAATCTTCACAAGACCCTAGGGCAGTAGGTACTATTATCCTCCATATTTTGAAGATGATAACGGAGCCTCAGAACAGAGGGGCTAAGTAACTTTGCCAAGGCCAAAGTTGATAAGTGGAAGAGACCATTGTGGCTGCTGAAGATTATTTGGTAGAACCCACAAGCAATTCAAAACCTTATTTGAATAATGAATGGAATAGCAATTCTTACCTATGAGAAAATTTTGTTTTGTAAATCCATCACCCTCATCCCCACCACCAGGCTCTGGTGAAGCAGAATCTAACTCAACACTATGAGCTATATTTTACCTATATAATTGTTTTTGTCATGAGATAGTGATTTGGGTTTCCCTTCACTATAGTAGCACTCTGGGGATAACTGTGATATAAGGTTGGTCTTTATAGAATCTTTCTGAACTTTTGTTTGTATTTCAGCCTGAAGAAATAATTTATTTTGATACAAATAAAATTATGGTAGAAGACCTAAAGAACAGGTACAGTCTTTTCTTCTTAATTCCTTATTCAATCACCTTTCAGTCTTCCAACTCAGCTTTTCAAAATAACTTAAATTCTATACCAGGAGCATGACAGAAGAGATTATAACAGTTCTATTAAATCACCTATCTACCATCCAGGGCACTCTTTGAAAGGATGGTGTACATTCACTCCAGAAAACATAGTGGGCTGTCATCTGTTCTCAACACAGATGCCTGTTTAACCTACACTAATAAAAATGAGGTAGCTAGTACTTCTTGAAAGGACCTGAAGGTAAATGGCTCACGGCTCAGGTAACGGTAAAAACATCCCAGTTTGGTGGTAGAACATTCTGTCACTCCTGGGCACTCCCACTTACCCAAACACACTGTTACACACAGTTGCCTTAAAAGAGTTGTTCAGGTAAGTCCAGAGTCACGGACTTCTACTCCAGGTGTGTCAGAGGCTTCTAGATCTGATTGCCTCCAGTGACTCCCACTCACATAACACATAAGCCACTTTCATCATCAAAGCAGAGCTTGACAGAAATCACTAGTACACAACCCCACCCTACCCCCTGTCATTCCCACTCCTCATTGACCAGTTCTTAACCATAAAGGAAAGTGTCCGTGGCTGGCGCTGCAGCTCAACAGGCTAATCCTCCACCTAGCGGCGCCGGCATACCAAGTTCTAGTCCCGGTCGGGGTGCTGGATTCTGTCCCAGTTGCCCCTCTTCCAGGCCAGCTCTCTGCTGTGGCCCGGGAGTGCAGTGGAGGATGGCCCAAGTGCTTGGGCCCTGCACCCCATGGGAGACCAGGAGAAGCACCTGGCTCCTGGCTTCAGATCCGCGTGGTGTGCCGGCCGCGGCGGCCATTGGAGGGTGAACCAACGGCAAAGGAAGACCTTTCTCTCTGTCTCTCTCCCACTGTCCACTCTGCCTGTCAAAAAAATAAATAAATTAAATTAAATTAAAAAGAAAAAGAAAAGAAAGTGCCCTAGAGAAATCGTTCCTGACTTCTGGTCAGTCAGAATTGCTTCCAGAACTATTTAAAAATGCAGGTTCCAAGATCCCAGTCCAGATCTGTATCTGGAGGTGAAACATTTTGGTAAAGCTCACAAGTGATTCTGATGCATGGCCACTATTGAGACACTCTGCAAATTCCAAATTATTTAGCTTACTATAAATTCAGCAAAGAGGAGACTAGTAAGTGGCCTGTCCTGTAAACAAACACTGTTGTTGGAGAAACAATCTCACACAATCATCCTGCACAGAGGGGAAGTTTCTCAGAAGGAACCCACCCACCACATGCCCCACCTATTCCCCTCCCCAGCACGATTCATCACCAGGTACTGTTCTAGGGGCTGGGTATACAGCAAAAATTCCTACCCCTATGGAGCTTAAATTCTAGTAGAGAGAAGCTTATCACCATACTAATTAGTCCAGTGCCTTGTTTTCTTCCAGCTCTGCTTGCTAAGTTAACTTATCTCATAATCCTTTCCCTGCCAACATCATCCCAGATCACATATCTGAATTTTTGTAAAGACAATTTCTTGGAAACACCATGTCCTATGTCAGAAAAGGGTTATGAGTTGTGGGAATGTCAGCCCAGTGTTGTCAAGTCATAGTGAAGATACCAGGTAACTAGAAGATAATGTTTGTTGAAGAGCTGATGCTGTCTACCCTGGAAAGCTTTTTGTTTTCCCAAGCCAGTCAAGAACCTGCTTCACCCTAACTAGGTCAGTGTGAATGGTGGCAGACACCCTTAGCTAAAGAAGTCTGGTTTGGGGGCCTGCACTGTGGCGTAGCAGGTAAAACTGCCACCTGCAGTGCTGGCATCCCACATGAGTACCAGTTCAAGTTCCAGCTGCTCTACTTCTGATCCAGCTCTCTTCTATAGCCTGGGAAAGCTATGGAAGATGGCCCAAGTTCTTGGGCCCCTTGTACCCACATGGGAGACCTGGAAGAAGCTCCTGGCTCCTGGCTTCAGATCAGTGTAGCTCTGGCCATTGCAGATATTTGGGGAGTGAACCAGTGGATGGAAGACCTCTCTCTCTCTTTAACTCTCCAATCTCTGTGTAACTCTGACTTTCAAATTAATAAATAAATCTTGAAAAAAAAGTCTGGTTTCCTCCCACATTCAAAAAGAATCATTCTTATACTTGAATAAAAGCAACTCTTATATCTCACATACTAAATTAGTTATAATTTTTCATAAGTAATTTTTGTATTCTTACCTTAGGATTGAAAGGACTCTAAAGGGCAAAATGATGGAATGGAGACCCAAACACCCAACACGTTGGAATCGACAATGTACTTCAATTTTACGACAAATCCTTCCTAAGCTGGAATTTGGCACAGGAAGCTTTGTTTCACCTGAAGAAGACAGTGATTTTGAAAGACTGCTACAGTTTTATTGGGTTTGTATAAGACTTAATGTGATAATGACATTTGTGTTAACTGTGTTACCAACTTCTAAATAACAGTAATCTTAACTCTCTCTGAAATGTTTTCTATCTTGATCCTAGATTCTATGGCTTTAATGTGCATTTGATTACAAACCAAAATATTTCAATGGAAGTGAACAATGATTACCAGGACAACATGGCATAGAATTTTCTTGGAACTTATTGTATGCTTCATGTTGTATGATGTATCAGTTTTGGACAAACATATGCCAAAGGAAACCACTTTGTAGGAAAAAAAAATCAAAAAGTGGTCCCTAGTAACCAATGGCAGTTGCCATTGGTTCTGGTCCAGAGGACTTCGTACAAGCTTCATTATCTTCTGTGTGCTAATTATTTTCAGTTTTATACATTCAGCATGGATCTCTCTGACTTCCCCTCTTGTATATTCACCAGCCATTGACAACTTCTTAGATGGTAAAATGACATCTCAAACTAAAGTCCATAGGTAACATAATGGGCATTTGGTATATCGACTGGAGTCCTCCTTTCCTTAATCCTACTCTACTTCATGCTCTGAAAATCCTTTCACCTTTTCTGTCTTAAAACCTGGTCCAGTAGGTTTTTGTAAATCCCAACTTCCCAAGATTGAGACTCCTCCCCACCACCCAGTAGACTAGAAGATTCTAGTAGACTAGGAGTTCTAGGGAACTCCATGAGGGAAGGAAATAAGGAATATCTTGGGAGTTGAGTACTTAGGCTTCCAGGGAGAGATCTGCAGGCACTATTCACCCATGAACGGGGAGGAAACTGTTTTCATTTTGCTTTCTTTTTAATAGAATTAGGAGTATAAACATGAAAATGTAGTTAAATATAGCCAAGGTTCAGATCTTGGCACTCCTTTATAAAATTACCTAATAATACATAATTTGCAATAATAAACCTAGACTGAACCCAGAAGCCTTGTGTTCAAATTCTGGCCTCACCGCTCATGAATTTTGATTTAGGGAAAGTTACCTAGACTCTCTAACCCTTTTATCCCATTGAATAATGGTGATAAAGTAGTTATATATTTTGTAATTGAGAGAGAGTATTAAATGAACTAACACTCAAACTGTGGCAAACAGCACGTGGAATGTTCAGTAAATGCTATTATTCTTAGTCTATGTGCCAGGCATTACACTAGGCACTGGAGTTATGCAATTAAACAAGGCAGATATGATCTTGTGCATTCATAGAAATTAAAGGCTATTAATAGACCAGAAAATGGGCAATTGCAATATATTTTATTAATTAACTGGAGGACAGTGTGTTACTCAACTACATGGGAAGAGCATGTGAACAGATTTAAGGATAGGAAAAATCCTCCTGGGATAAGCAATCTAAGTCTTGAAAGAGGCTTATGATTATCATCTGTGTATTATACAATAGAAAATTTTAATATATTTGATCTACAGTTCTTTAATCCTGTCATATAGTAGTCACCTAACAAATATGGACTGAATCAATGGCGAATAAATTCTTCCAAAATTCTCACTCAAATTTCTCACATCTAAGACTAAGTAATCTCCTTTTTGGCAGTTTGCTACCCAGAAAGGAGGCAGATATGTGAAATGTGAAATATGAAAGCTGTGGTATCAGACAGACATGATTGTGCTCCTCTCTGTCTGCATAGTGGGGCTATACTAGAACCTATCACATAGAATTGCTTAAGGGTTAAATATGTATGTGAAGTATTTAGCATGATACCCAAAGTATCATCAGCACCCACAAAGAGCTGTTACTAGTGTATGACTGCCATTCTTGGAGGCTGCTGCGATCTTTTTGCATGCAGTAACTCCGAATGCCCTCTGCGACTGTGATAGGAGCTTGTGTGTTGTTCTGTCTTTAATGCAGATCACAGGATTTCCCATCCAGATGCCATACACTGATGTGCAGTCGGTGATTGATGCCGTGTATCAAACCGGAATTCATTCATCCGAATTTCCCCAGACAGAATTTGCTTTAGCTGTATATATCCACCCATTCCCAAACAACATTTTATCTGTGTGGGTCTATCTGGCTTCCTTATCCCGACATCAATGAAAAGGAAAAGACTGTACTATGGGTCCTTAGACCAGAAGCAAACAAACTTTTCTGCAACTTGGGAATTTTTCTGCATATCCTCAAGTCTAGCCAAGTGCTGAGCCCAATTTTCAATTCACTTATAGAACTGGGCACTATGGAGACTCATCCCTCTGAGTTCAGATGATATCCTTAGGAGACCTCTTCAAGAAGGACCTCTGGCTGTCTTGGATCATAGTCTTGATCCAGGAAAGAGGCAATTCTGGTTTCTTCTATAAGGCTAATATAATTAAATTGTGGACCTCACACCAACTGCCTCAGAATCATCTGGGAAGCCTTGCTAGAATTGCTGATTCCTATTTCTCACTCATAACCTAATGAATTGAAACTTCTGAGAGGAGTACCCGAGACTGCATTATTTTTAACACAGCTCCCCAGGAAATTGTGATACATTGTTAAGAGTGAAAACCCAGACTTACAGAATGTTGTCATTTCCAAAATGAGGTTAGTACATTTGATACTTATTCTGATTCAGTTCCAGGTAGAAATTACTTAAATGGAAACCTAAGATCATTGCCTCACATAAAATAAAGTTATTTCACTGGTAAAGAATAAAGTAAGAATTGCATGATTTTGGGCTGAGGGCTTAGGACTGAGTCTGGCTTCTGGAGGCTTCTCATAGTTTGTACTTGGGATGCCACTAACATGAAATGTTTACATCTCTAAGGATCTGGAAAGGACGCCCAGGAAACTATCATATCTAATCCCTCCTAGTTCTGTGAGGAGGCAGGGAATGGCCTCAGCAAATCTCAGATTTCCTCCTTTCCTGGGTGAGTAGGCTCCTATTCTGCTTATCTACTGCTTTCCTCTCCCAGTCGTGGCCTCAGGAAGGCCTATCTGGATTCTAGGAGCCCCTTAGAAAAGAATGGGGAGGGATCCAAGGAGGAAGCATCTCATTTTCTATTTGTTTGTTCTCTGCTTCATCGAGAAACCATTTATACAATTTATTTCAATGTGACATAACAACCTTTCATTTAAAAGTAATCCAAGGATATGGATGTGCAAAGGTTAATCAGAGCAGTTTGGTCTGAGAGAGAGAAGTGAGAAGAGAGAGAGCACATTACAGGAACACTGGAGTTCCTTAGTTGACTTCCACAAGCAAAGAGCAGCAACGCTAAATTCATGTACAAGGAGCTCACAACCTATGTCCCTTCCCCGAGGTATCTGCATGGGTTGGTACCATAGAAGATCACATTGATTTGCAGTGATGTTAGTCTTGGAGTAAGCTTGGGATTACTAGAAGAGGCAAAGCAGGGATGTGGGTAAAATAATGTTTTTTTCCTCCAAGGTTAAAAAAATCTAATTGTGTGCATCTTCTGGCATAGGTAAGAAAACTATCATAATTTTTTTATTTGAATGCTTCTGTTTACATTTTATATGAATTGTTGTTATTAAATAAGCCTCTCACTATGACTGGGATAGCACAAAAATGATAGCTTTGGAAAGATGAGGTTGCTTATGGAAAGAAATTCTGAATCCATGCAGTTCATTTCTGTGGAGTTTTCAGGTTTGCACTAGTTCAAGTTTACATTAACAGCTATTTTAGTAGTTCATAGTTTCAAATTTCATAGGCCACTGAAAAGTAAGATAGAAGTCTCACAGGCAAGCATGGAAGACGTTTCTGTAGTGTATGCATTTTTTAAACATACATATGAGTTATTTCTCAACTAAATTTTTTCCTGAACATTTCAAAGTTACCCTTGATAAGTTATTTTTGTCACTCAAATGTTTTTAAAAGACATGATTTTAAATGGAATTTGTAAAATTTTTAAGCCATTCCACAAATAACTACATAGTATCCAATATGTACCAGACACTTCAGTATGTGCTGTAGTACAGCAGTAAAAAGGCAAGATCCTACCATCCTACTAACGTGAAGTTTATATTCTTAGAGGAGACAGATAATAGCAAATAGTGAATGAGAAATTTGAAGGATGATAAGGAAGGACTTTGATGGGGATTGGGATGGAAGGTGTAAGCGGAACAGTCAGTGGAGTCAGAAGTCAGGTAGAACGTTTAAGCTGAGATTTACCAACTAGGATTGTATTTAGTTGCATGTAACAAAAACTTGATCACAGTAGCTTAAATTAACAGTGAGTCCCCTTTCACATAACTGCATGTCCAGAGGAGGCAGTCCAAATCTCATGCTGTTGCTTTCTGGGGCCCTAAGCGTACTAGTCTTCATCCAGTTTCTTGGCCATCTCTAAGGAGGCTGCTGTCTAGCTCAGTGGCTTTCAAATTTCAGCAAGTAAAAGAATCACCTCAAGGGGTTGCTAAACCACAGATCAATGGACCCCCGCCCCAAGAGTTTCTGATTTGGTATCTGGGTTGGGGCTGATATTTGCATGGGTAAGTTCTCGGGCAGTGCTGAGACTGCTGAGTGTTGGGCCCGTGCTGAGAACTTTGCCCATAGCTTCACAGCCATCTTCATGGCCAAAAAAGGGAGAAGAAAGGTGGGGGCAGAGAACGCCCATTGTTTTCACTGCTTTAGAAAAGCTTCCCAGGAGCACTTGCCCACTGGCTTCTTGTATTGCATTGCCCAGAACCGTATTACTCCTAGTCACAAGGGAGACTGAGAGATCAAATATTTTAAGTGGACATACTGCTCTCCCAACTAAAATTGTCATTTTATTGGTGAGGAAAGGGGGAGGGTAGCTGTTGGACAGGCAAATCACAAAGTGTACCACAGAGGAGAGGAAGTCAGTCATGTACAGACCTGTGGCAAAACAATTCCAGACAGAGAAAAAAATCATGTGAAAGCCTTCAGGCTAGGATGGGACTTGCCTGGGGGAGGGACCAGTAGTAGCACATAAGGCCACATGAGGACCGGATGACAGAGATTCTGACAGCTTTGATTATTTTCAAGTGCAGTAGGAAATCATTGGGGCTGGCATTGTGGCATATTGAGTAACATTGCCTCTTGCAACACCAATATCCCATCTGGGCACTGGTTCATGTCCAGCCTGCCCTACTTCTGATTCAGCTCCCTACTGAGAGCCTGGGAAAACAGCAGAAGATGCCCTAAATGTTTGCACCCGTGTGGGAGACCCAGATGGAGCTCCTGGCTCCTGGCTTTGGCCTGGCCCAGCGCTGGCTGCTGGGGCATTCTGGGGAGTAAACCAATGGATGAAAAATCTTTCTCTGTTTCTCCCCTCTGTAACTCTGACTTTCAAAATAAATCTTTTTTTTTCTTAGATAAAAAGAAATAATTGGAAGGTTTTAAGTGACTGAAAGAAATATTTTTCCTTTTTATATTTGAGATTATTTTAAAAACCATTTTTACAGATACTCATTATTTTATGAATCCATAAATGTAATCCTGTTTTTTTTTAATACTGATTTTACTTTTCTTTTCCATTCTGGCTTGGATCCCTGTCCCACTGTTCTCTTCCATCCACATTATTGGTTTCTCCCACCCCTTACCAACCAACTGTGTATCCTTCCGCTTAACTGCCATTCTCAAATATTCACACAAAAACACACAGTACTCATATTTGCATCTGATCCTGTTTGTTTTACAAAAACTTACATATACTGCATTTCTCCTTCAAAAATAGTGAAACCTCCTCAAGTAAACTAATATATTCTGTCTAAGGGATACATAACATCCGTAGTATAGGCAGGACCACTACGAACTCCTCTGTAGGTTATATACCACACAATTCAAAGTTTATGTGCAAGGACCCCTGGAGTTGTCTAGTATGGTGGCAGTCCTGGCTGTGAATATTATTTATTATAACTTATTCAACCACTCTGGGAATTTCTTTTCCTCTGGTTGATTAATGTTTTGATTAATCTTTCTATGTCTGTTGACTTTTGTCTATTAGTTCTTTTAAGCACCGAGAGAGGAGTGTTGGAGTTGGCAACTGCAGTTAGGAGTTCATCTGTTTCTTATTTCAGTTTGTCAGTTTTTACTCTATGTATTTTGAAGCTCTGATGTTAGACGCACATAGTTTAAAATTTACATCTACTTGGTGAATTAACACGTATAGTTATGCAATGTTTCTCTTTATTCCTAGTAATTTTCATTGTTCTGAAGTCTGCTCTGTCTGTTAATATAGCCATCTCAGCTTTCTTGTTAGTGTCTATCTGATATATACCTTTTGTCTTTATTTATAAAGTACATAAGTAATTATATTCAAAGTGAGTTTCTTGTAGCCAGCATATACTTGAGTTATGGTATTTTTGTACTTTCTGACAGTCTTTTCTAATTGGTGTGTTTAGATCATTTGTACTTAATATATCTATGGATATGCTCGGACCAGTGGTTTGGTCTACCACTTTATTACTTATATTCCATTTGTTTCTCTGCTTTTGATCCATTGTTTCCTCTTTCCTGTTTTTGTAGGGTATTTGAAAATTTCTTAATGTTTCATTTTATTTTATATTTTTATTCCATGTTTTTGTATGTATTTTAAAGGTTTAGTATTTTATGTTAATACTTTTCACAGTCTAAATAGAATTTACATTTTACCACTTTAAGTGGAGGGTAGGAATCGGATCACCCTCTGCCTTTATGGAATAGTTGTTGTATATGTTGTATCTGTTGAAATACACATTGAGAATACTAAAAGAGGATGTTAACATTAAATACCATAAAGAACTCAAGTAGAGAGAATATTTACCCAGGGATTTACCATTGTATCTTTCTGCATTGTATTTCCAATATGCCAAGTTCCTTTTTAGTACAATTTCCCTTCTGTTTAAATATGCCAGGGAAGGGGTCAGTGTTGTGGCACAGCAGTTCAAGCCACTGCTTGTGAAGTCAGCATCCTCTATTAGAGTGCCAGTTCAAGTCCCAGCTGGTCCACTTCAGATGCAGATCCCCGCTGATGTGCATGGGAAGGCAGCGGAAGATGGTCCAAGTGCTTGAGTCCCTGCCACCCGTTAGGAGACCAGGTGGAGCTTCTGGCTTCTGACTTGAGCTTGGCCCAGACCTGGCTGTTGCAGCCATTTAAGGAGTGAAGCAGCGGATGGAAGAACTCTCTCTTTCTCTGTCTCTCACTTTTTCTCTCTCTCTGATGCGCTGCCTTTTAAATAAATGAATATATCCTTTTCAAAAATTAACTAATTCCGACCTAGCTCTCTGCTATGGCCCGGGAATGCAGTGGAGGATGGCCCAAGTCCTTGGGCCCCTGCACCTGTGTGGGAGAACTGGAGGAAGCTCCAGGCTCCTGGCTTCAGATCAGCCCAAATCTGGCCATTGTGGCCATTTGGAGAGTGAAGCAGCGGATGGAATCTCTCTCTCTCTCTGCCTCTGCTTCTCTGTAACTCTGCTTTCAAAAACATAAATTTTTTTTTAAAAAACTAAAATATGCCAAAGAAGGCATTTGATGCAGTGATTAATTTGCCATTTAGGTTGTCAACATTCCATATCAAGAGTTCTTGGTACGAGCCCCTGCTGCTTTACTTCTGATCCAGCTTCCTGCTGACGTGCATTCCTGCCACCCACATGGTAGACCTAGATGGAGTACTGGGCTCCTGGTTTCAGGCTGGCCCATGTTGCATACATTTAGGGGGAATGTATCAGCAGATGAAATGTATCTGTGGGTGTGTGAGGGTATGTGCACAAGTGCATGCACCTTTAAAATAAAAACAAACAAACAAAAAAATACCCTTGCAGGTGGAGCAAGACAGTGCCTGATTAAGGTTCTCAGATGACCATCTCCCCTCGGAGATACCGTAGATATAGATAGCTATTCGTGTACCAAGTCACCTTTGCAAGAGCTGCAGAAGCCAGCTGAGAGGATACAGTGCCTGGTTTTAGTATAATAATAAGAAAAGTTGCATTGAAGAAAGAAGAAAGGAAAAAGTTGTCTGTATCACTCCTCTCCCACCTCTAAGTAGCTTAGTATGGAGAGAGATGCCTCATCTCCCATTTAGAATAGGGAAAGTGAGGCCGGCGCCATGGCTCAACAGGCTAATCCTCCTCCTTGCGGCGCCGGCACACTGGGTTCTAGTCCTGGTCGGGGCGCCGGATTCTGTCCTGGTTGCCCTTCTTCCAGGCCAGCCCTCTGCTGTGGCCCAGGAGTGCAGTGGAGGATGGCCCAAGTGCTTGGGCCCTGCACCCCATGGGAGACCAGGAAAAAGCACCTAGCACCTGGCTCCTGCCATCGGATGAGCAAGGTGCACCGACCGCGGCAGCCATTAGAGGGTGAACCAACGGCAACGGAAGACCTTTCTCTCTGTCTCTCTCTCTCACTGTCCACTCTGCCTGTCCAAAAAAAAAAAATAGGGAAAGTGAATTAAGTGCAAACCTTAGGCTTAAATCCCAGTGCCAGGCCACCATGATAAAATTCAGAGTCAGACAGTTCCAGTTCCCTTGCCCCCAGGCCTATACTGAAATCTGAGTAATTGGACCTCCATAACCAGGTGGTCAGGGGACTGCCATTACCACCCCTAATCTCCAGCAGAAAGCAAAGCAAGACTCCAGTCAACGGGATGTAGGACAAGAAAGGAAGCTTAGGACCTTGTCTTGGAGATCAAAGCCAGCCTGCTTCCATGGTACCTGCACCTGATAAAGCCCAAAGGCCTCTACCACCAGACCAGTGTTCATAGACAGAGCCTCGAGACTTGCACTAGAATCAGGGAGAGACCTGCACTCTGGTGGGAAAGATGGTTTGGACGTTTATCACAACCACTGTAAAATGGGTCTGGCGTGCACTCATGAGACTTCATAGGGCCTAGTGACTATGAGACCCAAGTGTGACCCAGGTTAGTGCCATCCAAGCAGTCAGAAGGCTATCATCCCTCCACCAAACTTGGGTGGACAAAAGAAACCACAGGACTATTTATTGGGACTCAGTGCCAGGCTGGTAAAAACCAACAGTGAGGGGCTGGCACTGTGGTGTGGCAGGTAAAGCTGCTGCCTACAGTGCCAGCATCTTATATGGGCACTGGTTTGAGTCCCAGCTGCTCCACTTCAGATCCAGCTCTCTGCTGTGGCTTGGGAAAGTAGTGAAAGATGATCCAAGCCCTTGGGATCCTGTACTCACATGGGAGACCCACAAGAAGCTCTAGGCTCCTGGCTTCTGATTGGACCAGCTCCGGATATTGTGGCCATCTGGGGAGTAAACCAGCAGATGGAAGACCTACCTGTCTACCTATCTCTCTCTCTCTCTCTAATTCTGCCTTTCAAATTAAATAAAACTTAAACAAAAAAAAAAAAGATAACTGTGATTGGATCCTAATCGTTCCTATCACCAGACCAGTGCATCAGACAGAATCTCTGGACCTTTGCTCCATTGCAAAGTAGAGCTCCATGGCCCCAGCTGATCAGTCATATACCCAGATTAGCTGGTAGGAGCTGTACTGGGCAGTGAACCCAACTCAGTAGCAAACCATAGAGGGTAGGCTTTGCTGCTGGTTCAGGGCTGTACTGACATTGGGAGGCTGTGGACTCCAGATGTGAACCAGGATCATGGCATTGGAGGTCACAGGATTAGGTGTCTAGACCTACCCCAGCCCCAGGAAGAGGCTCGTGCAGAAAGACTGCTCCTTTTTAGACACTTCCCCAGTTTGTTCTGAATAATGTACCAACTTTGGATTTAGGACAAATCTAAGCTTTGGGAAATATTTTAGTGCTAAAACAGTGAAAACACCAACAGGGGAACCTGTGGCAAACCTCAAGATGCCATCTGGTATTGAAATAGTAGAAGTTAGCATAGGCTAAGAGAAAATAATCAGACTCTTAGAATTTCTGGAAGGACAGTAACAAATGAAGCCACATTACTATAACTAATCCTTCAATACACAGATAATGTTATATACCAACAAACTTCCAGGGAACTTCCAGGGAACATGAGCTCACCTGACCAGCAAAATAAGGGCTAGAAACCAACCATCCAGGAATTGAAATTTCAAAATTCTTAGTTGAAGATTTCAAAGTAGCTGTTTTAAGGAAATTCAGTGAACTTCAAGAGAACCCAGAGAAATGATTTAATATCCTAAGAGATATGACAGAGACATGAAACTAATTTAAAAAATAAAATCCTTCAACTAAAAAGTACACAAGGTAGAATTAAAAACATGAGAGAAGTCATCAGTGCGGAATGGATCAAACAGAAGGAAGAATCAAAGTGTTTGAAGACAGACTACTTGACGGCACACAGTTGGAAGAAGAAAAAGAATAAAGAATCAAGAGGAATGAAAAAAGCTTACAATGACATTGAAGTAGCATGAAAAGAGCAAATGTCTAAGTCACTGGGTTCCAGAGGAGACTGAGAAAGCCAAGGGCATAGAAATCATATTCAAAGAGATAATAATATGAAACTTCCCAAACCTACATAAAGATAGAATTATCGGGGCCAGTGCTATGGCATAGCAGATGAAGCTGCCGCCTGCATATGGGTGCCAGTTTGAGTCCTGGCTGCTCCACTTCCAATCCAGTTCTCTGCTATGGCCTGGGAAAGCGGTGGATGATGGCCCAAGTCCTTGGGCCCCTGCACCCAAGTGGGAGACCTGGAAGAAGCTCCTGGCTCCTGGCTTTGGATCAGCCCAGCTCCAGCCATTGAAGACGACTGGATAGTGAACCAGCAAATGGAAGACTACTCGCTCTTGCGCGCTCTCTCTCTCTCTCTCTCTCTCTCTCTCTCTCTCTCTCTGCCTCTCCTTCTCTCTGTGTGTAATTCTGACTTTCAAATAAATAAATTTTTAAAAAAAAATTATCTAGGGACTTGAAGTTCAAATTCAACCCAACGAAGTTTACCTCAAGACATATTGTAATCAAGTTCTTCAAGGTTAAAAATGAAGAGGATTCTCAAAACTTCAAGAGAAAGGAAACAATTCATAAAAGGGTCATAATTCACCTGAATCCATACTTCTCAGCAGAGTTTTACAGGGCAAGAGAAAGATGAAACTTTCACAATACCAAGGGGGAAAAATGCTATCCAAGAATACTTTACCCGTCAAAACTGTCCTTCAGATATAAGAGATAAAGACATTCCCACACAAAAGCTGAGAGCTTTCCTCTTCCAGACCTGTCTTGCAAGAAATGCTAAATAGAGTTCTTCAAGTTGAAAAAAAAAGGAATTAATGAGTAAGAAGAAAATACCAGGAGGTAGACTCACTGGTAAGTGTACCTATACTGATAATGTCCCACTGTTATAAACATGGTACATAAACCATATATTTAACACTAAAACACAAAAAATAATTACCTTAAAATGTTAAGAGATAGACAATATAGAAATAGTTAAAATGAGACATCAGATATCCAAAATGTGGGGAGGAATAGAGTGCAAGTATAGAATGAGGTTTTTTTTTTTTTTTTTAATTTATTTGAAAGACTGAGTTAAATAGAAGGGGAGACAAAGAGAGATCTTCCATCCACTGGTTCACTCTCCAAACGGCCTCAACACATAGGAGTGAGCTTGGCAGAAGCCAGGAGCCAGGAGCTTCTTCAGGCTTCTCACGCAGGTGCAGGGGCCCAAGGGCTTGGGCCATCTTCCACTGCTTTCCCAGGCCATAGCAGAGAGCTGGATCAGAAGTGGAGCAGTGGTGACTTGAAGTGGCACCGGTATGGGATGCTGGCACTGCAGACTGGGGTTTTATTCTGCTGAGCCTCAGAGCTGGTCCCTAGAGTAAGTTCTTTATTCATATTTGTTATCTTTTTCTTTGTTCCATTTCCTATATTAATAATTAATGTAAAGTTGCTATCATTTTGAAGTAGGTTGTTATAATGAAAAGAGCCTTTTTGTAAGCCTTGTGGTAACCACAAAGCAAAAAAATATATGTACCAAAAATAATAAGCATGGAATCAAAACACACTACTAGAGAAAATCCCTTAACTGCAAAGGAAAAGTATAAAAGAGGGAAAAAGAAAGCAACTGCAATAAAACTGGAAAGCAAGTATCAAAATGGCAGTCCTTTAGCGATTATTAATTCTCTTAATGGCAGATTTCAACCCATCAATAATTATCTTCCATAAAAATGGGTCAGATTCTCCAATTAAAAGACATTTAGTTTTCAAATAGATTTTTCAAAAAGGGCAAAAATGACTCCATGCTGTTCAGAAGAACTCACTTCAACTCTGGGGCACAATTAGATTGGAAAGTAAAAGGATAGAGTAAGATGGTCCATGCAAATGAAAATAGGAGTAGCCGTATGTCCATCAGATAAAAAGAGACAATGAAGGTTATTATGGAATGATTAAATATTCAATACAGCAAGAGGAAATAACAATAACAAACATAATATGTACCCAATACCAGAACACCCAAATACATAAAGCAAGTATTAACAGATCCAAGGTGGGGGCATAAGATTTTAGTACAATAATAGCAAGGGACTTTAAACAGTACTTTCAGAAATGGACATATTATCCAGACGAAAGCAAAGGAACAGCAGAGTTTTTTGTTTTGTTTTTGTTTATTTAGTAAATATAAATTTCCAAAGTACAGTTTATGGATTACAATGGCTCCCCCCCTCCATAATTTCCCTCCCACTGGCACCCCTCTATCTCCCACTCCCTCTCCCATTCCATTCACATCAAGATTCATTTTCAATTATCTTTATATACAGAAGATTGATTTAGTATATATTAAGTAAAGATTTCATCAGTTTGCACCCACACAGAAACACAAAGTGTAAAATACTGTTTGAGTACTAGTTATAGCATTAATTCACATTGGACAACACATTAAGGACAGATCCCCATAAGAAGTAAGTACACAGTGACTCCTGTTGTTAACAATTTGACACTCTTGTTTATGGCGTCAATAATCTCCCTAGGCTCTAGTCATGAGTTGCCAAGGCTATGGAAGCCTTTTGAGTTCACCAACTTCGATCTTATTCCAATAGGGTCATAGTCAAAGTGGAAGTTCTCTCCTCCCTTCAGAGAAAGGTACCTCCTTCTTTGATGGCCCCGTTCTTTCCACTGGGATCTCACTCGCAGAGATCTTTCATTTAGGGCTTCTTTTTTTTTTTTTTCCCAGAGTGTCTTGGCTTTCCATGCCTAAAATACTTTCATGGGCTCTTGAGCCAGATCCAAATGCCTTAAGGGCTGATTCTGAGGCCAGAGTGCTATTTAGGACATATGCCATTTAATGAGTCTGCTGTGTATCCCACTTCCCATGATGGATTGAGGAACAGCAGAGTTAAATTGCACTCTAGATCTATTGGACCAAAAGACACCTACAGAGCATTTTATCTAACAGCTGCAAGATATAAATTCTCAACAGCACATGGAACATTCTCCAGGATGGATCATCAAACAAATCTCAACAAATGTATAAAAATAGAAATCATGGAGTGGGCATTTGGGCTAGATACCACTTGGGATGCCTGCTTCCAGTTATAGCTAATGTGCACCTTGGGAGGTAGCACATGTTGGCCCAAGTAGTTGAGTCCCTGTTACCCATGTGAGGTATCTAGATTGAGGCCCCATTCCCTAGCTTCAACCTTTGGCAGGGAGTGTTGCAGCTTTTGGGGAGTGAACCAGTAGATCTGATATTTCTCCCACCCACCCCCTGCCATCTCTGTCCATATGTCTCTCTGACCATCAAAATAAATAAAAATTTTATAAATACAAATCATATTGAGTAACTTTTCTGAGCTTAATGTAAAACTAGAAGCCAATGAAAAAAACTTTAAAATTACATAAATACAGAAATTGAACAACTTCTTAACAATCAGTGGATCAAGGAAGAGATCAGGAAGGATTTTTTAAAATTTCTTGAATGAAAATGTAAATATGATATATCAAAACCTATGGGATACAGCAAAAACAGTTCCAAGAGGAAAATTTATAGCAATCAATGCCTACATCAAAATAGCAGAAAAATCTCAGACAACTTATTGCTGTTCTTCAAGAAATTAGAAAAATAAGAACAACTCAAACCCAAAACTAGTAGAAGGCAATAAAAAGCTCAGGGCACAAAAATAACATCGGAACTAAAAAAAAAAAAAAAAACATTAAAAATCAGTGGAATGAAGAGCTTAGCACCAATTCTTAAATTATTCTAAAAAAAAAAAAAAGAAAGAATCCTTTCAAACTTACTCTACAGGACTGGCATTACCTTGATACAAAATCAGTCAAAAACAACAAAAAAGAAGCTACAAGCCAATATCCTTATTGAACATATATGCAAAAATACCAAAATACTAGCAAATTGAATTCAACAGCCCCTTGAAAAGATTAATCATGGGCGGGGAATTTGGCCCAGCAGTCAAAACACCACTTAGGACCTCCATATCCCATATTGGAGTAACTAATTTAATTCCTAGTTCTCTGCTTCTGATCCAGCTTCCTGTTAATGAACATCTTGGGAGGCATGAGATGATGGCTCAAGTACTTGGATCCCTATATTCATGGGAGATTCAGATTGAGTTCTAGGCTTCTGGCTTCAGCCTTGTCCAGTATAGGCTTTGCAGACATTTGGGAAGTTAGCCAGTGGATGAAAGAATGTGCGTGCGTTCTCTCTCTCTCTCTCTCTCTCTCTCTCTCTCTCTCTCCCTAAATGAAAATAAATACTAAATATTTTTTTTTTTTTATTTTTGACAGGCAGAGTGGACAGTGAGAGAGAGAGACAGAGAGAAAGGTCTTCCTTTGCCGTTGGTTCACCCTCCAATGACTGCCGCGGCCGGCGTGCAGCGGCCGGCGCAACACGCTCATCTGATGGCAGGAGCCAGGTGCCAGGTGCTTTTCCTGGTATCCCATGGGGTGCAGGGCCCAAGCACTTGGGCCATCCTCCACTGCACTCCGGGGCCACAGCAGAGAGCTGGCCTGGAAGAGGGGCTACTGGGACAGAATCCGGCGCCCCAACCGGGACTAGAACCCAGTGTGCCGGCGCCGCAAGGCTGAGGATTAGCCTGTTGAGCCACGGTGACGGCCAAATAATTTTTTAAAAGTTACAATTAACTATGATCAAATGACATTCAACCCAGGAAGGAATGCAAGAGTAGGTCAACATATGCAAATAAATGTAATATACCACATCAACAGAAAGAAGGACAAAAATTACATGATCACCTTGATAGATGTAGAAGGCATCTATCAAATTGATAAAATCTAACATCCTGGGACCGGCGCTGTGGTGCAGCGGGTTAACGCCCTGGCCTAAAGCACCGGCATCCCATATGGGCACTGGTTCTAGTCCCAGCTGCTCCTCTTCTGATCCAGCTCTCTGCTATGGCCTGGAAAAAGCAGTGGAAGATGGCCCAAGTCCTTGGGCCCCTGCACCCACATAGTAGAGTCAGAAGAAGCTCCTGGCTCCTGGCTTCGGATTGGCCCAGCTCCAGCCATTGCAGCCAATTGGGGAGTGAACCATCGGATGGAAGACCTCTCTCTCTGCCTCTCCTCTCTCTGTGTAACTCTGACTTTCAAATAAATGAATAAGTCTTAAAAAAAAAAAAAAAACAGAAAAAAAAATCCAACATCCTTCATGATTAAAAAAAACTCTGAACAATTTATAGAAAAAATATAACTCAAGATAATAAAGATCCAGGCTAACATATTAAAAGGGAAAAGCTGAACGCTTTCTAAGATCTGGAACAAACAAGGGTGTCCAATTTCTCTACTTTTATTCAATATAAAGTCCTAGCCAGAGCAATTAGACAAAAGAAAGAAAGAAAATGTATTCAAATTGGGAAGGAGCAGCACAAATTGTCACTGCCTGCAGACAATATTATTATGCATAGAAAACTTCAAAGACTCCACCAGAAGGCTATTAGAACTATAAGTAAATCCAGCAAAGTTGCAGGATAACACACAAGTCAACACACAAAAATAGTAACATTGTTGTACCAACAGTGATTACCCAAGAAACAAATTAAGAAAGCAACCTAATTTTGAATAATACAAATAAATAAGGTACCTAGAAATAAAGTTAACCAAAGATATGAGAGATATTTACAATAAAAGTCAATGATGAAATACATTGAAGAGGACCCAAAAAAAGGAGTTATCCCATATTCATGGATTAGAAGAATCAATGTTATTAAAATGTCCATACTACCTCCAAAATTATTTACAGTTTTAATAAATCTCTACCAAGATACTAATGACATTTTTCACAAAACCATAAAGAATACTACTAAAGTGTGTATGCAACCAAAGCAATTGTTAACAAAAAAAATACAGAAGTCAACACACTACCAACCAACAGAAGTTTGAAAATATTCAAACAATGCATCTGTACTAAATGTTTACAGATTCTTTTTCTTTTTAAAAAAAATTATTTATTTTAGTGGTAGAGTTACAGAGAAAGAGAAGGAGAGATAGAAAGGTCTTCCATCTGCTGGTTCACTCCCCAAATGGCCACAACGGACAGAGCTGGGCTGATCTGAAGCTAGGATCCAGGAGCTTCTTCTGGGTCTCTCACATGGGTGCAGGGGCCCAAGGACTTGGGCCATCTTCCACTGCTTTTTCCAGGCCATAGCAGAGAGCTGGATCAGAAGAGGGAGCAGCCAGGAGCTGAACTGGCGCCCATATGGGATGCCCGCACTGCAGGCAGCAGCTTTACCCGCTACACCACAGCACCAGCCCCAGTGGTAAACAGAAAGACCAGGAGTCATGGTATTAAGAAAGTTTAAGATAGTGTTGTACAAGTCAGGTGGGAGATGACTGGTCTCTTGCCTTAGGTAAGGATGTTGATAGTGAACAGGAATAGTAACTGCAGTTCATTGAGAAATACAAATAGCAACACGTCAAGAACCAAAAACCAGAGCCCAGAGATTCCAGTTCTCAATCTGCATCTGGTAGAATCCTCTTACAAAGTAGCTACTGATAGAATTCCTGGATGCTCTATTTATAGAATATTGATGAGCATATATTTTACAATAAAGCTAGGTCTACAACAGTGAATTGTGCTCTCATTTGTGCACAAAACATGCTTGCATGGTTCTAAATACCCAGATATCACTAGAAAGATACAAAAGAGAATAATAGTGTTGCCTGTGGGAAGAACTGTGAACAAGGAACGGAGGGAGACTTGTGAATTCAACCTATAGTCTTCCACTCTTTTGTGTGCATTTTAAAAATGTAAATAATTGGGCCGGCGCCGTGGCTCAACAGGCTAATCCTCCGCCTTGTGGCGCCGGCACACCGGGTTCTAGTCCCGGTTGGGGCGCCGGATTCTGTCCCGGTTGCCTCTCTTCCAGGCCAGCCCTCTGCTGTGGCCCAGGAGTGCAGTGGAGGATGGCCCAGGTGCTTGGGCCCTGCACCCCATGGGGAGACCAGGAAAAGCACCTGGCTCCTGGCTCCTGCCATCGGACAAGCGCAGTGCGCCGGCCGCAGTGCGCCGACCGCGGCGGCCATTGGAGGGTGAACCTAATGGCAAAAGGAAGACCTTTCTCTCTGTCTCTCTCTCTCACTGTCCACTCTGCCTGTCAAAAAAAAAAAAAATGTAAATAATTGAAAATCAGTGACTTTCCACTGCCTAAAGTTCAGTGAGTTACAAAAGCTCTCCAGAGAATCTGATCCCACTCTTGCCACAACCTCATGGGCTTTATGCACAGTCACACTGAGCTCTGCACGCTCCATATTTTGCTCTTAATGGATGTTCTGCCTTCTGTACTTCCACCCTCTTGTGCCTTTGCTGATCGCTGCTTCCTCGACTTGGAATGTCTTTCCTAACTCATCTTTATTCCAGACATACCTTGGCCTTCATTTACATTCCAAACACGCCTGCTTGTACTGCATCCACCTGTGTGTTCCCTTCCTTCCCGTAGGGCTTGCACTCCTCACCTGATCATAAACCACGTCATTTTCTAGCCTCTTTTTCTGTTTTTCTTCACAACACTTGTCACTCTGTGACATCTTGTTGGTTGTTCTTTGTTTATTAGGTCTTTCTCTTCATAGAGCATAAACATGAGAGCAGAGACTTCATTTTATTTAAAAATTGAATAAACACAGATTGAGCACCCCTAATCTGAAAATCCCAAATCTGAAACTCTGTGAATGCCAACACGATCCCACAAGTAGAAAATTCCACACTTGCCATCATGAGAGGTCATAGTCACAATGCAGGGATGGCTGTTGTGGCGCAGCAGCTAAGCTGGCGCTGGGGATGCCTGCGTCCTCTGAGTGCCTGTGCTCCACCTCCGCTTCTGATTCAGCTTCCTGCTCCTCGCACCCTGGGAAGCAGCAGGTGAAGGCTCAAGTTACTTGGGTTCTTGCCATTCATGTGGGAGGCCAGGATGAGTTCCAGGCTCCTTGTTTTGGCCTGGCCCAGCCCCAGCTGTTCCAGGCATTTGCGGAGTGAATCAGCACATGCAAGATACCTCTTTCTCTTACGTGCATGTATCACTCTGCCTTTCAAATAAACATTTTTTTAATACAAAATGCAAGCTCACTAAAAATGTTGTAAGAAATTGCCTTCAGTCTATGTGTATAAGATATTTGCAAAACATATATGTATTTTGTGTTTCAATTTCAGTTTGATTCCAAAGATAACTCATTATGTAGATGCAAATACTATTATTCTAAAATCTGAAAAAAAAAATCCAAAACACTCTGTTCCCATTCATTTCAGATAAGGTCTATTCAATCTGTGTCTTAATTGTATTCAGCTTTCCCTAAAGGAATAAAAGAAATCATAATAAACCCGAATTTTGCTTTTTAGAGATTTATCATCTAAGACACACTGGGAGGGCCCGGCGCCATTGCTCACTTCGCTAATCCTCTGCCTGCGGCGCCAGCATCTCATATGGGCGCTGGGTTTTAGTCCTGGTTGCTCCTCTTCCAGTCCAGCTCTCTGCTGTGGCCCGGGAAGGCAGTGGAGAACTGCCCGAGTGCTTGGGCTCTTGCACCTGCATGGAAGACCAGGAGGAAGCACCTGGCTCCTGGCTTTGGATCAGCGTAGCTCCGGCCGTAGAGGCCATTTGGGGAGTGAACCAACAGAAGGAAGACCTTTCTCTCTGTCTGTCTCTCTCACTGTCTAACTCTATCTGTCAAAAAAAAAAAAAAAAAAAGACATACTGGGGCAATATCATTTATATGTGCATGCACAGATATACACAATTTATACAATAAATGAACATTGAAGTCTTAGCATATGAGGCAAATCTAGAAAAAGAATAAAATGGTTATTTCTGAACAAGTATCTGAGTGAACAGCATCTTCAAAGTAGATACCATGAAAGACAAGCTAATTATTACACTGATGATTACAGTCTGTGACCCATCTTCCCAAAAGGGTTCTTAAACAGGCGCTGGACGTTTATATCATTTGGAAGCCCAATTATTGTCATAAAGTTGCTTAGTCGTTATGAACTGGAACCTGAGGAGGTAGGTACTATTTAAATAAACGCCACTATTAATGTCACGGAGCATGCGGGCTCGTGTGTCTGTCCATCCTCTCTAGGGAATTCCTGCCATTGAACTAGGTTAGGGCAGCCTCTCCCTGGACTACCCTAGGCTGTGTCAAATTCCATTTTCTGCATTTCCCTTTTCTGGCCATTGGTTGCTGAGCTGCATTCTGGAGCATGGACATGCCTACAGATGAAGCATGGCTCACACGCATGCCTGCTACTCTTCAAATGTATGAAGATGACCTTGTGATAAAAAAAATCCACACAGCGCAATGAATCACTCTGTTGCAGTTACTTCTTGGGTAAAAGACTCAAAAGTGGGTCCACTATTTTTTAATATTAAAAGAAGTTGATCTGTAGTCTCAGAAAAAGTGGGCAACACGGTTCTAGGCTGACCATCCACTTCCTCTGTGAGACTCCCCTAAGCACATTCAAATACAATTGATTAGTTCCTGCCAATCACGTTTCGGCTCCCACACCCTCTTAATTGATGTTGGAGTGTTTCCAGTGTTGGAGTTTCCTGATTTATGACCGCAGATGGCCAGTTTCTTCCACTATGAATTTGACAGCCAGGTTACTAATCTCGATTCCCTTCATTCAAAGCGCGGGGGAATCTCCCCAGCAAAGGAAAGAAGGAAGGGGAAGGGATTAATTCGGTTTCTGGGAGAGGAGTGGATTTTGAGGTGGGATGGAGCGGAATTTCCTAAAGAACGCACTGCAGGGCTGTGGAAACAGCTAGCGCCCACTTGGGAGGCCTGAAGATTCCCCCGAGCAGGCATGCACGGGGCCGCTGCCCTGGGGGCTGAGGCAGACGGAATGCAGGCTGCGAAGGGGTTTCTAAACACCTAGGTGAGGCGCAGGAACTGCGCTCAGCAGGCACTGAGGAGGCGTTGCAGGCAATCAAACAGGTGAGCGGTCTGACCGGATGGGCCACCTAGTGATCCACGTTATAATTTCTCCGGCGCCCTCTTCCAGACGGGGCTTCGAGCTAGGTGCTGGCGGCGCTCGCAGGGAGCCGCAGCGGGAGGCCGGGCCTCCCCGCAGCGCCCGAGACGCCGTCCCGGTGCTGCCCCGGCCCCCGCAGCCGCCGCCGAGCCGCCGCCGGGCGTTGCACCTGGGCCCGGCTGGCCGCCGATTGGACAGCTCGGGGCGACCCCGCTGTATCGCGAGACGAGATTGGCAGCGCGGGGCTGCATGTGCCCCCGCGCTGGCTTTGTACGCGGAGCCGCCTGCCGGTGCTTTAACAATGGGCGGCGCGGTCGCCCCGGCGGTGGGCCCGAGCTGAGGCTGGTGCTTCGCGGCCGACTGTCCGCAGCATGAACGGGGCCGGCGCCCCCCGCACGCCGGCGGGGCTGGGGCTGTGAGGGCCGCGGTTCCGGGTAAGGGAGCGGCAGCGGGGCCGGGCGGCAGGGCAGGCCTGGGCCGGGCGCGGGGCACCGGTCCCGCCGGGGCGAGGCGTGGAGCCTGGCCGGCCCGGCCTTTTGTTCGCCGTTCTGGGGCCGCGCGGCCCCGTGCGTGCTCCCGGGGAGGAGCGAGCGCCCCGAGGCTGGCGGCCTGCGGTCTCCGGGCTGTTCGGTGGGAAGCGTTTCTCCTCAGCGGGACTGTGGCTGGTGTCAGGTCTCCCCGCTCCTTGGGGCCAGCGGGAGAGTTGGAACCTGGGGCTCCGGGAGCCCGAAGCCGGGCCTGCCCATGCTACTTTGCGCGAGCTTGCATCCAGGTCTGCACATTGGCAACCGCTCGGGGTCGGAATTGACCCCACTCTGTCCTGCAGCCAGTGGGGGGTCCCCAGCACAAGCCAGCTCCTCTCGAACGGGGGCGGTTCGGGCCCTCCGCGAGGCGTCGGGAAATTGGTGTGGATCGGGGCCGGGTTTTGGACGAGCCGGAGGAAGATGAGCAGGCAGACAGGGCCGCCTGAGGTCCCACCCCTGGGGAGGGCGCGCCCAGGGCCGTGGGGAACGAGCTGGCAGTGACCGCGTCTGGGGTGTGTCTTCCAGACTGAGTTGCCGCGTCTGGCCGGGCGCGCCGCCGGGTCCCATGGAGCTGGAGGGGCAGTGGTGGCGAGGACAGCTGGCTGCGGATATTCACCAAGCGCTTCGGTACAAGGTAACGCTGCTGCCCGACCCCCCACCCGGTGCCTCCTGCCGGTTACGTGAGTCTTGGCCCCCGTGGGAAGAACCGATCGGGTTCTCCACTCAGCTACTTTCCGGGCAGAAGGCGAGTTTTCGTATTTGCTCAAGGTTAATTAACTTCTTGACTCCCTGGCTGGGATGTATCAGGAGAACCTGCAACTTAAATGAGGGGGGTGGGGCGTGGTAGTTGAGAGGAGGGTGATGTGCTTGTTTTCAGATGCAAGATGGATTTGATCTTGTCTTTTAAAAGCTAGACACGCTGAGTTTTTATTGGGCAGCGCAGCCCTCCTTGTTCTGTAGTTGCTGTGTGTGCAAGCTATCTGCTGTAAGTCGTGTTCGGACGTGAGATCCACGAACTTGCTTTGAGACTTTGCACAAGTTAATTTTCTGTTTCTCAGTTTCCGAGGAATAATAACAGAACATGGGACGATTGCGAAATTTTAAAAAGTTAGTACTCTCCGTGTGCTCTGAACAGCGCTTGGTGTTCAGTAAGCACGATGTGGTAACTGTTAATGTCGCTTACCCCTCAAGATTCCGGTCAGTTCAGAAAGCCTTATGGTGGAAGGAGTTGGCTGCTTTTTTCTACAAATATCAAAGGCAGGAAGTAGACCGGGGAGACTTATAGATACAGAAAAACACTTTTGTGGTGCAGAGCAAGGACTGTGTATTCTTATTCTTACAGTAACTTTTCTACTTTGAGCAGCACAAGACAGCTTAATGGAAGAGTTCTTTTTTGATAACTAGAAGAGAGACCAGATCCAAAATGATCTCTACTTTAATTTACTTTCACCTTGGAAAAAGAGCCATCCATTAAGTGCAGAAAATTAAGAAGCAAAACAGCTGGCTCTTTAATAAGGACGATTCTGACCCTGGGAGTTCAAAGATCCTGGGATGATAATGAACTTGTAGCTTGAGTTTCTGACCAGGTTAACTAGATTGGAAAATCTGATTCTGACTTAAATTGTTACAACTGAACACTCGTTGACAGCTTGAGATTTCTAAGTGCTGCCCAATTCTAATACTCAATTTCTTAGACACACTAAATACTCCTCAGTCCCCTAAAAGAATGCTTGCACCACAGGGAAGTTCCAGCCATGGGATGTTTGTCTGGGGTGTTAGGAGAAGAGTTGCAGGTTTTCCACTTTACACATTGTCCAGGTACACTTTTGATTTTCTGGGTTTTGACAGGTGTCCTCTTGAAATGTTCTTTTCTAGGTGTCAGCTTCCTTATTTCTCTAGTATATGGTAGAATTGATTATTTGATGTTAATATCTATATTTTTAAACTGACTCAGTTTTTCAATTTTATATTTTCATGTGTAGATAATTTTAATCCTGAGTGGTTATGAGTTAATGTTGCCCACTGAAATTGGAAATAGACTTTTTTTTTTTTTTTGACAGGCAGAGTTAGACAGTGAGAGAGACAAAGTTAGAGACAGACAGAAAGAAAGTCTTCCTTCCGTTGGTTCACTCCCCTAATGGCCGCCACGGCCGGTGCTGTGCCGATCCGAAGCCAGGAGCCAGGTGCTTCCTCCTGGTCTCCCATGTGAGTGCAGGGCCCAAGCACTTGGGCCATCTTCCACTGCCCTCCCGGGTCACAGCAGAGAGCTGGACTGGAAAAGGAGCAACTGGGACAGAATCTGGCGCTCCAACCAGGACTAGAACCCGGGGTGCCAGCGCTGCAGGCGGAGGATCAGCCTAGTGAGCCACAGCACCGGCCAAATAGACTTTTTTTTAAAAATTCAGATTTATTGAAATTTTTTGTGTATTTGTCTCTGGAGGATCCAAGGAATAAAACAACCCTGCAGTCATTGCTGATGAGCTATCAAAGGATAAGATAGCACAGGGCCTTTTCTCAAAAAAAAGACAATAGAAATTCCAGTCTGTTAGCTATGATTTTACAGTTTGTTTGTTTGTTCAACATGTTGAGTATTCACTGTGTACAAGGTAGTCTGGCAGGTGGCAGAGCAGTAGCAGTCAGTGAGACCCTGCCTTCACAAGGGCCAGTCTTTTTCACAATTCAGAGCGTCCTTCTGGTCTTCTTTTGGGCAGTTGCCATTTGGGTTCTGTAGAGAGTGTTTTCTGTTTAGACTGCAGGTTTGTGGAGAAACAAACTGGTGAGATGGGCATTGTGTCTACTAGGGAAGAGTGAAAATTACAATGAAAGAAATCCTCTTTGACCCCGAATGCCAACTTCACTGTTTTTTTTCATAAAATATAATTTACTACCCCTCCCCAGGGGTGGAGGACCTGCAAAGCAGGTGTTTATACCTTTGTGTATCCTTTTCTTTCTCATGAGTTTGCTCTGCATACTATTGCTATCAGCTGTTTGAGAAAGTATTTTAGGAGGCTGAATGACATTTGGGAACAATCTTAGCCCTGTAGATAATGTTTATCCCACAGAGTTGAATTTACTCTTAGGCCAATATTTCCATCCTGGCAGAACAGTTACCCATTCTGGAAGGGGGATGGCATTGGGGGTGGTGAGCTGATGAGGGCTTGGGACTGGAGATGAAGATACATATGCAGGTCTCTGTGCTTTGGTTCCGTGGGTTCCTGAAAAGCAGATGGGAAGAAAATGTTCAATTCTAGGGAATGGGGAATAGACAGAGAAACCCATATGTTTACAGAAGCATACTTATTTTCCCGTGGTTATATAACTGTAGTACCTGGACCAAAAGAACGAAATCTGACAGTCATCTGGTAAGTACTTGTACTTTACCATTCAAAAGGATTTAAAGAGAATGTATTGGACAACTTCTGGAAGTCTTCTATTTGATGGTCCTTGGGATTTCTGCCTTTAGTAAAGCTGGTAAGGTTAACATAGTTGAAAATAAAGTTCACCCATGTTTTCCACATATGTTTCCTAGTGAGTCACTAAGACCACCTTCAGGCCTCTTTTCCAGAAGACCCACCCTGGCTTTGTTTGTTCCCAACTCCTTATCCCCTGAGCTGAGTTAGGTGTTTTCCTCAGTGTTCCCTGTGATTACCACGTGGTATTGTAAAGATCTCTGTATTTTGACTCAACTGCTAGACAGAGGCTTGGGACTAGTTTTCTAGCTTTTGTCCCTGGGGTTAGCACAGTGCCTGCTGCAAGGCAGGTGATCAATAAATGTCACATGACAGTAGCTGCATATCATGCCATTTCATGTGTACCATTATAAAGATCTACAGAAACAAAAGGAGAAACAACATTTTAACAACTATATGAAAAATCAATGTGTTCCCTTTTTTTTTTTTTAATTTTTTTTTGACAGGCAGAGTGGACAGTGAGAGAGAGAGAGAAAGGTCTTCCTTTGCCATTGGTTCACCCTCCAATGGCCGCTGCAGCCAGCGCTCCGCACTGATCCGAAGCCAGGAGCCAGGTGCTTCTCCTGGTCTCCCATGCAGGTGCAGGGCCCAAGCACTTGGGCCATCCTCCCCTGTACTCCCGGGCCACAGCAGAGAGCTGGCCTGGAAGAGGGGCAACTGGGACAGAATCCGGCGCCCCGACCAGGACTAGAACCCGGTGTGCCAGCGCCGTAGGCGGAGGATTAGCCCATTGAGCCGTGGCGCTGGCCAATGTGTTCCCTTTATTTAGAGAAGTATTTTTTTCTCAATAGCATTTGTTTATATAAAAGGTCCATTTAGCCTATCACTCAAGTAACCTGTTACTTTTTTTTTATTTTTACAATATCAAAAGGTATAAATAAGCTGCCTCCAACCTCCACTATTTCCTGGACCTCTAAAGTTACCATCATTATTTTTCTTTGAAAAGATACCCAGTAAATGAATATATCTGCAAATACGACATTTTTGTCACACAGAGATCATGATACTAGCAGATAGCAGATATCATTTGTGTACCTTCCTATTCCACCTAAATTTAGCGGAGTTTTCCGTATCAATACATGTAAGATTACTGCCCTTTATTTATTTATTTAGAACTTATTTATTTAAAAGGCAAAATGATGGAGAAAGAGATCTTCCACCCACTAGTTTACTCCCCAAATGCTGAGGCCAGGAGCCTGGAACTCCATTGTGGTATCCCATGTGGGTGACAGGAATTTGGGTCATCATCCATTGCCTTCCCAGGTATTAGCAGGATCAGAAGCGTAGTAGCTAGGACTCCAACTTGGGATTCAAGCACTCCAGTATGGGATGAGGCTGTCCCAAGCAGTGGCTTCACCCACTGAGCCACAGCACCTTATTTATTTTTTTAAAAGATTTATTTATTTTAAAGGCAGAGTTACAGAGAGGCAGAGGTAGAGGTCACCCATCCACTGGCTCACTCCCCAAGTGGCTGCAATGGCCAGAGCTGGGCCAATCCGAAACCAGGAGCCCAGAGCTTCCTCTGGATGTCCCACAAAGATGCAGGGGCCCAAGGACTTGGGCCATCTTCTGCTGCTTTCCCAGACCATGGCAGGGAGCTGGATCGGAAGTGGAGCAGCTGGGACTAAAATTGGCGCCCATATGGGATGCCGGCACTGCAGGTGTCTGCTTTACCTGCTATGCCACAGCACTGGCCCCAGCCTTCTCTTTATTTTAAAGTCCACAGTGAATTGATGTCCAATAGTTTATTTAGCAATTCTCTGTCAAAAGAGTTCAAGCTTTTTTCTAAAGATTTGTTTTGAAAGTTAGAGATCTTGCATTCTAGTTCAATCCCTGGATGGCTGACACTGCCAGTACTAGGCCAGGCCGCAGCCAGGAGCTTCACTGGGTCTCCTATGTGGACGTCAGGAGCCCAGATACTTGGACCATCTTCTGCCGCTTTCCCAGGCATATTAACAGGGAGCTGGATCAGAAGCAGAGCAACCAGTACATTAACTGGCACCCATATGGAATGTTGGTGTTACAGGCAGTGGCTTTACCTGATATGCCATTTTGCTGGTCCCAAGCTTTAAGACTGATTTATTTAGTTGAAAGAGTTATAGAGAGGGAGAGAGAGGTCTTCCATCCACTGATTCACTCCTCATATGGCTGCAACGGCTGGAGCTGGGCCGATCTGAAGCAGGAGCCAGGAGTTTCTCACAGGTCTCCCACGCAAGTGCAAGGACCCAAGGAGTTGGGCCATCTTTTGCTTTCCCAGGCCATTGGAAGTGGAGCAGCCGGGACTCGAACTGGCACCCATATGGGATGCTGGCACTATAGGCAGCAGCTTTACGTGTAATGCCATAGCACCGGCACCCCCACATGCATTTCTTAGAAGTGATACAGAGATCCTCCTGTACCCTTCACCTAGTTTCTCACTTTGGTAACATCTTGAAAAACTATAGTACTATGTCACAACCAAGATACTTAAATTGATATGGTCAAGAAACAGAATGTTTCCTGTCATCACAAGAATCTCTTGGGGTGCTGTGGTATAGTAGGTTAAGCCTCTGCTGGCAGTGCTGGCATCCCCTATGGGCACTGGTTCAAGTTCCAGCTGCTCTACTTCCCATCCAGCTCTCTGCTGATGCACCTGGGAAAGCAGTGGAAGATGGCCCAAGTAAATGCTAAGGCGCCTTCACCTTCCTGGGAGACCTGGAAGAAGCTCTTGGCATTTCCTGGCCCAGACCTGGCCATTGAGGCCATTTGGGGAGCAAACCAGTGGATGGACGATCTCTCCCTTTCCCTTTTTGTCTCTGTTTCTTGCAAATAAATAAATAAAATCTTTAAAAAAAAAAGTCTCATGCTTTTCTAAAAGTCACACCCTCTTCCCTCCTATCTCACAACACCCCACCCCCTGAATCTCAGCAACCACTAGTCTGTCATTCCAAGAATGTTATATAAATTGAATCATATAGTATGTGACATTTTAGGATTAACTCTTTCAGTCAGCATAATTCCCTGGAGATCCATCCAGGTTGTTGGGCATCACACTTTGATTCCACCATTTTGCTATTACAAACAGCACTGCAAAGGACCTCCTTGTAAATAAGTTAGATTTCTAGACCTTGGATTGTTAGGTTAAAGGATAGCTGCATGTTAAAAAATTTATATCACCTGATTGCTCTCCAAAAGACTGTTAATCATTTGTCAACCTGACCAATAGTACTTGAGAGTTTTTACTTCTTTCAATAGAGCAGCAAAAATTGATGAAAATCTAATTTGGTAACTGAAAAGCCTTAAACACAGTTCAAAAGGCTTGTGGGGAAAAAAAATTCAAAGTTTATTTTTGTGCAAGAAATTCTGAAATCTAGTGTGGTTTTTTCATATCCATACTTTTTTTTTTTTTAAGATTTATTTATTTAAAGGCAGAGTGACAGAGAGATCTTTTTTTTTTTTTTTTTTTTTTTTTTTTTGACAGGCAGAGTGGACAGTGAGAGAGAGAGACAGAGAGAAAGGTCTTCCTTTTGCCGTTGGTTCACCCTCCAATGGCCGCTGCGGCCGGCGCACCGCGCTCATCCGATGGCAGGAGCCAGGAGCCAGGTGCTTTTTCCTGGTCTCCCCATGGGGTGCAGGGCCCAAGCACCTGGGCCATCCTCCACTGCACTCCTGGGCCACCCTCCACTGCACTCCTGGGCCACAGCAGAGGGCTGGCCTGGAAGAGGGGCAACCGGGACAGAATCCGGTGCCCCGACCGGGACTAGAACCCGGTGTGCCGGCGCCGCAAGGCGGAGGATTAGCCTGTTGAGCCAAGGCGCCGGCCAGAAAAAGAGATCTTCTATCCCCAATGCCCACAGCAACTGAGCTAAGGAAGCCAAAGCCAGGAGGCAGGAACTCCATCCTGGTCTCCTGCATGGGTAGCAGAGATTGGAGTGCATGGGACATCACTGCTCACTGCTGCCCTCTCAGACACATTAGCAGGAAACTGGATTAGAAGTGGAGTAGCCAGAATTCAAATTAGCACTCCAATGTAAGATGTGTGCATCCGGCCAAACAGTGCTTTAACCTAATATGCCACCACACCCTCCCCCGTTACTTCCTAACCAAAAGCTTTGGGCATCCTGGAGGGATGTATGTGCCTTTGTGTGTGGAGTAAATAGTTTTAGTAAAGACTTTTTTTTTTTTTTCCTGGAAACATCTGTTAGGGCAAACTAGATTTCCTTCATTAAAAAATATTTTTAGAATGCATCCATTCCACTAAGAAATGCAATTGATCACATCATAGATGATTAACAATAAAGAACAGAGTTTTGTTTTAAATTATATGTCACTGTCTTTTTGCTCAACTTTTTCATTTTTATGCTCCACCCAAGAAAACTGTGTTTTAGGCACTTGTAACACTAATCTACAGATTATCTCTTATCTGAAATGCTTGGCACCCAAAGTCTTTGATTTCAGTGTTTTTAGGATTGTGGAATATTTGCGTAGACTTACCCTCTGAGGATCCCTAACCTCAAAATCCAAAATGCTCCAAAATCTAATATGTTGAGCCTAGTATCAGTGATCAAAAGAGTTTTGGATTAGGAATGCTCAACCTGTGTTGGAAAATCAGTGTTAAGTCTTTGCAGTATGAGGCTGCTTCTACAGATCAAACTGAATATTGTTCCTCTTGATTTAGGAGCTCAAGCTGCCCTCCTACAAGGGCCAGTCCCCTCAACTGAGTCTCAGACGGTATTTTGCTGACTTGATTGCTATTGTAAGCAATCGCTTCACACTCTGCCCTTCTGCCCGACACCTTGCTGTCTATTTGCTGGACCTGTTTATGGATCGCTACGACATCTCTATCCAGCAGCTACATCTAGTTGCTCTTTCCTGTCTACTTCTAGCAAGTAAGTATGAAAATTGACATGACTATAAATTTTCATTAGTTATATAATAATGCAAATTTATGTAGAACTCAGTGAAATATCACCAAATCTCATTCATTCCAGTTTACTATTATCAGGAAGTTTTTGTTGATAGTGCTTTTTGGCATAATAATTCTTAACTAGATATTAAAGAGTAGCTGTTGAGTCTTTGAGAAACAAGTAACTAAGCTCCACATCCTAAATATTCTGATAAAAATGCCTGGGTCACCCCAGATCTGTTCAGTCAGAATCTACATAAGAGGGCCTGAGAAATCTTTCATTTTTATTTAGAAATCCCAGAGGTGATTATGATGTTTCTTTCCAGTTGAGAACCACGGTCATAAAGCAGTGATTTTCAAGGAGCAACTTTGTCCCACAGGGGACACTTGGTATAGAGACAGTTCTGGTTGTTATAATCTAGCAGGATGCTATTAGCATTCAGTTCATGGGGGCCTGATATTCTGCTAAATATTCTAGAATAGCCAGGACAGTTCCCCATGACAGCATTTTCTGCCCAAAAATCAATGGAGCCGAAGTTGAGAAACAGTGTCTTAAAGATAGCATTGCTATTATACAAAGTTACTTCTAAAAGTTAATGGCAAATGGAATTAAGTTTATTTTAGTGTAAAAAAATTTTTTTACAATCCATGCATGGTTTTTCCTAATACACATTTTTCTACAAACCTTTTCAAGACCCTCCATATATGTAAATCTCTAAATTTTTTACACCAACATAAATTTAATTTAATTTTCCACATTTTAAAGTGCCTGCATATTGTTAGAATGCTATTTACTAATGAATTAGCTTACTGAACTAAATGTTCATGTGCAAGTGCTACAGATTTATGAAAACCTTTGCTTATGCAGTAGATCGACTGTGTAGCAGACTTTAAGACAGACTGATACAGCCCTGTTTGTTACCCATACAGAATGTACTGTACTGGGCTTTTTGACACCCCTCTGTTTTCATATCTTCCTGTACCTCATTTTATTGCTTGTTAGTACCCTCACTAAAGAGAAAATATAAGTAAAGGAATTGAAATCGGGTTTTTCTTCTTTTAGTAATGTGAAAAGATTGGTACTGAAATAGAATCAATAATGTGTTTTTATTTTATCCATGTCATTATAATAGAAATTTAAGCCCTATTTTAAAGTAGTATATGGATATATTAACAGGTTTTACCTCTTTGCCACACTCCAGTAGAGGGTTTGGGAATCCAATAAGCATGCTGTCTAAGGGACATTTACCTCATGCCACCAGAGTTCTTCTAGAACACCCTTGTATTTTCATTGCTAATAAATGTAAAACTGAATGCAGTCTTATGTGGTATCATTTCTGGTACTAATTTCCTCAGATTTTAGTTTATTTTATTCTTCCTTTGATCTGATGACACCTACTTATTTTGTCCCTCTGAATGTCTTTTTTAAGTTATTTTAGATACCTTGTAGAACCAGAAAGCATGTTTAAAAAAAAAAATAGTCCCAGTGATGACTTACCACGGCCTGTGAATTCAGGTAGAAGCTGCTTAATGTAGCATTTAGAACCTTTCGCTTGGACCTAGCCACCTTTCTGATCTCATTATCCAACCCCAATCCCTGTGTACCCTGAGCTGAATTATTAGAATACTACCTAATTCCTGAATATCTATATTTCCCCTTTAATCTGTTATTCTCTAAGATCCAGGCATATTGCATGACCCTACCCTCCTGAAGCCAGTACATTTACGATTGATTTTTAAACTTTCATGCTTATAAGTAATCACATGAACAACACTTTGGGGTTTAATAGTTAGCATAAGATTGGAAAAACCTCTTGACAGGTCAGATGTGTGAGAGATGAATCCATAAATGAAATGGCTTTTTGTTATTCTATGGAATGTTAGTTTATTATAAGATCAGTTTATAGAGAGAAACCAGCCATCAAATATGTAAATTAGATTATTATAAAAATTGGTATCATTAATGGAAAATAACTTTGTATGCTGTGGCTATTGCTGTCAATACTAAGTCCCATCTGCTCAATACCTGCAATTGTTGTTGTTGTTGTTGTTGTTAAAGATTTATTTATCTGAGAGGCAGAGTTACATATAGAGAGAGGGAGAGACAAAGAGAGGTCTTCCATCTGCTAGTTCACTCTCCAGATGGCCACAGCAGCCATAGCTGGTTTGATCCAAAGCCAGGAGCCAGAAGCTTCTTCCAAGTCTCCAATATGGGTGCAGGGGCCCAAATGCTTGGGCCATCTTCCACTGCTTTCCCAGGCCATTAGCAGGGAGCTGGATTAGAAGTGGAGCAGGTGGTCGGGCCGCGGCTCAATAGGCTAATCCTCCACCTGCGGCACCGGCACACCGGGTTCTAGTCCCAGTTGGGGCGCTGGATTCTGTCTCGCTTGCCCCTCTTCCAGGCCAGCTCTCTGCTGTGGCCCGGGAGTGCAGTGGAGGATGGCCCAAGTGGTTGGGCCTTGCACCCCATGGGAGACCAAGAGAAGAACATGGCTCCTGGCTTCGGATCAGCACGGTGTGCCGGCCACGGCGGACATTGGAGGGTGAACCAACAGCAAAGGAAGACCTTTCTCTCTCTCTGTCTCT
This sequence comes from Sylvilagus floridanus, assembly GCA_949820135.1. Lineage (NCBI taxonomy): Eukaryota > Metazoa > Chordata > Mammalia > Lagomorpha > Leporidae > Sylvilagus > Sylvilagus floridanus. Next base: position 48,736,404 of record OX463235.1, read on the forward strand.
CTCTCTCTCACTGTCCACTCTGTCAAAACAAAACAAAAAAGAAGTGGAGCAGGTGGGATTTAAACTGGTGCATATATGGGATGCTGGTGTCACAGGCAGAGGCTTAACCTACTATTCCACAGCACTGGCCCTGCACACCTGCAATTTTTAAAAGTGTGGTATGAACCAAGTGGGAGACTTATCTGGGAACTGTGAAGTAATGAACAATGAATAGTCAGTTCATAGACTGACAGATTTGTAATCAAAGTTTACTTACTAATAACCTAAATGAGTTAGGGTTACTAAACAAGATATTTGTAAATTATCTGTTACCACCAAAGTTTACTAAGAGCTGTAGTTAAATAACAAGAATTTTGGCCACCTGTATGCTTGGCATTGGTACTGAGTTCCAACAATTTTCACAATTTTGAAGAATATTTGTCTATCATCTCAGGTTGACTTGAATGGAGTTTTCAATTGTTCTTATTCTCAAACTTATATATTATTATTTATTCAAGGTCATGACCAATTTTACTGACTGCTAAGTGGTTTAATCTATAATATGTAGTAATTTTCGGTACATTTTCCAGGCTTTAGAATCTGTATTTGCTGAGGTTCAAATATAAATTGTATAAGTCACCTATTACTGAGAGAATCAGATGCCTTTTCCCTTTGTTGGCTTCTAACCCCCTTTCCCTGAGAGAGAACTGCTTTTGTCTTCTGCCTTTTTTTCCAATGGAGAATGGGAATGTGTGTGAAATAGTCTCAGCCTGTCCCACCTAGGCAGCACTCCAGGTAGTTTCAGCTCTTGGCCCTACACTGATGTCAACAATCTTAGCAGCCATCACTCCTCTCTCTCTCTCTGTAACTTTACACAAAAAGAGAACTGATAGCCTGTTTTTAGTATGTGCTATTTTAAATTTCTGGAGTTAATTCTAGTGTTTCTTATATTCTTTTTATATTTGGATACCAAATGGCAGCTCTCTTGTTATCATAAATGTTAATAAGCAATGCTTCTCTCCTAGAATAATTAAACTGCATGTGTATCCCTCTCCCAGCTACTCCCTGCTTTGGGATAGGGGTCCTTTATATAAAAGGGAAAAACAGCTTACAAAACTAGATGACAGTTGAATACCAGTTATGAAATAGGTTGGAGGCTGCACGTACTTGGGTCAAAGATGAAGCACAGTTTGTAAGTCCTAGGTAATGCTTACCCAGCTGCTGGAGTCTATACTATTAAAAGACAATAAAAAAGGGCCTCTTGAGTCTCTAGAGAGTAGCATGTAGAACAATGACTAGAGTGATGGATTTCCTGGATTTGGAGTCATCAACAATATGAATTTCAACAACTCTTGAATCTCAGGTTTTCTCTCTACGTACACAATAGAAATAAAGACACTTAAAAAGCTTATAGGAGGAGCTGACATTAACACAGCAGGTTAATTCACTTGCCTGAGATGCATGCATCCCATGTGAGCACTCGTTTAAGTCTCTGCTGTTCTACTTCCAGTCCAGCTCCCTGCTAATGTGCTTAGGAAAGCAGTGGAGGATGGTCCAAGTGCTTGGGCCCCTGCCACCCATATGGAGACCCAGATCAAGTTCCTGGTTCTTGCTTTCAGCTTGGCCCAGCCCCAGCCATCGTAGCCTTTTGGGGAGTGAACCAGCAGATGGAAGCTCGCCCTCTGTCTCTCTCCCACTCTCTGTGTAACTGACTTCAAATAAATTTTTTTTAGTAAATAAATAAAGCACATTGGAAACTGAAACACAAACAGTTCAGCATCATAAGCATTCATTCTCCTGTAAGTTTCTCTATAGTCTTTATCCTGGCTCCCTATCCCTAAAGCTTCTGGCCTATTTTTTTTTTTTTTTAATTATTTATTTGAAAGGCAGAATTCCAGAGAGGCAGAAAATGAGGTCTTCCTTCCACTGGTTCACTCCCCAGATGGCTGCAATGGCCAGGGCTGCACTGATCCGGAGCCAGGAGCTTCCTCCAGGAGGGTACAGGGGCCCAAGGACTTCATCCATCTTCTACTGCTTTCTCAGGCCATAGCAGAGAGCTGGATCAGAAGCGGAGCAACTGGGACTTGAACCAGCACCCATATGGGATGCCGGAACTGCAGGTGATGGCTTTACTCGCTACGCCACAGCGCCGGTCCCTGCTTCTGTCCTATTCTAAAAAACTCTTTTGTCCTGGGAATGTCTCATGTTCTAACTCTTTCACATGTGTATACTGGTTTCCCTTGGCGGCTGTAACTACCATTAAATTTATGGGAAGTATGGAAGCAATCTTGGAAATGAGTATCAGGTTAGCAAAGCTTTTTACTGTTTTCTAATAGTTGAAAAATTATGTCTCATGGCTTGAGTTATATCTCAACTTTTAATGAGCTTAGATTGATGTTTTCTATGAATTACCCTTTCCTGTTCTTTACTCATTTTCCTATTAGATTCATGGTCTTACTAACTTGTGAGGATTCCTGGTGTCTATTAAGGATGATGACTTCCCCATTTAATAATAAAAGAATAGAATATGGGTTGGCAGAGCACACACTGACATCTGATCTATATCCTTCTCAGTACAGAAATCTTCTGCAGCACATATTTACCATTTACATGTGGCTTTGAGACTGTGTTGGTTTCCACGGCTGATCTCCTATAAATCTAGTGCTTTGTTTCTGTGGCCTCTAATTCTTTACTTTCTGGGAAGCAGATATGGACTTCCTGTGCTCTTACTTCCTGTTTGGGGCCTTTATCAATATAATCACATGGTTCCTGGAATTTCCTTTCAAGTGAAGAACTGATCTTTGTGGTCTGTGTATGGTATTGTGGCTAAGTACATTGAAAATATATACACATAGCATTCAAGACAACTAAAAACATAGCTAAGAATGCAGGTATTCATTGTTACTATCAAACTTTGAAATCCTTTTATATCCATGTATCCATGCATGAAAAAGTTCCCAAAAACTTGGGTTAAAATTGCAAGTGTAGTTATTTATGCAGTATGAGGTTGTTTATAACTTTGCAAACTAGATGCAAAGTCTTACACATTTATAATAGCCAAATACGTTATAAATATAAAAGTCTCATAGATACTTAATAATACAGAAGTCTGTTGATTTGGTAGTTACAGCCATGTGGCTTGGTGCAGTAGTTTGGTCTGAAGTACAGATTTGGGAATTCAACTGTACACCTTCCTTTTGGCTTTTTTCCCCTTTAAATGAAATCCCCAATGTCACTACCTTGGTTTCATGAACTATGAAATATATCTTATACAATTACAATTGTATTTTACAATTGTATTATACAGTTGTATTTTTGCTGTTCAAATTTTCAAGGAGAGAATATGAAACATTCTTGATCTTTGGATTCTGGTGTATTAATTTCTTAAAAGGAATGTCAATCATGATATAAATAAACTTGTTAATTTTTATAATATTTCTTTGAAGTATATTGCCAGTATTACTGCTGCTATACAAACAGCAGGGTGCTTTGAAAATATTAATGACTCATCCAGAGGGATTGAACTATTCTCAGGTCATTCTTCTGAAGAATTTCACTTCATTATACTAAGAACAGTGGATTCCTCTCCTATATTTTTATTCAATGGTAATGCTAGATAACCATGTGATAAAGACCACTTTAGTACTTTCAACCACACCAAGTATATGCTTTTGGCAAAACTTGTAAAATTCACCTTTATGTGATTTGCATTAAGAAGGACTATCTCAATTCTCTTTTAGATTTACTTACTTATTTATATTTGAAAGACAGAGTTACAGAGGAGCAGAGGCAGAGAGAGAGGGAGAAAGAGAAAAGTTTTCCATTCGCTGGTTCACTCCCCAAATGGCCACAAACACTGGAGCTGGGCCAATGAGGGGTCAGGAGCCAGGAGTTTCTTCTGGGTCTCCGATGTGGGTTCAGGGGCCCAAGGATCTGGGCCATCTTCTACTGCTTTCCCAGGCCATAGCAGAGAGCTGAATTGGGTGGAGCAGCCAGGACTAACCAGTGCCCATATGGGCAGGCGCCGGTCCCTAGGTTCTTTTTTTTTTTTTTTTTTTTTTTTTTTTTTTTTTTTTTTTTTTTGACAGGCAGAGTGGACAGTGAAAGAGAGAGACAGAGAGAAAGGTCTTCCTTTGCCGTTGGTTCACCCTCCAATGGCTGCCACAGCCGGCGTGCTGCGGCCAGTGCACCACACTGATCCAATGGCAGGAGCCAGGTGTTTCTCCTGGTCTCCCATGGGGTGCAGGGCCCAAGCACTTGGGCCATCCTCCACTGCACTCCCTGGCCACAGCAGAGAGCTGGCCTGGAAGAGGGGCAACAGGGACAGAATCCAGCACCCCAACCGGGACTAGAACCCAGTGAGCCACGGTGCCAGCCCCTAGATTCTTAAAAGTCTGAATTATATATATGTTTTGTTTCAACTCATACTTGCAGCCATATATTTACAACATAGTTGAGATCTAAAGTTCAAAATCTCTCTTGAGTAGGAAGAACTGACACCCCTCTTCCTCTGCCTTCCTCTCCACCTTGTCCCTTGTCCCTCACCCTACTCCCTCCTGTCTCTCTCCTGCTTCTTTAGGCTTAGTTTCTTCTCGAGACATGAATGCAGAATCTCTTGGCATCAGAGACCAAAACCTCTTACACATTCTTTCCCTCCAACCCCAAGGCAGGTCGTCATGATCAAGCTTCCACTGGCTCTAGCTCTGCTGCCCATACAGGGAGCATCTGGGCTCAGTATCCTGGCCACTTTCATGGGTCGTAGCAGCTTTCACATGTGGTACAAACTCATCCCTTCTGGAAGAGAAATCTCACAGGAAAACTCTTCTGGTTTCTTCTGCTGGGGCAGACTTTGGCTCTTCTCCAAAAAATGTTTTTAAATGGGAGCCAATCTTGTGGCATAAACGGGTAAGGCTGTTGCTTGTAATGCCAGCATCCCACAGGGTGCTGGTTTCTGTCCCAGCTACTCCACTCTCAATTCAGCTCCCAGCTAATGGCCTGGGAAAAGCAGAAGAAGATGGCCCAAGTGCTTGGGCTCCTTTTATCCATGTGGGAGGCCTGGAAGAAGCTCCTGGCTCATGGCTTTGGCTTGGCCTAGCCCTGGCAGTTGCAGCCATATGGGGAGTGAACCAGCAGATGGAGAGCTCTCTATCTCTTCATCTCTCTCTGTAACTGTGACTTTCAAATGTGCAAATAAATCATTAAAAAGTTTTTAAATGGATAAAAAGATTTCTGAGAAAACAAAATACACTGAAATATATCAAAGTCCTTTAAAAATTTTTATGTATATGCTTATTTAGTAACAGTCTGGCAAAAATTTTGAATAAGAATGAATATAAAATTTATTGTGTGAAATCTATAACTGTAATATGAGTGTTGTGAACCTCAATGTAAATTAGAACAAAATACTGGGAATTAGAAGGCTTTAGTTTTAATTTCCCTTCTGTGGACCACCACTGAACAAAAACCCAAAGAAACTTGAAAACTCTGCTTCTATTGCTGACATTTGGAAAATCACAATGGTATTTCATAAAGTATCTCTCCCTCCTTTTTTCTCCCTTTTTTTAACAGTCTTAACTAGATTTTTGTTTTGAATGGAGTGTTTTGTGAAATGGTAACACTTGTGTTGTACATTCAACCCAGTTCTCACCCCTCAATTTCTTTCAGAAATTGAGATTATGCTGGAAATATGCAAAATGAAACACTTAAAACTTAGAAGTATGTTTTATCTCTGTATACCTATGACCTTAAATTCTTTAAACCCACTTCTACTCTAAAATAATGTATTTTCTCCCCCACCCACCTGCTGAAATTTCCTGAAAACATTCAGCTAGTGAGATCTGAATGAGTTTTTAATTAATTAATTTAAAATGTTAAGTGTTGATGTGTTCCAAGCATATTTTTTTTTTTCAGGAGAAAGTGAAAGTTTGGGCACAGTAGTACTGGGAAAGAAAACATAATGCAAATATGAGAACCATAGAGAGTTCTGGCACAATTGTGTCTATGTGAGGTAGGGGAAAGAGTATTTTTAGCTCTAAATGCTGGAAGACAGTCTGTCCCATTTAACTGACTCATCCTATACTGATCACTTGCCTAACGTTTTCTCTCCTCTTCCCGTTTCTTATAAGGTAAATTTGAAGAAAAAGAAGATAGTGTGCCTAAGCTAGAACAGCTCAACAGCCTGGGTTGTATGACTAACATGAATCTAGTATTAACAAAACAAAATCTGCTACATATGGAACTATTACTGTTAGAAACCTTTCAGTGGAACCTCTGCCTTCCAACAGCTGCTCATTTCATCGAGTATTATCTTTCCGAAGCAGTACACGAAACAGATCTTCATGATGGCTGGCCAATGATTTGCTTGGAAAAAACTAAACTTTACATGGCCAAATATGCAGATTACTTCCTAGAAGTATCTTTGCAAGGTAAGATGTTGTGAATGCCAGTAAGTGACTTGTGTACCTATGACTTGTATATTCTATTTTCTTAAGTTCATTTTTGATGTCTCCACAGATTATGCCTTTCTAAATTATGCACCTTCTTTAGTAGCTGCTGCGTGTGTGGCTTCTTCAAGGATCATACTTCGTCTTTCTCCAACATGGCCTACACGACTGCATCGTCTTACTGCTTACTCCTGGGACTTCTTAGTGCAGTGTATTGAGCGGCTGTTGATGTAAGCCTTTTTGTTCTGGTGTTTCTAATTTCACATTAATATTTTTCTTCATGTATAAGGTGCCTTAAAAATAACTTCTCAGAGACACAGAGGTTTTTTTTTTTTTTTAATTTTCTTGACAGGTAGAGTTATAGACAGTGAGAAAGAGGGACAGAGAGAAAGGTCTTCCTTCCATTGGTTCACTCCCCAAATGGCCACTATGGCCGGCGCTGCACCGATCTGAAGCCAGGAGCCAGGTGCCTCTTCCCGGTCTCCCATGCAGGTGCAGGGCCCAAGCACTTGGGCCATTCTCCACTGCCTTCCCGGGCCACAGCAGAGAGCTGGACTGGAAGAGGAGCAGCCGGGACTAGAACCCGGCGCCCATATGGGATGCCGGCGCCACAGGCAGAGTATTAACCTAGTGAGCCATGGTGCCGGTGGCACAGAGCTTTTAGGATACTTGCTCCTGGCAGCTTCTTGCTACCATGAGTACCCCCCTGCAGTGGGCAGTACTTGATAGATGGGATGCCCCTTTTGGTTTTTAAAGCTAGCTAGAAGTTGTCATTGCTAATATGATCTAGGTACATGATAAGGAAAGGATCTGCTCATGTGTAAATCCATAACTCTAAGATTTATCCAGGCAGTTCTTGCCCCCATTTCTACATCTTTGAATTTTGAGGGTCACAAGGATGTTACCAAAATGGGAGCCACACTTAAGTGTTTATTGTGGATATTTTTTCCAAGACAGAAAGGGCCCTCAAAGCTACTGGCAGGTTCACATGAAGGGAAATAGCCTTAGAAGGATACAAGTGAGGTCCTGCTCTTGCTGGGATTATTGTGTACTGACTGCTACCTAGGTAGTGCTGGCAGTTTATGAAATCAGCTGTTGACAAATTGGGGTGGGACTTCTTGCAAATTCTTCACAAGTAACATTATTAATACTTTCTCTCCCATGTTTCAGTGCTCACGATAATGATGTGAAAGAAGCAAACAAACAGAGAGGACAGGCAGGACCTCAGTCAGCACAGCTAAGTGTGTTCCAAACAGCCTCCCAGCCCACACGGCCAGGTCACTTTCAGCAACCCCAGTATCTCCATCAGACACATCAGACCTCTCTGCAGTATCGCCATCCTGTATCAGAACAACCAAGCTGTCAGCAGATTGTGTCTACCACACACACCTCATCTTACACACTACAGACCTGTCCTTCTGGCTTCCAAACTAGTGTTCATGGCCTTGGGCATGTGCAGACCGGTGTTGGGATGTCACTGGCAATACCAGTAGAAGTTAAGCCTTGTCTGACTGTTTCTTATAACCGGAGTTATCAGATAAATGAACATTACTCTTGTATTACTCCATGCTTTGAGAGGTGATTATGTGCAAAATTAGTAACTGGCCCAGGCTATTTTGTGTCTTGAAGCTCTAGGGCAAGTTTTTTGTAAACACTTGTTCAAGGAAAGGGAGCCCAGTGACACCAGAACTCTTCAGGTACCAGCACAAGTGAATACCCCTTCAGTGCACCTGAACACCTGGGAGGACCGAGCAAACACTGCAGCAGTTTAACACAGTGTGTCAAATCCTGTTACAACCAATCCCTGCGTGACAGAAATGTTCAACCCCTGGCTGATGGTCCAGATATTTCAAAAATATCCAATACGACAAAATCTGGACAGGTTATAATGTACTCTTTTGAGATTTGACCTGTGGTGGGCTCTGGGCCTAAAGTTGGTTTATATGTCAAAGATTAATGTTTATCTGTGGACTTGCCAAACACTCTTTTATGAAGGAAAGTTACAGTATTAATTTTTGAAGGTATCTTTTTTCTTTATTATTCTACAGTTTTGAGTTTAAAGTTGATCTACAAATGAATTTTTGACTAAAGTCACTGAATTGTTACACTGTACCAACCTGTGGAGTAAAAGAAAATGATTTTTTAGGTGATTCTATAGAATGTCCTATCATAAATGTAAAGGTATCTGGATTTATGTGCTAAAATTAAGGGTGGAGTAGATCTCTTTAAAATCATGGTCATAATTTTTTGTTTTTGTTTTTTTTTCCCTAAGTGATCAACCTCAAATCTTTAGAATGAAAACACATTTAACTCAGGGAATTGGTACTACTTGGAAACACTTAACTGTAATGCAACATGCTTTGGAAATGTTATCATATGAACTACCGTTATAACAGATTAAAATACTATTAAGATGTGTTTTCAAATGAGAACATAACATTGTGGCACAGAATGGATGAAGTGGTGATTCCTATGATTCATAATACATATATATTTTGCATTTCTTGGTGCAATTAATGATTTACACTCAGATTTGATATTATTCTAAAGGAAAGGTTTTTCAAGGGAAGGCCTATCTGTAAAAATACCATTACTATAATAAAGCTCCATAGGCTGAGTTTGAAGTGCAGTATGGCCAGCGTGGTTCTCAGGTTGTGCTACAGCAGCACTTTGTTATGTGAAATACAGGTTTCATAAGCAGCCCTTGAATCCAGCTAGTCAGTCTGAACAGGCAGGGATACTGATTACAAAATTTTAGTACCTGCTTTCACCAGATTATCCCCCACAACTGCCCTGGGACATTTCACTGTACTGGTAATGAGTGAAAACGACATAGTAATCACGATAGCAAGGGCAGTTTGCCTGTAAAGCATTTTGGAGGAATAAACTTAAAAAGAAAATCATAGTAATAACTGAAACTATACATTGTGCTCTTATCTGTGGGACAAGAGATTTGGTGGAGGGAAGCTTTCTGGTTTAAAAATTAGTAAGGTGTGTCTCTGTTTTTTTAAAGATAGCACTTGAATAGAAGGGAATCTGCATGGCAGGGATGTGACTGCCACAAGGTGCATTGAAGATAAACTTCTTAAAAGATGAGTGGGTATGCAGCAGGAGTCTCAGTAATCAAGCCAATGGCCTTTGTTAGGAAGGGACTGATCCACATGGCTCCAGTGGATGAATGTGGGTGAGTGGCTTCTGCCAGCATGAATCTTAGAGAAATGTTCTTTTCTGTAAAGGAAAATAACTTATATTTAGAGTATATAGAGCATAATGCGGATTTATTAGTCTGGTAGATAAATTTAAAAAAAAACACTCAGGTAAGAACACACATGACAGTTTTCAAGCATGGAAATTGTTTTTTGAAAGAATCATCACTTTTGCTCTTTAAAAGAAAGCTGCTAATTGGATTTTGGTAGTTCTTACCTTAAGAAAACTTGAATTAGGAAAAGTGGGTTCAAGAGAGAATATATCTTTAACATTCACATTCAGAACCCAGCAACCTGGAGTCCGGATTTTCAGTATTTTAACTACCTCAGTAATACTATGAATGTAAAATATTAGGATAGCGATCCTAACTTGAACCAACAACCAGTGCCTGTGGTAATTTAATGTCTTGTCAAATGCTTTTATTGATTGGTTTATATGTCATTCTTGTTATAGAAGAATATGCCTTTTTAAAAAGTTTATTAACACGTTCCCAATTTATATTTAAAAACTAAAGAACACTGGATTAATCTTTGTTGGGGGGAGTAGAATAAACGAATTGATTACTCTTGCTGCATACCCGCAGTGGGGTAGGGTGGTTGCACAACCAGAACTATTTTTAAAACATTTAGTTTTCATTATAAATACAGGTCACAGTTGCTAGCTTTGGGGGAGAGGGGAGGTGTTGTATAGGTTTTCTTTAATTTATTGATTAGCCTTTAAAGCTGGGTGGTTTTTTTTATTTTGTTTTTGGTTGAGATTACCGGACCATCATTAAGTGTGTACTGTGAAGGTATTAATGATATGTATAAAGGGCTTTACCAAAGTCCATTAAATAAACACTACTCAAGTACAGACTGCAAACCAAAATGTATCTGTTATGACATGAATTTCAAATAGCAAATATGGTGCTAAGTTCTACACCAATGGAATATTAGATGAGTGCTATGCACTTAATTTTAAAATAAAACTAGTTTTCAGTAAAAAGACTTTGGTGTTTTTGTTTTAAATAAGATTTGTAATCTGCAGTTTCATTCATTGTCAGTCAGACACAGAATTGTGGTTGTATTTCCTAAGCTATCCAGCTGTAGAATGTTACCTAAAATGGTGGGAAACATCTGTACATTCATTATGTCTTCCATATGGAACACTGAAGTCCCCGAAAGTATACTAGACACCACTGTTACCTTTTGAGCTTAAAATCAGTTTAACTATGGACTCAGATTTATTCAGGAACCTGGTCTGATTTCTAAGAAGTAAGGACACAAAATGGAAAGGAACAGGGTTAACAGTGATGATGGTCCCTTCATTAACAATTTAAATTCACTAAGAAATCCTTTTGTGTCCCCAAATTTTCATCTGAGAAACAGAGATCTTCCATCTACTCATTCATTCTCCAAATGTCCGCAACAGCTGAAGACAGTACCTTGAAACTTAATCTAGTCTCCCACACGGTGTCAGAAACCAGAGGCTTAAGTCACTGTTATTTGTTACCTCCCATGGTACACATTTGCAGGAAGCTGGAATTGAAAGCAAAACTGGGACTTGAACCCAGGTACTCTGATATAGGATGCAGGCATCTCAGGTGGCATTTTTTTTTTTTTTTTTTGACAGAGTTATAGACAGAGACGGAGAAAGGTCTTCCTTCTGTTGGTTAAGTCCCCTAATGGCCACAATGGCTGGCGCTGCACTGATCCAAAGCCACGCGCCCGGTGCTTCTTCCTGATCTCCCATGTGGGTGCAGGGACCCAAGCACTTGGGCCATCCTCCACTGCCTCCCGGGCCACAGCAGAGAGACTGGAAGAGGAGCGACCGGGACGAGTACCCGGGGTGCCGGTGCTGGTGCCGCAGGAGGAGGATTAGCCAAGCGAACCACGGCGCCGGCCAGTGGCATCTTAACCACTGTGCCAAACGACTGCCTTCCCAAAAATCATTTCTGAAATTAGTCCTATAACTACTGTGCTGTTACTTGCTGTGGCAGAGAGGTAGGGTTTAAAACAGCCCTCAGGACTGTTAATATACAGTGTTCTTGAGGAGTGAATTTAAGATAATGAGCATTCTAAATCAAGGCAGGTAGCTTTGCACTTTGCAAAGCCCAAAAGACCAGTATACAATCAACTGCTCAGGAACATGGTTTTAAAAAAAAAAAAAAGCTTCCCTAACCTCAAGCAGCTTGTCTCCACCTTGTGAGGTACGGCTAGCACTCCTGAAACAATTAGAATGGTGTAGCTTAGTACACTGTTTAATATTATGTTAGTTTAGGAATCACTCAACATCCTTTTTTTTTTTTTTTTTTGACAGGCAGGTTAGAGAGAAAGGTCTTCCTTTTCCGTTGGTTCACCCCTCAAATGGCTGCTACTGCCAGCGCGCTGCTCTGATCTGAAGCCAGGAGCCAGATGCCCCCTCCTGGTCTCCCATGCCATGTGGTTGCAGGGCCCAAGCACTTGGGCCATCCTCCACTGCACTCCCTGGCCACAGCAGAGAGCTGGACTGGAAGAGGAGCAACCGGGACAGAACCAGCACCCCAACTGGGACTAGAACCCAGAGTGCCAGCACCATAGGTGGAGGATTAACCTAGTGAGCCGCAGCACTGGCCTCAACATCCATTTATACATCTGTTAGATTTTTTTTAAAGTTAACTTGTAACCCACTGACAGCCTGCAGATCATGCTGAGGCTCCCTGTGGAAAGAATACCTGCTGCTAGCTTACCCTTACCTCACTATCTTCTCTTTGCTCCCCAGACACACTCTGCCTACCAGGTAAGCATTGCCACCCTAGGATGAAGTTCTTAATCTGGAATCCATGAACTCCTGACAGGGTATGCAACTTAAATATACAAGTTTTCCTCTGTTCATAAGATTCTGATAGTTACCCTGTGGGATCTGTGTTTAAAATGGTAAGGGGCAAGGGAGTGGGCATTTGGTGCAGTGATGAGGACACTGCTTGGGATGCCTGCATCTCATGTGAGGGTGCCTGGGTTAGAGACATCTAGCTTCCCCTCTTACTGATAGCTCATATTGCTATAGTAACAGTTGTCACAAAGAACCAATGCTGATACATTGTTAGCAGAAGTCCATACTTTCTTCATGTTTCTTTAGTCGTCTTCCATCCCAGGTTCCTATCCAGTATATCATTACATTTAGTGGTTAGGTATTCTTAGGCAATTCTGATTTATGAGTTTCAGACTTCCTTGTTTGTGATGACACTGATAATCCTGAGGTTCGTTGGTCAGGTACTTCACAGACTAAACATGTTTCCTGAGGGCAGAGATTGTGTCTTACTCATCTCACACCCCTTTGTGTGAACAGGGAGCCACAGGCTCTTGGAACTTCAAATAAATAAAAATTAACACAGTCCAAAAATAAGCTGTGGCTATTAAACAAATGCAGTCTTGGGCTGATTTAGAAACATATTCTGAGCACAAGAAGGCACAGTCCCATCAGATTCAGTACTAATTAGAATGTATCTTGAAAATCTTGTGTGTACAGCTTCAATTAGAGTAGTGATAAACCCAAGTATGGCCACAAGCTGGTGATGCATCCAGAAATCACTGTGTGTGGGAAACAACTGAAAGAACTGGTGGTGCCAGCGCTGTGGCGTAGAGAGTAAAGCCACCACCTGCAATGCCAGCATCCCTTATGGGCACCAGTTCGAGTCCCAGCTGCTCCACTTCCGATCCATCTCTCTGGTATGGCCTGAGAAAGCAGTAGAAGATGGCCCAAGTCCTTGGACCCTTGCACTCGCATGGGAGACCCAGAGGAAGCTCCTGGCTCCTGGCTTCCAATTGTGCAGCTCTGGCTGTTGCAGCCATCTGGGGAGTGAACCAGATGGAAGACACACTCTCTCTCTCTCTCTCTCTCTCTCTCTCTGTAACTCTACCTTTCAAATAAATATATAATAAATCTTTACCAAAAAAAAAAAAAAAGGAAGGAAAGGTGAGGTTTTCATCTGGAGGAGATTAAGAGAAGGTGAAACACCTATTTTCCTAAATATGCAAAGATGTCATAAACTACTTCAAAGGGCAGAATTAGGTCTATGGTCAAATATTTTTCACAAGGCTGGTGCTATGGTGCAGCAGCAGGTTAAAGCCCTAGCCTGCTGCGCCAGCATCCAATATGGGCACCTGTTCAAGTCCTGGCTGCTCCACTTCTGTCTCTGTCTCTCTCTACCTCTACCTCTCTGTGTAACTTTCAAATAAATAATTAAAGAAAAAAATTTTCACATTCAGTGAATGAATATAAGCCAGAATGTTAAGCCAGAGTAATGCTTTAAGCATTCTGGAGTTCCTGTCACCATAGGCCCCTGACTTAGACCAGAAATGGGATGGAAGTGATCACTGGATGTGGTGTAAATCAGAGGGGATGACTTCTAAGGTATCTTCCATTTCCCAAGAGTTTCTGTGGCACTAAAGGGTTTCTGGAGAGTTCTTTTTCGTTATAAAAAATCTTATTCCTTCCTTTTGCTTTCTTTCAGTTTAGTTTGGTTGTTTGTATGATTTATTTATTTATTTAATTGAAAGGCAGATTTACAGAAAAGAGGCAGATCTTCCACCTGCTGGTTTATACTCCAGATGGCTGCAACAGCCAGCCGGGGTGGGGCCAAGCTGAAGCCATGAACCCTGAACTCCCTTTGGATGTCCTACGAGGGAGAGAGTCCAAGCACTTGAGTCATCTTCCGCGGCTTTCCCAGGCACATTAGCAGGGAGCTGGACTGGACTTCACAAACAGCACCCATATGGAATGCCTGTGGTAGTTTAGACCACTGTGCCTGGTCCCTCTTGTAAGGCTTCAAGGCTCTGTGACTTTAGCTGGGTGTTGAAGAGAAAAGCTTCGGCTGGACCAGAGCAGTTTGCAGGTGAGTGCCATCACCTGCAGTGACAGCACAGAGCAGCCTGCACCAGCCTGGCTGAACACTTTCCCTCCTACGCTCAGCTCGACTGCTGGACAGTGAGGACAAACTCACTGAGACTTTGTGGAGGAAATAAGGTTGAGTGATTGAGATGAAGCTGGGTTATGGAGTTTTGAAAGCCAGAAGAGAATACAGACTTCGTGGAGGTCCGAGAGATCTCTGAGGATTGATGATATCATACAGGTGAGTTTAGGAATGATCGACAGTGTGCAAGGTAGGTTAGTGAAAGGAGACGGGAGCCAGGAAGCTTTCTGAAATAATGACAAATGAGGTAATGGAGGAATATGGATATTTAATAGTATAAAAGTAAGCACCAAGATAATAGAGCTGATAAAACTGGGTGATAGAATAAAGGGAAGGAAATATACTAATTATAGTGTGTTACTTATAAAAATAAATAACAGGAGTTAGTGTCGTGGCACAGCTGGTTAAGCCACACCCTATGACATTGGCATCCCATTTGAACACTGCTTCAAGTCCCAGCTGCTCCTCTTCCAATCCCTGACTGTTACGACCATTTGGAGAATGAACCAGCAGATGGAAGATCTCTTTCTCTCATCTCTCCCTCTCTCGTAACTCTTTCAGATAAATAAATCTCTTTTTCAAAAGTGAATTAAAAATATAACACTAAATAGAAAACCAAGGATATTATGTAATCAGGTATTACAAAGGCAATGATAGGAACAAAAATATAAATCTTCCTAATTATTAAATGAACTACATGCACAAAAAACCTGGGAAAAGCAGCAGAAGATGGCCCAAGTACCTGGGTCCCTGCGACCCATGTGGGAAACCCACATGAAACACCTCACTCCTGGCTTTGGCCTGACCCAGCTCTGACCGTTGTGGGCATCTGAGGAGTGAACAAGCAGATGGAAGATCTGTCTGTCTCTTTCTCTAACTCTTTCAAATAAATAAATAAATCTTTTCCTTTTAAAATGACGGATAGGAGACTAATTCTCTCAGTCCATCGCAGAGCAGTCCTTTAAAAATAGATATAAAAATGTTAACAATATATTATGGCAGATGTGATTATATTGAGAAATTCTGAGAAGAGTCATAGTGATCTGGCACAAATAAATAAAAAGACACTGACAGGTTTAAAGCCATCCTATCACTGCCAACTGCAAAACTCTCATACTTCAGAACAGTCCTCATGAGGGGACGGGGCCATGGCACACTGGGTTAATCCTCCACCTGTGGTGCCGGCATCCCACATGGACGCCGGTTCTAGTCCTGGTTGCTTCTCTTCCAGTCCAGCTCTCTGCTGTGGCCTGGGAAAGCAGTAGAGGAGGGCCCAAGTGCTTGGGCCCCTGTACCCATGTGGGAAACCAGGTAGAAGCACCTGGCTCCTGGCTTTGGATCGGTGCAGCTCCCGCCGTTTGGGGAGTTAACCAAAGGAAGACCGTTCTCTGTGTGTGTGTCTCTCTCTCACTGTCTGTAATTCTACCTGTCAAATAAATAAATAAAATCTTTCAGAACAGTCCTCATGAAACTGCAACACCTGAGGTCAGCGCTGTGGCACAGCGGGTAAAGCCAACACCTGCAGTGCCAGCATTTTATATGGGTGCTGGTTCGAGTCCTAGCCACTCCACTTCCAATCCAGCTCTCTGCTATGGCCTGGGAAAGCAGTGGAAGATGGTCCAAGTCCTTGGGCCCCTGTACCTGCGTGGGAGACTGGGAAGAAGCTCCTGGCTCCTGGCTTCAGATGGGCCCAGCTTCCACCGTTAGAGCCATTTGGGGAGTGAACCAGTGGATGGAAGATTCTCTCTCTCTGCTTCTGCCTCTGCCTCTCTGTAACATTGCCTTTCAAACAAATAAATAAATATTTAAAAAACAAAACAAAACAAAAATAAGAAACTGCAACTCCTTTCTCTGTGTCTTCTAGGAGCTTAGGATCAGAATACCCTGACTAACCTCTTTCCAAAATGCCAGCCAATCTACAGTTCACCCAAGGATAATAAAATTCATGCCCTTCAAACTACAAAAATGCTCACATTTCTGCCTTTGTTAGGTGAAATCAATCCATTACTGGTTCCTTTAAGTTTTCTTTGATAATATCATATCTAATGTGAACTTTCACAAAATTTCACTATGCCAAATTCACAATGAAAACAGCAATCAATTCCAAAAGGTATAATTAATGTAGAAAACATACTCTTATGAAAATGCAACTAAAAAGATATGAATGTAAAAAAAATTTCAAAAACATATGTATGAACAGGACCAAAAGGATTTGGGGTGGAAGGGCAATGAAAACATCTGAGAACAAGTAACTCAGAAAAAAAAAAGGGAAAAAGTGACATATCAAAATGAATGAATTTTTATAAAGAGCAAATAGGTTATTTAAAACACAAGAGTAGGGTGGGCCTTGACTGCAGTTAAGTTGTCACTTGCAACATTTGCATCCCATATCAGTGTTTGGGGCGAGTCCTGGCTATTCCACTTCCAATCCAGCTTCCTCCTAATGCATGCCTTAGGAGCCAGAAGGTAATAGCTCAAATACCTGGTCCATGTGACACACATGGGAGTCCCAAACTGAGCTCCAGTCTCCTGGCTTTGGCCTGACCCAGCCTGGCTGTTGAGGGCATTTAGGGAGTGAATCAGTGTCTGGAAGATCTCTATCTGCCTTTTATATAAATGAAAAAAAAGGCCAGCGCCGTGGCTCAACAGGCTAATCCTCCGCCTTGCGGCGCCGGCACACCGGGTTCTAGTCCCGGTCGGGGCGCCGGATTCTGTCCCGGTTGCCCCTCTTCCAGGCCAGCCCTCTGCTGTGGCCCAGGAGTGCAGTGGAGGATGGCCCAAATGCTTGGGCCCTGCACCCCATGGGAGACCAGGAAAAAGCACCTAGCACCTGGCTCCTGCCATCAGATGAGCGCGGTGCGCCAGCCACAGCGCACCGTCCGCGGCAGCCATTGGAGGGTGAACCAACGGCAAAGGAAGACCTTTCTCTCTGTCTCTCTCTCTCACTGTCCACTCTGCCTGTCAAAAAAAAAAAAAGAAAGAAAAAAATATATATAAAAGAACAAAAAACCAAGAGTACTTCACAAAAGCTCATGGAAATGAAACAAATAAAAAAAAATCTGAAATCTGCACAGTTTTTCCACAATATGTATCTTCCACGAACACTGTGAAGTACCGTGTACACTATAGTTCAAGAATATTAAAACTTGAGTACGTGCATCTTTATTGTCTCATTTTAAATTATGTAGGCAGACAGTATTGAAGTTTTTTTGGTTAGAGGTTGACAAAAGATAGGTGATGCCACATTTTAAGATAAATCTAGGGGCTGGTGCTGTGGCATAGCGAGTAAAGCTGCCACCTGCAGTGCCTGCATCCCATATGGGCGCCGGTTCAAGTCCTAGCTGCTCCACTGCCAATCCAGCTCTCTGCTGTGGCCTGGGGAAGCAGTAGAAGATGGCCCGGGGCCTTGGACCCCTGCACCCGTGTGGGAGACCCAGAGAAAGTTCCTGGCTCCTGGCTTCAGATCAGCACAGCTCTAGCCATTGCAGCCAATTGGGGAGTGAACCACTGGATGGAAGATATTCTCTCTCTCTCTCTGCCTCTCCTTCTCTCTGTTTAACTCTTTCAAATAAATAAATAAATAAATAAATCTTAAAAAAAAATCTAATAGTATCTTGGGGTGTATTTTTGATCCACAATGGAAACTTTCTTTTTACAGAATATATGGGAATGAAAATCAAGTGGGGAGTAGAGATTTACTCCCTGAGTATGAGGACCAGAGAAAAACTAGAGATCACACTGCTGAAGCCTACAAGTTGAGCACCGCTCAGCCCTTCTGTGCATAACTACAGAACATTAAGTGGTTGGTTGTTATCTGTGCAATAGTGGATTTTGTGGATCTGTGCGTGAGTTGTAGGAGGGAATTTTCAAGGGTGAGCCTGGACAAGAGGGGGTGCTTTATAGCACCCAAATAGAGCTGCCGACCTGGTTATCCAGGCAGCAGTGCCTGCAACGACTGTGTTCGGGTGTATGGTGAC
This sequence comes from Sylvilagus floridanus, assembly GCA_949820135.1. Lineage (NCBI taxonomy): Eukaryota > Metazoa > Chordata > Mammalia > Lagomorpha > Leporidae > Sylvilagus > Sylvilagus floridanus. Next base: position 48,754,940 of record OX463235.1, read on the forward strand.
TGTGTATTATAAGACTTGTTCCCAGGATTTGGAGTACCTATTTATTTCTTGATTAGAACAAGGGAGGTTTGATTATACAGACTTAGAACAAATTCTTCTCTAAGGAGTAATTTTAAGGCCATCTTCTCTTGCATGAAGCAACGAAGAGATAATGTAAGAGTAAGAACCAAATATGTAGGCAGACATTAACACCACATCTGCTGTACCTTGTGCTCTAAGCAGGCCATCTACGAGGGATCAGGGAAATTGGAGTTCTAATCAGAAAGCACTAGCTGTTGCAAAACACAAGCACTTCAATGTCTAAATGTTTCCAATATAACTAGTGTAAAAGAAATCACCTTATACTAATGTATGCTTCTAAAGTTCAGAGAGAGCTCTCGTGGTTTTAATCTCATTTGAGAAATCTTATGAGATATAAAGGGAATGTATCAGCTCCATGTTTTAAAGATGAAAAAGATTTTTGTTATTCAATTTCACACAGCTAGTTATTGGCACACAGGAAAGCACAAATATGTCATTTATGTGCTTCTATAAATTTCAACAATCTTTATATTGCTCATAATCTTTTTATTTTTAATTTTAAAGATTTATTTTATTTATTTGAAAGACAGAGTTACAGAGAGAGGTAGAGACAGAGAGAAAGAGGTCTTCCATCCACTGGTTCACTCCCTAGATGGCCCCAACGGCTGGAGCTGCGCCAATCCGAAGCCAGGAGCACCTCCTCCGGGTCTCTCACATGGGTGCAGAGGCCCAAGAACTTGGGCCATCTTCTGCTTTCCCAGGCCATAGCACAGAGCTGGATCGGAAGAGGAGCAGCAGGCACTGGAACCGGTGCCCATATGGGATGCCGGCGCCTCAGGCCAGGGCTTTAATCTGCTGTGCTATAGCACCGGACCCCTCATAATCTTTTTAATATTTATTTATTTTATTTATTTGAAAGGCAGAGTTACAGAGAAAGGGAGCAAGAGAAAGAGACAGAGAGCAAGCCTCCATCTTACCGGTTCACTCCGCAAATGGCTACAACAACCAGGGCTGGGCCAGACTGAAGCCAGCAGCCAAGAGCTTCTTCTGGGTCTCCCACAGGAGTGTAAGGGCCCAAACACTTGGGCCTATTCTCCACTGCTTTCCCAGGCCTTATCAGGGAGCTGGATTGAAAGTGAGAAGCTGGGACTCAAATTAGCACCAATATGGGATTGGTAAAGGCAGCAGCTTTACCCATTACGCCACAATACCAGTCTCATAGTGTTCATAATCTAAAGGGAGAGGAACAAAGTATAAAAATTGCTTCTTTATGTTGTATAATTCTTCAGGCAATCAACTTAGTGGATATAGCCAATAACTTAAACACAAAGACAGAACAGAATAGAAACTCTAAGAGTGTGCTGCCCCAACAGTTAAGATGGTACCTCCAAAGGTGGTGGGTAAATGAAATTAAAGGTATAAGTTTATTTTGGTGCAAAAATTTCTTGAAACTTGTGCAGTTTTTCAATAACATTCATTTTCCACAAAAATAAACTCATACTTGGGACTGGTGCTGTGGCACAGTGGGTAAAACCACCGCCTGCAGTGCCCGCATCCCATATGGGTGCTGGTTGGAGTCCCGGCTGCTCCACTTCTGATCCAGCTCTCTGCTATGGCCTGGGAAAGCAGTGGAAGATGGCCCAAGTCCTTGGGCCCCTGCACACACGTGGGAGACTGGGAAGAAGCTCCTGGCTCCTGGTTTCAGATCGGGGCAGCCCCTGCCGTTGCGGCTAATTGGGGAGTGAACCAGCAGATGGAAGACGACCTCTGTCTCTCTGCTTCGCCTTCTCTCTCTCTGTAACTCTGACTCTCAAATAAATAAATAAATCTTTAAAAAAATAAACTCATACTTTTAATTCCATTTTTTCCATGAACATTTGAAGAGTCTTTATATAAGTGTTGCTTCATTAAACATTTCTAACTCTTAGTCACAGTCCAAAAATATCTGAAAAGCACTCACCTAGTCCTAGATTCTCAAATAAGGTCATTAAAATGATCCGGATCTCAGGACCCAAAGATTCTAATTCAGTAAACTTGGAATGAGAATCAGTAACCTATATTTTAGAGAGCAGCATTGTGGATTAGTGGGTTAAGCTTCCGTCTGCAACAACAGCAACCCATATGGGCACCAGTTCATGTCCCAGCTGTTCCACTTCTGATCCAACTCTGCTAAATGGCCTGAGAAAGCAGTGACAGATGGCCCAAGTGCTTAGGTTCCTGCCTCCCATGTGGGAGACCCAAGAGAAGCTCCTGGCTCCTGGTCCAGCCCTGGCCATTGCAGCCATTTGGGGACTGAACCAATGGATGGAAAAGTGCTCTCTCTCTCTCTCTCTGTAAATCTGCCTTTCAAATAAATTTTTAAAAAGTCTATTTTAAAAGGTCTTTTTTTAAAAAAAAAAAAAAGATCTTTATTTGAGAGGTAGAGTTGCAGACAGTGAGAAGGAGAGACAGAGAGAAAGGTCTTCCTTCCGTTGGTTCACTCCCCAGATGGCTGCAATGGTTGGAGCTATGCCAATGTGAAGCCAGGAGCCAGGTGCTTCTTCCCAGTCTCCCATGCAGGTGCAGGGGCCCAAGCATTTGGGCCATCTGTAACTGCTTTCCCAGGCCATAGCAGAGAGCTGGATTGGAGGAGGGGCAGCCGGGACTGGAACGGGTGCCCATATGGGATGCCTGCACTGCAGGCAGAGGATTGACCTACTGCACCACGGTGCTGGCCCAAAAGTCTGTCTTTTTAAAGTACACTACCATTGTTTCTGATGGGCAGCCTTGAGGCCATACTTTGTGGAACTATGCCTCATTTAATGCAGAAATAAGCTATTTTTCTGTATAAGGGTTTCTTTTTTCAGAAAGTTCCAAATTCAGCCACTGACATCTTTTTGCTATAGAAAGCCACCAGAAGTGCAGGGCTGGGTGGAATGTACCCGCAGAATGTAGCTATATCCTTGTTCCAGTCTGCAAAGTATTCCTGTACTACTTCCATTCCTAAGCCCTGGGTTACTGGGCTAGGGTCACATCCAGGAAGGATGAGAACGACAGCTAAAAACACAGTGAAGGGGCCGGAGCCGTGGCTCACTAGGTGAATCCTCTGCCTGTGGCACCGCCATCCCATATGGGCGCCTGGTTCTAGTCTCAGCTGCTTCTCTTCCAGTCCAGCTCTCTGCTGTGGCCCGGGAGTGCAGTGGAGGATGGCCCAAGTGCTTGGGCCCCTGCACCCATGTGGGAGACCAGGAAGAAGCACCTGGCTCCTGGCTTCGGACTGGCGCAGAGCCAGCTGTAGCGGCCATTGGGGGGGGGGGGGGTGAACAGTGAACCTATGGAAGGAAGACCTTTCTCTCTGTCTCTCTCTCTCACTATCTCTACCTGTCAAATTAAAAAAAAAAAAAAAGTTAAGAGTCATCAGAAGTGAGCTGGTGCAATCATATGACTTCAAGTTCTCTTTGATCATGATTATTAAAACAACTGCTAATAGTTTTATATTTTTTTTAAGATTTACTTTATTCATTTGAAAGAGTTACAGAGAGAGAGAGAGAGAAAGAGAGAAAAGAGAAAGACTCTCCTATCTGCTGGTTAACTCCCCAAATGACCGCAACGGTCAGAGCTGAGCCGATCCAAAGCCAGGAGCCAGGAGCTTCCTCCGTGTCTCTCACGTGTGTGCAGGGGCCCAGGGAATTGGGCCATCCTCCACTGCTTTCCTAGGCCATAGCAGAGAGCTGGACAGGAAGTGGAGCAGCCAGGACTCGAACCAGTTCCCTTATGGGATGCTGGCACTGCAGGCCAAGGCTTTAACCTGCTGCACCACAGTGTCAGCCCCAACAGCTTTATATTCAATACACTACTAAACTACTAGGTTTCAGGCATTATACTAGGCATGAAAGGGAATACAAAGATGATTGTCCCAGGAGTCTTCACAGCCAGCTGCCACCATCATTCCTACCTCCAACATAAATAAGGCAATAAAAAGGCTCAGGTTTTGCATCTTTGCTTACGACAGAAGTGCCTCATGGGGTTCAGAGAGGAGGTTTGTTAGAACCAGAGATGATGGGACTGTATCTTCCAATTGCACATCTCTCTGACTTTTTTCATATATTTAATGGAAACACTCTTCATGTCTTTGCAGGACTATAGCCTCAATGAATCTCCTTATCAAGGCATTGGAAAATAAGCTGTCATACTTGGCATCTCAGAAGCCATGATCTCCAAGAAGGACAAGCAAATACATACTAAATGAACTGTTCGGGTGTGTGCCAGGTATGAGTATTAGCAATGGGCACACTTAGGAAGACAGATATTCTTTCTGGTGAGGAATGAAGCAGGCTTGGGATTAGAGGCTCAAAGCCCTCCCTTTTTCACAAATTGCTTCAGGGCAGCCTAATTTGATCACCTGAAAGAACGTTTGCCGAAGGGTCAACAAAGTTATTGCTGGAGAGTAGACTGTGGCTGAATTTTAGTTTTTGCCTTTGTGAGTTTTTCTAACTTTTCCCACAGTAATTATGGGTTATTTTTACAATTGGGAAAATACATATTGTCTGTTTTTTAGCAAGAATAAAAAGCTTCTGAGGGGCCCACACTGTCCCGTAGTGGGTAAAGCCACTGCCTGCAGTGCCGGCATCCCATATGAGCACCTGTTCAAGTCCCATCTGCTCCACTTCCGATCCAGCTCTCTGCTATGGCCTGGGAAAGCCCAAGTCCTTGGGTTCCTACACCCATGTGGAAGACAGGGAAAAAACTCCTGGCTCCTGGCTTTGGACTGGTGAAGCTCCGGCCATTGTGGCCAACTGGGGAGTGAATCAGGAAACGGAAGACCTCTCTCTCTCTTTCTCTCTCTCTCTCCTTCTATCTGTGTAACCCTGACTTTCAAATAAATAAATCTTTTAAAAACAAGCTTCTGAGATCAAAAAGTAGACTGACTTCATTATATGTCAAACCAGGTTAATTATATGTCAAACTAGATGAAGGCCTTAGGAGGTCTTTGCCCCCCCCCCCTTTTTTTTTCAGTTTGAAGAAATTCAAAGGTCCAAGTACTAAAGACCTCATTTCCAGGAGCCTTGTAACTCTTGATGCAGGACAAAATTTGGGCCTTCCTTGCCTCCAGTAGACAGGCTCCATGCAAAGAGCCTACAAAGATGACTTTGTTCAAAACCACTCCCTTGAAGACTCAAAAAGATCTGTGTGGGACGCAACCTTTTCATCTCTATCTCCCTTCCTATGTGGCTCTCTCATGGCTGCACAATTACCAGTCATACTCAACCATTAATGCCCCTCCCTACTAATGTTCTGGAAGAAGTGAATCTTCTTTTAAAAATTCAAATTTATTGAAGTGTAACTTAAATGAAATGCACACAGTAAGTTTTAACAAATATATACACTTGTGTAACCACCACCACAATCACAATATAGAACATTTCCAGCACCCTACAAGGATTCTTTGTGCCCCTTCCTACTCAATACTCCCTGGGCCAGGCAGCCATCCATGAAATGAGAATCTTTCCATGTGGAGTAACTTGTCCTTCCCAGAATTTCTAACATATGGGATTATATAAAAGCTATCTTTTGGGCCTGGTTTCTTCCATTTGGCAACCTGTTTTTGAGGTTTATCCATATTATTTTAATTCTGAGTACTATTTTGTTTGTACCAACAATAATAATTCTTTGCAGACTATGTGAATGAATCATTTTGTACCAGCATAAAAATAAGGTAAGATGACTGCTGCTGCAAAGATACCATATCCAAACTCAAGGCAGAAAAAGCTAAAAAAGGCTGCTTCCTACATCTCTCTTTTACCACTAAAAAACAAACAAAAGTCTTCCCAGAAGCACTCAGCCAACTTCCCCATACATTTCATCAGCCAGGACTTGGTCACATGACCAGTTACTAGGAAGCTAATGGGCGTCTTGCAAGAAGAAATAAGATTGTCATGACTGATACATGTCAATTATGATTCACTGCTCAAAACTGGCATTGTCATCCCAAACAAAACAGATTCTGATAATAAGAAAGATGGAAGAAATGCAGACTGGGTAAGCCACATCATCTACTTTTGTGTCTACCATGGCTTCTCATCATGATGAGGGTGGACCCTCAAGATGACTCTGGCACAGACAGGACACTGTGAGTAATGAAAGGTTGAATGGGAAAAAGCATTCTGCTAGACAGGTACAACTTTCTTTACCCACACTAAATAAGATCTCTGGGGACTTCCAAAAGTATCACAAACTGGCTCATAAACATAATATGTACTTTCTTCTGCTAACTGTAAAACAAGATACATATAGATAACATTTGCCAGAGTCCTTGTAAAATAGCACTCTCAAGCTCTAAAGCTTGAGTAAAGCACAGTTTCTACGGAAAGCCAGAATCAGATCATCTTCCATCAACTCACCTTACATGTGTGCTTCTGGAGATAGCGTGATATGATCATGAATGTATTCTGGGTCCTAGACAACCAATGTGTACCGCCTTTCCTTCCCTCTCCCAAAATGGGGAGAAGTCAGAACCAATCCAATGACCAATCAAAATATCAGCTTTAGAACTAATAAAGCCTGGCTCAAAGAACATGCCTCAGATGTGTTACCTCGTGAGTATCCTGATAAATAATTTACCCTAGAATTCAGCATTTCTAACCAGCACAGGCATAACAGGGCAACTACAGGCCTTCCCCAATGGAATAGGCAGACCACAGTAAATTTCTTGCAATTATTAACACACCAGACATGCTTCCTCAGAGAAGCTGAGGATCATAAAGGGAGATGTGCCACACCAGGGCTAGGATCAGGAACAGGAACATGATTAATGTGGCCAATAAAAAACAGGGTAGAATTCTTCTAAAAACTTCAGAAGTTTTCTTTTTTTTTTTTTTTTTTTTTTTTTTTTTTTTTTTTTTTGACAGGCAGAGTGGACAGTGAGAGAGAGAGAGACAGACAGAAAGGTCTTCCTTTTGCCGTTGGTTCACCCTCCAATGGCCGCCGCGGACGGCGCGCTCCGGCCGGCGCACCGCGCTCGTCCCATGGCAGGAGCCAGGAGCCAGGTGCTTTTCCTGGTCTCCCCATGGGGTGCAGGGCCCAAGCACCTGGGCCATCCTCCACTGCACTCCTGGGCCACAGCAGAGGGCTGGCCTGGAAGAGGGGCAACCGGGACAGAATCCGGTGCCCCGACCGGGACTAGAACCCGGTGTGCCGGCGCCGCAAGGCGGAGGATTAGCCTGTTGAGCCACGGCGCCGGCCAGAAGTTTTCTAACAACGTGAAGCAAGTGTTGACGATTCTGGATGTGATGCCTGGAACTACAACAGCCATCCTGCTACCATGTGAGGTTGCTGTCATTATTACATATTTTACCCAACAACTGTAATACAAAATATGACAGAAAAAGTTGGGAAGAACCAGAGTCCTTGATGATATTACTCTGCCAGTGAACAGAGGCAAACAATCCTGAAGCCTGCCCTATCACAGGAGCTCCTGTTATGTAAATTTAATTTAAATTAATTTTATGGCTAGTCTTTGGTCTGGATTTCTGTTACAACAAAAAGCATTGTGGCCGGCACCAAGGCTCAATAGGCTAAACCTCCGCCTTGTGGCGCCAGCACACTGGGTTCTAGTCCCGGTCAGGGCACCAGATTCTGTCCGGTTGCCCCTCTTCCAGGCCAGCTCTCTGCTGAGGCCAGGGAGTACAGGGGAGGATGGCTTGGGCCCTGCACCCCATGGAAGACCAGGAGAAGCACCTGGCTCCTGCCATAGGATCAGCGTGGTGTGCTGGCCGCAGCGCGCCAGCCGCAGCGGCCACTGGGGGGTGAACCAACAGCAAAAAGGAAGACCTTTCTCTGTCTCTCTCTCTCACTGTCCACTCTCCCTGTGGGAAAAAAAAAGCATTATAACTGATATGGGCATCTTTGTATCCTTTTCTGTATTCTTTTTCAGTATAGCCAAATACATATACATTTCATTGTGTCCTCCACAAAATGCTGCCTTATTGGATTTCTGAACAACTTCAGTTAAAATATGTTTTAAACACAGATGAATAAACACATGCTACTATTTACTTTTCTGAAGGTTAAGATGTTTATACATCCCATATCTTTTGAGGGAGATGTGTTACAGTGATGGTTCCTACTCTCACATCTGCTAGTGCTATTAGGCTTATAAATGCTACTGAACCACAATTTTTGAAACAAAAGACAAAATTTCAGTTAATCATAACTATCCATCTGGGAGCTGTAATTTATAAAGGACCTGCATATCTTATAAACTTAGCCAGATGTGTAAACATAGTAAGTGTCCTTGTAATTCAAAGATTGCCAAGGAGACTTTCTCTAGAGAGAAACCCAACCTCATTACTATAGAAAACGAAGCAGGTAACACCATCTTCCTGAATTTTACTGCAGATATATGTCTTTAGGAATCATGTCTAAATATGCATTTAGAGTATAGATAAGTAGAGCCACAAAAGGAATGAGAATAAAGGAATTATCTGGTATCACAAATGATTATTGGCCCATTAAACAAGCTAAATGCTCTCATGCTTGGTTATAAAAATTAACTTTATTCTTAAAGTCATAAAAATACTTTTCAGTTTGGGGCTGATTCTCAAGGGTCCAAGACTAAATTTTCTCAAGCCTGAGACTTAGTTGTTCACATCCAATGTATATATCAGGCTTCAAGTAGGGCCTAGGCTGTACTACAGTCTTCCATGACTATGTTTGTATATTATATGTGTGTGTATGTACGTGTATGTGTGCGTGTGTGTGTGTGTATATGCTTTTTAAGATTTTTATTTATTTACTTGAAAGTCAATTACACAGAGAGAGAAGGAGAGGCAGAGAGAGAGATAGAGAGGTCTTCCATCCACAGGTTCACTCCCCAAATGGCCACAATGACCGGAGCTGTGCCAATCTGAAGCCAGGATCCAGGAGCTTCCTCCAAGTCTCTCAGGCAGATGCAGGGACCCAAGGACTTGGGCCATCTTCTACTGCTTTCCCAGGCCATAGCCAAGAGCTGGATCAGAAGTGGAGCAGGCGAGTCTTGAACCGGCACCCATACAGGATGCTGGCACTGCAGGCGGCAGCTTTACCCACTATACCACAGCGCCAGCCCCGTACATATGCTTTTTAAACCTAGTAATTCTTGGGACTGGCGCTGTGGCAGAGTAGGTTGAGCAACTGCCTGCAGTGCTGGCATCCCATGTGGGCAACTTTTCAAGTCCTGGCTGCTCCACTTCTGATTCAGCTCTCTGTTATGGCCTAGGAAAGCAGTAGAAGATGGCTTTAAAAAACCTAATAATTCTTATCTCATTGCCAAGAAGAATAGCCAAAATTTAGTTTCTGCTAAACTATCAGCAAAGAATAATTACTTACCTAATCCTATATTCATATTTAAAAGCTAAATACAAAGTACAATAATTTTCTTCTCTTACATTTCCATCATCATTACCTTGGTCTGAGTTACCACCACCTCACACTTGGACAACAGGTCTTCATATGCCCACTCTGTCCCAATCTAATCCTTTCTCCAACTATAGCCAAGGAGATCTCAAAACTCTCCTCCTAATTCTTTCTCCTCCAACCACCGAGACTTTCAACCAGCACCTATTACTGGAATGTTCTACAAGTCCTTTGGATATTTTACTCTTATGCCAGGAGTACACATTCTTTCCCTCCCCATCTGGTCAACATTTACTCGTGTCTTTGTAGTTCAGCTACAGCATGATGTTAAGACTTTCTAGTTTCCCTGTCAAATTCCCTGCTAGACTCTGATAGAACTTTGTGCTTCTCCCAGTAGCTTAAAATTGCATTTTTTATATTTGTGATTATCTGGTTATTGGTATCTATTACACCAACCCATAACCTCATGAGTAAGGTGTTACCTGTTCTTCTTCGCCATTTACATGTTCAGTGTTGGACTTACAATGGGTGCTTAATATGCATTCACTCGATGGAAAAAACAGACAACCTTTTTATCTTCTATACAACAGCCTGCACCCTCAAAATATGAATCTCACAGTTTCTTTTCCCTCTTTGCTGCCAGTGATCAAAGGAATTCCCTTATGGAATCACTGACTAGAAGATTCTTCTTTAAAAATGTAAGAGAAAGACAGGGCTGGATTTTCTCAGCATCTACCCATTTTGGAGGAGTTGTAAAGTATTATGATATAGAGATAGTTAATGCCCAGAATACAAACATTCTATTACGTGTAACTGTAAGATAAAAACACCAGGGCCATTTTCCCTTTATCACTAGAAACAACTTCAGCAAATGAGAAATTACTAAACCTCCTGTCTGGCTCCCTCTCTGAAGTTGATATCCTAGCCATCATTTGAACTCTAGTAGAAACTGGAATCAAATTCAGTTAATCTCAAAGATATCAGCTCTATCACTCTATTCTCTCTTAATCCTCTTTTCTGAATTTTATTTTTATGATACTGATCAAACCCTACAAGACTGGGAAATGATGGGAAGAGGGGAAACAGGAGCTTATCCACAATTGTGAGGCTGGGAAAACTGGTTTAGCTTTGGTATCTTTAATAAAATTTCTGAACACTGCTAAATTGTCTTCATTTTCACTCCTGGGAAAAACTATTTTCATTTTCAATTTTCATAGTCCTTTTTTTTTAAGCCTCTTGAAGCAGTTTTTAAGCATTTCTATAGAAGTTTCTATTAAGATAGTCTTGGAGGCAAGGTTTTTTAATATAGTGATAAACAAGCATTCAGCATTCTACGTGACTGTTGAAAATGTTTGCTAAATTATAAGCGTACATTTGGGAGTGCATTTCACTGGATAAAGAGTCAAGACATTCCATCAAATTCTCAATCTTCAGTATTTGGTATAGTGCCTGACAAATTCATTAATGAGAAAATGAGAAAAATGAGACATCTATAAAAATTGAGAAGAAATGCCTAGAGAAATAAGCTGACACCAGAAACAATGGTATTAGCAAAGTCCAAAGAAGGGAAGATTTTGAGAAAAGAAGGTCATTAATCTGTCCTGTGTTGAAGAGGTCAAGTCAAATATGGCCTAAGAATCCAGTGGGTTTAGGAAAAAAAAGTGATAATTAATGACCTATACATTGGTAATTTTAGTGCAGGCAAAACACCGCAGTTGACTAAGAATAGGAAGTACAAAGTAAGAAAGAATGGGTAGAAAAAACTTTTACATGAACCATGTCTGTGAAAGAGGCAAGAAACAGAATGGAGGACAAACTGGTATGGAAAGGTTTTATTTTTTCCTTCTAAGATATAAAAGATTTGAGGCTGTGGGGCCTGTATTGTGGCTTAGCAGGTAAAGCTGCCACCTGCAGTGCGGGCATCCCTTAAGGGCGCTGGTTTGAGTCCTGGCTGCTCCTCTTCCGATCTGGCACTATGGCGCAGTGGGTTAAGACCCTGGCCTGAAGCACCGCCATCCCATATGGACGCCGGTTCTAGTCCCAGCTGCTCCTATTCTGATCCAGCTCTCTGCCATGTCCTGGGATAGCAGTGAAAGACGGCCCAAGTGGTTGGACTCCTGCACCTGTGTGGGAGACCTGGAAGAAGCTCCTGGCTCCTGGCTTCTGATCAGCACAGCTCCGGCCATTGCGGCCATCTGGGGAGTGAACCAGCAGATGGAAGACCTTTCTTTCTCTCTCTCTGGACTTACCTCTCTCTGTAACTCTGTCTTTCAAATATATAAAAATAAATCTTAAAAAAAAAAAAAGGCTTGGGAATACTTAAATGCAAATGTGAAGTAGCCACAGATAAGGAAGGAAGGGCCTAAAAAAAGGGATAGGAAGGGAACCAGAGCCTTGAAGCCACTGTGTTGCTTAAGAAAACAAGGAGGGACAGAGAATGGGTATCAATAAAGTGACTTGAAGGTTTGTTGGAAAGTCAAATAATCTGCTGAGACTGGGCATACTAGGGAAGGTCTGAAATGAATGGAAAAATTAAACAACCAAAAAAAGCTGTGGGGCCTGTACTGTGGCTTAGCAGGTAAAGCTGCCACCTGCAGTGCGGGCATCCCTTAAGAGCACTGGTTTGAGTCCTGGCTGCTCCTCTTTCGATCCAGCTCTCTGCTATGGCCTGAGAAAGTCCTTGGCCCCTGCACCCATGTGGGAGACCTGGAAGAAGCTCCTGGCTCCAGGCTTCAGATTGGCCCATCTCCGGCTGTTGCAGCCGTTTTGGGAGTACACCAGCAGATGAAAGATTCTCTCTCTGTCTCTGCCTCTGTGTTATTCTGCCTTTCAAATAAATAAATAAATATTAAAAAAAAAAAAAAGAGCTGTGGAGAATGTAAAACAGAATTGCTAGGCAAAGTCAGGAACAGCAGCTCCGGCCGTTGTGGCCATCTGGAGAGTGAACCAGCAGATGGAAGACCTTTCTCTCTGTCTCTCCCTCTCACTATCTGTAACTCTACCTCTCAAATAAATAAATGAAATATTTTTTTTAAAAATCTGTCATGCTACTAGTTTTCTCCAATGTGTGATTTTCTTCTAAAAAGTCTCAAGCAGGAAGGGTGTAAAAGAAAAATCCTTATTCACAGAGGCTATCTTCTCTCCTAAAATTTAATTTCAGGTTCAAATCTGTGGTAGAAATACCATTTATCTGAGTATTTTGTGCAGAAATTATGATAAATCTGAGATTAAAGTAAGAAGCTATTGGTGTTATTTTGACTGTATAATAAACAAAATTTGCCTTTTTAAGTACATAAGAATGGCAATGAGGGTTTCTTTTTGTACAGGATAACCAAAACCACTGTCAAAACAAAGCTGTAAAAATAACTACCTAGAGGACCCAATAGGTAGCCTATTAACTGGGGCAATCAGCTCTCAAAACCTTCTAAAGTTTGTCTTTTTAAGTATGTAAGAATGGCAACAGGGAAGGTTTTTGTACAGGAAAACCAAGAGCACTGTTCTTCCCTCTAGTTACAGACACCCAGTAGCAGCTAGTGGCATTACATACCTAATCATTATTAGTTCCCTTTTTATCTATTTTCTGGCTTGGCTGGAGACCTAGTAAGAGGGATACTAACTGAGCCAAGGCCCTAAGTGAATTCACAGTTAGTTGGGTGTGGGGAAAAGATTACTGTAATTCATTTCTAAGGAGACAGAATGATGGAGAAAAATGATGTCAAGATAATGAAAACTTAATTTTTGAGGTATTTCAAAGCAAGCCTTGGGTATACTTGAATGAAACAAACTTAACGATAGACATCATTTCCACTTTAGTTCTTCAAACTTGTAGACTAATAAGTCTTTGATTAATAAGCACAAACTTACACAAAACTGCAATCAATGAATTACTTTATTTGGAGTCACAAACTAATTTCATGTGGATCCTTATTGCTTTTTGGGTTTGGGAAATTCAGGAAAGTATGCATTTACAGTCTGTGCAAGGATAGAAATACTAACAGAGAAGAACACTATTTCCTCAATAATGCAGAGACAAGAACTTAGAAAGAAACATGGGGCTGACACTGTGGCATAGTGGGATAAACCTCCACCTTGTGGTAACACATCCCACATGGGCGCCAGTTCGAGTCCTGGCTGCTTCTCTTCCAATCCAGCTCTCTGCTATGGCCTAGGAAAGCAGTAGAAGATGGCCCAAGTGTTTGGGCCCCTGCAACCCTGTGGGAAACTCAGAAGAAGCTCCTGGCCCCTGGCTTTGGATCAGCCAAACTCAGACTGTTGCAGCAATTTGGGGAGTGAACCAGTGGGTAGAAAACCTTTCTGGCCGGCGCCGTGGCTCAACAGGCTAATCCTCTGCAATGTGGCGCTGGCACACCGGGTTCTAGTCCCGGTCTGGGCGCCAGATTCTGTCCCCGTTGCCCCTCTTCCAGGCCAGCCCTCTGCTGTGGCCCGGGAGTGCAGTGGAGGATGGCCCAAGTGCTTGGGCCCTGCACCCCATGGGAGACCAGGAAAAAGCACCTAGCACCTGGCTCCTGCCATCGGATGAGCGCAGTGCGCCAGCCACAGCGCATCGTCCGCGGCAGTCATTGGAAGGTGAACCAACGGCAAAGGAAGACCTTTCTCTCTGTCTCTCTCTCACTGTCCACTCTGCCTGTCAAAAAAAAAAAAAAAGAAAACCTGTCTGTCTCTCCCTCTCTGCCTGTAACTAGGTTTACCACTCAAATAAATACATAAATCTCAAAAAAAAAAAAAAAAAGAAACAGAAAAAGAAACACTTTGTGTTTTCTGTAAAAAGGGGCCCTGAGAAAAACAACAAAGCAGAAACTCAGAGATGGTTATGGGTAATGTCCCTTCATAATAATGGACTATCATGATACAGTTTTATTTTAGTGGCAGAAATTTTAGAAGCATGGCTTTATTCCATAACTTAGTCTTTAAAAGCTGAACATGAAGGCCTATGTACTAGAGAAAATGCTGTAAATAAAAGTATGGCTATCATAATACTTAACAACCAAAAGGATTTGGAACATCTTTATCCACTATCAATGTAAGTTCCCTGTATCTCATGTTTAGAAAACCTCTTGTGTTGTTTGAGAGTAAGATGTTTTTGTTGTTGATTTCCCCAAATCCCTTCCTATTAAAACCTCATGTTGCTGGCTTTTCTGGCCACAGAAGATACTCAGCTGATTATCAACAAAGAACAGCCTACCACTCTATAATAATGTCTGTGTCCCTTTCTGGTCCTAATTAAAAGTATATATCTTTTCATATGTACTACAAATATGATTTGAGATCATTTCTCTAGTTACATTATCCTATACTTGCCTACCTCAAAAGCTTTGATACAATTTTTCTGCCCATTCAACACAATTTCAAAATACCTTTTAATTATACTGTATAACTTAGAAACCTTCAATATTCTTTGTTCATTTGTAAATCTCCAAATATATGCACAAAAACTTAAGCTAGCAAATAACATTTTCCCAGCTTTGTTTAAAAATGAAGATCTCCATATAAGAAACCTTATTCCTGTATTTTGGCCAGCTTAAAATAAAATCAGTATGTTTCTTGTTTAAAAATCTGTATGCCAGCACTTCAATTTTTACTACACTTTTCAAGGAACAAGAAGCACCCCATACTTGATCACAATCAACAATAATGAAAAGATATTTTCAAAGAAAAAAATGTTTTATAATAGTGCACTTCTGAAAGCAAAAAAAGGCAGCAAAATAATTTTGCATTGTTGATCATATTTTATGTCAAATTCAAATACAAAGTTTTATTTGTGATACAAAATGAAGACTTGCTTAATTCATTCAGCAAATATTTACTGGGTACAAACAATATGAAAGGCATTGATCTAGATTTTAGGAATTTATAAGTAAAAAAGACAGATATGGTTCCCACTCTTCTACCATAATGAAGCTTATGTTTTATGTTGACTATTTTTATCAAAAATACATAACCTCAGTGGCCAGTATTGTAGCACAAAGGGTTAAGTCGTCACCTCCAATGCTGGCATTCTATTTGGGCACTGGTTTGAGTCCTGGCTGCTCAACTTCCAACCAGCTCCCTATTGCTGTGCCTGAGAAGGCAGTGGAAGATGGCCCAAGTGCTTGGGACCCTGCATCCACTTAGAAGTTCCTGGCTCCTGGAACTGGTCTGACTCAGCCCTGGCCATTGTAGCCATCTGGGGAGTAAACCAGCAGATGGAAGATCTATCTCTCCCTCTCTTTCTCTCTCTGTAACTCTGCCTTTCAAATAAATAAAATAAATCTTTAAAATTTAAAAATCTAGCAATAAAACATTATAAAATTACTGTAATAGAATCAGTCTTGAAAAGAAGCTCAATTCCAAGATGCACATTATTTTAAATTTATTTTGACATCTTGAAAACTGTAATATCTGACAACATGGTCAGATCAGGCAGCAAGCAATGGGAATTGTCATGACCAGCACAAGTACATCAAAACTTATAGAATGAGTACCAATCTGGCATATGTAAGTGTTCTATAAATGCCAACTATTTTTTTAACTTTTATTTAATAAATATAAATTTCCAAAGTACAGTTTATGGATTACAATGGCTTTTTCCCCCCTTAACTTCCCTCCCACCCACACTCCTCCCATCTCCGGATCCCTCTCCCATTCCATTCCATAAATGCCAACTATTTAAGATGAAGTTTTACATATACTTGGAAATAATTTAAAGATTACCAATGATCTCACAACTACTGTTCACTATATGAAGCCCACATCCAATTATTTGATTAAAATATAAGGAAACTGAATAATTAAATGTTTGAACTGATATATATATAATGAAATCCAACTAACAATGCTTTGTGCAGGTACCATGCCAAGAACTCTTGAGACCTTCCTGCATGAAACCACACAAAAAGAAACCAGGCCATATGACAATCAAATTATTAAGTACTTTAATGTATGCAAATGTATTTGTATGCGCAATCCCAAATAGCACATAAAGAACAAAGTATTTTTAAATGTATACACAGATCACTTATTTTTGCTTTCCTTAAAACACTGTAACCATATATTAACACTAGAACAAATCCCACAAGTTTTGGTAGTTAAAGTGTACTACAGGGAGACACAATTTAGCCAGAAGCACAAGACAACCTGTTCATGACTTATTTTGCATGTTTTAAGGATCTTTCTGATCCATTTCCAACTTGGCGCTTTTTGCACATGGTATGTAATTCTAAAAACAAATCCAAGACCTCCTTTGCTATTGTTATTTTATTTCCCGTTCAAACAACAAGATGGTAAGAGAAGGGGCAAAGATCTACATTTCTCTTTTTTTAAGCTGCTCTAGGTCAGTTTTTCTAATTTTGAGAGTTTTAGTGAAACTCTAAATTACAATATGCTAGAGTCAACTTGCTTTAAAGATTAGTTTCTACATTTTTATTTAGATAAAACAATGCTTTTATGATGTATGTATTCTACATACCAGCTCATTACATACTTCAGGCATATTAAAACGGCTTCAACTGAGATTTTTGAATTCATCAACTGTACAGCTAAGCATTTGTAAAGTAATTTTAATTATTTAGGAAACGTTAAAGAATTAACTCACATTTGTTCCTGTTGCATTCCATAAACCTACAGGACACCCTGAAGAGAGGAAAAGCAACTCAAATTAACATATAATTACTGTCTTTTCAGAAGCTTCTGGCAATTAAAATTCCTATGTCTTCATATTAAAACTGGGCAGAAGCTAAGTTCAACAATTTTCTCAATATTTTCAATACTAACCTATTTCCTCACATCAGTTTTAAAACAATGGTTGTTAAAAATCTCACAAGCACTGTTATCCAAGTTTAAGCCATAGAAGAAAATTCACATGACACAACATGTGAACTGTGCTTTTGAATTCCCAAACTGAAATATTCGTTTGTTTATGTTTGAGATTGGAAAAAACATTACACGCTGCGCTCTACCCATCCTCGAGGAACTTTGTAGGCTCAGCCCATCTGGGGCAGGGCAGACTACTGCGTGTGGTTGAGTCCGCACGGGAACAGCCTCGTGAGTCACTCTGAGCGCCCCATCCTGGAGATTAGCTCCGCTGAAGACCAAGGGCCCGGCCTGAAGAGCGTGGCGCCTCCCAGCTTCAGAAGCCTGGTTCCGAGCGCGCCCTGCATCTCTCGGTTCCAGCATCCAGCCCGGCCCCGCTCCTTCCAGGCTACCGCAGCGCAAGCGGACCAGCTCCAGGGCTGCGAGAACGACGGAAACAAAAACTTGGCACACAAAGGGCGGGTGGGAAGCGAGGCTCCACCCCGCCAACGGGAGCGACTACTCTAGAAAAACTTTGCAAGTTAACAGGTAGTGCGGAGGGGCAGCTTCTACCGCCGCCCAGCAAGCTCTTTCTTTGTCCCTTGACTATCCTCCTGGAAGCCTCAAGCTCTGAGCGCAGTCTAGAGAGCCCTTAACTCGGTCTCCATTATGAGCCCTCACGGGTGGCAACCATAACACTTACATCCGGGCTTTTCCGGGAGCCGCGACCTGCGTCTCCCGGAAGTGACGCGACGCGGAAGGATCCGTGCTCTGCTGGGAAGATTGAAGTGAAGGGGTACCGGAAGACGGTGTCCTAGCGCGCTGGCGGTGGGAGGAGAGATTTTGGAACTCGGAGCTGTTTACCAACTGCCATTAGGTTTTTGCGTGTGGGGCAGTGTGCTAACCACCAGTGTTGCCCTGACACTTTATCCTTTCTCATAACCACCCCAATGGGGTAAAGTTTTTTTTACTATTTTCATTTTATATACAAGGAGACCAAGACCGCGAGAGAGAAGTTCTTTGTTCAAGATCATGCAGCTGGTATGTTTGGACACCGTTTTTGAAAGCTCAAGCCCTTGGCGTAGCAACCTACGAAGCCATTTCTGCAAGTGCATAGTTCAGCTCCGCATCCCTTTGCCGCAGTCGCTGTGCTGTTGGTGGCGGACACAAGGCCGAACTGTGGCTTGGGACACTCCAGCCGTCCTGATGACGTGGGATATCGCTTGTGGTGCCCTCTGGCACATGCAGGGTTCTCTACTCTTGCAGCGCATATTACCTGAGAAAACTGACTGTTGAACTCTGGAAACGTGTAGCTCCTGCCGGTCACTGACACACCCAGGACTGTTTAGACAACTGGAGGCCTGACAAACAAAGGACCAGTGACAATATATATTATTTTGGACTTCCCACCAAATCAGTTTTTTCTTCTGGCTTCTATTTATGACTAAAAATCAGTCGGTCTGATCTTAATTCTACAGTAAATATAACCAGCCTTCAAATAAAGTGTGAATAGCCCCTAAAATAACATTTTTATTAAGTCAAATTGTACATTAAAAAAACCACCTGAATTATATATCAACTAATGATGACTGAAGAGTGGGTGATTTGATTTTTTTTCCACTCAGTTTTCTATATGTGCTATTTTAATAATTTTTTTTAAAAAGATTTATTTATTTATTTGGAAGAGTTTTTACAGAGAGAGGGAGAGGAAAAGAGATTTTCCATCTGCTGGTTGACTTCCCAGATGACTGCAAGCCAGAAGCCAGGAGCTTCATTCAGGTCTCCCATGTGGTTGCAGGGGCCCAAATACTTGGGCCATCTTCCACTGCTTTTTTCCAGGTCATTAACAAGGAGCTAGATTGGAAGTGGAGCAGCTGGGACATGAACCAGCGCCCATATGGGATGTCACTATCATAAGCAATGGCTTTACCCACTTAGCACCACAATGCTGATTCCAGTTCTTTTCTTTTTTTTTTTTTTAGTGGAAAACTCAGCAAGCTTGAGTTTGTAAACATTTTTGCCTGCCATTATAATGAAGACAAAAACTTTTCACATTTTGACAAATGATAGTCCTTAATACAAATTATAGTGCCTGTCTGAAGAGAGCTAAAGAAAGAAGAGATGGGAGGAGAGAAAAGTGAGCAAGCACCAGTGTCTCTTTTTATAAGGATGCTTTCCGTAGGACCTGGGACCTCTTAATGACCTCTTTTCATTTTAATTACTTTCTTAGGAGGCTCCATCTCCAACTGCAATTACTAACACAAGGTATTGACATGAATTTGGAGGATGTTTTGGGGGTGGCACAACATTCTGTCTGTAACAGAGTCTGACTGGAACACAGAAATATCTTTTTGGGGGAGGGAAGAGAGATCAAGAGAACATTAGGTCTATTTCACACCTCACATCCTCTTGGGAGAGATATGCTATGGAGACTTTGTATCCCTTTGTATGAGCAAAAGTAAGCATTATGTGTACAGATTGTGTGTGACACTTTTAAAACTGTTTAGCCTTTGTTGTAATCTTGTCAAAATTAGATACCCAGAAGGCTGTTTTTTCTACCCTGCAGAACAGAAGTCACAAGCTAATGCCCACATTACTGTACCTGTGGTGAAACTCACTACAAACTCTTCTGTACAGTGAGCAGGACTTGGACTAGTTCTGGGACTTGGCCTGTGCTAGAGACTTGGTAACTGTTGTGAAAATGGGAAATATGCTGCTTATATTTTTGAAATTTGAATTTTTAAAAGTTACACTTGATTGGTGACTATATATTTTTTCATCCTTCTTACAAATATGTAAGACACCAAGTTAAAAGGCCAGTACATTAAGAATGAAGTTTTTCCTTTATAAGAAATAAATATATTTCTTATAAAGGAAAAACACACAGTTGAACCTTTAGCAACATCCACTTAACCCTTCCTTGTGGGCTGTAGAAGCTGGAATTAGATTCAGCTGTGTGTGAACACAGAGCACATGAACAGAAGCTTTACAAGTTATTTGAACGTGACATAATGAGTTTTTGCTGAAGAAGCCTGGATGAAATCAGTTTAGGTCTAGTATGGTATTTATAGGGTGAAGATCCCAGGCTGCTGCCATCCTGTTGCCTCAATATACATGGCTTTTATTTTCCAAAGTTACTTCATGATCCATGATGCCTACCGGAGCGCCAGCCATTCTCCTGAGCAGAAAAGACTAAAGGATTCAAAGAAAAACATGCCTCTTCCAATTAAGGGTAAGTCCCCTAAGTTCTACACAAGCTCTGCAAGGCAAGTGGAAAACCTACTATTTTTTCTTATAAGTTAGTACCCAGCTGCAGAAAATCAGGGGAATTGGCCGGCACCGCAGCTCACTAGGCTAATCCTCCGCCTTGCGGCACGGGGATATCAGGTTCTAGTCCTGGTCAAGGCGCCAGATTGTGTCCCGGTTGCCCCTCTTCCAGGCCAGCTCTCTGCTGTGGCCCAGGAGTGCAGTGGAGGATGGCCCAAGTGCTTGGGCCCTGCACCCCATGGGAGACCAGGAGAAGCACCTGGCTCCTGCCTTTGGATCAGCACGATGCGCCAGCCTCAGCGCACCAGCCGCCGTGGCGGTCATTGGAGGGTGAACCAACGGCAAAAGGAAGACCTTTCTCTCTGTCTCTCTCTCTCACTGTCCACTCTGCCTGTCAAAAAAAAATAAAAAGAAAGAAAGAAAGAAAATCAGGGGTCAGAAAACTGTGGCCCATTGGCCAGCTACCTGCTGTTGCAAATACAATTTTATTGGAACATAGGCATGTCCATTCTACCTATAGTCTATATCTAAATATTCTGTTAAACAACTGTAATATTAATTCACATGCTATACAATTCATCCATGTAAAGTGTGCAGTTGAGTGGCTTTTGATATTCATGGAGGTCAGTCATGCATGTATCATCATAATCAATCATAGGATATTTTTATTGTCCTAAAAGAGCCTCACCCCACCTTAGCTGGATCCATATTCTCTCATGTCTCCCTGCACTGGGCAAACACTAATCTTTCTGCCTCCATAAATTTACCTATTCTGCTCCTTACATATAAATGGACTCTTACATCAAGGGGCCCTTTATGACTGAGTTCTTTCACTTAGCATGTTTTCAATATTCTTCCTACTTGTCCCATGTATCAGTACTTTACTCCATTTGATGACCATATAATATCCCATAAAACTGATAATGCTACATGGTTTTGTTCATCAGTTAGGCATTTGTGTTGTTTCCAGTTGATAGCTATTTGAATAATGTTTCTGTAAACGCTGATCTACAAATTTCGATGTGTATATATTTTTTTCATTTATCTTGGGCATACTTCTAGAGGTAAAATTACTGAGTCATATGTTAATCCTATTAAACTTTTGGAGAAACTAATATTTTCCAAAGTGGCTGACCCACTTTATATTCACACCAGTGATGTCTGAGGGTTCTAATTTTTCTACATATTTGTAAACCCGTTAGTATGTCTTTATTACAACCATCCTAGTTGTTGTAAATTGGTATCTCATTGTGGCTTCGATTTGTTATCTCCCTAATGACCAAAGATGTTAAGCATCTTTTCATGAACTTATTAACCATTTGTGCATCTCCTCTGAAGTGTCTACACAGATCCTTTTACCATTATAAAAATTGAGTTGTCTTTTTTTTTTTTTACTGTATTAGTTAACTTTTCATCACTACAATGGAATACCTGAAGCAACTAATTTTATAAAGAGAAAGGGTTTATTTAGCTCCTGGTTTTGGAGCTTCCCAGTCTAAGACAGTCATATCTGGTGCCAGTGGCAGATGGCAGTAGTGGAGTGCATGTGCCAGGAAGCAGAGTGGCCAGGCCTAACTCAGCTTTCATAACCAATGCTCTTACGAGAACTATCTTCTGAGAGCATACCCCTCAATACCTCTCATTAATTTCGGTGTCAAGATATAGGAGATGTATTTCACCTTTTTATTAGGTGTGTAATATTCGGTCATGTGGATTGCACCCATACTGTGTGCCAGGCACTTTTCTAGGTAAGGTAATTTTTCAAGTTTCTAATTGTGAGGAAGGGAAGAAATAAACAAGAAAACAAATAAGTGTGAACTAAATCATTTCACCTAGCAATAAGTTCTGTGAAGACAACAAAACCGGGTGATTTGATAAAGAGAAGAAATGTGGATGTGCAATTTCTATAACTGCATCTTGTGCACAAGTTGACTTTTGACCTAAATCCTGAGTAATACAAAGGAACCAGCCCTATGTCATGATGGCAGAGGGAACACCAAAAGCAAAGGGACTAAGGCAGGAACAACTTGGCAGTTTGGAAAAAAAGAAAGACAAGTGGTTACAGTTGTCAGTTGCAATCAGCAGAAATGAATGTAACAGTTTAAGCAGAGAAAGAATTTACTGAAAGATACTTGGCAACTCACAGAATCCTTGAGATGGCCAGAAAAGCAATCTTGGACAGTGGCCCGCAAAGACTAATTCCCAAAACCACATGAGAGAATTGGTCTAAGGGGAACACCCCACCCCACCCCCCCCCCCGTGACAACTGGGTATAGCTGCTGTAGCTCACAGCAATAACAATATTGCCATTGCTGGTTCAGAAACTTCAGTGTTCCTGCACTATCTTTTTTATTTTATTTATTTTATTTATTTTTTTGACAGGCAGAGTAGACAGAGAGAGAGAGAGAGAGAGAGAGACAGAGAGACAGAGAGAAAGGTCTTCCTTTGCTGTTGGTTCACCCTCCAATGGCCGCCATGGCACCACACTGATCCGAAGCCAGGAGCCAGGTGCTTCTCCTGGTCTCCCATAGGGTGCAGGGCCCAGGCACTTGGGCCATCCTCCACTGCACTTCCGGGCCACAGCAGAGAGCTGGCCTGGAAGAGGAGCAACCAGGACAGAATCTGGTATGCCGACCGGGACTAGAACCCGGTGTGCGCTGGCCCTGCACTATCTTTTAACCTTTCTTTGCAACTTTAGTTTCCATTTAAAGCCTGGAAAAGTGACTCATTCATATACTTCCTATGTGTGTCAAGTTTGTTGGTAGTGCTAAGAGAACTAATAGGTTTAATGAGAGCATACTTAAGGTTTTTGTTTTTGTTTTTAAGATTTATTTGTTTTGAAGCTGGCGCTGTGGCACAATAGGTTAATCCTCCGCCTGCGGTGCTGGCATCCCATATGGGCACTGGTTCTAGTCCTGGCTGCCCCTCTTCCAATCCAGCTCTCTGCTGTGGCCTGGGAAAGCAGTAGAGGATGGCCCAAGTCCTTGGGCCCCTGCACCTGCATAGGAGACCAGGAAGAAGCACCTGGCTCCTGGCTTTGGATTGGCATAGCTCTGGCTGTTGCAGCCATTTGGGGAGTGAACCAACAGAAGGAAGACCTTCTCTCTGTCTCTCCTTCTCACTGTCTGTAACTCTACCTCTCAAATAAATAAATAAATAAAAAGTGCAGCCTGCAGAACTCTGTGTGTTTGTTAGAATACTGATGAGCTTTGGGGAGATTGCAGGTGAAGATTAAATGAAAGGAAATAGTGAGTGTTGAAGGAAAGGGATCCTGCATATGTTAAAAGGGAAAAAATCTTAGACCAATTAAATTTAACAGAATATCATTGAGCAAAGGCAGACATCAGAAGATGCTCTAAGAATTCCGGCTGGTAGCATGTTCAGGCAGCATTTCTGGACAAAAAATTGACAGAAGGTACTCAGGCAGTTTAAATAGCTATATCTTAGTGTTTTCTTTTTTTAAAGATTTCTTTTTTTACTTGAAAAGCATAGGTACAGAGAGGGAGGGAGAGAGACAGAAAGAGATCTTCCATCTGCTGGTTCACCCCCCAAATGGCTGCAATGGCCAAGTCTGGGCCAGGCTAAAGGCAGAAGCTTCTTCCAGGTCTTCCACATGGGTACAGGAGCCCAAAGACCTGGGCCATCCTCTGCTGCTTTCCCAGGCCATTAAAAGGGAGCAGAATCAGAAGTGAAATAGCCGGCACTTGAACCAGCATCCATATGGGATGCCAGCATCGCAGGCAGCAGCTTTACCTGCTACGCTACAGTGCAGACCCCAACTTAATGTTTTTGACTTAGTCAGTTGTCTACTTGCCATTGACTGAAGACAGCTACTCTAACCAAGACTCAGCCATTTAAACATATTCCCAAATTAGGTTTTTTGTCACTTTATGTACGAAGTCAGGTTGTAGTTCTTTACATTAAGGACTTAAATATGGAGGCATCCTCAGGCCAAATTTGGTTTAACAATTATGTAGAAATGAAGTTCAGCAAAAATTATTACTGCAGTAACATGGAGAACAGAAACTAACAGATGAGCTGTGTTGTCTAGCTAAGGATGATTTTCAGGCATAGGATTGAAAGGGCTTGCTTGTTTGTTCTTTTTGCTTATAGTAAAAGGTGAGATGGAATAACAAGCTAAAGTTGAAGACAGTAATTTATTAAAAAGATTTATTTATTTATTTGAAAGGCAGAGTTACAGAGGGGGAGTTAGGGGTAGGGAGAGAGATAGAATCTTCCATACACTGTCACTCCCCAAATGGCTATAAAGGCCAGAACTGGGCCAATCTGAAACCAGGAGCCAGGAGCTTCTTCCAGGTGTTCCATATGGGTGCAAGGGCCTTGAGCCATCCTCTGCTGCTTTCCCAGACACATTAGCAGGGAGCTGGATCAGAAGCGGTGCAACTAGGACACGAACCGGTGCCCATATGGGATGTCAGTGTGGCAGACGGTGATTTTAACCCACTATGTCACAGTGCTGGCCCCGGAAGTCATTTTTTTATTTTTTATTTTTTTGACAGGCAGAGTGGACAGTGAGAGAGACAGAGAGAAAGGTCTTCCTTTTTCCGTTGGTTCGCCCCCAATGGCTGCTGCAGCTGGCGCACCGTGCTGATCCAAAGGCAGGAGCCAGGTGCTTCCTCCCGGTCTGCCATGTGGGTACAGGGCCCAAGCACTTGGGCCATCCTCCACTGTACTCCCGGGCCACAGCAGAGAGCTGGACAGGAAAAGAAGCAACCGGGACAGAATCTGGTGCCCCAACCAGGACTAGAACCCAGTATGCCAGCGCTGCAGGCAGAGGATTAGCCTATTGAGCTGCAGTGCCAATCAACAGAAGTCATTTTTTTAAAAATGTATTTATTTAATTTATTTGAAAGAGAGAGAGACAGATAATGATCTCCTATTTACTGGTTGACTCCCCAAATCAGAGAATAGGGATAAATGAAACCTCAGTATTATTGTCCCTAGAAGCATCAACAGAAGGCCAGTGTAGAAAGGGCTGATCTCTAAGGAATCCATAGGTGTGGCTTTTGTTTAATGGAGTAAACTCCAAAAACATTCACAGGATATCCCTAAAGCTTTTAAATCATTTATATTGGCAGAATCACCACCAACTTGTGTTTAAAAGGTCAGAGATAGTAAAAAGGAAAAAAAAAAAACAAAAAAGGTCTTCAGATTCTGAAAGGTTTATAGGCAAGAAACAGATTGAGAAAATCATGCCAACAAAAATATTGTCTATTTATGGAAAAGAAAGGATAACTCAAAGAGAGGAACCAAGAGCCCAGCTGGTAGAGCCGAGAGATTTGGAGAATCCATCCTGTGCAGGAGAGATGTGTTCTAATCAAAGAACTTATCAATTTGCCCAACTGGATTTCAGAAGTGCTGTGGATTATGTGCTCTGCCCATTTCCCCTCTGCATCTATGGCAGTCACCCTATGTCTGTGCCGCCATTCTATGTATGGCATGGAAGGCACAACAATGCCTTTTTTTGTAGTTCACATGGCTCAGATTAAGAGGAACAAATCTTGAGCAGCTTTTTATAAAGAACTACACCCAAGGAGACTAATCCACACATTTAACCTCCATATCAAATGTTAGATTTTGAGCTGAAGATGTGGTGAAATGTTTGATGTTGACTATGTTCTGCGTATGAGAATGACACAGGTAACTGGGGGCACTGAGGGTGGAATGGGATAGCTAGCCATTAAGATGGCCTCCAGTGATTTTTGTCCCTTGACAGTAGCACCCTTGTGTAGTCCCCTACCACACTGAATATAATGTTCTGTGTAACCAATACATTATTGTGTAAATGAGGGAGTGTGACTTCCGAGACTATGTCACAAAAGACACTGTAGCTTCCACTTTCTGTGCTCTTGGTCATTTGCTTTGGTGGAAGTCAGCTGCCATGCCAGGAGTTCACTCAACCAGTATAACAGAGAGGACCATGTGACTACCTACAAACAGTTGGCACTGTTTGCCAGGCATGTGAATAAGGCACACTGGAAATGGATCTTTAGCTCTGGTCAGTTCTTCAAGTAATTACAGTTCTGGAAGCACCTTGACAGTTATCTCATATGAGGTCAGTGCCAGAAGCACCTATCTATGTGCTC
Source organism: Sylvilagus floridanus (assembly GCA_949820135.1). NCBI lineage: Eukaryota > Metazoa > Chordata > Mammalia > Lagomorpha > Leporidae > Sylvilagus > Sylvilagus floridanus. The sequence goes on from OX463235.1 coordinate 48,781,495, forward strand.
CTGGATCCCTCACCCACACAAAATGATAAGATAATAATATTTACTATTTCTATCTGCTAAACTTTGGGATAATTTTGTGCAACTATAAATGGATAATGCATGAAGTCTTATCAAATCTGAAGTGTTTTTTATAGAAAACCATAGGAAGGATAAATACAAGAAATATCATATTAAATACATAGAAACCAAACTGCTGAATCAAAGACAAAGGGGAATTTTTAAAAGCAAAGGTCTTCTTACAAAGATAAAAGCAAGACATATTATTATCAATGGAACAAAAACTGTGTAGAAAGCTGAGACTTCTTGGTCGGCGCCGTGGCTCAACAGGCTAATCCTCCGCCTTGTGGCGCCGGCACACCGGGTTCTAGTCCCGGTCGGGGCGCCGGATTGTGTCCCGGTTGCCCCTCTTCCAGGCCAGCCCTCTGCTGTGGCCCAGGAGTGCAGTGGAGGATGGCCCAAGTGCTTGGGCCCTGCACCCCATGGGAGACCAGGAAAAAGCACCTAGCACCTGGCTCCTGCCATCGGATGAGCACAGTGCGCCAGCTGCAGCGCGCCGACCGCGGCAGCCATTGGAGGGTGAACCAATGGCAAAGGAAGACCTTTCTCTCTGTCTCTCTCTCACTGTCCACTCTGCCTGTCAAAAAAAAAAAAAAAAAAAAAAAGCTGAGACTTCTCAATAGAAAGAATGGGAACTAAAAACTGTTTTGGTTTAAAGATATTTTTCAATCTGGTGCAAGAAAATAACTGCCCACCTGGAATTCCGTACCAAACAAGAATATCTTCCATGGGGCTGGCTTGTGGCAGAGGGGTTACTACTACCAGCATCCTGTCAGAATGCCAGTTGGAGTCTTGGCTACTCCACTTCCAATTTAGCTTCCTACTAATTTGTCATGGAAGGCCGCAGATAATGGCTCAAGACTTGGACCCCTGCCACGCACTTGAGAGGTAGGCATGAAGTTCCATGTCCTTAGCTTTGTCTTGGCCAGGCCTTTGAGGAGTGAGTCAGCAGATGGAAGACCTCTCTCTCTCTCTCATGCATGTGTGTGCTGTCTCTCTCTCTTTTTTGCTCTGCCTTTCAAGTAGATAAAACTACACATTAAAACAGAATGAATGTAGCTAAAGTGGTGTTTAGAGGGAAATTTATAACTTTAAATGCATGATTAGGATAAAGATTTATATCTGTTAGTTAAGGGTTCATCTCAAGAAGTTAGAAGCAGTTTCTGGGTCAGCGCTGCGGCTCAATAGGCTAATCCTCTGCCTGGGGCACCGACACCCCGGGTTCCAGTCCCGGTCGGGGCACCGGATTCTGTCCTGGTTGCTCCTCTTCCAGGCCAGCCCTCTGCTGTGGCCCAGGAGTGCAGTGGAGGGTGGCCCAGGTGCTTGGGCCCTGCACCTGCATGGGAGACCAGGAGGAGGCACCTGGCTCTTGGCTTCAAATTGGTGCAGCACGCCCGCTGCAACATGCCAGTCATAGCGGCCACTTGGGGGGGGGGGGTGAACCAACAGCAAAGGAAGACCTTTCTCTCTCTCTCTCTCACTGTCTAACTCTGCCTGTCAAAAAAATAAGTAAATAAATAAAGAAAGAAGCAGTTTCTGATAAAGGGAAATTAAATTTTCCCTCTATGATGTGGATTTCTTGATGTCTTCATTTCAATTGTTTGATTTTGCTTTATAAGTTCCAATCTTATGGGGCTGACGCCACGGCTTGATGGGCTAAGCCTCCACCTGTGGCTTCAGCATCCCATATGGGTGCCAGTTTGTGTCCCCACTGCTCCTCTTCTGATCCAGCTCTCTTCTTTGGCCTAGGAAAGCAGTGGAAGATGGCCCAAGTGCTTGGGCTCCTGCACCCATGTGGGAGACCTGGAAGAAGCTCCTGGCTGTAGATCAACTCAGCTCTAGCCATTGCAACCATTTGGGGAGTGAATCAGTGGATAGAAGACTTTTCTTTCTGTCTCTCCCTGTCTCTATCTATAACTCTACCTCTCACACAAATAAATAAATCTTTAAAATAAATTCCAATCTTATGTTATTATATATTAAATTCAGGAGGGTGATATATTCTTAGTTGATTGTTCTTTTTATTATTACTATATAGTAACTATTTTTAATCTCAAATTATTCATTATTAAATGAAATTTTGAATTCATTTTAATATTTTAAAGTTTATTTTCCTTTAGTTTGTGGGTTTTTGGTGGATCTTTCTCTCTTTTACTTTCAAGCTTTCTGTATTGCTTTAAGTTTTCTCTTGTAAGCAACGCAGAGATGAAATTTATTTTGAGATGTATTCTGAATCTATATTTCAAAAGGTAATCCTAAAGTACTGTTAAAATGAGTCTTGATATATTTCAACTTATTATTTTATCATAGTTTTATACTAACATTTTCTATTTCCCACCTTTTAATCATTGTGTCTTTATTTCTTTCCTCTTCATATTATGGTATTGAAAAAAATATTGTCTTTTCATTCCTCTCCTGGTTTGAAAACTATAGAGTATATATTTATTATTTTAATAGTAACTCTTAATATTTGATGCACATAATTATGTACAAAATGTTCCAACAATGTAATTATTCAGTGTTTCTATATTTCTTCTGCAGTGTTAGCTTTATGCATTGAACATCAAGCCCAACTCTAAATCTTGTGATTGTTGCGTAGGGTTTCAGTTTCAACTTTTTCAAATATAAGAGAATGTTTCCTGGAAAAGTTTATGAATTTATTAATGTATTCATAAGTTTCAGATTTCATCATTTTGTTAAATCTCAGATCTTCCTTCTACATTTACTTACCTTTTAGCTAAGGTCCATTACTTCTGTACATTTAGGCAGGATTTGTTGAGAGTAAATTTGCTTAATCTTCATATGATGGCAAATATATTTATTTGCATTCATTATAATAGGTTAACTAGGTATGAAGTCCTAGGTTGAAAGCATTTTCTCTCAATCTTAAAAAATTATGGTATTGTCTTATGGCTTCTATTGAAAAATCTATTTTTAGTCTGTCATTCATATGTGCTTAATCTGCTTTTTCTTGATGGAGATTAAATTTTTTTCACTTCTTAAAAAATATTTATTTATTTAAAAGGTAGAGTTACAGAGAGAGAGAGAGAGGGAGACATTGAGAAAGAAAAAGACGTTTTACATCTCTGGTTCACCCCCCAAATGGCTACAATGGTTTGGGGCTGGGCCAGGCTGAGGCTAGAAGCCAGGAGCGAGGAGCTTCTTCCGGGTCTTCCACGTAGGCGCAGGGGCCCAAATACTTGGGCCATCCTCCGCTGCTTTCCCAGGTGCATTAGCAGGAAGTTGAATTGGAAGTGGAGCAGCTGGGACTTGAAGCAGTGTCTATATGGGAAACTGGAGCTGCAGGTGAAGGCTTAACCCACTATGCCACAACGCTGGCCCTTTTTTTTACTTGTATTAGTTTTTAATTTCATTATGATGTGTCCAGGTATGCTTTTATTTATCCTACACAGTATATTTTCAAATGGAGGAGTCTTATATTTCTTCAATTCAGAAAAACACCAGCTTCTGCCTCTCTAAATACTGTTTTTCTACCATTAATACATTTATATACTTCTAGTACTCCTATAATAATAGATGTATGTTTGGTACATTCTATCTATTTTCCATGTCTATTATTGTTTCTTTCATGTGTTTTAATGTATTTGTGTCTCTTTACTATTTCAGAAAAAGAATTCTCAGGGCTACCTTCATGTTTATTCTCTTTTCTACTGTAGTCACTCTAGGCTTCATCAAGTTTGTCAACCCACTGTATGTTTAAATTTTTTTTTTTTTTTTTTTTAGGGTAGAGAGAGATATCTTATCTACTGGTTTGCTCTCCAAATATCTGTAATGGCTCCAAACTGAGGCCAAAGCCAGGAGCCAAGAATTCCATCTAGGACTCACACATGGGAAGCAGTCTGTATTTACTTGAGCCCACATTACTGCCTTCCAAGGTCTGCATTAGCAAGAGGCTGGAATCAGGGGAGTGTCAGAGCATTGAATCTAGGTACTCTGACTGGGGATGCACATGTCTTAGCTGGCATCTCAACTACCAGACCAAAGGCCTATCCCAGTTGACAGTATTTTAATGGGTATATATTTTTATTTCTAAGATATCAAATTATAATTCTTTTTTATTTAGTAAATATAAATTTCCAAAGTATAGTTTATGGATTACAATGGCTCCCCCCCCAATAATTTCCCTCCCACTCACACCCCTCCCATCTCCCGCTCCACTCCCATTCCATTCACATCAAGATTAATTTTCAATTATCTTTATACACAGAAGATCTATTTAGTATATTCTAATTATAATTCTAATAGAGTATTTAAAAATATCAATCTGCTTCTGTTTTATTTCTACCTACTTTATATTTCATTGCCTGTACTTTCAAAAATGTTTTTTGAAATGTGAAGGGGAGAAAGAAAGACAGAGAGGGAGAAGCTCCCATCTACTGTCCTACTTTCCAGATGCCCACAGTGCCTAGGATGAGAAACATTAGCCAGAATTTCAAGCTACCTGGGAAGTAGATACCCAGTTACCTAGACTATCACCTGCTTCCTTCCAGGGTCTACATAGGCAGGAAACTGGAAAAAGGAGCCTGAGTTGAGAATCAAACTCAGACCCTTGTATTTGGGACACAGCTATCTTAGCCTCTAGGTAGTTTTAAATAACATCATTCCTTTATTTACCCATGTGAGACAGTTCAAGTTCTTCTGGAATGAATCTATGTTGTGAAGTTTTATTGTGCTGACTACTTTCGTGAGATAGCTTGTTTATGGGTTTGGATTTTTATCAGTTCGACTGAGTGAGAAGTTTGCATCTCCTCCGTTGTCTCTTGCTCACTTGCTCACTCTCTATCACTCCTGCTCTCACTCCCTGCCCTGTGCTTCCTCTTTCCCATTTAATTGTTTTGAAGTTGCTTTCTCAACCCATCCCTGAGGTTGAGGTATGCACCTAGAAGAAAATTTTATATTATAAATTATGGGCCTTCTGCTCCAGAGTAAATTGAGGTTATCATAGTCCCCCTTAGAAAAAATGGATAATTTTGTTTTGTTCCTGGAACTCCCTTTCACTATTATTCTGGAATTTTCTTCAACTTTCTTCTGACTTCTATTTTCTATTTACTGATTTCTGTGTCTTCATCTTTCTTGGTTTACTCCCCTAATTTTAGTGAAACGTACCTACTTAAGTATGAGGGACATACTTTTTAGAGAATATCCCCTACTGAAAAATACTTTGATTCTACCTTCTTGTGTAATTAATAGCTTAATTTCCATGAGAAGTAGAAGGTATTACTCAATTGTTCTCTAGCCATTTGTGTAATTGTTGCAAAATCCAATTCTGTTTTTATTTTCAGTCTTGCATGTACCTGTTTTTCTCTAGGATTTTACATCCTGATGATCTAAATTTTACAGTGATGTGACAGTGATATATCTTGATGTCATTTTGGTGGCATTCAGTATATAATTCAATATGGAAATTCATGTCCTTAATTTTGAGACATTTTATTGCATTTAATAATTCTCATTTATCTTCTTTCGTTTTCTGAAGCTTCTATTAATTCTGTGTTAGAGTTTAATTTTTTGCTTTCTATTAGTTAATGTGAACAATGCTACTATGAGCACGGGGTACAAATACCTATTCAAAATCCTGCTGTCAACATTTTTTTAGTGTACACCTGGAAGTAGAACTGCTGGATCATAAGCTAATTATATTTTTATATTTGCATAAAATATGACAGTATTTCAAAAAGTTTGTGGAAATGGAATTAAAAGATAATTAAATTCATGCTTAATTTTTTGATAAAATGTACATTTTGAAGATTCTTTATGTATTTTTACTTCCTTTCTCTTTCAGCCTATTTTTGTCTTTTGATCTAAAACAAGTCTCTTGTGAATCATTTTAAAAATCCATTTCTGTCTATCTTGTTCTTTTGATTTGAGATCTTAATTCATTTACATTTAAAATAATTACTGAGGAAGAAAGACTTTATTTTAATTTGCTATTTTTTTCTATATGCTTTATAATCTTCTTGTCCCTCATTTCCTATATTACCTTCTTTGTGTGATTTTTGTAGTGAAATATTTTAAATCACTTCTCATTTACTTTTATGTATATTCTTTTTTTTTTTTTGACAGGCAGAGTGGACAGTGAGAGAGAGAGACAGAGAGAAAGGTCTTCCTTTGCCGTTGGTTCACCCTCTAATGGCTGCCACGGCCAGCGCGCTGTGGCCAGTGCGCTGCAGCCAGCGCACTGCGCTGATCTGCTGGCGGGAGCCAGGTGCTTCTCCTGGTCTCCCATGGGGTGCAGGACCTAAGCACCTGCGCCATCCTCCCTGCACTCCTGGGCCACAGCAGAGAGCTGGCCTGGAAGAGGGGCAACCGGGACAGAATCCGGCGCCCTGACCGGGGCTAGAACCCGGTGTGCCAGCGCCGCAAGGCAGAAGATTAGCCTAGTGAGCCGTGGTGCCGGCACTTTTATGTATATTCTATAATTACTTTCTTTGTGGATACCATGGGGATTGCATTTAACATTTTAAAGTTATAACACTCTAATTATTAGGGTAATTATTAAATTAACTAATAAATTATTTAACTTATACCAGATTAACTTTAGTAGCATATAAAAAATCTGTTCCTTTACAGCTCCGCGTCTACCTGCTTTGATGATTGATGATTGATGTCATAAAATTGCATCTTTATATGTTGTGTGTCCCAAACTATAAAACAGTGTCTACTTTTTAAATGTATTAGTCTCTTGAATGAAATGCAAGGCTACAAACTAAATTATAATACTATTAGCTTTTAGAGTAATGGCTTTTTAAAAAAATATATGCCTGTCAACTCATATGCAAAAAAAGTTGAGTTACAAATCATTGTTGGGGCTGGCACTATGCCCCAACCGGTAAAGTTACTGCCTGTAGTGCCAGCATCCCATATAGGTGACAGTTCAAGTCTTGGCTGCTCCATTTCTGATCCAGCTCTCTGCTGTGGCCTGGGAAAGCAGTGGAAGATGGATCAGGCCCTTGGGCCCCTGCACCCATGTAGGAGACCCAGAAGAGGCTCCTGGCTCCTGGCTTTGGATTGGCGCAGCTCCAGCCATTGCGGCCAGTTGGGGAGTGAACCAGCGGATGACGGAAGACCTCTCTCTCTCTCTGCCTCTCCTTCTCTCTCTGTGTAAATCTGACTTTCAAATAAAGAAACAAATCTTTAAAAAAAAAAAAAAAAGATGGCCCAGATGCTTGGGCCCCTGCACCCATGTGGGAGACCCAGAAAAAGCTCCTAACTCCTGGCTTTGGATCGGCTCAGCTCTGGAAGTTGCTGCCAACTGGGGAGTGAACAAGTGGCTGGAAGACTCTCTCTCTCCTCTCTCTCTCTCTCTCTGCCTCTCCTTCTGTGTAACTCTTTCAAATAAAATAATAAACACATCTTAAAAGAAAAGCCAAAAAACCCACAAGTCATTGTTACCATAATACTATTTTTTGGCCAGCGCTGTGGCTCACTAGGTTAATCTTCCGCCTATGGCGCCAGCACACGGGGTTCTAGTCCTGGTTGGGGTGCCGGTTCTGTCCCGGTTGCCCCTCTTCCAGGCCAGCTCTCTGCTGTGGCCCAGGAAGGCAGTGGAGGATGGCCCAAGTGCTTGGGCCCTGCACCCGCATGGGAGACCAGGAGAAGCACCTGGCTCCTGCCTTTGGATCAGCTCGATGTGTTGGCCATAGCGTGCCAGCCATAGCGGCCACTTGGGGGGTGAACCAAAGGAAAAAGGAAGACCTTTCTCTCTGTCTCTCTCTCTCACTGTCTAACTCTGCCTGTCAAAAAAAAAAAAAATACTATTTTTTTAAACTGTACCTGTGTTTACCTTTAATGAGATCTGTATTTCTTCATATGAATTGGAGTTATTGTCTAGAGTCCCTGTATTTCAACCTGATGGATTCCAGCATTTCATGCAGGACAAATCTAGTGGTACAAATAATCTCTCATCTCCATTTTTTCTTTTTTCCTCCTAGAACTTCTAAGATGCAGACATTGGTCTACTTGATGACATTGCCAGTTCCTTTAGGTTTTGTTAACTTTCTTCATATTTTTCTTTCTGTTCCTCAGCCTTGGTTATTTCTTCTGCCTACTCAAATCTGCCTGGTGGTTTTTTCATTTCAGCTCTTGTGCTTTTCAGTTTCGGAATTTCTCTTTGGTTTCTTTTAAGTTTCCTATCTCTTTATGAATATTTCCATTTTTTTATTCACCATTTTATTGAATTTCACCAAATCTTCCTTTATGAGTGTTGTTAAAAGAAAAACAGAGCAGTTCAATTTAACAAAGTTCCCTTGAGCAAGATAAAGCTTCATGAACTGCAGAGTATTCCAGACTGAAGATGGTTCAGAATGCCCTTACGAAGCAGTGAGCTATTTTTATAATTAGAAAGACAGGAAATGACATACAGAGGTCACGGGATTGGTATAGTCCATAGTTTAATTATTTAGACATAATCTAGCAGCCTTTAACGTAGGCTTGGTTGAAGGGGCAGCTGCTGTATTGGCTGAGGTTCAGTTGCTTAGCTACAAGAGTATATTCTTAGGTACAAACTGCTTGCGCATGAAACTAGATTGTAGCTGAGTACATATGGAGGTCCATTTTCACCAACTGGTCGTTCTAGTAGGGGTCTGGTTTAGACCAATTCTGGTTCAAGAGCATTTTCTTTTTTTTTGACAGGCAAAGTGGACAGTGAGAGAGAGAGACAGAGAGAAAGGTCTTCCTTTGCCGTTGGTTCACCCTCCAATGGCTGCCGCGGCAGGCGCGCTGCGGCCAGCACACCACGCTGATCCAAAGGCAGGAGCCAGGTGCTTCTCCTGGTCTCCCATGGGATGCAGGGCCCAAGCACTTGGGCCATCCTCCACTGCCTTCCCAGGCCACAGCAGAGAGCTGGCCTGGAAGAGGAGCAACCAGGACAGAATCTGGTGCCCTAACTGGGACTAGAACCTGGTGTGCTGGCGCCGCTAGGCAGAGGATTAGCCTAGTGAGCCTCGGCGCCGGCCTCAATAGCATCAAGACAGTTATTTAAAGTCTTTGTCTAATAGATCTCATTGTAAGCTTCTGTTGTTTTCTTTTTTCAGTTTTTTAATCCTTCAAAATAGTTCAATGCACCACACTTTCAAAATTATTTGTTTACTTATTGATTTATTTGAAAGAGGGGATGGAGAGAGGGAGAGAAGCAGAGAGAGAGAGAGACAGAGACAGAGACAGAGAGTTATCTCCCATCTGCTGATTCACTCCCCAAATGCCTCAACAGCCAGTGCTGGACCAGGCCAAAACCAGGAACCAAGAACTACGTCTGGGTCTCCCACATGAGTGGCAGTGACTCAAGAACTTGAGCCATCACCCACTGCCTATCAGGGTGCACAGTAGCAAGAAGCTACAATTAGGAACAGAGCCAGGACTTGAACCCAGGCACTCTTCTAAGGAGCACTGGGATCCCAAAAGTCTGCTCTGGACTGTATTTTCCTATTTCTTATTATCTCTTATAACTTTTCCCCCTGAAAGCTGAATATTTGGATTTAATAATATAGTAACTCTGGTAATTGGATACTCTACTTTCCCCAGGGTTTTCTGTTTTTGAAGCTTGTAGAGGTGTCCTTAGGCGTGGATCAGCCTGGGTCATAAACTTAAGGTCTTCCCATGTCTTTTCTGAACCTATTCCTTTCCCTGGCATCTTCAGTAATTTTTAATGCCCCTTGGATAATGCAGTTGCTTTTGAATGCCCTGGTCTTTAAGATCTGGTTCTCAAAGGAGGTAAATGAAGGCACGAGGTAAATGGTGCTGGTCCTTTAAATTGCCTAACAATTGTTTCAGTCCTAAGAGAGGGGCTTGCAACCTTGCAGAGGGATTGGGAAGTGGTGGTGCAACTGTGGGTGTCCATTTTGGTGTCAACCTCTGTGATGAAAGGGTCCCTGAAATCTGAAGGGCAAATATTTGGTCTTTATGGCCTACCTCGTGTGTGAGCATGGCCTACCTTGTGTGTGAGCAGCTCCAGGAGTAAGTATGCTTTGGCCTGCCTGGGCATGATAGGGTAGGGAACAGATAGCCACTGCTGGACTAAGCTGAAATTGACCACACTTAAGGCAGTTTACTTCACAGTCTGTCCCTTGGAAGTATGAGCCTGTGATAGACCGGGGAGTTCTGAAACAGTTACACCAGACTCTGGCAGTGCAGTAGATGACTAAGTGAGGGCAGAGATTCCTGATGCTTCTCCCTTGCCATCCTTCCAGGTCCCTCTTCCTAAACTTTTCTTCCTACACTGTGGTGGAATGAAAAGGCCATGCCAAGATGGCTGCTGGCAACAGAACCTGCCTGGCAACAGGCTGTGATTGGATGGCTTTGGAAACTGCCTGGTAACAGCCTGTGATTCATTAGGGTATAAATCGCCCCTTGACTGGATTGGCTGCCTTGGCTATATAAGCTGCTGTACCAATTGAAATAAATGAGTCTGCAGGCTGCTCACCTCTGGCCTGCTTTCACCTGATTCCCAGGGTCTGTGTGGTGACTCTGCACCTCTTGCTCCCACCACACTCCTCCTCTCAGAATGAATCCACAGCAACACTACACAGGTTCCTTTTTGGAGGGAAGAGAATCTGTGGATTTTATTAATTTTTGTTTTTAATTTTAAATTGAACTTTGTCTGCCAACAATTGGATAAGTCAAGTCTCCTTAATTCCCTCTGCCTGTTTATCTGGTGACCATTTGACTCCTGTTAGACTGGGAGCAGGGGTTGGAAGTTGATAGTTTATGTCTGTTTTTTATTAGTCAGGCACTTTCAGTCTGCCAATGAGTATTTTTTAGTTTATATCTGTGGAATCTTTGCCTTTTGTCCTGAGGACCAGATCCTTGGCACAGCACAGCTTCTTTGAAGCACATTGGTATCTTGACTACAGGCTGAGTTAGAGTGAAGATCAGCCCATGGCCATGTTTTTCACTCACAGTGGGGTTATTTGGTAAATGCACAGTGGATTCTCAGGATAATCTCTTCCTTTTCTGTTGTGTTCTGTTATTCCTTCTAGATTTCCACTCACATTAGGAAATCAATAAACACAAATGGCTTGACCATGGAGTCTCCTTCAACTTTCCTTTTTTCCCTTTATGCCAACTAAAAACATTTTTTTTTTTACTATGGAAAGTGTAAAATGGATATATATATATAAAGACAATTTTGCAGTGGTTCCTTTTGTATGCACCTTTCAGGGCCAACCATTATCAACTCAAGACCAATACTTTTAAATCTAATAATAATATATATAAATAAATATATTATATAAATATATAATATATAAATATATAATATATATAAATATAATATAATTATATATTATATTATTATATAATATAATATATAATATATAATACAATATATAATATAATATCTATATAATATATATATTATATAATATAATACAAATATATTATATATATAAATAAATATAATATATATAATAAAATTATATATAAATATATTATTATGTAAATAATATATTTCTATATTATATAATAATATATTTATATATAAATTATATATATTATATATATATATTTGGAGATGGGGAGAGAGAGAGAGAGAGAGAGAGAGAGAGAGAGAAATACCACTCTTCCACTCTCCAAATGCCTGTAGCAGTTGGGGCTGGATCAGGATGAAGCTAGGAGCCAGAAACCCAGCCCAGGTTTCCCACGTGGTGGCAAGGTCCCAAGTACCTGAGTCATCACCTGCTGGCTCTGGAGGTCTGCATTAGCAGGAAGCTGGAACCAAGAGTGGAGCCTGGATTCAAGCCTAGCAGCTTGGATTTAGCATGTAAATGTCCCAACAGGTGTCTTAACCACCACTTCTAAATTTTGAAGTTGTAAATATTTCAGCATGCATGATGAATTTTTAAAAATTTTTTCCCAAAGAAACTTTTATTGAATGAATACAAATTTTATAAGTACAACTTTAGGAATATAGTTATTCTTTCCACCGTACCTTCCCTACCACCCACACTTCTCTTCCCTCTCCCCTTCCCAGTCCCATTCTCCATTAAGATTCATTTTCAATTAACTTGTACACAGAAGGCCAACTGTATCCTAAGTAAAGATTTCAACAATTTGCACACATTTCAACAATTTGCACACACTGTTATGTATGATGTCAGTGACCACGTGAGGCGCTCGCTCTCTCTCTCTCTCTCTTTTTTAAGGATTATTTATTTGAAAGTCGGAGTGCCACAGAGAGAAGAAGAGGCAGAAGAAGAGGTACTCGCCAGATGACCGCAATGGCCGGAGCTGCACCGATCCAAATTTGGAGCCAGGAGCTTCTTCCAGGTCTCCCACATGGGTGCAGGGGCCCAAGGACTTGGGCCATCTTCTACTGCTTTCCCAGGCCATAGCAGAGAGCTAGATCAGAAGTGGAACAGCTGGGACTTGAAGTGGCACCCATATGGGATACCAGCACTGCAGGCGGCAACTTTACCCACTACACCTAAGTGCTGGCCCCCCACCTGAGGCTCTTGACTTGAGCTGCCTAGGCCGTGGAAGCCTTTTGAGTCCACAAACTCTGTCAGTATTTAGACAAGGCCATAAGCAAAGTGGAAGTTCTCTCCTCCCTTCAGAGAAACGTAACTCCTTTGATGGCCACTGCATGATAAATTTTTAAAACATGACACACAGGCCGGCGCCGTGGCTCAACAGGCTAATCCTCCGCCTTGCGGCGCCGGCACAGTGGGTTCTAGTCCCGGTCGGGGCACCGGATTCTGTCCCGGTTGCCCCTCTTCCAGGCCAGCCCTCTGCTGTGGCCCAGGAGTGCAGTGGAGGATGGCCCAAGTGCTTGGGCCCTGCACCCCATGGGAGACCAGGATAAGCACCTAGCACCGGCTCCTGCCATCGGATGAGCGCGGTGCGCCAGCCGCAGCGCACAGTCCACAGCAGCCATTGGAGGGTGAACCAACGGCAAAAGGAAGACCTTTCTCTCTGTCTCTCTCTCTCACTGTCCACTCTGCCTGTAAAAAAAAAAAAAAACCATGACACACAATATTACCTAGAAAATTTACAAGAATGTTCTTGTAAATTCAAATATCCTCAATCTTCAAATAATCAAATATCAACCAAATATCCTCAATCTTCAAATTTCCAATGGTTTCAAAAATATTATAAATGTGTTTTTGTAGTGATTAAAATCTTATTTAAGTCTCTGGTTTTCCCTGTTATCTTTTTTTTTTTTCCCTTGAATTTCTTTGGTTGAGATACAGGTCATTTGTTCATGTCTAACTTTGACCATGGTGTGGTTTAGTATGTACCTCTGACCTCTTGTTTCCTGTGAATTGATAAAACTATTTCAGACACTCTTCTTCCATAATGCCTTGCTTTCTCTCTCTCTCTCTCTTTTATGATATTCATAGATGCCAAATATATTTAATTGCCAAGCAAAAGTTATTCAGCCTTCCTTGTTGTGAGTGAGAACTACTTTATTTGTTCACATAGCAATTTGCCCCATCCAAGACTATAAATCATGATTCGATTGAATCAATCACAATAATCCTAATCCTAGTTTTTCTTTTGCCATCAGTTGTTCTAGAGGTGGCTACATCACTAAGTCCTGACCAGTCAAATGTAAAGAACAGGTTATTGGAAAAGATTTTTCACACCAATAAAAGATGGAAGAATGCCAAAGCAAAGATCATTTTTGCTTTTCTCAGCTCTCCCTTCTTGGACTATTGCTATGGGAAGATTAAATGCCTCCACCATGGTTATTAGATGATCTCACTCTGATTCTTGTTTTTTATAAATTATCTTCTTATCTCTCGAAATGGTTAGAATTGCCTTTTTGCCTTTGGTATTCTTAAATCACTTTAATGTATCTGAGGTGTTTTGTAGTATTCCATCTCCTGTTTGGCACTCGTTTGGCACACCTTTTAAGGAAAACTGCTTTTCAAATATTTTTTCTTCTTCTCTTTTCTCGACTTGCAGATATTGGAGCATCTATTCCTGTCCTTCAAAGCTCTTGTCTTTGCATTTCCTTCTTTACTATCTCTAGCATTCTTTTGGAAAAATTCTTCAATCCGATTTGACACTCACCAGATTCTCTAGTTGTACCCATCTTGTTATTTAACATCAAGCCATACATACATATTTACTATTTCTACCGTTTTGCAATAATTTATTTTTGGTATGTATGTCGACATAATCCCTCATCTCTTTAAGTACATATAGCATGTTTATTTTGGATTCTTTGCTTTTTTTTTTTTCAAAAAAAGATTTATTTATTTACTTGAAAGTCAGAGTTACAGAGAGGCAGAGGCAGAGAGAGACAGAATCTTTGATATGCTTGTTCACTTCCCAAATCGCTACAACAACTGGAGCTGAGCTGATCCGAAGCCAGGAGCTAGGAGCTTCTTCCGGGTTTCTCACGTGGATGCAGGGGCCCAAGGACTTGGATTTATCTTCCACTGCTTTCTCAGGCCACAGCAGAGAGCTGGATCGGAAGTGCAGCAGCCAGGACTTGAACTGATGCCTGTATAGGATGCCAGCACTGCAGGCAGTGGCCCAGCCCACTACACCAAAGCACTAGCCCTGGTTCTTTGCATTAACCATTTTTCAGAAAGTATTTGTTGTTTAGTTTGCTATTTGTCTATTTTTTTATGTGTCTTGATACCTCGTGCTTCTCTTTCAGATAAAGTATACTTGTGTTAGGTTGAAGATGAGGCCCTAGGTAGTGTGTGAATTTAAGGAGAGAGGAATGAGGAACTTCACAGTTGAGTCAGCAACAATCCCAAAAACTACTGCTGGTCACTATTTCTATTCTACCCTTGCCTCACTTCATCATGAGCATATACAAATGTATTTCAAAAAAGGTCACAGAAAAAGGACATTAAAAGATAAGCTTATTTTGGAGCATAAGAACTTTGATATCTATACATAATTTTTTCATAATATACATTTTCATATATTTTTCAAAGACCCCTTGTATGCATGGATTCCAATTTGTTGCATTAAAATAAATTTATCTTTAGCTCCATGTTACATGAACTTTTAGATATCTCCTTGTATTTCCTACTTATTGATTGCCTTTAAGTTTACAGCGATAATTCTTGTTCTTGCCTTTCCTTCTTTCTGTTCAAGAATTGTTTAGTTTCTCTGAGTAATGAGCAAGGCAACTGGAACATTTCTGAGATTATTTACTCTTACTGGATGATCTTTTCCACAGTTTTTCCTCATCATTACAATTACCATACAATTGTCACCCATACTGGCACACTTAGGGAAAGAGAAAGTGTGAGGGAGAATAGAGCTATACCAGGACTTTCCTGGAAAAACAGTGTATGCTCCTGTTACTTGACATTGATGTAACTGTGTATGAGAGTAGGTCTTTTATCCCTGGCATTTGGTAGACATTTCAAAATTTTTACTGAACTCTGTCCCACTCTTAAGGTTTATATTATAGCATTATCTATCTCCTCCATCTGCCTGAGATGTTCTGACATCTACGCTTACTGTCAATCTTAGCTGTGTTTTTATGTGCCCTTGTTGTCCATGAAGTTTTAGTACAGATATTTTTCTCCTTCCTTGTATTTAATTATTTCCTCTTGAACAAATTGTGCCCTTCCCATTGCTACAAGTCTATTCAAGCCCTCCAGGGTTGCTTCATGCATGGCCTTGAAGTTTCCTAATGTCAGGAGGGGTAAGACATGCAATACTAATTTCAATTAGTTATTGGTTCTTTTTCATTTCATGATTATTTCTTATCCATTTTATCAGACATTCTAGGATATACTGCAAGATTCTGCCTTCCCCAGAATTTCTCCAGCAAATATTATCAAAACAAAACAAGGAATACCAGCATAAAACTTAATGACTTCTATGACATCATATATTAGCAGTAATCAGACATATTCTTATTGAGAGCAACTGTCTGAGGTTTCTTTTATTTTAAAAAAGAAAAT
This sequence comes from Sylvilagus floridanus, assembly GCA_949820135.1. NCBI lineage: Eukaryota > Metazoa > Chordata > Mammalia > Lagomorpha > Leporidae > Sylvilagus > Sylvilagus floridanus. Next base: position 48,797,448 of record OX463235.1, read on the forward strand.
GGTACAGAAACTCAGAGGTGGATGTAGTTTGGCCATTTAGGAGTAATACAATGAGTCATAATAATCTATTATTATAAAATCTCACATGTAATTTATTAATTGATGATGAATGTGATCTGTATGACACTGATCCTACAGAAATCAGATTTACCTTTTTAAAAAACTTCCCAGAAAAAAATTAATTTAGGTAGTATTTAATCTTCACTTCTCCCCACCCCAAGTAGAAAAGAAACAAAAATCCTATACTTTTCTAATCTTTTAAAACTTTAAGTAATGAAATGTACCATACCTATAAAAAAAAGTACATAAAGGAATATCTATAACATATATGTATGAAGTTTTTTTCTTAAAAGAAGCATGATTAATAAGTTCTTATAGATAATTTATACTTTTTCTTTTTATAAGGGCTTCCATTAACTGTGCCATTTATTCGTTGGTCTTCAGGATACAGATTCTTAGGAAGAATTTGTTGTGATTAGAGACAGGTAGAAGTACCCTAAAATATTTAGGTGAAATCAATATAGTTTATATTGTTTATCTCAACATGTTTCATAGTGAATATAGTATCTATGGAAAGAGTTTAAAAAGAGGGACTTTTTAAAAATTAAAAATAGTGGAAAACCTAAAATCTTGGTCATTTAGGAAAGGTGAGTTGAGAGGAAACTGGCAGTTATAAATACCTTAAAAAAACTTTATTGTCATTTATTTTAGTGTCTGAAATTGACATTTGGAATTTCTTTGTTGGGCCATAGTCTTTTAGAGAGTCAAAGATCTTCCAGTAAATTGATGATCCTTGAGATATCATTTCTTATTTATTATGAGCAGTCTCTGGGACATAGTAGGTGTTCAAGAAAATGGTACTGAATAAATACTAAGGTACAGACATTGAAAAGAACATTGGGAAGGATAATACTTGGTGCTCAACTAATACTTGACAAATGACCATGAGTAATCAACCTTGACCAATGAGTGTGAACACTGTATGCAGATCTCCTAGGCTCTTGGCATATCTTTTTTTCTGACTTCAGATGCATTTAATTATGTTGTTAGGGGTAAGAAGTGTGGGTTTCAATGAGATAAGGGAGCTAAAAGGATAACCAGAGACTGGTTGGGGTGTGATATGGATGTAGCAAGAAAAGGGGGATAAGACAATGAAGATTTAATATTTTAGTTTACTTATACACTCACATACACATAATTCTTCTATAACATAAATGCAGATTTACAAGTGAATGTATAAGTAAAAATAAAGACATAATATGAATACTGCAGAGGAGAGGTGCAGTTTCTTAATCTAAAAAAAAAAGAAAGAAAGAAACCCAAAAACTAAGGCAAAACACCAAATTGTCCAAGTGCCCAACTATCTCTTCTAATTAAAAAACAAAAACAAGAGGAAAGAAAACAAACAACAACAAAAACCCCTTCTCTTTCCTCTGATTTGTGTGCATGTCTGGCTTTCCTGGAAATGAAGACCTGGAGTGAGAATGCATAACAGAACGTATAACTGGAGACAGGAGGTCGAATGCAGAATAAACTCCATTTTAAAAAATGTCCCTCATTCCTAAGGGGCATTCCCTTTGCTATTTACATAAGAGTTCTCCTTGTGCCTTTTACAGTTACTTGGGTACAACCAATGTGGAATCCTTACCATTTCTAGGTGGAAGTGTGTAGATCAATAGACGTTATAACGATAAAGGTTCCTAAAGACAGTGATTTCTCAGTGTGCTTTTTATTAAACGATGGGGAAAACTTTGTATATGGTTACAAGCTGATATTTTCAAAAGTGTACTAGTTATCACACACGTTTCTTAATAGTTTAAAAATCAAACAATATAGATGATTCTTAAGAAAATATGACAGAAAAACATAAAAATTCCATTTCCGTTTGTTTTGCTGTTAATATTTTGATGTATCTATCCGCCCCATGGATTTTGCTGTTGTTGACAACTTCTGCCTTACTCCGCCACTACTCGCGCTTCAAAAGTAACTGACTTAGAAAGATCAATTAATAGGTTGGATTTCGGAGATGCCCTAAAGGAGAGAGAGGCACAAAGGGCAAAGCCAGCCACATTAACCGCCCTCCCTTGTCCAGCCCTGTCATGGGAAGCGGCAGAAGAACTCGCTGACGTGGACGAGCGCTCCCTCCTTGTGAAGACAGTTTGATGACCACGAGTGAGGATGTATGTGTTTGGGAGTGCCCAGGTCTTCAGAACTGCTGCAGACAGCTTCCTTCGTTGACCTGGGACGCAGCGGCTACTAAAGCCTGCAGGTCGGAAGCAAGACGTGAGGAGATGCCATTTGCTAAGCCTGAACACGTTAAATCTCAGGATTGAGACCACTTCCAGTCAGCAAGGGCTTGCCCAGAGCACACAGTTCCTCTTCAGGGGTCTACTCTGAAGGGCACAGAGTGGACGTTTGCCCGCCATTCCATTTGCAGTAGGATCTCTGCAGCCGCTGGTAAGCAAAAAGGGGGAGTGGTGAGTCAAGAGAGGCGGAAGCCAGGGAAGCGCGCTAATTGGAGAGGTCAGCAGCGTGTCCAGCTCAATGGCCTAGGCTCGCCAGGCTGAGACGCGGACCCTTTCGGCTTCCGTTCGCTTCCGGTTTCCTCAGGTGCAACGCGGATCCCTCCGCCGCAGCGTGCGCTCCCGGTAGCGTTGTAATCAGCTTTTCGGTGATACCCGGATGGAAGTGTAATGGCCGCCATCAGGGACTCGCAAGCCATGGGGACCACTACAGGTATTCCCTGTGAGCGGGACCGCCCAGACAGGTTAGGATGCCGCGACTTCTAGAGAGCCAGCCAGGGGGCACAGAGCGAGTCTGTGGGAGCATCAGGATCCCCCGAAACAGGATCAGGGTTCCGCCTCTTGTGATAGGAAGCGCTTGTAAAATAGTCCCGGCCATTCAGCGCTTCCGCCTAACTTGCCGCAAAGTTTTTCTAGAGAAGTCGGTCTCTTCACCCGGCGCTTTTGCAGGCTGCGGGAGAGGACACTTCGCTTCCTAGCTTGGGCTTGCTTTCCGTCCGGGCTTTTTGAACTCTCAACTCTCCTCCATCCTGGCAGCTGGGCGGGAGCGCGGCGACAGTGTACCTCCGCGCGCCTGAGGGGCGCCGAACCCCGGAGGAAGGGGCGGACCGGGCGCCGAGTTTGGGGCGAGACGGGGCGCGCCGCGCTCGAAGCGCCCGCTGAGCGGGTCCGCGGCCGGTGGAGACAACATGGGCACGCCTCAGGCTGCACCCCTCGAGCTGTAGGTTCGCCGGCCCCACTCGACGGCATCCCTGCTGTGGGCTCAGTCTGTGGTCATTGGGGGCCATTTCTTGCAGAGATGCCCAGCGCCCTGTTCCAGAGTTGGCCAAAGGTGCTGTGTCTGCAGACCCCAGCCACACCCAGCGGCTGATGGATTTCTTTGTAACTGGCTTGCTCCCTCGTAGGGTCCATTTTGAGTCTTCTTCTTTTTTTTTTTTTTTAAACATGGTGTCCTCTTTGTAGACAATCTCTTTCTACATGGTGATGGTGATTGAAAATATATAGGGTGATTTGTATAAGGTAAAATGTCTTAAGTAGGCCAGCACAATTAGATGTAGTTGTAAAGCTCAAAATTCAAAAGTTAAGGCTCAGTTTTGTTTTTAGGTGTAAGTTCGGGGGCATTTAGTGTTTGTGAGCTGTTTTAGTGAAAACATTGAGTATGCTATCCAATAAAACCCTAGAAAAAGTAAGTCGGTATTTAAAGAATTCATAAGAATGTTGAGAGTTTGTACAGTTGTCACGGTTGCAAAACATGAAGACATCAGGCTACCTCAGGATAGGAATTTCATTAATTTTAGAGTTAGTATTAGGTTTAGTTTACTGATATCGTTGAATTGCCTTTTTTTGCAGCTAGGCCTCTGATTTGATTGTATTCTAGGGTTAGTATCCTAACTTAGTATCCTGATTGAATAGCTAGAAACCATTTAAATGGATTTAGGGGAATTCCCTAACATTTTCGGATTTGAATTGCAAATCCATACAAGTAGACTCATTATCTTTCAGCAGAACTGCTTTTTTTCCCCCCTGAAATTTATAAAGACAGGCGTATTGTATTATCGGTTTTTAGAGTGTTAGCATATCCTGGGAAAGGTAAGCATGGTAGACCATGGTGATTTTTGCTAAAATTATAAAGATCCTTCCCAGATCCAGAAAATTGTTAACATAAGAGAGAGGGAGGATAAAATATAGGTATATAGCCTGTTTTGCACATCTAAATGTGTCCTTGTTTTTGCAGTGAAAATAATTGCCAGTTCCAAACGTTTATATCTAGTTTTATGGAAGTAAAAAGGGATATTACAGTGGACACCTACTCTGTTCATTCATGATATCTGATCTTTTAAATGCCTGAGATTCTTACCATTTTCACTTCAGATCCTATCCTTTGTCAGTAGTACACATGATCCTCCCAGTTTTATGTCTTGAAATATTATGGAGGGATATATTTTAGTGTGAGTTAGTATAAGTCTGCAGTTTGACTTCAAAATACCCCTTAAAACACCTTCTCAATATATTTACTTTTCTGGTTGGAGTTTGGAATTGTTCTTATTGAAGCATTGCGTGCTTTAGATCACTTAATACAACTTTTTTTTTTTTTTTAATTAAATGATGCCAGACTTGAATCTTGCCCAGTTTCCTTCAGGTACACTACTAAAAGATTTTTTGGCAAATCACTATAAGCAGAAGAAAAGGGTTATAGTAGAGTCTTGAATTTTTTTATTATTTTATGCCAGTGTGTAGGCCATGATGAACAGTTTTCATGAGCTGTTAGATATCAGAAGTGATCATTATGGGGTGGTGGTAGGATAACTGGATTGTAGTCAAATCCATATGCTGGTTCTAGTTTTGTGAGTTTGAACAAGACTAATTTTCATTTGGTCTTGTAATACATGAAGATACTGAATTAGATTGATTCTAAGCCTTGAGTTGTGACTTTTGTGAATGATATCAATGATGTGTTATATGACTAAGTGTAGACAGGGTTTTTTTTTTCTAAGTACTTTATATCCCTAAATTGAATATGAACTGTAATTGAAACATACTACAAAAACATTTTACTGACATTTTTGTAGTCAGAGTTTTAAAATCTTGATCTTCATTTCCAGATATCATCTCTTTTGATCACTGTTCCTGATTGTGACGTCGTCCAAGCATTAAATTGTGTGCCTTTTGGTCCTTGAAGAGGTATGGTAAAGATAGATAATACTACAGTATATAGTCTATAAAGTTGTGAGATAATTTGATGTCAGATTGAATAAAGTAGCTGTATATATACATGAGATTTTGTAAGTTAAAGTTTTGTTGTTGCCAAAATAAATAAAATACTTAGATTTTTATTTTATTGTAAACAAAAATAATTTTTGTTTTCCTTATATCTTAGCATTTTATTAGTGATCTAAAGATGGTTTTAACTGTTAAAAGTTTCCCAAATACAAAAGTGGCATGAAGGGCTTTTGGGTATTAAACAATGGAGGTAAATATTCTGGATAGATGTTTTGAAGCTAAAATAAATGACCAGAAGAGTAGCCTGTGTTTTGGTTTAGTAAGTACAAAGTAATGCATCTAAAGAAAAGTTATATATGTTATGATTATGATTTGTAAAAGGTATTTGGAACCACTGTAATGACTGATTCCTGGAGACAGTCATCTGACTGTTCTGGTGTGGACAGAAAGAAGGAAAGAAAATCTATGAACATATCCATGATAATTAGCAGGAAAGCTTTGGAAATGCAGTGGAAAATATTGTACCCTTGTACAAAAAGTATAGTTTATCCTTGAAACATAGATGTCTCTTGTTTTTGGTATTTGGATAGAACCTGTGATCTTTGAATCCCAGAATTCTTTGATACCATAGTATCATGTAGTTCCCTTCACCAAATGCAATAAATATGCATGTGACTTTAAATTAGGAATGAGATTTTATATGTAACTGCTGAAATAGCTTAAATAGACTATATATATCACCATGCATTCTTACTCTAGGAATCATAACTAAATTCTTCCCTAAGCTACCTGCAAATGGGTTTCTTTTCGGAGTCATTACAAGGCATGAGTTTTTTTTTTTTTTTAATTTATTTATTTTACTTGAAAGTCACACTTACACACAGAGAGGAGAGGGAGAGAAAAGGGAGAGAAAGAGAGAGAGAGAGAGGAAGAGAGATAGAAAGAAAGAGAAAGAAAAGTCCACTGGTTCAGTCCCCAGAGGGCTGCAACGGCCGGAGCTGCACCGTTCCGAAGCCAGGAGCCAGGATCTTCTTCTGGGTCTCCCACGTGGGTGCGGGGGCCCAAGGACTTTTACTGCTTTCCCAGGCCATAGCAGAGAGCTGGATCAGAAGTGGAGCGGGCAGGACTCAAACCAGCACCCATATATGATGCCGGCACTGCAGGTGGCAGCATTACTTGCTATGCCACAGTGCTGGCCCTGAGTTTTTTGTTTTCTTAGAAAATTAATGTCTAACAGCAACATTGAGTAGAGCGCAACAAAGCTTGAGTTGAGTCACTTAGGTTATTTTCTTGAGTATCTGCTTCCCACATAACATTTCTTTGACCTCTTACCATGAGATTCACATGGATACTGTGTTGTTTCTGAGTAGAGAAGGTCATGCTGAATGCTAAGAGGTGCTGTTTGATCCAGAGTACTTAGAAAGAATAATACATTAAAGGGGGAAAGTGTCAGATCAGTTAACCAGAGGCTGCTTTGTGATGTCTGATCAAAATGTATTGGATTATTCCATTTTGAAAAATTGTGAGCAAAGTCTGACTAAAAATTTAGTTGTGATATGATGAAACAAGTGTCAAAATATTAAAATCAATGTGCATGACTTGAAGCTTAGGAGAATTATTCAGGTTTTATAGGCATCTTATTTCAAGAAGTAGTAATAATTAAAAACAAATGTTGGCCTTATAGAAAGTCAAATAATTTCAAAGTTGATAAAATTGTAATCGCTTCCTAATTAAAATTGGATTGTTGAAGGTTGTGGGTGGTGGAAGGCATCATATGTGTGTGTGTATGTATGCACATACATATTTGAAAGAGTTACGGAGACAGAGAGAGGTCTTCCACCCACTGGTTCACTCCCCAAATGGCCGCAATGGCCGGAGCTGGGCAAAAGCCAGGGTTGGGCCAGGCTGAAGCCAGTAGCCTGGAATTGGCATCTGAGTCTCCCATATGGGTGGCAGGGGTCCAGCTACCTGAGCCATCCCCTGCTGCCTTCCTAGGTGCATTGGCAGGGACCTGGATCAGAAATGGAGCAGCTGGAACTTGAACTAGTGTTCATATGGGATGCTTACATTGCAGGCAGCAGCTTAACCTGCTGTGCCACAACACCAGCCCCAGAGGCATTCTTTGGTCTCAAAGTGCTTAGAGCTTAGTTAAGAAATCTAGATTAACATATAGGAAACATAATACAAAAAAGATATATGACTATGCAGTTTTAAGTCTGAGTTCTAACAGGAAGGAGATGAATGATGGTTGGCCCATTTAGGAAGATTTCTTGATTTTTTTTTTTTTTTAATTTATTTATTTGAAATGCTGAGAGAGAGAGATCTTCCATCCACTGGTTCATTCCCCAAATGGCCTCAATGGCCAGGGCTGGGCTAGGCCGGAGCCAGGAGCTTTTCCAGATCTCCCACGTGGGTGCAGGGGCCCAAGTACTGGGACCATCTAATGCTGCTTTCCCAGGAGCATTAACTGGGAGCTGCATGGGAAGTGGGACAGCTGGGACTGGAACCAGTACCTGGATGGGATGCAGGGGTCCCAGGCAGCAACATTACAACACCAGCCCTGGAAAGGTTTCTTGAGGAAGGAATTACTTCAGATGGGCTTTGATTTACGAGTGGGCTTTTGACAGATGCAGGGAATAACTGAAGAAAGAGTGAAGTTGGAAATGATCCTGGGCTGATCCAACATGTGCTGGAGACTGATTTGACTCTAACAGTATGTGTATGTGGGTTTTTTGGGATGAGCAGTAGTGGAGAATGAGGTTGGTTACTTTAAATAAATGTGTGTAAAAAAACATTGGAAAGCCAAGCAGAAATTTTGATTTTTACTAAAATGAGATTTCTCTGAGTAAGGTGTTTAGATGTGCTCTAGTATAATGCCTTTTTTGTGATGCTAAAATATAAATGAAATATAATGGAGTGTTATAAAATTATTCATTATGGGAAAATACTGTTTTATTTATATGCTTTGAAGATTAAAAAAGTCATTAACTTGGAATGCTGTTCTATGTTTTATGTATATTATTACTCTATTTCTTTTACCTTTCCTTTTTGAGAGATCCCTTAGTAATATCAAAACCATGCCCCCTTCCCAAGAGATACAGCTTGTTTCAAATTAATGTCATAGTAAATATAAAAACACAGTTACAAAAAGATAAGGAACAAAATTTGATCTGCAGAAACTGGGAATGATGGAGGGCTTAATGTTGTATCATTCTCCTTAAACACTGTTGTTTCCTGAGTCCTTGCCCAGCCTTTTCCCTTGCAGCCAGGTAACTGACTCTCGCTTCAGAGAGAGTAATAATAGTTGGAGGATTCTCTTAGACCAGAGTTGGCAAACTTTTGCTATAAGTGGTCAGATAGTAAATATTTCAAAACTTTATGAGCCATATGGTTTCTCTTGCGAGCAATCACCTGTCATTGTCACATGCACAGACATTGAAAATATGTAAATGAACAATTATGAGTATGTTCCAGTGAAACAGTTTACAGAAACAGGCAGCAGGTAGACCTAATGAGGCATTCATTCTACTAGATCTTACAGCCAAATACACCCACATGCTAACATTTTCATCCTCCCCTCTAGCTGCTCTGGTAGGTTGTCTTCTGCCCTTTCTAAGTTCAACTCTTGAGCTTGTTCACTAGATTCCATCCCTTCTAATCTGCCTAAGGACATCACTATTGCATTTCGTTCCTCCATCATCACTTTTTACTAGATCATTATTTATAAATATTCAGTCATGCTGTAATTTAACCCATTTACTAAAAGCAATAAATAACCCCATTTCAACTCCTCTACCTCTTGGTCATTTGTAGTAAAACTACTTGGAGCCTGTGCCGAGGCTCACTAGGCTAATCCTCCACCTTGTGGTGCCGGCACACCGGGTTCTAATCCCGGTCAGGGCGCAGGATTCTGTCCCGGTTGCTCCTCTTCCAGTCCAGCTCTCTGCTGTGGCCTGGGAGTGCAGTGGAGGATGGCCCACGTGCTTGGGCCCTGGACCCCCATGGGAGACCAGGAGAAGCACCTGGCTCTTGCCTTAGGATTGGCGCGATGCGCCACCACATGGCCGGCCTTGGTGGCCATTGGAGGGTGAACCAACAGCAAAGGAAGACCTTTCTCTCTGTCTCTCTCTCTCACTGTCCACTCTGCCTGTCAAAACAAACAAACAAACAAACAACAACAACAAAAAAAAACTACTTGGAAAGGCAGGCATTGTGATGCAACTGCTTAAGCTGCTGCTTGAGAAACTTGCATCGCATATTGGAGTGATGGTTTTAGTCTTGGCTACTTCTCTTCCCACTGAGCTTCTTGCTTACATTCTGGGAAGCAACAGATAATGGCCAAGTGCTTGGATCCTTATGACCATTATGAGAAAACCAAATGGAATTCCTGGCTCCTGGAGTTAGCCTGGCCTAATCCTAGTGCAGCCATTTGGGGGAGTGAACCAACAAATGCAAGATCTGTCTCAGTACTCCCACTTTCCCTCCCTGTGCTGTGCTTCAGTAGATGAAAATAAATAAATGAACATTAAAAAAAACTATAAAAACTCCTTGGCAGAGTTGTTTGTAATACTCTGTTTTCTTCCTGTTTTCTGTTAAACCCATGGTAGCCTTTCTCCTTTGTAACTCCACTGAAACAGTTTAATCAATTTCTCCAGGGATCTTGACATTAAGTCCAGTGGTCACTTTTCAATCCTCATATTACATGAGAGTTAATCATTATCCTGGAAACATTTCCTTCACTTTGCTTTCAGGGTACCACATTCCTGATTTACTTTGTTTTCATTCGTCATTTCAGTCTGACTTGCTGGTTCTTTCTTATCTCTTCCCTCTAAAGAGTGGTATAGTTTGAGACTCAAGCCTTGGACTTCTCTTTTTGTTTACCTACCTTTTAGTGATTTTATCCTATTCCAAATGCATGGATACACACACAGACACACACACACACACACAGGGATGACTCCCAAAATTTTATCTTTGACCTATATCTCCATATATTCTGCATTTGGCTACACATTCCACATTACCACTTCACTGTCAAATAGCTCAAATTTTACAAGTCTAAAAATAAGCATTTTATATACTTCCCTACTTTCACAGTTTTTATTTCAGTAAGTAACAACTCAGTTCTTCCAGTTGCTGAGCTCAGAACTTTTAGTTATCCTTGACATTTCTCTTCTGTCAGAGAAACCTGACCTGTAAACAGATTTTGTAGGCTCTGTCTTCCAATATAATCAGCATCTGACTGTACCTCACTTTGCCCACCAAGCTGCCATAATCTCTTACCTGGATAGTTGTGCTGGTCACTTGCTTCCATTTTTATTTCTCTCCCAAATACTCTTGTTTTTAAGATAGCAACATGATCTCTTTACAAAGTAATTCCACTATTTTATTTCTCTTCCCAAAATGTTCCAGTACTTTCCCATCTCATTCAGAGTAAAACCAGAGCTTGCAGTATCCATCAGGCCCTGTTTCTGTCCCCTTTTGCTTCCTTAATATCATCCTGCTACTTTCCCTCTTATACTTTCTATTCCAGTCATGCTGATGCTATTTTTTTCAAATTAATCCCTAAATATACCAGGTATACTGCATACTCAGGGTCCTTAGCCCTTGGCCCTTACTGTTTTGGTTTGCTTCTTTTGTTTAGTTTTTTAAAATGTTGGCTCTCGCAACTCCTTAAAATCTTAGTTCCATTAAGATTCTTTGAAGTGAGGTCTCATATTTTAAATTGTAATACCATGGTTCTGCTTTTCCTTCACTGTTTTATTTTCTTTGCTGTATTGTTGCTTTTGAATATACTGTATAGTTTATTTACTTTGTTATCTAAATAATCAGTAGAATTTTTTTCTCCTTTGCTCACTGCTGTGCTCTCAAAACTTAAAGACTGGCACAGATTTGGTTCTAGCTCTAAGCCAAACACTATCCCAGATCCTGGCAAAGAACATGATAAATGTTGTCCTTATGCTTAATGCATCTTATATTCTAGTGGCAGAGATAGACAGTAAATTGACAAATTAACAACATAACATTTTTGTAAATAAGAAATACAAGAGGATAAAGTAGAAAAGAATTTTTTTTTTTGTTTTTGAGGAGAGGATGGTTGATAGATTGGGTAAGTCCTTTCTGAGGTGATGTTTGAACTGAGACCTGAAAGATGGATGCATCTAGCTGTTTGAAGAATGCAAGAAAGAACATTTCAAGCAGGGGGGTAACAGGTGCAAAGAACTAAGACAAAAAAGCTAAGAAAGGATTATTTGAGAAGTTGAGGGACCATGGCAGTTTCTGGAGTATATCTCAGATGGAGAGTGATGTGAGGCGAAGCTGAAGAAAGAGACCCAGGACAACAAATCACTGTCCCCTGCCAAGAGCCTTGATTGGAGAGACCGCAGAGAGCTCCCTCGCCCCCTTTTGCCATATGAGGACACAATGAGAAGATGGTCTTCTGGGAATCAGAAGTGAGCCCTCATGATACGTTGAGTCTGCTGGTGCCTTGGTTTGGACTTCACAACTTCCGGATCTGTGAGAGAAAATGGTCTGTTGTTTATAAGCCACCCAGTCTATGGTAGTTTGTTGTAGCCCAGATGAAATAGACACTTGAGAAGCCACTGAAGAGTTGTAAGCAGGGAAGCATTGTGATCTATTTGATATTAAGAAGATTCCTGTTTGCTCTCGTGTAGAGAATGGATTCAAAGGAGGGTGTTGTGGGCAAGAGGAAGTGTGAATACTAGTTTGGGAAGACATTATTTAATTCTAGTTAGAGATGATGATGGCCTAGACTATGATTAGAGTGGCTATGAAGAGGAGGAGGATCCAGGATCTGCTTTGGAGAGAGAATTGAGCAGACTTGTTTGCCAATTCATAGAGGAATGAAGACAAAGAAGATTCAAGAACGAATCTTTGATGTGGTCTTGAGTAGCTGGATGCACTCTGGTGTATACGCTGAGCTGAGGGTCTGGAGGGTAGGATTTCTTTTTTTTTTTTTTTTTTTTCTTTTTTTTTTTTTTTTTACAGGCAGAGTGGACAGTGAGAGAGACAGAGAGAAAGGTCTTCCTTTGCCGTTGGTTCACCCTCCAATGGCCGCCGCGGTCGGCGCGCTGCGGCCGGCGCACCGCGCTCGTCCGATGGCAGGAGCCAGGAGCCAGGTGCTTTTCCTGGTCTCCCCATGGGGTGCAGGGCCCAAGCACCTGGGCCATCCTCCACTGCACTCCTGGGCCACAGCAGAGGGCTGGCCTGGAAGAGGGGCAACCGGGACAGAATCCGGTGCCCCGACCGGGACTAGAACCCGGTGTGCCGGCGCCGCAAGGCGGAGGATTAGCCTGTTGAGCCACGGCGCCGGCCTTGGAGGGTAGGATTTCTGATCATGGAGGTAGATATTGCATAGACACAGAGGAAAATTAAAGTTTATATTACTTTGGGGAGCTGAGGAGGAATGGATTACTGTTGACTTATTTGTTTTCCCAATCAAATAGCAGTACCCATTTTGATTCTCTTCTCTTCTTTCATGTATTTCAAAATGTTAAGTTTGCTGATTGGCAATCACTACCACGGCATAGTGACAATCCGAAGATTCATGGAGTGAGACATGAAAATATTCTATCTTTTTTGTATACTGAATTCAGTGGTATTTATTTCACTTCAGACAGATTACTTCTGATATTTCTCCTAATTTTTATATATTAAAAATGTGATTTCTGACTGTGGTTTTTTTTTTTATTTAAGATTTTTTTTTTTTTTTTGACAGGCAGAGTGGACAGTGAGAGAGAGACAGAGAGAAAGGTCTTCCTTTGCCGTTGGTTCACCCTCCAATGGCTGCTGCGGACGGCGTGCTGCGGCCGGCGCACCACGCTCATCCGATGGCAGGAGCCAGGTGCTAGGTGCTTTTTCCTGGTCTCCCATGGGGTGCAGGGCCCAAGCACTTGGGCCATCCTCCACTGCACTCCTGGGCCACAGCAGAGGGCTGGCCTGGAAGAGGGGCAACCGGGACAGAATCCGGTGCCCCGACCGGGACTAGAACCCGGTGTGCCAGCGCCGCAAGGCAGAGGATTAGCCTGTTGAGCCACAGCGCTGGCCGACTGTGGTTTTTTTTAACAACTCCAGATTATTACAGCAAAAAAGTTGATTTGCTCTGTGAAGTTTGCTGTAAAGTGATTTAATCCTGAAATGACAGTAAGATAATTTGAGTTGAAAAAAGGAGAGTGAATAAATTAAAATTGTGTTAGGTACTTGTGTTTCCAATCTTAGTTTGTATGAGGGATGAGAAATACGAAATAGGGCTTGTTTTTAAGAAGCCAGATTATCTGAGGAAGTAAAACTTAAAAAAAAAATAGAAATGATATAATGATACAAAATAGTATATAGCAATGTGGTGAGCAGTGATTACCCGTCAGTGAAGGGAGACATTAGTAAGTATACCCTCCCTTTAGGAAGTAGAATTGGAAAGCAAGTTTGATCAGTATTGTATTTAGATACAGGGAAGAGGGGACATGCCTACTGAAAGGGAACAGTATGAACAAAGGTACATAAAGGTATATATGTGAGCACCAGTCCTTAGAGTGGGCACAGTGAAGAGTCATAGTTTCAGAGAGTAAGAAGATTTACCTGTGCCAGGAGCTGCTTCTTCATATTTCTATTCCAGTGTTACCAGCCTTCCTGCGTGTGGCTCACTTGTACATGAGCGTTCGGAACATTTCTAGAGTTGTACTTCATTACATTTGCATACTTAGCCTACGTTTGTGTTTTCTGTGTTTAAGTTACTCATTAGTCCACTGTGTAAAGGGAACTGGTTTTGGTTATGTATGTCAATTCTACAAAACATTTATTTCGTTTCTTTGAAATATGATCGTCAGTAGTTCCCCAGGTGAACTTTTTAACAACTTAAAGTGGTTACAGAGAAAAGTTCAAAATATGTGATGATCCCAATCTTGACCAGGTAATAGTTATTTTGAGGACACTAAGATAGGTACCGCTTTGAAAATGCTAATCTTAGGTTTTCTGTTTGTTTGCTTATTTGTTTTGTCCCTTTTAGGCAGAGCCTTAGGTTTTTCAGTTAGTTTTTCCTCCTTTATGCTGTCTTGGTTTTATCTCCCGTTGTTAATTTACAACGGGATAACTGTTAACACTTAATTATTTCTTCGGAAGAGAGGATTAAATGGCTCAAGGAATGCAGTAGTTATAAAATATTATGACTGTATTTTTTTTTTTTTAAGATTTTTATTGGAAAGGCAGAGTTAGAGGGAGAGGCAGAGATTTTCCATCCAGTGATTCACTCCACAAATGGCCACAATGGCTAGTGCTTGGCCAGACTGAAACCAGGAGCCAGGAGCTTCTTCTGAGTCTCCCATGTGGGTGCAGGGGCTCAAGTTTGGGCCATCTTCCACTGCTTTCCCAGACGCATTAGATCAGAAGTGGAGCAGCTGGTACTCGAACTGGTACCTGTGTATGGGATGCTGGCGCTGCAGACACACTGCCACAAACACTGGCCCCTGTTTTAGTTTTCCTCTCTGTGTAATGTTACAACTTAAGCAATAGAGCTGCATACTGAGTTACAAATAGGGCTAAGCTAAAATCACTTTAGTTCTTTGTTTAGTATTTAAGCAACTGGAATGCAATGAGTAGCCCATAGATTCCTCCTTTTTTTTTTTAGACTCCATAGAATGTCTTTGCCTTTTAATCTGTTGTAGAAAGTATGCTAACTCTCCAGGAATGGTACATTATATTTCACTATATCTTCTTTATCCTGGCGTTTTACTTTGGGAGTTCCTCTGTGCCCAATGTGTGATTCCCAACCTATATTAATATTGCCACTTAACCTATTTTCCACACTTTTATTGGGATGTCACTACAGTCTTTTAATTTTCTTAACCTGTTTTTTGCTGTTTTATCCAATTTATCTTGCTGCCTTGTGCCATTCTAATACTATTTCCAAAGTACTGCTTTTATGACTTCCCCTCTTCTCATAAACTAACAATGGTTCTTGGTTCCCTTTCATATTAACTTCAACTGCATTCTCACTTACTTTCCCCATTGTGCATTCCCTCTTTGATCCAGACTATACAGCACATTAGGAGAAAAATGCTTTTCTTCCACTGTTTCTTTATTCTGTTTTTCTGGTCTAGGTTGTCTTTACTTCCTCCCCCCCCCCCCCATTTTTAAAAGAGTTATTTATGGAGCTGGCACTGTGGTGCAGTGAGTTAATGCCCTGGCCTGAAACGCTGGTTCTAGTCCTGGCTGCTCCTATTCCGTTCCAGCTCTCTGCTTTGGCCTGGGAAAGCAGTGGAAGATGGCCCAGGTCCTTGGGGCCCTGCACCCACATGAGAGACCTGGAGGAAGCTCCTGGCTCCTGGCTTCAGATCGACGCAGTTCTGGCCGTTGCGGCCATCTGGGGAATGAACCTGTGGATGGAAGACGACCTTTCTGACTCTACCTCTCTAACTCTGTCTTTCAAAGAAATAAAATAGTAAAAACAAAAAAAAGATTTATTTATTTATTTATTTGAAAAGCAGCGTTACAGAGAGGCAGAGAGGCTGGCGCCATGGCTCAACAGGCTAATCCTCTGCCTTGCGGTGCCGGCACACCAGGTTCTAGTCCCGGTCGGGGCGCCGGATTCTGTCCCGGTTGCCCCTCTTCCAGGCCAGCTCTCTGCTGTGGCCTGGGAGTGCAGTGGAGGATGGCCCAAGTGCTTGGGCCCTGCACCCCATGGGAGACCAGGAGAAGCACCTGGCTCCTGCCATCGGATCAGCGTGGTGCGCTGGCCACAGTGCGCCAGCTGCGGTGGCCATTGGAGGGTGAACCAGCGGCAAAGGAAGACCTTTCTCTCTGTCTCTGTCTCTCACTGTCCACTCTGCTTGTCAAAAATAAAAAAATAAAATAAAAACAGAGAGGCAGAGAGAGAGGTCTTCTGACTGCTGTTTCACTCCCCAGATGGCCGCCATGGCTGCAGCTGTGCTGATCTGAAGCCAGGAGCCTGGAGCTTCATCTGGGTCCTGCATGTGGTTGCAGGGGTCGGAGCACTTGGGCCATCTTCTACTGCTTTCCCAGGCCATAGCATAGAACTGGATTGGAAGTGGAGCAGCCAGAACTCCAGCTGGTACTCGTATGGGATTTTGGTGCTACGGGTGGTGGTTTTACCTGCTATGCCACAGTGCTGGCCCCAACTCTTCTCTTACCTGCTCAAGTCCTTTTATTCTTCAAAGGATTATCACAAAACCTACCTTTTTGGGAAGTGATAGTCAGAAAGTGGGAATTATTTTAAAGACACAGTATTTCCAGGGCTGGCGCTGTGGCGTAGTGGATAAAGTGACCACCTGCAGTGCTGGCGTGCCATATGGGCACTGGTTTGTGTCCTGGCTGCTCCACTTCCAATCCAGCTCAGCTATGGCCTAGGAAAGCAGTAGAGGGTGGCCCAAGTCCTTGGGCCCCTGTGCCTGCATGGGAGACCCAGTAGAAGCTCCTGGCTCCTGGCTTCGGATCAGCACAACTCTGGCCATTATGGACAGAGACAGACTTTCTCCTGTTGGTGTGCTCCCCATGTTCCCACAACAGCTAGGGCTGGGACAGGCAGCAACCACATGGGTGGCTGGGGTGCAAATACTTGAACCATTACTTGCTGCCTTCCATGGTGTGCATTTGCAGGAAGTTGGATCAGAAGCAAAGCCAAGTCTTGAATCTAGGCATTGTAATACAGTATGCAGGCATCCTTAGAGACATCTTAACTGCTGCACTAAATGTTTACCCCTTTTCCTTTTTTGTTTTCTTTTTTAAAGATTGATTTATTTCAAAGGCGAAGTTACAGATAGGCAGTGTGTGTGTGTGTGGGGGGGGGGTCTTCCCTCTGCTGATTCACTCCCTAAATGGCCAAAATGGCCAATGCTGTGCTGATCTGAAGCCAGGAGCCAGGAGCTTTTTCCGGGTCTCCCATGTGGGTGCAGGGGCCCAAGGACTTGGGTCATCTTGTACTGCTTTCTCAGGCCATAGCAGAGAGCTGGATCAGAAGTGGAGCAGCTGGAACTCAAACTGGTGGCCATATGGGATGCCGGCACCGCAGGTGGCAGCCTTACCAGCTATGCCATAGTGCTGTCCCCCCCCCCCCCTTTAAGGTTTCATTTATTTATTTATTTGAGAGGTAGAGTTACAGAAAGAGGGAAAGACAGAAAGAAAGGTCTTCACTCCCCAAATGGGTGCAATGGCCGGAGCTGGGCCAATTCAAAGCCAAGGAGCTAGGAGCTTTTTCCGGGTCTCCCACGCAGATGTAGGGGCCCAAGCACTTGGGCCATCTGCTGCTGCTTTCCTAAGCCTTAGCAGAGAGCTGGATCAGAAGAGGAGCAGCTCGGATATGAACTGGTGCCAATAGGGGATGCTGGCGCCATAGGCAGAGACTTAGCTTGCTATATACCACAGTGCTGGCCCCTACCACCTTTCCTTTTAATAAAGTACCAAGATCAGGAAGTATTTTATTACTTTTATTTTATTACTTTTTTGTATAAAAAAGTACTTTATTATTTTTCTGTATAAAATATGTGTGGTGTTTAATGCAGACAACACCACTTAATATGTAACTTCTATTCTGGTGATAGAGTCTTATTTTTATTTTTTTAAAGATTTATTTGTTTGAATGAGTTACACAGAAAAAAGGAGAGGCAGAGAGAGAGGTCTTATCCACTGGTTCACTCCCCAGTTGGCTGCAGTGGATGGCCGGAGCTGCGCCAATCCAAAGCCAGGAGCCAGGTGCTTCTTCCTGGTCTCCCATGTGGGTGCAGGGTCCCAAGGGCTTGGGCCATCTTCTATTGCTTTCCCAGGCCACTCCAGAGATCTGGATTGGAAGAGGAGCATCCAGGACCCGAACTGGCACCCATATGGGATGCTGGCACTGCAGGCGGTGGCTTTACCTGCTATACCACAGCAATGGCCCCTGACTCTTACTTTTAAATTAACTTATTCCACACAAATTAATTACTAAATGAACAAATATAAATAATGAACTTATCTGACTGCTTGAATTGATTGGCTTGAATGACATCCCATAACAGAATGTTGCATTCTCTTGAGTATTGTGTTTGCTGTGAACTTTGAGACTGGTGTCAGTCTTCTCCATTGTTAGATTTCTGTGTGTTAATATGAGAGATGCAATGTTGAATATTATTTATTTTGTTTTGATCTCTTCTCCATTAGTGTCAGCATTCATCAGTTTTGTATTGGCATCAAGTATATTATTTTGAGTTTATTCAGGAAAAATCAGTTGATTTACCATAGATGTCACTTGCTTTGAGAATTTCAGAATTTTCATGGCTTTGTGCCACTTTTTGATAGTTTTATTATGAAAGTATAGTCAAGGCCGGCGCCTTGGCTCAACAGGCTAATCCTCCGCCTTGCGGTGCCGGCACACCGGGTTCTAGTCCCGGTCGGGGCACCGGATTCTGTCCTGGTTGCCCCTCTTCCAGGCCAGCCCTCTGCTGTGGCCCGGGAGTGCAGTGGAGGATGGCCCAGGTGCTTGGGCCCTGCACCCCATGGGAGACCAGGACAAGCACCTAGCACCTGGCTCCTGCCATCAGATGAGCGTGGTGCGCCGGCTGCAGCGCGCCATCTGCGGCAGCCATTGGAGGGTGAACCAACGGCAAAGGAAGACCTTTCTCTCTGTCTCTCTCTCTCACTGTCCACTCTGCCTGTCAAAAAAAATAAATAAAATAAATAAATAATAAAAAAAGAAAGTATAGTGAAGAGGCAAAGAGACTGCCATTTTCATAACATCCAAGTGTAAGCTGTTTTCTTGTTCTGTGATAAGGAAGTATACCAAAGCAGAGGCCAAAGTTGTCTAAAGACAACATTTTAAGAGATCCTGAACTTGAGGCTAGGGCTGTGGTATAGCGGGCAGTTTAATACAGACAACACCACTGCATATATAACTTATAACTTCTTTTTTTTTTTTTTTTTTTGGACAGGCAGAGTTAGACAGAGAGAAAGGTCTTCTTTTTTCCGTTGGTTTACTGCCCAAATGGCCGCTGTGGCTGGCATGCTGTGCCGATCCGAAGCCAGGAGCCAGGTGCTTCCTCCTGGTCTCCCATGCGGGTTCAGGGCCCAAGCACTTGGGTCATCCTCCACTGCCTTCCTGGGCCACAGCAGAGAGCTGGACTGGAAGAGGAGCAACCGGGACAGAATCCAACGCCCTGACCGGGACTAGAACCTGGGGTGCTGGCGCCGCAGGTGGAGGATTAGCCAAGTGAGCTGTGGTGCCGGCCCAATCTTTTTTTTTTTTTTAAAGAGTTCTTTTTATGTTCCCTTTTTGTTAGCATTCTGTTCTATTTTTTTCTGTCTCTAAGAAATCAATTAGTTTTTTAAAAATGTTTTGTTTTGGGGCCAGTGTTGTGGTGTAGCCAGTAAAGCTGCCATCTCTGATGCTGGCATCCCATGTAGGTGCTGCTTCAAGTCCCAGCTGCCCTACTTCCTGTCCAGCTGCCTGCTAATGCCCTGGGAGAGCAGTGGAAGATGGCCAAGTCCATGGGCCCCTGCACCCATGTAGGAGACCTGGAGGAAGCTTCTGGCTCCTGGGTTTTATCTGGCCTAGCCCTGGCCATTGTGGCCATTTAGGGAGTGAACCAGTAGCTAGAGAATCTCAATCTCTCTCTCTCTCTCTCTCTCTCTCTCTCTCTCTCTCACTGTCACTCAGTCTTTCAAATACATAAAAGATTTTTTAAAAGTTTTGTCTTAATGATTAGTCTGTTTTTATCAAGTTGGTTTTTCTCATTTATTTGATTTGGATCTTGAACTAATACTAGAGGATTTCCTCAGAAATCTAGTAGTCCTTGGCTATCTGCTATGACTAAGAAGCTGGTGGGAAGTTCTGTCCAAACTCATGGAGGGCTTGTAACATAGGTTTTCACCCCAGTCTCTAGGGAATTCTGAGTGGGCCTGGTTAGGTTTGTCTCTGTGCTGCTTAAACTGGCAGTGAAAGGACAGTGTCGTAGCACAGCAGGTTAAGCAGCTGCTTGGGATGCACACATCCCATATCGGAGTGCCTTGTTCAAATCGCAGTTACTCCATGTTTCTAATCTAACTTCCTCCTAATGTGCTTGGGAAGCAATGAATGATGGCTCAAGTATTTGGATTCCTGCCCTCAATATGGGAGACCTGGGTGGAGTTCCTGGCTCTTGGCTTCATCCTGGCCTAACTCTGGCTGTTGTAGCTTTTTGGAGATTTGAACATCAACCAAAAGGTGTGTCTCTCTGATTCTTCCTCTCTCTTTGGCACTCTGCCTTTCATATAAATAAATAAATATAAACTGAGTGTAATAAACTAGGAATTTAAAAAAACTCCATCTATTATAGATTGATAGTTTTAAACTACAGTAAAAATAAATTACCAGAAAAGCAAATTTAAAAAAATAATGACAGATAAGGCATTTTTATTGTTATATCTAACAGCCATAAACTTAACTCTGAAAATTGCTGTAATCGTTTCTAAACACTTTCAGTTTCTGTGACTATCTTGTTATGGCTGTAGACACATGGTTCATGAACCATCAACAATATTGTTTTAGGGGCCAGTGCTGTGGCATAGCAGGATGCCTGCAAGTGCCGGCATCCTATATGGGTGCCGGTTCAAGTCCTGGCTGCTCTGCTTCCAATCTAGCTCTCTTCTATGGCATGGGAAAGCAGTAGAAGATGGCCCAAGTGCTTGGGCCCCTGTACCACATGGGAGACCCGGAAGAAGTTCCTGACTCCTCACTTCAGATCAGCACAGTTCTGGCTGTTGTGGCCATCAGGGAATGAACCAGTGGATGGAAGACCTCTCTCTAGCTCTCTCTTTCTCCCTCTCCCTCTGCCTCTCTGTAACTCTACCTTTCAAAATAAAATAAAATACATCTTTTAAAAAAAACACAAAACAATATTGTTTTAGCCCAAGGGCCAGCCTAGAAGAGAGAAAAGGGACTGTGGAGTGGGGGTGTGGCTTGTATGTAAATAGACATGCAATCTTGTTTTGTTGTGGTGACCCCTCTCTCACCTGTGCTTGGTCTCCCCTAGTTAGGAGATTCGGTTTTACCCTCTGAAGAGACTAACGTGAAGAGACTAACCTCTAGACTAACGTGGTGGGGACCTAGAATTACTTATGGCATTATAGAGTAGGGAAGGGAATCTTCCCATCTATCTAAAACTCAAGCAGCTTTTCCTGAATTTCTCTATAATTTAGCTTCTGCCTCCCTTCAGTTAGTTGGTACTGCCAGTTCCCAGGTCTTTGGAGGATTCAGATGTAAAATGAATTCTTAGCTTTTCCTGCTATCGGCCTGAGTATTACTAATGTCTGGATAAAGGTAATGTTACTGATAAAATTAAAAGCCTTCTTAGGTAATTCTGTACCACCTTTTTTGGGGGGAAGGGTAGCATTTCATTTTGAACTTTTTTTTTTTTTTGACAGGCAGAGTGGACAGTGAGAGAGAGAGACAGAGAGAAAGGTCTTCCTTTGCCGTTGGTTCACCCTCCAATGGCTGCTGCGGTCGGCGCACTGCGGCCGGCGCACCGCGCTCATCCGATGGCAGGAGCCAGGTGCTAGGTGCTTTTTCCTGGTCTCCCATGGGGTGCAGGGCCCAAGCACTTGGGCCATCCTCCACTGCACTCCTGGGCCACAGCAGAGGGCTGGCCTGGAAGAGGGGCAACCGGGACAGAATCTGGTGCCCCGACCGGGACTAGAACCCGGTGTGCCGGCACCGCAAGGCGGAGGATTAGCCTGTTGAGCCACGGCGCCGGCCATTCATTTTGAACTTTTAAGCTAAAATTGTTTACTTAGGTAAATTATAGATACTGAGTTTTATATTCACATACTGATAATCTTGCCTGGTTTTGGGGGAGCCTTTGATTTTTTTTTTTTTTTTTGACAGGCAGAGTGGACAGTGAGAGAGAAACACAGAGAGAAAGGTCTTCCTTTGCCATTGGTTCACCCTCCAATGGCTGCCGCGGTCAGTGCGCTGCGGCCGGCACACTGCGCTCATCCGATGGCAGGAGCCAGGTGCTAGGTGCTTTTTCCTGGTCTCCCATGGGGTACAGGGCCCAAGCACCTGGGCCATCCTCCACTGCACTCCTGGGCCACAGCAGAGGGCTGGTCTGGAAGAGGGGCAACCGGGACAGAATCCGGCGCCCCGACCAGGACTAGAACCCGGTGTGCCGGCGCCGCAAGGCGGAGGATTAGCCTGTTGAGCCACGGCGCCGGCCCGAGCCTTTGATTTTGAAAATTCAATTCTTTAAAAAAAAATCAATGTACTTCTTCTCTTGTCCAAAATCGTATTTCTCCTCTATCCGCTTTGTTCTCTCTTTTTATTTTTTTAAAGATTTACTTTATTTATTTGAAAAGACAAAGTTACAGAGAGAGGTAGAGTCAGAGAGAGAGAGAGAGGTCTTCCATCCACTGGTTCACTCCCCAGATGGCCACAACGGCTGGAGCTGCGTCAGTCTGAAGCTGGGAACCAAGAGCTTCTTCCAGGTCTCCAATGCCGTACAGGGGCCCAAGGACTTGGACCATCTTCTACTGCTATCCCAGGCCATAGCAGAGAGCTGGATCAGAAGAGGAGCGGCCGGGACTAGAATCGGCGCCCATATGGGATACTGGCGCTTCAGGCCAGGGCTTTAACCCGCTGCGCCAGCTCCTGTTTTGTTCTCTCTTATATAACACAGTAGCCTGTTTCTTTTTCAGTGTATCATCTCTGGTCTTATTGCCATTGCCAATTACTACTTTTTCTTTTTTTTAGGTTTTCACTTTTATGTAGTTATTGTTTGGTGGCTGGATGGGAGAACGCAGGGGTTTCTCTGAGTGTTCAGAATACTTTTTATTTTATGAACTGTTACATGTGATAATGTCTGCTTATTTTTTAAAAGATTTATTTATTTATTTTGAAAGAGAGAGAGAGACAGATCTTCTGTCCACTGATTTATTCATGGCCAGCACTGGACCAGGCTGAAGCCAAGAACTTAATCCAGGTCTCCCATGGTTTAGGGGCTGAAGGACTTGGGCCATCTTCTGCTGCTTTCTCAGGCCATAAGCAGGGAGCTATATTGGAAGTGGAGAAGCCAGTACCTGAACCAGCACCTATATGGGATGTTGGTGTTGCAGGCAGCAGCTCTACCCATTACGCAACAACACCGGCCCCTTGTGTATCTTTTTTGTGTCATTGGTTATTGAGGTGAGTTTTTGGCAAATAAGCTAAGATTTTTGCAGTCTTTTAGTTGGAAGAAGAGGGGAAAATTGAGAGCTAACTTTTTTTTTCTAACAGTGTAGAGATTATCATTTATGTAGAAAAAGGATAGAACTGGAACTCTTAAAAGAACATAGCCATGGGTGTGAGAAGATTCATCTTTGTTCAAAAATAATTTTCTGTTTACATTTCTTTCGATAGCTGGTGCTAGCAACCCTCTGCTCTGTCTGGCTTCTGGACCCAGTTCAAAGCCGTGGATTTGTTCCCTGTCTCCCCAGACCTCAGGCTGAGCATTTTGTCATCTAAAGTCTCCACCTGATCTTCTACTCCAGCCTCATTCCTCTATTAAAGGTATGTTTAGGGGAGAGTGGGCAGAATTATGTCATTTATTGCCTCACTTGGGGCACAATAGGTAGATGTTCAGTAAAAGTGGTAGGATGAATGTCCCAGGTAGACTTCCTCTTTAGAAATGGCGATTAGCAGGGCTGATGTTGTAATGTGGCAGGTGGAACCGCTGCCTATGATGCTGTTATCCCGGTTTGTGTCCTTGCTGCTCCACCTCAGACCCAGTGCCTGGGAAAAGCAGTGGAAGTTGGCTGAATTATTTGGCCCCTGCCACCCACATGGAGACCTGGATGCGGCTTCTGGCTTTTGCTAGGCTCAGCCCTGGCCATTGCGGCCATCTGGGGTGGGGGGAAATCAGCAGATGGAGGATCTCTCTCAGGGGGTCAGCATGTACTTTTTTTTTTTTTTTTAAAGATTTATTTGAAAGTCAGAGTTACACAGAAAGAGAAGGAGAGGTAGAAATAGAGAGGTATTCCATCCGCTGATTCACTCCTCAATTGGCCGCAACGACCAGAGCTGTGCCAATCTGAAGCTAGGAGCCAGGAACTTCTTCTGGGTCTCTCTCATGGGTGCAGGGTCCCAAGAACTTGGGCTGTCTTCTGATGCTTTCCCAGGTCATAGCAGAGAACTGGAGTGGAAGCGGAGCAGTTGGAACTCAAACCAATGCCAAAAGGGGATGCTGGCACTGCAGGCAGCGGCTTTAGCCACCACGCCACAGCACTGGCTCCAGCATGTATTATTATTTTTATTAAATTAATATTATGGTTTTACTTTCACTGAGGTTCATATTTCATTTTCTTTTATTTATTTAATAAATGTGAATTTACAAAGTGCAACTTTTGTATTGTTGTGGCTCCCCCTCCCAACCTCCCTCCCTCCCGCAGCTGTCCCATCTCCCACTCCCTCTCCCATCCTACTCTTCATCAAGTTTCATTTTCAATTATCTTTATATACAGATCAACTTAGTATATACTAAGCAAAGGTTTCAACATACTGCGCCCACACAACCACACAAGATAGAGAGTACTGTTCGACTAGTAGTTTTACTGTTAACTCTCATAGTGAAGCACATTAAGGACAGAGATCCTCCGTGGGGAGCCTGTACCCAGTGACTCCCGTTGTTGATTTAACAATTGACACTCTTACTTACTTTATTTATTTTTTTATGTTTTGGACAGGCAGAGTTAGACAGTGAGAGAGAGAGACAGAGAGAAAGGTCTTCCTTTTTCTGTTGGTTCACCCCCTAAGTGGCTGCTACAGCCGGCAGCTGCACAGATACGAAGCCAGGAGCCAGGTGCTTCCTCCTGGTCTCCCATGCGGTGCACGTGCAGGGCCCAAGGATCTGGGCCATCCTCCACTGCATTCCTGGGCCTAGTGAGTCACGGTGCCTGCCGACACTCTTATTTATGACGTCAGTAATCACTCGAGGCTCTTGCCATGAGCTGTCGAGGCTATGGAGGCCCCTTGAGTTCACCAACTCTGAACTTGTTTAGTCAAGGCCATATCACAGTGGAGGTTCCTTCCTCCCTTCAGAGAAAGGTGCCTCCTTCTTTGATGGCCCGTTCTTTCTGCTGGGGTCTTGTTCACCAAGACCTTTCATTCGGGTTGTTTTTGCCGCAGTGTCTTGGCTTTCCACAGCATGTATTTTTAACTCTTTTCTCAGCAGACCATTTCCTTTGCAAACACCTTACTGTGTGTATTACAATGCTTTTGTAGTTCCCAGTCATTTTGTAGGATTTGGTTGTATCAGTGAGCATTTGGGAGATGCAGAAGATCAAATGGTTTAAGTTGCCAGGAACCTCTTCAAATTATTTTAATAATTTTATAAAATTATTGTTATTTCAAGACTGGGTGTGGTGTTGGTCAAGTTATGAGGTAATAGTATTCCTAGAGACACTGCAGTGATTTTTTTTTTATTGACAGAGTTAGACAGTGAGAGAGAGAGAAGTGAGAAAGGTCTTCCTTCTGTTGGTTCACTCCCAAAATAGCTGCTATGGCCGGAGCTACGCTGATCCGAAGCCAGGAGCCAGGTGCTTCTCCTGGTCTCCCATGGGGTGCAGGGCCCAAGCACTTGGGCCATCCTCCACTGCACTCCCGGGCTACAGCAGAGGGCTGGCCTGGAAGAGGAGCAACCAGGACAGAATCCGGCACCCCGACCGGGATTAGAACCCGGTGTGCCGGCACCGAAAGGCGGAGGATTAGCCTGTTGAGCCATGGCGCTGGCCTATAATCTTTTTTTAAAGTTCCAAGTAAGCCATTATTAGAGAAGGAAGAAACCAAAACTGTTTGTTGTGTTTTATTTCACAATCATTTTTGACTCCTGTAACTTACAAGAGGTTGGGATAATTTAGTTTTCTTGTTCCTGAGCTGTTCCTCTCCTACCTGTTGCCCTAGACACTGAAGAAGGCAAATTGGGCAGATGATTTAGTAATTTTTTGGTCGATTCATATAGTTTTTATACAACATAGTTTCAATTGAGTAGGTTACTAAAACTTGATTGCTTCGCCGTTAAAGCATTCGGATCTGGCTAAAAAGCCCATGAGAGTTTCGCAGGCATGGAACGCCAAGACACTGTGGCCAAAAAAAAAAAAAAAAAAAAAAACCCTAAATGAAAGATCTCTGTGAGTGAGATCCCAGTAGAAAGAACGGGCCATCAAAGAAAGAGGTACCTTTCTCTGAAGGAGGAGAAAGAACTTCCACTTTGACTATGACCTTGTCTAAATAGGATCAGAGTTGGTGAACTCAAGAGGCTTCCATAGCCTTGGCAGCTCATGACAAGAGCCTCGGGGTGATTACTGATGTCATAAATAAGAGTGTCGATTGTTAAATAAATAACGGGAGTCATTGTGCACCTGCTCCCCATGTAGGACCTCTGTCCTTAATGTGTTGTACTGTGTGAATTAATGGTAAAACTACTACTCAAACAGAACACTATACTTTGTGTGTCTGTGTGGGTGCAGTCTGTTGAAGTCTTTACTTAGTATATACTAAGTTGATCTTCTGTATATAAAGATAATTGAAAATGAATCTTGATGAAGAATGGGATGGAAGAGGGAGTGGGAGATGGGATGGTTGTGGGTGGGAGGGAGGTCATGGGGGGAAAGGCACTATAATTCAAAAGTTGTACTTTGGAAATTTATATTTATTAAACAAAAGTTGAAAAACAAAACAAACAAACGAAAAAACCTTGATTCTTGCATGGTAGAGGCTTCTTTTATTGATAGTTGAGGTCTAGATCATTAGAAAAGTGCTGGGCCGGTGCTGTGGCATGGTGGTTCGTGCCGCTGCCTGCAGTGCTGGCATCCCATGTGGATGCTCGTTTGGGTCCCAGCTGCTCTGCTTCTAGTTTGTCTCTTTGCTGTGGCCTGGGGATCGGTGGAGGATGTTCTGGGTTCTTGGGCCCCTGCGCCTGCGTGGGATACCTAGGGGGCCTCCTGACTCCTGGCTTCGGATCAGTGTAACTCTGGCAATTGCGGCGATCTGGGGGACCCCCCCACGCCTCTCTGTGGTTCTGCTTTTCAAGTAAATAAGTAAATCTTTAAAAAAGAAAAAGGACTGTGCTTTTCCTGTCATTCTGGAATCATCTGAGCTCATCTTGGCTTAGTGATAACAGTCAGACATCTTTTCTCAGTCTTCTGTCCCAGTGTCTCATCAGTTAGAGTTACTTTCTGTAGCTCTTTTTTAGGGTCCCCAGCCATTCACAGGACCTTCACCCTGTACTGTCTGCTTTGTAATGCTTAAATTTCATGACGAACATTCCTTTCTGGGTTTACTGTCTCAAAGATGACCTCATTAAAAGATAGGTATGAGTCAGGGGCTTAGTTTACTCTCCTTAGTGGCATTGTCAGATCATATAGATAGTGACTTCTTTGGGTGGAAACAGTTACCCTTTTTGAAATCATTAAAAGTCTGGTTTTGAAATTTTACTAAAATAAGGAAGTGGAACAGTTGATAGAATGCTTGCCTATATAGTCCTGTAATGTATCTTGGCTTGAGTTCTTAATATAGTTCTCAACTCAAGATACTTTTAAATCTAGAATACCTTTTAATATACCAGGGAAGGATAATCCCACATTCAGCTATAACATCCTCTGTAATTACAAAACCTTGTCTGAGTCAGAAAGAGATGTGAAAATAGGGAAGAGCTACACAGTTGATAGGAAACTAACCAGCCTTCCAGTAGCTACTGAGTTATATTTTCAATGTGGATTTGTTATTTTGTTGGAAGTTTAATGAATTACAGAACTTTAGAAGAGGCCATATTTGAGATGAAAACAAATGTACATTCAGCTGTCCTTCAGAAATGCTTTATGTATTTTACATGCAAGGACATTAACTGTACCAATCTTGTAATAGCAAATGCTGTGGCCAGGGAGTGCAGTGGAGGATGGCCCAAGTGCTTGGGCCCTGCACCCCATGGGAGACCAGGAAAAGCACCTGGCACCTGGCTCCTGCCATCGGATGAGCGCGGTGCGCCGGCCGCAGTGCGCCGACCGCGGCAGCCATTGGAGGGTGAACCAACGGCAAAGGAAGACCTTTCTCTCTGTCTCTCTCTCTCACTGTCCACTCTGCCTGTCCAAAAAAAAAAAAAAAAAATTGGAAAGGATTTAAAGTTCTACCATTGAGTTTATGTTAAATGACTTATTATAGTACATCCATAATGTGAAATACTCTGCAGCCATTGAAAAAAGTGAGCTAGAGCTATATGCACTGGCATAGAAAGAGTTCCTTGATTTAAAAATCAAGCTGCAAAAGTTTATATGTAGGGGTGGGCATTGTGGCACAGCAGTTTAAACTGCTACTTGGGATACTATCGAATGTCACTTCTAGTCCTGGCTACTCTGCTTCTGATCCAGCTTCCTGCTGATGCATCCTGGGAGGTAGCAGATGGTAGCTCAAGTGCTTGGGCCCCTGTCATCCATGTGAGAACCCTAGGTGGAGTTCCTGGCTCTTGGCTTTGGGCTGACCCACCAGCTGTGTCTGTTGCGGTATTTGGGGAGTAAACCAGAGAATAGAAGATCAATTGATCTCTCTCTTTCTTTCTCTCCCTCCCTACCCTGTCTCTTTTCTTTTCAAGTAGATGAAAATAAGTAAAAGTAAACATTTAAAAAAATAAAGTTATGAATAGTGTCCTGTTTATATGAGAAAACTAATTTGTGTTTATTTGTCCACTCCCCCATCTGGTAATAGTGCTTTGGTTTTCTTCTAGAGCATCATCCTGTATCTCCAACTCTCATGTACCCTTTAGTGGCATTCAGTGTGTTCACAATGTTGTGTGGCCATCAACTCTGTCAAGTTGCAGAATATTTTGGTCATCCCTAAAGGAGGCACCATACTCATTAAGCAGTTGCTCTGTTCGCTTGCTTTTCTCTTGGCCTCTGGCAGTAAATACTCTATGTTCTGTCATTTTTTATGTAATTATTCTGGCTAGTTCATATAAATAAGTCCCCATCTTATCTCCTTAATAAAGATATTTTTGTTCTCTTCCTGCCTAGGGACTTTTAACCATCTGCATTTGCTAAGAACTAAAATCAAGCAAATTCATTTAAATTGTTGGGGATATGAGTAAACTCTGCATGAGAATGTACACTATAGGCAAATTTTGTTGAGCCCTAGGCAATGTCAGGCTTGTGTTTGAGAAAAGGAAACATACTTTAGTGGTTGAACTCAGTGGTATCTATCATGGCTGCTGCACGTTTCTACTTAATTATTTTGTGTTCCTTGACTATATACTTGAAGGGTGAGTCAACTCTCAATAAGCAGCAGTGTATTAATGTGTATGTCCTACCTCCTTCTTAGGGACCATTTTTTAAAATTTAAAGTAGTTTTTATTTATTTTCATTTATTTGCAAGGCAGAGAGACAGAGATCTCCCACCCAGTTGTTTGTTCATATTCCAAATGCCTGCTAATAGCCAGGGGTGAGCCAGGCCAAAACCAGGAAGCTAGAACTCAATCCAGGTCTCCCAAGTGGGTGACAAGGATCCAGGTACTTGAGCTATCACTTCTTGCTTTCCAGAGTGGGCATTATTTTGTGAGAGAAAACTTTAAATTGTATAGATATTTTGAAGTGAAATATGATATTTAGAAATGGCAAAGTTAATTTTTTAGCATTACACAAATATATTTTTGGATATGTGATATTAACTGTAATAAACAACTTACCTTTTATAATGAAAGCCATTGATAGTCTTTTTCTTCATAGGTAGTAATAGAAAAGGTTAGTATGGGTAATATAAAATGACGGCATTCTTTTTTCACTAGTTAGTAACTATAATTGAATAGAGCAGATGATGCCTTTTTTCTGTTTTTGTTAGATGAATGCAGCTTTTGTTTATTTTTTAAACTTTTTATTTATTTTTTGAGAGACAACTCCTGTCTTCTGCTTCACTCTCCAAATGCCTATAATGGCCAGGGATGGGCCAAGACAAAATCTAGGAGCTAGGAGTGCTATCTGTATGTCCCACATGAATGTCAGGAGCCCAATTGGTTGAGCCACCGCCACTGACTCCCAGGGTCCACATTAGCAGAAAGCTAAAATCTGGCTCCAGAGCCAAGAATTGAGCCCAGGTATTCCAGTATGGTACATGGGCATTCTAACTGCTAGACCGAATGTCTCCCCAAAGCTTTTATTGTAAGTGTAGGTTATCTTTGAGGAAGTAGAAAATCTGGAGAAAAGTCTGTTGGGGTTCTCAGAAAGTAATCACTATAGAGTCAGCTAAGCAAGTGAGAAAGCGTTGGATGGGTGAAACGTGTGTAATTGGAGCTTTCCTATGAAGAATTGTTAAGAAGTGAAAGGCAGAGCCTTTCAGAGATAGAATGTATTCCTTCTGCTTGTTCATCCCCAAAATGGCTGCAGTAGCCAGGACTTCCAGGAACCAGAAACTCCATTCTGGCTTTTCACATGAGTGGCAGAGACCCAAGCACTCAACGCCATCCTCTGCTGCCTTCCCAGGCACTTCAGCAGGAAGCTGGGTCAGAAGTGGAACAGCTGGGACTTAAACCACCACTTGGATATGGGATGCTGGCATTGCAAGTGGAGGCTTAACCCACTGTACTGCTACGTTGGCCCCAACTAAGATTTCTTAAATTGTTAAAAACTGTAGTATCATCTTAATATAAAAATTTTAGAGCTTGAGGGTATCTACCCAACTATGATTTTGTTGTTGTTGTTTGTTTGTTTGCTTTTTTAGATGAGGAAACTGAGCTGAAGGGAGGTTGAAGCTTTCCCAGTGTCATTTTGCAGAGCTGGAACAAGAGCTTGCATTTTCTGACTTCCAGATTAGTGTTATTTTTACTTCAGATTCTTACTTCTTGGTAAGCTGTTCTTTAAAGATTTAACAGTTCTTTTGTTTCTTTACATGTTTGAGTAGCATTCCTGTATTGTGTCAAAATGAACTTAAAGATTTGGAATTTGCAATTACTTTCGTGATGGAAATTAACATTTTTTGTTTAACTTTAGGTGAGTTCATGTGGGAAAAATCCTGGTATTTTTGAAGATGTCTCAACACAGTATTGTGTCCTATTAAAATTAAAAATAATTTCAAGAATTTTCAGAAAAAAAAGAAGACAGTAGGACTTTCTAAATCATGCCGTCTGAACAGAGACAGTTATTTTTTGATGAAAAGCAAACTACTTTTCAAAAAGATTATGTGACAAATGAGGTAGTTGATACTACCAAATCAGTACCTAAGCCAAAAATTTCAGAAAGTAATTTTCATTGTGAACTGAAGAATGTGGAAATTCATTTGCCGAAAGTAAATATTCCAAATAAAGTCCTATTGAAACATGAAGTTGACAAATATAGAAAGTTATTCCAGAGTAAACCACAGACTGCAAGGAAATCTATTAGTTTAAAGACTATTAGCTGTGTAGAGGAGTATATTTTGCTTCACAAGTCCGAGAGAGCTGAAGAAGAGGGTGTCAAAATGTCTGCAAAAATACTTAATTTCAACTGTTCACAATGCCAAGATAGCACTCGATATAGCCCAAATGATTTGCAGAAACACTTTCAAATGTGGCACCGTGGTGAATTACCTTCCTATCCTTGTGAAATGTGTAGTTTTTCAGCAAGTGACTTCCAGGTATTTAAACAACACCGAAGAACCCACAGGAGCACTTTAGTAAAATGTGACATTTGTAACAATGAGAACGTATATACTTTATTGGACTTGATAAAGCATTTCACATCCACACATTGTGTTAATGGTAGTTTTCAATGTGAAAAGTGCAAATTCTCTACCCTTGATGTGGGCACATTTGTTCAGCATATTCATAGACACAATGAAATCCGTTATAAATGCGGTAAATGCCATCATGTGTGTTTTACCAAAGGAGAGCTTCAGAAACACCTTCATCTTCATTCTGGTACTCTTCCCTATGCTTGTCAGTGTTGCAGTTATGGTGCCACCAGGAGAGAGTACCTTATAACTTTGCACAAAGAACATTTATATGCAAAAGAAAAACTGGAAAAAGACAAATATGAGAAAAGGATGTCTAAGACTTCAGCAGGACTTAAGCTAATATTGAAAAGATACAAAATAGGCACATCCAGGAAGACATTGTGGAAACGTAAGAAAATTGGCAGTGGAAGTGACAGAAGTGTAGGAAAAAACACTCAGGTGCTTTCAGAAATGAACAAAACACAAACTGTATCTGAACATCAGAGCCATCTTGTTCAAGAGCATTTGAAGGAAGACAAGGATGAAAGGCTACTCTGTGAGAATAATGATAAGCCCGCTGAGTTAGAGTCGGAAAAGCCAGCTCTCCTACCCACTGGGCAGTGTCCTAGAACTGAAGAGGGGTCACATGCTACTTCAGGTGTCTTGAATACTGCTGTCCAAGGACCTACATTGTTAATGGTGAAAAATAACAAAATAACAGTTCCTGCTAACTTTAATGCTAAATTTATGGGCTTCAAGATGGTGGATGGAAAACAGCATATTGTAATAAAATTGTTGCCTACCAATAAACAGAATTTATATCCTCCAGGCTTACAGATGGATGCTGCAAAGGACAGTAATGCTATTTTGCAGCCTCAGACTGTGGACACCACTGGGTTTTTAACAGGAATAACAACTGAGTTAAGTGACACAGTTGTTATGAAAACCACCCCAGTTTTATGTTCATCTCCTATACCTTCAGGGAATGTAACTTCAGAAAAAGAAACAGGTTTCATGTCGCAGAGGAATAACATGTTTCATACAATGGATTTTGAAAAAAGTATGTCTTCCTTGTCAGCAACATCAGAGTTGGTTACAGCATCAGAGAATTTGACCACAAAAGTTGAAACAAGAGATAATGTTGATATGTGGGAAAACTCTGCCACTCAAAGTCACTCTGAAGTGTTAGATACTGCCAGTAAAAGTCCAGATAAAGTCAGCTGTACCGCCAAACCAAATACATATAACAATGGAGATATGCATAACTATTGTGTTAATCACTTCAACCCTGAGTTAACTGTTGAGTGCTCCAAGCGAGGATCATTACCTTTTCATAATTACTCAAAAATGAATAACACTATTAAACGCCGTAGATTTTCAAGAATAGTAATGTGTGAAAACCCTCAAAGAGAACCTTCATCAAGCAAAACAGTTGTTCAACAACCCATTAGTGAATCGGTTTTATCACTAGTGAGGAAGGAGAGCTCAAAGCCAGATAGTTTTTTACCATCTGTTAGCCTTTTAAATTATAAAGATGGAACTTTAAAAACAAAAGCTGACACTGAAGAAGAGTGTGTTTTAGGAAAAGGGCAAAACAGTGATGAAGAAAACCTGTACACTCATGAAAATCAAAATGTAGAGAGTGTGGCTGAACAGTCCAAGTGGGAAGACATTTCTAGTGTTGATACACCTATGATGCCTAGGATCACATCTGTTTTCTCTCTCCAGAGCCAACAGGCATCAGAATTTTTGCCACCTGAAGTAAACCAATTACTTCAAGATGAGTTAAAAGCAAAACCAGATATAAAACAAGATTCTAATAGTACAAATACAGGCGTGCCACGTTGTGACCAGTTATTTCAAAAACTCCAGGGAGAAGGCAAACCAGTTGAATCTTCAAATGACTTCAAAGTACAAGACATCTTCCCAGTTACATCTGGCAGTGTGGGTATTAATGTGCCTGCAAATGATCTGAATGTGAAGTATAATGGAAAAGAAAAACAAGTGTTACAAGAATTGAGAGATTCAGAAAAGATGCCTAGAATTTCAAGTATTGGCGCATTGCTCAAGACTCAGTCAGATGCAATAATAACCCAGCAGCTTGTAAAGGACAAACTACGAGCCACCACACAAAATGTAAGTTCTTTATATGTGCAGAGCCCACTTATAAACTCAGAGCCAAAAAAAGCTATATTTGTTCAGACTCCAAAAGGTTTGTTTATACCATTGCATGTTGCTAGCAAGCCTGGATTACACGTAGTATCAGGAAGGCCACTTCCACTGGTTAATACACAAAGTATTCCTGCTTCTCTTCTTTTAAACAAGAAACCTGGGATGATTTTAACATTTAATAGTGGGAAGTGTGAAGGGCTTCCCACCGTCAAAACTGAGAATGCTCAGGCTTGTGGAACTTTGACAAAGGAGCCTTGCAAAACACCTCTATTAAAAGTAGAACAAAACAGTAATTGTCTCACACCTGCACTTTGTTCCAGCATCGGCAGTTGTTTGAGTATGAAAAGTAGCTCAGAAAATACTTTGCCACTGAAAGGCCCTTATGTTATTAAAACACCAGCAAGTTCTTCAGTGAAAACAGTTCCTACTCCTAATAGAATATCTGAGCATCAAGGCACAAAGTTGAATATCTTGGATCCAGTAAAACAGCAGAATGAAATTTTTCCCAAACAACCTCTTTATACCCTCTTGCCTGATGGCAAACAAGCTGTTTTTTTAAAGTGTGTGATGCCAAATAAAACTGAGCTGCTTAAGCCTAAATTAGTCCAAAATAGTACTTATTATCAAAATATACAGCCAAAGAAACCTGAAGGAACACCACAAAAAATACTGCTGAAAATTTTTAACCCTATTTTAAATGTGACTGCTGCTAATAATCTTTCAGTAAGTAACTCTGCATCCTCATTGCAGAAAGACAATGTGTCATCTACTCAGACGCTAGGAGAGGAGCAGAAAGAGCCAGAATCTCCTAGAGATGCCTTACCCCTCTTAGTAGATGATTTGATGCCAGCAAATGAAATTGTGATAACTTCTTCTACAACGTGCCCAGAATCTGCTGAGGAACCAGTATGTAGGAGTAACTCTTCAGAGGCCAGAGTATTAAGGTGTAAAACAAATTATACAGTTGAGAGAAGTTTCAACAGAAGAAAGACTTCCAAAAAGAATTTTTCAGAAATAAAAACTCATGTAAGTAGTAAACGTTCTGAAACTGTCTTTGTATCTAGAAACAGAAACTGTAAACGAAAGTGTAGGGATAGCTACCAGGAACCTCCAAGAAAAAAATCAACATTGCACAGAAAATGTAAAGAAAAGACCAAACCAGAAGATGTCCATGATGCATTGGGATTTACTAAACCTAGGCTTTCAAAAGATGCTATCAGAACTCTGCGACTTTTCCCTTTTAGTTCCAAACAGCTTGTGAAATGTCCTAGGAGAAACCAACCAGTTGTAGTTTTGAATCATCCTGATGCAGATGCTCCAGAAGTAGCAAATGTAATGAAAACTGTTGCTAAGTTTAATGGACATGTACTTAAGGTTTCATTGTCAAAAAGAACTATGGATGCTTTACTGAAACCAGTTTGTTGTAACCCTTCTGAAACACCATATGATGACTTTCCCAGGAGGCACAGAACATTTAAGCCTGTTAGTTCAGTGAAAGAAAGATTTGTGCTAAAATTAACACTCAAAAAGACAAGCAAAAACAATTATCAGATTGTGAAAACTACCTCTGAAAATGTTTTGAAGGCTAAATTTAACTGTTGGTTTTGTGGTAGAGTATTTGACAATCAGGATGCTTGGGCTGGTCATGGGCAGAGACATTTAATGGAAGCCACTCGGGATTGGAATATGTTAGAAGGAAACTAGTATTACCTTAGAAAATAAGGTAATTACTACAATGCAGGCATTTTCTACTTCAACATAATACCTGAAATTAAGCTTTTTAAAAGTCAGTTATGTTTCTGTGGAAAAGGAAAAGTTTTGTGTATATTACTTGAAAATGCTGTCACTGCACACATACATTTTGAAAGAAACTAATCACAGCACAGATGTACTTTGATGTAATTTTTTGAAGATGTGTTCTTGGAAGTTAGAGCTAAAAATTTTTTTGATGAAGGTTTTCTCTATTTAGTTCTTCAGTGACTTTTAGTAGAGGCTAATGGGTGACAGCCCCATTCCCTCTCTCCTTCCACCAGCCTTACAAATCTGATAAATATAGCTCCTCTGAAGACAGAGAGCTCTTTTGGATGGAGCTGAAGGAGTGTCTCATCATTTGTGAAGGTGGAGAGCTTGGGTAACGAACTTGCTCCATGTCTGCTAACTACAGTTCTTTTGAAGGGTCTTGGGTTCCTTTAGAAGTACATTTAACTCACTACGGTTATATCTTGCTTGAAGAGTTCTTGACAAGTCAGCCTTTTATTCCTGTTAAGATCGAACCCATATCAGAGATTGAAGCACTCTCCCCAGGTGATTTTCTTTCTCTAAATGGCTATGTCAAGTATTGCAGTACATGGATAGCCTTAAGAGAAGAATTGAACTCTTTGTTTAAAGTCCAATTCAAGAACTTCAACATTTTTCTGAATTTAATTATATTTTCCAGTGACCCCCCTTGCACAGAACTATGCGTATTTGATTTAAATTGTTCCCCATAAGCCCAGTGTTTATTTTTTTTTCTTTTTTTGTTATCCCTTTAAAAAGTAGAACATTGAAGCACTTCCAAGGGAATGACTTTTCTTGAAAATAAAAAATTTCTTCTGCAGAGTAATATTTTGCAGCAAGTTGAGCAAAGCAAATCATATTTTGGTCTGTGTTTAATTGCTGTTATTATCTAAATGTCCAAATGAAGACAAAATGTTTTTGTTGCAACTTTAAGTCTTAACTGACAACCCAAAGCAGATACATACTGATTGTTGGCATTTGAAAATGGGGAAGGAAGCGTAACAGTGGACTCAGGCAGTACATGAAACCTGAAGACAATTCCTAAGAGACATGCCCAGCAGAGTTTCAAAATGAACATTTTCATGACAACAACAGAATCACAGATTTAAACTTTTCACCTTGCAAGTTTAGATCAAATTTTGTTGGATCATTGAATAATGGAGTTCTCTCATTACAGAATTACAAATATTACATGATTATTTGGTTGCATTGTTACTTCAAGTGTTAATGACATTTCCATTGATTGTATGAAAACTTCAGGGCTTCTTTTTTGTATATAACAAATCTGTACATATTTTTGTATCTTTGAGTTATGTAAATTTTGCACAGTTTTTGACATAAAAAGTTTATTTTCTTTCAGTTTAGTTCAGTGCATGCATTAATAAAACTGGTTGTTTAATTTAAAAGGAATATGTGAGACTTTACCCATATTTTATTGGTTTTATTTCAGATGTAGATTTTTTTTTAGATAAATTCATTTTCAGGGATTGAACACTATTGTTAGCAAGTGCCTACTAAAGATGTGAAACAGTTTACATATGTCAACTGTAACAGTAGGTCCCAAATGGGCCCATTCCCTTAAGAGTTTTATTTTAAAGAAAGCCATACATAGATGCTTCAAGCTATCTTGCTATGCACATTATACTTGTACTGTTTTTTGTGCAGTTTATCTACTTTCTTAGTGAAGTATTTTTTGTATAAAACCTGTTAAAATTGTGTTTCTTAAATTGAGCCTAAGAATGGAGTTGATTGGAAATATATGGTATATATTAATAATGTATATGGTGTTTAAAGATGGTAAGCATTGTTAATTTTATTGTTTATTGTTAAAGAACATTTTCTCCAATTAAATTTATCTTGAATTTGTGTTTATACAGATTTTTTTTTTTTACTGTACTAATGGGTATTTTATTCTAATGGGAAATACTGAGATTTCAAAAATGCACTTTTATGTAATGGTAGTGAACTATACAAAATAAAATGTGGGATTTTTTTCCCCCAAAAACCTTAGATGAAGGTTTATATGAGAAGGGTAACATTTACCATAATTTTCCTATGGTTGTGCTGGCAACATAAGCCGTAGTGATATTTCTGCTCTTTGGTACCCTAACAACAGAAAAATGGAAATACTGTGTTACGAGTAGATCTGTAATGAGGCATTACCTCCTGTGAACAGAGAGGATGGAGAGATGAACTAACCTGTTAATGTTTGCTATTATTATCTAAACCATAGAAATACAGAATAGCCACAGTGGTAAAATATATTTAATATTCAGACACACCTATCTTTTAATATTTATTTATTTGAAAGATGGAGTAACACAGATGTAGGGGCAGACAGAGAAAGAAATCTTCCATCCTCTGGTTCATTCCCCAAATGGCTGCAACATCTGGGGCTGGGCCAGGCCAAAGCCAAGAGCTAGGAATTCCATCTGTGTCTCCCATGTGGGTAGCAGGGGCTAAAGTATTTGGGCCATCTTCATCTGTTTCCCCGCTTGCATTAGGAGGCAGCTGGATTGGAAACGGCGCAGCTGGGACTCAAACCGATGGTCTGATATGAGATGCTGGTGTCACAAGCTTAGCCTGCTGTGCCACAACAAGAACCCCCTAAATTTTTTTTTAAATGAACATCTTATGAAAATTGCTGTTACATTACAGCCAACATTCCAAAATAATATTTAATAAACACTAACCTTGATTATAAAGTGGAGTAGAAACCATGATTCTTTTTCAAACGTAATGACCATGTGCTGAGTCACCTAACAGAAATCCAGACCCGCGAATGTTCCCCATGGCGTGGAGAAGAGATGAGATAGCACCTGTGTCATCTGGAACAGCTAGTAATGTTGCTCATACAGTATAAACCAACAGTTTACTGTAGGCCATGTTTTTAAAAAACAACACTTTCGAGATGGGAGACACTCAAAGCTTGTTTGCTTTTCCTTCGCATCCTTGAGTTTAGTGCAAGGTTTAGGGAAATACCACGCCAAGGTTGGAATCAGTGCAGTTCTTTGCTTCCATATTTCCCAGTCTTTAGCACTGCTCCAAAACACAGCCTGCAAGCAAAGCTCTTCAGGCTCTCATTTGGTGGGCTTAAAAGCAATTTAAAATCAGTTTCAT
Organism: Sylvilagus floridanus; assembly: GCA_949820135.1. NCBI lineage: Eukaryota > Metazoa > Chordata > Mammalia > Lagomorpha > Leporidae > Sylvilagus > Sylvilagus floridanus. The sequence goes on from OX463235.1 coordinate 48,836,433, forward strand.
GTCCCAGATACTCTAGTTGAAACCTTTTCTGGTTTTAAGTTATTCGTAACAAAATTCTGATGGAGTCTTCCCTGCTTAGAACTTCATTGTCAGAGCAGAAAATCAATCAAATCCCTCTTTTCTCCTGGCTAAAAGACCTCTGGGAAATATAGTATTCAGTATTTTGATGTTCTTAGTACAACTGGAAAGAATTAGTTTTATTTTGGCAATTGAACTTGTGGGTCAAGAATGTATTTTACTTTTTCCTGTTTCCATTTCACTGAGATAAGACTGTTACTGTTGGGCATTTACTTTTAGAAGTTCACTTTTCTAAGAATTTGTCTTGCTAAATATTCAGTAGCACAGGTTGAAATGTAATACAGAGGTCTGGTGATTTAACTTAGGCTTTGTAGGCCAAATAGTTTGTCATGACTATTCAATTATTATAATACAGAAGCAGCTGTAGGTACTTTGTAAGTAAATGACTGTGACTGTTTTAATAAAATGACTCCCCCAACAGGCAGTGGGCTGTATTTGGCCCAGTGGTTGTAGTTTTCCAATCATTGCTTGAGTTACTCAAGTGTTTGCTCCTACAGTGAGATTTTCATTAAGAAACCCAAGTTTGATAAAGTTTGTGATACATATCATTTGTTTAGAACGTACAAAAATGAAAATACCTATAGTTTCCAGTGTAGATGTGTTTTTATAAAAATGAAGAGAATGTAAATATGGTGAAAATGATTAGTGGGCAAAGTGGATAGGTCATTTGTGTGCTAAGAGTAATTCATTTATGCAGGGGTTAAAAATGAAATAAGGCAGAAATGCTGTGAGAATTTATGTCTGGGTTAGATGGCAAAGAGACAGTTACTAGTTCTTTTAGTGATTTGAAACCAGTGTTAGGAAAAGAAAAAGTAATCCACATTCTTGTCATGGGCAAGAATGGAGCTGAGCTGGAAACAGTATTACATATTAATTCATACAGCTAAGCTTGATTTTAAAAAGTGATTCCTTTTCACTGTTAATGTCTGCTTACTAACCTGGATATACCCCAGTTAGGGCACTGGCTGTGTCATGTTCCTCTGCAGCTTGTTAAGATCCTTCTCAGCTAAGTAATTGGCTCCACTGAGGATCTCATCTGGCTGGGCTTGTTGGGAAATATTTCTGGACATTGTTGCTGTTTAACAGTGTAGCATGGCCAGAAAACTCTTTCTTTTTTAAAAGATTTATTTACTTATTTGAAAGGCAGAATTACAGAGGGGAGGGGAGAGAGAGAGAGAGAGATCAATCTTTGATCTGCTATTTTACTCCCTAGATGGTTGCAACAGCCAGCACTGGGCCAGATTGAAACCAGGAGCTTCTTCCAGGTCTCCCATATGGTAGCAGGGGTCCAAGCACTTGAGCCATCTCCTGCTGCTTTTCCCAGGTCATTAGCAGAGAGCTGGATTGGAACTAGAGCAACTGGGACACAAACTGGCACCTGTATGGGATGCTGGCATCACAGGTGATAGCTTACCTGCCATGCCACAGTGCTGGCCCCAAACTTCCCTCATAATGGAGAGCTGAAGTGGTTAATTGTAATGGTATGCTTCTTTGAATAACTGGACGATTGAGAGATAATTAGTATCTTGGAAGAGGTGTTTGCTGAAGTCGTCTTTTAGGCATTTTTTGACTAGTTCTCAGTCTGAAAAGGTTTCTTTTAATGCTCCCAAGTTTAAGAATCTTCTTTAAGAGAGACCATAATTATTATAATAGTGTAAACTTTTAAAAATTGTGTAGGAAAAATAATGTACACCAATTTTTGATTGATTTTGGAGGACACCAAGAATGTACTTAATTTGAATACCTAGCAAAGACTTTTTTAATGTGAAAATAATTATTTGATCATATTTTAAAGGGTACATCAACCAAAAGTGAGGACTATGTTCAGGTTGCAACTCTTGAATGAAACGTTGATGTCTGATTTATCAATTATTTCATAGGTTACTGCTTAGCTTATGTAAAAGGATAAGAAAGCAAAATTAAAAATGTGGAGATGAGATAAAAATAACTACTTGTCGCTGCTTTCAGCATCCAAAGGAACACAGTGAAAGTTATCTTCCCTGAACAATTAATAGCAATCAACTGGCAAACAATGGAAGACCAATTTCTTTTTTATATATATAAGATTTATTTACTTATTTATTTGAAAGAGTTACAGAGAGGCAGAGCCAGAGAGAGAGGTCTTCCACCCATTGGTTCACTCCCCAGACAGCCACAATGGCCAGAGCTGTGCTGATCTGACGCCAGGAGCCAGGAGCTTGCTCCGGGTCTCCCATGTGAATGCAGGGGCCTAAGGACTTGGACCATCTTCCACTGCTTTCCCAGGCCATAGCAGAGAGCTGGATTGAAACTGGAGCAACCGGGTTTTGAACTGGTGCCCGTGTGAGATGCTGGCACTGCAGGCCGTGGCTTTACCCTCTATGCCACAGTGCTGGCCTTGAAGGCCCATTTCGCAGAGTGGACAGTGAGAGAGAGAAAGGTCCCCCAGTGGCCACTGTGGCCAGAGCGCCACGCTGATCCGAAGCCCAGAGCCAGATGCTTCTGGTCTGCCATGCGGGTGCAAGGCCCAAGCACTTGGGCCATCCTCCAATGCCTTCCCGGGCCACAGCAGAGAGCTGGACTGGAAGAGGACAGAATCCAGCGCCTTAACTGGGACTAGAACCCGGGGTGCCGGCGCCGCAGGCGGAGGATTAGCCTAGTGAGCCGCGGCGCCGGCCAAAGGCCCATTTCTAATAAGAGGCACAAAATAGCCTTAAGAGTTTTGTGTGGGACTGGCACTGTAGCATAGTGGATAAAGCCGCCACCTGCAGTGCCAGCATCCCATGTGGGCGCTGGTTCCAGACCTGGCTGCTCCACTTCTGATCCAGCTCTCTGCTATGGCCTGGGAAACAGTGGAAGATGGCCCAAGTCCTTGGGTCCCTGCACCCACGTGGGAAGAAGCTCCTGGCTCCTGGCTTCCAATCGGCATAGCTCTGGCTGTTGTGGCCATTTGGGGAGTTAACCAGCAGGCAGTAGACCTCTCTCTCTCTGTCTCTGCCTCTATGTAACTCTGCCTTTCAAATAAATAAATAAATCTTAAAAAAAAAGTTGCATGAAGCTGCCAAAAGAAAACCCTGAAGACCTAATTGGGTGATACATGGTATTTTTGGGTGAAGATTAAATAAATAAATTTTTTTGGCAAAATGCACTTTTCACAGCTTTACCCTCTTTCCTGCCACCCCTCTCCCAACAGCTCTGCAGGGAGGATATGAGTGGGTCCTTCAGAGAAGAGCTGATTTCTCCTCAACCTCCTCTCTCCATGCCAGTCTTCTGCTCCAAACACAAAGGTTCAGAGGTTCTTGGAATGAGTTTCAGAGATCTATGTACTACTCAATACAAGGAATTTGTAGTAAGAGTTCTCTAGAAAAACAAAACTAGTAGGATGGATGGATGGATGGATGGATAGATAAAAGGGGATTTGTTAGAACTGGTTCATGATTATGCACACTAAGTCCCATGATAGGCTTCAACCAAATCTTGGCAAATGGAAGACCCAAGGATGCCAGTAATGTGGCTTAGACCAAGTCTGAAAGCCTGAGGCTCAGGGAAGCCACTGGTATAACTCATTCCCAGGGTAAAGACCTAAGAACCCAGGGTCTGCTGATGCCAGTCCCAGAGTCCAAAGGCCAGAGGGACTGGAGTTCCTGCGTCCAAGCACAGGAAAAGGATGTCTCAGCTCTAGGAATGAGAGAGAAGGAGAGGAAGGGAGGGAGAACAGACCCCCAGCTGATTGGATGGTCCCCACTGAGTCTCCCAAGACCAATTTAGAAATAAGTCTTCAGCCGGCGCCGTGGCTCAACAGGCTAATCCTCCGCCTTGTGGCGCCGGCATCCCGGGTTCTAGTCCCGGTTGGGGTGCCGGATTCTGTCCCAGTTGCCCCTCTTCCAGGCCAGCCCTCTGCTGTGGCCCAGGAGTGCAGTGGAGGATGGCCCAAGTGCTTGGGCCCTGCACCCCATGGGAGACCAGGAAAAAGCACCTAGCACCTGGCTCTTGCCATCAGATGAGCGTGGTGCGCTGGCCGCAGCACGCCGTCCGCGGCAGCCATTGGAGGGTGAACCAACAGCAAAGGAAGACCTTTCTCTCTGTCTCTCTCTCACTGTCCACTCTGCCTGTCAAAAAAAATAAAATAAAATAAATAAGTCTTCACCGGCTCTCTCCAGATAAGCTGTCACATAAAACTAACCACATGGGTCCTATGTGTAACAGACAACAGTTGACAGCAGAAACAGTGGAGGCTGAAGTGGATAATTCAGAGTTTTGAATGAAAAACTACTAAAACCAAGCATCAGCAAAGTGTGTATTTGCGTGCGATAGTTTCCAAGGGGACACAGCATTTCTTAGGTGGCTCAGGAAGATGCCAGACTTCTGAACTGACCCTGGAAGAATGGATATGGTTTGAGCATAGAAACACAGCTGGTGAGCTTTCCTTGGAATCCCAATAATGAACAAAAGCAGGGATTAGGAAGTTGTGGAGTTTGTATAAAAATACTAATTTGTGCTATGTAAAAAGGCATGCTAGGAAATAAGATTCAACTGAGAGTCTTATTTCAAGCAAAACTATCTTTAGAAATTGAAGGCAGACCAGTAGCAGAGTATACGTGACAACAGCACAGGAAAAGTAGATGGAGGCAATGTTGCATTGCAGAAAGGAACTAACACCAAGTAATAAATCAGGAAAAAAAATGGAGAACCAGAATGGCAAATAAGGTTAATGTGACAAACTCTACATGCATATTTGCTCTAATTTTTTTTTTCTATGACACATGGTCTTTTTTTTTTTTTTTTGACAGGCAGAGTTAGAGAGAGAGAGACAGAGAAAGGTCTTCTTTCCATTGGTTCACCCCCCCAAATGGCTGCTATGGCTGGCGTGCTGCGCGGATCCAAAGCCAGGAGCCAGGTGCTTCCTCTTGGCCTCTCATGCAGGTGCAGGGCCCAAGCACTTGGGCCATCCTCCACTGCCTTTCCAGGCCACATAGAGAGCTAGACAGGAGCCAGGACAGAATCCGGTGCCCCAACCAGGACTAGAACCTGGGGTGCCGGCACCGCAGGTGAAGGATTAGCCAAGTGAGCTGCGACGCCGGCCATACTTGCTCTAATTTTTAAATCATCTTTAAAAAACTTAAATTATGTAATGCAACAACTTGTTAGGTTTGTAACCTATATTGTATAAGACAGTATAGGATGGAGGAGGAAATAAAATTTTGATGCTGCACTAGAATTAAGTTAATAGTAACTTAAAGTAGATTCTTTTTTTTTTTTTTTTTGACAGGCAGAGTGGACAGTGAGAGAGAGACAGAGAGAAAGGTCTTCCTTTGCCGTTGGTTCACCCTCCAATGGCTGCCGCGGATGGCGCGCTGCGGCCGGCGCACCGCGCTCATCTGATGGCAGGAGCCAGGTGCTAGGTGCTTTTACCTGGTCTCCCATGGGGTGCAGGGCCCAAGCACTTGGGCCATCCTCCACTGCACTCCCGGGCCACAGCAGAGGGCTGGCCTGGAAGAGGAGCAACCGGGACAGAATCCGGCGCCCCAACCTGGACTAGAACCCGGTGTGCCAGCGCTGCAAGGCGGAGGATTAGCCTGTTGAGCCACGGCGCCGGCCTAAAGTAGATTCTGATAAAAGATGTGTACTGTAAGCCCTAGTACAAGAAATAAAAGTCCTCAAATATCATTAAAACAGCATTAGAGGAATTAAAATAGTTTAGAATACCCAGAGCAGACAGAAAATGAGGGATAGGTCAACAACCAAAAAGAAGAAGAAAAACACCAAAACAAAACATGAAACACAAAGGAAATTGGTAGACCTGTACAACCATATCAGTATAACATTAAGTATGAATGGATTAAAAAGATCCAATAAAGAGGCAAAGATTTTCAAACTGGCTCACTAAACAAAATTCATTTCTGTGTTATCTATAGGAGATACACTTTGATGGCATATGTCTTTAAGGTTAATTTATTTATTTGGAAGATAGAGTGTTGAGGCTTGGGGGGTGGGGTGGGGAGTCTTCCATCATTTGCTGGCTGACATCCCAAACAGAAGACAGAGTGGGCCAGCATGATGGCTCACTAGGCTAATCCTCTGCCTGCAGCACCGGCACTCTGGGTTCTAGTCCCGGTTGGGACGCCAGATTCTGTCCCAGTTGCTCCTCTTCCTGTCCAGCTCTCTGCTATGGCCCGGGAGTGCAGTGGAGGATGGTCCAGGTCCTTGAGCCCTGCACCCGCATGGGAGACCAGGAGGAAGCACCTGGCTCCTGGCTTCAGATTGGTGCAGTGCACTGGCCATAGTGTCCATCTGGGGGGTGAACCAACGGATGGAAGACTTTTCTGTCTCTCTCTCACTGTCTAACTCTGCCTGTCCAAAAAAAAAAAAAAAAAAAAAAAAAAAAAAACCTCTAGTCAATAACATAACTTTATCTGCTAAGAAACTAGATAATGGAGAAAATGAAAACTAAAGCAAATGGAAGAAAGGTATAATAAGGATTACAATGGAATAAGTAAATCAGAAAATTAATAGAGAAAATTTATGAAGCCAAAACCTGATTCTTTGAGAAGGCCAACAAAATCGATAATCTATCCAGGCTTGTGAAGAAAAAAAAGAGCACACAAATAATTTTTAAAAATTAAGTGGAAGGGTGGACATCATATTTCCCCTATAGAACATAAATGAATATAAGAGAATGCTACAAACAATTATATGCCAAGTAATTATGATAAACTAGATGAAAAATCCCTAGAAAGATATAAACTATCAGAAACAGCTTAAGAAATTGGAAATACGAAGGACCTATAGCAACTAAGTTTATCTTGTCTTCAAAATTCTAAGGAAGAAACAAGTTCAGATAACTGAAGAATCTACTGGTGAATTCTACTGAACATTTAAAAAAGAAGTACCATCTCTTCATAAACTCTTCCTAAAAGGAATAGCAGTATTATGCATTGAATGTTTGAGTTTCCTCCACCCAAAGTTCATGTGTTGAAGCCTTAACCTCTAATGGAGGTATTAGTAGATGGGGCCTTGGAGAGGTAATTAGGTTTAAATGGGGTTGCAAAAATGGAGCCCTCCGCCCTGCCTCCCGACCATGCCCTGCGATTGAATTAATGCACTTATAAAGAAAGGAAGACACCAGAGCTTCTCCTCTATGTGAGGATATATGAAGCCATCATCTACAATCCAGGAAGGCAGCCTTTACTAGAACCTTCCATACTGGCGCCCTGATCTTGGGCTTTCTAGTCCATCCTCAATAACTATGAGTATTAAGGACCTGTCATTTAAGCCACTCTGTCTATGATGTCTTGTTATAGCGGCAGTGCTAAGAAATGAACACTTCCAATTCATTCTATGAAGCTGGTGTTATTTTGATGCCAGCACCAACAGAAAGACATTTTAAAAAATTCTCTAATGAGTACAGATGTAGTAATACTTAATTAAATACTAGTAAACCAAATCCAGATCCAAGAAAACATGAAAAATTGTTGCCAGACATTAGCATCTGAGTTATTCCTTGCATTTGGTACAATCCACTCTACCTCCATGATGGGTCCTTACTGATAGGTGAGTAATGAGTCACCTAGAGCTCTAACCACTTTGTTGCTTTCTTGGAACACTCTGGTACTCAGTCTCATGGGAAGATGCTGAAGTGGAGTTTGGAGTGCAATAGTGCCTGGGAAGTATTAAAGGGGAGGAAGCAAAATTAAGTAAGAAAAGATAAAAGGATTGGTGAGTGAAAGCAGGATTGGGTAGAAAGGGTCTAAGGCTATCATGCTTCTCATAAAGTTGGCTGACCCAATGGTGCTTCATGTCAAAGAGTCCTTTAGGGTAGTTCCGTGTTGAGCAGAAATGGCTAGACAGGGATTCTCAAGAAGAGCATACACTGAGGCAGACCCTGAGGGCGCTAACACCGGGGGGCGGTCAGCTAACTGCACTGCTTGCAGTTGAATGCAGTATTTGTTCTTGAGCAGAGATCTCAGCAGTGCACCTCCACAGCGGCCGCACTGGAAGGCGGTATCCATGGTGTGGCCCATGTGTAACTGGTGGCACAGAAGAGAAGAGGGAGGACAAAGAAAGGAAAGCTTGAAGGAAAAATAAACTTTTTCTAAATCTGATGAAAAGAATAAACCCAAAGATCCAAGATGCTAAATGGAGCACCGATAGGAAAAGCAGAAATAAAACCATCCCAGGCCAGTGCGAGAACAAGTGAGAAAGGGAAACTTTCAATAGAAGCCAGAGGAAAAAGCATCCATTGTATAAATCACTGGCAGACTTATCATCAGAAATCTTGCAAGCCAGAGGACAGTAGAACGATATCTTAAAAATACTGACTGGAAATAGAAGTCATCCTAAAACTCTACATCAGGTGAAATTATCCTTCAGAAACAAAGATAATGACATGTAGCATAAAAGAAATTTAAGATCACTTACCACCAGCAAACTGCACTGCCTTAAACACAAAGAGGAAATTTTGGAGTGGAAGGAAAATGATACCAGATGAATAGTTGTCCACACAAAAGAATGTAGAGCACTGTGCTTTCCTCTCATTGATTAATTTCTTTTAAGGAAAAGTAACCATTGTAATAACAGAGAGTCTATAACATGCAGAAGTAAGATGCATGAGAGCAGCGGCAGCAAGGCAGGGAAGGAGGAATGGAGATATACTGCTGCGTACGAAGACAGATTATGATAAACCACAAATGTGCACTGTATGCCTTAGAGGAACCATTCCTTACAAAGTGAAACTGCCAAGTCAATACTGAAGATAGAGCAGACTTTAAAACCTCAACTCAACAGAAGGCACTAAACATAAGGGAGAAGAACATGTGAGAACATGCAGAAAACCAAGCTGGTAGACTTAATCCAATCGTGTGAGCACTGATTAAAAGGTAGAAGTTAGTGCAGGCATTTAGCCTGGTGGTCCAGACAGCACTTTGGACTCCTGCATCACACACTGCAGTGTGCAGCTCCAGCTCCTGATTCCAGCTTCCTGCTGATGTGGACCCCGGGAGGCAGTGGTGATGACTGAAGTAATTGGGCTTTTGCCACCCATATGGGAGACCTGGTTTGAGTTTTTAGCTCTGTATTCCTGGCTTTGGCCTGGTCCAACCCTGGCTGCTGGCAGGCAATTGGGGAATGAGCTAGTACATGTCCATCTGTTCCGTCTCTCTGCTTCTCAAATAAATAAGTAAATTATAAGAGACAGAAGTCATCAAAGAGTATACAAAGTTGTAGAATTCAGAAGAAAAAATAAACTAAAGAGCTCTGTTAAGGAGATACAACGATCAGGGGCTGGCGCTGTGACACCGTGGGTTAAATCCCTGTCTGCAGTGCTGGCATCCCATATGGGCATCTGTCCAATCTAGCTCCCTGCTAAAGCACCTGGGAAAGCAGCTGGAGACTTCCCAAGTTCTTGGGCCCCTGCACCCACCAGGGAGACCTCTAGGAAGCTCCTAGCTTTGGCCTGGCCCAGCCCTGGCTGTTGTGGCCATTTGAGAAGTGAGTCAGCAGATCGAAGATTCTCTCTCTCTCTCTTTCTCTCTCTGTAATACTGACTTTCAAATAAGTAAATAAACCTTTAAAAAAAAAAAAAGATACACCAATCCTAAAGGTCTGTGTATATATATATATATAATACTAAAACTTCAAAATGTATGAAGCAAAACCGACAACTACATAGAGAAACTGACAAATCAACAATTAGCATTTGACATGTCAACACTTCTCCCTGAATAACAATAGAACAACCAGGCAAAACAGAGGACACAGAAGACTTGAGAACATTATCAATCAACTTGAACAAAATGGCATTTACAGAACACTTCACCCAAGGGTAGCTGGCTTCTAGTTTTGTTGTTGTCTCATTTTAAGCCTCACACCAGATTTAGGTTCTCTTTAACAGACATGCAAACCAAAGCTAGTAACATAATAATCCCAAACAAGAACCTACAGAAAGTTCATGCCCTTCACATCTCCCTAGCTGGGAGTACTCACAACAGGGAACCATTACATTCCCCTTGTCTGTACCTTCAAATACCCTAATTACCATACATGTGTAGTTTATTTTCTGCATGTTAAAATTTTAATCAGGCCACCAAGCACTGAGAGTGGATAGGCCAGCCACACTCGTGCACCATGGTGACTGTGGAGTCCTAAATTTTCAGCAGTTTTGTTTTATCCAAGAATACCGTTTTCTTATTTTTGAAAAAAAGAGTGTTATTTTTCTTACATGACTGCAAATACTTTACACCTATTTATTTTAAATAAAGACATTTATTCAAAGAATATTAACAGTATAACTCAACCTCACCAGATATTAACAGTTCATCGGGCCAGGTGATAGGTAGAACAAGTCCATGTGAGCTTCTTATAAAGAAATGGATGACAACCTCAATAGCTGCTTCCAACTTCTACTTTATTACCGGTGACTCATAGTCCAAGATATGAAGTTTTGGAGACTTTTTCTCAAAAGGAGAAAGTTGGGGGAAAAAGTCTGAAGCAGTAACATCAACCTTGTTTTCCTTTATGAGATCTTAACTGCGTATTTCAATCTCGTGGAATCTTTTGTGTTGTTCTGACTGTCGATAAGAACCAGGGGGTTGTGCTGATGGTTCTTGATGATTTCGGCCACGCTTCCGAAGTACTAAAGGGAGAAAGCAGATGAACTGCACATTAGCTCTGAGTTAGCTTCAAGCTCCCCTCCTCCTGTCCTATCCCACTTCCTCAAAATTAGGTGTAATTTACAAAGGCTGTATCCTTGGAGGTGGAAGATTCTGGACTCTATATGTGGTAAGACTAAAAGCACACTGACAGCCCTAATTAAAATAACTCCAAAGGGAACTTCAAAGAGTTCTGATGCAGATTTTCAATACTTTTATTAGTATCAAATATGAAACTGTCATAGAATAGATTTTTTATATTCTTTACAAAACCTAGATTATTACATTGCATGAGTCTTAAGTACAAGAACTAGTGTAATGCATTGATCTTAGAATTTAGTACCAAGAAAAAATTATTCCCTAAATTTTTGAGTTTTGTTTTCTCTTTTGAACAAATGAAGAAAGCCTGATAAACTTTCATCACGGAGGCATTGTGGGACAGTGGGTTAAGCCACTGGTCGGGGTTGGGATGCCCATATCCCAGACTGGAGTGCTGGGTTCTTTTCTTTTTTTTTTTTTGGTTTGGTTTCCAGTAAGCTTAGAGATAACTTAATGCCTGGTTAATAATGACATCTCTTGCTGGGCCTTCACCATAAATATTAATTTTTGTATGTCTCAATCCTTGTAATGTTATGTGTGGGTCTTAAGGTTATCCTAAATTTATTCTGAAAAATGATAAAAGTTTTATTTTTAACATTTATTTATTTAATTTCATCTACTTGAAAGAGAAGGAGAGAGGAAGAGGGGAGGAGAGAGAGAGAGAAAGCGAGAGTGAGAGCAAGAGAGAGAGAGAGAGAGAGAGAGATTTTTCAGCCATTGGTTTATTCCCCAAATGCCTGCAAAAGCCAGACTGGCCAGGCCAAAGCCAGAGCTCCATCCATGTCTCCCACGTGCGTGGCAGGGGACCAAGCACTTGAGCCTTCATGTTCTGTCTCTAGCATACATTAGCAGGAAGCTGGATCAGAATTAGACCATCTGGGGCTCAACCTGGTATTCCAGTATGGGAAGCGGGTATCCCAAGCTGTGGCTTAACCCACTGTACCCAACACATGCCCGATGAAAGGTTTAAGTGAAACATTAAGTAAACATAATAGACCATGAAATGAAATGCAGTGAGTATACGAAAATTCCAAAACCTCACAATCAACAAATAAATGCATTTAGAATCATTTTTTAAAGTAGTAATTATTTTTGCAACAATGCCATGAATTTAGCAATTGTTTTCAAATGATTTTGTTGCCTAAAAATTTTCAGATAAAGTTAACATCTTGAATACAAAATTTAAAAGCCCTTATTAATTTTTTGGCTGCCTTCCAAATATCTACATATTTCATAAAGTATATATTATCCAACTTTAGATAACTATCTGAATATTAGGTCAGGGAGGAGAGGGGAGAGAAAGGGACCTTTGAACCTTTGACTATTTTAATCTTTATTCCCATTGCTTTAATCGTTCAACCCTCTTGAAACTGCTTACTGGATTCCTTTATGATAAATCCCACAAGACATTGATTGTGTTTGGCATAGAATGTTGTTCAACAAAATGCAGCTGGAAGTTAAATTTAAGATTAAGAAAGTATTTGAGAGGCAAAAAGAGAGAGAGAAGCAGGAGAGAGAGAAAAGAGCACGCTCCCATTTGCTGACTTTCTTCCAAATGCCCACAATAGCCAGGGCTGGGCTGGGGTTGAAGCCAAGAGCCAGGAATACAACCCGTATCTCCCATGTGCTCATATGCTTGGCAGGAACCCAACTACGTGAGCCATCACCTGCTGCCTCTCAGGATCTGCATTAGAGGAAGCTGGAGGCAGGAGTGGGACCAGTACTGAACCCAGTCACTCCAATATGGGACAGGGGCATCTTGGTCAGTAGGCCAAAAGCCCAACCCTAGAGGTTAAATTTATAGACTGAAGGGCCAGGAAATGAAATAGCACAACTCTTTGAAGTAGACAAGTGAAAAAGTGTTTTGAACCCAAGAAGCCAAGGAGTGAGTTTTATATTTACACACATGAATGTCTCATTCTATCCATCTAGTCCCTGAATATCTGTGGGCGTTGCCTTGTCGTACTGTTTGGGGATTGAAATATTTATAGTTTGAAGTAAGGACCAGAGATGAAGCATAATTGCAATGTAATGAATAGAATTGGTGTAACTTATGTGCAGTTTTCCCTTAGTTCTACTTTTTTCTGTTTACATTAATTCAGTGTATTTATTCATAGGTGGACAGAAAGGCAACTTGTTTGATGACTCAAAATCTTATGGACAATAAAATAAAGCAAATGGTTGTCAAAACTGTAAAACTGCTCAATATTGTATCACACTATGCAGCTGTATAAAAAGTTAAACAGCTAATTAGTTTTTTTATCCATTTATACACAAATAAAAATACAGATACACGTTTAAAAATCTACATGGTTAGCATCATTTAAAATTTTTTTAAATATTTATTTATTTATTTGAAAGGCAGAGTTACAGAGAGGCAGAGACAGAGAGACAGAGAGTCTTCCATCTGCTGGTTCACTCCCCAGATGGCTACAACAGCTGGAGCTGGGCCAATCCAAAGCCAGGAGCCAGGAGCTTCTTCCAGATATCCCATGTGGGTGTAGGGGCCCAAGGATTTGGGCCATCTTCCACTGCTTTCCTAGGCCATAGCAGAGAACTAGATTGGAAGTGGAGCAGCCAGGACTCAAACCGGCACCCATATAGGATGATGGCACTGCAGACAGCAACTTTACCTTCTATGCCACAGCACTGGAACCTGGCTAGCATCATAACCAAAATTTTCATTTTCCATCCAGGTGTTTAATATATGGGAGATGTGCTCTTTTTGTTATAGATAATTTAAGTAAAGGTTTTAATTGTCAATACTTTCAGATACCATAATAGTAATAAAATACTTATCTGGGTGTCTATAGGCTAAATACGTTGGGAGTGAAATGAAGCTTTGATCTGTTAATCCTAAGGTAGCAATGAATATCCATTAGGCCAAGAGGAAGTCCCATTTATATTTCCAGTAAGACAAGGAAGTCTTTTGGGAGCTCAAGATTTATAGGAGAGAATTTCAGGACTTCACATTGGACAGCTCCTTCGTCCATGCTTAAACTTCTTATTGAAAAACCAAACATTTGACCCGTGGGGGAGGCTGTAACTGAAATGATCCTTCCAAAGTTACTCTGTCCCATCAGAACCACAGGTCTATCATTGATTACTGCTAAACAGCACTGAAGGGGAGCGAACCAGCAGATGGGTTCATGCTTTCTCTCTCTCTTTTGCCTTTTCAAATAAAATCAATTTTTTAAAAAAACTATGAATTTTCCTTGAACTTTTTGAAGCAACATCATAGCTAATAAAGACCTAATATCTAGAATATATAAAGAAGTCCTAAGACTCAACAACAAGAAATCAAACCGATTAAAAAATGAGTGAAGGACTAGAACAGACATTTTTTCAAAAATGATAAATAAGTGGTCAAAAAGGAAATGAAAAGATTCTTGGGTGGGCATTTGCCTGGTGGTTAGGATACCCCCATTCCACACTGGAATGCCCAGAGATGATAGATGCCTCTGGTTTCTGACTGCAGCTCCCGGCTCATGTAGACCCTGAGGAGGCAGTGGTGATGGCTCAACTAATTGGGTGCATGCCACCCAGTTGGGAGATCTGGATTGAGTTCCTAGCTCCTCACTCTGACCTGGCACAGCCCCACCCATCTATTGGCAGGCCTTTGGGGAGTAATCCAGCGGATGGAAGGCCTCTCTCCCTCTCTCTCTCCCTCTCTCTCTCTCTCCCCATCTCAAATAAATAAATACATAAATGATGAGCAACTCACTAATATTTGGAGAATATTAAAAAGTACAAATCAAAACCAAAATGAGGTATCTCCTGACTCCTCTGAGGATGGCTATTATAATAACAACAACAACAAACCAAAGAAAATAACAAGTATTGGTGGAGATGTGAAAAATTTGAGCCCTTGTATACTGTTGGTAGGATTATAAAGTGGTGTAACTGCTATGGAAAACAGTATGCTTCTCCTCAAAAAATTAAAAATAGAACTACTGTAAGATCTAGCAATCCCATATCTGGATAAATATATTCAAAGCAATTGAAAGCAGGTCTTGGATATTTTCACACTCATCCTCCATAGCAGCACTGTTCACAATAGCTGAGAGATAGAAGCCACCCAATGTCCATGGATAAATGAATAGGCAAATAAAGTGTAGTAAACTGATACAATGTGGTATACTACACAGGCTTAAAAATAATGTATTATAAAATATTCTAGAATCATAAACTTGAAGAGGAAGGAAATTCTGTCTGATGCTGCATGATGAGCCTTGAGGCTATTTACACTAAGCGAAATAGGCCAGTCACAACAGACGCACAATGTCTGATCTCTCTTGCAGGAGATAGCTACAAGAGTGCCATTCGTAAAAATAAAAAGTGGAATGCTGGTTTCCAAGGTCTGGAAGGAAGGGAGGAGGGGAGATCTTATTTCATGAGTATAGTTTCATTTCCACAAGTGAGAAAAGTTATGGAGATCAGTTTCACAACAATGTGAATATACTTAATACTACTGAACGGTGCACTCAAAGATGGTGAAGGTGGTAAATTTTATAGTATCTGGTTTTACTACAATTTTTGTAAAAAGCAGTTTGTTTTTGCAGATACTTTCTCCTGACTGTAATCAATCAACACATCAGTTCATTCATTTGATACGTATTCATCAAGTATCCACTGAAGCCAGCCATTCTGCTCTGGTTCTGGGAGTACAGAAATGAACAAGACATAGTCCCTGGCCTCATCCAGCGGAGAAGACAGGCAATCCAGCCATTCTAACAATGCCTTCTAACGATGCCTTCTAACAAGTGCTGGGTCTGGAGTGGCATCGCTGTTTCTAAAGGAATCGTCTCTCCTCTTTTCCTTCAACTTTCATTTACTTATTCAAATATAACCCGACAGTTGGGATCAGAAAATTTATCCCTCTCTCTATGGATTACTCCAGCTTATCTTTCAGGGTTCATTTATAGGAAAGGCTGACTAAGTGGGATATGGTAAGCAGTGAGTTTGGCTCAGAGTAAAGAGATGTTTAAGTTCATGTGTGATTAATAATTAAGACCCATGTGATGTTTATTTCATGCTGCAGGCTTGTAGCTCACTCTGGCCCAAGGGCTATCGTCTGATGGTTCATCCCCAGTTCCTTATCTCTTCAGTCACCTAATCTGATAACTGAGTTAAGATTCTAGGTTTTAACTTTGGAGCCCTGTACCCTCACCTGGATTCTCACATCCTTACTTCTACTTGGCATTCCAACCTTAATTTATATGTTCTCTTGTACTAAGATTCCAGGAGACTGACTTCACTAATTTGATGAAAGAAATAGGATGTACATCTCACCATTCTCTCCTCTTCTGTTTTCTCATGGGACAGATTGGCCAAATACAGCATGTCATCTTGTATATTTGCAACATGTAGGCAAGTATCGGGTTAAGTATGTTTGCATCCTTTTTCTTCATCTCTAAGACCTAATGCAGCATGATGCCATTATGCCCAATGGATACTTACAGAATTGAGTAAAAAGAGAAATTACTGACCTCTTCACCATTCTTCTTTCTGCCCAAAGCATACTGTTTTGTTGCTTCAATAAATCGCACAGGAATATTATATACTCGCTTATTAAAGAATACAACTAGTGTGTATGGTTGCTTGGAATCATGACCAGAGCTTTTCCGAATAAGAAATGATCCATCCTGTTGTAAAACAAAAGCATAATCATGGTCGGAATTACTTACTTTCTGTGGGTTACAAATCAATTTATCACAAATATCTATATTTATATTCAAAAGGTGAATACTTAGTTATGTGAATTTTTATTATACATTACAATTTATTTTATTATTTTTCAAGACAATAGTTCAGCAAAACATATAGTCATAGAAAATCCTCAATGACATCAATGCAGGCTTTTTGATGTGCTAGGATTTAGAAATGCGTGAAGAGACACATGATCAAACCTAGAGAACACTTATGAACCAGGAATCCTGACTACAAGTTGCCCGTGAATGTAAATGTAGTGAATAAAGTCCATTCAAAAGTACTGTAAGAAGAAAAACAAATGAGGAATCAAAACTTTCAACTGATAAAAATTCTCACCACAAAAAAACCCTTACATTAAAACAGAAAACAACCTGCAACAATACTATCCATTTTATTAAATTTTTGATAAAATATTCTAGTCATAAATTTAAAACATAGGACCAAAAAAGATGGACAAAAAACAGGAAGAAGTACAATAAGAGTTGGTCAAATTCAGGAAAGAAATTGAGGGAAAAGACCTATCTCAGAAACAAAAAAATTATAAGATGCCCAAGGCCCTACATAGCCTCAAATGAAGATTTAATAAATGGCACAGAAGGACCATGTAGAAACAACCAAGACATTTAAAGAGCGCTAACAAAGACAGAGTCAGAGAGTGATTAGAATCAAAGAAAGACAAAAAAGACCCAAAATATATGTGTAAGTTCAGTCCTTGGAAAAGAAAACAGTAGAACAGAACTGCCCCTGAAGACTATAAGTTAACACAACTTATTGGATAGGAGAGAAAACTTAAGTCTGTGTAGTAGAAAGGCTTCTGTCTGCCTGAGAAAACTGATCTGCAACAATCAACTCAGAGTCATATTCCAGTAAACCTATTAGACTTTACAAGCAACGGTCTGCAGAGCCTTCAGGCTGAAATATCAAGTTACCTGTCAGGGTAAGAAAACCATGTTAGCACCAGACTTCCCAGGAGACCCTGCAGAACACGGCCAGCCAGCGTGGATTTCAAACATTTCTGCACCAAAATAAACTCATCTTTTAATTCCACTTTCCATGAACTAGAGCTAAGACTAAAACAAGACTAATGAAGGATGTGTAAATGTCGTATGTTCTCATAAAGCAGGGTGCAAGTAAAAAAATGGGAGAAGAAGGAAGAGAGAAAGTGAAAACCGGGACTTTAATCTTAGATTGTCCAAACTGTCCCCAGTGCTCCCACATGACTGGGATTAAGCTCTCCAAAAAGCTACCTCCAGGTCTTTTTTTAGCCACTTAGACCCAAATCTTTGATGCTATACATTGATCACTCCTGGAAGCACCATGCCTTCCAGGTCTTCCCTGAAGCCTTCTTCTGTGCCCCTGTTGGGAGGTCAGTGCAGCCTATGGACCTTGGAGAGATGCAAGGACAAGTAGAAACGAGATGGAGGTGCCTGAGAGAGAGGAGGGGATGACAGCTCCTCTCAGCACCCATAACTGTTGCAATCATTTATCACAAAACTATCAGGATGACAGCTGTGCCTATTAGAGGCTAAGTGCAAAATATGGGACTTGAATACGATCAGACCTTGTTGGATCTGTGCAAGGCCTCCTCAGCAGATTTCCGATCGCAGGCACCAGCATACCAGGGTTTACAATGAACATCAGCTTCCTGTGGAACGGAGGGCACCGTTAGGCCTCTGGGACTTCCACGCACTGCACACGCACGCCCTCCAGCATTACCACAACTGCACTGATAACTTGAGAATGCGTTTTAGATTTCCTTCGATCAACCACAAGGTCTGTTATCATTCCTATTTAGTCTTAGCTGTGTCACTTAGTACTTGAGTATAACTAAATCCTGGTTATTCCGGAACCATTTCCTCTCTTTCTCTTAAATAACTTGTACCCTCTGTTTCCATTATGTTTCTTCTTGTTGTTGCTATGTGGAGTGCTTTAAAATTTCCATTATCATGTTTGATTCTTACAAGTAAGGAAACATGATTTCTTAGATGGCAAGAAGGATGCGTGCAAGCTTCCTTATTTTACATTTTGACATACATTTTACACAGCGTGGAGTCCTTTCTCTGTCTCTTTTAAAATTTCACTATCTTATGTGTTTTGATATTATAAGCTTCCATGGAGTTATTATTGGAAATTACAATGTTTAAATAAAAATCTATTTAAGAGGAGTAACAATAAAAGCAGCATGTTTCCCTGCTAGTTTTGAGGAAACACTAATTATTATTTAGGAGATCTGGAAAAAACTGGAAATAAATGGAACAAAGTCTTGGGAAAAAATATGGATCTCTTGTACCTACCCACAAATGATAACTCAGAAACTGACACTTAAAATGCAGCTTCCAGTCTCAGGCTTTACCCCAAACCTCTCTTCTCAGAAGACGGCTGAATGATCTCGAGAGATTACTCCAGGGGCTGGCCTTGTGGCACAGTGGGTTAAGCTGCTGCCTGCAATGCTGGCATCCCGTATGGGTGCTGGTTTGTGTCCCAGCTGCTCCACTTCTGATCCAGCTTCCTGCTAATGTGCTTGGGAAAGCAGCAAAAGACAGCCCATGTGTTTGGGCCCCTGCATCCACATGGCAGACCAGGAAGAAGATCCTGGCCTCCTGGCTTCGGCTCAACCCAGCCCTGGCCATTGTGGCCAGTTGGGTAGTGAAATAGGATGGAAGATCTCTCTGTGTTTCCTGCCCTCTCTCTAACTCTGTCTTTCAAATAAATAAATAAATAAATCTTTTTTTTTTTTAAAAAAAAAAGTTCATTTCATACCTGTTCTGATATAGGGGAATTAGATGAAAAGCTGGGTAACGGTCCATCCACAGTTGGACTCCCTCCTTCTGAAAATCCTGAAAGGGTTGGAAAATTGATCAGTCCTCTTTGTTCCTTAAGCCATTATTATGCCTACACCCCACCGAAGGGCAAGGTGCTCTTGGGACAGACAGACAGACAGACACACATACACACACAAACCTTGAAGCAATGGTTCTCAAAATGTGGACCAAGGACCCTGGGAGTCCCCAAAATGTTTTTAGGAATTTTGAGAGGTCTTGTCTTCTCCATTTCCTTATCTCTGTTAAGAGCAGTTTTCAACCCAAAAACCTAGCACCAACACTTTGAATATAGAAACTGAAGTGAGAAACCCAGTCTCTGTTACTCTAAAGAGGTTTACAAAATGGAAAACAATATCATTCTTCCCATTGAATTGCTTTTGTTTCGAAAATATAATTATTTTCACAAAAATGTTAACATGTAATATTATTTTTAAGTGGACTAATAAATATGTTTTAAAGACTCAGTGTTTAAATCCTTGATACATTAAATGCCAATAGAAAGGGACATGTAACCAAAGCTTTTGGGTGTGCCATGATTTTGAGGGTATTAAAGGGGTCCCAAGACCAAAACAAATCAGTATCACTGGCTTAAATGTAGAGACACATGAAACAGAAAAATTCTTAGCTGCATTCATTCACTCATTCTTGTGTGACTGCCAATGACCACAGCATTGGGGGATAACGGTCAACAAAACAGCAAAACATCCTGCCTTCCCAGGGCTTAAGTTTTCATGGGTTAAGATAGGCAATACAGACGTCAGTAATGATACATACATTATTAGAGTTGTGAATGCTATGGAGAAAATAAAGCAGAAGAGGAAGGCCTCACTGAGGGGGCACTTGGTGGAAAGGGAGGAGGCGTGTGGGCATCTCAAGACAGAATATTCCAGGTAGAAAGCCAGGGCCTGGCATATTCCAGGAGTAGCCAGGGGGCCACTGTGCCTGCAGAATGGTGAGGAAAGGAGAGAAGAATGAGGGATGGAGTCAGACAGGAGGCAAAGAGGGAAGCAGGTTTACAGGACCTGGCGGGCCTCGCTGTGATTGAGCTGCAAGGAACATGATAAGGGAAGCTTTGGGAGGGTTTCCGTAGCGGAGTAATGCGGGCTACCTGCCTGTCCCTCTGGTGGCTGGACAGGGGGAAGGGCAGAGGGACGCCAGCATGGTGTTCTTGCAGGAGAGAGTGGTGGCTTGTAACAGACCGCAGCAGTGGAAGCAGTGAGAGTGATTTAACTCGGATCGGGAAGGAGCAGTTGCAGGTGCGTGAAGAGAGTGAGTGAACAGTCAAGGCTGACTCTGAGGCTCATCCCCAGAATCGTCATTTATTAAGATGGGGACGTCTGCAGCAGAAATGGGGCTGGATGAGCCAAGTGCTTCGGAAGACAGAGACCTGGGGGTTTCGGGAAGGCAGTCACAGCTGTCACAGGAGGGGCCTGAGAAGGCTTGGCAGGCAATGGGCGGGGACAGTGCTCTGCGAGCAGCAAAGCTGAGTGCAGGGGCTCAGGCTTCCCCAAGGCACTCACAACTGCTGGCGTCTGTGGTTTGGCAGGCGAGTGAGGGCCCATGGGCAGGGCTGTTTTGAGCCTGAGCATGTACCAGGCCTGTTCTTTTCAACACACTGGCTCACAGGGTCCTCGCACCAGCTACCCCTTAGGAGGAGCTATTGGAAGGGGCCTTCCCAGGCCACTGCATCTGCAACAGCACCCCTCATTGCCTCCAGGCTTCTCCACCACCCACCTCCTGCCACCGAGCCTTATTTTCTTCATAGTACGTTAGCATTCATGTTACAGTACTGTTCATCCGTGTGTTTATTGTCATTCTGTCCCCTTCAATAGAACGTAAGCTCCTTGAAGTATGAGTCTATATTGTATTCTTTCTTGTATCCTCTGCCTACAACTGTAGCTTACACATGACAGGTGCTCAGTAACAACAGCAAGAATGAATTGGGTTGAAAAACAACAAAAGATATAATAAAGTTTTTTAAATAATGAAAAAGAAATTTCTGTAGCCAAGATTTTCTGTGTGTGATAGGATTTCTTTAAAAAATCCTAGTTAGTAGAAGTTTCAGTTATTTAATATAAATAAAAAATCTAATTAAAGCCAAAAATTATGTTTAGTAAAAATGCACATAAAGTTTTTATATTTGACAATTATGTGTTTACTTAAGTAGATTTCCTCTTGATTATTTTGGAATATATTTCAAGTCACTCATATAAGGTAGAGCTGTTTGTTCTTTTTCTACATTGTATGGGAAGCAAATGAAGTTTTGTTCTGCAGGTTATCTTCTGCAAGTTTGATTTATCTGACTTAAATTTTTTTAGGGTGTTGTTTACCCTGGGAAAATTATGCAGAAATTTGCCATACCCTCTTTTCAGAATCTCTTTTATAGAAATACTTTGTGATTGTCCTATCATAAGATTTAATTTAAATAACTATTATTTATTGATAATCTTTTGTGTACTAAGCACTGGGCCAGGTGCTTCTCATATGTTGTTTGATTTAATCTTCTGATTTTGATAACAGCTGTATTGTTTTTGGAAAATAAAACAAGATGGATGACCAGGAAAACACAAAGTCAATAATAAAAGAGAAAAAAGTAAATTATCTCAAACTTGTTTTTGAAAACAACTCTATGAGATAAATATCCTCAGGTCGATTTTACAGATGAAGAAACAAGGAAGAGAAGATAACGAAGATCAGGCAGCTGGAAATGACTGTTATCTTAGACCCCCACCACGTCAGACACTAATATCCAGCCTTAACAACCACCCGATGCCGCGCTGCATGACATCACTGGACTTACTTGGTAGAGGGATGGGTTTTTGATGAATTTGTCTGAAAGGAAGAATTTCAGATTAATTAAAGGGCAAAGCACAGTACGAACATTTGAGTTTTTGTTTACATCAAAGATGTCCTGACCAGGTATAACACAAAGGAGTCAACAGGAATGGCAATAACACGGATCTGAAGATAGGACACGCACTGACAACTTGAGATGAGCAAGGTTTCTGGGAAAGAGGAGCTCGACTAAGATATATTGTATATATTATACCATATACCTATAGAGTATAGACAAATAGATTATATTTTAGTTAAGTCCAATAATTACCCTGAATAGTGGGACTCTGCAACTCTATACAATTCTTTGAAAGTTGCATAACACCTTCATTATAAAGCAATGAAATACTGGCTCTTTATAAGCACCACGAGCCAGTGCCACAGTGCAGTGTGATGATGCACATTAATTCCTGGAGAAACAGGAGGGAACTTAGCTAAAGGAAAAGGTCTTACTTCTGGCCAGGAGAGAACACGGTTGACTGTACAGCTTCCTGTCTGTGACTGGACCCTCGGTGGCGTTCAGCAGGTATAGGTTTTTCTGGATTAGGAAAATTCTCGTGTTAGGATTACAGTGAAATCTCTGTCCCCACTCCAAAGCTCAGCACCATCAGCTGAGAAGAACCCAGTCTGCTCAGATGTCTTCCCAGGAACATGTCTTTGACCTGGATGGCGATTATTTATTTGTGCACTTGCCACTCTACTGATGGGCCTGAGCTACTAGGACTGGGACCCTGCCACCTCTGTATCTATCCTTTGGCACTGTTCACAGAGACTGGACCTGTGGCAGCTGGCCCTTTAAGGGTGTAGGTGTAGGTGGGAGCCAGATGATGGCCATGTTTTGTCATTTCTCTGAACCAACCACCTTCCACTTTCTATTTGTAATACCGTAGAGGTGTTAGCAGTACCCTGTGTATCTTCATTCATCATAAGATGTCGAACAAGTAATTTGCTATTGATGAGAGGTGAAATACCAGGATTCATATATGATCTACTCTTTTTGGGAAAAAAAACTAATTGGATCTGATTCAAGACTATCTCCACAATAATCTTATTGTTTTTTTGAGGTGGAGGAGGAAAGTGGAAAATGGGCAAAAACCTGAAACCTAAGATTTACGTTGAGGCCCATAGGGAATGTCATTACTGAACCACTAATAAATGTCATCAAAAATTATTTCAATAGTTTCTCTCCCTTAACTTTGGTTGACATTTGTCAAAATCTTGGTATTTTCTTTCCTTCTTTTTTTTTTTTTTTTTACAGGCAGAGTGGACAGTGAGAGAGAGAGACAGAGAGAAAGGTCTTCTTTGCCATTGGTTCACCCTCCAATGGCTGCCGCGCTGCGGCCGGCACACCGCACTCATCCGATGGCAGGAGCCAGGTGCCAGGTGCTTTTCCTGGTCTCCCATGGGGTGCAGGGCTCAAGCACCTGGGCCATCCTCCACTGCACTCCCTGGCCACAGCAGAGGGCTGGCCTGGAAGAGGGGCAACCGGGACAGAATCCGGCACCCCGACTGGAACTAGAACCCGGTGTGCCGGCGCCGCAAGGCGGAGGATTAGCCTGTTGAGCCACGGCGCCGGCCATGTATTTTCTTAAGGAAGTTTCCTGCATGGAAGGACAGTTGAAAACTACGAGAACCCAAAAGGCATAAAAAGGAGCAAGAACTCAAAGACCCAAATAAATATGAAAGTAGACTTCAGAGTTTCTTGTATCGCACTGAAGTTCGGAGTCTGAACCTCTGAAGCCATACTTCAAGCTTGTGGCAAGTCATTTGGAGCTGTTATGGTAGATGTTTTGCTTATGACTCCAAAGCCTGGTGATTTCAGGAGTGGTAACGGTGACCATATTAGGTCCCAGGAACCAGTGAGCTTCCACCACAGGTTTTGCCTCCGCTGACCTGGAAGCTTCTGTTCTAGGCAAGAAGAGGCAGCTGCCTTGCTCTGGGCTTCAGTGACCACCGTCAGGCTCCTGCATTGGGCTCTTGGAGCAGCTGGACACCCAGGCAGCAGGGGACAGACCACGAGCTCCCTCTCCTTGGGCTCTGGCAGACTCCTGAAGCTGGGAAGTCCTTACTCCTGGGCTCACAGGCCCAGAGGTCACTGCTGCTCCATGGGCCCTGCTCCAAAGGCACGAGAGACAGAGACAGACAGACTGCCAGGAACACAAAGACAGGAGGAAAAGGCAGACGCAAGCAAGACAGCAGAAAAGGAGGGGTATCTCAGAAACAGCCTGGGGGAAAATGTTACAGGAAACAGGATGGGAAAAGCTTAGAAAGCAGTCAGCACGGAGGAGTGTTGCGCTTCACGCTCAGGAAGGACCCACCGGGCATCGTCCCGGAAGCCAGGACACCGTGTGTAGATGTGTCCACAGAACTCTTAACACTGTGAACCTTCAAGTGTGGCATTCCATGGGTGCAGGACCTGAACTTCTATATAAGGTTTTTTTTGTTTTTTGTTTTTGACAGGCAGAGGTAGACAGTGAGAGAGAGAGAGGCAGAGAGAAAGGTCTTCCTTTGCCATTGGTTCACCCCCCAAATGGCCACTAAGGCCGGCGCGCTGCACCGATCTGAAGCCAGGAGCCAGCTGCTTCCTCCTGATCTCCCATGCAGGTGCAGGGCCCAAGCACTTGGGCCATCCTTTACTGCACTCCTGGGCCACAGCAGAGAGCTGGACTGGAAGAGGGGCAACCGGGACAGAATCCGGCGCCCCAAAAGGGACTAGAATCTGGGGTGCCGGTGCCCCAGGCAGAGGATTAGCCTATTGAGCCGCGGCGCGGGCCTATATAAGGTTATAAGTATTGATATGCTAGATGATGATTGTTTGTTTTTCCCCCAGTATTTTCCAAATACAAATTTTTTTTAAATGAGAAGCTTTCAAAAAAAATATAAGGTTTTTGAGTTACAATAAAATAAAGGAAGAAAAGCATTTGAAGATGTACTCAGAGACATTTGAACTTTGAAAAACATTATTTCAAAAATTTGGCAGAATTTGTTCAAATAAACAGATTTTTTAAATGTAATTACCTTAGCTAATCTATATCATTCTAAGGTATGTGAATAGCTGTATGTTACTCTTTTAAAAAATTTATTTATTTACTTGAAAGGCAGAGAGAGAATGGTTGATTTTCTTTCTGCTGGTTCACTCTCCAAATGCCTCAACAGCTTGGGCTGGGCTAGGCTGAAGTCAGGAGCCAGGAACTCAGTCTAGGTCATCTACGTGGACGGCAGGGGCCCAAGTACTTGAGCCATCATCTGCTGCCTTCCAGGGTGCACATTAGCAGGAAGCTGGAATTAGGAGTGGGGTCTTGAACCCAGGTGCTCCAAAATGAGATGCAGGCATCCCAAGCAGATTCTTAACAGCTGCACCAAATACCTGCCCCTCTGAATTGGGGTTCACATCCATGTAGGCCAGGGCCGCAGCACTGTGGCAAGTCATTACTGTCTGCACTCAGGCAGATCTGGGACATGTTGACTACAGACTGCTTTTATTTACTTATTTTTTATTTTTATTTTTTGACAGGCAGAGTGGACAGTGAGAGAGAGAGACAGAGAGAAAGGTCTTCCTTTGCCGTTGGTTCACTCTCCAATGGCCGCTGCGGCCGGCACGCTGCGGCTGGCACACCGCGCTCATCCGATGGCAGGAGCCAGGTGCCAGGTGCTTTTCCTGGTCTCCCATGGGGTGCAGGGCCCAAGCACCTGGGCCATCCTCCTCTGCACTCCCAGGTCACAGCAGAGAGCTGGCCTGGAAGAGGGGCAACCGGGACAGAATCCGGCGCCCCGACCGGGACTAGAACCCAGTGTGCCGGCGCCGCAAGGTGGAGGATTAGCCTGTTGAGCCATGGCGCCGGCCCAGACTGCTTTGAAGACAGTACCCAGTAAGCTCAGCGTCTGAGCTAGCTTTATGCTCTCTACTCATTGCAAAGTGAAAAGACGATCTGGTTTAGAAATTCGAGTTTCATATTTATAATTGTCTTACAAATAATGAAAGAAATTTAGCAACACATTTGCTGCAAATCCTTAATTAAAATTACTTTAGGAGAACAAGTTCACCCTTCACAATAATAGATTTACCTTCACAAACACTTGATGAATTCTGTTGCGAGGCAACTGGAGTCTGAAAAAAAACAGAGACAAGGATACTCACTACAGTGTGACATGGAACTAAAAGCCAAAGCTACATCAGTAAAACAAGCCTTTTGGCAGAACTTTTCTTTGTTCTATAGCTATTCTTTCTGTCACAGCAACAACAATGAAAAACAGCCCGTTCCCAGCTGAACCTCTGCACTGAGTGACAACTGGAAGGAGGAATCAACAGAGGGAGCTCTGTTGTCTTGGTGTGGGGACTCTTGCTCCATCACAGGTACTGGGGGAACCATGAGTCCCAGAGACTGCCTGGCACTTGCGCTTGGGCAGCTGCACATTTGGCACGCACTTGGGCCCGTTGGCCCCACCTTCTGAGTGTTTGCTAAGTGATGGGAAATGTCATCTCCTGAGCAGGTGCCAGGTCCAGGTGGGCTTCCTTGCACAGAGGGGTGACGCAGGTTCACCATGTTCAGAACCTGACTTAGTGAGTCCTCAGTGGGCTGATACACAGGGGTCTGCCATTGGCTCCTGGGTCAGCAGGCACAGCACACACAGGAATTCCCCTGGGGAAGGCAGATGTGTGGGAGGCAGGGGCTCTGGCCATCCCCCTGACCTATAATTGTGCACACTCAGTGAGGGTGCCTGGGTCAAGCAAGGGTGAGCTCCTTGGCTGCCTGGAGACTGGAAGCTTCTCTGGTGCTGTCCGGGCGGCCACTTTACTTGCTAAGATTGCTGTGTTCACCATAGCAGGGGGCGTTTTCCACTTGAAGTAAATGGATAAGAATAAACACAGCAGGAAACATGGACAGGCACTTCTAAATGCAAACTTTCCTTACCATCTTCAGTGGGGCAGCTGGTTTTTTCCTGAGGAATAAAAGGAGATTACCTTTGTTAAAGCACAATGGAGATAAAGTAGAGCTATCATTTCACTCTCAAATTTAAAGCAGAATAATGGAAGTGAGTGTGTGTGGGAAGACTCTCTGTGAAGGGATGCGAGGGCTGGCAGGAGGGTTTAGGGATGATTCTCCAAGCCTCAGAGCCTTCCGGCAGATGGGGAAGGGGCTCCTGGGGTAAACAAGAGCCCCACTTGCAACTGAGCTGCTCTTCCCATTCTGCTGTCAACTCCCCAGTGGCCTGGGCCCCTTGTTCTTGGCTGTGAGGTGAGCCAGAGCTCACTCCAGCTGGTCTATGCAGCACCCCGGGGGCTACTGCCTGGAGAGGGAGGGTGGAAGCAAGAGGGTGGCCAAGCAGGTGGAGGTGCAGCTGGCACCTTCCTGCACCAAGCTACCCTGTTTCTGGGTGACCCTGCTTGTCTAGACTTCTGGGTAGGATTCCACCCTGACAGATCCAAGACCACAACGAGTTCAAGTTTGAAGACACCATGGTTTGCTGCCCCAGTGTTTGTGTCAACTTCACTAGCACTTCACCTTTGTCGATAGATACTGGAATCTAACATTGCTAAGGTTTTGTGCTTATCTTAGATGTTTATTTTAAATTCTCTTTGTGTGTGTGTTTTTTAAAGATTTATTTATTTATTTGAAAGGCAGAGTTTCAGAGAGGCACAGAAAGAGAGGTTTTCCACCCACGGGTTCACTCCTGAAATGGCCGTAATGGCCAGAGCTGGGCCGATCTAAAGCCAGGAGCCAGGAGCTTCTTCCGGGTCTTCCTCAGAGGTGAAGGGACCTGAAGACTTGGGCCATCTTCTGCTGCTTTCCCTGGCCATAGCAGAGAGCTGGATTGGAAGTGGAGCAGCCAGGACTTGAACCAGCGCCTATATGGGATGCTGGCACTGCAGGCAGTGGCTTTACCTGCTACGCCACAGCACTGGCCCCATCTCTCTCTGTTTTTGACTTGAGCTGAAGTATGGGGGGAAGAACACTAACAATTACCAAATGCCTACAGGATAGCGGGCACTAACATCATGGTTATTTCAATCTTACCGTGACCTATTACAATGACCTATTACATTTTAGAGATGAGGGAACTGAGGCTCAGGAGGACTATGAAACTTGCCCAAGTCTAAACAGCTGACCCAACAGCTTGGTTAATAAACCCCTGAAATGAAGAGTTTTTGGTTTACCCAGAGTCTGAATTAAGGTTATAACCATGCAGGCCTGCTTTAGACATATTTAAATGTGTATTTAAAACATCCCGTGAGGGACAGGCACCATGGCATAGCAGGTAAAAGCCGCCACCTGCAGTGCCAGCACCCCAGGCTATAGCAAGGGAGCTGGATCGGAAGTGGAGCAGCTGGGACTTGAACCAGCACCCATATTGAGTACCGGCACCCGCTATGCCACAGCATGGGCCCTGAAGATCCATTTTCTAATAAGTGGCACAAAATAGCCTTAAGAATTGTATGTGGGGCCGGTGCTGTGACCTAGTGGGTAAACCCACCACAAGCATCCCATAGGGACACCAGTTCATATCCCAGCTGCTCCACTTCCAATCCAGTTCCCTGCTATGGCCTGGGAAAGCAGTAGAAGATGGCCCAAGTGTTTGGGCCCCTGTACCCATATGGGAGACTCAGAAGAAGCTCCTAATTCCTGGCTTTGGATCGGTTCAGCTCTGGCCATTGTGGCCATTTGGGGAGTGAACCAGCAGGTGTAAGACCTCTCTCTGTGTGTCTCTGCCTCTCTCTGTAAAAAAATCTGTCTTTCAAATATATAAATAAATTTTTTTAAAAAAATAGCCCATTGAGCCAACATCATTTTATGGGGTCACTGTGAATTTGCAACATCACAATCCTCACCTGACAGCTCAAGCTCACTAGGAAGCAGTGATTTTTTCACATCACACTCGAAAGGAACCTCCGAGGGTGCCTTTGATTGAGCAGCTGGGGGTGTGCTGCTAGAGGCTCTCAGAACAGCTGGGTGCAGAAGCTTTGGCAGGCTGGGGGCTTGTGGGACATTGCAAGTGCATCGTGGAATGCAAGATTGAACTACAGTTGCACAAGAGGAAAGACTCCTGGCCTCTGACTGTGGCAGGGCCCCCTGCTCTGACATGCAGCCCACTGTGGGAGTGGGCAGGGCTTGGCAGGGGGTCCTCAGAGCAGCAGGGTCCACGATGCCACCCACTCAGATCTCACCGAGCCGCTTCCTGCGGTGGGTACTCACCCTGCCCTTGGCAGTGGGGACGGCGCAGCAGGGGAAGGCGGTGGCTTGCATTCCCAGACCCCGCTGTTTCGACCTGCATGGATAGATACACGGGTCAGGCGCCCAGTCAAGAACCTGAGGCTGGTGCTGTCAGCGAGGCTGACCTTTCTGGCCACTCACAAACCCATGCACACTTTGTGTTGCTTTCAGTCAAGCATATATGGTAGCTACAGAGAAGGTGTTGGGATAGTGGACGTCATGTTTAAGTAGTGTCAATGGCTAAGCTCAGGCCTAGGAGGTGGATGAGAGACTCTGGCTGGACATTTCTACAACAGCCTCTCCTCACTCCCAGGGGCCAGCCCAGAGCCCCTGCTTGACAGGGCTCAATGAAGGGGGCTCAGGCTGGCAGCTCTGAGCTCTGCAGGGACCCACAGGAGGTATGCCTGGAGACACAGCGGCCCCTGGCCACTGCACCTGACACCCACCCCTGCCACTCCGCATGAGCATGCTTACCCCAACCGCGAGTGGGAAACTAGTCACTCCTTCATCCCCCAGGCCACAAGTGGGTGGACCAGGACACGTGGCAGGCCCCTGCCCAAACCCTACCTTCTGGTGTTCCCTTGCACCCAACCTCTCCCTCTCCTACTTGAAGACAGAAGCCAGGAATCATTCCAAGGGGGGATGTGAGAGAGAGGCTCAGTGCATGTCAGTGCTGGGCAGAGGGCAGGCCAGGAGGCCCCTGGTAAGACTCCTTGTTGAACAAATTTGGCTGAATAAGCATTTTGTTAGGAACCGACTACGCTTCTAAGTATAGGGGACACCGTGTCAGAACGGGCTGGCCTTGCTGCCCTCAGTGTGTTGCTTGAGTTTGTGAGATAAGCAAAGACTGCAGTGACGGGCAGTTACAAGGGCTGTGCAGAACCTGGTCTGTGCTACGCCCCTGGAGGCGCCAGATGAAGGGCTGTGGAAAAGGGGGAGAAGCAGACACAGGCCTCCACTCCCAGGAAGAATGGCAGGGAGGACACGTGCCCCCTCTGTCATCTCATCCAAACACTACCTGAAAAGGCTCCCAAATGAGACATGGCCCTCGCCTTCCCTGCGGAGCCCACCTGCTCCTTGTGTTTGGGCAGTGCTGGCTTGGGCCCAACCACCCCAGCACACAGAGCAGAGCAGCAGAAGGGGTGAGTGGGGGACTCTCCCCTTTCCTCCCTCCCCCTCCAACTCCACACCCAGGCACCCCTCCTACTTCCCTCTTGGCTGCGGGTAATTTTCAAAGACATTTTTGGAAAGAGGCTGCACGTGAGTTTTTACGTCTCACGTGACAAAAGCCGAGGCATCATCTGGCTGTGCAATGTGAGTCCAA
Source organism: Sylvilagus floridanus (assembly GCA_949820135.1). NCBI lineage: Eukaryota > Metazoa > Chordata > Mammalia > Lagomorpha > Leporidae > Sylvilagus > Sylvilagus floridanus. Next base: position 48,867,139 of record OX463235.1, read on the forward strand.
GGGTGTTCTAACTGGCTGCTCATCCAGCTGAGAGCTTCAGACTCACAGGGCTGAAACACCCGGGGCAACTCAGACTTTGATGAAAGATCTGAGAGAAGGGAAAGAATCTCTTCTCAAAAAGAAGGAAGTGGGGAAAAAAGGGCTAAGGCAGAACTTCCCCCGAGGGTTTCCGTCTTCTTCAATGCCTAAGGTTCGTGCCTTCTGTTTGACCTTTGTCACACCTGCTGTCTGGTTCTTTCACTAAGCTTCCCCTTCCTTCCCAGCCCCAAGCAGTCTGCCACTGTCCCCTTCTCCCTTCCCTCCCCACGAATGACTTCGGGCCATCACAGGACTGGGAGGGCCTCCTTGCTCCCCTCTGGCTTGGCGGAGAATCACGAACACTGGTGGAAAACCGATGGCCTTGTGTCAGGAAGACAGTGTTCTTGTTTTTCTGCCACCAAACTGGCTGGGTGACTGCCTGTAAGCCACTGAACCTAGTTTCCCTCTCTGTGACACGGGGCCACCAGGACCTACCTTTCTTAACGCAGACATTGCGGTATGAGAAGGCTGACTGGGAAAATGTAAAGGATTAGCCAAATATAAAATATTTCTAAGAAGTGAGATGTATTTTAAAACACATCAAAATATTATGCTAAGTGAAATGAACTAGATACAAAAGACTACACAGTCTATTTTTCTATCTATATACAACATCCAGAAAAGCAAATCTATAGCAACAGAAAGCAGATAGGTGGCTGCCTGGAGCTGGCTGCCAATGGGCATCAGAGATTGTTTGGAGCTGGGGTGATGGGCATGGAAATTTTTGAAAACTGGATTGTGGTGTTGGTTACATAATAATTACTATAAATGTAATGCTTTATAAAAGTCACTGAAGTGTACACATAAGATGGGTGAGTTTTATGATGTATAAATTGTAACTCATACAGGAGCTCAGTAACTGTGATTCCTATTGTCTTTGTGTTACTGTCTTATGATAAACCACTGTGGTGTCTGTAGGTGTGTGCCCCTAAGCCTCACATGAAACCAAGTGGGGCCAACCGAGGCTCCGAAGGGTGAACTGGCAAGGCCGGTGCTAGCCTGAGGCTCTCTGAGTTTAAAGCCTAGGCAGGCACCTTCTTTATCATGTTCTTTGGAATTAAATTTTCTAATTCCTCTCAACATTATTTCCTTGTTTAGATATGGTTTCTTTATCTGATGCCTCTAATATAAATAGCTATGCTAGGTTAATAACAAATGAATGAGTAACAAATTCAATGGGCCAACGCCCTCACAGTGGAGCAGTGTGAATCTTGAAATACAGCCGGTATGTGGGGTTTCTGCTGTGTAATTACAGCCCTTGTCCTGAGTGACCACGAGTCAGCGGGAGCCATGGCACCCCTGCAAGCTTGGTTCCCAGGAGGTGAGCTAGCTGGGTGGGCAGGATGTCACTGTTATCTCTACTCTCTGAACAGAGGGGGAGGACAAGGAAGACCAGAGCTTGTGAATACGGTGAGCAATTGAGTAAGAAATGAGTCAAGGACAGATATTTTAAAATACTCTTTCATTTTCTGTCCAGGAGATTGTCTCTGGAAGCAGAACCAGCCCCCTAATCACCTGTGCTTGACTCTGCAAGAGGAGTGTGTCGGGGTGTGAGTGTGTGAGCATGAGTGTGTCGGGGTACGAGTGTGTGTGGAGGGGTGAGGGATGTGGGGAGAGTGAGAGAGTATGCAAATGGCGGTGCTGGGAAGGAGGCGCCTCCACCTCACTCCACTCACTGGGAACCCCTGCCTGATCATGGAGGGGGTCGGGTGAACTTTGTAATCAGACAGGCTGGAGACATCTGGAGGAGTTCTGAGCTCCCAGAGGCAGGGGTGTGGCCATGGTGGTGACAGACAGGAAGGTGGGCAGTGATCAGAGGAAGAGAGCCGACTGGGGTGGTGGCCGCTGCAATGAAAGAATCAATTCGGGGGAAAGCAGCAGCAGGCTTTGGAAGGAACACAGGTGCTGTCAGCCCTGCAGCCGGGGGCTGGCACGTGTGCAGAGGAGCGAGGAGCCCAGCAGAGGAGGGAGGTGGTGAGCCTGCAGTTTGGTGAGGGAGAACCAGACGCCTTGGCAGCAGGGGCCAGCAGTTCAGACACGGATGAACCCTGCAGAAGCGCAGCAGCTTCTCTGCCGAGCACCGTGTGCCTGACACTGCGCTCAGTTTCCCAAGCACAACTTCAGAATGCTCCTGTCACCTGGAAGCCAGGAGCCCTGGGGTTCCATCCTGGGTCTACCTGGCTTGACACCCAAGCTCTTCGCCCCCCAAGACATCCAGAGCTGAGGGCTGCAAGCTAACCCTTGGGGACTTCTCAGGGGAGGGGAGACAGCAGAGTGCCCAGGGCAGGACCTTGTCGGCCAGGGGCCAACAGGCCTGGGGATGCGGGTCCCCTCAACACAGGTGCCACCAGACAGTGCATGGGGTGACGAAGGGCCTTCTGTTCGTTCCCTTTGTTAAGAAATTCGGAAATGCCAGTGATTATTTCACCGTGCTTCGTCTCGGTTGCTTATCTTATTGGAACAGATGAAAAAGCGAACCACAGCTGGCAAATAGTTTACCTGAAGCTGTCCCAGGAGGAGAGGCGGGCTTGGAGCAACTGCTGGGCTTGGTCATTCTGTTCACCACAGGAGCTTGAACACACAGATAGATGCGCATAAATACACACACAGTACAGGCTACACGCACCTGCCCTGGAGGGCAGCCCCGCTGGGGATGCCTCTGCGGAACCCACAGACCATTACACAAAACTCTCTGAAAAGGAACACCTGGAGAATGGCTAGGGCAACCAAATTATTTTACGATGGAGATTTTGTTGCAGTCAATACTAGCTCTGGGGGAGGGCGGGTTCATTTGCCAAACAAGAGGTCTAGGAGATGGAAGACTTCCTGGTTTTGTTTTTTATTGGGAGGGAGTATTGAGCCTGGAAGTGGATGGCCCCATTTCCTCAGCCACATGCAATATGCACAATTTCTCTTGGATTTTGTGGGGGGAAGGAGGAAGGGATTTGCTGATTGTGGTAATGGAGGGGCTGATGAGGATCAGCTGCAGGTGATCTTCCGGGTGCACAGAGAGGGCTGGTTCTGGCTGGTGGAGGGAGGGCTGAGCCCTGCTAACTTGCGGTCAAGGTTGTTAGAGGAGCAATGGCACCTAAGAAGTATCTCCCGGACAGGATTATGTTCTCCCTGGTGACCATGTCCAGGATGAACACTGTTCCCTTGCTTGACCTGGGGTCACGTGGCACTGGCTGCTCAGACCGTTTGATGGTCATAGCATTCGTCATCCTATGAAGGGTTTACAAAGGGATTGTTCCTCGTAGGCCCGAGGTACCACTAACTGGGAAGAGCCAGGACACACTGCGTATTTCAACTCTTATGCATTTTTTCAGTCATCTGAAGCAACTGTTCTTGGTACAGCATTTTAAAAGGTCAATGTCAGGCTTGTGACCTACATATTAGCTTTCATGAGAAATCTACTCTAAGCCAGGGCAGCTGAGGATAATAATACAGGTGCTTTCATCATTAGAGACAGGTGTATTAAGTCACAGGGGGGTTAGGAGGCGGGAGGATTAGGGCTGGTAGACACAAGGAATGGGTCTCTGCTGTGGCCACAGAGGAGGGAGGTCTGGACACGGTCACCTCCGAGCCCCTACTGCTTACCACCGAACAGAGCCGCGTGTCCCCAGCAACGGCTAGAAGTCTTCAAGGGCTTAAACGGCAAACACTTACCTTTATCCGATGGGGGTGAACTGCTTTCTGTGGGGTGAATGTAGTTCTCGTCATTGTCTTCCAGAGGGATCACGTAGTCGGCCTGAGAAGCACAGAGACGAATGGGCCGAATGCTGCACGTTCAGTTCCACGTATAAGAGGGGGTGGGTTTTAAAAAGCTTTACTGAGATGTAATTCACATTCTATAAGGCTTTGCTATGTAAAGCATATTAGTAAATTATTCAGAGTTGGGCAACCATCATGATCTAATTTTAGAACATCTCTCACCCCTCCAAAGGAAGCTCACATTAGAGACTCCACCCACCCTGTTCGCTGACCAGTCAACTACTTCTGCCTGTACAGATGTGCGCTGAAACTAACCCGACAGCCACGGCTGAAATGAGGCTGACTCTCCAGCACGGAATTACAGGGAGGCTGAGTGGCTGCGGAATCCCTGCGGGACACTCTTGGTCCCTTCGGTCCACCTCTCCGGGTTGCCTTGGAGCCCAGGTGACACCTTGTCAGAGCCCAGCTTCCCTTCTAGCGGCTGGTTCCTACGAAAGGAGAGGCTGAGCTCCCAGGAGGTGTGGCCAATAAGGCCCACAGCCAACAAAACTTGCCAGCACCTTCGACCTGTACGCAGAACGCCGGCACTCACATACAGCAACAACACCCGAGCTGCTGCAGGGACACTGGCAGCGCCACGCCCCAGCCCAAGCGCCCCGAGCCCTGTCCCACCACTCAGACTCTGCACTTTCTCTGGATTCTCAGCTTCACACGTGTTTCGTTCTGCATTCGTTGATTATAGTAGAAGCTGTGTTATCTCCCATGTAATAATTTACCGGTAATTGAGACATTTTTATTCCAAAGAGCAACGACAGAAAAGAAGGACTTGAACCAGCCCACACAGATCTTGCTGTCGTGCCAGCCCCCATCTCCCGGATAAAGGGTCTGTGGAGAGGGGATGCATGATGTGTATTTCCGGTGCTACGACCCAGTGCTTTAAAGTTGTGAGTTGCCCAAGTAAGTAAATGATCAAGAAACATCACAACTTATATTCCAGCAAGGCCACCTTGGCCCTGCTGCCATGTTTTAACTTAGACCCCATTATTAAGAGCCAACCACAAACACCTGGCTGTAGCGACATCAGTGACAGAAGCCAGGCAGATCATTCTACTACTGTGACCTACATATATTAGAAATCCTTCTTCAATTATTATAATGGCTTGAACAACAACAACAACAAAAGATTATTTTAAAAATCAGTTTCAATCAACCCCAGGGTTTAGATGTCTCAGTGTTAAGACACCAGCTTGTTTATTTGTCTCCCCTAGCCTACAGATTTGAAAAACAAGGAGTGCTACGAATTCATCTTATTTTCTCCTTACCATTGCTTGTCATAGTCAATTACTTATCACATCATTTTGATCAGCTTTTAAATACCTACCTAAGTGATATAGACATTATTTTATTGAATTCTTTTTAAAAAATGTATTTGGCAGAGAGACACAGAAAGAGAAAGCAAGTTCCCCTCTGCTGATTCATGCCCCCTCAGTGCCTGCAATGGCTGGGACTGGGCTAAAGCTGGAGACCAGGAACCCAACCCAAGTCTCCCACATGAGTGCAGGGACCAACCACTGCACCCTCACCACCACTACCTCCTGGAGTCTACATTAGCAGGAAGCTGGATCCGAAGTCGAGCTAGGAATTGAAGCCAAGTGTTCCAGAATGGGATGTAGGCATCTTAGCTGATGTATTAATCACTAGGCCACATGACTGCTCCTAATTCATTGAATTCTTACAATGATACCTACCCTGTAAGGTAGGTCTATTTATCCTAATTCTGCAGATGAAGATTTGAGAGAAGTCAAGTAAACTGTCTACAGTTCACATGAACCCAGAAGACTGGAACCCTAAAGGACAGGCACTGGGTCGGTTCTGGGCACCACAAAGACCCCGGAACCCATGCAGCACAGGACACATTTGTGTTAACTAAGAGCTGGTCTCTCCTCATGGGAGGCCGGAGAGGTGGTGCAGGGTGACCCTTTAGCACCCGGGCTCCCATCGCTCCTTGTCAGGGTTTACACGTCGGCTCTACTCTTTTCCTCTGTGACCTTGGACAGATTTTTTTTACTCATTTGTACATTAGTTTCCTCATCTGTAAAACAGGACGACACCATACACTTCCCAGGTTGTTGTGCAGATTCCATGAGATACTACACACAAGTGCTGAGCACACCGTGGAGACCAGCACTCCTCGTGCCAGCTCTCCGTTTGGCTTGTGCCTCCATGTTTTGCCGATAACCTACAGAACAGAGCTAAACATTTCACTGGTGCTGGTGTTTGCCTTTTTCTTTTCCCATGTAATGGTTAAGTTACACAGTAATGTTGGCCTCTTTTTTTTTTTTTTAACCCCTTTCTTATCTTGCCTCTCCATCTGCCCATTCCAGAATGCAGCCTCCTCCATACTTCTCCTTTCCCGCTGGTGCAGGCCGGCCTGAGCTACCTCCCCAGGTTGCTAATAGCAACACTCTTCCTCACTCCCTGGGCCCCTCTCTGCTGTTCACAGAAAGGGAGAGCCTGAGGGAATCCATAGCACTCATTTGCATTCTGTGGCTGAGTTTCTGTCTTCATATGGATTTACCTAATGCTGATAGAATGCACAGTGAGACCCTAGCAGCTGTTATCCCCATGCTGTTCCCTGCTTCGCTTCTCCTTACCACACTACCCCAGTCCTGGAAAGACAGCATCACCTCTCAGACTAACAGACCAAGGATGGACAACCCATAACTGCTCCCTCTCAGGCTGCTGACTTTCTGATGTAAACCCTCCTTTAAGCAGGGGTCATCAACTAAAATGCAGACAGAGCAAGCTGGGGACAGGAGTGGGGGCTTGTGCAGGGTGAGGGGTGGCCATGCAGTGCAAGGGCAGGGGACACTGAGAGATGGAGCTGGATGGAGGGTTGCCGTGGGGCTCCCCTGCTTTGAGACCACGGATGGCCCGGTGTGGCAGGGTCTTCAGTTTTCAGGAGAAACTAGAAAACTAGAGTTTAAAAAATCTAGAATCTAGCAGAAAAGAATCCAATATATCTCAAGCCCCTTTTGGGTGTCAGGCACTGTGTATGGTATTATATATATGCTCTCTTATTAAGTCTTCAAAATAACTGGAAGAGATGAAAAACAGGCTGTCCAGCCTGCCCGAAGTTACAAAGCTAGAAGACTTAAAGCAGGAATTTGGGCCAAGAAACTGGCTGTATTTTATCCTGTTGTGCTACAAGTCATATTAAGGTAGAAATGAAGATCATTTCATAACACATACATAAGCCACAGGCTTTATCATCTATGGCATTGAGATAAGTGTTGTCTTACAAAAGCTAGAGTAAACTGTGTCTGGTGACAGTTAAGGGCTGCTTTTATTTTTCCTCCAGTTTTTTATTTATTTGAGAGGTAAAGAGACGCAGCTTCCACTCACCGGTCACTCCAGAGATGCCTGCAACATCTGGGAGCGTGTCATGCAAAGCCAGGAGCTGGGAATTCAATGCAGGTCTCCCACACGGGTGCCATGTGGGTGGCAGGGAGTCAACTACTGGAGCCACTGCCTGCAGCCTCCCAGAGGGCACACTAGCAGGAATCTGGATCCAGGAGCAGAGATAGGACTTGTACCAGCACCCCGATCTGGAATGTGCCATCTAACCTACTGTGCCAAATAGTTGTCCCAAGAGCTGCCTTTAGTGTTATTTTGCTTCTCAGATTCCCATATGTATAGGACTGTCCCGAAGGCTGTGCTGGGAGGCTGGTCATTGCCCTTATTTTAGATGCAAGTGCCTCAGGGAACCATGACGCGTTAGCCTGCATCATTCTATATAATGGTCTGAATGCGTTTTCCTGCTTGTTTCAAATGGGAGTAATTCTGGAGGGAATATGACTCTCAAAAGTGAGGTGTGCATAGAGGGGAGTAAGATAACTGCCCAGGCAGCCTGCGAAGGTGGGTGTCTAGGTGCCTAGGGGATGGGGCAATGGGCGTGAGAAGAGCTGTCGGGGGAGTGGAGGGGTCAGCTCCTTTAGAGCATGCGCAGGTCCCGTCAGACCAGGGTCGCCATTGCATTCCCATCTCAGCCCCGAGAAGAGGAAAGTGGAGGGAAAAAGGTGGGGGAAGAAGTGAGGCAGAGTCAGGGCAGGGAGGCCCAGGAGAACAAAGGCAGGGAAAGAGTATCTTGGGGAGGGAAGAGAAGACTCACAGCGCACCAAGGGCAAGAGGAGGTGGGCTAGGAGGAGGGCACGGAGCCAAACGAACACGTTAAGTTGAAAGTCACATATGGCATTTTCAGAGAATACTGAGTCCTGTGGGATAGGACTGGAGATTGCGGGAGGGGGCAGACAAGGATGGGGAAGACAGAACAGCTGCCAGGGCCCCGGCTGTCTGGGCCGCCATCGCCCTGCCCTCCCCGCATCGTGGGATGCCTTCCACAGGATGTCCATTACCTCGTCCTCAAGGAGACCTTTGGGTTTGGGTGGGACTTCAGGTTTCCGCAGAGCAGTCAGGGCCGGCAGGGTGGAGGCGAGCCTTGCTTTCGCTGAAGGCCAGCTGGGCTTACTGGGAAGCGTCTTGCTGATGGGTGGGGACTGCCTCTGGCTTACCCGGTTGTCTAGAAAACAACAAAGGAGAAAACACAACTTGAAAGACGCGCTGGGCAGGGCGGACGCTGGGTCTAGTGGTTGGGCCCCCATTAGATCGTCCACATGCTAAGCTGGAGCGCCCGAGTTCCAGCCCTGGCTCTGCTCCTGACTTCAGCTTCCTGCTACTGTAGACCCTGGGGGGCAGAGGTAAATGGGCTCTAGTAATTGGGTTCCTGCACCCCACATGGGAGACTTGCATTGAGTTCCTGGCTCCTAACTTGAGCCTGGCCCCACCCCAGCATTTGTGGCCATTTGGAGAGTGAGAGCTCTCTGTCTCTCTGCCTCATAAACAAACAAATAATTAAAAACTCTGGATCATTTCTTGGGTGAAAGCCACTGAAATCCCCAAAGTATAAAACCACTGGCAGTTATGTAACCACAAATGATCAATCCAGACATTCCTTAAACACAAGAAGTAAAATGTTTAACAACTTCTATAGAGGAAATACAGCCGCAACTAGAGACAAAGAAAGAGAAGCAGCCCCCTCCTCCCAACTCAGACCTTGAAAAGCGGCTGCTCGCAATTCACTAGTGAAGCAGCTGCCCACTGTGATCCTGTCTAGGGAGGGAAGACGTCCTAAGTTCTGCTTCTGTGAACTCCAGTCATAAATCTGTCCTAATAAATCTGCCCCGATATCTCTTTTACAAACATACCAGGCCTACCGACCATTGGCAGTGTGGCCCTAAGTCATGTAGGCTGCAATTTAAACCCACCAATGCTGTAACAGATAAGGTAGGATGCTGATGAACCTATAAATATTGTAAGAAACTTGGGACTGTCGCTCAGTTCTCGGGAAATGATTCCAGCTGAGCCCGCTGGCGTAAATAAACTACTTCAATTCTTTACTGTCTCTGGTGCCTGTTTGAACAAAGGGAGTCTTCCCTCGGATTTCTATAACACTTTCATGATAAAACCAGAGAACATTTTCCCCAAAAACTCCCTGGAGAGTGATGTCAGGTAAGATGACAGTGCAGCATCACCACACACAGCGGACGGATGCAGGGTGCAGGTCTAGGACGCTCCAGGATGGCTCACCTTGCTCTGTGAACCTCTGAGGGCAGTGATGCTCAGTCCTGTTTATGTTTAGAACCCATCCCACATCTGCTATGTTTGAACTTCCAGGGAGGGACCTGGCATCACAGGTTAAAAGGCCCCCAGGTTATCTTAAGGTGTATCCAGGGTGCTGGTTACTCATCTGGGTCCATCCACCTGTCCCTCAATGGTTTCCTCTCAACCATGGAATCCATGAGACTCCCCTGGGCCCAGGACCATCCTCCTCTGCGGGTATCAGGTTGAGGTCTGCCTTCTGTCCCCTGCTTGACACTCAAGCCATGTTCTTCTGGGCCAGTGATCCAGCCTCCTCGGGACTCACAGTCCTCCCTTTAAGCTGAGGGCAGAAATACTCACTTGATAGCATTATTGTGGGGACTAGAACATGGCAGTGAAGGAAGTAGGTGCCGGTGTCTGCCTAACAGGACTAATGTCACTTACGTCATGCTCTGCGGGCTTAGACAGCATCCAGCGTATGCGCTGGTTCTGTGGGCTGAGCACACACAGGAAGATCTTTGCATGGGCACAGCCTGGTGACCTTTGCATTGCATCATTGGCTTCCTGCTGCTTCCTCCTAAGGCAGCCCCGCCCTCACCAGCTTCACGCAGCTGCCCTGGACTCTCTGCTCCCCTCCTGATGCTGCTCCTGGCCTTGCTCCTCCCTGCGGAGGGTGTGTGGTTAACATCAACCTTGCTGCTCCTTGGAAGCCTTTTTGGGGCAGGGGACACAAAGGATTCCACTTTGCCTCTTGGTTTTATTCACAGCGCTTGAATTTGCTTAGATTTCTGAATGTAGTATTTCAGCTCATCAGATGTAGCAGACCACAGAAAATGGCTTTGGGGACTGGGCCCTTGGATGAGCCACGTAACTCTCTTGAACTGCAGGCCTGTGAAGTGGGCCTGACACAGCCACTTCCTTCCCAGAGTTGCTGCAATGTCTGAACAAGGTCATTTACCAAATATGGTGGGCAGTGCATGGAGCAGAGGGCTGAGGACAGGCCCAGCTCTCCTCCCAGCTGCGCCACACTTAGGACTTTGGTCCGGTACACGTCCTCCTTAGTGAGGTGGGAGTGGATCCCTCTTTCGCAAGATTACCTGGAGGCCATGACTGTAATGCACTCAACCGACAACTATGGGAAGTCTGGGAGTGTCACCTGTCTCGCCCGCTGCCGACCTGCGAGCGCTACCACAGTTGAGGAGCACAGGAGGTGGAACAAAGCAACCAGACAGCCTGTGCCCTGCCAGGAGGCAGCGAATGGCAGCAAGGCCTTCCCAGGTGGGAACGCCCCTGCAGATGCCAGTGCTCAGTGACCCGCAGCCCACACTTCCTCGTCACACCTGCTAAGACTGGAACGCAAGCTGCTTTTTGATGGACGTAAGAAGGCACACTTAGCCCTTGAGTCCAGGGCCAATCTCTGTCCACTTAATTTATGAAGTTAATTCGAGGCTTAGAACCTCCCACTCACTCCCATCCCCCAGCCCCTGGTAAGAACCCACAGCGCAGACTCGGCCTGGGGCGGGAGAAGGGAGGGAGGGGGGATGTCAGCCGACCCTGGGATCCTTGAAGGGCACTGTAGTTCTTTAAGGACTTCTTAAGAGAAATTCCAGAACCTTGTGTGCACGAAGCCTTAAGAGAAGTGGGGACTAATCGCTGGGCAGGTTTCCCGCGGGACCACGGAGTGGGGAGGGCGAGGAGCAATCCCCAGGTATGCTCCATTCATCTACTTTTGCCTGTTTCCAACGTTCCTGCTTTTAGGAGAGGGCAAAGGAGAAAGTACACAGCTTGGGCGCGCCCAGCTCTGAGTGGGAGCACAGATAACCTGCTTGCCGGTGGTGAGCACCCACCCTCTGTGCTCTTAGCCCACCCTGCCCCGCTCTGGGCGTGGCCTCACCTATGTAATCACCCCTGGTGAAGGGCAGGGCTGGGTGAACCGTCCTGGCCTCCTGCTCGGCTGGGGGCGGCTCATAGCTGTCGTCCCCGTTTTCCTCGGCGGGCATCACGTACATCTCCGAGTCCGAGTGCTCATCCGGGTTCTCGTAGTCGCTGTCCTGCAAATGCAGATACCGCGCTCAGCAGCCTGGTCGTGCCGCAGACTCCGGGGGTCGGGGCTGTTCCCCAGGCCAGGAGAGGCACACTCTGCAGGGCCAGGTGGCTGGTCCAAGCCTCCTGCCTGCAAAGCTGAAGGCCTGGCCCACTGCACTAGGCTGGGCTGGGGAGTATGTGAGCTACTGAACACCAAGGGGGCCAGAGCTCTGCAGTGGACGATGAGAAAATCCATTTTTGAAAGACAGAGAAATGATCCAGTAAAGCAAAATAACCAGTAGGCTTTCTCCATCATGAATGTTGATGGCTGAGGTTGAGTGGGCGTGCTGGGGGGGAGGCGTACACAGGGATACACAGACGTGTATTTGAGGGGATAAGACTGTGTGTTGCATTTTTTAAGCAGAGCTGGTAAGCTGCAGAGAGAAGGCTTTGTGGACTCAGAGTCCCTTCTCTTTTTGATTTTTTTTTTTGACAGGCAGAGTGGACAGTGAGAGAGAGAAAGGTCTTTCTTTTCCGTTGGTTCACCCTCCAGTGGCCGCTGCAGCCGGCACACCGTGCTGATCTGATGGCAGGAGCCAGGTGCTTCTCCTGGTCTCCCATGGGGTGCAGGGCCCAAGCACTTGGGCCATCCTCCACTGCACTCCCTGGCCACAGCAGAGAGCTGGCCTGGAAGAGGGGCAACCGGGACAGAATCCGGCGCCCCGACCGGGACTAGAACCCGTGTGCCAGCACCACAGGTGGAGGATTAGCCTAGTGAGGCACGGCACCGGCTTTGATTATTTTTAATACAGTTTTTTTAAAGACTGTATTAAAATACATCGGCATTGTCTAGAGTCCCAACAGCTAAGGTGCAGTCCGCTTCCCAGCCTCTCTGGCCCTCTGCCCCAAGGCGGGCGAAGTTACTGGTTTTGTGTGCATCTTCCAGAAATGGCTGGTGTACATACTGTTGGTGCCACATTACTGCGGAGGAAATATTTGACCCAGGACCTAAGAGGGGGCCCCTCTTAGTCACGTGTGATCCACATGACTTCCCAGTGGATGCACGAGACCCTGCCCTTTGGCTGGTCTTTCACTCGTGATTTAATTACAGGATTTCACCAGGCAGGCCCAGAGGCTTCTGTAACAGCTGGAGTCACCCTGAGTGAGCCAGGATAGACTGAGACAATGGTGAGTGAGTTCACTCGGTCCTTAGCAGAGCTGCAGTCTGGGCCGTCTGGCAGGTCAGTCCCTCCTTTCCAGAATGACTTCACTTGGGTTTTCTCAGTCCCCACCAACTGCTCTTTTTACCCACCAGCAGTTCTGTCTTTCTTTCCTCCAGCACCTTTCCTTGGCTGCAGTGGCCCGGTGCATTCTGCCTGCAGGGGGCGCAGGTGCAGCGCTTCTGGCCAGCAACGGCTGTGGGCCCCAGGGGAGGACTCCAAGCCCAAGGGACCATCAGAGAGGAGACCTCCTACGCTCATTTTTCTTTTTCTTTTCTACAGTTGAGAAAAAGAGGAACTGCAGTCTCCTAAGACACTGTAAACTCCAGGTGGTGAACACAGCCAGGAACTGAGCTGAGGCTCATTTCCGGGCCCTGAGTCCCAGGTTCTCACTGAGCTGGCCATTGACTCACTGGCTGATGGTGGGGAAGCCATTTGCATTCACTTGGCCTCAGTGTCCTCATCTGTGAAATGGGCATGGGTCGCATCCTTGGGATTTCTTCCAGATCTAAAACATGGAGTGAAGCAGGCTAACATTCGGAGAGAATTTTAATAATCATTGTGAAGAAAAGTTTTTAGGATGTCTTGCCGCTACAAGGATCATCCCAAGAGAGAAGTGGCTGCAGGGACCCTGCACAGTTCCTTCTGATACTCTCTGTCATTGTGTCCAGGTCATCGCGGCCAGGTCCATCTGGCTCCCTCTGGGGCCCCCAGGGCTATGCCAGTGTTCTAACGCTGAGAGCCTGGTTCGGAGACCTGAAGGCCTAGGTTTGGATTCTGGAGCTGCAAGTTGGATAACTTTCCAGGCCTGGTTCCTGGAAGGCCCCTGATGTGCCAGGCAGTGACTCTGGAAGGGCTCCAGGCAGGGGCTGGGCATTGATGGGGAAAGTGAGGGCAGAGGCACTCACCAACGGGTGTGGAGATGTGTACACATGTCCACATCTCCCTGGACCCCAGCACTAAGATTACCTCCCTCAGGGGGCGTGGTGAGGACCGAGTGTCATCACGCATGTGATGCTCTTAGCCTGGCACCCAGCAAGCGCTGGCCTAGTTAGCCACTGTGACTCGGGGCCTCTCAGTCCAGCCCTCTCTGTCTTGCCTGGCAATCGGCACATAACCCAGAACCAAGCTCTTAAAAAGGTCTCCCATGGAGGCCTGGGCCCCCTCCAGGCTCTACAAGCAAGTACTTACGAAGTCGTCCGACCACTGCTCCTCTTCATCGGCAGGGCTCTCTGAAACAGCGGGTAGGGAACAGAAGGAACAGGCGTGAATGTCACAGGCCGTCTCCGGCTTGTCCAGACTCTTGCACCTGCTCGCCCTTCCTTTGGGCCTCCTGGTGCCATTTCCTTGGCCTTGAACAATTTTTACAGTTATGTGTTCATTCCCATTTGACTCCCCCCCTCCTTTTTTTCTAATTAATCCTCAAAGTGTGAGGCCCAGTGGGGTAAGTGGTGGGGCATCCAACCCATGTCCAGGGACAGCTCTGGTGCTGGACAGTAGCCCAGCAGACGCAGCGTGTCACGTGACTTCTTCTAGGTGGGTCGGCACATGGATCTATATGTAGCAGGAGGAGCACTGATCAGGGAGTCAGAGAGATCTGAATTCCAGTGAGCAAGCCTCCCCCCCCCCATCTGCAGGTCCTGTTTCCAGATCTATAGAATGAGAGGAAACCTCCTGCTTTGATCTTCTTGGAGAGGAAATTCTTTTCTCTAGTGCTTTGCTACTTGCCAGGCAATCGGATCAGAGCTTCGCGCTCGTTCACTTCTCAAAAAGCCTTGGAGGAAGCAGGCCTACGGCAGATGAGTCACACGCCTGTGGCCGGGGAGTCAATGGCAGCGCCAGGCGTTGAACCCGGCAGCTGGACGTCGGAGCGCACACTCCAAGCCCCAGCCCTGGGCTGCCTTGCTGAGCTCCGGGTGGGGGGCCCCATCCTGGGCCCTGATGGGGACACCAAAAGTGGACCTGATGAGTTTAATGAGAAAAACAGGCCTGCATTGTGAGAGCCAGGGGAACAGCAGATCCCTTCTCCCTGTGAGCTCTTACAGAGTGGAAGCTCAGCATCTGTCCATCTATCCCGTCATCTCAACTGAGCTCCGAGCTTGAGAGGGATTCGCGGTGCTGGGCAGGGTCAACAGACACAGGCCCCCCAGGCGCAGTGGCTCCAACAACTATTCCATAGAGGGCCCCAGCTCCCCTCCCACCCCGCTGAGCCGCCACTGCCACAGAGGACCCAGCGGATGGCCCTGAGACCCCCAGAACCTCAACAGGATCCTTCTCTTCCGCCCCCGCCACAGCAGATCACAGACCCCCGCCCCCTGCCCCCTGGCTCTAGGTGGAAGCCACGAGACACAGTGAGGGAGCCGTGGGGGTGAAACGGGGTCTGGAGGGGTAGGGCTTAGGGTCAGAGCAGCCCCATTTCAGATGGCGGTAGCAGTGACTCTGTCCTGGGGAAGCATGACAGATGCCGAGCAGGA
Organism: Sylvilagus floridanus; assembly: GCA_949820135.1. Lineage (NCBI taxonomy): Eukaryota > Metazoa > Chordata > Mammalia > Lagomorpha > Leporidae > Sylvilagus > Sylvilagus floridanus. The sequence continues at coordinate 48,882,305 of OX463235.1, forward strand.
AGCTCACTCTACAGGCCGAGTGTGGGTCACGCTTCGGTACAAACAGAAAAGAGTTCTTCGTAAGTTATTCTTTGGGTTGACTGATACCAAATGGCCGTGTGGCGCGATCACTGGGGTGTGCCAAGGAAAGAACGGGTACAGAGACCTCCTTCCCAGTGTGGTTCCCCGGCACGGCGGGGAGTGAGTTTCCAGCACCTTAAGTTCGGGGGTAATTCAAGACCGTCCCTTCGGATGCCAGATGTTTCTTTGTCAGCCACTCAAACAGAAACCTGTAAAGCCTTCGCAAAACCCGGCCTGCCCTGCTAACCTCATCCGCTGGACCTTGTCTCAGTGAGTCAGGGTCCACTTCCTGACCAGTTCCTGGGGAAGCCACCTGCACTAGCCCTCCAACTAACTTCCTCTCAGTTCATCCATCCTGCTTTTGCTAGTGGTCGCCTTAAAATAGAGCATTGCCTCAGGCTGTTCCTTCCTCAAGAACCATCAATGGCTCCCTATGGAATCAAATTGAGCTTCTCGCCCACGCCTTCAGATGCCTCCCCTGCCCTCGTCCCGTCACAGGCTTCCGTGCCACGCGCAGTGACATGCATCATGCACCTGCATCATGCACTTCTGAAGTCATGCCGGTCCCCAGCCCATTCTCCTTCCCCCATGGATATCCCCGTCCTTCCTCCTCCTCTGTACCATCTTCCCCAGTCCCTCCTGTCATCATCCATCACCCTGTGCTCTGAGCCCTCAGCTGTGGCTGGCACCTTGATGTCCCATGTGCAATTGGTTCTGCCCCAGGCTATGATTAAGTTGTTTGTGTCTCTCCGTCCCATAAAGGAGGCCCATTTGATTATCTTACCTGGATGGTGCTTTGTGTTTGTAATCTGTGCGGTAATAAAAGTATGAACTAATAAATGAGTGAAAGTTAGTATAATGATGGATTCCATTTATTGAATACCTCCCACACGCTGGGTGCTAGCCTGCTTTATAAATGTTATTTATTTATCTTTACAATGATTCCATGTGATGGGGGCAATCATTACCTCTGTTTTACAGGTAAAGAAACTGGGCCTAAGAGAGCTTGCAAAACCTGGGGAGTGTGGGGGCTGGGCTGGAGGCCGGGCTGTCTGTGTTGGCTCCTGCAGCTGAAATCTCGCGCGGCCCTCCCCTGAGCACTCAGGTAAAACCCAGGACAGCAGCTTGGCACACAGAGGCAGAGAGACGGAGAATTATCTTGGACAGATGTTATTTTCCCAACCCCAGCACCACTCATCTTCTGGTTCAAGGGCCACTCTAAACGTCACGCCCCTAAAGTCACAAGGTTGTGGGTAACTGTCCAGACTGGAAATTGTAGCCATCCAAAGCATTAGACACAAAGGACGGGCTGGCTTTCCAGTTTCTCAAGGAATCTCCCAGAGAGAGCAGCTGGTACTTTTAGAATCCATAGCCCTGGGTTTAAAATCCTACCTCTGATCTTTACTAGTTACTTGATGTTGGACCAATGTTAGCATTTAAAGTTCATTTCCCTCACCTGTGAAACAAGGTTAAGACGTGTGCCCACCTTGTGTTTTTGTGAGAATCAACTGATGTAATATGCACACCCGTGGAGGGCTCAGCCAGGCCTGGCACAAGATACGTGCTTGGTTAAGGTTACTGAGCCAGCGGCAATCGCACAGCAGGGCTACCACAGAGAAACAGATCCAAGGAAGTCTCTAGAGCTCTGGGTAAAACTTCAAGTTAATGTGGTCCCAGGTGGTTTCATATTGTGTGGTCTCTGCTGGGAAACAGCTCCCGGGGAGGCCTCCCTGTCAGCTGAGACCCTTCTATTGTGTTGCTGGCCTGCAGCATCTCAGGGTTTGCAGGGAACAACGATGAACCATGAACGGTACTTGCAAAGTGCTGGGCGAGCAAGGGCCCAGAAGTGCAGGCTGTTACCACTCATCCGGGAACAGCCCACAGGGAGGTGTTCTGATCTCCCGACCAAGAACTGGAGGATCAGGAATCCCCTCCGGGAAGTTACAAAACTGCTCTAAGTTTACACAGCATGTAGGGGACAAAGCCAGGAATCCGCCACAGCCTAACAGACTCCAAAGTCCAAGGTCTGCTCTGGAAGCCTCGCTGAGCTGTGTGCACTGCTTAAGGGAACTGAATGACTCAGAGGCCGAAGGGCATCGCTCACAACTGGACCCAAGACCATCCAGGGCCGAGAACATCTCCTGAGAAAGGTCCCTGTACCTGGGGTCATTGCCAGGTGCTGGGAAAGCGTGCTCCATGGGAGCTGAGGGGTTGCTTCAGGCTGCGCCTTGTGTGTAGGTGGCTCTCCACTGGGGCCTGGACGCATGAACAGAATTGGAAAGAGGGCATCTTTCTCCGTCAGCTCAGATGGGGCTTGTGTGTCGGTCCCAGAAGCAGAGCTTAACCGACAAACCGGAGGCAGGTGCGCAGAGACTGAACGCACTGTGCTGAGAGGTCACGAGACTCCACCAGGGAACAGGGAACGAAACAGCTACAGGTGCGGCGGGCCAGGGGCTGCCCAGAACATCCGGGAGGCTTGGGAAAGGGAAGGGCTGGCTGGAGGGATGGGGCTGGGCTCTGTGCTGCCAGCCTGGAGGGTGAAGGGGATTTGTGTGTGTGTGTGTGTGTGTGTGTGTGTGTGTGTGTGTCCGGCCTCTTGCTTCTGGGTCACCAGCAGCGACAGAGACCTCAGAGTAGATGCTGGAGGCGCCTTGGCGTGTCTGACACGCAGCCTTGGCCGTGACCCCAATCCTGCCTTGGCCCGGTCAGTTTCTCCCCACAGGGAGCTGGTGGTGGCACGCAGGGAGCCAGCAGGAAGACCGCAGCGGGCCCCAGAGGGGAGGGAAGCAGGAAGGTGGGCCAGCTGCGGTGGTGGGGACAGAGGCAGGGAAGGAACAGAAAGCAGAACCACAGAGGCTGTGGGGGAGTCAGTGGGGGAGAAGAAGGTGCAGTCTGGTTGGCGGGGTGTAGCTGGGGACAAGGCTCGGTCCTGGCTGCCTGGGAGAGGTGCTTGGAGTCTAAACACTAAACATCAAAAATCTGCTTATCTGCCCCTTCCCAGGTTCATTGGCAGAGATCTGGGGCAGCTGGCACCTTGCCGTGGGCTCACAGGCAATCACTCTGCCTCTGGGGTTTTCTAAGAAGCTCGAATTGGGTCATCTCTCAGGACTTCCCAAGCTTTAAAATACCCTGAGTCCAAGTTTCCTTCCTCTGTTCTTAGCTGCACTGGTGGACGCTGGGACAGCATGAAAGAGGGAGACAGAAGGTCACTTAAATGCTGGCTCCACAGAGGACACTGGGCCAGGGGCAAACATCTGTGCACGTGCTAGTCTTGCCTGGGAGAGTCTTTCCCATGGGAGTGAGTTTGCCTCCTCCAGCCTCCCGTAGAATTGCTTTGCCCTCTGGACTGGCATGGTGCAGCGGGTTAAACTGCTGCTTGTGACACAGGCATCCCACGTCGCAGTGCTGGTTCAAGTTCTGGCTGCTCTGCTTCCAATCCAGCTCCCTGCTAATGTGCCTGGGAAGGTGGTGGGAGATAACCTGAGTGCTTGGGCCTCTGACACCCATGTAGGAGACCCGGATGGAGTTTCAGGCTCCTGGCCCAGTCCTGGCTGTTGCAGCCATTTGTGGAGTGAACCAGCAGATGGAAGAGCTCTGTCAGTCTTTCAAGTAAATACATAAATGAATCTTTCAAACAGCAATCAAAAACAGAATTGCTTTGCTCTTCTCCCTGCCTGATCCAGTGGCCAGAGGAGGAAGAGTGGAAGCTGAACCTCCCGGGAGGTTACATGGCCACCAGATCTCAGGGCCCAAGCATGCCAGAAGAGAGACCCTGCTCAATCGGGCCTTTCGGGGGGTTATGGAGGGAGCAGGGGGCGGCTGTGATGACCCTGCAGACTCTGGGGTCACAACTCGTCCACCCTCCCCTCCACCCCAGACCAGATACCAGAACTTGAACTATGCAGGAGACTGACTGACAGCCCAGGCACTGGAAGCAGGTTCTGGGGTTCTGGAGCCTTGGGAGTCAGAAGTGTCGCAGAAATGTCAGGAGTGGGGACCCAAGGCGGGCTTTCCGCAATTTCCTCAAAAATGTCCCTGGGATGCAGTTTCCTTTGTGCGAACAGAGACTGTATTTCTGTGTAATAGCACCCATGGCACGATGAGATGAGTTAGTCCAGAGCAGAGCGAGGACCCAGGAGCGGCAGACACCTCCCCTCCCGCAGCATGCCGGCTGCTTGGGACTGACTGGCTCTGCTCAGCGAGCCCTGAGGTCCCTGTTGGCCGTGTTGCCTCCTCGGGGATGAAGGCAGGCAGGACTGCTGGGTCTGACTGAAGCCAGCAGCCCCCACCCCGGCCCCCTGTGCATCCCTGCAGGGACCCAGGCCTATGCTCTGTCCTTCCCTGCGCTAACAGCAGAGGGACCAGGGCCACTCTTCTGCCAGCCTTGGGGTTGGGGAAGCACTGGCCTTTGCCAGCCTTTACTCTCTGAAGGTCTGTGCTCTCCAGGCTCAGAGTTTCTTCCAGGAGTGAAGTGCTGGGGAGTCAGTGGGGCTGTGGCAAGAGGCCTGGGTCTCCCAAGAGCACTCAGCTCGCCTCCGAGGCCCTCGAAGGTGTCCTGGTCAGGAGTTGCTGCTGGGGCCCTGGGCATGCAGCTGCACAGGCCCACAGGGCTCAGGGGAAGCAGCTGGTGAGTTGGGGCGGGGCAGGAGCAGCAGGGGAGGTTGCTAAGTGCAGGTGGTGCCAGTGGCGGTTGTGCCCACCTTTCCCGGGATTCAGTGTTGGGTGGGGGGAGTGAGTGGGGGTGCAGGACAGCAAGGCTCTCTTGGCAAAGCAGTGCTGGCATTTCAGTGGATTTGTTGGTGTAGAGGGAGGGAGACCCACTTGTCTTTCAATTGAAGAGGAAGAGTACAGAGAGAAATGGCGGTTAATAGCAAGATTTCCCCTGTTTAAGATATATTCAAATCCCCCGGAACTCTTATTAAAATGCAAATTCTGGTCCAGGGGTCCTTGGGTAAGGGCTGAAATCCTGCAGGCCCAACAGGCTTTCTGGAGATGCTGATGGCGCCAGGCTGGGGCTCACACCCAGGGTCGCAAAGGCTTGGGAGACTTTAACTCTTCCAAGCTGGGCCCCATTTCTGTATTCTGAGGGGGACGAGGTACAAAGGCATCGGCCCCAAGACTGTTTGGAGGGTTTCAGGGAAGAGCAGGTGTCTGAGCCTGGAAAACAAACATGGCTGAGCATCAGGGAGCCTGGCAGATGCAAATTCCAAAAAACCAGGGGATGCTCAGGGCCCTGGGCTCCAAGGATCTGGTTGAGCATTAGCACGGGAGGGGCCTGACAGATCATGATGTCGATAAGGAGGGTGCACAGCCAGTTAGCGGCTGGACATCGAAGCGCCTTGAATGCAGACTAAGGGGTTTGCAATTCCTCTTGTCAGTGATGTTGAGCAGCAAAAATTTAGAGGAAAGTGTGACATGAGGAGAATTTCATTTTATAACACTTTTCAGGCGGAGGTTGAGAGGACCACAAGGAGTTAGGAATTAAGGAGATGACTTAGATTCAGTCTTCTGTGCCAGGTCAAGCAAGCAATGATGGGCGGGTTAGAGGTCTGGGCTGCAGCAATAGGAGTAGAAGAGGGAATAGAAACGTTTGGAAGACACTTAAGAGACAGAACCTCAGGATTCATATATGAAATCTTTTTTTGTAGAGAGTGAGGCAAGAGGAGGAACCAAGGAGGATCCCTAAACATGTGGGTCAGGCAACGGCACCAAGAAATGATGGCTGCTCTCTGCCGCTCACCCAAGGAGAAAATCAGGGAAAAGGAGGGCCGCTGGGTGAGGAGATGGACGAGCGGACTGCTGATGAGGAAGGGACAACCAGGGGAGATGTCCGTCCCGGACTCCAACACATGGCTCCACTTAGGCTTCCAAGAACCGACTGAGTTCCCAGCATTTACAATCAGCATCTCTGATGCCATCAGAGCCTCCAAGTGTTCCTGCACATTCATCTCCTAGGACCGTAACGAAAAATCCCCTCCTCAGAGACCTTCCCTGACCACCCGAGTTGTCCTCCACCCAGCACTGACTCCCCAGCAGGGCACTCTGCCACTGTCCTGACAGCAGCGACCCTGCGTGGTGCAGCACATGCCCCTGCCAGCTGTCTTGTTTTCGACCTGACCCCGCCCCCATCGTGAGACGCCTCAAGGCCAGTGACCACACTGTGCTCCCCACTCTGTAGGTAGCACCATGAGGAGCTCGTGGGACACACTCCTGAAATGCTGGCTGATGGACCAAAGACCCTGTGGAGGAGCCGAAGCACCCAGAGACATTTATTCTAGACAAGGAACCATGCAAATGGCAGCTCTGATTCTACTTTCCTTAAGATTTAAAGACGTGGGGCCGGCACTGTGGCATAGCAGGTAAAGATGCCAACTGCAGTGCCGGCATCCCGTATGGGCGCAGGTTGGAGTCCCAGCTGCTCCACTTCCGATCCAGCTCTCTGCCATGCCCTGGGGAAGCAGTGCAAGATGGCCCGAGTGCTTTGGGCCCCTGCACCAGTGTGGGAGATCTGGAAGAAGCTCCTAGCTCCTGGCTTTAGATAGGCCCAACTCCGGCTATTGTGGCCATTTGGGGAGTGAACCATAAAGACCTCTCTTTCTCTGCCTCTGCCTCTCTGTAACTCTGCCTTCCAAATAAATTATTACATTTTTTTTTAGAAAAAAGATTTAAAAACTTGTAGTTTGTGAATCGAGATGGTAAACCCAGAAAGCCACAAGGAAATGGATGGCATCTGTATCCAGCCAGGGCTGCCTGTCCCTCACTGGACCAGGCAGACTTGAGGGGCCAGCCCAGGGGGTACCCAAGCAAAAACTGGACCTCCTTTCCAGGGTTACATGGTGGGGGGTAGGGTTTAAGTCCTAGATGGGAGTCTGGACTGTATAACCTCAGAAAACCTTTTCATTCTTTATTTATTTGAAAGGGAGAGAGACAGAAGAAGGGGAGGAGAGGAGAAGTGAGGAGAGGGAGAGAAGAGGAGAGGAGAGGGGGAGGAGAGCAGAGACCCATCTGCTGGTTCACTCCTCAGATGGCCATAGCAGCCAGAGCTGGGCCAGGCTGATGCCAGGAACCTGGACTCCATCCAGGTGTCCTGTGTGCATGGCAGGGGCCCAATCACTGGGCCATCCTCCACTGCCTGGGAATTAGCAGGAAACTGGATAGGAAGAGGAGCATCTAGGGCTCAAACCTACACTTCAATATGGGATGCCAGTGTCCTAAGTGGCAGCTTAACTTACTGTGCCACAATGCCAGCCCCTGGGGATCCTTTTAAACCCAAGACTCCATGATGCCATAATTTTCCCATTAAAGTCATTTAGCTGCTTAGCAGGTTAGTTGGCTTTCTCTCTCTCCCTCTCTCTAGAATCTGGAGGTAAACATGCATCTGTTTTCATTTAACTAAGCAGCTTCTTTGATTTATTGATTAGGTAGATTTTAAAGCCCAGGGTGGGGTTCCTCTTTTTTAGTTCCAAACTGCTCAGGCATCCCCTGATCACTGTCTAGACTTGTTGTAGGGTGAGGTCAATAAATGCTTCTTGACCTAGTGTGTTATAGAAAGTGATCCAACAGATCAGTGAGCAGACTTCGGTATGATGGTTAGCATTTCTCAGTGTGACAGGATCCGTCCGTGCCCAGGAGGGACTCAACCACTGTACTGCTAGCTTGAACAGTAACCATCACTGAAGGTTAGGATTTGATTTTAGTTGTCACCCTGTAGACCAAGAATCATCAACATCTGTAGCCCTGTGGCTACACTGTGGCTTTCACTGAGGGCTGTGTAGATCTGTCTGTATTATACTTAATGCTGCCAAAATTGACTGAAGGCCTCTCCTCCCATATCTGTTCTAGAAAAGGAAACTGTCATGTATTTTACTTTGTCATCTCTGCCCCAAACACTCCCAATCTCAAGACTGATCCCTCTCCCTCTCCAATACTGATCGTAATTGGAATAGGGTTGTGGGCTAAACTTGCAGAGGACTGAGTAATCATGTCCCATCAAGAATTTCTTTCCCTAGCCCCTTCCATTAAAACAGCTTCTCATGGAGGAAGCTCTCCCTTCTCTCCCTCCCCCACAACCCTCCCCTCGGATTAGATAAGGTCCTGCTGGTACACACTTGCCTGGAACTCCGCGCTTCCCCATCACACTGAGTGGTGATTGCTTATCCTCCTTATCTACTTTAGCCTCCATGGGTGGATGTGGATGTAACTTTATCAGACTTTCTTAGCACTCTATTTCTACTTAATACCTTCTATTTGCCTAGTACAGGGAAGACGTCTCACAAACATTTGATGAACGGGTGGGTAGGCCGATGTATGAATGGTTGAAGTACTACATCTCTCCTGTATCAAATGCCTGATAGATTCGGTCATTTCTGAAATCAGGGTAGGTGCTTTGTTTCCACATAAGTAGAACTTCCTTCCCTTTCCATGAATGTGGGCGTGCATGAGCCTACGGACACTCACTCAGTCAAGTGTCTTAGACATGGTCTTACCTGAAGCGTAGTCCCTCCGAGGAACGCTGGGAGGTGCTTTGACTTTTAGCCTGTGGACAACAACCATCAGACCAAGGGTGAGTGGGTAGGGCAGCTGTTGTCGGGGACCATAGTATAAGCCAATATGGGGGTAGAAACACACAGCTAACAGTGGCTTGCCTCAGGCCCATCACACTGCATGTACTGTGAAGGCAGTGAAGTCACAGGTGTCTCCCATCTCCCCCATCTCCCCAGTGCACCAGGTTGGCTACGACTGACGAAGGTGAAGCTGGGTAGTAAAGAGGTCTGCATATCAGTTCAGAGGTTCAAGGAAGACAAGCACTGTTGGCTTAGCAAGGGAAGAAGATGAATTACACTTTAAGGGCTTACAAACACTTTAATTAACAGGACAAAAATTAGGTACCATAAGCACTTTAGTTGTAAGTCGGGTGGAAATTATTTTTGTACCATCTTTAAAAATGCCGAATAAGTGAGCAGTGAGTGTCTCGAGATTGGAGATTGTGATATTTAGCTTATTTAGACATTGAACTCTTTCCAACACTCTCAAAATTACTTCAGTATCTTTATTCACATATAAAATGTGCTGGGTAATCAAAATCCTTCTCTGTTCATTTAAAGTGGAAATTTAAAATTACATTTTAAAAAAGTACCCCAATTTTAGACTTTTTATACATTCCAACAACATCTCCCTTTCCATTATTTGAATGAGAAAAGTATATAGTAGATTATTTATACTCTTGTAGTAAATTATTTTTAATAATAATTACCCATTTTAGAATTATTTGTGGGGCTGGTCTTGTGGCATAGCCAGTAAAGCTACCACCTTCGACTCCAGCATCCCATATGGGTACCAATTTGTGTCCTGGATGCTCCATTTTTTTTTTTTTAACATTTATTTATTTATTTGAAAGGCAGCATTACAGAGAGGCAAAGAGAGAGAGAGAGGTCTTCCATCCGCTGGTTCACTCCCCAAGTGGAAGCTGGGTCAATCCAAAGCCAGGAGCCAGGAGCTTCTTCTGAGTCTCCCATGCAGGGGCCCAAGGACTTGGGCCATCCTCCACTGCTTTCCCAGGCCACAGCCGAGAGCTGGATCGGAAGTGAAGCAGCTGGGACTCTAGCCGGCGCCCATGCAGGATGCGGGCACTGCAGGCAGAGGCTTTACCTGCTATACCACAGCACCAGCCCTGAAGCTCCACTTTCAGTCCAGCTCCCTGCTGGTGGCCTCGGAAAAGTGGAAGATGGCCCAAATGCCTGGGATCCTGCTTCCCACATGGGAGACCTGTAAGAAGCTTCTGGTTTCCACCTTGTCCAGCCATGGCCATTGCGGCCATCTGGGGAGTGAACCAGTGGATGGAAGATTTCTGTCTCTCCCTCTCTCTCTGTAACTCTTTCAAATAAATGAATCATTTTTTTTCAATATTTGTTTACTGAAATTTACAATATATATTTCATTTAAAGCATATCCAGCATTTTTATAAAAATATTTTTATTATACTTTATTTATAAAAATATACTCTTTTATAGATGTGGTATATAGGGTGGTTATTATATACAAAACTCATTTATTTCTTGAAAAAATACAGGAATTCGTGATTCATTAAATGCATGCACACATACAAACTTTGCAAACCTTAAACCAGAATTGTAATTTTGCAAAAATAACAATATCTATATTTACATAGAAATTCTGTTTTCCACCCCCATAAGTTCTCCTATCAGTTCACAACTTTGATTACAAGTCAGCAGAGTGTGCTGGGACAATGTTATCACTGGACTGACAATGATGGCGGCAGACCATGAGACTTTTTTTACTTTCCAAAATGTTGCATGGAAGAAAAGCAATACCAGAATGGCCTGGTGCCCTGGTTGGTTCATGGAGCAGTGAAGTTTCAAAAACCACAAACCAAGTGATAACCACTTTTATCATCACTTCATAAATGAAGGAAAGCTGACTTTAACACCCCACATGTATGGTTCTCATCTCAGAATAAAGGCCAGAACTCAAGAAAGGACTAAACACAGGCCAGGAATAAAGTTCGTCGTGGGCGGTCATATACCAACCCCTTACACTTTTTATTTTTAAGCAAAACAAGATTTATTTAAGTCAGAAACCTCCTGCTGGAGCATCAGAAAGAGGGCTCCAAGGAAGGCAGCACACAATTCGGGTCAGCCCCTCCCACTTGCAGGCAATTCTTTCCTTATGCGGCCATGGACCAGTGCGAAGTCTGTCCAGGTCTCACGCTGGGGAATCAGTGTTTGACGGTGCTTCCTCCTTCGGAGGGCGCACTGCAGCCTGACCCCGAGGGAGAGTTTAACCGCAGGGCACTCTGAACCTAAGGGTCCATGACCTCGCCAGTGTGTGGGTGTGGAGGCCATTGTTTCTGGGCTGAGAAGAAATGTAGTTTGTCAAGTAGAAGTCTTTGGGTCAATAGGCGAGGTGTTGCAAAAAGCAGCCGTCATAAAAAAATTGAACGGCACGACTGCTGTAAGTGCGCCTGTCCGTGGGCTGCAGTTTTGGGGGCACGCTGGCCGATCTGGGCATCTAGCTTTCCCTGAGTGCCAACTGAAAACACTACTTTAAGGCAACCATTGGAAAAAGCAGAATCAAAAAAGGGAAAACACACATGGGACCCTAAAGAAGCGAGGGTGTGTCTTGTAACCTCATTTGGATTGCTCTAAGCCCGCCGTGGTGGCCCTTAGCTAAAAGGCTACAGAGCTGATGTTCCTGTCTTGCCATTTGTGAGGCTCGTTGACTGGGCATAGTTCTCCTTTCCTGCAGGGAGAAGGAAGAGCAGATTCCCTGACTACCACCACACCCACTTGCCACGCTTCCAGAAAGTGGGCCTCAACACCGTGTCCTCCAGCCCTGGTAAAACGGGGTTCGGGGTTACCTGCCAAACAGGTTGCAGCTCCTCACTTGGGTAACAGAGAATGTTGTGTTCTTCCACTTAGCACAGGCTGACTTATTTTGTATAAGTATGTATGTAAATGCAGCCTAACTTACTTTTTAATTTTGTTCATTATTCCACCTTCATTGTTCTTAATGTCATGGACCATCTTCTGAAGCTGCCTGTAAGAAACAAAAATAAACATACAATATTAATAACTAGGTTGAGTTTTTTAAGGAATCATTTTATTATTTGAGAGGCAGAGTTAAGAGTTGAGGAGAAGGGGAAAGGGGTGGGGGGAGAGAGAGCTCGTGAGCTCTCATCTGCTGGTTCACGCCCCCAGATGGCCACAGCTGTGGGCCAGCAGCCTGCCAGGCGATTCCTAGCAGTTAAATGGGAGATCTAGCAGGCTATTGGCACACAGCTGCCTGGGCCCCACCTCCTGCACATCTAATTGGCTCAGTCTGAGGTGGGGGTCAGAGAATTTGCGTTTCTATCAAGTTCCCAGGTGTGGCTGACCCTCTGGTCAGGAGTACGCCCTTTGAGCTCTACTGTGATAGATCTTTTCCCACTGTGAGCCTTTAGTTGTGCTCAAGTACAGCAAAGACATACCCTCATACCCTCTTGGGAAAAGCTAAAGTTTCATTAACCCAAGTGCCAAGTTTTAGGGGGAAAAAAAAAGCTGAGTTATCAGCTTGATAACATAATCTGGGTATGTGCTTCACTGGACTGTTGCTTCTTCAAGGGGCCCTGGACTTTTCCTTGTGTGAATTTAGACTACCTTGTGTCTATGGATGGTGACTGTGTTTTTTTTTTTTTTTTTTTAATAGTCCTGAGCTTTCTTTTTGAGTCATGGTTTGTAAAAGGTGAGATGAAGGGAGATGAATATGCATCTTACATTGCAAAACAAAGCAAAAGGAATTGGACCTTGCCTGGAGCAGAGAGCCACGGCTGGGCCACCCTACAGTTCCTAGCTTGTTGCTCTACGGCTGTCTAACACAGGATGAGGTGGTATTGGCACTCAGACACCACCACATCTCTGTTGGCCGATGACAGTCTGGACTCGCTGTCACTCATCCTGCAAAGGCTCCTGTCTAGAAGCAAGACATGAGGAAAATGAGGATGTTGCAGGCAGGCCTTAAGCTTGTACTGTGATGTTTCCGTTCTTCCTGGGGCCTCCTGGTTGTTGGTCCCTCGTACAGGGAGACTTCTAGAAGACTTTATGTAGTGCGGAGGGAATGCTCTACAGCTGAGGGAAAAGCAGGGGAACCTGGAGGTATAGCCTCATCTTGTAGCAAATATAAATCACCCTCTGTGTTGTACTTCCTGTCCCCAAGTAAGTCTCATACATTCAACAGTCTCTGTTCGGACTGTGGGGAGCAAGGGAAGGGTCTGTGGCCAAAGGTGGAAGAAGCCCAGGAAATCCGGATGGAGCGTGGAGGATGCCACCTGTACCCCAGTAGGGGGAAGTGGCCCAGAAAGGCTCCGCCATGGATCTGGAGGCAAACAAGAACCAGGGTGGAGCCAGGGATCCTGAAGCAGCCCCCAGCATGCCCGGAGTCCCAGGGGTGGCAACAAATAGTAACCTTTATTCTTCATTGTTTTGGAGTCACAGGCAAGTTTAGTGGCTGATCACATTGGTTGTGAAGCTTTTAACTTTATTTCTGATTAAAAATATAACTATATGCTCAATGAAAGTAGCCAATCCCCAAAGGCTACATATTGTATGATTCCAGCTATAGGACATTCTGGGAAAGAAAACTACAGACAGCAACAAGATAAGAGCTTCCACAGGTATAGCAGGAGGGACAGAGCAATGAACAGGGGGCACATGGAGGATTTTCTCAGGGAGTGAAACTACCTGGTATGACACTGTAATGCGAGAGCCTTGAATACAAGTTCTATCAAAATTTGAGAGTGAAAAAAAAGTTTCTCTTAATTCCAGCCCCCTGTTAACATTACTGGACCAGCCTTTCCATGTTTTGCTTCCCTGGCAGAAGGCACAATTAGGACAGATCCTCCTTGACATGTGGGAATCTGCCTGTCCCACCCCAGAGATCTTGAACGTGTTCCAAAGTGAGCCCCACCCTTGGGCTTTCTCTACACCTGCCCTCCCTCGGCACTGGAAGGGGCTTTTAAATGCAGAAACCCTGACAGGTGGGTATGAGTGACAGGAGTCGTGAGGTACGGAGACCCCTGAAATTGAGAGAGGGAGAAGGAAGACTGGAGCAGGAGAAACAAGGCTGTGAATGCCTGGCATCTGGGAGCCTGAGAGGCGGTGGACAGCGGACGGCCTCAGGTCTCCTCCTAGGCCTTAAGCAGATCACCATCCAAACCAGCGGTTCTTAGAGTATAATCTAAGGAGAACCTGAATATGCAGAAATTCAGACTGCTGGACCCTCCCCAACCCGCAAGCCCACCAATGGAACGAAAATCCCAGCAACCTGCATTTGAACAAACTTTCCAGGACTGGAAGGGTGAGAACCATTTTTCAAAGGACCAGGACAGGTTTATCTCCTGCCAGGCCAGGCTTAATTGCAAAGAGCAAAAGAGAAGACTGGCCAGCCTGCAGAGTCTCTCCCACCCGTCCACAATTGCCTGAAGTCTCACCAAGGACAAATCTTCCTCTTTATCCATCAGGAGAGGCCACACCTGCCCACACCCTCCTGCTGGGAAAGGGCACACACAGGCTAACAGGAGTTTTAGTCAATGGTAGGATGGCCTCTTTCAACAGGGGGAAAGAGCGGAGGAATCCATGTGCTTGCTGCTGGCCAGGCTTTTACAAGTTGGGCATAGAGGTGCTTCCTGTCTGCCAGTCTTCTGTTCCCTGGTAGCCTGGAACCACGGCAGGGTCTCCAAAGCCAAGAGCCAAACACTTAAGTCAAGCCTTCTTCAACCAGCATTTTCTGAATTGAAGTTAAGACCCTACATCGACGAGCAGTTGTTACACATCTTCTAGGAAGGACAGTTAGTTTCGAGAAGCAGTCTTGACTCTGGCTGTACATCAGAATCACACAGGCAGTGTTATCAGACTGGAGATCTTTGCACACGGCCCAGGGCAAGTTCTCTGGCCAAGAATGCACAAGGAAGAGAAGGATCCACAGACCCTTACAGACTTCCAGAATGGTGCCTGCAGGCTGAGCCAGCCCCAGACATGTCTGCGGACAGGACAAGCTCAGCAAGGGTGAAGCTGCTGAGACATCGAGCGCAGGGGGCAGGGGGAAGGCAGTCTAAGGAAATTCCTAGTTTACAATAATTTTGATTAAATATGAGATGACTTAACAGATGGCATTATCTGTAAGAAATATATACTTGAAGTTTAGTAGAAGAGAAAGGTTAGTAAGGGAACATCTTGCTTTCCCATAGCTCCATAGTCCACTCACAGAGGCTTTGATGCCTTTTTTTACTGCCATCTTTGCAGAAAAGGCTGAATGCAAGGCAATGCTAATCAGAGAGAAAAAAAATCAGGGTTAAGGAATAGACTAAAGAGGGTCTGAAGTGAAAGTGACTCTTTGCAACAGAGCTGATAAATCCTTCCTTCTTTATTAACCTCGGACCATTTCTTGATTTCATCCTTTCAGAATCTGTAGGGCTGGCCCTTCTCTCTGAGCCAAGATTCAAGTCTAAACCTTTTGCTTTACACCAGGAAATGCAGTCCGCGGAGGGCCATCCTGTGAGGGTTTGTCAGCGCCTTTCTCGGCTAATATTTCTTTTTTTCTTTGACAGGCAGAGTGGACAGTGAGAGAGAAAAAGGGAGAAAGGTCTTCCTTTACTGTTGGTTCACCCTCCAATGGCTGCTGTGGCCAGCACGCTGCGGCCGGCGCGCTGCGCTGATCCAAAGGCAGGAGCCAGGTGCTTCTCCTGGTCTCCCATGGGGTGCAGGGCCCAAGCACTTGGGCCATCCTCCACTGCACTCCCAGGCCACAACAGGGAACTGGACTGGAAGAGGGGCAACCGGGACAGAATCCGGCGCCCCGACCGGGACTAGAACCCTGTGTGCCGGCGCTGTAGGCAGAGGATTAGCCTGGTGAGCCGCGGCGCCGGCCTCAGCTAATATTTCTACAACTCAGATTTCGCCAGCCACTTCCTCCCGCAGTTTCTCGGAGGCTCCTGCATCCGGCCTTGCTTTTTGTCTCAGCTGATCATTATTCAGTCTCACCCTATGATCTTGTAGAATCCCAGGAACCACCTGATTGGGTATCCTTAGAACATCTGTGCTGATACAATTGGCTTGGTATCTCTATTACTTATAAGATTAATCCAGACTAGAAATCTCTCCAGTGTTTGCCTTGGAATATGCAGCAGCAAAGGACAGATCCGGGGCATTGAGACGCCTGCATCCTATGTAGAGAGGCCTGAGTTTGGTACCCAGCTCTGGCTTCCTGCTAGTGCAGACCTGTGAGGTGCCAGTGATGGCTCGAATAGTTGGCTTCTTGCTTCCCATGTGGGAAACCTGGATTGAGTTCCGGGCTCCCCGCTTTGGCTTGGCCCAGTCCCAGCTGTTGTGGACATCTGGTGAGTGAGCCAGCAGACAGAAGATCTTCCTGTCTCTCTATCTGCCTTTTAAATAAATTAATTAATTAAAAAAAATTTTTTGACAGGCAGAGTGGACAGTGAGAGAGAGAGAGAAAGGTCTTCCTGTTGCCGTTGGTTCACCCTCCAATGGCCGCTGCAGCCGGTGCACCACGCTGATCCAAAGGCAGGAGCCAGGTGCTTCTCCTGGTCTCCCATGGGGTGCAGGGCCCAAGCACTTGGGCCATCCTCCACTGCACTCCCTGGCCACAGCAGAGAGCTGGCCTGGAAGAGGGGCAACCAGGACAGAATCCGGCACCCCGACTGGGACTAGAACCTAGTGTGCCGGCGCCGCAAGGCGGAGGATTAGCCTACTGAGCCGCGGCACCTGCCAATAAATATTTTAAAAACAACACATTCAGTCTTTTAACTACATTTACTATGAATGGATTTTGAAACATTTTTAACAGTAAATTTAAAATTAAAAGATTTTAAAAAATTAATGATCATCACTGTGTTTGATATTCAAATGATTTAGCATTATTGACTGGGTTTCTTTTTATGATACTACTCATCATTTTTATAGTATTTTTGTGAATTATACACTATAACATTTATTTGAAATTTTACTAATTTATTTAATTGAAAAAGCAGAGAGAGCAAGAGAAGGAAAGAGAGAGAGAGGGAGAGAGAAAAGCAGAAAGAGATCTCTTATCTACTGCTTCACTTCCCAAATGCCCAGTTGAGACTGGGCCAGCTCAAAGCCAGGAGCCTGGAACCCCGTGGAGATCTTCCACGTGGGTGGCCTTGATCCAACTACTTCAGCCATCACCTGCTGCCTCCCAGGATGTACGTGAGCATGAAGTTGGATCAGAATCAGAGCAAGGACTTGGACACAGGCACTGTGAAATGTGGTGTGGGTGTCCCAAGTGGCATCTTATCTGCTGTACCAAATGTCCACCTTATTACGAAATGTTAACAGGAGTGTATTATAGGAAGGTTACAGCTGCCAGTAATAAAAACAAGAACATGGAGCTTGAAATCTGGTATCCTTGAGTCTTCAGATTTGAGAGTTCTTTCACCCTTTCTGTGTCTTTGATTCTGCACCTCCCGTCCCCAGTCACGTCAAGAGTGAGGAACAGCACTAGGTATCAGGAACAGAAAGTGCAAAAGCTCAAAGGTGAAGCTGGGGTGTCTGGGGTTTAATGAGACTCTGAGAGTGACAGGAATGTGGGGCGTTGTTGGGGTTGTTTACAAGAGGGACAGGCAGTCAAAGGCCTTGTCAGTCAGGTCTTGGAGATGGGGGTACAGGCAGCAGGAAGTCCTTGCACTGGGTGTGTCATGATCAGGTGGGAGAATGGAGAGCCTGGGAACAGGGACACTGGTGGCCGTATCATAGGGGACTGGGCCAGGCCTAGGTTTCAGCCCGTGACCATGGGGGTGCCAATAGCAACGTGAGAGCATTAGGAGTGTCCCTAAGCCCTCGGCTGGGCTGAAGGAGGAGCTGGTGGCCACCAGGCTGACAGGTCTCAAAGAAGACATTGCTGGGACAAAGTACTGTGCCTGCCCTACGGGGACCTATGGCGACAGAACCCAACAGCACTTTAGTCACCAGCTTTCTTTCCTGTGACACAACACCTCACCCAGGCTGCTTTGGAAGAAGACAGGTTTATTTGGCTCACAGTGTTCGAGGTTCCAAGTCCAATTGGCGTGGCACAGACTCAGGTGCTGGCCAGGGGGCACATGACAGGTGGCGGAGCCCATGCAGAGACAGGGTCACACTACGGGCCAGGAAGCAGAGGCTGGGGAGGGGGTGAGGCAACTGAGGCTTTTTAAAAACTCTCTTGGGAGACCCAGCCAGGAGTCCCACAAGAACCACCTTCTGATGCACAGTCCAACAACCAAGGACCTCTCGCTAGGCCCCACCTCCCAGAGGTCCATGCCACCTCCCAATATCACAACCGGAGGCCAAGTTCCCTACATTTGAACTTTTGGAGGCACACAAACCATTTTCAAACCATAGCAAATATTGATCTGTCTTCATTTAAAATTTCAGTGTCTTGTTCAGCAGGGGCTTGTCTTTCTTGCACTCATTTTGACTTTAAAATATTACATTAGGAGAGCAAGCATATAGCTAAGTGGTTAAGATGCCTGCATCCACATCAGAATGCTTGGGTTCAAGTCCTGGTCTGGTTCCTGACTCTCTCTTCCCACAAATGTAGATCCGAACCTGGGAGGCAGCAGTGATGGGTCAGGAAATTGGGTTCTTGCCACCCACATGGGAGATCTGGATTGCATTCCTGGATTCTGGCTCTGACCTTGGCCCAGCACCAGCTGTTGAAGGCATTTGGGGTATGAGCCAGCAGATGGAGGAGCACACACACACACACACACACACACACACACACACACTCTTTCTCCTATTCTGTTACTTGTACTCAGCAGAACTCCAACGACGAGCTTCCGTCCTCCACCCTCTCCACAGCCTTGTCCAGCTCCTGCTCTGCTTGCTCATGTCGACTTCCTCCAGCCTGGTCTTCCTGCGGCCTTTGTAATGTTATATTTAGTTTTGTAAATTCAGCACCCACGGCTGCTTCCTTCTAGAGAGTAGGCCCACAGGGGAGCTGGCACAGAAGCTTTGACGGTCCCTTCCGGCGCATGATAAGCCCCTCAAGGCTGAGTTCTCACTGCCCTTCACCTCATTTCACAGATGCAGATGTTAAGGCCCAGTGAGGTCATGGTGCTTGTCTCAGACCACACAACTTTGAAACCCAGACTCAGGTATGCCTGTAACTAAGGTAGTCACAGAAACTTGGAACAAGAGAAACTTCAGGAATACTTGGGTCAATCTGCTTTTGTATCAAGGCACAAAACTAAGTACCAGGGGAAATTTTGCCATTGCCCTGAGGTTAATTTAGGCGAGGACCCCAGTGTTTTTCAATCATATCCTATCCCTCCCTTTTCCACACCTGGCTCAGTCTCCTGCTGGAGGGTAAGCTTTGCCCTGCTGGGAAGCTGCCTTCTACGTCTCTCAGCCACAGCCCAGAGTGGTGATCAGAGTGCAAGTGCCACAAGCTCACGCGTGCCAGTGATCAGTCCCAGGGGGCCGACAGCAGTGAAAGCCAGTGTTTACTGATCAGGTTCTCTGTGTGTGCCAGCACCTCGCTGCATGATCTCAGCCCTCACAATGACCCTGCCAGGCAGGTCCTAGTATTATCCCCATTTTTCCAATGAGATAAAAATATAACACAAAATTTACCCTCAACCATTTTTCAGTGTACAGTCAAGTGTGGTGGTTATCCCATGTGTACAGGTAAGAACTTTTGGCTCGGACAGCTGAAGTCATTTGTGCAGGCCTCCAGCTGGCGAACTTGCAGAGCTGGGATCCCCAGGGAGGTCTGACTCCAGAGCCCAGGCCCCCAGCCCTCTGCAGGAGGCACAGTGGCTTGTTTCACCCTGGTCCCTCCCCACGGCAGGTGACAGGCTGCACCACCTACCTCTCTGGGCACCTTCTCCTCTGTCCCCAGAAATGGCATCCAGGTCCTGTGCCAGCTCGGCACGTGCCCCCACCCCTGCCCTGCTACTGGTACCCAAGTTCAGACTTTTTGCTAGAGAGGCACATGGGCTCTTAGGGTCAGTATCAGTGTTTAGGGAGAGGCAGAGAAAGAGACAGATGGCAGAGGTGAGAGAGGGGAGGAGAGAGAGAGAGAGAGAGAGAGAGAGAGAGAGAGAGAGAGAAAGTACACACAGGCTGAGGTGGGAACACACTGGGGTCTGGGCATTCCGGAAGTAGGGTGGCTGCACAGAGCAGCTGGAAGGAGCCCATCTCTCTGTGTGTCTTTTCCCAACAACTCTGACCAGAAAGGCCACCTCAGAGTCCTGGAACCGCAGGTCTGTTTCCACTGACACAGTCTGGCATCTCGTAGACAATTCATGTCTTACTAACCGCCTATTAACTGTAGAAGAGTAATTGGCAAGTTTCTCCAGGCAGGCCACACCTTACCATTTCTGTTCTCCTCTCCTTTTCCTCCTGAGATCTACAAATAGTTTGTGGTAGTCTGGCTGTCTGAACTGCTGAGCCAGGCTGGAAGCAGACAGCTGACTTGGCACAACCTGGGGCAGGGGCGACTCCAGGAATGAACTCCATCTTTACAAAAGCCTGGTCATTCACGCTATCGGAGGCGGCTCAGTGTGCGACAGGACGCAGGATCCAGGCTGATGATAGATAACGAAGCTGTGCTGCACTCGCTACAAGGTTCCAGAAGGGAGTGGTTAGGAGTGCCCACTTCTGTTCCCAGCTCCAGTTCCTGATTCCAGCCTCCCGCCAATGTACACCCTGGGAGGCAGCTGGGATGGCTCGAGTAACTGGATTCCTGACACTCACATGGGAGGCCTGGATTGTGTTGCCAGCTCCTGGCTCCAGCAGATGGGATCGCTCTCTCTCTCTCTCTCTCTCTCTCTCTCTCTCCTTCTTCCTCCCCTTCCCTCTCCTCCTCTTCCTCTCTCTCTGGCCAGGAGCTGCTGTTGGGCCTCTGGGGATACAGCATACCCCTTCCTCTCAGTACACAGGGCTTTGACGGTCCTTTCTCTCATCTGCCCACCCAGGAGTTGGGTTAAGGGAAATTTCTTCATGAAACTATAGAAAAGCAAAACGCCCAAAAGCTAAAGGAGGCTCCTGGGCATGGAGGAGCCCCAGAGGTCTGTGCTCCAGTCCGGCCACTGGGTCTGACTGCAAAGCGCTCACTGTTCTTCCCAGGTGCTCACATTTTCTCCTCTTCCAGCATAAACATGACGACATGAAACTGATGCCTGTAAAGGCAGGCAGCCGCCAGTGAGTTTGTAAAACTGAATGACACCTAAGTAATTCCAATCACACCAGAAAATTCTGCAAATGTCATCTCAGAAAATGGATCTGTTGGAAGACTCTGAGTGTGTCCTTTGACACATTACTCTAATCGGGGTCGGGGAGAGCCTTGGTGTGCCTGCGTGGTTGGGGGATAGAGAATCATCCCCTAGTTGTCCAGGCACCCATTTCTGCAAATAAAAGCACAGATATATTTTCAAGGAATAAATAGTGATTTTTGAGGGATGGTATTTCCCATTTACTGCACAAAATTGATCCACTTCAACTCTTCTCTTCTTCCTAGAATTTGACTTTTTTTTTCAAGATTTATTTATTTATTTGAAAGGCAGAGTTACAGAGAAAAGGGGAGAGACAGGGAGAGAGGTCTCCCATCCAGTGGTTCACTCTCCAAATGCGTACATCGGCCATGGATGAGTCAGGCTGTAACCAGGAGCCTGAAACTCCATCCGGATCTCCCTGGTGAGTGGCAGGGGCCCAAGTACTTGGGCCATCCTCTGCCATTTGCCCAAGTCATTGGCAGGCAATTTAATAGTAAGTGGAGCAGCCAGGACTTGAACTGGTATCCATATGAGATGCTGGGTCACAGGCTGGGGCTTAACCTGCTATGCCACAATGCTGGCCCTCCTGGAATTTGAGTTTTAAAAGGATACTAGGGGTAAGGGGGCTAGTGCTGTGGCATAGCTGGTAAAGCCACCACCTGCAGTGTTGGCATCCCATGTGAGCGCTGGTTCGAGTCCCAGCTGCTCCACTTCCAATCCACTATGGCTTGAGAAAGCAGTAGAAGATGGCCCAAGTGCTTGGGCCCCTGCGCCCATGTGGGAGACCCAAAGAAGCTCCTGGATCCTGGCTTCATATCAGCACAGCTCCGGCCATTGCAGCCATCTGGGGAGTATAGCAGTGGATGGAAGACCTCTTCCTCTCTGCCTCTCTGTAACTCTGCCTTTCAAATAAATAGATCTTTTTTTTTTTTTTAAAGGATACTGGGAATATTTTGTGTGCAGAGATTGAAGTGAAAGCCCTGTCATTCTTAAAAAGCACTGGAAAATGTTTTTCAATAATCCATTTAAAGAAAATTTTGGAACAATCTCTAATTGGTCAAAAATATGATCAAAGATCCCTGAGTACACTACTTCATGGTAAATAATTTCATTATCAATATTTTATCTTGGCCAAGACACATGTAATGTGAATTTACCATTTCAACTTTTTCAAAGTGTACAATTCACTACTTAGTATTTAGTAGTGTTTGATAAATTCACAGTTCTGTGGACCCACCATCATCTACCTCCAGATTTCCACCACCCCAAAGGGAAACCTATGTCCATACAACAGTCACTAGTAGTTTCAAGCAGATGCTTGTTTCAAATGACTTTTGAGGTGTTTACATGAACAGCTTTTGTTTTAATCACACTAAGAGTTGTTGAAGACCTTCACCCTACAAAGGAGCATCAGACAGAATAGGCCAACCACCTGGGGCTGCCTAGGTAACTGTGATGATGATCTTAGAAGGCAGAGATTTTGTGAAAGCAGAAGTCTGTCCACTGTAAAAAGAGGACTTTAACCCTGAGCCTGCTGTAAAGATGGTTTCAAAGCCAAAATCATCAGATATACATAGAGTCTAGTTTTCCAGTGATTTGGTATGACACATATTATTCTCTTTTCTGAAAGTATATTTCTCATGTTGTATTTGTATAGTGATTCTCACTAAAATAAAATTGTTGTTTCCTTTTGCTGTGTCCAGTATTGAGTATCGGTATTCACACACTCTTTGTGCTTGAAAAATCATGCTTCATTCTGCAACGTTTTACACTTGGAACCAAGTAAGGGTGAAAAGGGAAAACACAACAGACAAACAAAATCAGAAGAACTGAGGAGGGCATTTCATTCTATGTTTGAGCTCAAATTCTCTTATGCTCTGCTCAAGCACCCGTGGTCACAGCCCCCCGGGGGAACTCTGTTTACTAGGTGCTATCTCCTACCTTGGCCTTTTCCTCCTTATCACCACTTTCTGGAACAATGTTCTATTGATTCAGCTGGTGATTGAACACCTCTGTGTTAATCTATCTAATTGACCCTCTGTGACACATCTATGTTAGACCAAGGTAGAGGGGACAGCTCTCTGCTACTGGGTCAGATGATTCATGCCTGGATGCTAGTGACAGATAATGGCTTGATGCCTTAACCCATTACACTTAGCAAGGTTTAATTTTTAAAATTTTTATTATGATTTATTTATTGAGATGTATGGGGAGGAGAGAAGGAAGGAAGAAAGAGAGAGAAGGAGGGAGGTGAGAGAGGGTGAGAGAGAGAGAGAGAGAGAGAGACATAGAGAGTTCCTATCTGTTAGTTCACTCTCAAAATGCTCACAATGCCCAAGGCTGGGCTGGGGCCAAATCCAGGAGCTGGAAACTCAACCCAGGCCTCCTGTGTGGATGACAGGAACCCAATTATTTGAACCATCATTACTGCCTCCTAGGGTCTGCATTACTGGGAAGCCAGAGTCAAGAACCGGAGCTGGGAACTGAACCAGGTGCTCTGATATAGGACACAGGCATCCTAACCCATACCTCAACTACTAGACCAAAAGCCCACCCCAGTAATGGTTAATTTTGAAAAAAAAAAACTCTGAGGCCCTGCCTTATCCTGTGCAGATGCGTCTCTAATGACCTGATTTGGGACATCAGGAAAGCCCAGGCCAGGGATATTTGGGGGAAAGTGACAGTCACAGGACTCTTACTCTCTGTTTTACATCTTTACTGTTACAACATCCCTACTGTGATGTTCTATGTTATTTGTATACATCAGTATTCCAGATGGAAAAAGGAAACAGCAAGGCGTTGAATGACTTTGTCTCACAGACTATGAGCTGGCAAGAACAGAGCCCACATTCCAGCCCATCTCCCCCCTCCCAGAGTTCACTTTCTTTCCAGCACAGCGGAACCACCTTTCAGAGGTGCTTCTTAAATGCTACCGTATTGGTGTTGCATACTCAATCTGCATGCTAGGTCAGCTCTGCGCTTTATAATTATAACTCACGCTCAGATGACATGAACTACTGGAGGGCATCCTTTGCAAAGTATACAGCAGTGTGATACCAAACAGGCCTGAGTCAGCATGCAAGTCAGGTTCAGGCCTGGAACCATGCATTAGCCTGAAATACTGACGGTGTGGATTCTACGGGGCTTCACTGGGGTTTCTGACTAATAATTTGTCTGCCTTTTAGTTTTAAAAATGTCTAGGAAAAATATGGAAGCAGACTAAGCTAGAAGGTTGCATGGACTGGTTAATTATACAGGGAGAGGGAAGATGAGGAGGGTGTGGCTATTCCTCCCTCCTTGCAGGTGTAGCTCTAGGGTCAGCTCTGCTGGTGAGAGCTGGAACCAATGGCTTCACGTCTCTGCGCATCAGCTTTCTTACCTGACAAATAAGGAGGCGGCAGAGGTGACCTCTGGGGGCCTTGCAGGGTGCATCTCCGTGTCTCACTGATGCCTGTCTACACACTGCAAGGGCATGGCTGGGGTCACTCAAGGAGCTGTTGGCCAGCACTGGCTACATAATTCCTGGGTCCCAGTGTAAAATGAAGATGCAGGGTTGCTTGTTCAAAACTGTTAAGAATTCTAGGACCACAACATCAAAGCATTAAGCCAGGCACGGGACCACGGAGACCTAAGCAACTGCATGGCTACATCCCTGGGAAGCTCAGTGACCTCTGCTGTGTGTGTGTGTGTGTGGGGGGGGGTATGAAATCTGGAGTAGATGGGGCTGGTGCTGTGGCATGGTGGGTAAAGCCGCTGCCTGCAGTGCAGACATCTGATATGGGTGCCGGTTCAAGTCCTGGCTTCTCCACTTCTGATTTAGCTCTCTGCTATGGCCTGGGAAAGCAGTGAAAGATGGCCCAAGACCTTGGGGCCCTGCACCCACGTGGGAGACCTGGAAGAAGCTCCTGCTCCTTGCTTCAGATCTGTGCAGTTCCAGCCGTTGCAGCCAACTGGAAAGTGAACCAGTGGATGGAAGACCTCTCTCTCCCTCTCTCTCTCTCTCTCTCTCTCTCTCTCTCTCTCTCTCTCTTTCGCTCTCTCTGCCTCTCTTTCTGTGTGTAACTTTGACTTTTAAATAAATAAATAAATCTTTTTTTTAAGAGAAACCTGGAGTAGATCTGGGGTACCCAGCTCACCTCCTGGGAGGCAGGGATGCTCCTGGGGTGGTGCGGTCCATTTTTGGGAAAGTGGTTGACAGAGAAGGTGGCTCAGCAAGGAAACACCACATGTCCTTCAAGCTGTTTCCTTGCCTTGCTTTTGAACTACACATTGACACAGCTATGTTAGACCAAGGAAATGATCCATGGAGGGGTCCTAGACCATGCTGCTGTAAAGGGTCATGAAAATCTCAGAACTGAGGCCAGCGCTGTGGCATAGCAGGTAAAGTCACTGCCTGCAGTGCCAGCATCCCATGTGGGCACCAGTTTGAGTCCCGGCTGCTCTACTTTCAATCCAGCTCTCTGCTATGGCCTGATAAAGTAGCAGAAAATGGCCCCAGTCCTTGGGCCCCTGTACCCATGTGGGAGACCTGGAAGAAGCTCCTGGTTCCTGGCTTCAGATTGGTCCAGCTCCAGCTAATGCAGCCATGTGGGGAGTGAACCAGCAGATGGAAGACCTCTCTCTCTCTCTCTGCCTCGGCCTCTGTAAATCTGCTTTTCAAATAAATCAATAAATCTTAAAAAAAAAAAAAAGAAAATCTCAGAATCAAACATGTTAAACATGAGCCTAAGGCACGGTTACCAGTGGACTCCCTTTCAGAAGGGAGGGAGAGGTGGGAGAAACTCTTTGGGGAGCAGAGAACTCTCAACTGAGAAGCAAAGTACAGGAGGATGGAAGTGGAGGGGGACACAAGCTCGCTCATGGACAAAGGGAAAATGAGGGGTGGGGACCCAAATGAGTAAGGGGAGGCTCTACACACAGAGGGGGGTTCCCCTGCAAGCCATGCCCTCCCTGCATGCCAGCAGCCCAGCCAGAAAGCTGCTTGCTGCCCAGTGCGGGGAGCCTTGAGGTCACCAAGGACCTGGAGGACAGCAGCCGGGGTCACACCTCTCTTGATCTGGAGGCTGGATGGGGGGGCTGGGTTCCACCCTATCAGCAGGTGAGGCCCATTCCTGGAGCACCAGGTGTATCATCCTCTTACCTTCTAATCATAGGCTTGGTTCCTAGAGGCTGAGGAAGCCCAGCAAGAACATGGAATAAGAAAACTAAGGCTGTCGTCCCAGAGAGCTTAACCATCTACACCCAAAGTGGGTGACTAAGGTTAAGCAAAGTCAACTTGAAGAAGCACAGAGAGAGGCTGGTGTTGTGGACTAGTGGTAAAGCTACTGCCTGCAATGCCAGCATCCTATATGGGCACCAGTTCATGTCCTGGCTGCTCCACTTCTGATCCAGCTCCCTGCTAATGTGCCTGGGAAAAGAAGCAGAAGAAGGCCAGTGCACCCACGTGGGAGATCTGGATGAAGCTCCTGGCTCCTGGCTTCAGCCTGGCCTAGAGCAGGCTGTTGCAGCCATCCAGGGTGTGAAACAGCAGATGGAAGAGAACTCGCTCCCTTGCTCTCTTTTTCCCTCCTTCTCTCTCTCTCTCTCTCTGTAACTCTGACTTTCAAAATAAATAAATAAATCCAAAAAAGGGGCTGGCGCTGTGGCATAGTGGGTAAAGTCACCACCTGCAGTGCCAGCATCCCATATGGGCACTGGTTAGAGTCCCAGCTGCTCCATTTCTGATCCAGCTCTCTGCTGTGGCCTGGGAAAGCAGTAGAAGATGGCCCAAGACCTTGGGCCCTTGCACCTGAGTGGGAGACCCAGAAGAAGCTCCTGGCTTCTGGCTTCAGATTGGTACAGTTCTGGCCGTTGAGGCCAACTGGGGAGTGAACCAGCCGATGGAAGACTTCTCTCTCTCTCTCTCTCTCTCTCTCTCTCTCTCTCTCTCTCTTTGCCTCTCCTTTCTCTCTGTGTAACTCTGACTTTCAAATAAATACATCTTAAAAACAAAAAAAAAAAGAGGAAGCAGAGTGACCCGAGGTCTGTGAGATTTAAGATCACAAGTCTGGAGACACATGTGGCAACCTCTCTAACTACTGACCCCCACGGACACAGCCTCAGTTGAACGGCCTGCAAAAGTCTCTTGCTGAGGCTCTCTCTACAGTGTGCAGGAGCACTGCAGCCCTATTAGCTCAGAGGCAGGGTCTAGGATCACCCACGAATGAGCCTTGAACACCAAGCTCAACAGTCAACAGCCTGTGCCAGCCTGGAGCTCTCACGTCTACCTCCCCTCACTGTCCCTAATACACACAGGAGAACCACAGAACCCATTTCCTGAGCTCTGGATGAGAGCTGGAGGGAAAATAACTGAATTGCTTCACAGTAGAGCTGGAATAAACTCTTTCAAAGAAGGGTTGCACCTCTGAAACTCATCCATCAGTCTCAAAAAATATCTGCCACTGACTGGCCTCAGGGCAACTATTTTGGCTGGTAGAATGACTCCAAATCATGTGCTGCATGGACACTGACAGATGCCAAAAGATGGACAAATGTGTATCACTTTCGCTCCACCCCGGCTTTGTCTTTTGTCCAGTGTTTTTTAGCTTTATTTACTTGTTGTACTGACGAAGTGGCAAATATTATTCTGAGCATTTAAGCCCACGTGGTCTTAGCAGTCCTCACAACAAGCCGGTGAGGAAGGCATCTGTCATTTGATTGGACTGCTGAAGAAACTGGGGCTTCAAGAGATTGAGCATTTTCTTCTGGGCCCATGGCTAGAAGCTGGCAACTGGAGTCAGCCCCTGGGGCTCCAATTGCATCGTCAGTCTAAATACATCCATAAATGATTCCTCTGGGCCATGGGATACAATGGTAGCTGTAGAGAACATAATATATACTAAACATGGTCTCTAATCCAGCAGCACAGCTGAAAGGGACTTGGGGAATTATCCAGCCCAAACTCATCTTGCAGATGGGCACACAGGGGAGATGAGGACCTGTGCAGGATGGTGTGGAAGAAATAAGGCACATCGGGAAGTGTCCTAGAGGAAAGACTGGGTGTGGTAAGTGAGTGGGTGTGAGTGGAGGTGAAGAGAGAAGGATGAGTCAGAGTTAGGGTTGTGATACCACTGACCGAAACAGAAGGGGGTGGGGGGAGAGAGAGAGAGAGAGAGAGAGAGTGCTGGTGGTGGAAAAGAGAGGAGGGTGAGCTTATTCTGAAGGCTTGGAAAGTCAAGAAACCAGAAACTCTGATTGGAAATCCCAAGACCTGAAAAGAGAAAGCACATCCTAGCATCTGTCTAATGAAATTCCCAAGTGAGGGTCCCAGAAGTGGGACCCAGACACCCATGACAGGGCTATGTCATGCTCCACAGTTTTAGCTGCTTTGATGAAGGCGGAGAAGGGATGTTTGTCATATCTACACTCCATGCAAAGCTAAACATCACAGCTGTCAGAATCAATAGAAAAAACTGTCAAAATAGCTAGAAAGAAGAAATGAAACCAACAAGAAACTTATCAATGTAATGTCCTTTGTTTACATACAGAAAATCAATTGTACAACCACAGAATAAATGACAATTGTAATATTCATAACTAATTTTTTAATCCATTAATTATAACTTGCTAGGATCATGTTGATCATCTGTCAATTGTTTCATAAAACAATTTATTTAAAACTTACAGGAGCTCTATGACATGGATACTGCAATGATCAACTTTATCTTAAAGGTGAAGAAAATAAAATCAATGAGATTAAACAAATTTGCCCAAAATCACAAACCTTGGTTTGTCTGACTGAAAATCAATGACTCTAACCAATAACATAAGGATTGGGAAGACGTAATTTGCCCGTCCTTGTGCCAAAGACCTTTTCTATTTGTAAAAATAAGTAGGTCTGTGTTTGTGTGTGCTACAGTCACACAAGCACAGATGGTGAGTCAACTGGGAAGTTATTAAAAATGTAAAATTTCCTTTCAAAATTAATTTGAAGAGAATGTGGAAAGAATATTTTCAGTATGATACAGGATTGTGAATTTTGAAATGTTCACCAAGAAATGTGAAATTTTTTTAATCACTGGAATATTCACTGTGGAAGGACTGAGAATCCAGGTCTCTGTTATCATTCCCTTATAAAAGCAAGGGAAAATAATGGCTAAGAACCACAGAGTCTAGGAACTCCTACTAACAGAGGAGCCTACTTCATGGAGTCCCTCATGGGAACAAAAAAAGTGAGAATCATCTCACGTAACTCTGTGGTCACACACAACTGAGCCACCTTTTCTGTCTCAAATGTTCTGCACAGAATCTCTCAGGGTCAACACCCATGCCCAGCTGTGTCCATCTCCTTCATTTTGAGAATCTCTTGTTTCCTTCCAATCCTACCTGTCCTCCTTTCCTTGGTAGACTCTGCTCTTCCTTTCTCCCTGGTCAGTCTTTCTGCATCCAGTGTCTCTGCAGCCCTGGGAATATACCCCAGGGTCAGGGACATCCCTTCCTACTCCTGAGATGGACACTCACTGTCTCTCTCTTTTTGTGGATAAGAATTTGAGCAAATTATCATCCTAAACTTGAGTATCAACAGGGCCGTCTAATTATACTGTACTCTGGTGCCAAATACTTGTATAGATAGGCAAATTTCTGAATTGGTGTTAACCAGTGAGGGGAGATGACACAGCTCACACGGAGGCCAGTCTATCCACTCACTACCACCCCTTCTAATTACATAAAAGATTCAAGATGGGGCTTTGAGTCCATTGCATTTGCAATTTCACTTCTTTGAAAAGTTCCATGTCAGTAGTGCACATGTTACCAAAACAGGTCAATCTGTAAAGAGAACTGAGTAACCACGTGGAGGGAAAAAAAAAAGCTACTTTTCTCTAAGCAGATGAGTGTCGTGCATGACATCCATGATATAATTTTGGTTTTCTACCCTATGATCTTTGGTTGTCTATTGCCTCTCAACAGCTCTGTGATCAAGCTGGACTTTGTCCTCAGAGGCAGGAACCATAAAATGATTCAAAGTCTATTGCCTTTATTTAGATTCCCATCTGGATTTCCTGAAATAAGTTCTAGGCTTGGTATAGCTTTAGTTTAAGGAACAGATCTGCCAAGTGCCTTTGGAACCCTCTTTCTCCTCTGAGAGAGAAGTCCTGATACCCATGCCTTGTTTCCTTGCTGTGTCTCACCTACTTCTCCTTTGTTTCCTTTCTCACTGTGGTGCCCCTAGCCAAGACCTATAACTCGGGATGCTTGAGTTACTCTAGTTTTCCCCACCCTACGCCCACAGATATCCCTGCTTCCAGGTTCCCTTCTCCCACAATCCATCCTTTTGACCTCCCTTAAGCCTGCTGTCAGGAAGTCCCTAAGGACACAGCCTGCTGGCCTGCTCCCTGCGGCTGGAGCCCACACTCTCCTTTGTGAGCTGGCTTCACTCTTCACCTCCAAGCTCCTCAGGCTTCGGGTCCCACGTGTCCTGCTCCACAGCCTCTGCACACAGAAAACTCTCCTCGCTGCTCCACAGGTGGACCACACTGCTGTCCTGCTCTGAGTGTCAGTTTCTACATTCCCCCTCCCAGCACATAACAGGCCTTCCGCTCCTTTACTGGCCCTGTCTCTCAAAGCCCAGCTCCCGGAGCATCTCCTCCACAAAGCCTTTCCAGCTCCCCCGATTCTCTTCTTGCATCCATTGAGTCACTCCCTGCACCCACTGTTTCACCTCCCCTCTCATAACCGTGTAGCAACTGCAGGCCAAGAGCAAGACTGAGACGTATACTTGTGTTCGCTAGTGCTCACCCTGCTGCTCACTCAGCACCACGCTCTCGAAATGGCTGACCAAGGCCGAACCTGCC
The DNA here is from genome assembly GCA_949820135.1 of Sylvilagus floridanus. NCBI lineage: Eukaryota > Metazoa > Chordata > Mammalia > Lagomorpha > Leporidae > Sylvilagus > Sylvilagus floridanus. Next base: position 48,912,983 of record OX463235.1, read on the forward strand.
TCGGACTCCACATCAGTAGTTCATTTCAAACTGCCTCTTACCCAGCACCTGCAATCCCACCTTGCCCGTGTCAATCCTTCTACACGGAAACTCTGAGTCAGTACCCATCCCCAACTGAGTCTACCTCCTTTGTTTGGAGAATCCCTTCCTTCCTTCCACCAGGAGGCTGTGAACAAGTTCAAGTGAATTTCTCCTAAATTTCATCCCTCAAACTCTAATTCCAGCTCCCGATTACTTGTGACTACTGGTCTGCTAGAGGAATCACACCATGAAAAACGGGTGAAGTCCCAATATGTAGTTGGAATATTAAACACTCCTGGAACATTTAAAAGTTCACATCTCCAAAAGCCATGATGTCATTATGATGAAGCAAAGAAAATGACCTCCAACACTCAGAATTTGGGAAGTTGTCTTTCCCACAGCTCCTTGACTCATACCTTTCTGGTTCATTCTAGGTGCCTTTTTATAGATGATTGCTACGCTGACCTGAGGGCATTGAAAGACAAATACAATCCCCCTGCCACACTTGTATATACTCGCAAAAGCCATGAATAAAGCTATCCTTCACACAAGGGGTAGCCCACAGGAAAACAGGCACAGACTCGCTTAGAGGAGTCCTCTCTTAGAAAAGCTTCTACCCAGACTCCGAGAGCCGACCTTGCGTGCAGTCTGCGTCCTTGCCTTTTCTTTTTATTGTCTCTGCAGAGCTTCACTCTTTATTCTAGGCTTGGCAAAAGCCAGCGAGGGGAGGTTCACTTGTTCCTACACATTTCTTCACAGACTCAGTCCACTTCCCTTATAGCAACTGCCACCCACTGCCTTGGAACTGACCAAGTATTCCAGGACTTCAGCATTTCTAAGACACAGAACGAGCACTGGGGGGGAAATAGGGGAAGAAAGAGAAGGGTCAGGGGAAAATCTTACCTCAACTTCTGACTGGCAGGGACCGTGATTTTATTGAGCTTGTCCATCGCTCTCAGAAACTGTAAGAGACACGAAGCCCGGTGCAGCGGGAGCGTCAGCAGTTCCCTGCTCCCGTCGGAGTCGGCATGGCACAGCTCTGTCCTGGGCTGCGTCACCAAAGCCTGATCTCAGAGCACGGGCTGCTGGCAACACCCCTGCGCCCAGGAGAAGTAAAACTTGCTGGAGCACATAATCAAGTTTCGAGTTTCTACGCGATCATGTGATCTGGGTAGCCAGCCAGTCTGACCGATTACTTCATGCTGGGTAAACTTTAAGAGTGAAACCTACTGGGCATACGATTTCTTTCCAGCCTCTCTCTTTCATAATCAGCTTTGTAGAAGCTGGTCGAGACGAGCGTCTGGCTGGCCGCTCTTCCTGTTTGCCCCAAACGTGTATCGTCCCTGTTTTCCACAGGTGTTGCTGGGCTGCCACCAGCAGTGCCCTGGGCTTGAGGAGAGCAGAATAGTCCATTCCATCTGGGGACTTCCTGATCATTTGCAACTGATCGGTGGAGCTTTCCCACTCACAGAACCCTTCCATGAAAATGGCATTTTTGTTCTGTTTTTCTCCACACACATGCCCCGCCCCCACACGGTTTTCAATAAATATCACGGTGGAAGCGGCTCGGCTGATAACAGTTTACTCAGAGAGTTACAGTCTCTCTTTTCCGGGAGATTTATTTAAAATGGGCTGGGCAAATTGTCTGGGCAAGGTCATTCAGGGTGAGGCCTCAAGGACACCTGGGAAAGGGGAAATGACCTCCATCATCAGACACGTGGCCTCCTGTGGTGCTGGTAGATGCCGGGGTTACCTTGCTGACAGCCAGATGTTTCCAAACAAAACCAAACATCCCCAGAGAACAAAGTTAGCAGTTTCCCAACAATGCCATTCCGATATCAGGCAGAAGTCCCCGTAACAACCGAGCGCCACTCCCTTGCCTGCTGTTGTAACCCTGCTGTCCTGGTCCACTGCTCACTTCATCCTCTCATCAGACCCAGTGGCGAGCCCGACTTAGAGGCATCCCGAACACGGCCAGGTGGGGCAAGGCCAGAGAGGGACCCACACCTGCAAGGACTGAACCCATCCCGAGAGACTGATGGCCTCCCGGAAGGTGTCACGCTTCCTTCTCCCTGTTGAGAACAGTGCTGATTTACCTGTCACTCAGGGAGCAGAGGGCATTTCAGAGTAAAGGAGGAGGAACACGATGAGGGCTGTTCCCTCTGAACCCGGACTTGCTTCCCAACGGCCGGCGGGAGGCTCGTGCCTCTCTGTGAAGGCAGGTGCCCAGTTCCCATGTTCATCAGGGAGACCGACCCTCTCACAGGCCGGAAGAACAAACACACAGAGGACCAGGAGGGCTTCCCTGCCTCTCCCGTTCCAGACCCAAGGTCTGGCTGCAGACAGAGGGAGAAGCAGACACAACAGGAAGGGGAGGAGGCGGCATGGCAGGCCAGTGGTGGAAATGACAGGTGGATTTCTTCTGCCTGTGCCTCTTCGTGAAAACAGAGGTTCTGTGCCGCTGCAGGTCGGCCCGAGTATTCAGGTTCACGCACTGCCCGGGAATTTCTGGTCCGATCAGACCTTCGGGGGCAGAATCTTCAGGGCCATTGAAGGGTCAGGCCCTTCTCTTTGGCCGGACCAGCGAACTGTCGCGAGACAAACACGAGGGCTTGCCTCCTGCCACCACTCATTGCCTTCGTTTCCCCCAGTCTGGCAGCTCAGTTTCCTCGCAATATATCCTCAAGGAGGTCTAGACTCCTGCCCTTCCCCTTCCACAGCTCCTGACTGGGAGAAGCAAGTAGGTCAGGATGCTGAAGGCAGTCGCCAAAGAGGAGGAAAAGCAGGCTTCGTGAACTGGAGGAGAGCGAGCAGCTCACTCCTTCTGAGTTCTTGTAAAAGGGCACCCCCGCGCCCCCTGACTTTCCTCTCCACCAACAACTCTCTCAGCACCTGGCAGCTTCTTATTTCCCCAGAGAAAAAGACAGGGGCAAGGGCTCCACTTCTGCTTTTTCTTTTTACAGCCACTTGTCTTTCTTCTTTTTACTCTATTTAGTCTGACACGATGGAAATGAGAGTCTGCTCTTCCAGACTGGACCTTTTTGCCCCGTGTGGTGTGCAGTGTGGCAGCCCATTGTTCCAGGGCCGACACGACGGCTCTACGGCTGGAACCAGTTTGCCAAAGAGGGTCAGTGCAGGGATGGAAACTCACAACAGCAAGCCTTGGCTGGTGACTTCTGAAAGGAATGAGCTCATACAGCCTGGTTCCACAGCACATGCAGAACACTGTGCCGCCACGAGCATGCAGGCTCAACCCGCATGGAACAGTGCACGTGGACATTAATTAATCACTAGACTAACATGAGAAACAGCCAATCCCAACCTTACAGAAAATTTGGAATGCCTACGTATAGGCTGCTGACAAAAGCATAAGGTATAATCACAGTTTGATTTTATCTATTAAGTTTCATGACACACACAGCTGTGAGCCAGCATTGGCTAGAGATGTGGCAGACCACTCCTAAGCATGTGCACCAAGGTCACGTGCAAGAGTTTTTACTGAAGTGCTGTATCTACTAGAGGGAAAAACAAACACACAAACAAAACAGCCCTGGAAATAGCCCCGCTGTCAACCACCAGAAGAGTGAATAAGTTAACTGTGGTGTATTCACACAATGGAGTGCTCTTTAACAGTGAAAATGAATGAACTCCAACTGCCTCAGAATAGATTAATAGCAAAGAAAACCTGAAGGTAAGCTAGAGAAGCTGATACAGCATGATCACATTTATTTCAAGATTAAAGACAAATAAAACTAAATACCATATTATTGTATGGTAAAATTGAGGAAGAAAATGACACATGCCGAACTCGGGTGGATGGTTACCAGGGAGTGGGACTGGAGTGAGGGGCACATGAGCCTTCAGAGCAATGGTAGTATCCGACTTCTTCAGCTGAGTGAGGGATGCAAACACTCACTTTATTGTCATTACATATATCCTACATACACACACACACATATATCCCATATAAGTTAAATATTTTTGCAAAAATAAAGGCAGATCTGGTCAAGAATTATGGGGCAAAGGCAGGACAGCAGGTGTAACTCTATGTCAGCTATGTGAGATCGCGAGCCTAGAGAACAAGAAGGCAGATGGTCCCAGAGCTTGGGATTGAGACCCAGGAAGCCTTGGTCCTCTCAGCCTTTCCCCTGGCATCTGTGGATGACAACTAAAACACACTTATCAAACACTCCCATGTTTCCTGTACTATGGTGTTCATATTAGGTTGAAGAAGCTGATTCTTAGAAAAGTTCAGTAACTAGCCCAAAGTTATACCACTCATCGACAGTTTTGAACCCAAATTTATTTCCACAATCTAAACTGCCATTCACAGGGCTCTATCATTGCAAGAATGATCTGTGGGGGCTGGTGCTGTGGTGTAGCAGGTAAAGCCGCAGCCTGCAGTGCTGGCATCCCATATAGGTGCCAGTCCAAGTCCCGGCTGCTCTACTTCCAATCCAGCTCTCTGCTATGACCTGGGAAAGCAGTGGAGGACGGCCCAAGTCTTTGGGCCCCTGCAACCACATGGGAGACCAGGAAGAAGCTCCTGGCTTCGGATTGGTGCAGCTCTGGCCATAGCGGCCAACTGGGGAGTGAACCAGCAGATGGAAGACCTCTTTCTCTGCCTCTCCTTCTCTCTCTGTGTAACTCTGACTTTAAAATAAATAAATAAATAACTCTTTTGTTGTTGTTGTTGTTTAGAGAGAGAGACAGAGAGAAAGGTCTTCCTTCTGATGGTTCACCCCCCAGATAGTTTCTATGGCTAATGCACTGCACCGATCCGAAGCCAGGAGCAAGGTGCTTCCTCCTGGTCTCCCATGCGGGTGCAGGGCCCAAGCACTTGGGCCATCCTCCACTGCCTTCCCAGACCACACAGAGAGCTGGACTCGAAGAGGAACAACTGGGACAGAATCCGGTGCCCCAGCCGGGACTAGAACCCGGAGTGCCAGTGTCACAGGCGGAGGATTAGCTTAATGAGCCGCAGCGCCGGCCAATAAATAACTCTTAAAAAAAAAAAAGAATGATCTGTGATTCAACGCATGACCCTGCCCTGGCAAGGGAGGAAATACAGAGGGCCCTTCCCTCTCTGGCACCACCTTAACCATGACTTTGGGCAAGTTACTTATCTCTGTGACCTTAACTTCTCACCTTTAAGAGGAAGGAGAAAGGATTTAAGTAGAATTTGGGCTCCTTCTGACTTGGAATCTGGCCTCTGCCAATGTGTCCCAAATTGATCAACACCAGTGAGAATACTCTGAGAGTTCCAGAAGAGAAGCCTGTGATTCTCTTTATTGGACTGCTTTCCCATGAGGGTACGGTGGCTGTGGCAGTGAAGAGAGTCCTGGAGGTCAGTCAAGCCCTCACTGGGACTAGGAGGTCAGTCACAGTTCACTGGGTAGGTAAGGTATGGCACTGGTACAATGGGGTCTGGTTCTATGCAGAGCTGTGACCTCCTCAAGGGATGCTCAGCCTCCCAGAGACTCTACTATTACTATTGCCATTGATACGAAGCCTGAGCCTCAAAATGGTGGTCAGACTTACTTAAGGTCACCCCGTCTTGCTGACCCTGATTTAGGCCTTAACTCCCAAGCCATTTGCTCTCTTTTCCTTTCTGATGCTGGTCCCACTTCTTGGAGATGGGTAGGAGGTGGGGAGTGTGTCCTGTAGCAACAGCAGCTCTGTCAACTCTGATACATGCAGGTGAAACCGGCAGGAGATTGCTGTCTGTGCAGATTCTCTCAACCAGTGCCAGCTAAGGGCCCATAGGGAAGGAGGTTTGGGAGGAAGCTAAGGAGCCTGGATAGGCTATGGGAGGAAAACAGCAGAAGAGACCAGGGCAAGGTAAAAGCAGAAGAGGAAGTGTGGTAGATCTTGGTAGGATTTGTCTTTTCCTGCTGTTGTGGGGGAGGGGCAGGAAGGGAGGGAGGAAGAGGAAGAGAAGATATCTTTGGCTTGAGCAAATGGGCAAAGGCCCTTTTAATCTCAAGGCTTCACTTTCTTGAGACAAATCAGTTCCCTGTTTCATCTGTTCAGTGAACGCAACCTTCTGTATATCAAAGAGGCCTGGAGTGAGTCACCTGTGTTGTCAGCAGGATGGCTCAGATGCATCAGTGCAAGCCCCTGTTGGCAAGAACATTCCAGGAGCCTGATGTTGCGATGGGCAACACCTGGCCCATGTGTCATCTTCATACCATCCTTGCCCCTAACCCTCAGAGCCAATCTCCCAATAAACATTTCTGCCTTCACTCTGCTTTCACTCCCCCGAATCACTGAGCAGCCTCTCTCTACTTCTCGGTGGTTAGAGCCACCTCTTTCTCATGCCTAGTTCAAGCTTCCATCTTCTGAACCTTCTTAAGAATTTCAGGGATTTTTTCCTTCCTCTAGAACCATGTCATTCATGCCCTATGGGACTGTGTATCCTTGAGGATCTCACTCCAGACTAATTCTCTACAGGTGATCACCCCTCGGTCAAGCTGGTCACTAAATACCCCTTTCTCTACACAGTCACACAGTCTGGCCACTAGCCAGAAACCACTATCCAGAAACAGATCGGGAGGCAGATGTAAGAGGTCCGAGGCAATCAGGAGGTCAGGCAGTATCAGTCAGGGCCCTGTAGAAGTCAGAGAGCTTCATGATGAAGGGTGGAGAAGCAGAGTTCTCCATCCAACAAATGGGTGCATCAGAGAATGGAGAGCAAACAGAAGTTCATGGCTTCCAAGAGCTGAGATTCTGTTGCCAGAAGTCCCTGGCAGCAGATGCTAAGGTTGTTGATCACAATTTCTATTGGCTTTTTTTCTGATGAGACTTGACTTATCCCCTAGTCTTTCTTCCCAAGCAGTTCATCTGTTTCCAATGGGTCCCCAGACAAAAGCAAATTTGAGCAAATGAAGAGACATTTCAAGTTATTGGCCAGCGTGACTCAACATCATGAGGATGTCCATTAGTGACAATTCAATTTTGGAAGTGTAGTATGATCCCAGTAAAAATAGCAACAGAATCCTCCCCATCCACCTGTGTGGGAGCTGGACAGGTCGATTCTAAAGCTTCTGCATAAAAACAAAAACAAAACAAAAAACCATGAAATAGCCAAGAACCCCCTGAAAAAGAAGATGAAGAGAGTGGGATGGCTCTAGCTCTCCTGGATATTCTGGATATTAAAGCAGCTATGGAGTCTGTCTAATAAAAGCACCATGGAATTGCTGCATGGCCAATGGAACTGAAGACAAAGTGCAGAAATAAATGGAATAATATAAGGAAAAAGAATACCATGATGTGGCATCTTTAAAAGGGAAAAGATTGGCTTTTCAATAAACAAGGAAATTAACATGATTGAGAAAATATAAGACTCATTTCAAACTCTTGATGGAACAGAGATCTAAATGAAAACATGAAGCCACAAATAAGAAAACCCAGTTAAATGTCTCAACTAACTTATTTATGACTTAAAATCTAAGTTTTAATAAAGGAGAAGATTGATATATTTAACTAGGGGGACACAGAGAAACTCTTCATGGCAAAAACACACCAGAAGCAATGTCAAAAGATAAGGGATGAGTTGGGAGTACAGTTCTATCATGTACCACAGATAAAAGGCTTACGGCCCTAATGGACACAGAGTTCCAAAAACTGACATGGAAAAAAAAAATAGACAAAGATTGAGCAAAAACCGTGACTGTAAAAGATAAAGAAGAAAAAAAGCTTAATCACACTCCTATTAGAAAAATGATGATCATAACCATGCTAAGGAAATAGCTCACATGCCAGATTAGCAAAAATCTAAAAGTCTAATGACAGGGTGGGAGTTTGGCCTAGCAGTCAAGACTTGAGTCTGTGTTCCACACTGGAGTCTGTGTCCCACACTGGAGTCTGTGTCCCACACTGGGTTTGATTCCTACTGCAGCTCCTGAATCCACTTTCCTGCTAAAACAGACCCTGAGAGGCAGCAGTCATGGCTCAATGACTGGGTTCCTCACACCCATGAGAGACTTTGAGCTCCTGGCACCAAGTTTTGGCTTTGGCCCAACTCTGGTCATTTCTAGGCATTTGAGAGTGAACCAGCAAATCAGGGTGAACCCCTGCTCCTCTCAAATAAACATTTTTTTTAACAATTTCAAAGCAAAGGTCTAATGACAGACTGTTTTGGAGATTCCAAGGTAACAGTCATGCTTTGCTTACAAAATGCTACACTGTTTGTCAACTGCAATTATCTAATAAAACTATTTGCATTTATGAGACCTAGCAGTCTCACTTCTAGACCCTATGCTGAAGAAGATACACCTTCAGTTATGTACATGTGCAACATCTACAATTGTTTATTGCAGCTCTAGGCAATACCAAATGGAAAACCCTTAATGTCTAATAGTGGGGCACTGGTTAAATAAATTTTAGTGTACATACACACACTTACTGTTGCAAAAATAAACACTAGAAGGATAAATCAGGAGTTAATAAAAAGAGTCACCCACGGGAGAGGCAGAAGGGTGCTGAAGATAGAGCTGAAATGATAGTTTGGCCGGCGCCACGGCTCAATAGGCTAATCCTCCGCCTAGCGGCGCTGGCACACCAGGTTCTAGTCCCGGTTGGGGCGCCAGATTCTGTCCCAGTTGCCCCTCTTCCAGGCCAGCTCTCTGCTGTGGCCCGGGAGTGTAGTGGAGGATGGCCCAAGTGCTTGGGCCCTGCACCCCATCTCCTCATGGGAGACCAGGAGAAGCACCTGGCTCCTGCCATCGGATCAGCGCGGTGCGCCGGCCACAGGGAGTCAGCCACAGCGGCCACTGGAGGGTGAACCAACGGCAAAGGAAGACCTTTCTCTCTGTCTCTCTCTCTCTCTCTCTCTCTCTCACTGTCCACTCTGCCTGTCAAAAAAAATAAAATTAAATAAATAAATAAAAAGAAGTGATAGTGATGTAGATAGACTCTCTGGATCCATCTTTTTATGGAGTTTTGCCTTTTTAAATGGAGCAACTGTGTGACATAACCTAAAAATAAAATTGAGGCAAAGTAGAAAAAAAGGCAAGTCATAAAGACTAAATAAAATGAAACCATTACAGTTAAATGGTAACATATCCCCGAGAAGAGAATTCTTGTAAGTGGCATTTGAGCACAGACCTCAATCTCAGTGCGTCTTCAGTGAAATGTGTTCTCACAATGAAAATCACTGTAGAGAAATCTGAAACTCCACTCAGCATCTTTATTTTTACAAGAAAAAAAAAGTATCATGATTTTGAAGGTTTTTTGTATATAGAATAAAAAAATCAATAGGAACTAAAGGTTTGTTATTGAAGGAATATTAAAACTAAGCAGGACCCCCCCCTTCTCTTCTGACCCTTGCCAGATTGACTTTTGACCTACTTTCTGGATTCCTGACTCGGGGAGGGGTTGAGGCCTGTCTTTACTAAATAGACATGGTGATGCTGGGGCAGGAAGAGATAATACCGGAATGTGGCCTTGTAAAATTAGGGGAATGGCCCACCGAAACTAGGACCCAGACCAACCTGTTCACCTTGACAGGCACCCAGCTGATGAACTTAGCGTTTTATTTAACCTTAGGAAATGTATGGTGAAAGTGACCCTTACCTGTTGTAAATCTGGCCAATAGCTGATGTTATCTGTACTTACACCTGTACACTTTGTGCTCACGGGATTCCTCGTTCCCTGGGTTCCCATGTGAAATATGTTCTACAGATTCTTCAAAGCCTTTGGGTAACTATAAAAAGCTGATGCAATTCGTACTCAGGGTCGCTCGCTCACATTTGTGACGCTGCGACCCCAGCATGCTGGTCAATAAAATACTCTTCTTGTGTTTTGCATAAGAGACTGCCTCTTGGTGTATTCTTTACTCCGGCACGGCCTTAACATTATATGAGAAAGAAATGCAAAGAAGAAAATCCTAAGAAAAAAACTGGGTTCTGTTAAATTTAATTGAAAATATCGACCTAAACTGATTTCCAAGCGATCAACAATGAACAGTCCCAGAAGCAATGACACTCTGGATTCTAGATGTGTGAAAAGATGTTCGGTCACAATCACATTAAGAAAAAGACAGACTCGGGGCCGCCACCAGAGACACCAGCATCCCGCAGGGGTGCTAGCTCATGGCTGGCTGCTCCACTTCCAATCCTGCTCCCTGAGAAGCAGCAGAAGATGGCCCAAGTGCTTGGGCCCCTGACACCCACATCGGGGACCCAGATGAAATTTCTGGCTCCTGGCTTCAGCCTTGCTTAGCCCTGATAGTCATGGCCATTTGTGGAGTAACCAGGGGATGGAAGACCTCTCTCTTTTTCCCTCTGTCTCTCCCGCTCTTTGTAACTCTGCCTTTCAAATAATAATTTTAAAATATATTAATAAATGCCTTTTTTTTGAGATTTAAAAGTATTTATTAGAGTCAAAGGCCTCCAGCCAGAGCAGCATGGAGGGGGGCTTCCAGGAGAAGAATAAACCCAAAGGGGCTGGTGGCAGTGGGCTTTTTAAGTACAATTTCAAAGGGAAAAAAATAACTTGGCAATCAGATTGACATTCAATTACCAGGTGGGGACAAAAAAAACATCAAAAGACCTCATTTACAACTCTCCAAGCTGTCTGGCTCGATGAGGGTGGGAGAAGTAACTTGTTTTCACAATAAGCTTGAGCTCACTAACAGCTCCCTTGCTATTCTCATGGTAAAATTGGAGATTCCAAAGGAAGGAGGGCAGCCTGTTTGTTCTTGCTAAAGAAGGAAGCAAATATTTTACACCCCAAATTCCACTGGGATACCCTGAATATCTGTTAACCCATCTGACTCCTCACATTCCCACCTCCAGAAGATGGAAACCCTAACATCTGTTAGGGGAGATTGAGTGATCATCACTCCGAATGCCGTTTATTTTTCAAACATAGAACACATAAAAATCCACTAGTCCATAAAATGAAACAACAAAAGAAACCAAAGCATTTACCAACATTTGGAAGTAACTATTTCATCAACTGTTTAACTGCTAATTTTTTTTAAAATTAAATGAATTGGAAGTTTAAAAAATGAAGTGTTTATTTTGACATTTTGGGGTGAGGGGAATTGAAGATCTTCCTTAATTTTCTCAGAAGAAAGCTAGCTAATAAAAATAGAATGAATAATAGTATTGGAATATCCCCATTTTGTAAACCCAAATAAATAATCAATTAAGGCAAAGATCATATGCTAATCAGTAGGTGAAACTTTATTAGGGAACGTCAGGTCCCCATGACATCACAGGTGTCAAAGTCTCAACCCAGAGGCTGCTGGCTAATTGCAAAACTGATCTTGGAGTTGAGATCTCGCTGCAATTAAAGTGGTGACCAAATTAAGGTAGTATAATGAAGGACCCGACCAACTTCAGCATTATCCACACGGCTTCCTGATGCGGTACAAAACCAAGTACAGCTCACCTGTGAAGTATACTTGCCACAGATATTTAATCTCCATCTAATCAACGGGTAGACCTGGCTTTCAGCATTTAAGGAGTAAACATGTAACTAATATCTGAACGAGGGTGCTTGGAGGAGGGAGAGGGGACTCAATGCAGTTACGCCAGGACCTCAGATGTCAGCGGGCAGGAGATAACAACCTGGAATGTAAAGTCCTGCTCCATTTGCAGGAAATAAATGGAGTAGAGGAAGAAGCTGGACAGCATCAAGAGGAAACAAGTTTTCAAAACTCAGATATTGGAATTCTGAGACAATCACTTGGTCTTCTAAAAGGAGAAAAAGAGGAAAAAATGCAAACTTTCACAGACATCACAGAGCACAGGTATGGAGGTGCCTCAAAAATCTAAAAAGAGGTCTATCTACCACATAACCAGCTCTCCCTCTGCTAGGATGGGCATATCAAAGACGGACCCACACTCCCACCTTCCCAGCAGCACTGTTCACAATAGGCAAGATTCAGAATCAACCTAGGTGTCCATCAACAGATGAATGGGTAGAGAAAATGTGGTACTGACACAGCGGGTTAAAGCCCTGGCCTGAAGCACAGGTATTCTATATGGGTGCTGGTTCTACTCCTGGCTGCTCCTCTTCTGATTCAGCTCTCAGCTATGGCCTGGGAAAGTAGTAGAAGATGGCCCAAGGGCCGGCGCTGCAGCTCAACAGGCTAATCCTTCGCCTTGTGGCGCCGGCACACCAGGTTCTAGTCCCAGTCGGGGTGCCGGATTCTGTCCCGGTTGCCCCTCTTGCAGGCCAGCTCTCTGCTGTGCCCCGGGAGTGCAGTGGAGGATGGCCCAAGTGCTTGGGCCCTGCACCCCATGGGAGACCAGGAGAAGCGCCTGGCTGCTGCCTTTGGATCAGTGCGGTGTGCTGGCCGAAGTGCGCCGGCCGCGGCAGCCATTGGAGGGTGAACCAACCAACAGCAAAGGAAGACCTTTCTCCCTGTCTCTCACTGTCCACTCTGACTGTCAAAAAAAAAAAAAAAGAAGAAGAAGAAGAAGATGGCCCAAATCCTTGGGCCCCTGCACCCACATGGGAGACCTGGAAGAAGCTCCTGGCTCCTGGCTTCAGATTGGCGCAGCTCCAGCCGTGGCAGCCATCTGGGGAGTGAACCAGTGAATGGAAGACCTCTCTCTCTGTCTTTATCTCTCTCTGTAACTCTGTCTTTCAAATAAATAAAATAAATCTTAAAAAAAAAAAAAAAACCTCTGGAGCATAGGCATGCACATACTTGTAAAAACTAAAAAAAACAGAAAATGTGGTACAAATACACAACGGTCTACTACTCTGTCCCCAAAAGAGAATGAAATCCTGACATTCACAGCAAAATGATCATGTCTGTGGTCAAGATGCATTGAATGAGAACAAGGAAGCAGATTGTTTGTAAGAAAAAAATGTGTACATGCTTTCCTATTAATTATTAGCCAAATAGTTAGGATCTCCAGCCTCAGGTTATGCTAGTGGAAGAATTCAAATTTCCTTTTTAGAAATGGCCGATCAAGAGATGACTGACTAGAAATGGAATGCAAGAAGTGACTGGATCATTATCATCCTCCCAGACCATGAATGCCTGACCCCTAGTATTTCCCCTTTGTGCTCTGTGATAAACAGGAGGACCTTGGGTATAAACTGCAACAAATACGTAGAGAAAGCCATTTATATAAGGAGATCTTTGTAGATGATCTACAAGATGACTATATAAACAGATTCTCCAACAAGTAAATGTCTAATACTCCAACAGAAAAGTGAACAAAGACCATGAGAAGTCAATCATAATAGAAGAGGTTCAAATGGTGGATAAATGTAAAAACAAGCCTCAATCTCACTAAATCAAAGACACACAAACTAAAGCAAAATGCCAACTTAAACTATCAAAGCCAACTTTTGAAAAGTGACAATATTCAAGTTTGTCGAGGGCATTGTTGAATGGGTACTCTTGCTGATGATGAGTCCAATTTGATAGAAACTTGCTACAATGCAGTTTGGTAATGTATATCAGGATAAAATGCTCATGTGCTTTAAAAAAGTGTAAAATTTTAGAATTTCTTCTAAATGTAGTTATTTATAACTATGCAGAATTAGAAATGATTTAAATATCCAGTAATTAATAACTTCATAAATTATGATAATCCATAAAATGGAATGTTCTACAACCATTAAAAACCCTGTTTTCAAATAATTTATAATGACATGGGAAAATTTTCACAATGGCAAAAATACAGGTAGGACTTAAAATCATCTATACAGTATGATTTATAATTCTGCACGTAAGACACACACACACAAACACAAAAGCACACTGCTCTCTTAGGAGTAACTATCTCTGGGTAATTGTCATATCTACTTTAAAAATGTTTGGTGGGGGCCGGCGCTGTGGCACAGTAGGTTAATCCTCTGCCTGTGGCACTGGCATTCCATATGGGGGCTAGTTCTAGTCCCAGCTGCTATGGCCTGGGAAAGCAGTGGAAGATGGCCCAAGTCCTTAGGCCCCTGCACCTGTGTGGGAGAATGGAGGAGGCTCCTGGCTCCTGGCTTTGGATGGGCTCAGCTCTGGCTGTTGCGGCCATTTGGGGAGTGAACCAGCAGACGGAAGACCTCTCTCTCTGTCTCTACCTCTCACTGTCTGTAACTCTACCTCTCAAATAAATAAATAAAATCCTAAAAAAAAAAAAAAAAAAAAAAAAAAAGTTTGGAAAAGTGGTTAAGACATCGCTTGGGAAGCCAGCATTGTGGCATAAATAGGTTGAGCTGCAGCCTGCGATGTCAGCATCCCACGTGGGCGCAGGTTCAAATCCCAACTGTTGCACTTCGGACCCAGCTCCCTGCTAATGTGCAGTGGAGCATAGCCCAAGTGCTTGGGCCCCTGCACCCACATGGGAGACCTGGAAGAAGCTCCTGGCTCCTGGCTTTGGCCTGGCCCAGCCCAGGCTGTTAAGACCATTTGAGGAATGAACCAGGGGATGGAAGATCTATTTCCCCTTCTCTAATTCTGCCTTTCAAATAAATAAAATAAAAATATTTTTCTTAAAAAAATAAGGACATCACTTGAAAGGCCTGCATCCCATATCACAGTGCTTGGGATTGAGGACCGGCTCCACTTCCAATTCCAACTTTCTGCTAATGCTCATCCCATGGAGAAGCAGGTCATAGCTACATATACAGTTGATGTTTGTAAGTCAGGTCACAGATCCCATCATAGAAAGGTGTACAGGAGTTGAATGAAGCCTTCTAAGACGTATGTCTTTGTGGGTGTAATTAACTTTATCATCTCAATTTGCAATCATCTTGGATTGAGTAGGAGGACTCCAACCCCAACAGCTGTCCTTATAAGAGACACACAAAGGAGAGGCACGGAGAGAAGAGAGAAGGCCGTGTGAAGGCACAGGCTGAGCTTGGAGGAATGCTGCCAGCAGCCAAGGTGTGCTGTGAACCTCCAGGGCCAGAAGAGAGTGAGGAGGACTCTTCCCGGGAGCCTTGGGAGGCAGCAGGCCCTGCTGACGCCTGATTTTGGACTTGTGGCATGATCTGCTCACGAACATCAGGCGCCATCCCTGGAGGAAGGGAGAGAAGGCTGTTGGGCAGAGCTCCAAGGGTGACGCCATGGTTTGCAAAGCAGTGCCTCACGCACAGAGCCGGTCTCCCCTGACCCAACCCAAGGCCTCTGTATCCTTGATCTCAGACAAGAGGCATGTAGTTGTGTGCCAGTGAGGCTCCTGTTGAGTGGGATGAGATGGGTGGACTCTCATGCAAGACTCCTTCCCCTTGGGTGGGACAGCGCCTCCTCCACCCTCTCCTCCCTCAGGCCTGGGTTTTGCTGCTCCCAGATTGGTCCTCACTTAAACAAATGAAACACACATTTCTGCGTTGCATAGGTTCCTGAGATCTTTCAAGGAATCTAAATTCTTTGTTTCTTTGCAAGGTTCCTGGGCAAGTGGAAGAGGCACATTCAAACAGGGATTACAAAATGATGAGAAGGTGCTACACGGAGAGCTGGCAGAGGGGTTGGAAACAGGGAGAGCTTCTGGGAGAAGAGGGCCTGGGAGAGGAGGGCCTGAGCGCTGGGCCTGCACCCAGGCAGGGAGCGCCGCGTGTGGCCGATGCGCACCCAGGAGAGGCCGTGTCCTGCGCGCATGCTCCTCCTCTTCCCACCACGTCCCGGACACCTCAGGAAGACTCCCATCCTCTCTTGCTCTCCATTCCAGTACCAAGACTAAGGACAGAACCCAAACATGGCAGTCACACAGAAGCCCTGCCTGGCGCTCTCCTGCACAGCGAGGGACGAACACGGAGGCTCTCAACTGAGCATTCACAGTCCAGGCCGAGGGAACGAGCCACAGCTGCCTCCGCAGCTCCTCGCTGAAATCCTTCCCTCTCCAAGCAGAGACATGCAATGCACCCAGGTGCCCTGTCAGCTCTCCCCGCGGGGGGCTGCACACGCATTACCGCAGAACTGGGTTCTAGCCTCACTGCCACGCAGACGTTTTCACAGGAGGCTTCTGAGCCTGGGGACCAAAGTCCCATTCATAGCATTGCTTCTGTGGGAAAGAGCTTTCAAGTGCTGATGATCAACTTACAAGTAAATGACTGAACTCAACTGCTTTTAAGCAATGAGCTTCCTGAGCTTCCTGTAATGTTTTGCACACTTCACTGCTAAAGGCTAGTGTGTGTGTGTGTGTGTGTGTGTGTGTGTGTGTTTAAATTTCTAAATATGGGTGCCAGGTGTTGCATTTTCAGACTGACCAAGTGTGACTGTTTTTTTTTCTCTCTCTCTCTCTCTTAAAGCAACAGAACCATTTCTTCAGTGAAAGAAATGGCTGAAGCCAAAAAAAATAAAAACATTAACACTGAAAATTTAAGGGGAAAAGTTACATTTATTTACACAATATAAGAAAAGAGGGTAGAAGAGAATAGGAGGGAGGAAGAGATGCAGAAAGATTATTTAACGGGTACTAAGTGCCAGTTGGATTGGTGTTCTACCGCACAGGAGGGTGACCATAGTTGATAATGTATACCTCTCTTTAAAAGACTGAAGGAAGTAATTTGAATGTTTTCGCATGCCAAAATGTTAAGCGTTTGAGGAGGCAGATACGTTTACCCTGAGCAGACAATACGCAATGTATACATGTGTCGAAACATCACACCACACGGTACCACAAAAATAGGCACTTACAGTTGTGTGTCAGTTAAAAATGTCAGATTACAAAAAAAGCAAAGAGGCTGATGGATGGCTTTAAGCTGATTCTTACGGGTGGAGGCACGCCCCCAAACACAGGCAGAGACAAGCCAGCAAAGCCACCTGCACACCTGCGTTTTGAGTCTGGTCACCCGAAGGGATCGTCACGACAAGGTTTCTAGGCTGCTTCAAAGCAAGGCCTGACAAACAAAAATGGAAAAACCACGCAGAGAAGCAAGCACACAGTCCTTCTCCCCAATAAATCAGTACCATCAGATAATGCACACATCAGAAGGGGGTGGCCATCCGATTGCTTTTTGCATAGAGAGGAGAGTAGGGGCTCAACACCTGAATTTTTTCACCTCCCACCCCCGATTCCTCTTTCTTTCTCTTCTGCACCCTCCACTGCTCTTCTCTCCTCCGTCTCTTTATTCCTCTCTCACTTCCTCTAACTATAGGGCCTGTATGACATGATCAGAATTAATGCTCCTGAACCAAAGAAAGTGATTTAACTGTAATATTTGTTTCCTTTCAAAACCATATTTATTGTTGCTTATTCAAGGTTCATGTTCTTTGATTCTTTAGAAAGTTTGTGGGAACAGAATTAAAAGACAAGCTTATTTTGGTATAAGGAGATTTTGAAATCCACGGACAGAGGAGTTTTCCAAAAGATTCATGGAAATGCATATTAGGAAAAACCTATGCATGTACAAAATCGTTTGCACCCAAATACATACAGCTGTTATTTCCACTTTCCATAAACTTTTTGAAGTATCCTTCTACATTGCCATGGTGAAGCATTTTCCCCTATACTCACTGGTGTCTAGCTTTCTAGATACCTAGTTGGTATTTTTTTTTTTGACAGGCAAAGTTAGACAGTGTGTGAGAGAGAGACAGAGAGAAAGGTCTTCCTTCCGTTGGTCCACTCCCCAAATGACCGCCCATGGATCCGAAGCCAGGAGCCAGGTGCTTCCTGCTGGTCTCCCATGCAGGTGCAGGGCCCAAGCACTTGGGCCATCCTCCACTGCCTTCTTGGGCCACAGCAGAGAGCTGGCCTGGAAAAGGGGCAACCGGGACAGAACCGGCGCCCCGACAGGGACTAGAACCCGGAGTGCCGGCGCCACAGACGGAGGATTAGCCAAGTAAGCTGTGGCGCTAGTTATGGTATTTTTTTAAATACTGGCAATTATCAGACTTCTTTAAAAAACTTGCTTATGTTCTGGAACAAAGTCCAGAATTTTCTAGCGAGCAGAATTGGCTACCTATTTTGTGGAATCCAGTGAAAAATAAACATGAGGCCCTTTGTTCAAAATTTATTATGAGTTTCAACACGGGTGACTACAGAACATTAAAGCTGAGTGTTGGGCTCTTCTGAGTGCAGGGTGCTGGGTAACGGCACAGGTGCCACACCCATGGAGCTGGCCCTGCCAGTGGGTTTTTACTAATGGCAGAACACATGCACAGATGCTTGTGTGATCCTCTAGGATGATACAGAATTCATCAAAAATGCATGTTGAAAATTAAATAATATGACCACCCCCAACCACATATGCAAACATCCTGAGGTAGTTTTCCCATATATTTCATGAGAAGTGACTTCTTTACAATGACTGGCATAGACAAACTACTGTTGTCACTCGTTACAGCACCTTGACCAACTAATGACTAGGTTGTTTTGAGTGACCTGCTTTCTAATTTCTAGAATAAAATATGCTCCAAATGTGTTCACCGTGGAAGGGATTTTGAGCCTGCCTTGCTCTGGGGCTGGAAGTGTTTGCAGCAATGTAGGTGGAGGGGCTCCCCCACTGGAAGACCTGGCCAAGAGCAGCCACCTGTAACAGGTGACAGCCACACTGACGGAAGGGCTGACGAAGCCAGGCTCACAGCTGAGAGAACACCAGAGAATAGGTTTCTCTGGTTCCAACAAATTAAATCATGGTCATGTTTTTCCCTTCACTGAGTGTCCCACACTTGTGAACCAGTGGGGGCTTCACATTTTCCTGGTCCTTCTGCTGGCCCCAGGGACCCCTTCTGTCAGCCCTAATCCAGTGTCCTTCTCCTCTGTCCTCCTGGGCACCTCATCCTCCCCTTGTGATAATGATGTCATTGTCCCATGTCCTTTCTTGTCAACTCAGCAGACTAATAATGGCTGTTTCTTCTGCCAGACTTCCGCTGGGCTTGTGTGGGGAGGGACATTGGTTGCTGGTATGGGGAAGAGTGATTATCTGGGTTCCAGTTGTACCTCCCCAACAGGACTGGTGGCAGACGGATTCTACTGCATTTCCCAAGGAGGAACAGGAGCCACCATAGTGAGATTTATACTTTTCCCTCCACTGCCTATTCCAGCCCCCAACCAAGACTCATATAAGCCTGAGGAATGAATGTTGTCTCATTCAATCTTTATAACCTCTCAGGCACAGTGAGAAAATGGAGCTTAGATGTTAAATAGCTAATTATAAGATAAAGGTGTGTAATTCAACCACTGTGCTATCTTCTATCATTATTCTGGCCAAAAACTTGGCTACAGATTAATTTATAAAACAGAAGCATTTGGATATTTTCTAGGAAACAGTTATATGCAGAATCACACGATGGCAAACAAATGCCTTCGTTCTGCCTGCAGCTTTCCCTTTTTCTCTACATCTGCTAGACTGGATCACTCTCCTGGGTGCTGATTCACGCCCTCCCCCCAAACTGAGTGGATGAGGCTAACTTTCCAATCACCTCTTCCCTCACCCCTACCTCCCTCATTCAGATGCTTTCAGAAAACAGGTGAAAAACAGAAAACTCAGAATACTAACCATCTCCAAAGAAGCTGGAAAGATTTCAAGAACACTGAAATACTCAAACACCTAGAACTGTGCTGCATAAGGTAACTAGCAATGCTGAATTGCCTTGTACAAATTCAAATAGCAACCACTGTGTCACAGCCCTTTCTAGTTCATAAGCTCTTCTTCATCCATGACTGCACTTGAACCTCACAGCTTCCCATGGCATAGATGCTATTGTTAGGTCCATTTCACAGAGGAGAAAAGTGAGGCACAAGAGCAGTTCCATGACTTGCCCGCAATTAGTCAACATGAGAATAAAGTCAGGTTTTCTAAATTGTGAGCCCATGTGCTTTCCACTCTCCCACACAGCTATTTGTTGATCTCAATTTTCACCTCAATGCACATTTATTTCTTCTTTTTCCAAATGACAGGAGACATCATTCAAAAAGAGCTGAGAATCTAAAGTCCTCCTGCTGCCAAATTTGGAAGTCACTGACCTTCATTTATTTTTTTCAAAACCTACGTTGGTTTCAAATCATAGCTTATTAAAGAAAGAATCTAGGACAACCAGGAAGCTACTTAGGGGAAGAGAAACTTGGATCCTACAGCTCACTGAGTCCACAAAAATAAATTCCAGTGGATTAAAGATTTAAATGTGAAAAATAAAAGCATAACACAAAACAAAAAAGAACATGCACTCTCCCCTCCATGACGCATTTAAATCTCTCTCAGCATAACACCAAACAGAGAAAACATAAACAAGACTGATGTATATGCCCGTCTTGAAAAAAAAACTACATGTTTAAAAAGTACCACCATCTACCAACTCAAAAATCAGACAACTCATTGGAGCAAGTATTTGCAATGTACATACAATAAGAGGACTACTTTTGTAATACATGAGCAAGCTCCACAAATCAGTAAGAAAACCACAATACACCCAACAGAAAAACAGGCAAAGGATACAAATGGACTGTCTATAGAAACAGACGAAAGAGTCCCTCACTCATATTGAAAGAAAACACCACCGAGCCATCGTCCACATACTATCTTTGCAACAATCCAACGTCTGATAACACTCGTGGGTTAAGAGTAGCAAAACACTGGCCCATCCACCTCTCTGGAAGGTAATCTAAGTGGCAGTTGGCTCGTCCCCCACAGAGAGCAATTTGTTGGTTGGTAATGTCCACGAAACTTTGACCCACAGAGGGAGGACTTAGCAAACTACCTTGCTCCACACATGACACACACTTAGCTTCCCCTGTTATCAACACCCCCACCAGGGCAGTACCATTGCTACAATTGATGAACCTACGCTCTCATCATCGCCCAAGTCCATACTTCACACCAGGGCTCATGCTGGTGTTTTCACGTGTTGTTCTCCAGTTTGGACCTTTGCATAACAGAGCAGTTTTTCTTGCCTTAAGAATCCTCTGTGCTTTACCTATTCAGCCCCAACCCTTTGATTTTCATGATAAACTTGAGAAAAGGTATTTACTAGGAGGACACTGTGGATCAGAGAGGTTAAGTTTCTTGCCTAAGGCCACACAGCTGCAAAGGGTCACAGCCGGGCTCAGAGATCTTTAGGTTCCTATAGATCTGCTGCCCTCAGTGGCCGCCTCTGCCCTGTTTGTGCTGCCGTCTTGGATGTGTGCACTGTGAGGCTGCTTCTGGAAACGTGCTGGTCAGATGAATGCCTGACATGGCCCTGATGCTGCCCTTTGCAGACAATTCGGGAAGGCTAAAGAGAAGAACACGGACATCTGGAATAAAGTGGTTTATCCACAATCAAACACTTGAGACTTTTCTCCAGGAGGGGTTTTGCTTTACCACCCAGAGACCTCTTAAGACAGGAAATACTGACACCAAATGGTGTATGTCAGGATCTGCTCCCAAGGAGCTGCTATCCCTACTCTGTCCCCACAACGCCAGAGCACGCCTAGTGCTGCACGCTCACTGCTGCCTGGTTTCCATGTCCAAGTTCACACTGCCTTATCTACAGCGGGTGGAAATGTAGCTACGCACACAGAGGCACACGTGCGTGGATGTGTGCAAATGTGTACTTATAGACTCATACATCAGGGTGCAAGATTACACCCCTTGCCTATGTGTACAGGGAAGATGGGAGTTTTGTTGTTTTGTCTAATAGAAGAGCTGATTTTCTTTCCTCTTGCTGGGATGTGGGGGAAAGAACTGAAGTTTAGGCCCATCTAACCGTTTCAGGTCAATCCAGTCATTGCAATGTCTCTTTAGGTAACTTAGTTTCTTCTGCTCCAAACCTCAGGACATGTAACATCGTTCTGCCCTGCCCCGCTCCCTCTAGATGGTGCCTGTGCCTAAGGGAGAAGCAAGGGCTGTTTGTCCTTGTGGCACTGGGGAGCACTGTCTTGCAGAACAGCCAACGAAGGGGACCTAGCACTCAAAAGAGAGGCAACTCCTCCTTCTGTTGCCCCGCTTACTGCTGCCTGGTAGGTGCTCGAGGCTGCAAGTTGTCCAGAAAATGGAGGAAAATTTTCCACCAAGTAAAAGAAACTATTTCATTTACTAAACACAAATGTCAATAGGGAGTAGGGAGGAGCCTTTGCCGCTGCACATCGTTTATTTTTGCTTTATAAGAAGGAGGATGGATAGTTAGTTATTCATATCAGCCACGCTCTGCAGATATCTACACCAGTGGTTTCTTTTTTTTTTTTTTTTGACAGGCAGAGTGGACAGTGAGAGAGAGAGACAGAGAGAAAGGTCTTCCTTTGCCGTTGGTTCACCCTCCAATGGCTGCCGCGGCCGGCGCGCTGCGGCCGGCGCACCGCGCTCATCCGATGGCAGGAGCCAGGTGCTAGGTGCTTATCCTGGTCTCCCATGGGGTGCAGGGGCAACCGGGACAGAATCCGGCGCCCCGACCGGGACTAGAACCCGGTGTGCCGGCGCCGCAAGGCGGAGGATTAGCCTGTTGAGCCACGGCGCCGGCCTACACCAGTGGTTTCCGACCGGGACTAGAACCCGGTGTGCCGGCGCCGCAAGGCGGAGGATTAGCCTGTTGAGCCACGGCGCCGGCCTACACCAGTGGTTTCTATCTAAGCCACACTCAACATATTCCATTCCAGCAGTTTCCGACGGTACCCCCACACCCTCTGGCTTCTGGCTTCTGTTAGTGCAGGGGTGGAGGTTGGCCACTGATATTTTGATACTAGATAGACAGGTGGTAAGAGAAGCTGTAAGTAGAGAACAAACATGTATGTAGCAATGTATACAGGTAACAAGCAAGTAGCCTGTTCCTGTTCTTGTTTTTTAACCAGTGCTGGGGACTGTATCCCGACCCTCTATATTCACATGCTGAACGGCGGCCCCCAGTGTGAGGGTATCAGGAGGTTAGGGCCTGACAGCGGAGCCCTCATGATTGGGATTAGTGACTGATAGAAGAGACTGGAGAGATCTCCCTCCCCCCCTCTGCGAGGACACAGCTAGAAGGCAGCAGTCTGCAAACCAAGAGAAGAGCTCTCCCCAGGAGCCGACTGAGCTGACCTCTTGGACTTGCCAGACTCTGGGACTTTGAGAAACAACTGTGGATTGCTTAAAGCACCTGGGGCACGGGACTTCTTTTACAGCAGCCTCATCTGACTTAGACACCCGCGGTGACCCAGGGGACTCTTCAGGGAGTTTCCCTCTGGACCCGCTGCCTCCTCCTACGGTGTCCTGGTTCTCTTCCCCTTTCCTGCCCGGGCCCTCTTCTCAAGCTGTCTGAGACGAAGCCCTCCTTCAGCAGGAAGTCCCTTCTGCCCTTCTACTACAGCTGAGACTCACGAGCAGAATGTAGGCCACTTCTTCCGAGGCTCTATAACCTGCTGCCGAAGGAAGATTTTGAAAGGCGTCAGGTTCTTTGCTGCCATAGTTGCACATAGCTTCTGCGAGTTAACACATTTTGGATAAACAGAACCACACTGTGGAGCACTTAACTGTAAGCTACACTCTTCTCTGCGCAATTTGAATACTGGGTAGGGGATTTTCTGATATGTTACAAGAGTAAATAATTGGTCACAAACCTTTATATTAAAAAGGGTTGAAAGTGAGTCCCTGCTCCCCACCTCCAAGTTGTTCTCTTTGCAGAACACATCTTTAAAATAAACATCTCAAATGCGTTGCACTGAGCCCTGACTTTGGGACCATATGCACCACGTGAGATGGTTTCTGTGGGGCCGTTGAACCCCCTTTTCCTCCCAGGTGGTGATGAAAGACTTCTGCTTCCTGGCAAGGAATAAGAGAGGGTTTGGCAGCATCCCCAGCAAAACCGGCTTCAGAGAAATGGTTTGGCACACACACTTGTGGGCCCGAGTGCTCCCTGTCTATGCCTTGGGGTATGTCATTGACAGAATTCCACAGGTGTCTCTGCCTGTAAGGAGAAATGGTGCTCTTTTTCTTTTTTAAAACAATTTATATATTTATTTAGATTTATTTTGGAGGGGGGAGAGAGAGAATGTTCCATGCACTTGTTCATTCTCCAAATACCAAAACAGCAAGGCTGAGCCAGCTGGAAGCCAGGAACCTGAAACTCCATCCAGGTCTTCCACATGGACAGCAGGGCCCTCAGACATTTAAGCCACCGTCTACTGCCTTCTAGGATGCACAATGGCAGGGAGCGGGATCAGAAGCAGAGGCAGGACTCAAACTCATGTACTCCAACAGGGGATGTGGGCACCCCGGCAGGTGCACCCGCACCCCAGAAATGGTGTTTGTGAGCCTTTAATTTGGGACCGTCTTCTGTACATAAGGACTGTGCTAAATCCTCCAGGTTACACAAAAGAGGATTGCAATCCAGAGGGCAGATGAGCCATACTTCTCTATAGAAACAGAGGTATTTGGGGGGAGGGTGGTTATAACAGCGGAAGCTTTAGAGGTGTGTTCTTAGGGTGAGTTCCCTGGGAAGCAGGCACCAAGATGGGATCTTCATACCCTTAAGACCCACTCTAGGGGTATCAGAGGCCTTGATGGTGAACATTTATGATGGGGTGGGGTCCAACGCTAACGCCCTAGGAGTAATCAGGGAACGGGCAATATATTATTATCAGCCTCTGGTTGCTCCTTATTTCACTGTGACCCAGAGATATAAACATTCCTATAGCATAAAACTCCCCCCATGAAACCCACTGGAGAATGAGACAGTCTACAGGCTCTTTTCAACCCATGAAGGCCAAATAACTTTCAAGTCGGGTTTGATTTTACGATCTGTGTTATGGTCCTATTCCTTTCTAATTCATCCTCTAGGTGATTGTGAGGTTCTCTTTTAAGACTTGTTGGTGATTGACCTCCTTGGCCTGGCATGTTTATCCCCGCTCTCCATTCACACTGCTTTTCTTCTCTTCCGGGTCTTTGCTGACATGTCACCTCCTCAGGAAAACTTCTCAGATTAACTCAGCTCAAATTGTTACCCGGCTCCGTCCCCACGCATCCTAAGCACTGTGTTTATCTCCAGAGCACCTTTGACCACCTGGCTTTCTCCGTTTATCCAATAATCGTGTACGCCATCTGTCTCCTTGTAATATAATGTAAATCCCACTGGGCAGGGATGGTCTGCTTCACTTGCCCTGTAATCTTCCTGCCTAGAGCCAAACCTGTGAGATGGGAGACCCACAACAAACACTGTTGATGACTGGGCCGTGGCCCGTTCCAGCCTTCATCAGCTCTGTGCTGGGTATCTGAATAGCATCCCAGATGGCGTGGCAGCGTCAGGTCTCCGGGCTCCAAGGCTCCTTCACCCCTTTCCAGACCCTCATGCACAGCACTACCAGCCTCATCTCCTGTGGTGCTGCGTTGGCTCTGCTGCTGTCCTTCTGGAAACTCTCACGGCTCCTGGTGCTCTCCTAGGTCTGGTGCCGATGTCACTTTGCTGTCTCCTGTGACCTACCTTCACCTTTCTGCCCACTCTTCCAGGACCCTGAAAGGCCCCATCCTCCATGAGGGTGACCCTTCCCCTCCCTCTGCTGACCTAACAGCAGAAGCAGGACAAGTTAGCTATCCCCCAGGGTGTTCTAAATAGTGAGTGTGAGGATAGATGCTAAAGCATGCCACAGAGCCTAACACCTTTCTAGAGCACCTTCACCACTCGCATGTCATCAATAGCATCATGTCATCGACTTCGCAATTAAATTATACATGTCCCGAAGCTCGGAGCTAAACAATCAAGTATACTCTCCAGGTTACCGGGAAGAAAGCTGTGTGAGTGACTCAGGAGGTGTGTGTGTGCCAGCCAGCACCAGCTAACAAGCACCAATGCAAGCCAGCTGTTAAACACTTATGCACACCCCACCAGCTATCCAACCCCATGCTTATTTCTCAGACTGTTCCTAATCCAGAGGGGATGGTGATGTGCTGGTCACTGCACAAACACTATGAGGTAAGACAAAGAGAGTTGGAGGGGTCTGGGGACAGAGGTGAAGGAGCAGTTTTGGGGGTGAGGGTGGGTGGTTCTGTTGTAGGCATTTTGAATAGGATTCCCCAACAGGATGTAATAGGGCCACTGCACCAGAGAGAGCAACAGGCTACAAAGTCCTGGAAGACACTGGAGTACAGGTAGGGCTGTGGGGCCTCCCGCACCCCGTAACGTAGGGGCTGACACGCTCCCTCCCTATAACCAGTGGTCCAGAGCACAGCCAGTCACCAGGGTCTGCTACCTCACTTTAGGCTCTGCCCCCATTCTCTTTGGCTGTCTTAATCTACACCTTGCTATCTCCTAATTGCTTCTTTCCTCTCGCCCTCTCCAATTCACCCTCTTCATTACTTCCTGATGAATTTTCTGAAGGCACCATTTGATCATGTTCTGACTTTGTTCAGTCACTTTCCAGAGCTTTCGATTATTTGCAAATAAAATCCCAGCTCTCTCTTGGGGCTGGCATTGTGGCTCAGTGGGTTAAACTGCCACCTGCAATGTTAGCATCCCATATTGGAGCAACGGTTCAAGTCCCAGCTGCTTGGCTTCTGAACCAGTTTCCTGTTAATGCATCTAGGAACGCAACAGAAAATGGCCCAAGTACCTGACACCCATATGGGAGACCCAGGTGAGGTTCTGGGCTCCTGATTTCAGTCTGGACTACCCCCGACTGTTGCAGCCATTTAGGGAGTAAACCAGCAGATGGAAGATCTCTCTTTCTCTCTCTATATATATCTCTCTCCCTCTCCACCTTTCTGTGTCACTCTACCTTTCAAATAAGTAAAATAAATCTCAAAAAAATTTTTTTTCCAAGCTCTGTTAATCAAACTTCCCCTTAAGGCAAATATCTGAACCTGAACTTCTTATGCCTGATACCATTTGTACACAGCTGGCATTTAATAACTGCTTTTGAATAGAGACTAGACATCACGAAGAAGCTGCTGTGTCCATGAGTTCCCATGTCCTAGTTATCCTTTCTCACCATACAGGTGGAGGAGGAACCCCAAGTTATAGCCAAGCCATTGAGTTATCTACTTAGCAAGACACCCAGGACACACAGCTACTGATTGCTTCTCAAAGGCAAATTTTTGTCACTCAGGAAACCCTGCAAGTGTCCCTGACGGAGCAGCTCTACCCTCCTAAAGACATTTGCTGCCGAGAACGAAACACAGCTGCTCAGGCGACACAGGAAGCTGGTGCTCAGTAAAAACCAAAGCAAAACAAGCCCCTGGCCGCACGCTGGAACGTGGCAAAGTTCCCAGATCTACCCCTTGAATGAGGAGTTGAAACATGGGATTCGATATTAAAAAATAAATAAAGCTGCCGGAAACAGTTTTCTCTCTCAAACCGACTTCTTCCAAAAAGGACAATGACAAGACCCCCAGGTACAAAAAGAATGCTTGTGGATGGGAAGAGGCCCACGTCTTCATTGCAACCTCCTCCTCCTCTAGTCCTCCGTAGAGCCCTCTAAGAGTGATCATGTGGATGCGACCATGGCTCCAAATGGGGGGACCAGCAGTCCACTAGGAAACACTGCAACTGCACAGGCTCTGAGAGCAGTGGCTGCTAACAAGCAGGGCTGCCCTTCGTCTCCTCACAGCTGTTATCCCCTTCCCTGGGCAGGAATACTGGTCACACTGGCCGGCACACAAGGGTGGCAGGTTGAAGGTAAGGATGGAACCCAGCACCCACAGAGGGTCAGGTGGGAAAGTGTGATGTCGTCTTACTCATCACTTACAATGCTGTGAAGGCAGCCCTATGATTGCCATTTTATACACATCGTCCAAGCCTGCACACCTGGCACATGCCAGGCGGCTCAGGCTTGTGTCACTCCAGAGCCATCAATATCCTCGATTCAGCAGGGTGCTGTATGTGTTCCACAAAACAAACCAAAAAAATGCACACAACTGGCCTTTGTATGGAGTTTCATAATTCTCAAGGCACTTCATGAGTGTGACTAAATTTAATTCCTGAAACGGCAATGAGACTTCAGAGTTCTCAGGCCCTTTTTAAGGTGAGGCTGAAGAGTTTCCCTTTTCCCTTTACCAAGCCAAGACAATGGCTTCACCTCTCTTAAGTGTAGTCCCAGCATGGGTCATATGATGCCATAGGAAAGGACCCTCGGCAGCATAAAAAGGGACTTAGAAGCCACAAACTCTGCCCTTTGGAGTCACCTTCAGTAAGTTGTCTAAGCCGGGTAGAAGAACAAGACCCTTCCTTTGCTTGACACAGGAGTCCTACTCCTGAGTCTCGCCTGGCATTACTGTGGCTTCTCCATGGAATATAGAGGTGCTGGTCCACTGGCCCTGTGCATGCTGTAGTTACCAGAAAACATATCTAACTGCTGCTTAGCTTATTTGGAGCAATCACTCTGCCTTTGAATGACAAAGCTTTTCACTAAGGCTGCACACTGTCAACTCAAGGGAATTTTTTTTTTTTATAGCGGGTGGTAAACTCCATCTAAGGGAATTTTTTTTAATGATTTGTTTCCTTGGCTACAAAGATAATTCGTGCCTATTGTATAACACTTGTAAAAGACAGAAAAGCATAAAAACAAAAACAGAACTTGTGTACAAACCCAACAACCTGAGAGCCTTGATTATAATGTTAGCCTTGCTGTACGTCTTTCTGATCTTGTCAAAATTGGTGTCATGTAGAAACTGCTATTATGTAAACTGATTTTATAAGTAGTAGACTATGAACATTTAATCTCATTATTTAAAATACAACATAATTTGGGTGGTCACATGGTGTCTGTCATACTTTATAGTGCCTTGTTATTAGACTTCCAGGTGGGTTCTGGGCCTTCCCTGTACAGGTGATGTTGTAATGAACACCATGGTACATACATTCCTACATGTTTCTCCTCCTCCAAACGATGGACATGTTGGGTCAGGGGATTTGGGCATCTTAAAGATCTCATACTCTTGTCAACTCTCCCTTTAGAGAGTCAGATGCCTGACTCCCTTGGTAGCACTTCAGCAAGTACTTGTCCAACAGCTGTTTAACACTCTCCTTGCCTGAAATACACCACCATACAAAGCTGCTCTCTATAATCTTGGATAGTTACACAAGGGTTCTTCAAAAAGCTCATAGAAAATGAAATGGAAATATTACTCTGATGCAAAATTTTTAAATCCATGAATAATTTTCATAATACATCTTTTAATTAATTTTTGAAGACCCCACCCCCATAGTAACTAAAAAGTTCTTCTGCAGGGAGCTGAAATCTAATGATCTCTAACAACCACTGGAATATTTCTGCTTTTTTTCTCCTAAGCAACACAGAGAGATTTGCAGATGCTTGAAGGTAGCTGTCACATCTCTCTCCCCCTGGCTTGGTGATGGGATGTTCATGTGTTTTTGGAGGTGGTGAAAGTGTCAAAGCATATGGCAGAGTGGTGAGCAGAGCTCGGACTTGTTATTGGGGAAGACTCCTTGGTGGTTAAGAACACAGGTTTTAAAGGCAGACAAATCTGAGTTTGACTCTTAGCTCAGCCACTTCCTAGTCTGGACCACTTACTAGCTCTGTAACCTTGAGCACACTGCGTAGACAGATGCTGATGGCGGCATCTGCTTGCTGGTGCTAATTTAAGGATTCAGTCGGCTAAAGCTTGTAGACGCTTGCCTTGGTTACAGAGTAGATCTTCAGAAAATAGATCTATAAAGTGTGCTGAAGAAAGACATAAGCTCAATTTTGCAATTGAATGATGAAAATATCTCTTATGGCAAAGATATTCATCTGAAGATCATGCCACCCCCGAGGATCTATTTCAGGGCTATGTAACAGACTACTCTCAGGACAATCTTAGTCCACTGAACTAAAACCAAACCCAAGTCTTTGGGCTCTGTACCCACGTGGGAGACCTGGATGGAGTTCCAGGCTCCTGGCTTCAGCCTGGCTCAGCCCTGGCTGTTGAGGCCATTTGAGGAGTGAACCAGAGGATGGAAGACCTCTCCCTCTCTAATTCTGCCTTTAAAATAAATAAATAAATAAATCTTTTTAAAGGGGGGGGGATCAATAAATAAACACAAGAGGGGGCCTCAACTTATTTGTAAATAAATCAATGACATGACAACCATGCTGCTTCCCTACCTTCTTCACAGGGTTATTCTGAGGAGCTGAGGGAACCCTGCATACAAAACAGAAGTTAACTTACTGCTCTCACCAGGATCTCCACATTGGACAAAAGAACTGAGCAGACATCAAAATTCCCCATGGCCTGGGCAGGAAGCTGTGGCGGAGCAGTGCTCACGGGGGCTTGCCTGGCCTCAGAGCCCGCGTGGGTGACATCAAAGCCCTCACTGCAGTAAGGCGCAGCCCCCCTCACTTCTGGAGACACTGTCGGATGGCACAGCCAGAGCCAGCTGCAGCCTCTGCCCATGGATCCCCTACAAACAGTGCATCTGGAGCCTCGGAAGAAGAGATCCCGGCAGATGGGTGCCTCGAGGACCTCCATGCCTCAAGACGTCAAATTTCGAGATCTGGTCCTCTTCATTTTGGAGAAGAAAATGGGAACTACCCGCAGAGCATTCCTCATGGAGCTGGCCCGCAGGAAGGGGTTCAGGGTTGAAAATGAGCTCAGGTAGGACACTGCCCATTCCACCTTGCATAGAAGGAGGGCCTCTGTGAGCAGCTTCTCTGAAACCCCAGAAACCTGTGTGCTTCCTCCATGTGCAGAACAGGTGATGTTCCCACTGGGGGCCATATGCAGAGTCAGAGAACAGATCTGAACCCATCATTTAGGGAAATGACTGGGGACTGAATACAATTAAATTGAAATTAGCTGGCACCAAATGATAAGGTAAAGACATTCTTCTTATTATTATTATTCATTTTTACTATTATTATTATTTTGCCTTTCACTATTATGAGATAAGGAGATATCTAGGGATGATAAATGGAAAATCAGTCAAAAATTTAATGCTGAAACCTCTCAACTTCATTTTTTACCAAATTGAGCAAAATACTACTAAGTTCAATCAGAAAATATCAGCTTTTTGAGGTGGAAAGAAGGACTTGGTGGTTTGGCTCTTTCTCTAGATATCCGGTTGTGCTGAGGGGACCAGAGTCTGTTGGGCTAGGGTGAGTGACCGGTCAGCTCATCACAGGCACTCCGGTGTGGCCCTGATCATGTTGTTGCAGGGAGCAGTACGAGGCCGATTCAGAGAGAGACGCTGGTTGAGGTGACCGATCTGTGCAGGGGCGGCTGGCGCCATGGCAGAGTGATGCAGTCAGGGCCCAGGCCAGGAGGCGATGGAAGCCACCACTGAACCACTTGGACTAGTTCATCACACATCTACTCCCCTTAAACAGCAGTTATCTGGGTTGTTTTTCTAACATCTAGATAAGCTCTTCACTAGTATCAAATAGATGAAGAGAAAACAAAACAAAATCCAGAAACAAATGTGCTATGAACAGAGCTGTCGGGGGCTTGCAATGGAGAAGCGGGATCCATGCAATGGGCTGTCAACTGTGCGAGGGAAAGAGCCGTGACAGGCTCCTCCAGGAAACCAAACACACTCAATGGGAAAAGACAGTTTGCTTTAAAGCTACAACTAACATCTTCTGCTGAAAACAAAACCAGCTTTAGAGTGCTGGAGAGACTTATTTCAAAAGTCAAGAATCAGACACATTCATGTTCACGGTATAATTCATAGTGACTTATTTTGTTTTCTAAATTCTCCTACTCATGGGAAACCAGGAGCTTCCTATGGTCTCTTACATCTTATTTCTCTTCACATGGTTTCCTTTTTTCCCTTCATGTCTCATTTTTTGGTTCCTCTTCTTAGGATCCTGTGGCTATCCTCAATTTTATTTCTTAACATTCTTTCCATAAAATACTAGATTTCATCTAATGGTTAAGTCTGCCTAATCTTGCAGATTTACATGATATGATAGCATCAAGGAGGAAAAAGCTTATATAGGTAAAGAGGTAAAAAAAATTTTTTTAAAGCCAGAGAGATAAAAATCTTAGCAAATATGCAACTGTTTTTTTGTGGTCAGAGGGTATGACAAGGGCCAGGCAGGAAGGTGAGCGCCAGACCACTTACATGGAACGCTCTGCGGATGTCCAGGCTTCCAGCGGGGGCTCACTGACTTAGAGACTCAGCAACCAGCACACACACAGTGGCTGAGGCAGGTCCTTTGGGAGATGATGGGAGGCAAGTTTCTTTGTTGGCAGAGAGAGGAAGTGGCAGCTCTGTGCCCCAGGTGCTCCCGCCACGGGCCAAGGCCAGCTGCTCAGGCAACAGAGGAAACTGGGGCAAGGCGATCTAACTGCTGCTGTGTTTGCAATGGTGGCAGAGTCCCCAAACTGGGCACTCAGAAGGCACATTAAACACAAGGGCGCTCTACAGCACAAAAGCAAACCATAGGAAGCACAAGTCCCAGCTCTCAAACAGAATTTCTGCACATAGATAGACAGACTTTAATTGGAAACAAAAGTAAACATCATTGTAGGGGAAAATCTCTAGATTAGAAATCTAGAAAGCTTCAATCCTGGTCCTGACCCTCCCCGGTCATGTGGTAAGAGGCAAGGGCTTTCTTCCCTGGCCTGAGTTCCCTGACAAACGGTCTGCTCCGTCTGATGGGGTCACCAAACGAGATGAGAGATGCCAATGTGCCTCGAGAAATCAGAACAGCTATGCAAAGGGAATCACCCTCGTGTTAACCAGCTAGACTACTGGCATTTACAGGAAAATCCCAAAGTGAGGCTTCTCACTCCATGATATGATCAGGCAGAATAGAAACAAGCACAGCACAGACAGAGAGGAGAACCATCAAAATGTTATGAGAAGTTATTTAGGAAGGGCAATATTTGATAGGGAAAGATTATGGTGTTTTTATTTTGTGTTTTCCACTTTTTTTTTTACAGTAAGCCTATGTTTTAAAGTGAAAAAAGCAATGTATTTTTAAAATTTATATATTATTTTACTTCATGTATCTAAAAGGGAGAGAGAGAGAGAGAGATCTCCTACCTGCTGGTGTATCTCCAAATGCCTGCAACGGCCAGGGCTGGGCCAGGCTGCAACCAGGAACTGGGCACTCACTCCGGACCTTTCACATAGATGACAGGAACCCGACCACTGGAGCCACCACTTGCTGCCTCCCAGGGTGCTCCTCAGCAGGAAGCTGGAATCAAGAGTCAGAGGTGGACTGTGAACTCAGGCACTCAGGCACCCCTTTATAGGATGAGAGCGTCCCAAGTGATGGCTCAACCACTGCACCAAATGCCTGCCCAGAAAGGTGGTTTTTAAAAGAAAGGATGCTGGCCGGCGCCGTGGCTCAACAGGCTAATCCTTCGCCTTGCGGCGCCGGCACACCGGGTTCTAGTCCCAGTTGGGGCGCCGGATTCTGTCCCGGTTGCCCCTCTTCCAGGCCAGCCCTCTGCTGTGGCCCAGGAGTGCAGTGGAGGATGGCCCAAGTGCTTGGGCCCTGCACCCCATGGGAGACCAGGAAAAAGCACCTAGCACCTGGCTCCTGCCATCGGATGAGCACGGTGCGCTGGCCGCAGCGCGCCATCCGCAGCAGCCATTGGAGGGTGAACCAACGGCAAAGGAAGACCTTTCTCTCTGTCTCTCTCTCTCACTGTCCACTCTGCCTGTCCAAAAAATAAATAAATAAAAGGATGCTTCTCATCAAAAAGAGAGCTATATCCTAGTGGAGATGAGATTCAGAAAGAGGAGCTAAGAAAAAGAAAAAAAAAAAAAAGGAAAGAAAAAATGCTCTGAAATAGGCAGCAATTTCCACCATTCCTAGGATACTCTTTGGCTGCCAAGAAGATTAATTTGAGAAAACAACTGATTCCTGCTCTACCTGGGCCTGAGCACAGATGAACCTCAACAGACTGATTGAACTCTCTGGAGCTTTTCTATTCTCTCCAGCATATGTGCACTGTATCTGGGTCAGGCTTCATTAACACTTATGCTCATGAAAAGATACACACATGCTTCCTAGTTCCTGTGCTGGGTGCTGGGTCTTAAACCATGCATTAGGGAAATGGTAAGTCCCTTGAGGCATTTTTGCACATTTATGAAAGGGATATTCCATGGCTGACATCCTAAATTTCAGAGTAGCTTCACAAGTTTTGACTACCTAGGACAAGTTAGACAAGGATCAGAATCCCCTGCTTGCCACATTCTTATTTCATCCTGGGTTCCAACCCACTGAGCTATTTTGAAGCTGTATTCAATCATCAACCCTCTTCCATAAGGATATTAGCTAAGCTTCCTCTCTGTGTCTTGACCCAAATCACTGATGTTGAGTAAGAAAGAGCTGTAGCCAGGAAGGATGGCTCTACTGGCACCTGGCAGCCCAATACTTTTTAAGTTCATTGGTCAAGCAGAGGGAAAGCTGCCATGTGAGAGTGTCATCTTGCCTAGACCCCCTGATTTATGTACAACGGTGTCCCTGGGAGGCATGAATACAGACACAGTACGAGATTGTCACCAACAAAGAATTTGGTTAGCAACCACTCTACAGTACAAGGGAGCTCCACAAGGTTCATGGAAAATGTACATTAATAAAAAAATGCATGGACTTAAAAATTTTAATCTAAAAATAAATCGATCTTTTAATGATATGTTTAATTTAATCATTTATTTTTATTAAAGATATGTTTATTTCAAAGTCAGAGCTGCACAGAGAAGAAGAGGCAGAGAGAGAGAGAGAGAGAGAGAGAGAGAGGTCCTCCATCTGCTGGTTCACTCCCCAATTGGCCGCAACGGCCGGAGTTTTGCTGATCTGGAGCCAGGAGCCTCCTCTGGGTCTCCCATGTATATGCAGGGGCCCAAGGACTTGGGCCATCCTCTGCTGCTTTCCCAGGCCATAGCAGAGAGCTGGATTGGAAGTGGAGTAGACATGATTTGAACCAGCACCCATATGGGATGCCAACACTGCAGGCAGCGGCTTTATCCACTACGTCACAGCACCGGCCCCTAATTTTCATTTTCAACAATGTGTTTATTATTTGAGAGACCAGGAGACAGAGGCAGAGAGAGACAGCTTCCATCTATTGGTTTTCTCCCCAAATGTCTGCAACAGTCTGCCAGCAAACGCTGAAAACCAGGAAGTGAATCCAGCTCTCCTGTAGGGGTGACAGGGACCAAGCTGTTAGAATCCTCAGTGCTGCCTCCCAGGGGCTGCATTAGCAGGAGGCTTGGATCAGGAGCCAGAGCACAGACTTGATCCCAAGCACTCTGAATCCTCCCTACCCCTTTACTTTCACTTTCTTGCGTTATTTTGACCCCTCTAGAGCAGTTCTTTCAGAAAGCTGCCACTGTGAGATGTAAACCTTCTACCTGGCAGGAGCTGAGAGCCTTGTCTTTGAAATGCAAACGTTCAAGGCCTTGACTCTCACCTCCAGTCTGTGGGAAGGTGCAGGCCTTGGCAGACACCTTGCTCTGACATGCACCATGGAAGTGTTCTTCTCCTTCAGATGAGCTCCAGTTAACAAACCCAGGTGGCCAAGGCAGTTGAGACCGACGCGTCTGATCCCCCTCAGCATTTCCCCCAGCGCATCCCCGCCTGGGAAGTCTCCTGCCTGTTACTCCCACAAGGCTGAGCTCAGTGCCCTCGAGGCCCTCTTTGCTACAGCAGTGGTCGCTGCTGAACACAATCTGTCCTCATCTCTGTAACCCAGCTTTGCTTATATCTGACAAGGTTCTAGCACTTCAACTTTGTAGTGTCTGAAATCAAAATAGCTAGAGTCCTTGTTTGCAAAACACACAGAATGCCAGATGTCACCTGCCACAGAAACAAGACGAGGTGGAACTGGCTCATCTCCAGGCCCCTTCCAGGTTCACTGTCCAAACACAACTTTACTGGTTTTTCTTCTATTTTTTTTTCATTGTTTCCCCCTGCCTACCTTGAATGCCTTCACCCTAGGCAGCTCCAGGATCTGAGACCCCTGGAAGCCCCCCAGCTGCCAGAGGAGAGGACTTCTTCCTGGAAAGCTGCTGGGATTCCCGGCCTGGGGTGGCTCCCAGCCCTCCTGCTGGGTCACCCCTCCCTGACTCCAGAGTGCCCTGTGTAGTCTCATGTGTGGACCTCACCTGCAGACCATAGACAATTCTCTTAAACATGGTAGGTTTTGAGAAATACTCACTCAGAGAATGATTTTTACCATCCCAAGTGACTTGTGTTTACCAAGAGTTTATTTTTTTAAATTCAAGAGCATGGCAGGTACTCTGTAGTCATGCTCTGGTTCAAGTTATTTCCTATATAAAAATGTGTACATTTTAGTGAAAATTTTCATAATCCCATTTAAAATAAAATCAAGCAAGATCTTCCAGGTCACAGGTACAGCAGAACCAGAGGGGAAGCCTGTCTTTACTGGTGCTGGTATGAGTGCGGGATAAAACCAAATAGAGCTGCTTCCATTTTTCTGGTTCAAGGATTCTGAAATGCATCAGTTGCTAGGGGAAACTGGCAGGTTTTTTTTTTTTTTTTAACTGTAAACAGCCTAGGTTAACTGTAAATGACTAAGTCATTGCTTACAAAATAAATTCAACATCAGATTGGAACAATCAGGAAGAAGCACTTCGGGGAACAAAGCAGGTGACCCTCCAGGAAGACTGAAACGTCACGCTGGGGGTGGGCAGGTGGGGAAGGTGCATCCCAGGCAACAAAGCATGGCTGCTGCGTTCTTCATGGAGGAATTTGCTCATGACACTGGGAGAGACAGGAGCAACTACGAAAGGAAAGGCAGAGGGGCAGGCATTTAGTTTTGCAGTTAACACACAGTTCAAGATAGCTGAGTCCAGCACTGAAGTGCCAAGGTTCAATCCTCAGCTCCAGTTCGTGATTCCAGCTTCCTGCCAGTGAGGACCAGGTACGCAGCAGCTGACAGCTCGAGTGACTGGGTTCCTGCCACCCCTGTGGGAGGCCTAGATGAGGTTCCCAGCACCTGGTTCCAACTGAGTCTAGTGCTGGCTGTTGTGGGCATTTGTGGAGTGAACAAGTGGATAGGAGCTCCCTCTGTCTCTCATTCATTTTACCTCTCTCTCTCTCTCACTCTGCCTCCAAAACTGGAAAAAAAAAAAAAAAAAAGGAAAGGCAGGAAGAGCATCAGAATTATCTGAGAAAAATAATTTCAGACTTTCAGACTTAAGACTTAAATTCCATATCCAAAGGCCTTTTAGGCATTAGAGTACCTCTTCACAATTCTTGTGGTATGTTTTATCACATGTATTATTATGTACTTAATTTGTTTTGTTTTAAATTGACACATGACAATTATATATATTTATGTATACAATGGTAAAGATCAACTCAGGGTAATTAGCATTTCCATCTCCTTACATGTGTATCATTTCTTTGTGTGTGGGGCCTTTGAATCCCTCTAGTTCTTTATAAAACATACGGTAAGTTGTTGTAAGTTTATCATATCTACCATCACCCTACCATACTGTAGAATACTAGAATTTATGGCCGTGATCTAATTCTATTTTAGTATCATTAGCCAACCTCCCTCTACTTGCCTTTCCTTAATTGCTTCTTTTAATTGTCCCTAACTGGAATCATTAAAAATATTTAGTCTTTTCCTAGGGAATAAGATGCATAAAAATCATGGCCTGATATGTGTAATTTAAAAATAAGATATAAATATGTACAGGCTTTTAGGTGCTCAGCTGTGTACCCCTAACACTACCTCATGCACCTGCAGAGATCAATGGAAAACACTGCTGTAACTCAGCCCGAAGGCCAGCATGGGAATCAAGTCTAGGCTGGGGAAGTTCCAGGGAGACGCTTTCTCTACAATGCAGGTGCTCACTATGGAGTTCTTGGGCTGGGGGATGGTTTTAAAATAGGATTGGTCCCATGAGGAGGCAGAGACAGTGGATCCCTTGCATCTGGAAAGGATGGTGTCTGCTTCAACCAATATGGGGACAGCAGAAGTGACATTGTGTGACTTTTGAGGCTGGGTCCCAAGGGGCAGGTAGCTCCTGCGTGTTCCAGGAGCACTTACCCTGGCACCCAGAAGTCTGGATTCTCTTTAGAGAGAACGTGTAAATGTGCTTGGGCTGAGAGCTATACTGAACCCAGCCTTCCGCCATCCTCACCAAGGTGAGAATGGGGAACCACATGGAGAATCAGTACCCCCGTGGCACCATTCAGTCCCAGAGGATCACCCAGCCAAGACAGCATGAATTATTAACCAAAAAAATTGTGAGATACTATGTAAA
This sequence comes from Sylvilagus floridanus, assembly GCA_949820135.1. Taxonomy (NCBI): domain Eukaryota; kingdom Metazoa; phylum Chordata; class Mammalia; order Lagomorpha; family Leporidae; genus Sylvilagus; species Sylvilagus floridanus. The sequence continues at coordinate 48,950,991 of OX463235.1, forward strand.
ACAGTACATGGATAACTATGTAACAAAATCATTGCCTTTCTAAGCCATTACATTTTGGGATCATTAGCAACGCACCAATAGATAACCAGAAGAGAGCAATTGTATCAGAATCACCAATGGAACTTGTCAAAATGCGTATTCCTAGGCCCCAAGTGAGACCCAGGGAACCTGGAATCTGAATGTTTACCTAGTTTTCTGAGTGTCCCTGGTGGTATGAGAGACATTCCTTTAGAGTTACTGATTCATTCATTCTCTAGTTCATTCTATAACCTCTGTTGAGCATTACAATGCGTCGGCCTTATGCCGGCCACCAGACATGCCTATAACCAGAGGCAAATGCTGCTTCAGAATTGTCATAATTGGCTCAAAGCCTTCTAGATTCAGTCCAAGACATTAGTAATTGGTCACAGTTGAGAAATCAGGTGCAGTGAAAGAACTAAATCCTCTGATGTTTCACGAACAGCTACCTCAGCAGCACCTTGGGGCCTTTGGAGAGAGCGAGCCAGGGACAACCTCAGCCCCTATCCCAGATTTATTTGCCCTTGAATGTGACATTCATGTGGCTTTTTCTCCCTAAGTAGAAAAGTGACAATAGCTAGTTCATGGTAGAGAATGGGAAGCTACAGGAAAGTATTTCAAACAAGCAGAACGTCCTCAATCTAGAACTGCGTTAAAGTTTCTGGGGTCAGGCACACCTGGGTCTGAATCCTGCCTTCATGGGAGCTCTCCAAGCCTCAGATCTCTCCTCTGAAGTCTTATTGCTCACCTCATGAGGGAGTCATGAGGACTAAGCCGGAATCTGTACTTGTGTGTGTATGTGAGTGCATGTGTGCACGTGTGTGTATGTGAGTGCATGTGTGCACGTGTGTATATGTGAGTGCATGTGTGTGTGTGGTTATCACACTTGCTAACAGCCTGGAGGATTTCCTGCCAGTCTTTTCCTGCTGAATACACCGATGTTTTATTGTGTGGTTTTACAGCAGCCCTCCCCAGCCTCCCCCACCCCCGGGAGTTCTCAGTATCGGTGTCGCTGTCAGAGACAAGGCTATGTCCAGAGGAATCCAAGGTGAAGGGACAGTGGTGACAGCGCTGGGTGGTGAGCCTGGATGGGGGAGGGGCCTGAATTTGGAATATGAGCCCCACCTTAACACACTCATCTCCCTCAGAGCTTTAGGCAAAACCGACAGCCCAAGGGCCTGATAGCCTCGGGTGGCTTCCACTTCTGGGGTGTAGCTATGGCAACTGTCCTTTGAGGTTTTCTAGGTCAGTTCTACATGCTGTGCAGTCTTATTATAGTGCATATGATATCGGGCATACAACTGCAGAATGTGAAGGCTATGTGGCAGCGGCAGGGCTGACGTGTCTAACGGTGTTAATAGGAAGTGGCTGTTCCATTTATGTTTCTCCCCTTTGGAGGTTTCCTCACCGGTTTGATCCCCATCCAGACCTTCTTCCTGCTGCAAAAAGAGGGCACAGGAAAAGCACAAAGTCACAGATGCGCAACTCAGGGAAGGTCAAGCACACAGGCTTTGGAATAAAACAGACCTAGAAGCAACACCCCACGCCATCAGTCAGAGCTGGGGGGGGGTAACATCTTCAAGGCGCTCCTTTCTTACTAAAGAAAGAAAACACACAACACACACACGGAAAGAGGAGAGAGAAAAAGAGACATGATCGCATCCCCTGGCCACTTCCCAAATGCCTACAACAGCTGGGACTGGGCCAGGCTGAAACGAGCAGCTAGAGGCAGGGAACTCAATCCAGGTCTCCCATGTGTGACACAGGAACCCAGTCGCAGGAGCCATGACTGCTGCCTCCTGGGGTCTGCATTAGCAGGAAGCTGGAGTCAGGAGCCAGAGCCAGGAACCAAACCCAGGTACTCAAATGTGGGACCTGGACATTTTAATCGGCATCTTAACCACTAGGCTAAGCACCCTTCTCATTTTTAGATGGGGGTGATAATACCTACTTCAAAGTGTTATTGATAATTAAATGAGGTAATCTGTGAAATGTGCCCCCGGTACTATCACACAGCCATATTCCCATATTATCAGTATTTTTATAGTAGAGTGTACAGAGCACAGAGCTAACCACTGCACCACCAAACACAGGACACGGCAGGGAGGTACTGCCAGCAGCACACACCAGAGGCAGCAGGTCTCCTGGTAACACGGCTGGTCAGGCTCAGAACTGAAAGTGAATGAGCATGGTCAGAGATTGAGCTGTCTGCAGGGACCAAGGATATCCCTGGCTCGGCTGAACTCGGCCAATATAAAAGACAGCAAATACAGACTGTGCCAGAAAAGATTATTCTCTAAATAGCTTAAGTAATTTGTGGTGCAGGACCAGCTTCCAAAAAAAAAAAAAAAGTTGGTACAGATCAAGGCTTCCATTAAAATACAAAATCTCACAATAAAACTGTGTCTATGTCAAAAGGCAATTAAAGGGGCTGAACAGCAGATTAAACTGCTGCTTGCAATGCTGGCGTCCCACATTAGAGTGCTGTTTTGAATCCTGGTAAACTCAGCTTCTCGTCCAGCTCCCTGCTAATGGATCTGAGGACACAGTGGATGATGCGCCACAGCATACTTGGGCCCTTGCTGTTCATCTGGGAGACCAGAATGGAGTTCTTGGTTCCTGGCTTTGTCCTGGCTTAGACCTAGCTGTTGTAGCCATATGGGGAGTGAACCAATGGATTCAAGATAGATTGTTCTCTCTTCTGCACGCTGCCTTTCAAATCAATGTATAAATATATATTTTTTAAAATTACAACTTTCTAAATGCTGACTTACAGTTTCTGGATTTACCTTGCTGAGAGCCAGTGACCAGCAATACTGAACTCACTGTAGCCCTACTTTAAGAAGTCTTGTTCAATTGATTGTTTTTATGTGTGCCTATTGTAAACAATTTGCTAATTGTTTACTGAGTAGTTTAAATCAGTGCTGTGCAGCCTTGCCATCCACAAGTTCGCTCATATTAACCAAGAAACACACGTGGTTCCCATTCAACAGTGTTAGCTCAGACACGCCTGCACTGTGCCAGGACTCCTAGGAAAACATGCAGTGAGGGTACACACAATGAGGGGCCTGAATTTGGAAGTGGAACCCCAGAACTCCTCTTCAGCAAACTCTTTCCCCTCTGAGGTTTAGGCCAAACCCTATGCATAATGATAATAATAATATTATCACAAATGTTATCATAAAATATTTTCCTCCAAAGGGCAAAAATATAGATGAAATAACACTTCCTTTCTAAGCCTATTAATCCTTCCGTTGTCTTCCCGAAGTCTCAACATAAAGAATCTCTCAAGAAGTCTGTCACAAATAATTTTGAGAGTTACAATGTAGGGACCTAGAATAGGGAAGCCATCACTCATATGACTCATCTTCCCCCCACATTGATAAAATGTTGTTTGATCAGGCCCGACTTCACACATCCTGTTCCCCACATGGCACTAGTGCCCACTTCTCCCCAGCTATGACCTCAGATTTCAACTGTCAACTGGATATTTCTGCTTGGACCCCCTGCCATCCTCCAAATGCAGCATGCCCGAAATAAACAACAATTGATTCCCCCTCCTCCTCCTTCAAAGAAACCTGGCTTCCTAAATCCCTATTTGCACCCAAAGCACTTGGCTCTGCTGTAGACAACCTGGAGTAGCATTAGACTCCCAGCCCTACTTCTCTCTCACAGGGGAGCTGGAGCCAGATGCCCCTCCCAGTTCTCCTGGGCAGGCAGGGCTACAGTAACCAGACTGGGTTAAACACCTCTCACACCTGGTCCACTGTTCCATTCTCCTAAGGAACCACCCATCTCCTTCCCTCCAACTCTGTGTACCAGATTAGTTTCTTAAAATCTACTGTTGTGCTTTCAATCTTCCGCTCACAAAGACCTTTACTGACTCCAGAAAAGATGTAACATCCTCAACCAAGGCTGAGGACAGGACTCTCTCTGACGTGGTTTTCCCGACTCTGTGGTGCCTGCAACCCCTTCCCATTGCCAAGTCTCCACGGCAACTTAGGCATTCTTCTCCCCGAGCTCCAAATCTTTTCAGCCAGGAGGACCCAGAGTTTTGCCTTCCAAGTACCTTATTCCTGCCCATCCACCAAAACTAAGCACAAATCTCAGCTCTGCCACAAAACCACACACCTCACCCAACCCACACCCAGCTCTCTTCTTCTCTGAACACCACTTGTGGATCCCATCCACGTTCCACATCTTAGCACAACTCACACCATTAGCTGTCTTTACCACACACGACACTAGTGTCCAGACACTTTCCTTGTTTTCTTTGTCCCCACACCTCTCGCACCACCAGCTAGGGCTGTGCATGTCACGGTGGAGCAGGACACATCCGGTGGACTGAAGAGCCAAAGAAGGCAGGAGCCCCTGGGGAGAAAGAGACATCAAGGAAGAGAATAGGACAGGGAGAGAGGAGAATTTTTCTCTTGAATGCCTGGGGATGCTGTTGGTCCATGCTAGTGCTCAGATTTATAGACTCTTTGAGCTGAATGGGCCTTCAAAATCTTTGGGTTCAGTTATGTGATGCTGACTGTGAAGACATGGCTGGCCCAGAGAAACCAATCAGCAAGGACAGGCACCATGGACCAGCCACGGGCCGTCAGGGTCTCCCTCCACACCCTCTGCCCCTCAGCTTTCTCATTGTAAGCATGAATGACGTAATGCTTCCCCGAGGAGCCACGTGAGTAGTAAAGGAGACAACATATGTTAAGTGCTCAGTGGTTGTTAGGGAAGGCATCCCTGCCTCTTTTACATCACAGAGATGTGCTTTCAAACACAGAAAACGAAACTTCCCAAGGGCTGATTTCAACCTTCTGCATCTGGGCCTCCACATCTGTGGGCCCTGGATTCGACCTCTGGCCCTGGATTCGACCAGCCATGGGTCAAAAGTACCCCCAAAAAAAAAATCATTGTGTCTGTGCTGAACATGATCAGACTTCTTTGTCTGGTCATTTACAAAATAATATGGTGTAACAACTATTTAGATAGCATTTACTTTGCATTAAGTATTACAAGCACCCAAGAGGTTATGCGAAGCATAACACAGGGAGATGTGCGTAGGTTCTATGCAAATTAGACCACTTCATATAAGGAAGTCGAGCATCTGCAGATGTTGGTATCTGTGGGGATCCTGGAACCAACCCCCCACAGATTCTGAGCGACAACCGTAACCAGTTGTGAGTGGGAGGTTGCTGAGGTCAGACTGTTTGTAATTCCCATGGTAAAAACCTAATCACCAAGGTGATGGTAATAGAAAGCGGGGTCTTTGGGGAATGATTGGGACCTGAAGGCTCCACTAGGTGAATAGGATCAATGACCTTATCACAGAGGCCCCCGGGAGCTGTCTTCCCTCTCCACCACATGAGGACACATAGCAGGTGCCACTATGAGGAACGGGCCCCTACCTGATGCTGAATCTCCTAGAGCCTCAATCTTGAATTTCCCAGCCTGTAGATCTGTGAATAACACAGTCTTATTCATAAATTACCCAGTTATAGTATTCTATGGTATAGTAGCCCAAATGGACCAAGTCAGATGTTATAAGCCTATCGACATCTATAACGACCCCCTATTTCTATTTGGGGTAGTGATGTAAAATGTTTTTCTAACTGGGGGGTCACAGTCAAACAAGTGTGTGAGCCCTTGGATTTAAGCTCTCCACAAATAAATGTGAAAGGGCAGAGGACTGAGCGCTACCACAAGAACGATCTCACCTCCCACCTTCTCCAGACCGTGGTTTGCCATTGCTGTCACAGTCCTGCTAATCTTTTCTTAACTTTAAGAAAATTAAGATTAATTTTCTGATATGTAACACAGACCATCACTGCTTCAGAAAACAGAGAAGATTCCCAGCCTGCAGATCTACATCATCTGTGCCAATGACCAGGGCTAGTGTGCGTCATTCCCCAGCACACGGAATGCTCTCCAACCTGCAGGGAAGAGGAGCTTCTGCCCTGGAAAGCCCTCTCAGCTGCTTCCTGTGTCTTGACTTTTGCAGCGATTCTGTCACCCACATTGTAGCAGAGAACAACTCGGGTTCCGATGTTCTGGAATGGCTTCAGGTACAGAAAGTTAAAGACAGCTCCCAGCTCGAACTCCTCGACGTCTCCTGGCTGATAGAATGCATGGGAGCAGGGAGACCCGTGGAGATGACAGGGAAGCACCAGCTTGTTGTAAGTATCACGGCTGTGGTTGTCATCGCCTTTCGCGTGGTGGTTACGAACACGAGCTTTACAACCAGCAGCCCCGGGCTGCACCCCAGCCTCTCTGCTTGCTCCCTGTGTGGCCCTGCTGAGCTGCCGCTCCCTCCTCTGTTAACACGAGGTGACAACAGTGCCTACATGATGGTCACGGAGGTCGGAATAACACTGCACCTGCTACAGAGCAGACACTGAATAAATGGTAGCTGTTTTTATAAGCATATCTACACACAACTTTTTAAAAAAATATGTAAGTCCTAATATTCCAGCAGCCAGAAAACAGAGGGTAGCTATTTTTCTCTAATTATAATTATTCAGAAAGAAAATAATAAAGTTAAGCTCTTAATTCCAAGTCCTCAATCAATAGTGCTAGAACTGTTGGGAGGGGGCTTGGACCAGGATTCCACAAATTCACAGGAAAGAAAGATGATTTAATTGGTAGCTCTTTCACATTTTTTCTGATTTCAAAAATTATTCATGTTAATGATAGAAAACTGAAATATGAGAGATGTGCAGACACTAAATTTGGGCCTTCTTTAAGTTTTAAAATGTTATCCTCAAGGCGGACAGAGACCCGGAAACAAAGAGCTCCCACCCACTGGTTCACTCCCCAAAAAACAACCGGCAGATTCGGGCTGGGCAGAAACCAGAGGCCAGGAACTCAATTTAGGTCTTTCACATGGGTGACAGGGACCCAAGCACTTGAGCCATCAGCAGCTGCCTCTCAGGGTCTGCACTGGCAGGAAGTTGGAAGCAGACGTCAGAGCTGGGAACAAAACCCAGGCACTGCGATGTGAGATGTGGACACCTTAACCATTCGGCCAAATGCCCACTCTGAGCTTTCTAGAATTTTATCTTCCTTCCAGAGACAGCTACCACCAAACTACCTCCAGTCTTTTCCTCTGTACATGTCCCCATTATTCCCATAATTGTTATTAAAAATGGGTGCTTCTGCATTTGTCCAGGTGAGACAAGACTACTCAGCTAGTCCCAACCCAGGCTCCCAGGAGGCTCCAGCACTTGCTGTGCACAAGATCTCTGAGTACGCGTGTAAGAGAAGAACCACTTTGAACAACTGCAACCACATATTCACGGTAACCAACACCCACAGCCAAGGAAGGGCTTGCAGCCTCTTTGTACGGACCTTCACATCAGTTATAAACTTTTCTGAAAATCTGGAGATGCCTCCCCGACACCCACCCACCCCTGCCTGATCTCTGGTCCTACTTTCTGCCAGAAATGGGTCACCATCTGTCATGGAAATGGATAAATGCTGTTACATTACATTCTATAGAGGCACTGGATTATCATTTAATGAGAGGTATCATGAGTGGGCACACCACTAATCAAAGACAAATATTCTGAAAATCCAAGTACGGTGATCAGTCTAAAACATTAAGAGCAAACGACAAAAAGTAGCAATAGTGAATCAACTGCACTTGCTGGGGAATCAAAAGACAGGGCTGCCCTGCATTCCAGCCTCTCTGATCGTAATGAGGCGTGGACAAGTCAAGCCCTCTCTGAGCATCAGTTTTCCTACCTGTGTCATAGGGCACCAGCCAGGTCATCTCTAAAGCCAGCTGTGAGGTGGGGTCACTGTGTTTCCGATGACCTGAGCAAGTCCACAACTGCTAGTCCCTAGCCTCGAGTCAGTGGCCAGCCAGAGTAAACTCGCAGTAGCACGGTCAGATGCGTGTCAGCTCCACGTGGGTGAGGAAGTGCAGGAGAAAGCAGTGCCTGGGCGTGTGAGCGTGATGTCTCAGGCGGCAACTGCCTCCTCCTCCGCCAGCAACGCACACGTGCCCCATCTTAAACGACTCTGAACGCGGGTCTATATGCCCTAGGAGCACACCCATGCATTCAACAAGCCTAGGTGAAGTGCTGCCTGTGTTTTATGTGCAAGCCAAGAGATGAGAATGCGCAGTGACCGAGGCAGAAGCCTGGCCACAGGCTGGTGGGGACCAGAGCAGAGGAAAGGATCGTGCCGAGTCATGACTGGTAGGATGTGGTGAGCAACAGATCGAGTTTTTGGTTAAACCATTGCTGAGTGTCTAATGGCAGAGAACTCAGAGTTCCCTCACAAGGCACTCTGAAGCCTGTATTTTCAGTTCAATTCCACTCCATCCCACAAGGGAGGTGCAAAGATATAGGGATCTAATTCTGGCCTTGAAGGAAGTGGACAGGGGCAGGTGTTGTGCTAATAATTAAAGGAGAGCAATACGCATTCACAAGTGGCTGCTGGCTCTAGGTCTCAGAAACAGACCCAAAACTTACTTTATTATTATTATTATTATTATTCAGGATGCCTTTGAGATTTTGGCTGAAAATTGTGAGTTCAGAGAAAATGAAGATTCTTACGTGACATTTATAAGAGCAGCTTCAGTCCTGAAATCTCTACCGTTCCCAATCGTCAGTATGAAGGACACAGAAGGAATTCCCTGCCTGGGGGACAAGGCGAAGTGCATCATAGAGGTAAGGGTGAAATGGGATACGTCCCACCCCCTAATAGGCATATGGCGGGGGAGGGAGACAGCTAACAGAGTTTCTTGTCAATTACAAAGATGTGGTGTTCATGATTTACTTTTCTTTATAATTACATATGTATATCTCTGTGTACCTTTTACGTGCCTATCTTGACACACACATATATGTTGAGATGGATGCATGTATATGTATAATCCTAATCCCAATAGTATCACAGCAGGAGCTACATGAAGCCAGCTAGTAGAGAAAGAGCTCTGGGCACAGGGGAGATATGACGTGCAGTGGTGCTGATTCTGCGTCTCTCCCGTGTTCCAGGAAGAGAGCCAGGGTGGTGCCGATTTATTTAATGACATTTAAGGCACGGCACGTTGGCTGTCTAGTAATAAGTTTCGCTACTGTCAGGTGCAAAGCATATTACTGAAGGAAAGTAATCCCAGCTCTGGCAGGGGGAAGGTGGCCCTGAGCTGGATGGCCTATGGACTTGAACATGGACTGGCTTCTCAGTGGATGCAAATTAATTAATTAATTAATTCCAGCAAGTTGATGCCCATTGGTAAGAAAATAACCACAAATACATTTGTGTATTTAATAATAATTATAATTTGCACACATTTGTCAGTGAATGTTTGGTTTGGGATCCTGTCATTTAGGACCTATTTGTTCTGCATCATGATCCCTCAGAATCATAAAGGAGTTTTTGATGTCAGATGAGCCAGGATTTTTGAGATTACAGGGAAACTTGTTTCTGTATCAGCCAGAGAAACGTAATGTGTGCAACAGGTGCCAGTTTCATGAGAAATCAGTGAATTGAGAGTCTCAGTCTGAGTGTCCAGCTTCACTAACTTAAAATATTTTTTAAATCACCCATGCAGGAAATTATTGAAGAAGGAGAAAGTTCTGAAGTTAAAGCTGTGTTAAATGATGAACGATATCAATGCTTCAAAGTAAGTGAGTTTATATGTGTTTTATTTAAAAAGTAGAATGATAGAGAGGGGGAAGAGAGAGATCCATCTCCTCTCCATTGGTTCACTCCCCAAATGGCCGCTATAGCCAGGGCTGAAGCCAGGAGCCAGGAACTCCATTCTGATCTCCCCTGTGGGTGGCATGGGCCCACATAACTGGGCCATCTTCTGCTGCTTTCCCAAGTGCATTAGCAGGGAGCTGGTTGGGAAGCAGAGCAGTCAGATCTCAAACCAGCATTCATATGGGATGCTGGTGTCGGAGGTGGTAGCTTAACCCAATGTACCACAACACTGGCCCCAGGTGGAAGAAATTTCTAGTAGGCCTTTGGATTCAGAAATCATGCAAAGGTCTAAAATGTGACTGTGAACCACAGTCCAGGTGTGGGGTGTAGATTGGGGTTTAAGTCCAGGCTCTGCTACTTGCCAGCTGGGTGATGATGAAGAACTTACATAGCCTACATGAGCATCCCTCTTTGAAATATGAAGGCAGATATGCAGCGCATGGCTGTGTGTAGAGACTCCAGAGGGGCAAGCATGGCAGGGGTAACTTCCCACACATGGGAGCACAGACAAGCCCTCCACAGATGCCATAAGCTGCCTCTCACTTCTGTTTCATTTCATCATATCCTACGTCACGAAAGGACTCGCCCCACACAAAATTACCATCACCCACCTGCTTGTCACATGCAGAGGAAACTGGTCCAGGGGTGGCCTTATACCTGCTCTCATTGCCTACGTCCTTGAAAGGCACCAAAGTTGTTGCGATGGTTTTACACACCAACAGCGTGCCTTCCTCTCCATTTCAGCTCTTCACTTCTGTATTCGGAGTGGGGTTGAAGACCTCTGAGAAGTGGTTCAGGATGGGTTTCAGAACTCTGAGTAAAATAAGGTCGGACAAAAGCCTGAAATTTACACGGATGCAGCACGCAGGTAAAAGTTTCTCCTGAGCCTGGTGGCTGCTCTGGGTTGGCCAGGCTGGGGCAGAGGCGGAAGTCAACCACCTTCAACTCCAATGTGGATGAGCTGGGACACTTTTCTGGTGTCTGCTGCTGCCTGGGACCAAATCCTGGCTCCAGCACTTTTCAGCGGCATACCCTTAAGCAAGTGGTGACCCCGTCCGTAAAAGGGAAATGACACTGGTACTTAAGTGGGGAATAAATCAGACAAGGCGAGTGAAGCCATCAGCCCCCTGCCTGGCGCCTCATGGTGGCTGTGAGGTTTATTCAATCTCACGCCAGGCTGCACTGCAGATCTGCTTCTTACGGATGCTTCCAGACAGTCCTGACTCCTTGGCTAAGGATCACACTGGGAGCGCTGGGAGTAACGAACGCTTGGGGAAATGACAGCTGCTGCCGCCACAGCTGTAACTGTGCTTGAGAAACCGGGAAACACAAGGGGATCGGGGAAAGGTGGAGGTGTAGACACAGAGTGGATGCACCCAACAAGGGCTCCTCAGCTTAGGAAGATCGTAGGGGAGACATGAGCACTGTTACCCGGCACGAACTCCCAGAGGACACTTCTGTCTATGGAGGATCTCAGTATATGTTCTTAGAAAAGAGAAAGAATGCCAACACAGGATCATAAAGAGCGGGTGTGTTCTAAATGTTTCACTTAAACACCCAACAGAAACACAATGTAATCATGATTTCCAAAGGGAGTCAAAGCCACTGTCCCCAGCACCATGACTTCATGAGTCACAGGGAATGATGATGTCATCAACATTTTTAATGATAGGAAAGTAAGGGAATTTTCTTTTCTTTTCTTTTTTTTTTTTGGGGGGGGGGGACGGATTTTCTACCAGAGGAGACTGGAAAGAAAAAAATAAGTAAAAAGAATGTGAATCGCTATCTTCCTCTGAAGTGATGACAAAAGTTGGGACAGGCAGTGGGCAAGGAAGTGAATCGGATCCTTGTGGGTCCCATCTGCGTTCCTACAGAACACCCCATTCATCCTTTCCAAGTTGCTCACCTCTGAAACAGTGCTCATTAGCTTCATTCAATGCCATATAGGAGATAAAAGAGCCTAAGGAAAAAAGACTCGGGATTTATATCTGGACTTCTGAGAGTGCATATGTAATAAGCATGGCATATACCGGCTCTAGAGATACCATTAAAAGAAAACTCCCTTAGTTATTGAGTCTAAGGAACAACAAATGGTTCGGAATAGTAGTGAAGGCTCTTTCACACGTACAGAGCAACTGGGAGGCAGTGTGGTGCTTCACTTAGCAGAAATTCTTATTAAGTGATATCAAGTACTCTCCGGGCCTGAGGAGTTTCCAATTCCCTAGCCTTATAATTGGATTTTTCCTTTCTTGTTTGGCTTTTCCAGCCCAGTGAATGAAGAGGCTATTATTGATCTAACCAATCAGACTGGTTAATGTTGTTCATTCTATGGGGAAATCTAGGAATGCTCCCATCATACTTACACTCCCCCTTCTAAACTGGCCATGTGCGCCCCTTGGAGCAGCACTATAATGAATGGACTTGTCAAGGAGAATAGCTCAGAATCCTGCAAGGGCAAGCTGAGCACACTGAGGGTATGGTTCATGGTCAGCTGGCACACTTGATGCAGTTTTACTTACAATTGCACTTGACTGCCGTTCCCTGAGGTTTGAGCATTCACACGCCACATTTGCCTTGAAACGTCAATGTCTGAAAGACAGCAACACACATTTAACAGGGTGAGTTTCTCGTCATAAGTTAACTGCCTTGCCTACCAAAAATGGAAAACCAATCAAATTGCTTTCATGGAAGTCACTGTCACAGGAGAAAAGAGCCATGGAAACCACGGGATTCTTGTACTCACACAAGAAAGAATTCAGGCGTGAGACAGAGAGTGAGTAATAAGGTTTTATGAGGGACAAGGCATCCATCAGAACAGAAGGGACAGAGAGAGAGTGCTCAGTCACTAGGACTGGGGGAGAGCAGGGTCACATGGCTGAGTGGAGGGAATTCACCTGGGCAGGCCAGCAGGTGGCTCAGCAGAGAGCAGAGAGCTGAGCGCACAGGCTTTGTTTGGACTCCAGTTTTTAAGGGAGTCTCTTTACCCCTCCCCCTTCTCCTCCAGGATAAAGGATGGTGAGTCCTGGCAGAAGGGTTTATTGGGTGAAAATTAGCAAATTCCTCCCCAGATCTGCTGGTGCAGGGCAGAGCAGAGGGGCTTCCCTTAGGGTGTCTGAGAAGGTTTTATTGCCCCAGGTTATCAGGTCACATAACCCATCTGGTCCTGAGGAGAGAGAATTCTGGGAGCCTTCCTGTGGGAAGGGCTGGACCACCTGGAAGGTTATCAGGGTCTGGGCAGGACTTTGAAGTGCAAGAAGCTGGGTTTCTGGGGCTTCCAAAGCGGTTGCTGGTTTCTTCAGGCCCTTCACAAACACACACACACACACATACACATACACACACAGAGGCTTATGTTTAACTTTCTACCTAACATCCCATCCTCACAGTACCTCCATGCTCATTGCTGGGATCTGCACATATCCTTAAAGAAGCTGCGAATACGCTCACACGCATCACTGAGTAAGCAGAGTTCTGTGCAACCAACTCAGCTGTACTCTGAATTTCAGGCATGATGGCAATTTCTGCATTAGAACCTTGTGCAGCACTGCTTTGTAAAGCAGAGTTCCCACACTCACAAAAATGGCCATGTAGTCGTAGTAATAACAAAAGTGTGGATTCTTTTAAAAAAGAGAAAGTATCAGTACTGACATAAAGAAAATGGCATTCCTCAGGCTGCGTGGCTTGGTATTACAACAGTTACAGAGATATCAGAATGAGCATCATCTTCTCCTGTTTGGCAATTGTCCCCATGTATAGATAACATGGGGAGTCTGAATTGGAGAACTCTGTGAGCAGGATGTTCAAGACAAATGGCCTTCACGCTGCCTCGCTCCCTCTATCCTGGGACCAACAGATTCACTCCCTGTCACTCCGGAGGGACAGTGATGGATGAACTTGCCAGTAGACTTAATGCTTATCACAGGAAAGACCTGCCTGGGGTTTACAACTAGAACACAGGCTACCTCTGAGGTGTTGGGGTTCCCCATCACTAGGGAGATTCAAGCAGAGTTTGAATGAGCCCCTCTTGGGGACACTGCACAGAAGAGCAGTGCCTTGTGAGGCAGCAAAATCAGACGTTGCTCAGCCTCGGGGAATCTCCCCAACACTTCATCCACACGCTAAGCTTTCACGTGTTCCTGGCGTGCAGGTGAAGAAGCAACAGAAGCCATATGACCTGAAACATCTTCCAACTTGTCTCAGACCCAAACCTACCCTCTTCCTGTTCACTTTGATATTTCACTGATCCATCACCCTCCAACTCTAAATCTTCCTGTCTCATAGAAGGGCACAACTTATTGAAGGGCACAAGTTATTGATCAAGAATGTCAGTTCTTCAGAATGAAATGAGGATGGAACAGCCTGCATCCCAGAAGCCTATGCAACACTGTCTCCTTCTTAGGAAACTGTAAGAAAGCAAAGGGCCATTGTTGACATGCAAAATTCACAGCCAAATGCCCTACCGGGTTACTCTGCCTCCATGGAAATAGGGTTTGGTGCTGATGCCTGTGGCCATATTAGCTCTATTTAAGGGCAGAACCACCTCCCATGGAGAGCTCAGTGTGTCATCCGCATTGTTGCTCTCTCCGCTGACCTGTCCAATGGCCTCTCAGGATTCCGCTACTATGAAGACCTCGTGAGCTGTGTGACCAGGGCAGAAGCAGAGGCGGTTGATGTGCTGGTTAAAGAGGCCGTGCGGGCATACCTTCCAGGTGCCTTCATCACCATGACCGGAGGCTTCCGGAGGTAAACCATGTGGGCTGCTTTGCTGCCTCTGTTCTAACACCTCAGTGGCTCCTGGCCACTCAGCTGGCCCTGAAACGGCACAAAAGGCCTTTTGCGATCTGGTGCCAGCCTCCCCTGCAGCGCTGTCTCCTGCCCTCCATGTTCCACTTCACCAATCCCAAACAACACGTCGCTCCCAGCACACACGGGCCCGTCTGTCGTCTCCACTACTTTGCTCCATTGTGCTTTCTGCTTGGGTTGCCATTCATCAGCTCGTCACCTGGTTGGCTTCCCCTCATCCTTTAAGAGTCAGTTTAGGTGCTGCCTCCTCCAGCCTCCTCCTCTCTGCTGGGTTAGGGTCCCCCTTCAGTGCTCCCTGAACACCTGCCAAGCATTGGCTGCAGAGTGACAGTCATTTGCTCCCATGTGCGCCTTCCCTACTGAGCCGTTAGAGCTTAGGTGAACAGTATGAAGGAGGCGCTCAAGAAATCTGGGTTCAGCCAATGAATGAATGAACAAGCTCTTCACAGAGATGTGGGATACTGAGGCCTCCCCTTCACAGAGGTATTTCTGGCCCTCTTACTGGTGGATTGGCTGCTTTGACAAGCCAGGTTTGGGGCCAAGGAGAAAGAGGGAAAGACTGGATCTTACAAAATACCATTCATCTGTGTCATAATTCAAACAGCACTACCTTGGTTAAGTGAACATTTTTTTTAATCTCTTGTTGGCCTGTTTGTCACCATGTATGTATGTATAGAAGAAATAATCTCTGCTTTTTGCCCATACATAATCTTATACATACTATGTATGACTTTTTCCTGTGTCATAAATTTACTTGGCAAGGAATAGAGCTGTGCCACCAAGAATATTTTGTTTAAAAAATGTTTGTGTTGCAAACTTAAACCTTGGAGATAGAAACAAAGGTGACTTTAAAAAAAAGTATGAGAGCCAAAAACCTAATTGATTTCCATTTTATATATATATTTTAATAGGGGTAAGAAGATTGGGCATGATGTGGATTTTTTAATTACTAGCCCTGAATCAACAGAGGAAGACGAGCAACAACTCTTACATAAAGTGGTAAATTTATGGGAAAAGAAGGTAAGAAGAAAGATTAAAAAAAAAAAGAGGCTCATAGACTTAAGTCTTATGCTACACTGTTGAGTTTTACAGTTTTCGCCCTGTCATTGCGCAATGACTGTCTAATCAATTTTTGATTTTTTGCGACACTGATACAAAGCCACATGACCCAAAGTAAGACTATCTACTTTGGGTTCTGGAATACGCATCACAAATGTGCATTTTGCTTCTTTACACCTGTCCTTTACCAAAAGGGGCCTGGGGCGGCTGTGCAAATGTGTCTGTCAGAGACCTTTAAGCACACAAGCAAACTGGAAAACTTGTGCTGGGAGACCTGGGCCTACAAGCCAGGAAAGCTGCAAGTTCTGAGAAGGGCAGGACTGCTAGGAGTGGGATAAAATCTGCCTTAGGGATGTGGCCACTGCCCTGAATTCTACTCGTCCTGGTCCGCCTCGACTTTGTGCTGAGATGGGAAGAAGGAAGTGAACAAGGGCAGGTCGGGTGCAGCAGAGGTCAAGGCTCAGAGACATCAGCCCTGAGGACATCAGACCCAGAGCAGGCCCGCCTGTTGCCCAGGGAGGAAGCTAAGCCAACCCCAGGTCAGAGCCACCTACAGGGCCCTGGCTCCTGGCTGACCCTAGAGAGAGCCTTTTGTTCAGAGAGAAGGCGGCCCTTACCTGGGGGCCTGCAGACCTGGGAAGGCTCAGGAGGCTGGGGCGGGCAGGGGTCCTTCTGGACAGCTTCACACTTCCTGAGGTTAGGCTCTGTGGGGCATGGACACAGCTCAGAGAGAGCAGACCCCTGGTAAAGAGAATGTAAGTGCTAGAAACACGGGACCCCAGCGCTATGAGCACTGGCAATGAGGACTCAACTCTGAACCAGATACAAACTCACTTGCAAGGTCATCTCGAGGTCCCTCTGCATCTCAAAGGCGAATGAACTCAGGGAAGACAGGAGCCTGAGTGGACGTAACAGGCCAAGATAGGAGAAGGCAGGCCAAGGAGGAGTCAGAAATGCTAGCCCATCGTTCTACTTGGGCGGGGGACACCAACGACCTTGGACAAGATGAGGGAGCACAGCCTCTGGGCCCTACTGGCCAAGGCCTGGGGCTCTTGCCCTGCGTTGTGGATCCCACCCTCGCCATGCTGAGCCCACCTAAGACCCCCTTCTGTTGGCCTTTCCTCAGTTTTGGGGCAGTCACGCTGCTGGTCCCCAAGCAGATGGGCCCTTTAAATGCAGGTGCCACCAAGGGCTGAATGAGCTGGGACGGGTTCTCTGATCTGTCCACGTTCCCCTCCTCTGTGAGCCAGGGATGGCGAGCCTTGCTCATGCACTGATGGGGAGGGAGGACCAGAAGAGAGAATTCAAAAACCTGGTGCACAGTTCCTGATCAGGGCTTTTCGCCTTCTAGGCTGTGGCTGCTACTGCATAATCACGCATTTCATGTGCGATTCTGTACAGAGCTCTGGGCCAGGTGAGGGGCCCGGGAGTGAGCAGGAGCAGCCCTTCTCTTTCCCTTAATGACAACACTGAGCTGCAGGGGCCCTGACTGTGTGTGTGTAGCCACGTCTCTAGTTCACGGAACTGCTGAGAAATGGGAAGTAGTGACAACCACTCCAGAGTAAAGAATATGCTCACTTCGAAAAACTGCCCTGACTTTGACTGGGAGAGGCAGAGTCTTCCAGAAGGTACTGGAGGGAGCTGGAGACAGAGGGAGGGAAGGATCCTGGGCCTCAGGCTCTGCCTTCATCAGAAACCTCCTGCTCCAGTGGCCGAGGGGCTGGTGCCTGTGGGTGAAGCCCAGTCTCCCGTCACACCTCCCTTCCCTCGCTCATTCACCAGCCAGCCGACTGCTCTGCCCCTGGACGAGAGGGAGGAAGGGAAACGTCCCCTTCCTTGTCCAGGGTCTCCCCGTTTCCAGTAGGAAACACAGAGAGCATGCTGGTGTGACTACCCAGTCAGCCGGTGGGCACTGATGGGGAATCCAGAGCTCAGGCCTAGAAGGGAATTTTCAGAGAAGTCACCTGAAGGGAAACGTGGACAGGAAGGAAACTGCAGACTGCAGAGACGCGCAGGCCAAGAGCTGGCGGCGACACCAGGGGTGCTGTGCGAGCCGGCAACCAGGGCTCCTCATTCAAGGGGCGCCTGCCAAATGCCCCGCAAAACTCAAGAGGAGCCACGGCCAAGGATGGCCCAGCTGGCCATCACCAGCCACCTGGCGCCACCATGTGGCAGCAGCATAAACACAGCTCACTATCAGGAAGTCAACTTAGGAGGTTTCTTAAAAGGCGGGTGGGCCTCATGACAAAGTTGGCTTCAATGTGAGACTTATTCATGGTTTAACAGAGTCCTTTCCAAATTTGCATATTTAAATGTACACTAAAGACTGCAATACGGCACCAGTTCTAACAAGTCCCACTGAAAACCAGAGTAGCATTTCCTGGGCTGTTAGGAGAGGATACCCTGCCAACATCCAACATGGGTGTTCCTCCGCCAGTGCTCAGAGGGAGTCTGTTCCGCCTTACCCCTTTCCTGGGCGGGATGGGAGGGTTTCCTTTCCTGAGGTCAGCAAAAGCAAAGGCAGCCTCCTGCATAGAAATGACGGCTTGTGGGGGTTTGCAGAAGAAATGCAAAGAATGTCCCACCAGGAGCTGGAGCAGTGACGCTCCAGGTGCGCTCCCTGGACCAGCAACAGCAGCGTCGGTCCTGCCTCCTTCACCCCTGCTGGAATGCCAGAGCAGGGCCCTGTACACCACGCGTGATCAGGCCCTCCACATGCTTCTGTGACAAACTGAGAATGTCTGACCCAAAGAACACGTGATAACCAGTCATACACCCCGACAGCTGAGACTGCATTGGGGGTCATTTGCTCTTTTAGTTGCCGCTTAGATTGAGCAGTTAGTTTGCATGTGTCTGCCTCTCCCTTCCCCATACCTGGCCTTGTCCTGAGGAAATCCTGGGGAGCAGACAAATTGGAGGGTGGCGGCTTGCTCGGGCATCTCTTACAACCACATGTTACTAACTGCATGTCACTAACTGCGTCCCACTGCCTCCATGGCAGGGGGAGCAACAGTCTCATGAGAAAGAGAATCCCAGAGGTAACGTAGAAAAGTGGAGCTGAACCAGCAGCCACAACCCCGCCGGCCAAACTGAACTGTCATCAGCGTAGCGGAAGGGGACAACAACTCAAAGCCACCCCCAGAAAGAACATGCTTCCTTGTTTATGGTTACACTGTCTTTAAATGAGCAAAGGGACTCCCATGCCCCAGCACTGGCTGAGATTCCTAAGTGAGGAGGGGGCTTTTCACGCAGTTTTGCCGTGAAGTGGGGTTGGCTCCGGCTACACAGCTCTCCTGCGTGAAAACCGGGACCCTCCCCAGCAGGGACAGTTCTGTCCTGTCTCTTCCAGGGATTACTTTTATACCACGACTTCATGGAGTCCACGTTTGAAAAGCTCAAGCAGCCCAGCAGGAAGGTGGACGCCTTGGATCATTTTCAAAAGTGCTTTCTAATCTTAAAGTTGCCCCACGAGAGAGTGGACAGCGACAGGCCCAGCCAGCAGGAAGGAAAGGACTGGAAGGCCATCCGCGTGGACCTGGTCATGTGTCCCTACGAGTGCCACGCCTTTGCCCTGCTGGGGTGGACTGGCTCCCGGGTAAGTGCACTGTGGATGTTACCATGTTGTTCTCCAAAAGACATGGTCGGGTCTGCCTGGCTCAGGCTGGGAGGGGACAGGACGGGGCAGTGCCCGGAAACCTCCCGCGATCACATGATCCAGTTAGAGGGGTGAACCCACAACAGTCATTCCCAGTGTGGCGTCCAGACCAGCAGCGGTAGCCTTACCTGGAAGCAGGTAAATTCACCGCACCCTAGATCCACGGGGCTCCCTCCTGCTGACCCTGAAGCAGCTCGAATGTGAGAACCACCGAAGCAGAAAAAGCAGCACGGACGTGGGCTCATCCCAGCCCTGGCTGCAGGACCTGCACTTCCAGCCCCAGAGAACAGAGAGGATTCTTCCCACGGGCGTACACGTACACCCTGTACGGAGGACCTGTACACCATGCTGGACCAAAGAGGCGCTCCCGATCCCAACCAGCTTTGCTCTGCGGCATTCGGCCCCGAACGGGAGAAGGTCCCTTACCACTAGAGGGCGAAACTCCCCAGGCTTTCCCCTAACAGCCCACGAAAAGGACAATTGCAACTGTGGGGCTTGCTCTCAGAAAACGACGGCCATTGTGCTTTTCCCAGGGCCTTGGGCTCCAGGCTTTGCTCCCTGCAACTCAGAGCCATGGGAACTGTCTTTCCGGGGCATCTCACCGTTCAAAGAATCAAAGTCTGAGAGGAGGGCACAGCCATGGGCGCCCTCAGTCTCACTTCCTCCATCCTTCCATTTGACCAAGATTCAGAGAGGGTAGGTGACTTGCCAAGAGATGCACAGCCATGTAGGGACAAAATCCAGGCTGTAATGGGTGTCCTGACTCCCTATGTTCTTTTTATTTAAATTTATTTCTTTTTCATTTCCTCTGGAAAGAGAAGAGAGAACCAGACACGTCTTCCTTCCACTGGTTCACTCTCAGAATGCCTGCAACAGTGGGGGCTGGGTCATAATGAGACCAGGAGTTAGGAACTCAGTCTGTGTCTCCTACACAGCTGGCACAGACCTAGGCAGGAGCCACTGCTTGCTGCCTTGCACAGTGAGCATTAGCAGGAACCGGACGGAGAAGCAGAGCTGGACTCCAGCCAGGGCACTCTGATAGGGAATGTGCTATCCCAAGCATCCTTATCCTCTATTACAGTCATGGTATTTAAGGTTTAGAAAAGACACAAAACTAGGCTACTAGTCCTCTAGCTCTGACTCTGGACCAGGTATTATTCTGAGCACAATGCTAATTCTAGGCATTCAATCATTCGTTCAACAAACATTTGACACACCTTTTTTAATATGGCAGGCCCTGTTTGGCACAGGAACAGGGTTGTGGACAAAACAAATCTGATTCTAGTCTCCTGAGGTCTACATTCTAGTGTGCTCAAGGGAGCATGGAGCTTTGTCATAGAGAACTTTCCTTGGAGGAGGAAATCTATCACTGGAGGGGAATGATATCTCCAAATGCCTAATACTGAGGACATCTAGACCTGAGAGTAATTCATGTTAATTCTCTCTTGTCCAGCAGTTTGAAAGAGACCTCCGGCGCTATGCCACACATGAGCGGAGGATGATTCTGGATAACCATGCTTTATATGACAAGACCAAGGTAGAGTTCATGTCCTGGAATGGGCCCCTTTGATCTCCTCCCCCAGGCTGGCCCCCTGAGCACTGGCTTTGCCTGATATCCAGTGTCAAGGCCCGGTTTCCTTTGCTGTGAGTGCCCTATCCCCCAGCTGATCGTGGCTAAGAGCAGCTGGCCAGATCCCCACAGGCCCACAGTCCCCACCTGGCTCAGAATGTAACTCAGGAGCTTCTGGCTTAAAGACGATGAGCTCACTGGGCCTCCAGAACCAGTCCAGCAGGGAACGTTAACTGACCTTGGATATCCTTGGTGTTTGCAATGAGTCACTCCAAAGAATTCCCCCAGAACACAAACAACACTGGAGCACCCCGCATATGCAGGGGGAAGCAGCATTTAGTGGCCACATGTAGGTCATTCATGAGGGTCGCCTGCGAGAAGGAGAGCAACAGAGCTGCCTGAGAAGCGGGAGGGCACACAGCCGTCTTACTTCCTGGCTACAGGACTCACCTGGTGTGCTAGCGTGCTGTGGTCACGATGCAGCTCGTGTCCAGCAGACGGCTAAGTGAATGATGAACAGTTAAAGATTCAGGTGTTACATCCACATGTGTCAATGTCTGCTGTTCTTACAGCGGTCAAGGATATCAGCCGAGGCTCCCAGGGAGAACTGGTAGCAATGCCCCTGCTCTCTAGCAGTGTCTAGGACTGTCTCAGTCACAGGAGTCAGAAACCGAGCTCAAAATGGCAGAAGCAAAAAAGAGGAAAGGGGGATCATATACCACAGCATCCAGGGGTACCACTGACTTCAGGCACAGCTGTATCCAGGTGCTCAGATAGGCTTCACTCAGTGTTGGTTTTAGCCTCAGTCTGAGTTTTCCCATGGGTCCCATTATTCCAGTTTCAACACAGAAGAGTCTCTTTCCTAACAGCTCCAAGCAAGAATCCTAGCCAATGCTCATTGGCTAGGCTGGGGTCACGCACCCACCCCGACCCCACTACTGTAGCTCTGATAGGCCAGCTTTGGGTTGGATGCGTCTCCTTGGAGATGGTGCAGTACCACCTGATCCTTGTGGTCTGCAATTAGCAAGGGATGGTCTCCCAAAGAAAAATCAAGGTGCAGGATGCTGGCAGGAAAACCTCAGATGCTGAGCACGAGAGCAGAGGTAGAGTCACACACACCCAGCTTGGGACCACTTACAAATTCACACACCACACAGTTCAACGTCAGCAAGCGCCTTCTAGGTGCCCAGCACTGTGCTGTACACAGAAAATGGCACTGGGCTTGGTCAGGGGCTGGTGTGGAAGGCTGGAGGGGAACCCAACACGTCCAAGTATCCTCTAGCTGCTGGCAATACCTAATTCTCACTGCACATTTCAGGTAGGTGAACGTTGAAGAAAGACACATGTAGAATCACCCAGAGCTCAGCAACAGATTGATGACTTCTGAAACTTTGCTTTCATTAGAACGGGTGTGGCTCAAACTTCAGGGTCGTTTTGAAAGCACTGTCAGATGGTTCAGTTGTGGTTAAGAACCGCAGACCCGCAGGGAAAAAAAAATCCAGGTGCCATCTGCAGTGTGTGTCGAGCTGCCAGGATTTATCTTGCATTCCCTCAGTACCGTATTTTTCGATGGGAAGCTGTTAAACGTACTTCTTACACTCCGAAGCAGGGAATTATGTTTGGCAAGAAGTCCTTCTGATAAGGCCGTTTGATAAGGCATGCTTTCACTGCGGCTGCACTGAGATGTTTACAAAAAAATGTCTAAATGCACCCATTTTGTTGTTTTCAGAGGATGTTTCTCCAGGCAGAAAGTGAAGAAGAAATATTTGCGCACCTGGGATTAGATTACATTGAACCATGGGAAAGAAATGCCTAGGAAAAACTTGTCAACATTTTTTTCTTCCCTGTTCTTTTCAGATTAAGTAAGTTACATGTCACGTTAGCCAAAGATGCCTTCGGAAAGTTCTGGATTCTTGAGGTCCTGCTTAAATGCAGATTGCCACTAGAAATAAATAGCTTTGGGAACAGGATAAGGCACCACCTGATCACGGGTTATGTGCCGACAGGCCCCTGGGACAACTGTCGCTTCTAATGCACGAGGCATTTTGCCATAGAAACAGCGCCGCTGTGGGTGCTCAGGGCCCGCTGTCCTCCTGGTGTAGCTGGAGCACTCTCAACCTCCAATAAAAACCAGAGGAAGCCAGCGGGTGGAGTCGTCTTTTCTTCACTCAAATAGTATAAAAGATTTTTAACCACCGATGTCAAAAGTGTCAGTTTCCACTTTGTTTTTCGGGGACAAGGAGGGCTAATTAGAAGACGCAGCAATTCCAAAGGGAATCCTGGGTCCTAGCTTCGCAGGAGCGGGTGCCGACTCTTGATGGGCTCAGCTCTGATCCCCAGCACAGCGCCACCCACGGGCTGAATTCCCACTGCTTTTAAGCACAAGGAAGCGCTGTGTCTAAACCACCAAAGCAGCATCTCTGTTTTTCCATCTTGGCACCTGGAGCTCCATGGCTCAGCCTCTCTCAGGAAGACACTCTCTCCTGGTCTCTGGTGTTAGGGCACCCTAGGGAAGGGAGGCAGCCATTGGAGAGGCAGCCTATGGGATTCCCAGGCTCCAGACCCCTTCTGACGCCCTCCATTCCAGCCTCCTTGGGGTCCTCAGCCTGCTGAAGACCAGCGAGACCCCTTGTCACCCTTCTCCCTTTCTCCAGTCCCCTCAGAGAAGACGACATTGGGGCATCCAGGACCCCACAGAGAGGCACGGTGCCCCTAGCACACACACAGAAAACAACTCTTTGCCTTCCTGGTGCAGTAGTATCAGCAGAATTTGAGTGACACAGCACAGATCTGCCCAGTGGCTGAGCTATCCTCCACCTAGGACCAGCAGGCTAACCTGGGCTTATCCTTATGATGACAGCACAGACCGAGAGCAAGCAAACTCCAGTGGGCAAGCACTTTTCAAGCCTCTTCCCGTGCCTGTTAACGTCAGGCAGCAAAAGCATGGCACTGCCTGAGTCTTGGGGGCTGGGGAAGTGTGTCACGGTGCCAAGGCATGCCAAGTTCCAGGGCAAAGAGCATGGATGCGGGGGGGGGGGGCTGGGCCCGTGAATGTGAGGCACTTGAGAGAGACCAGTGTGGGCATCCTGTTCACTCTTTTCCTCTCCCCACAGTCCACCACACTCAGTCCTGGCAAATCCTGAGGTGCCAGGGAGCTAGGAGGAGGAACCTCAGCTCGGCAGGGCACTGACCTCGGAAAGCCAACATGGTGGCAGGCAAAAAGGGAGAGGCAGGGGGATGCCTGCAGAGGAAACTCCCCCAGGCGTCTGGGTTTTAAGAGGAGGAATGACCTTGAGGTTTCCTACTATCATCCAGTCCAGCCCATCAGGATGAGGGGCTCCTTCCCCAATCAACATCACATTACGTCCGCATCCGGCATATGCAACGGGTGTTAGGTGTTTCAAGTTTACTAATTTATTTATATTTATTTGAAAGGCAGAGCAACAGCAACAAATGCTTTTAATAGCTGGGGCTGCCAGGAGTCCAAACTCCCTCTGGGTCTCCCCTGTGGGTGCCACGGATCCAAGAACTTGAGCCATCACCTCCTGTGTCCCTGGGTGTGCACCAGCAGCAAGCTGGATTAAAGCGGAAGTGGGACTGGATCCCAGACACTCCAGTATGGAATGCAGATGTCCCAGAAAGCACCTTAAACCACTGCACCACTGACACCTGCTCCTTGTTGAGTGTCCACAGCCACTTTCCAAGGAGTCCCGAGGTGTGTAGAACACTTGATATACAAAGGAGAAGACCCTGAAGGCATGCTCCCTGTCCAAGGTGAAGCTGCTATGCAGCGAAGCCAGGGTTGACCTCAAGTCCCAGCTTGTGTGACTCCAAAGCCCAGGCTCTTTCTCCCAGCCTGGAAAGTTCAGTAAGGAGCCATGTTCGCTCGGCCATTCCATAGACCTACTGAGAGAGTGGCCATCCATCCATCATCCATCCATCCATCATCCATCCATCCATTCTGGCCTTCCAGGTGGTTTCACTTGCTGCTCCTGTTGTCCCTGCACAGTTATGATGGGACGCCCTTCCTCTCTTGGAACGTTCTGGTTTGCAGGATAAATGATATGGTCGTGTTTATGAGCCCCTCCTGTGTGCCAAGCCCTGTCGCTGGCACTGACGACTCACAGAAGAACAAAACTCGTTTCGGCTCACAGGCAGTTTTAGGGGCTTCTCTGACTGTCACTTCTCGGAACCAAAGCGTGAAGTGTTTGTACCTTGCTGAAGACAGGGAGTCCTAGACAGACCTTCCCTGAGAGTGGCTCGGCTGGGATCAGAGCCCGCCTGCCCCGCCACCACGGAGCCGTGTCCCGGGGCACCGCTGTCCCACACAGCACAGCTCGGAAGACGCAGCCACGGTCCCAGCACGGGGGATGAGTGCCCTCAGGAACCAGCCTGCCAGGGCCCGGACACACAGAGGAACGAGAAGGAGGCTTGGAGCTGTGGCCCCACTCTGGTTAGTCCACAGGAGCCTGGGTGAGAGCAGTGATGACACCTGTCTCCGTGGCCAAACGACAGGCTAGGCTAAAACTTAAGGGGCCTGGTGTGGGACTTACCCTTCTCACCCACGGCTCCCTGGAGCTCACAAAGAGTGGGAAAGCAGAGCCTGGGCTGAGGCGAACTCCATGACCACTAGCCCACATCCAGGGAAGCAGGGCCAGTGAGCGGCTTGGAGGAAACCAGGGGAGGGAGGGTGGAGGAGCAACGAGCTGAGAGCCAGGCCTGGCTTCGCGGGGCGCTGTGGGAAGGGTGGGGGAGTCGGGCTCCGACCGCTGTCTGCCCAGCAGGGCTCCATGGCTCACCGTACCTTCCCACGACCTCGCGGTCCGCCAGCGTCCCCTTCCCTGGAGGCCTCAGCAGAACGTTCCGGGTTGGGTTCAGGCGGCGCCTGGGAGTCCGCACAAAGCAGGCAGGGGCAGCTGCCCCTGGGAAGTGGGGGCGGTCGCATCACTCCCGCCAGCGCCTGGGGCCAAGCCTGAGGCCGAGCAGCACCTCGACAAGGCGACCTAGTGGGTGCGGAAGGCGCCGCATCAAAGCTGCTCTCCCGGGCCTCCCGGGCCTCGCGCGCACCGCAGCTTGGAAAAGACGCGAGGACCAAGCACGCCGTCCATTCGTCCCTGAGGCTCGGACTTCCCTTTCCTCAGCAGAGCATCAGCGCCAGATGGCCATTGGTGGCTCTCCAGCCAATAGACAGGCTGCCCAGAGTCAGGTGGGCATCAAGGATCCAATCAGCTACGATGGGGATGCGGTGGGTGGGCGTGTGCAAGCGGGCACGCATGCGTGTACTGGCCATGCGTGCGTGTGATGGCCGTGTGTCAGCGTCCTCGAGCGTGCGTGGCTGCATACAGGGAGAGGGCGATTGGGGCAGTGGCTGTGGTCGGCTGGGACTAACTGTTGCCATTCTGACCGCACGATTCGGTGGCCGTGGGTGTGTTCATAATGTTGTGGAGCCATCACCAGCGATCTCCAGAGCTTGCTCATCACCTCAAACTCTGTGCCCGCTAAGCGGTAAGTTTGCACTCCCTGGCAGCCTCTCTGCTGCTTCCCGTCTATGAATTTGCCTTTTCCAGTCCCTTCATGCGGGATCAGCTGACTTGACTTAGCTCTATGCTTTCAAGGCTCATCCGTGTCACGGGTATCAACATTGGCTTCCTTGTTCAGGCAGAATAATAGTCTGTTCGGTCAGTGTGCCGTATTCTTGTTGACCTGCTCATCGGACTGATGGGGATCAGGGCTGCTCCCACCATTTGGATATTGTGCAAAATGCTGCGAGGAATATGGGTAACACGTATCTGTTTGAGTCTCTGCTTTCCATTCTTAGAGTGTAAATCTAGAAGTGCAACCGCTGGGTTAAATGAAAATCTTAGGAGACCCCGTAGGTCTTTCCACAGGAGCTGCACCATTTTCCAGTCCCACCTACAGGACTCAGGTCTTCCAGGCTCTCCGCATCCCGTCCGACGCTCACTGCCTTCCATTGTGTTGGGTTTCACAACAGCTGTCCTACCGGATGTCAAGTGGCAGATGCCCAACCTGGAGCCAAGGTGGTTCAGACGGAAAACAGTGCTCTGGACAGGGCTGCAGGGTTAGGCATGGAACAGGGCACTTCACCAAGTTCATGGGAAGTGGAATTGAAAGACAAGTTTGTTTGGTGCAAATAAAACATTTTTAAGCTGCGAATAATGTTTCATAATTCTCATTTTCTATGAACTTCTTGAAGACCTCATAGGTGACATCTTGTGTTGCTGACTGAAGAAAGCTTAGGATCTGGAGGAGGCAGACAGCTGCCACATCCAGTGGAGAGAGCTCTCACCATTTGGCACCGTGTCCTGTTCACGTGCCTCGCAGCTCAAAGTCTTCATCCTCTGATGTGGGCGTGAGCACCTTAATTCACTGTGGTTCTTGCCTCACACAGAGATAAGAATTCTAAGCAGAGGCATCGAAGGAACAGAGTTTATTTAACAGCAACAGAGAAAACATCCATTCACGCTTGAGTGTGGGCTGCCCCACGGAGAAGCACCTGTCATGAGTGGACCAGAGGCTTTCCCAGAGAGAGAGAGGAAAAAGCTTGAATAGCACTCCCAGCATGGTCCGCGGCAAAAAGAGAGAGTTCTCTCCTGTTCTCAGCCTCTCTCTCTCTCCTCTCTCTCTCTCTCTCTCTCTCTCCTTTCTCTTTTTAAAAGATTTATTTATTTATTTGAGAGGCAGATGTCTTCTATCTGCTGGTTCACTCCCTGAATGGCCACAACAGCTGGAGCTGGGCCGATCCGGAAGCCAGGAGCCAGGAGCTTCCTCCAGGTCTCCCACGTGGGTGCAGGGGCCCAAGCACTTGGGCCATCTTCTCCTGCTTTCCCAGGCCATAGCTGAGAGCTGGTTCAGAGGAGGAGCAGCAGGGACATGAACCAGTACCCGTATGGGATGCCGGCTCCTCAGGCAGAGGCTTAACGTGCTACTCCACAGCATCGGCCCCTGTTCTCAGCCTCTTTTATGAGGTAGGGGTGGTGCTTTCGCATGTGTGATGCCATCTGGTAAGTCTGTGGCACCTCCTCATGCAGTTTGATATCCATGTAAGCAGAGTATCTCCCTCTTGGCCTTGGATGAGACACAGGCATCTGGGAAGGCGGGCGTCTTTGATAGATAACATGCAGGGCTGCAAGGGCTCCAGCTCACTTAGACTCAGCTGGCTGCCTGCCTGTTCACACCGTATCACTTTCTGCTGCCCCAGTGTTTCAGGTGTGTTATTCAGGATTATTCTAGGTATTATGAATTTTTTAAAAGATGTACTTATTTATTTGGGGGGGGGATCGGTCTTCCATTTGCTGATTCACTCCCAGTGGCCACAACAGCTGGAGCTGGGCTGATCCGAAGCCAAGAGCCAGGAGTTTCTTCTGGGTCTCCCATGAAGGTGCCTGGGCCCAAGCACTTGGGCCATCTTCTGCTGCTTTCCCAGATGCATTAGCAGGAAGCTGTATTGCAAGTGGAGCAGCTGGGGCTGGAACCGGTGACTGTATGGGATGTTGACACTGCAGGTGGTGGCTGACTTTCCATGCCATATCACTGGCCCCCGGTATTATGAATATTTTAAAATTGATTTAATTAATGAATATGTTCAAGTGTCTGCTATGTTAACAGTCATTTTTCTAGGCACAGGACATAGAACAAAAAACAAACTGTCAAAAATGTTTGCCAATATAATCATAAGCATGAAGTGTATGTTCTAGAAAGAAATTTATTTTGGTGTTTGCCACAAAACAATGCTTTTCCTCTTATAATAGTGATAAAAATCTTCCTTTTTGAATATAATATTTAAATAAGAAAAGTAAATCAACATACGGAAAAGCTTGTAGGAAATATTACCAGTGGGGCGGGGATGTGGCTAGAATTGGAGGCGAGGCGAGGAGAACCAGGGTGCCTGACACTGGGGAAATGTGTAGGGAACACCCCCACCACCATCACTAACCAGCTCTCCAGCTCTGATTCTGCCCAGCGCCTGCCGGCCTGTGCAGACGCACCAGAGAATCTCAGAGATTCTAACGCGAATTCTATTCTCTGAAAAGCCCTGTGGAGAATTCCACAGATGTCCTAGGCTAAGCTGCAAGTGGTTTTTTGTTTTGTTTTGTTTCCTCTGCCAGAATCAGAACTGTCTTTGTCCCTGCCGCCTACTTTGTTTGGGAGCACAGCACCCTCTGGTGGTCAACAAAAGGTGTTTCAAAGGCAAGGACAATCCCATTTAGAGCGGTAGAAAAAGGAAGAAACCCAAGAATGTTGAGTGGGGGCCTTAGAGACCCTCTAGTCCAAGCTCCTCCTCTCCGCAGAGAGGCAGTGCCCAAACGTCACACAGCAAATTTGTGCACCCAGTGAGGCCTCCCCCAAATATTACCCCATGACGGTGGACAAGCCACCTAACCGCGCTGAGCTCTGATCGCCTCCTCGGTAAAATGCTGGCTCCTTCCTAGGCATCCACTGGAGGAGTGCATGAGGCAGTGTTTGTGACGAGCTTGCTTCGAAAATCCTTTGGACTGGAGCAAATTCGTAGTAACTTGCGGGAAAGGACACTAAGGCACTGGCAGTGCTTCTTCCCGGCCCGTGAAGCCACAACAGGAGGTGTGAAGGTGAAGGATGGGCTCTGGCTCTCGGACTCCCAGCCCTGCTGCACCTGTCTGCACCTGCCAGCCTGCATCTGCGGGCCACCCAAGTCCCACCAATGAGCCCGCATTTTCTGTAGAGGCCAACAGGAGGCTTTCGGGTACTTAATGACCTTTGTCTCTTGGAACAGATGGAAACCACTGGGGAGTCACTTTTCTCTATTTCATGTGCATTTTTATCAATGAATTCACACTACTCTAAGCATTCAAGTTCTTCCCCCCAGCATGTGTATCAGAGGATCCTCCTTAACAGCTCAGAAGCCCTCCTCAAAAACCAACCAAGCTCATTACCCTTAACTCCTCATTTCATGCAAACTCAAATCATTTCCTCAAAACAAACCACTTTACTGTCTTCAGGACCAATAACATTAACTTCCTAGGGCCTTGATTCGTTCATATGTAAAATCGGCGCAGTAACAATGGTACCACATCCCATATGGCATTGTTATAAGAAATAAAACAAAGTAGTAAATGCAGATTGCTTTTAACATGAGAAAATGGGAGGCCAGCATTGTGGCGCAATGGGTTAAACCACCGCCTGCAACATGGGCATCCCATGTGAGTGGTGGTTCAAGTCCTGGAGTGGTAAGTGCAGGACAGTCTCTGTGACCCTGGCCATGGTGACTCGGGGTTTAAACAATGCTGTAGCCCCAGAGCATAGGTCCTGTGTTTCCATGGCGTGAGGGGATGATATTTTCCCAGGAAGCTGAGTTTACAAAGCTGGGTTGAATATTTTGACCTTTCCTACCCTAGAGGCCCAGAGGCAGAGAGAAGGCTGGCTTAGTCATCTTTACCAACTTGCTGTAAGTTAAGTAAATAAATCAGGAGGGGAATCTTTGGCAGCTACTTTTCCAATACTGTGCATCTTGAAATGAGAAGTACACAAAGAACTCACATCCGGGCTTCTTACTATTTTCACTGCGCTTTCCTTTTTCTGGGAAAATGTAAATATTAAATTAACACAGTGCAACATTTACTAATTTCAAATCATTTTATGCTAACTATGTCGCAACAGGTTGCTTAAGAGAGGTCTAATTTGGCATCTCTGTCCTAATCTCTCCAACTGCAATGATCGCTGTTGATGTTGAAAACGCTCCCTTGAGAATCTGCAGGAACTCATGGTGGGCTGTCTCCCTTGAGTGGTGATTAGACTGACAAAATTTACATACGAATTCCCAGGATCCTGAAGCCATGCAGGTGAAGAGTCCTGAGTGTGCAGTTACCCTCATTTGCCTCCAGTTCTAAGAGACTCGGGCTGTTTGAGGCACCTGTCTGAAGCGGGTGTGTTCTTGGAAGCTTTTTGAGTTTTCAGGTCAAGATGATGGTGAAAAGCCCTTGCAGGTGAATTTCATTCTACGCCAAAGGCACTCAGTACACCTATTTCTGTCTGGTTTCAATTTCTTCAGAGAAAGGTTGTGTTTGTCCTAACATGGCACCCAACCGCATTCCCCATAATCTGTTGTTGTACTCTCAGAAAAAAAAAAAAAAAAGGAAGAAAGATTATAGCCCCATAGCACTCTGATGTCATTTTTTTTTTTTACAAACTAAATGGAGGCAAAATTTCCATACAATAAACTGCACATGAATATGTTACCAGAGGTGCTTCTTAGAAGTTTTTGTCTTTGCACAGGAAAGAATTTAGAAATGAGACAGGGAATAGTGGAGTAGCATGGCTAGTTCATTTGGAAGGTATATATTTAACTTTACTAGAATCCACCAAGTTGTTTGCCAACGGGACTGTTAGTATTTTCCTTTTATTTCTGCCAGCAGTGTGTGACAATCCCAGATTTTCCCAGTCCTCACCAACACTTTGCTTGTCCAGACTATCAAGGGCGAGGTGTTCCCCCAATGGATCTTCATTTGCATATCTCAAATGACTACAACACTAACCATCTTTTCATGAGTTTATCTGTCATTGGTATATTATTATCTTTGGCAAAATGCTCTTCAGATGCATAAATTAGGTTTTCAAAACCATCTTCCATTTCTTTAGCACATTCAACTTTTTCTCTAAATTATTAAATATATAGGATATACTCACAACAATTTTAATGTCTTTATCATCTATGTAGATTGTGAGTCAGTTTCTTTTTTTTCTTTTTCTTTTTCTTTTTTTTTTTTTTGGACAGGCAGAGTTATACAGTGAGAGAGAGAGACAGAGAGAAAGGTCTTCCTTCCTTTGGTTCACCCCCCAAATGGCCATTACGGCCGGCGCACTGCAGCCGGAGCACTGCACCGATCCAAAGCCAGGAGCCAGGTGCTTCCTCCTGGTCTCCCATGTGGGTGCAGGACCCAAGCACTTGGGCCATCCTCCACTGCCCTCCCGGGCCACAGCAGAGAGCTGGACTGGAAGAGGAGCAACTGGGACAGAATCCAGCGCCCCAACCGGGACTAGAACCTGGGGTGCCAGCGCCGCAGGTGGAGGATTAGCCTAGTGAGCCGTGGTGCCGGCTGAGAGTCAGTTTCTAATGATAAATATTCTCCTCATTATCTGTCATACTTTCCTGCCTCTTTGAATGTCTGTTGATTTTTTAATTGGATTTTAGACTTGGTGAATTTTACCCTGCTGTAATCTGGATATTTTTATATTCCTGTAAACAATCTTGAGCTTTGTTCTAGAATGTGGGAGATATTTGGTCTGTCCTCACCTTACTTTTATGCTTTGTTGAGAAGAAGTAGAATAGCACAAACCTAATTTAATCTAGGATTAGTCTTCTTCCTGACTATGGAGGCAATACTTTTCTCAGTAATCTACCTGACCCTCATAAATTCTGAAGCTTGCTCCGGCTGTTCCCGGGCCTGCATGAGCTTGAGGTACTGTTCCCTCTAATCCTTCTGCAGGTAGTCCTCTAGTTCTGTCTGAGAACGCCTCTCCTCTCCTACTCTGCCCTGCAGATTCTATTTCCCTTGGCCTCCATGAGCTTGCAGCTCTGTCTCATCAAGAGCACATGCCAAGGCCATGTGGTCAGAGGACGATGGTGTCTGAAAAGCAGGAGGAACCACGGCAACAAATGATCAGGGAGGAAGCCCTTGCACCAGGTGTCTGAGGAGCAGAGGGGAGGCCTGTGTTGCTGCAGGCTGTGCCATCTGAGGGGCGGAGAGGAGCCCTGTCAGCTGGGGGAGAGGAAATAGAAGGAGTGAGACTCAGACTGGGCTTTCCCCTGCCCTCAAGACAAAAATTCAGATCTTGACCTTGGCTGTTCTCAATGGCTAATCCTTGACCAGGGGTCAGCCATAACTGTCACCTGACTCCTGCTCACAGAATCATCCCATTGGTGGTAGATTTCCTTCATCCTTGTTTGTCCTCACATCAAAGCTACCACCTCCAATGCAGCATTGTGAGAAACTCATTCCTCGCCCTTATACATCCATTTTTAAGCCCCAAGTCCTGTTCAGCCTGTCTTTTAAATGGCCCTGTCTTCAAATGCTTTCTTGGACAGACTGAGTCATCTTCTAAAATGTTCCCCAGGCTTGTCTGTCCAATTCGGGTATTTTTATACCTCCTAGCTTACTGCAGTTCAGGTAGTTTCTCTGCAGGGTAGAGGAGACAGCCCTTTATCTTTCTGAGTTTTACGTGGAGGTGTAGACTTTCCTGCAGCCATTTGGAAAGTTCTGTGGCTGAAGACTCTTGCCTACCTCTCCTCTTCTGGCTTCAGGTATAGGAAAAAGGGGGAAATGTCGGACCCTCACCAGCAAGGATCCAATGCAGTCACGACACGGTCACTGTTTCTCGGTTCTCAAGGAACTTTATTCGTGGGGGCAGAAGAAAAGGGCAAGGGGAGAGGAGAAAAGGGGAGGAGGGGCGCCATTTCTCCTCGCCCAGATCCCAATGTCCCTTTATATTCCAAGGCCCGTGGAGCATGTGCTCCACAGCCAATAGCGGTTCTCTTCACGTGCAGGTCATGCTGACATCGTCCAATCAGGTGAAAGGGCGCGTATAGCCTCAGATCGAAAGTTCAACTGTTTCACCTGGTTCTTCCTAGTTGTTTATGCAGAGTCCATTCTGTTTCATCTGTTTCACCTGGTTGTTTTCGTGGGACTTGTGGTCGACCGATTGCTGCAGGCTATGTAGATGAGGAGGTTCCCACAGGTGGCCAGCCTGCGGTTCCCCACAGGGAAAGACCATGTAGACAGAATCTTCTATTGTTTGAACCCAAGGGAGACACACCCTTTTATGTTTTTGAGCCCAGAGGCAAAAATGCCTTTACGAAAACTTTCCTGATGTCATTTCCTGCAACAGACAGGAAATCCATGGAGTGGAGAGACATTTTCAAGAAGACCCAGTTGCCTTTAGCTTTTTTGTTATGTTATGTCCCAAATGTTGTCTCAGGTCCTGGCAGATTGTGTGACATAGGGAAGAAGCAAGCACACATTTGTCCCATCAGTTCCTGCGTTAGGGAATGATTCTCTCCACGACAGTGGGATTACAGAGATCACATGAATTGGCAATGCCAAAGAGCAGTCATTATTGCTGGGCTTTGCTCTTTTGTTAGCATTACAGTGCTTCAAGGGCAAATGCCATAAGGAAAACTGTGTAATCATCATTATTTCTTGGCAAAATACAAGAGAAATAAAACAACTCTGCCACCTGTGAAGTCAGGAGCTATGGAGACCCTGGCCGTGTGCTGCAGGGAGTGGGGAGCAGGGAGGCAGAAGGGGCAGAATTTGCGAGGGTCAGAAAGACTAAAGTTAGAATCTTTGAACTGAGGGCAAGCACGGGTGCAGTGGTTAAGACACTTCTTGGGACGCCTGCATCCCACATCAGAGTGCCTGAGTTCAAGTCCTGGTTCCACTTGCAATTCCAGCTTCCCACTAATATGCCTGGGAGGCAGAGGTGATGGTGGCTCAAGTACTTGGGTCTCTGCCACCCGTGTAGGAGACCTGGATGGAGTTACTCACTCTTGGCTTTGGTCTGGCCAAGCTCTGGCTATTGCAGGCATTTGAGGAGCGAACCAGTAGATGGAAGATCTCTTTCTCCCTCCCTCTCTCTTTTCTCTTTCTTCCTTAATAATAAATATAAATAAAAAATAAAGTATTTTTAAAGAATATTTGAACTGGGTTGATGTAACCTTAGAGGCAAATCAATCTAAGGACCAGGAGACACATTAGCACATGAGACCCAAAAACCTTGTGCAACCCACCCAGGGTCACACAGTACTTAGCACTAGCCCTGGATTAGGGCACGAGAGTGTCAGACTTCTAGTCTCATCCTTGTAACCCCGTGGGCTGCCCTCCGAGGAAGGACTGAACTTTCATCATCAGCCTGGCCAGAAAGTGCTGTACCAGGAGTATCTCAGGGATAATCTTGGTTCCAAGTCCAGGGCCAATGTCCCAAACTTTAATTCAGGCAAAGAAAACAACAGACATTTTATAAGTTCATAAGAAGGGAAATTTTACTTTTCACTTATTCCAAAATAAATTCTTTGCATTATAGTGGGTATAAGTGACAGAAATAGTCAACCTTGCTAGTTTGGTAGAAACAATTTGAAATAAAGATTCTAAGCAATAGATCGTAAGTAGAATTAAAATAAATGATCCAAAATACAAGTCACACTATATAGGCTCCAAGGCTTATTCACATGTGAATTCCAATCCAGCTGCACAACTACCTCGTGAGGTTGAGGAATGAGAGCTGCCATCTCTGTTCTTTGAGTATAGAACTGAGGCTCCAGGTACTCAGCCATCTACCCCAGAGCTGAAACCTATGAGGTCAAAGTCAATGCCACAGCTGAGCTCTCAGTAAATCTAAGATCCTCATTGATATGTGGGAGACCTACAAGCATCAGGATCGCTGGGAATGTCTGTGGACCAATGGCCAAATCTGCTTGTCAGGCTGACTGAACCCAGCGGACTGAAATTCACAAGAGGCTTTGGAGAACAGGTGTTGGCAGGGGCGGTGATTGGGTGTATAGATCCAGGGAGGAAGTGGCACATATCCAAGCTATCAGAGGCCCTGAGTCCAAACAAAAAGAAATGTTCCCCATGGTGTCAAGGTGGCTCCTGGAGCCAGTGAATGGACCCCAAGATTTTTCACTGGGAGGCCAAGTCTGCTCAGAGGCAATGGCAGTGCATGGGAAAACCAAGCTGCCTGGACGCCCCCTTGAGGAAGGGAAGGCAAAGGCCTGGCATGAGCCAGCTGATGCTGTCCATGGGCTCCCCTTGGACTCCAGGCACACTGCTACTCAACCAGCTCCAGTGGTCCTGTGTTCATCTACTTGGGCCTCTTGATTACTCTTCCTGCCAAACAGTTTTTCCCCATGATCATCCAAGGACTTGGGTCTTCTCTTCACTACCACAGAATGGATACAGCCTCATTTCTAATGATCTGTTGGAGCAATTGTTCTCTTCCCTCTTCCTCTTTGCCATCAACACATACACACCATTGCAAAACTGCCTTCCCTGAACACTCTCAAAGAATGAGGTGTTGGGACACATGCTAGGAAGCCAGCTCGCCCCACGTCAGGGAGAAAATGATATTGGTGTTGAGGACAAAGGAGGATGCGGCAAAAAAAAAAGAAGGGGAGGCAGGGCAGGGGGATTGGAAAGCTGGGACAAGGACTTGCTGGGGTCAGAGAATAGCAGGAGCAATACACACAACATGGCAGACTGGTGGGTGTTGGCCAGTACAGTCAGTGGGCCCAGCACAACTCTGGGTACAATGCTGGTAGG
The DNA here is from genome assembly GCA_949820135.1 of Sylvilagus floridanus. Taxonomy (NCBI): domain Eukaryota; kingdom Metazoa; phylum Chordata; class Mammalia; order Lagomorpha; family Leporidae; genus Sylvilagus; species Sylvilagus floridanus. The sequence continues at coordinate 48,987,115 of OX463235.1, forward strand.
TTCTCAGGGCTCCTGTTCACTCTAAAGAGTTATTTAGCAACTACCCACAAGGCACAAAGGTTAAACAAAGATACTTGAGGAACTGCCATCAGAGGTATGGTAATGCAAAATGTCCCATTGTAAAGAACAGCATCCTCTTAATATGAATGGTGACTTTCTATCAGCTTCAACATCTTGAAAGTTACATGTGGGGCTGGAGCTGTGGCACAGCAGGTTAACGCCCTGGCCTGAAGCGCAGGCATCCCATATGGGCACTGGTTTGAGACCTGGCTGCTCCACTTCCTGTCCAGCTCTCTGCTATGGCCTGGGAAAGCAGTAGAAGATGGCCCAAGTCCTTGGGCCCCTGCACCCACGGGAGACCTGGAAGAAGCTCCTGGCTCCTGGCTTTGGATTGGTGCAGCTCCGGCCATTGCGGCCAATTGGGGAGTGAACCATTGGATGGAAGCCCTCTCTCTCTCTGCCTCTCCTCTCTCTATGTAACTCTGACTTTCGAATAAATAAATAAATCTTTAAAAAAGAAAAAAGAAAGTTACATGTGACACCACAGGTCTCTGTACTTGGAATCTGGAACTTGTAAGCACTTGATTTTTCTGGTTACATATAAAAGCAGGGTCATGGCTGGATTTTAAACTTCACAGACACTAGCAACTCCTAGAATTATCTTTAAATGTCAACAATTTGGACTTTAATCTTTTCTATGACCTCATGAGGCAAGTAATAGTATCTTTTCTTCTACAAAAGCAGACACTGAAGCTTGGAGAGGTCAAACGACTTCTCCAAGAGTCAGACAGCAGCCTAGTGGCAGAGCTGACTCTGGAGTTCGTGTTCTTTCCATTGCCTGACGACGTGACCCAGCCATGTGCTGCCCTGTGCTCAGGGAACAGGTGGCTCCCCTGTGATATTCAGAAATAAGAAACGGATTCCTCTGGCAAATGCCCCTTAAGGTTAATTTATACCTCAACTTGTACCAGACTGATGTTGGCCAGTATTGCCATAGAAGACAGGCCTAATGGCTTTTTTGAGAAAAGGAACGTGCAATCAGGGAGAGAAGGCAAGATATTCAGAAATCAAGCCCCTTTCTCAGAATGATGAAGGCAACAAACTCCCCTTGGGGTTAGGAAGAGAATCTAAGGGCTCCATTGAGACACACAGTGGGCACACCTGTGCTTCTCATCTTATTAAACCACAAAGTCTAGAGTTGGAATGAACCTTATTGGCACTGTCCCCTGTGCAGAGACAAATCAACCCCAAAGTGCTCCAGATCTGTAAATGAAATCTGGATTGGTTAGGAAGCAGCTTGGCATCTCTCGTGGCCGAGCACAAAACCCTGGGTGTCCAGCCCTGTTCCTGCTCCAGGTCTGCTCCCCGACTGAGCAGTGTCACTCTAGGCTCAGTCTGGGAATAAGCCACCACAGTCCCCTCCTCCTCTCAATTTCTTCACGGGGGCCGTAAGTGTCGCGCACAGGCTGCTCACTTCCTGAGACAGTCCTCACGTAAATGTGGCCTTCTGGTGCTCCTGTCGTATTCGTCTCGTGTGTAGGTGATCTAGGATTCTTGACAGAACAAACAGATTTTTAAAAAAATACACCAGAGAGTTCTGATTCTGGCCAAGGTGGAGTGACAGCAAACAAATTTACCCTCCCACCTGAAACAATTTTGAAACAATAGTTTTTAAAACATTGGCTATCAGGCAAGGAAGAACAATGATCCTTAGAGAAAGAAAACAAATGATAAATTATCTACAATTGCCTGAACTTCCTGCCATGGGAGGATTTTCAAGTCACTCAACTCTTTATTGTTATTGTGGTGTCTCTTTTTCCATAGTTTAACTTTTAACCTATTCATGTCTTTATGTTTTAAGAGAGCCTTTGTGGGCATCATACAAGGGCCTTCCAAAATTTTATGGAAAATGTGTATCGTGAAAAATTATGCATGGTTTTAAAAATATTTTGCACCTAAATAAATGTATCTTTTAATTCTCTTTTCCCATAAATTTTTTTGAAGTAACCGCATATAGTTGGATCTTGTATAGCCAATCTGAATATCTCTGTGTTTCAACTGGAATATTTAAACCATTTACATTTAACACAATCATTGGTATGACTGGATTTAAGTCTACCACCTTTCTATTTGTTTTTTATTTGTTTCATCTGTTCATTGCTTTTTAAAAAATCTTTTTATAGCATATTCCATATAGATTTTTTAAGCACCTTAGTAACTTTTATGAAAAAAATATATTGGGTTTTATATCAAAATTACCATTCCACGAATCAGTTCATAATTATTTGACATCTTTATTATATTGAATCTTCTAATTCAAGAGCATAATATATAATCCCCATTACTTAGGTATTACTCAATGTCATTTACTTAAGTTTTATTATTTTCTACAAAATGACTGCATATTTTTGTTGAATTTATTATTCAGCATTTTATTACCACTACAAAAAGAGAATTTAAAAATTACTCTTTCTAATTGCTGGTTATTGGTGATGGGAAATGCAAATCACTTTTGTGTATTGGTTTTTGTGTCCAATGAACTTGTTAAAATAGCTGTTAATTCTGGTGATTTATCTGTGGATTATGTAGACAATCCTCATCTGCCAATAATGACAATTTTGTTTCTTCCTTTTCAGCCTTACCATTTCTATATATCCTTCTAATCCTACTGCATTGTACAGGTCTTAGAATACAATATTGAACAGAGGGCTGTTAGTGAACACTTTTGGTTTATTTACAGTCTTGAACAGAATGCATTCAACATTTTACCCTTACATATGATGTTCACAGTAATTGTTTAAAAAGATTCTTTTTTCTGGCTATGGAATTTTCTATTCCATCTTTGCTAAGCGTTCATATCACAAATCACAGTTAAACTTTTTTAACTCTCTTATCCCATTGAGGTGGTCATGTGATTTTTCTCTTTTGTCAGAGAATGCATTATTTTAAATTGATTTCCTCATATTAAGCCAACCTTGAACTCCTGTCTGCCCAATGGTAACACACTTGGAATCTCCTTGTGGTGGAGCTTCATTGGTCACTTCCTCTCCATACCTGCTGACATACTTCTGGCTAGTTGACTGCATGAATGGTAGATAGAGATTGTAAGTAACAGTTCTTACCTCAGAGATCTTGGGATTGTCAAAGATTTCTGTAATTTCACATGGTCTTTCACTTTCCTAAATTGGTTAAAAAAAAGAAGAAGAAGAAAAGAAGAGAAACAGTCACAGTATTTGACCATAGCTATGACTGAAATCAGTGGTTCTTAAAACTGAATGCAGATTAGAATCATCAGAAAGCTGTAAAATGTTAGTGTTTTTTAGCCTAGCTGGCATTGGTGCAGCAGGTTAAGCTGCTCCTTGCTACACTTCAGAGTTCAGTTCGAGTTCCAGCCGCTCTGCTTCTCGCCAGCTCTCTGCTAATGCACTGGGAAGGCAGTGGAAGATGGCTCAAGTGCTTGGCCCTCTGCTACCTCATGGGAGACCAGGTTGGAGTTCTTGGCTCACAGTTTTGGCCTGACCCAGACCTGAATATTGTGGCCATTTGGGGGATAAACCAGCAAATAGAAGATCCTCTCTCTCTTTCTCTCTGTTGCTCTGCCTTTCAAATAAATGAATAAATCTTTTTAAAAATGAAGTGCACTGAAAATTGAGAAACTATTATTTAATATCACCACCACCTACAACACTTGTTAGTGGTTTCAGGTTACAAGCTTTTGATGGAAAGATTCATCTTTCAGTATCATTTCTTCCTACAATTTTAGTTATCTCTTTTTTTAAAGACTTATTTATTTTTACTTGGAAATCAGCGTTACACAGAGGGAGAAGGAGAGGGAGGGAGGCGGTGTCTTCCATCCACTGGTTCACTCCCCAAATGGAAGCTGGGCTGATCTGAAGCCAGGAGCCGGGAGCCTCTTCTGGGTCTCCCACATGGGTGCAGGGGCCCAAGAACTTGGGCCATCTTCCACTGCTTTCCCAGGCCATAGCAGAGAGCTGGATCAGAAGTGAAGCAGCTGGGACTTGAACCGGCACCCAAATGGGATGCTGGCACTGCAGGTGGTGACTTTACCCACTACGCCACAGTGCCGGCCCCAGTTTTACCTATCTCTTAAAATAGAGGGACAGTTTTTATGGCCCCTGTGTTTGAGTTGTACTAACCAAGGTACGGAATCATGTAAATTACAAAATGGCAGAGCCAGAATTAGAATCTAGTTTTACTAGCTCCCTGTTAGTACTTACCAGCACAAAAACAACCATGCATGTCCATAAATAGGGACTAGAATTAGCACCCAGAGTTCAAGTGACACGGTTGTATCACAACCATGAAACCTTGGCAGCTGTTGGTTGGGGTGGCCTCTGAATCCCATGCATGGTCCCCAGAACCATCTGGCACGGGGAAGTCGGGGTGGCAGTGATTTCTGTGCTCCTGTGAACTACATGTGTTCAGATGTGGCAAAGGGGCAGAGACAAACGGAGCCCCATCCTTGTACCTTTCCCCACCAGAGACACCTCACCGTCTCTCATTCCATCCCCTCCGTGTGGAACCTGCACTTCTTCTGTCTCCACTTTGGAAGCACACCACTGTACAGACTCGTGTGCACCCTAGCCACTAACGCCCCTCTCCACTGCTACCTTCTGCCTTCCCCACGCTGTCCTATTGCCAGGTGACCTGAGGGTTGTGTGACACATCAGCTCTGCCTGGAGCACAAGATCACCTTGGAGAGGGAAATGATGGCCCGGAAACGCCACTATCTCATCCTCAGGAAACAGTCGCCCCCTTAGTCCAAGCCCCATTCACCGAGACACTGACTCCCACTGGCGCGTTAGACCCAAAGATGGTAGCGGTCACCTCCACGGACTCGCTGCCGCTGCGGCTTCTCCGGTGAAGCACAGTAAACAGTAGCACCACCAGCAGGGCTGTGGCCACCAGGGATGGCACGGCTGCTGCGATTCCAAGGGAGGGCCCGCAGTCCTGGCACAGGGAGACAAGCAGAGTCAGGGCCTGCCAGACTGCTCAGGAACCAAGGACCCCTTCAACAGAGTCAGAACAGAACAGAGCAGCCTGCCTGGGCCCTCCATGGCAGCTACGAACCAGAAGATTAACGCAGTGCTGTGAAACAAAAACATCCACAGCAAATGACTGGCTTCCTAGGACACCGTTCATATAGTTTAAACCTACTGGGAGGGGATGAAAATCCACTGGAAGAAATGGAGAGTGGGCCTGAACAGGAGATCCTGGGAGCAGAAGCGTGAGCGTCTCCTCAGCAGAGGGAAACCTGGAGCAATTCGGAGCATTAGCGAGATACAGAGTCAGAGCTTTTATTATACCCTAGGCCATTTTGATGGGATTTTAAAAACTTACTTATACCAAACACATTAACCAACTGATTTTCAAATTCTAAGCCTGCTTTGTAGCCACATTCAAACTTGCAGATTTTCTGCAGCCAGCAAAGATAATCCGCAGAATCCCCGCAAATGTTCAACTACAGAATGTTGAGTTCTTCACTTTTGGGGGGTGGGAGGTGATTTTATTGATGAATGATAAAAGTGCATAAACCATGACTGTATAGCTCAATGACTTAGCACATATGAGCACACTCACAGACTCAGCTCCCAGAGTGGGAAGCAGAACAGTACCCTGGGACTCCCTGTCTCCCTTCCAGTTTCCCCGGGTGGGACCACTCCCCTGGCTGGTTTTGTCTGTTCTGCAGCATCAACACATAGACACAGCTGTGAGATGCGTACCCCTTGTGGCTGGTTTCTTTGGCTCGACACCATGGGAAACCCATCTCTGATTCTGCACATTCTCTCTCACTTTGGAGCAAAGCTGGCCATAAGAATAATTGCTGAGCCAAGTTCTAAGCTCTAACTAATCTCAACACCAGTGCATGAGTGGGGTACAGCCCTATCACCCCACTTTATAAATGCCCAGACCATGTCTCAGTGACTGAAACGACATACTTACTGCTTCTTTCCCTCCTGTGGCAGCCGGAGAGGAAGTCTGCATGGAGGAAGAACAGGCCTCGTGAGAGGGCAGATCCAGGCACGCTAAGCAGCAAACGCTGAAGCTCACCTTCTCACTCCACCTCTGTCACCAACAGCGCCTATCAAACAGAACCTCGCCTGCTTGCCTCCCAGGTAAGAACTGCATTGGAATTTGGCCACAAGGAGGGAAAATTCAGAGATTCAGGTCATATCTTCATTATTTACCCTGTGGATTTACTATAATTCAAAAAGGCTTCCCCTTTCCCTAGTCCCCAGTCCCCTCCAGCACACGGTGGGCCTCCTTGTCACAGTGCTGGAGAGGAGACACCAACCAGGACGGTGGTTCCCCTTCCCAGTCTCAGAGGGTTCCGGAAGGGACGGTTCTCGGAGCAATGAGCCGTGAGCCCAGATGGCACCAGAAGGTGACTGGCATTAGCCAGCTTCCTCCCGCCCACTCGCCCCACCACTGCCAGCACCGGTTTCTGGTTTCTCTGTGTCATCTTGATATGCCATGGGTCAACTCTTGGGGTCTCTGGAGGTAGACTCGCTCAGAGCTGACAGCCTAGGGTAAATTCCAGCCGCACCTGCCGGAAAAGGTTTTGACAGGTAAGGAAAGGGGTTGGGAGCGCTGTCTTCAGACAACAGGCAGGGGCTGAAGCAGGGAGGCAGGTGCCAGAGCATTGCGATGTGGCCCTGCAGGGCAGACAGCGGCGGGCATCGAAAGTCAGGAATCTGACTTCCAGCTGTTCTCTACACTGTGCCCCACGTCCCTGTAAACAGAGCACTAGCCTGCGAGTCCTCCTCCTAGGAGCATGCAGTTTATTCTCTTTGAACAACCTTACAACTTAGGAGAAAAAAAAAAAAATGGACACAGCCAAACCCACTAAAAGCCGGGCCAGGGAAGTGCCTCAGTCAATCACGGCAAGTTACTACTGATCAGAAAACAACCTGGTTGTTAGTGAAATCCACACCGCATGGGAGCAGAAGATGGAAGATGGGAGCAGAAGATGAACAGCTGTGGACTGAAACTGGACGCCATGACCAACGGAAAGTCACTGGTTTGCCTTCCAGCTACCCGCCAGCGTCGAGTCCCCAAATGCCCAGCTCTGTTGGCCCACACCTCCCCTTCTAGAAGACATCCCAAGGAAAGTACGTGACACGCAGGCAAGGACGAGCTCCGGTGACAGCTATCACAGCGTCATTGCTGGTTACACCCGATCAAGTAAAGGAAGAATTCCCTTGAAGGAACAGCTCGTGACCATCCTTCGTTATGAAGACCGATGGACAGCATTTCTGACATGAAATTCCACGTAGGCAAGAACACGATAGCAAAACAACAACAAAACTCAAAACCTGTGTGAGGTCACCCGGGAAGCGGCGGTCCCACACTTGCGGTGTCATCTGATGAGAACCTTAAGGTTTTGCTTTTGCTGTTTTCCTTTTCAAAACGTGTGTTTATTTATAACTGAAAGGTTTACTCTCAGCGCCACTCTTTACAGGTGCCTTTGCCGGACATTGTAGGCCACTGTGCAGGAGGCGGATGTGGGGGAGCGAGCTGCCCTGTCGTTCTGCCCCATCCCGGCCGACCCCGGGTGAATGCCGACGGCTTTACTCACCGTGTTAGCCGGCAGTGTGAAGTTCAGTGAAAAACTCTGCAACACAGGAAGAGGCATTAAAGCTCCAAGAACGCTCACCAAGCTCCTGATCCTTCTCCCAAACTCACTGGCCCTCGCAGATTTCCAGAGGATTCCATAGGCTTGGCCAGCCACGTTTCTGCTCCTGGGTCTCAGCATCCAGAGAAGGAGGAGGAGCCAGGAGCCTGAGGTCATCCTGAGTCCCGCCCCCGGGGCCCGTCAGAAGGGCCTTGCCCCTCCCCAGATCCTCAGCCTGGGCCCGAGTGAGAACCCAGCAGAGACCAGTGCCCCAGCAGCTGTGAGGCACAAGGGCACCTGGACGTGACTGAGAACCCAGGACATGCTGGAGACGTTTTCTCCCCTTGGAATTCCTTTCAAGGAGAAAACTGTGAATTCGGGGAGTCTTTTGTATTTTGTGTTTGGCACAGAAAAGGCCTGCTCTGACAAGAACACCTGACCCTTAAACCACCTTCTCAGGAGTTGCCCTGGGAAAGGCAAGGCGCCTGTGTGTGCTGAGCCTGCCTGTGGGGGTTCCAGGCTCCTAGAACCAACCTGTCTCCACCCTCCCCACACCTAGCACCCTGCCTTGCCCCAACACAAAGTTGTCCCCCCAACACAAAGTCAGTATTTAAAGACCATGGGCTCCACATAGCCTGCAAGTGCCCACTTCTCTGGATCAAGTCCCCAGGGCTCCCGTCTCCCCCTGGTTGATGTCGCCCACTTCCGATTTGTCAGTGCCAGTCTTCCTGGGCTGCTCCTTGCCAGGTCCCTTCAGGGCCTGGGTGGGGACAATGTTTGGACCATGCTTTGACTCAGTCCCTGGCTCCCCTGGCCTGCGGTGGTCCGGATCCCACTTCTGGGACTCAGCCCCTTGAGCCCAGCCGTCCCCGACTGTTTCAGCCCCAGCCTTCCCTACCTGCAGGACTCAGCCTAAACTCCAGCTCTTGATCCTGCCACAGCCTCCCCAGCCTGAGTCCAGTTCCTCTAAATTGGCGCGTTTGCTGAGCTTTAAAATTAAATGTTATCCAGCGATAGGGATACAGCAAAGGATTAAAGTTTCCAAAAGAATCCTAACATGTTGGTCCTGATACGCCTCAAAGGCCAAGACCTTCGAAGCCCTTATTTTAGAGAACAGGAGACCGAGACCCAAGCACTCATTAGAAATAAACTCACAGGTACGTGAGAACAATCAGAGCCTTCCTCAAATCAGGCCACGCAGGCTCCGTGCACACAACTCAAATCTAACCAGAAAGGTGGCCACGGAGGAGGCAGTCCTGCACATGCAGAAGGAGGCAACCCCTGTGTTGGCCAGTTTGTGGTGAGTGGGACTCAGCCTGGTTAACGAATGAGAACCCTTTAGGGAGCCCACCTACACGGCTCCTTCTTCCAAGACTATGTGCTCAGTTAAGGTGCTGCATGGCGCTGGCATACTTCAATGGTGACTTCGTTCACTTCTCTGTCTCTTAGCAACAGGGAACCAAGGCTCAAGAGTACAAATGGGTTGCCCAAGTCCCACCAGAACCTGGCTTTCCAACAATCTCTGCCATCGCCCCCTGCAAGCTTCCCAACAATCCCTGCAGCTTCTGCAGACCAGTTGGAGCCCCCAGGCTCCCAGCACCGTGCACTGCTGCTTCTGGAGCACTGTTGGAGAGAGACATCTGGACCTCTGCAGCCAGGGCTCTTTTGCTCAAGGGACCTAACCACGGCCCTTCTCGGGCTAGCACCAACCGAGACGACAGGTGCTGCGAAGACCCTTGGTGGTCGCTGCACTGCAGCTGCCCAGAGCCTTAGCTCATCAGCCAGCACTGGCGCTGAGGTCAGCAGGCCCAAGACAAAGCTCCCTTTCGGGGGACAGCAGAAGACAAGGGCAGCAACAAGAGGGCCTTTGCACACAGTGTTTTTCACCATTTCGATGACGACGATTCTGGGCCATCTCAGAAAGACATTCTTATTTTGTAGAAACACAGTGCAGAGCTCTCATGGAGAGAAAAACATCACGTAACTCTGGGTGAAGCAGACGCTGATGCGGTGCTCTGTAGAGATGCAGCTGCGTGCGATGAGAGAGGCCTGGGCTGCCAGCCACCTGCCCCGGGCTGCAGTCCAGCTCGGCCACTTGGTGTGGCCCTGCATCAGTCGCTCAGACGCTCGGGCCTCCATTTCCTCCCACAAATCCATCCCCCAGCCTCAGGTTTCCCATCCACAAAACAGGATACTATTAACTCACCCTGCCCATATCACAAGAGAGGGTCCTTCCAAACTAAGTACTCTAGTGTGTGCAGAAGCACGTGGCATCGTAGTCTCCACAGCCTGGTCAGCACAGAGCTGGGCGTGGGGACCCACTCGGGGAGTTCTTGTTGGGTGGGTGGGATTGGACGCAATATCCCCAGCACCACACATGGTGCAATCCGCTTGCTGTCGATTACTGCCTGAGCACTGTGTCGCGACCACATCACGACTCTGAAGGCGCCCTGGGATCCCAGCAGCTGAGTGTCACTTGTCACTCATGTTTGTGAGGGGAGGGGGGAGGGACAGGACACTAACTCACTGTCATTGAGGGCGCATCAGATGCTGAACTCATAACCTCCCAGCAGAATTTCTCTTTTTAAAGATTCCATGCATAAGTGAGATCACGTAATGTTCTTTGTGTGTCTGAATTATTTCACTAGTGAAATTTTCTCCAGGGGCATCCAACTTGTGGCAAGTGGCAGAATCTCCTCCTCTTAAAGACTGAATAATATTCCAATATCTACTTATCTATCACCTATCTATATCTCACAGCTTTTTTTAATCCGTTTATCTCTAGACCCACAATATTTTAAAATAGAAATCATAGTCACCTCTTCTGTTTTTCTCCTAACTTACAAACTTAATTTGATTGAATCACAACCAAATAGGCATCACACATCAGTAAGAAAGGTGGAAAGTCTCTGATGCGATATTGCTGATAAGGTAGCAGAAGGCAGATTGAACAGACACAAATGATGGGATCACTGCTGGGACCCGAGCTTCCACTAGGAAATGAATATAACTCAAATTATCTACTCTGCAAAACAGAATCTTAATACCAGAATTTAAAACTGGATCAGCAAGTATTAGGTGGAAATTATAAAAAGAGTTAGCATTTGTACATAGGGAGACAATTGAAGAACAAAGTCTTGATTTCACTGTAGTGAGGGCACAGTTAGGTTTCACTGAACTAGGAATGTGAGCTCCGAAGGCCCGGGAATTGGGTTTCAGAGAGAGAGAGAAATGGAGACCAGGCTGAGAAAAGCTGCTCGCTCTACTCACCATTTTTGAAAGTCTTCCAAAAGCCTTCTCCTAGGCAGTCCTCCCAAGAACACGGCCTTGGCCAGCTCCTTGCTCGCCACGGCTATCAGCAGCTTGTGCCTCCCATATGCAAGAATATCCAGCTGGGAGAGCTGAGTGAGGGAGGCTCCGCGAGAGTCCTGGCCAAGCCATGTATGGTCAGGGGAGTAGCCAAGTCTTCAGCCCGTCCCTCGGGGACACGGGCTCCTGCTCCCTGGTACTGCCGATGGCCAGAGCCACTCAGCCTCTTTGCCTTTGTTTTCTGTCCTTCTTACCCTCCAGACCACTTCCTCGGTGACACCTGTCAGTCGGCAAAGCCACCACAGCCAGCCTGAGAGCCTAGGGGCTTCCGCAGCCGGCAGCTCTTTGGAAACAGGAGGTCCCGCAGTTCTGAGGCCGGCTGCCCCGGTGCCGGCTGACGGGTGCCAGCGCTACCCTCGCTCCGGCTGCGGAGCAGAGGCTGCAGGAGGAGAAGAGCTGCCGCCCACTCTGTGTCGGAGGCAGGGAACAGCACACTCGGGGCTACCTGGCCAGGAGTTGGCCTCTGCCCCTCCCGTGGGGCACCTCCGGGAGCTGAGGCGACAGCCACACAGCCTGTTTGCCATAGCTTATGATGCCTGTGACAAATTTGCTTCTTTAAAATAGTAAGCACTGTGTGTGTGTGTGTGTGTGTGTGTGTGCATGCGCGCGCCTTTCAAATAAAGTAAAAATTTAAAGAGAGAGGAGCATCTATTTGGTACAAAGGTTAAGTTGCACTTTGGACTCCTGCATCCCTTACAGGCAGGAATGATTTGAATCCCAGCACTCTACTTTTTTTTTTTTTAAGATTTATTTTATTTATTAGAAAGACAGAGTTGCAGAGAGAGGTAGAGACAGAGAGAGATCTTCCATGTGCTGGTTCACTCTCCAGATGGCCCCAATGGCCAGGAGCCAGAAGCTTCTTCCAGGTCTCCCACGCAGGTGCAGGGGCCCAAGGACTTGGGTCATCTTCTACTGCTTTCCCAGGCCATAGCAGGGAGCCAGATCGGAAGTGGAGTAGCTGGGACTTGAACCGGCAACCATATGACATGCTGGCACTGCAGACTGGGGCTTTAACCCACTGCGCCACAGCGCCAGCCCCACTACTCTACTTCTGATCCAGCTTCCTACCTTGTAGGCAGCAGGTGATGGCTCAAGTACTTGGGTCCCTGCCACCCACAAGGGAGACCTGGATGGAGTTCCAGGCTCCTGGCTTCAGCCTGGCCCAGCCCAGGCTGTTGCAAGCGTTTGAGGAGTGAACCACAGGGTGGAAGATTCTCTCTCTCTCTCTCTTTCTCTCTCCCTCTCTCTGTCTCTCTTCATCTCTCCCTGATTTTCAAATATAATGAAATAAATAATTTTTCCAAAATGGTGAGTGATTTGCCAACAACACGATTATCACTGCTGCGCTGATTATTTCAGTGAAAACCCTGGCGCAGTGTGTGGAGGGAGCGGCTGAATCAATAGTGGGCCGTTCCTTTAGACAACTCCCGGAGGTGCCGTGTGAGCTGCATCGGAGGGCAGAGCTGTGGAGGGCTGGGGGAAGGCAGGCCAGGCCAAGCGCACGGCAAACGGCCAGGCCTGCAGGCTTGGTGGGCTCACTGGACCGGAAGGAGGCCAGTGCGGCCAGCTGGACTAAACTCAGGACAGAGAGAGTTCGAGACCTGAAGATGTGGACAGGGCAGGGCAAGATCTCCCTTCTCAGAATACTGGAGCCTTTCAAGGGGTTTACGAGAGAGGGCGGGTCTCCTTGGAGTTGACAGCGCTCACCTGGCACGCAGGGGATGAACGTGGAGCAGGGGTCTGGTTCGCAGAGTCTGGGTGAGCGGTGAGGTTGGCCTTTGCAGCATGGGGGCAGTGGTGACAGAGCAGCAAGCCATTTGTGACTTATCATGGAGGTAGAGGCAGTGAGATTTGATGAAGGAGAAACATACGGGCCATGGAGGCATGAGAGGGGGAAGGGAAGAGCAGACTAAAGCCAGTTCCGAGGCTGGGGCTTGACTGACAGAGGAGATGGAGGCACTGTTTGTTCAGGTGTGAAACGTGGAGAAACAGATTTGAGGTGTGGGGGTCCACAGTGCTGGTGTTTCCCCCTTAAACTTGGAAGCTAGGAGTCTCCAAGTGCAGGTGCCAAGTGGGTGACTGGATGAAGATGGTCATTGCAGGGGGCAGGTGTGCACGGGGAGTGGTCGGCCCGATGAGGGGTTTCAAGTCACCCGAGTACAACATTAGGTCAGTAGAGCGCAGGGCTGGGGCAGAGATCAGGGACACAAGGACGTTTAGGAGCCTGGGGCAAGAAATGGAGCCAAGGAGGGAGCCTGAGCGAGACAGGATCACCAGGTGAGTGTGGGTTCCAGGGAAGAAATGCTGCAGGCGAGGGGGTGGTGAATTGTTCAGCTGTTGCTGAAAGCTAGCCAAGGTCAAGATCAGAGCTGGTGAGGAACAGCTGCATGGCACAGTGGAGGGAAAAGATTGCTTTAATCAGGTGGCCTTTCCCCCCCGGCTGGATCACTTGAGGAGCTTTTGAAAACTCCTGACACCTGGGTGCCACACCCAGAGACTGGCTTGATCAGTAGGAGTGAGCCAAGGGCATCCCCAGGTGAGTCCCATAAATAACCAGGGACGAGAACCATTGTTGTAATCAGCTGCCTGCAACACGCCAGCACCAGGACGCTGCACTGAGCAGAGCCCAGGATTCTATGGGGACCATCTCAAGGCAGCTGCTGGTGCCTGGACGTCATGACATCATGGAGACAGTGTAGTTCAGGGAGACCTTTGTAAGCTGTGGTTGCCGTTCCAGACGCCACCTGGGGTCAAGCAAGTGAAGCAACTTCTTCCAACCTCAGTCTCTCAATCCGTAAAGTGGGGCTGTTACCACTGACCATTGCTAGACTATTTTTAAAACTTATTAACTTGCTTCTTTGAGAAGCAGAGAAACAAAGAGAGCTTCCACCTGCTGGTTCACTTCCCAAATGTCAATGAGAACAGGGGCTGTGTCGAGGCCGAAGCCAGGAACTGGGAACTCAATCCAGGTCTCCACTGTGGAAACAACTAACTACTTGAGCCATTGTCACTGCCTCCCGGGTCTGCATTAGCAGGAAGCTGGATTCAGGAGCTGGAGGTGGGTGTCAAACCCAGGCGCTCCTGGAGGCGACCCGTTTGACGTTTGCTAGGTCAAACACCCACCCATGGACGATTTAAGTCAGCACAGCTGGTGCAAGCCATGTTTCTAATTTTGGTGGAAATAGACTCCCACTTGGACCAAAGAATGCCCATCTGTGGCCCCAGCATCCTCTGCATAGGCTGGACAAAGCCAGTCAGATCCCTTTTGACTTTTTGCTCTGTGTCCTCTAATCCCAAGCTCTCACTCCCATGGACACATTCTCTCTTTAGAAGGATTGCTGGCACCTTCAACCACATGGTGCTCTAGCCTAAGTGTCTGTACTAGTCATGGTTCCCCAGTCACAAGCATCAGAACCAGGCTCTGGATTAATGTAAGAAGGGGAATGTACTGGCTGCGCATAGTGGAGCTCACAGAGAGAGGAGAGAGAGCCGGGGAACCAGGCTCCGGGAAGACACGTGGGGACTCCTGGACATTCCTCTCTGGGCATCCTTCCAAGGAAAGCAAGCTGCAAACTGTCTCAGCCCTGCGCCCCTCTGACCAAGGCTTCCATTGTAGGCAGCAGATCTGACTGGTCTGGCTTGGGTCATGTGCCCGAGGAGGACACGTCACCTGCCGACAGTCCTCCTAAGCAGGTCCTGCCGATGTGAGAACATCGGCTCTGCAGAAGGAACTGGTGCTGTTACCCACAGAACAGGGGATGAGCCGAGGGTGAGAGCTCTCCTCACCCAGGTTAGGCCTGAGAATCAACTCAGATGCCACTGAAAGAGCTTCCTCAATGGGTGTGGGGATGGGACCACCGACTCTGAGCCTCTCTGGGTGTTTGTAGTCTTTTTTTAAAAGATTTTTTTTTAGTTCTTTATTTGACAGGTAGTTACTGTGAGAGGGAGAGACAGAAAGAAGGGTCTTCCATCCTCTGGTTCACTCCCCAATTGGCCACAATGGCCACAGCTGGGCTGACCCAAAGCCAGGAGCCAGGAGCTTCCTTCAGGTCCCCCACACAAGTGCCGGGGCCCAAATGCTTGGGCTGTTTTCTATTGTTTTCCTAGGCCATAGCAGAGAGCTGGATCAGAAAAGGAGCAGCTGGGACCAGAACCAGTGCCCATGGGTGATGCAGGTGATGCAGACAGAAGATTAACCTGTGCCACAGCACCAGCCCCCATATGTAGTCTTAAAAAACATTTATGTATTTATTTGAAAGGCAAATTACAGAGAGAAAGAATTAACCTTCCATCTTCTGGTAAACTCCCCAAATGGCTGCAATGGACAGGGGCCAGGTCAAGCTGAAGCTGGGAGCCTAGAACTCCATCCAGATCTCCCACATGGGTACAGGGGCCCAAGGACTTGGGCCATCCTCTGCTGTCTTCTTCTGTCTTCCCAGGTGCTCACTAGCAGGGAGCTGGATGGAAAGTGGAGCAGCCAGGACTTGAACTGGTGCCCCTATGGGGTGCCAGCATTGCAGGCAGTGGCTGAACCTGCTGTACCATAATGCCAACCCCAAATCATTTGTATCTGACACTATTTAAATTCATACAACACAATCACACAGATGATTTATGAGGCAACAACTGGTTGGTTTAAAAAGCTGGCCGGCGCCGTGGCTCAACAGGCTAATCCTCCACCTTGCGGCGCCGGCACACCGGGTTCTAGTCCCGGTCGGGGCGCCGGATTCTGTCCCGGTTGACCCTCTTCCAGGCCAGCCCTCTGCTGTGGCCCGGGAGTGCAGTGGAGGATGGCCCAGGTGCTTGGGCCCTGCACCCCATGGGGAGACCAGGAAAAGCACCTGGCTCCTGGCTCCTGCCATCGGATGAGCGCGGTGCGCCGGCCGCAGCGCGCCGTCTGCGGCGGCCATTGGAGGGTGAACCAACGGCAAAGGAAGACCTATCTCTCTGTATCTCTCTCTCACTGTCCACTCTGCCTGTCAAAAAAAAAAAAAAAAAAAAGCTAGGCCATTCTCAGGGTTAGCTGGCTGCCTTAATCTGTCTCAGTTGCTATAACAAAACACCACAGGCTGGTAGCATGTAAACCAGCAGGATTTCTTTCTCACAGCTGTGGAGCCAGGAAGTCCAGGATCTAGTGCTGGCAGGTCCGTGGCCCGGCGTGGTCTGCCTCCTGCTCATGCACAGCTGTTGCGCTGCTGTGTCCTTGCATGGCGAAAGAAGCAAGGGGGCTCTCTGCTGTCCCTCTTCTAAGGGCGCTAATCCCTCGGGAGCCAATCCCCTCCCAAAGGCCCCTTTTAAGTCTATCATGCTGGGGTCCGGGAATTTGATGATATAGACATAGACATCGTCCACTGTGGTGGCTTTGTTCTGATGTTTAGAAATCTTTATCTGATGTGTCTATAGTGAAGAAATGAGGAAGTCAAGCGTTAAAGCTGGAGTGGACATCTGGTGAAGGGGTTAAGATGCCGCTCGGCTGCCACATCCCGTAACAGAGTGTCCCGGGTCCTCCACTTCTAATTCGCCTTCCTGCTAATGCACATTCTGAGAGGCAGCAAATGACAGCTCCAGTGCTTGGATCTCTGTCCCCCATGTGGGAGCTCTAGATGGAGTTCTGGGCCCCTGGTTTCAACCTGGCCCAGCCCTGGCTGTTATGGGCATTTGGGGAGAGAACCAGAAGATGGAAAATTCCCGTTTCTCTCTCAAATTAAAAGGAAAAAAATTACTTTAAAAAAAAGCCAGAGGGAGGCTGGTGCTGTGGCATAGCACATGGGGCTGCTCCCTGCAGTGCTGGCATCCCATATGGGTGCTGGTTCGAGTCTCTGCAATGGCCTGGGAAAGCAGTAGAGGATGGGCCAAGTCCCTGGGCCCCTGCACTCACGTGGGAGACCTGGAGGAAGCACCTGGCTTCTGGCTCCTGGCTTTGGATCAGCGCAGCTCCAGCCATTGCAGCAAGTTGGGGAGTGAACCAGCAGCTAGAGGACTGACTCTCTCTCTTTCTCCTTCTCTCTCTCTCTTCTTGTCTGACTTTCAAATACATAAATAAATCTTAAAAAAAATGAGCATAACCTTGTGGGCTGAAAACAACACAAATTTATTAAAAAAAAAAAAAAAAGAAGCCAGAGGGAGCCTGATCATTTCCTACCTGTGAATGTCACACATCAGGTCTTCGGTGCTGCCCTCCAATTACTGCCAGTTCCCCTTGTTCTGGACATGTGGCTGGGGTGGCCATCTGCCTTGCTGTGACCCGTGTGCAATTGCGTGAGCAGAAGTGAGGTGTCACTTCCAGGCAGCTGTAGCCACTCTGCGAGCTGTCCTTATCCTTCTGCACAGAAACCAGCCTTGTCCCAGACAGCACCGCTCCAGCAGCCTGCTCCTGGCTGAGGATGCTGTGGAGGAACTTCGAGACCTAGAAATGACCACGTAGTGTGGACAAGAGAGAAATCTGTCTCCTGCACAGCCCCTGCTGCCCGGGGGTTGTCTACGGTTGCAGCATAATCAGCCCATGCTGCCAGATTCACCGGCAGTCACCTCCTCACACCCCCAGTGCTCGGGTGTTCACTCTAGGAGAGGAGCTTTGCCAAGGATCTACTGTCCGTCATCTTTGCATCCATGTAGCTGTCATCCATGTAGCTATCTAGCTGGTGTCCATCACCTATCTGTCTGTCACCTATGGATCTACTTTCTTTTTCTTTTTTTTTTTTTTTTTTTTTTTACAGGCAGAGTGGACAGTGAGAGAGAGAGACAGAGAGAAAGGTCTTCCTTTTGCCGTTGGTTCACCCTCCAATGGCTGCCGCGGTCGGCGCGCTGCGGCCGGCGCACCACGCTTGTCCGATGGCAGGAGCCAGGAGCCAGGTGCTTTTCCTGGTCTCCCCATGGGGTGCAGGGCCCAAGCACCTGGGCCATCCTCCACTGCACTCCTGGGCCACAGCAGAGGGCTGGCCTGGAAGAGGGGCAACCGGGACAGAATCCGGTGCCCCGACCGGGACTTGAACCCGGTGTGCCGGCGCCGCAAGGCGGAGGATTAGCCTGTTGAGCCACGGCGCCGGCTTGGATCTACTTTCTATTTACCTATCATCTAGCTATCTATATATGTCATAATCCATATATCTGTCACCTATTAGCTATCATTTGTTATCTGCGTATCTGTTATCTATCAATCATCTATCTATAGTACTGGTGTCTGGAAAAGAACAGAAAGGTCATAAATGCTTGAGATTCTACACACAGCACAAAACAGCTGCATACTTTAAAGGTCTGGCATCAAGGCCAATCTAAGTGTTTGGAAGAACCTGGTCTGACATAATCTCTGCTGACATAACCCATAATACTCCAGTGTACCCCAAGGCCTCTTCATCTGGTCAACTTAAAAAGAGTGTCCTTCATTAGAGTCTCCTCCTTGTGTTAGGAATGGTCCTGTGTCAGTCAGGGTCTCGTGCAGGAAACAAATGACGCATTCCTTTCTCTGCGTTCAGGGGGTTTAACTGAAGGAACTGTCCATCAGGTTCTTCCCTGGGGGAAGGGCTGTCCCCCAGGTGGACCAGTAGGGTGCAGCTGCCACCCCAAGCCTGCAGCAACAGTGGAGGGAGGGCCCAGAAGGAGAAGAGGCCACCTTATAGGAGCCACGGCTTTCGTGTTCAATGTCAGACGTAGTCCTGAGGCATGCGGGCAGGGAGAAGGGAGGACGGGGGCAATCCTGGGAACTTGGGCAGCAGGAGCTGTCTCCACAACACTTCAAGTCACAATTCCAGCCTGTTTTGGTCCAAAGAAGGGGCAGGGAGAAAGCCATCTTTAGCTTTGCCCGTGGCTTCTGGGTGCAATAGGGAACTCTGTTCTGGAGCTGGGCACTCACAGAGAGGACAAGGCCAAGGCCAAGGGAAAGCCTCCCTTCGGACTCTGCCCGGGTCTCCTGACTTGACGGCACTAGTAATCACTGTGCAAGCCAAGGACACACCAGGAATCTGTGTGCTTTAATGAGAGCATCCTTCCTACACAGAGCCACGTGCTAACTCTTCTCCACTTTCTCTTTGAAACCGGCATCAATGTGTGAAATGTAAAATTATACAAAAGAAAAAACACCCACATCCTTACAGATAACACTTTGAGCAGATCTTCTTTTTTAAAAAGAAAGCTTGTAGGTATTTGGGATTGTACACCGGAGTCCACATATACACACACATGCTGAGACCAAGGGAGCGTCTGTTCAGACACTCAGCATCCACAGTGCCGGGGACGATGCAAGCGTCATGGAGTGGACCAGACTGAAGGCGAAGGCCAGTGTGAATGCACTGGTCAACAGGCTTCAGCAAAGTATTTCAATGGACCGAGCACTTCACAAGCAACGGGAAACTTCAGAGGGAAACAGTGAAACAGAAATAGAGGGAAACTTGGAAGTGGAATAGTGAACCAACAGCCAGCCGTACCACCTCTGTTTGGAGAAATTCTACCAGTTAAAGTCAATTCTGGATCACCCGCCTGCCCTGGAACCCAGGTTCCAGCTTCAGCAAGATCAGAAGACACTAGAAGGGGAGCAGGCTGCAGGCACAGGCCCCAGCTGCTGCATCAAGAGGCCGTGTGTCTGAGGATCGATTCTCTCGTCTTGGGCCTCTGTGACAACCCCAAGGACTTTTGGCACCCAGTTAAAGGACAAAGCAAGCTGAAGCATCATCCTCCAGCAACTCCATCTGCTTCCAGGGACGTGTGCAGGGTGCTGGGCAGGGGCCTGGGCCTTTGTGCTGGGCAGACTCCCTCCCGTGAAGCCAGCCCGGGGCTCCTGGCAGCAGCTGTCCCATGCCTGAATCCCTGTGAGTGTGGGCGGAGCCCCCTGGCCAGCCCCAGCTGAGTCAGCGCTGGTCTTTTCTGGGGATGCATCGCTCACAGAAGGCCTAACTAAAGGTTTCCATGAAGGCCCCCTTGCAGCATGTTGGCCATTCAGTGCCAATGGCTGAAGCTGTGTGCTTTTGCAAATGTTCCCCCTGCAGAGATAAAAGTAACCATGTCCCACAGGGGTAGCAAAGCCAACACAGGTGGTTATTCCCTCCCACTTTCCCCTGGAGTTTGTTCCTTCCATCTGTACTTTTGAAGGTTGGAACTCTAGAATTTTCATTTTCTGGGAGAAAGACCCTTAAAGGCCACCTTATGTAATCTGATTTCAATTTCAACTTTGACAGACGGGAAGAGACAAAAGAAAACCTCTACCAATACATGAACCAGAGACACAGAATCCACTGCAAGCAGTGAGAACCCGACCAGGAGGCAGCTGGGCAGGGCCTGCCATCCAGTGGCCTCTGAGAGTAGGGGTCAGTATGGGGTCAAGGAAGGCAGAGAGAGCGCTTAGAGCAAGGGGAGATGTGAGATGCGGGGTCCAGGCTGTGGGCCCAAACAGTAAAGCCACAGCCCAGGGCTGGTGTTTTTATACACTGCACTGATTAAGACTTTGACAGCTAATCCTTGACATACACAGACATATATACAGACATATATTATTATTAATAATAATAATTTGACGTTTTTCTGTCTTAAGGAAAAAATATTTCCATGCATTTCATTTTACCTTTCTTTGAATTATTCTCATTTCTGCTCCCAGCAATCATTTTAATAGACACAGTCCTCCAGTGGCATAGTCTGACCTTGAACAGATGGAACCTTTAACCTTTGTCAAGCACTTTAACAGAGGCTTCATCCCTACAGAGTTGTAGAGCTGGGAGCCACCTAGGCTCTCGTGCCACCCTGCGTTCAACACCGACCAAACAGGACTCCCGGTTATGTAAACATCATTTTAAAGTTATTCCAACATAAATACTCTTTTAAAGCTAACATACCACAGCTTTTAGCTCATAATGCCCATAGATGCCTTAACGAAATGCCATTCAAAACTACTCCAATGTTCAAATTATACCTTGAGGTGCGAAAAGTATGTAAACATCATCCTCTACACTTCCCCAGAACAAGTGCCAAGTGTTGGGAATTCTGATTGCAAGCGGGTGACTCAATGCTGCCCCTCAGGGCAAAGCTCCCGCCACAGTCTTCCACCTGACAGGTCATAGGAGGCTGGTCACAGGTCCATGTGTTCCACTGGATGGTGATTCGTCCTCACATGACATCACCTGACAACCAGTTTTCCACAGTGTTCACCCGACAAGGGACCGGTTCAGGTCTCTCCTGGGATGCCTTTGCACGTCTCGTATGCACGGTTGGAACCGCAGTCGGGGAGTCAGGTTCCCACGGCAGGTGCCTCCTTCTTGGACGCCCATGGAATCCCAAGCACAGGCGGAGTCTTCTCGGTGAGCCGAGCCAGTGAGGGCAGAAACGTCAGGATGGACCAGGATGTTTCTCACAGGCCGGCTGGGGATGCTGGCTCTCACCAGCCAACATCCTGCTGGTATTCACAGCCGGTGCCTTCTTCCCAAATGCAGTTAGGGTTGGGGCAGGGCCCAAGGGAGGCCGTGAGAAGGGCGTGGAGAAAAGGCTTGAGGGCGCCTGAGTTGTGGCAGTGACCCTTCCGATGGTCGGGGCGCTGTGACCATGCAGTCCTGGTGTCCACAGGCTCGTGGTTCCTGGTTGGCGCATCCTTGGCAGACGGAAGGCTAAAGGTTGCGGCCACAGCTGAGGGCAGGCAGTCAGCCACCGTCAGCCTTTGTCCTCACTGCCCAGAGCAGGCAGAAGACAGGCCGAGTGTCCAGGGTGTTATCAGCCTGCCGACAGCCGAGGACGAACCAGCACCCATGGCCTGGGACCCAGACACACAAGGGATGAGGAACAAGCATAGCCTGGCTGGTCAGTGACTTCGAACCTTCAAGCAGCATCTTAAAGGGCCACAACTGCTATAATCAGGAATGGAATCAAAAGAACTCGTTGCCTCCTCCTTGTTGGCCAAAGGTACATTTTTCCATCCAAATCTATGCCTCCAAGACTGGATTTTGAGTCTTTAAGAAAAAACATCGTATATGTTTTTAGGGGTGATTCTCAAGGTGCTAGTTTTGTAAAAAAAAAAAAAAAAAAACCACCTCCGTTGGGACTGTGAGGAGCTTGGGCATCACTTCCTCATGTGCAGGGCATCCTGGAACTTGGTGCTGGTGTACCGGGCGTGGAAGCCTTTCTTACTGATGGTGTCGTCGGTATGGAATCGGATCATCAGGGAGTCCCCGGCAGAGTAGATGTCTTCTGGGGGCTGAGGGAAGGAGACAGGGGGACCAGGGGCACTGGAGTCAGCTGGCTGTCTGTGAGGATGGGACAGGACCCCACAGGGCTGCTGGAGGGCCACTGTCAGCAGGTGTCCCTGGCACCAGAGATTTTGTCTGGTGCCCAAACCCACTCTTTTTCCACCCACAGCATTGCAAATTCTGCTGCATGGCATTCCGGGCTGCACCTCTCCAAAGACAGTTCTAGGCCCATCACAGAGTGAGAGAGTGATTCAGATCTCTCCCACTGCCTCGAGCCCACCTGGGTTCCTGTAGAACTACACCCGGCTGCCAGCTGGCACTGGCGGCTACGTGCAGTTGGGGTCCCGAAGCTGGGCCCTGCACATGCTGGGACTCACCCCGGAGCCACAGAAGCGGCCGAGCCGCGGCGCTGAGCTGTCGTAGCCATCATAGGCCTCCATGTAGTCGTAGCCACAGTCGGCCTCCTCCTCCACCTCGAAGGCACGGAAGACGAGCTCCACGCCGTAGCCGTCCTCAGCCACGATCACCCAGTCACAGCGGGCCTGGCTCGGGTAGTTGCTGTCCCCAAACTGGGCATGGGAATAGAGCTCTTTGGTCTGCACGTCGGCCTGCAGCCTGCCCCCGCACTCTGGAGCGGAGAGAGAACCGAGGTGCTCCCTGGGCGCCCGGACCCAGGTGTCAGCCCCACCTGCTTCCCCCCAGCCCCAGCTTCCTACAGAGGCCATCTCACCATCCCATTTTACAGAGGGGGTAAACAGAGGCCCATGGCTCTGAGGCCAGCGCCCCTGAGGTCCCAGGCTGGGTGCCCAAGGCCTGCAGTTCTTAGCACATCAGCCCATCAGGCTTGCTGCAATGTGCAGCTTCTGCCAAAAGAGGGCGACAAACGCACTCCAGAACTGCGGTGGACTGGGCTCGCTCTTGCATTTCAGAGTATTGACTGTGTGGACTGTGGGCCATCTTTGAACACTCACTGGGTATCGCTGCAGAGCCATGCTTCAGACTTTGGGCAGTGCTCCTCAGCCTGGGCCTCTGAGCTCTTTATTAGGATGGTTGGCCTGGATCCAGCACCCATTGTGTCTAGGCTGCTGGAGTCCACATACAGTAAAACGAGTAAGCTGCACGGATCTGGCTTGGGAAGCATCGGAAATCGTGGCAGCGAAGCCCTGCACCGCGAGCGCCCCCCGCTGTATATCCTGTGCTGCCGTCCGGTTCCCAACACTCAGGCCCAGCCTAGCCGGGGTCTTACCCTACCTCTCACCCCTAGTCTCATGTTTGCTTGGGCTCAGAATTTCTTCCAGTCATGAGTGGTTTCAGGGAAAGTCCGAGAGGGGGACAGCTGTGAAACGAACAGAGTGGGCGGGACAGCTTCCACCCGGCCCCAGGGGCCTCACCTCCAGGCCACATGGCTGTCTGTCTTCCTGGTGGCCACGCACCAGCAGGCCAGAGCCGGGGCAGGGCATTTAGGCCCCCACTCCTGCACCGCCTGTTCTGCCAGGTTTGAGGCCACTGCACTCTGCTCTCCGGCTGTCCCTAGCTGCCACTCCCTTCTCTTGCCCTCCCAGCTGGAGCGGTGACAGCCTTGGGTTCCCAGCCCCAGCAGCGACACTGTCCCCTGTGGAGCCCCACACCCCTTTGTGACTGTGCCTTTATCAAGTCTCCTCAAATGATGCCTCTGAGCATGCCCCACTTTGTCTGCCAGGACCCTAACCCTCCTCGGGCGGCCCCCTTCCTGGCCTCTGTCCTCACGGACGAGAGGGTGAAACCTTCGGTCAATGGCTTTTCAACTTCTCTGTGAGGAGCTCCCTCTCCTTGAGGGGCTTGAACAGATCCCATAAGCTGGGAAGCATTTTCTGCTAAGAGGGGCAAGCCAGACTCTCTAAGGATGCTGGGTGATCTTTTGTGTGACGCAAGCCATATTTTCTGGCACTGAAAAAAAAAAAAAAAAAAAAACCTGGAGGGGCAGGCACCTGGTGCAGTGGATACAATGCTTGCATCCCATTCAAGAGTGTCTGGTTTCGAGTCCCAGCCCCACTTCTCATCCAGCCTCCTGTTAACGCCTGTTAGCACAGCCTCCTGGGAGGCAGTAGTGATGGGTGAGTATGGAGGGACCTGCCACCCACGTGGAGAGCCCCAGTGGAGTTGCTAGCCCCTGGCTTTGTCCCGGCCCAGCCCCAGCTCTTGGGGCTTACTCCTCAAATGGGAGAGCTGTCTCTCTGCCTTTCAGATTAAATAAGGGGTCAGTGTGTGGCACAGTGGGCTAAGCCGTTGTCTAGAATGCCAGCATCTCATATCAGAGTGCCAGTTTGAGTCCCAGCTGCTCCAATCCAGCTCCCTGCTAATGCACCCGAGAAAGGAGTGGGAGATGGCCCAAGTGCTGGGCCCCTGCCACCTATGTGGGAGACCTGGATGAAGTCCCTGGCTCCAGCCAAGCCCAGCTCTGGCCACTGCAGCCATTTGGAGAGTGAACCAGCAGGTAGATTTTTTTTCTCTGTCTCTCCCTCTCTTTCTGTCACTCTGCCTTTCAAATAAATAATTCTTTACAAATCTAAATAACTCAATGAACACTGGAGGCAGGGGGCCACTGGAAGGCTCACAGGGTCCCCCAGTCGTGATGTCAGACTGGGCACTGCAGAAGTTAAGGGTCTCAGGCAGCTGCCAGCTCTGCCACAGGCCCCAACCTGAGGCCGGGATCAGTGTCAGAGTTGCATTCATGGCTTCTAGGCCCAAGGGATGCCATTTCCACGACTCAGAGCAGAGTCAGTTTTCTTTCTTTTTTAAAAGATTTTATTTATTTATTTGACAGGTAAAGTTACAGCCAGTGAGAGGGAGAGACAGAGATCTTCCATCTGCTGGTTCACTCTGCAAATGGCTGCAACAGCCAGAGCTGGGCTGATCAGAAGCCAAGAGCCTCCTCTGTGTCTCCCATGCAGGTGCAGGGCCCAAGCACTTGGGCCATCTTCTACTGCTTTCCCAGGCCACAGCAGAGAGCTGGATCGGAAGAGGAGCAGCCGGGACTTAAACTGGCGCTATGGGAGATGCTGGCGCGTAAGTGTAGGATTAACCTACTGTTCCACGGCGCTGGTCCCAAGAGTCAGTTTTCTCACTTTCTACTGTTTAGCAAAGCACACCCTGCAAATCCCAAGCATCTTTCTCCAAAGGAGCCACCAGAACAGCCGACATTCTGAGTGGGGGAAACAAGTGGGGAACAGGAAGAGCTGTCAGTTTCCCAAGAGGGTATCAAGGGCTGCGCGCCCCAACCCAGCTCCCAGCTCCCCCAGACCGGCAAGATTACAAATGCAGTTTGATGGGAGGAAGGAGAGAAGGAAACGGGCCCCTGGAATCTCCTCAGTTAAGTACACTGACTGGGAACAGGCTCCCCTCTCCCTGGGCTTGTTCCCCTTCCCTGATCGGGGGCTCTGCCACGCCCTCCCGGTCACGGCCAGAGGCAGACCTGGCCCTCCGCCCCTGACCCGCGGAGGCGCGCCTCGCCTCAGGCTGGGTCCGGCCCCGCGCCCCCGTACCTGTGCTGTGCACTGCCTGGAAGCCTGTCCTCTGCACCGAGGCGTCCGAGTAGAAGCCAAGGAACAGGCTGCTGCCCGAGGCCAGCACCGGCGCGGGCCTCTTGCTGCCGCAGAAGCGGCCGAGGAGCGGGGCCAGGCTGTCGGGGCCGTCGTACACGTCCAGGTGGTCGTAGGCGCACTCCTGGTGCTGCTCGATCTCAAACTCATTAAACGTCTGGGGGAGCGAGAGCAGGAAGTCAGGCGGGGGTGGGGGGCGGCAGCCAGGCTGACCCTTGCGGACACCTGCGGGGAGTGAATGTGACGGCCTGCAGGGCAGACCCGGGCTCTGGGAGTGTCAGCGGCAGAGCCAGGCTCCTGCGCGCGGCTTTCCCACATGACACGAGGAGCCAGCAACGCCCGGGTGCTCGCTGGCCTGACTGAATCCCTCAGGGGACCCTCACAACCCTGAGCTGTGACTACCCTCACCTCACAGGCGGGGAGACGTGGCTTCCCCAGTTCACTCCCTGGTAGAGCGGCGGGGCCTTGACCCAGGGGCTCGGGCTTCAGAGACCCGCTCGCTCGGGACTTCTGTGCTCTACTACGTGACCTTGGAGCACAGAGGACAGGGATGAGGCTGGTTGAGTGCAGGTGGCTCCCTGGGGCATCCTCACAGTGGCTGACTCAGTGTGCCCATGCCACGCATTTCCAGGCATTTTCCCACTTCACTCTGGCAGTGCGTTCCCTGCTGTGCACGAGGGGAGTCCTGGACAACGGCGGCCTGCCCAGGCTCACGCGTGGCTGACCTGGAGGCCCAGCCAGCCTTCTCCAGCCCACACTTCCCGTCATCATCGGGTTACTCGGGCTCCGCCAGAGCTGGCCGCGGGAGCCCCACCCTTCCAGCTGGCTTCTCAGCCGTCAGGGCAGGCTTCTTGGGTGCTGCTGGGTGCACGGGGGACTAGGGGCCATGGCATCGAGGAGACGGGACAGGGCGACGAAGGACAGCGGCAGGGGATGACTTGGGGCAAACTACACAGACAGGATATCTTTGGGTGGGCAATCCAAACGAAGAGGGCTGGGGAGTGGCTGTGATGAGATGGAGGTGGGGAGGAGGACAGGTCATGAGCAGGGCAGGCGTCCAAGGGGGTGACAGTGGGGGTGGATAAAGCTCTCCCAGCTTAGGAAAAAGGGAGTTTCAGGACCAGACGGTGGTGGGAGAGACAACCGGCTCAGGGCAGGGGTCATGCACTAGGAGGGAGATCAGGCCAAGGCAGTGGGCAGCACCCCAGGGGTGCATGGCACACCCCACGCTGTCACCCACAGTCAAACACTAGCTTTCTGAGAAACACTGAACTTGCATTCTACAGTAGCAAACAGTCAATATATCCACTACCCACTTTCCAAAAAAAAATTTTTTAAAATATTTATTTGAAAGGCAGAGTTAGAGAGAGAAACGGAGACAGAGACAAGGACAGAGAAAGGGAGAAAGATCTTCCATCAAATGGTTCACTCCGCAATAATCACAGCACCTGGGACTGGGCCAGGCTGAAGCCGGGAGCCAGGTCCTGTGGGTCTCCCACGGGATGCTGGCACTGCAGGCAGCAGCCCAAAGAAACATCTTTTAAAGATTGAGGGCTGGCCCTGTGGTGTAGCAGACTAAGCCTCCACCTGTGGCCAGCATCCCATATGGGCACTGGTTCATGTCCTGGCTGCTCCTCTTCCAATACAATTCTCTGCTATGGCCTAGGACAGCAGTAGAAGATGGCCCACGTGCTTGGACCCCGGCACCCATGTAGGAGACCTGGAAGAAGCTCCTGGCTCCTGGCTTCAGATCAGCTCAGCTCAGCCATTGTGCCATCTGGGGAGTGAACCAGTGGATGGAAGACCTTTCTCTCTGTATCTCCCTGTCTCTAACTCTGTCTCTCAAATAAGTAAATAGTCTAAGAAAGAAAGAAAGAAAGAAAGAAAGAAAGAAAGGAAGAAAGGAAGGAAGGAAACATGTCTGGACAGGTGTTTAGCCTAGCAGGTAAGATGCCACTTAAGACACCTCCCTCCCACATTAGGCTGCCTTGGTCCAACACCCACCTCCAGCTCCTGACTCCAGACTCCTGCTAATGCAGACCCTGGGAGGCAGCTCAAGTATCAGTTCTTGCCACCCATGCACCCATGTGGGAGACCTGGGTTAAGTTGCTGGCTCCTGGTTTGGGTCTAGCCTAGCACCCACCCTGGGGGCATTTGGGAAGTGAACCAGTGGATGGGATCCAACAATCTCCACCACCCCCCCCCCCAAACACACACACACACACACACACTCTGGCCTGTGAACCTGGGATGAACACCTCCCTGTGTGTGGTTGCACCACACTAGCCCCAGGGGGCGCCATTCCCGAGCTGTTATCTGGGATTTATGCTGCTACAGCTAACATTTTCCAGCAGAGGGCAATCTTCTAGTTTCTCCAGTAAACGCTTGCTGGCTCCCAGATTCCCCGCTATTCTCTGACCCACCCAGGGCAGCCGCTCTCAGGAGCACAGCAAGCAGTTCCTGCATGGGGAGCCCAGGCACAACAGGTGCCTGCTGGGAGCACCCAGTGGCCAGGGTTCTTCCTTTGCCCCTGGGTACCTGGGGAGCCCCTGCTCCTGTCTCTGCTCCTCACTCATGCACTACACCCCTCTGCCCCAGCACACACCCTGCCGAGTCGCTACGAATCCTCTCCTGAGCGACACTTTCTCCTTGGTTCCTTCTCTTCCCCCGGGATTAGTGGTCCCTCATGCTCAGGCCAGACTTCCTATCTCCGCGGTCGGAACGACTCATGAAAACGCAAAAGCTCCGGGGCACAACAGCTTCTCCAGCGGGCAGGTGGCTTTGCTTCATCCTGCAGGATCTGGGAGTCCCCGGGTCCCGTCCTCCCCTGAAGCAGCCCACGCACCATGCCACTTTACATAAAGGCCGGGAAGAGTGTTGCATGTTAAACATTCAAGAGAGAACTTGCATGAAGAATGTAGTCTCCTATGGTTAACTGGGGAAAAAATGCAAGTTCTAGAATATGAATAATAAGCTTCTATGTGAGTAGTGTAAGAACTATATCTTTCCTGTGCCTGCACGTACATAGTGTGTGCATAGGAAACTTCTAGAAGGCTTCACAAGCAAGTATCCAGTGTCGTTTCTAGAGTGGGAGTGGGGGACCTGGAACTCTGGTTTCCCAACCTTCTGCACAGATTGCATGAATTTTTTCATGTTACCTTGAGAATATATCATTTGGTAAAAATTCAAAACCAGACACTACCAAATCTCCGCACAGTGAGGGGTGGTGCTTTTGCGCCTCCCTTCCTCTGCACGGCAGCCCCCATGTGATGGGGCTTGTTATCATTTTCACTGTGTGCACTGTGAGGCCAGAAAGGCTGAGTAACTTCCCCACGCGTCAGAGCTGGGAGGTAGCAAAGCAGACACTCAAACCCCTGTCCATCTGTGTTCTTACTGAACCACAAAAAACGACTCACGAGTTTCACCCTGTGGCCGGCGGTGGACGAGATGTTCCAGGTGCACTCTCTGCGGCTGGGGTACTTGTCAGGCCAGTTGGGGCTCGCCAGGGTGCCCTCAGCACTGCTGATCTTGTGCACACAGCCGGCTGGAGGAGGGGGGGGGAGACAGAGGCGTCATTCACCTGTGGGCAGCACCAAAGGTGTTCCAGGGCCATCTCCCCTCTGGACTGGCTCAGGGTGGAGTCAGTCGGTTGTCCCCACGGGAGGGGTTTGCTGCCTGCTCTGAGCCGGCTTCACTGCCTTCCTGGCTGCGGCTCCAGAGCCAGGTCAGCTCTCTTACTGTCACAGTTCATATCGTGGGAAAGTTGGTATTAGGTTAAGCGTGCAGGCCTTGCGGTCAGTTATCCTGGTTCTACCATCTACAGCCTGGGGGACCTGGGCCCATATGTCTATATCTGTGAAAGGGGAGCCGACCTTGCCAGGATGATACATGGCTGAGATGGGACGGTGTGTGCATGAGGCTCAGCAAGCGCCAGGCGCCAGTGAGTGCTCAGCCACTACTGGTGCACAGCGATCACGGGCCTGCCACCATGTACCTCTGCTGGTACTCAGAGCAGTCCCCTCTGCCCTGGCCATGGCACCCTGAGCAAGGAGCGGGCCCACAGCCTGCTCAGTGCCTAGCACTTTGGCCTGCCTCCATGTTGAGTGTGTAGTAAGCGCTGTGTATACATCTCCACCATGACTCCTTCCCGCTGGCCAAAGAGTACAATCAGCTTAGAGAGGATCTGTGCTGTGCCGGTAAGGGGTGCAGCCAGAACTCGAACCACCTGCGCCATCATAGGGCTCCAGGCAGGAAACATGGGGGCTTCTGGCTGGGGCGGGTAGAGGGTGCAGCAGGTGCAAGGATGTCCTTAAAAGGACTTCTGCTGCTCGGTGCTGACCCACTCTGCAGCCAGCGAAAGAAGAGGTGCCAAGGGGGTCGGGGGCTGGGCCGCTGGCACGCCTGCTCTCGTGCCCCCTGCCCCATCCGAGGGGACCCTACAGGATCTTGTTCAGTGGCAGAGTTTATGTCCCTCCTGTCCTCGCCCCTCTGGCCCAGGCGCCCAGGCACACCTCCCAGGAGCCTGACAATCCCTCCTAGTTCACTTCTGCCCACTTCCCAATCCAACCCCATGACCGACCGCCAGGGTCCTGGCCACACAACTCCCTGGACCCCCATGACTCACTCTGCAGGGTTCTGTGGCTGGGGCCAAGGTAGGAGGCTGGTATGTTTACCGCAGATGCTCAGAGTCCCTTCACTGGGCAGGGGAAGCAGAGAACACTCTCTAGAATGGCTGGACATTCAAGGCCAAATGAAGCTGGGGGCGAAGTGTCTCCCAAGTTCTCTATTGGGAGAGCACTGCGAACAGAGATACTGACAGCAGTGGCATTCAAGTGTTAAAGTGTGCCAGGTCATCCAAAGTATTTCCTGGGCATTCTTGTAATTCTCACAAAAACCGTAGGAAAGATGTAGGAAAACTGAAGCTCAGGCCAGCGCCGCAGCTTACTAGGCTAATCCTCCACCTGCAGCGCCGGCACACCGGGTTCTAGTCCCGGTAGGGGCACTGGATTCTGTCCTGGTTGCCCCTCTTCCAGGCCAGCTCTCTGCTGTGGCCCAGGAGTGCAGTGGAGGATGGCCCAAGTGCTTGGGCCCTGCACCCCATGGGAGACCAGGAGGAAGCACCTGGCTCCTGGCTTTGGATTGGCACAGCGCACCAGCCGTAGCGGCCATTTGGCGGGGTGAACCAATGGAAGGAAGACCTTTCTCTCTGTCTCTCTCTCTCTCACTGTCTAACTCTGCCTGTCAAAAACAAACAAACAAACAAACAAACAAAAAAACCAGAAGTTCAGAGAAGTAACTTGGCTAGGGTCACACAGCTAATGAGTGGCACAACTGGGATTTAGACCTCAGAGGTGTGATTCCGGAGCCGCAGGTGCCACTGCTGGGTGATAATAACCCAGGCAGGAGAACCAGGAGCGGCCCACGTGCCGCCGGAAGGGGTGAGCTGGCTGTTCTGGGGGCAAAGTGCAGGAGCGCAGGTGGGGGCTTCCACCAGCCAGCAGCGGCGGCTCCCACCGCTCCCCTCAGCAGGCAAGCACGCACGTGCACACGGGGGCCGGGGGATGGGAGCTGCGGCCTCACCCTCCTTGCAGTCATGGCCGTTGTCGTGGAGCCGGTAGCCGTTCCTGCACCTGCACAGGTAGCTGCTGAACGTGTTGACACACTCGTGCTGGCAGCCACCGTTGTCCTTGGAGCACTCGTCCTTGTCTGGGGAGACAAACGGAACGCACTCTCCAGAGAGGAGTCACGGCTGTGGGACGTCCCTCCCTCCGCGGCCCGGCTGCGCCCCCACCCCCACCCCAGCCCACCTACCTGAGAAGAAGTGGGCCCGGAAGCCGCGTTTTGAGACCGTGTTGTCCGACTTGAACTCCACGCGCATGTTGTTGCTCTGCGACGTGATGGCGTCGGGCGTCTCGGAGCCGCAGAACCTGCCGTGCAGCCTGGCGTCGGGGGCTAGACCGCTGCGCACCTCCACGAAGTCGTACTTACACACCTGCAAGGGAGCACGGTGGGGAGCGGCCCCTGCCCGGGGGCCAGAGGGGCTCGGCTAGGTGCAAAGCCGGGGGTCTCCCCCTGCTCTTACTGTGCTGGGCACCGGAATGAGCTGCAGAGGGGAACAGGGGGTCCCTAACACTCCAGCTGAGCACAGCTATCGGAAGCCCTAATAACTCTGTACCCGTGCTGCCACTGATTCTACATAGTGGGCAGCCTCTGAGGTTTCATTTGTAGGGGAAGGAAAGAGAAGAGGAGGAGGGGGGAGGCAATCCTGTAAACCTCAGGCACAATGCATCGCCACTGTATTTTCATGCAGAGAGCCTGAGGCTGAGAGAGGGAAGACATTCCTCTGAAGTCACACAGCTCCATCGGCAGTGGTGCAGCCAGGACTAGAATCCACGTTGCCTGCTGTGGCACTTACTTCTCTTACGCAGAACTTAACTGCTAAGTGATCCATTGTGTTCTGGGGTTTGTTTGTTTCTGAAAATATTCTCCTTAGAGTGAGCCCCTCATGGGCACGGGAGCCCCTGGGTGTCAGGGCCATTGGCATTTGGCTCTCAGTCGGTACCCAAAAGGCCTGCCTGGTCAGGTATTAGGCAGGCTGGTGGTGTCCTTAGGGTGAAAACCACAGCTGGGCGGGGGACAGGCAGGACATTGGAGAAGGGCCTCTGTGCCCGGGGCTGGGGGTGGGTGGAGGGCATGTTCCAGCCACAGGTGCAGGGTGCTACCCGGCCTCAGCTGACTTGGTCATCCAAGAAAAGGAACAGGCTGCCCATGGTGCCCACGTAATTCCCAGCTAGACACCGGCCCCAGGTTCACACCCCAGTGCACAGTCCCGTCCTGACGGCCCCCCACCACACAGTACCTGCCTCCCTCACTTGCCTAAGTCCTGGTTCTCCTGGGACCCACCCATGACGAGAGGGCCGGAGGGACTGTTCTGTGCAGGACCTGCAGCTGGAGTGCAGAAGACAACACTCTCCCGCTTCTGTCCTGCTGAGATCTATCTAGGACCATGTGGGAAGCTCCAGCTCTCTGCCCTCATCACCACGCAACACAGCCGCCAACCAATGAGAGCGCAGAAACCTACATCATTGCCTTCCAGTTCAAACACCTCAAACTGCAGGGAGATCCGGAACTGAGCAGGGGCCACCACCTGCCACACACAGTTCTTGTTGGTGGGGTACTCCTTGGGCCACCCGGGGCTGGTGATGGTTCCATTCAGCTTGGTAATGAAGCCGCCACAGGCCACTGCACAGGGGAAGCAGACACAAGATTGCGTGTGTTCAGTTCTCCAAGCAGCAGCCAAAGTTCTGTTCTTAACAGTGGTACACATAAATCTTTTCCTAGCCTAATTGTTTCAGTCAAGGATTTGCAGAGATGAAGCTGGGGACAAGTCTTGACTGCTTAAAAAAAGGATGGCAGTGGACTTGACCTGTCTTCAAGTCGCATAGGCTCCACATGACTTGGACCAAAGCAGAATCAGGAATGCGAGCACCAGGCTGTTCAACATCTCTGGCTTTCACGGACACAGAGATCCTTGCAGGCCGGCAAGGCAAAGAGAACCCCAGCCACGTAGAAAAGAGGTAGGAGGGAAATGTGCTAGCAGCTTGAGTCGCACCAAAGGGCTCATCGTTTTTCTTTGCTTCTGTTTCCTACCTTAATCATAAGGATTTTATGCAGTCACAGAAGAAAGTAAACCATGGCCCCAGCCTCACCTCTCTAGGGTGGAGGTTATGTGGCAGCTCGCTCACATTCTCGAGGGCAGTGCAGGTGCTTCTCCCTCCCAGAGGTAGGTGGATCTTGTGCACGTCTGTCCATCATCGTTGCACAGCCAGCTAGCTGCTCCATCCCTGCCCCACCTTCCCTAGGACCCTCCCCCACCCCCTCACTCCAGCTGGCAGGCCCCACACTGACCTTCGCATGTCTTCTTGTCGGGGGCCAGCTCATAGCCAGGGTCACAGGCACACTTGTAGCTCCCCAGCGTGTTGACACAGCGATGCTCGCACCCACCGTGGTCTGGCCAGGAACACTCGTCCACCTCTGTTGCAGAAGGAAAGCCACCTGGTCTGATCCCCAAAACTCTGCATCCCAGGGAACGCTCAGCCAGCATCCTCTGAGAACAAGGGTGGCTCCTGGTGACCACCTCCCAAGGAGTCCCAAGTCCACACCTGAAAGCTGGCTGTAGTTACAGCAAGGGCTGAGATGCCAAGAATAAGACAGCGCACCTGTCGGCCAGCCGAGGGCTCCTCTGAGATGAGACCAGGCCGGCACAACGGACTTCTCCAAGGTGTCCGGCCAGCACTGCTCGTGTGTGACTTTAAACCACTCATGAGGCTCCATACGCAAGACTTGATCAGGGTTTTGATGTTTAAAATTCTTTTTTTGGACCCATTTATTTGAAAGGGACAGAGATCTTCCATCCACTGATTCACTCCCCAGATGCAGTGGCTGGGCCAGGCTGAAAGCAAGAGCCTGGAACTCAGTCCAGGGACCCAACTACTTAAGCCATCACCTGCTGCCCTCCAAGGAAGACATTAGCAAGAAACTGGAATTGGGAGCAGAGCCATGACCCGAATCCAATGTTACGTAAGCAACCCAAGCAACATCATCACCGCTGCACCAAGCCCCCACCCCCAGACTTCAGCAATTTTAATGCCATGTAACTAGGCAATACCCCACCCCACCTTAAATATGTGACTTCTCAGAAACATTAATTAAAGGATCAACTAAAGGGCTCATTTCTAGATTTATAAATATTTTCTAGATAAGCCACACCTGTGATTTGGCATTTTTGTGAGTACTCTTAAGAGGTTCACAAGGTTACCGAAAACACTCTTAGGTTAGCCAAAGGTCCTGGGAGAAACTGCAGGAAGAGGCCACTAGGAGGCTCAGCACCAGCAAGTGTCCAGTGCTGTGTTTGGGATAGTTGGACACTGACAAGCAGATGCCACGAGTGCCTTTTATCCAGAGGAAGAGTACATGAGCCACTGGAGCGTCTTCCCAGACACATTAGTCGCTGTGCCACCGAAGACAAGGAAAGCCCCAGGACTGGGCATCTCCAGGAAGAGGACGGGAAACCAAAGGAAAAACAGAACTGTTGCAGAGCTGGGTGCATCTCTCCATGAAAGAGGGCTTGCAGCTGCAGCCTCACGGAGCCAGCGGAGTCCGGGGGTAGGGGGGCAGCCAAGCACGGAGACATCTTGTTAAAAGTCCAGTCTAGGAAGCAGAAAGGGCACAGAGACAGGGCATAAAGAGCTTTGGTCCACAGAGCCCTGGAAGGTAGGACAGAGCAGGTGTGGCGGCGTCGCCCACTAAATCCTGAAAGAATGCACCACACATTAAAGAAACCGGGACATCAAAGAGCCGATAAAGACCTCAGAAGTGGGTCTTGCCAGCTCAGGCAAGGATCCTTTTAAGGACTTTGCTGGGAGATGGCTTTTCAATCCTCCCGGAGCTAGGACGCTTGTTACTTTTCAAAGGTTCTATCTCGGGTGGGAAGTCTGGCTCCGTGCAACTGCCAAGCCATTAGTCCTGCAGAAAATGCGAACCCCGCAAGCAGCACAGCCTCTCTGCTCTGCTGCCTTCCAGCCCAGGGGACTGATTCCTCCCCGTCCTTCCTGTCTGTCTCGTGCATTCCCTGCTGGCCTGCTTGCTCCTCTCGGGGGAAGGACCCTCGGAGCTGCCCCCTTGCTTCACACAGTGGGGAGTGAACTTGGGCAGCTGTGAGAGTGATGTGTCCTTAGGCTCCGCAGAGACTTCAATAACTTGATTTTTAGGGGTGCCTGGGCTTAGGAGAGAGGCCCCAGCCAGGGAGTTGAATTGGTGCATGGCCTCAAATCAGTGAAGTAGTAAGTGTTCTAAAATGGTGACAATCGGCAGCTATTTGGTCACCTTGCAATATACAATGCATCTTCTTAGACCTTTGCTAGAAAGAACGGAAGGAGGAGAATAGATAATTAGGACTCGTGGGAAGACTCCAGCCTTAAAAGTGAGTTAGACCCGGGTTGGGTCTACCAAGGGGTCTTCCCCCAACCAACTGGGAAACCGCTGGTGATTCAGCCTCTGGGAGCCTCGACCTGCCTTCCAGTGAAAATCCAACTGCTGTTTCCAGGGTCGTGTGGATTGAACATGGTGCACACAGAGTGCCCGGCACACAGAGCTCTCGCCATAGACAGCAGTGCAGGTGCTTTGGACGTCCCAGTAAGCAGAGAGACCCAGTGATGGGTGTAGTGGAAAGCATACCGAGTCAGCTGAGAGTGGAGGAGCACAGCAGAGCAGTGCCTGAGGACGGGAAGCAGACAAGGCAGGAACAGGGCCAGTGAAGGGAGTGGTGGGAGGTGGGGAGGGCAGAGCTGCCCCGCCGGTGCCGGAAGCTGGCTGGCGGGCAGAGGGAGAGGGCAGAAGGAAGCTGAGGAACGAGCCGGGCAGAACAAAGATAACAGAAGCCCAGGCAGGGGCAGGGGAGCCTCTGATGTCAGAAACCGTGCTTGCTGTGGGAGGACCAAAGAGGAAGAAAGGCCCCAGGTGAACAGGACTCTCGGTGGAGGGATAGTGAAATGGCCTTAGGCCTGGAGGAGAGCGAATAGATTTCCTCCACTGCAGAAGGGGAGTTGTTTGACCCAGGAGCCTGGGTGAAAGGTAGACTTGTACACCTGTGCTGTCTCCAGCAACAGTGGCCATGTGTCACCCTGCTCCCGCTTGGATGGGGGCCCTGCTGTCTGTGTGAGGCTGGCGTGTGCACGCCTCAGTGCTGCCTTGTGGTGACATCTGCTCCAAACTCTGGCTCCTGCTTGTTCTGTGTGCAGGGACCAAGGCCAAGCCTCTCAGAAATATCTGGGAGGGCATGGTGGGAAGCAAAAGGGCGTGGCCGAGCCTGGCGGGCGCTCTGCTTCTTTGCCTCCTCTGCTGGGATGAGAGCAGGAAGGGGCCAGTGTGTGTAATGGGAAGGCTCAGGCAGGATCCTAAAGTGGCTGCAGAGAGAGCGAGAGAAAGGGTCGATGGGGCACATCCCCAGCCTTTTTGAAGAAATACCTGGAAAGAAGCCGGTCCGCCCCGGCTCCCAGCACGCCAGGGTGGCCCATCAGCTCCGGGACGGGGAATGAGAGGGTCAAGGAGGGAATTCTTGCATTCTTTATGGGGACCAGGCAGAGAGCAAAATGGCCCAGCCAGCCCTTGCAGGACTGCTGCTCTCTCCCAAAGTAATCAATAGGCTCTGGGGCTGGCTGCCATCTGGCACCAGCAGAGGGCTGCAGAGGCCAACTGGCACCCTGGCCCATGTCCCGTGCCAGCTGGGCCCTGGGCAGAGCCTCCTGCCAACTGGCACCAGGGCAAGAGCTTGCTCCAACACTTCTGCAGGGCCTTTGTCTTTCCCCTCCCAGTTTCTTCCACTAGGGAAGTCCTGACACGGGTGCCAAGTGCTTTGTATCCACACGACATCCCCCTGGTGGCCTTGCCAAAGGAAGGCGGGGCCCAGGTAGTGGGCTGCAGCCGACCCCCAGGCTATCCGGTCTGATACAGCCGCCCTTTCCACGCCTGGCCATGGAGCAAGGGAATGTCACCGGCCTGCTCTGGGAGGTGCTGTGAGTGTAAAACCCACCCTGCATCTCCAAGATTTAACCCCCCATCAAACATCTCGTTAATACTGTGGATACTGGGGACATATTAGGTTAAATAAGATCTACCATAAAATTAACTTCACCTGGCCAGCACTGTGGCTCACTAGGCTAATCCTCCGTCTGCGGCACTGGCACCCCGGGTTCTAGTCCCGGTTGGGGTGCCGATTCTGTCCCGGTTGCTCCTCTTCCAGGCCAGCTCTCTGCTGTGGCCCGGGAGGGCAGTGGAGGATGGCCCAAGTGCTTGGGCCCTGCACCCACATGGGAGACCAGGAGGAAGCACCTGGCTCCTGGCTTTGGATCGGCACACACCGGCTGTAGCAGCCATTTTGGGGGGCTGAACCAACAGAAGGAAGACCTTTCTCTCTGTCTCTCTCTCTCTCTCTCACTGTCTAACTCTGCCTGTCAAAAAAAAATTAACTTCACCTATAACCCATTCCTGCAAGAGGGCTACTAAGTAATCTGCAATTACATATGTGGCTCTCCCTCCTTCGGGCCCTGCCTCTGATTCCTGTTGGACAGTGGGTCACAAGAGCATGGTGTCTCCACTCACTCACCTCGGGTAAGGGTGCCGTGTGAGGCGGGCAGCGCAGCTAGCAGGTGCCCACGCCACGGAGGAGGAACTGGAACGCCACTCACTCATTGCTCGGTGTTTATGGAGCCTACCGTGTGCCAGGCACTGGGAATCCCCTGGATCCAGTTACAGAAAGGTCATGGGCCTGCTGGCAAGCAGAGCTAGGAAGAAGGCAGGCGGGACCACTCCCAGAACTTCCGGTGCCAAAGTCAGCCCCACCCCCACCCCTCCCCATGCAGCAGGGTGACAGGTATCGGAATGAAATCACAAACATCAACACAAACTCCCTGGCCCCTCCCTGAGGCTTTTGGGTCTCCTTAGTGGAAAGACAGTGGCTTGTGGAATCCTGCAGCCCTGGATTCTACAGATTCTTCTAGCTTTGCCCCCTTTAGACTTGACCTTCCTCAATGGGCAAGTGGCCAGGCAGTAATGCCCACCGGGGCTGGATGGGGTTGGGGGTGGGGGTGGGGGAGCTGGAGATGCAGTGAGCTAGCGAATGCATTCTGACACTGGCTGCACCAATGCATGCCATGCTGGCCCCCGCGCAGGCCGAGGTGAGGTCTCTGCAGCTCCCGAGCCCTCCTTTCAGACGCGGGGGTGAGGCCAAGGTCGTGTGTCCCCACTTTTCCAAATGCCGCCCTCTGCATGTCCCCTCGACAGAACGGGATGATAAGCTGGGTCTGTGCACCAAGTCAGGGCAGGTGGGGTTCAGTGACCACTGCCACAGGCATCTAAAACCATGTCTGCAGATTGAAACGTGCGTGAAATGGGACACTGGGGAGCCTGGCCCCGCCAGCAGGCCTCCACCCAGCCCCACACAGCGAGGTCATCACCAGTTGCTGGCCGGTCTCCTTCATCCCTTGAGCTGTTGAGGGTGCTGTGTTTTCCCCCACAAGCCCAGCCCTGTCCATGACACCCATGCACAGTGTGATGAATGCTGAATGGGTGTCCACAGTGGACAAGGTGGGAG
The DNA here is from genome assembly GCA_949820135.1 of Sylvilagus floridanus. Classification (NCBI taxonomy): domain Eukaryota; kingdom Metazoa; phylum Chordata; class Mammalia; order Lagomorpha; family Leporidae; genus Sylvilagus; species Sylvilagus floridanus. Next base: position 49,026,007 of record OX463235.1, read on the forward strand.
CAGGATCTTCTAACCCAAAAGCGGACCTGGTTTTCGTGGGTCCCTGAAGCATATCAAAGCTCTCAATTCGGTTCCCTACACCAGTGCAGATCACAGATACTCCCTTCCACGGCCCGACTGGCATCTCCAGTACCATTACCATGAAAGAATCAGGGGGCTGCCGCTGTGGCACAGCAGGGTAAACCATTGTCTGCAGCACCAGCATCCCATATGGGTGCCAGTTGGGGTCCCGGCTACTCTAACTGCAATCCAGCTCCCTGCTAATGTGCCTGGGAAAGCAGTGGAAGGTGGCCCAAGTGCATGAGAGATTCAAAGAAGCTCTTGGATCCTGGCTTCAGGGTAGCCCAGCACAGGCTATTGCAACCATTTGGGAAGTGAACCAGTGGATAGAGGATTCTCTCTCTCTCTCTCTCTCTCTCTCTTTCTCTGTAACTCAGCATTTCGAATAAACAAATCCTTAAAAACATAATTCAGGAAGTCTAGTTGCATGTGACTATCGGACCAACAGTCAATCATTACTCAGCACGGCGCATGATATTTGGGACTTACACTGAGAAATCGTTATCCCTGAAGTTCAGATTCCGCTGAGCATCGGGCTCCTTTACTTCCTCACCTGGAGACCCTCAGCTGGTTCTCTTGGTCATGCGCATTGCTGGTGAGCGGCAGACCCCAGAATGAGGGATGGGTGGTCAGAGGTGGGCAGTTCCCTCCCCAGGGAACCAACCACAGACCCAGGGGAGAAAGGCAGGGGAAGGGAAGCTCAGCAGGACTGGCACAAGTAGAATGAGATGATGATAAAACACCCAGAATAAAAACCCCACGATTCTTCAGCCTCCCAGAACTGTCTACCACCTGGGCCCTGAGCCCTGTGCCACCGTCACCAGACATGGTAGACAAGACGCTACAGTGGGACTGAAGGAAGGATTTGGAGACAGAAGGGTTTTCTGGATTCCTGGGTGGGCCTGGAGTCATCACAAGGTCATATAAGGGAGAGAGGGATGAGGAAGGTCAAGGTTAGAAGAGGAGACGTGTGGGGCTGATGCAGCACAGCAGAGGGAGACACTGCCTGTGAGGCTCAAGTCCCAACTGCTGCTGGCCCGTGGCTCACGCCGTGGCCTGTGGCGCCAGCATCCCATATGGGCACCGGGTTCTAGTCCCGGTTCCTCCTCTTCCAGTCCAGCTCTCTGCTGTGGCCCAGGAGGGCAGTCTCCCAAACTCCCAAGAGTTTGGGCCCCTGCACCCACATGGGAGACCAGGAGGAAGCACCTGGCTCCTGGCTTTGGATCGGCACAGCGCACCGGCCGTAGCAGCCATTTTGGGGGTGAACCAATGGAAGGAAGACTTTTCTCTCTGTCTCTCTCTCTCACTGTCTATAACTCTACCTATCTAATAAAAAAAAAAAAAGTCAGAGCTGCTCCACTTCTGTTCCAGCTCCTGCTAATGTGCCTGGGAAGGCAGCAGCAGATGGCTCAAGTACTTAGGCCCCTGCCACCATGTGGGAAACCCAGATGGAGCTCCTGGCTCCTGGTTTTGGTCCAGCCCTGACCATTGTGGACATCTGGGGAGTGAACCAGCAGAGAGAAGATCCCTCCCCGTGCCCCGTGTCACTCTTTCCAATAAATAAATAAACCTTAGGGGAAAAAAGCTGGAAGAGACGCAGGAATCCTGGAAGAGGCGTGAGAAAGACTCAACAATATGGCCGGCTCTGAAGAAAGAAGGGGACCACGAGCCAAGGAATTCAGGCGGCCAGGGCATGGATTCTCCCCTGGAGCCTCCAGAAGGAACACGGCCCTGCCCACACCTGGACCTCAGCCCAGTGAGGCCCATCTCAGACATGCGGCCCCAGAGGACGGCGGCACTGATGCTGCACCGTGGCTGTCCCATACGGCGGCAGCGGGGAATTCGGCACCCTCCCCGCAGCAGAAACTGTCACCCTCTTCTCCTAGGGACGGCAGCTGCCTCAAAGGCCCCTTCCCCTGGCAAAGGCCACGAGTGGAATCAGCCTCTGTGCCGCCGCATTCACTTCCACGCTTCCATTTCCTCCTGGCGACAACCTGCAGGCTCTTCTACAGCAGGAGAGTCTGGAGCTCAGAGAGGAGGTGCAACCTGCTCAGGGCCAGCCACCCAGTGTCACTGCTGTCACCCCGTGTCACTACTGCCACACCGGAAGGGGGCTCCCCAGGCTGGGAGACACAGGGCACCTGCATTCTGGTCCAGCATGGAGTAGAGGCTGTGAACTCCTTCCAGGCATCTCAAGTGAGGTCACCATGTCCCTTACCCTCTGCAAACACAGATGACCTGTGACATACACGTGAAGTATGCTTGTTGTAGCCTGGCTTTTTTTTTTTCTCACACTGGCACTGTGGTATAGAACGCTAAGCCTCTGCCTGCAGCACCAGTATCCCAAATGGGCACCGGTTCAAGTCCCGACTGCTCCACTTCCAATCCAGCTCCATACTAATGTGCCTAGGAAAGCATCAGAAGATGGCCCAAGTACTTGGACCCCTGCAACCATGTGGGAGACCTGGGTGAAGCTCCTGGCTCCTGGCTTCAGTCTGGCCCAGCCCTGGCCATCACGACCATTTGGGGAGTGAACCAGCGGATGGAAGATCTCCCTCTTTCTCTCTGTCTCTCCTTCTCTCTATATATCTCTGTCTTTGAAATCATTATTTAAAAAAGAAGCAACTGAGTTTTGTCTGCCATTATTTTCAGAGCATTATGATCCTTGCTGTGTTTGCATTTTGCTCTCCTCTGAATGTCTTTAAACAGGAAAAAAGAAAACTAATTTCCCACATTGTTTGGAACTTGTCAGCTTATAACGCCTCTCTGCAACCACTACACTGGGTTAGGCAAAATGAGCAGATTCCTTTCTTCCTATTTGACAGAGAGGAAAACCGAGTCTTCATTACAGACAAGTGGCTGCCGGCTCAGGGTGGCACGGCCTGCAGGGGGCTCCTTCTGACACCCAGACTGCTCATGCAGAACCTGGAGAGGGCCTGAAGTAAGGGGGCAGATGTGGAGACTGGGAGGGAGGGAAGGACCAGGGTCTCTGGGTTGGCACAGCCAGGGCTTCCTCTTAGGGTGTGGGCCCTGAGCAGGGGTGGGGGGCACCTGCCAATCAAAGGAGATGTGGAAGCTCCTCATCAGGGCTGCCAGAGGCAGTGGGGGTCTGGTCCCACCGAGACCCCGCAGCGCAGCAGATGCCGAGGCCACATGGAGGCTGCTCCTCGATCTCTCTAGACCTACACTGACCTGGGTGGGGACACAGGCGAGGGGGGGCTGGCCCATCAGCAGCTCAGGGCCAGGGTGGCCTCTGCCCCGTGTCAAGGGATGTGAGGTCACTCTGGAAAGAGCTTGAGCTGGAGGCGGGGTTTGCGTCCTGGACCTGCCCCTTGACTGACCGAGCCCAAAGGGGCAGCGTGGGAACTCCGGAACCTCATGTGCACCAGGTGCCCACCGCAGCGGCTGGAGCATGGAGGAGCTCACTTAGTGCTGCCCCTACACCGACATGCCCTGTCACCACCTCACGGTATCCTCTGACCTCCTAAGCTGGCCGAGTCCAGTCTCCAGGCAGAGCACCGTCTGCTGTCTAGAAGCCAGGGCTGGGCCTGCTCCTCAGCTGCCGTGAACTCCATGGTGTGTGGGGGGTCCCCACCTCCTCCCCGCAGGGAGCCCTGTGGTGCTGGGATTCATAAGCTTGGGGAGCGAGACTGCTTCCGGAATGGGAGACAAAGGCTAAGTCATACCCTTGAAAAAACTGGCCGCAAAGCCTGCTTTATTGATGGAGCCGTCGGACACAAACTTCATCCACAGCCTGTGGGAGCTCGACTTCACGTCCTCCGGCTTCTCGTAGCCGCACAGGTGGCCGAGCAGGGCGCTCTCAGCCGTGGGGCCATCGCGGATCTCCAGGTAGTCGTAGGCACAGCTGTCATGCCTTTCGATCTAAAAGGGACAGACAGGGGCCCTGCAGGTGACGCCAGAGGGCTTGGCTTGGAGGTCTGTGATTGAGATGGGGGCTTGATGGGCCCCTTCTCGAAATCTACCCCAGGCCAGCACGTGCCGGGCCTCTGCAGCCGGTGTCCCTAGTTGTAGAGGGCAGGAGTGAATCCAGCCTGGAGGAGACTCCGAGGAGACAAAGAGGGGAGAACAAGTTGACAGAACCTCCAGGAGTCCTGCCTGGATGCTGGCCTCCATGGTAACCCTCCCCTCCCCAGCAGACCTCAGACGGCAGGTGGGCCTGCAAGGCCTGAGACGCCTGCTTAGCTTCCTGTTTGTTTTTTTTTTTAAAGGGAAACTCATCTTTGCGGATGGGTTTTACTGGCCTCCCTCCAATTCCCTCCAAGAAGGTAATCTGAGCACGCTCACCTCAAAGGCCTGGAAGGTGAGCCCCACGTGAAAGCCCTCGGAGACGGTAATCCTCCACACACATTCCTTGGAAGGCCTGTAGTCATCGGGGTAGTTGGGAGACTGGATCTGGCCGGCATCTTTGTTGATGTCTCCGCCACAGGTAGCTTTACAAAGACACATAGGACCAGTGAGGTGTCGTCCCTGGGCAGAGCTCACCAAGGAAACTGGGTGGCCACTTGCCACCACTAGGAGGCGCCAAATACCAACATTTTCATCAGTTCAACAAAGACTACCACCAGGAAAGGATGATGGCATGTTTTCAACTCTGATTTCTTTTCATAGAAAGAAAATAACCACATAGAGCAGTGGTTCTCTACCTGTACTGTGCATAAAAACCACCTGGGAGATTTGAACTGTGGAAACTGGAGCTACATCTCCAGGGTTGATACAAAGGGACCTGGGGGGGGGGGGGGATGAGATGCAGTGAAGTTTCCCAGGTGATTCCAATGTGGATGGCAGAGGGTGGAATGGCTGGTCCTGAGGAACACATGGGCACACAGGCAAACGCGCATACACACGTGTACATATGTGCACTTATGTGCCCATGCATACCTACACGGGCAAGTGTATGTTTACACACACAGAGGCACACGCACACACACACACATGCACACACACACATGCACAAACACTATTTCTTTTACAAAAAACCAAAATGTTGACAACTCCAAAATTTCATAAGTTAAAGCGGAAGATGGCCTCCATCACCGTGCAGCAGCGTGGGGAGGGGAGTGAGCCAGAGGAGCTCAGCTTGTCAAACAAACAGGTGCGGCACACTCTGGGCCGCGTGGAGCCCAGAGCCAGGGCTCCCTCTGCTCCGCCCCCAGCCTCCAAGGCCCATCTGAGAAATACCACTGGGGATTCCCCGCTGTCGTCCAAAAGTCTTCTTATCCCAGATGAAAGAAACACGGGCCCAGAGAGCAAGCACTCTGCTCAGGCTCCCACACGCAGGGGCGGCTGCCTTCCACAGAGGTCCACCCCCCCACCTGCCACCCCTTCCTGGGGGACCCCACACCCCAGCGGCACTGCACGGAGGCTCACGGGTGGTGACAGGTTGACACCACCAATTCCGGGTGAGCACAGCTGGCCCCAGCTTCCAGAATGTCATGGGACAGGGGCTGTGGGATGGACTCTAGCGACGCGGTGCAGTGTGCTGGGGTGTGTATGGGGGGGGGGGGGGCAGGAGAGCAGGCTGCCGAGAGCCACCCCAGCCCGGCTCCTATCACGCACAAACCTTCGTACACGGCAGAGAAGCCCCTGCCCAGGGTGTTGCTGCTGCTGCGGAACTCCACCCAGAGCCGGCTGTCTGTGGACAGCAGGGGTGCTGGGACCTGGTCGCCGCAGAACCGACCTGGAAGGCGGAACACAAACAGTCAGCCCACCTGCGACAGCATGCAGGAGCTCGCCGCTGAGCCAGAGCTATGGCATTCCACACGCGGCTCCGCGTGAGCGGCGACACGCACCCTGCAGCATGCACAGGGTGAAAAGAGCCAGGCCAGCCACGCGTGTGCTCATGCTGGAGAATTCCGGATTCCAACTGACCCAAGTGCCCAGGGCATAGCCATTGAAAAAGGGCAGGCCAGGCCGGGGGGGGGGGGGGCTCGGCCTTCCTGATCCACTCGGACCACAGATCAGCCAGGGTCTGTTAGCATTGGACGTCCATGGTTCTGCCCAGCACCTACCGTGTGTCACTGAAACCATTCACTAAGCACTGGGTAGCGTGGGGGAGATGAGAAGTGACTACTCCTGGATGAGATGTGTTTTCTTGAGGGACAATGGAAATACTCTGAACTTGATTGTGATGAACAAACTAAAAGCCATCAAGTGCAATTGGTTAAGAGTGCACTGTTGGGGCCGGTGCTGTGGTGTAGTGGGTTAAACCTCTGCCTGCAGTGCCAGCATCCCATATGGGCACTGGTTAGAGTCCCGGCTGCTCCACTTCCGATCCAGCTCTCTGCTGTGGCCTGGGAAAGCAGTAGAAGATGGCCCAAGTCCTTGGGCCCCCACACCCATGTGGGAGACCTGGAAGAAGCTCCTGGCTCCTGGCTTCAGATTGGCACAGCTCCGGCTGTTGCGGCCAACTGGGGAGTGAACCATTGGATGGAAGACATCTCTCTCTCTCTGACTCTACCTCTCTCTGTAGCTCTGTCTTTCAAATAAATAAAACAAATCTTTAAAAAATAAAAAACAGTGTACTGTGCAGTGCCCAGCTCATATCTCAGTATTCTAGCAGGTATTTAGTGGGCACTCGTAGTGCTGGGGCCATATGAGACACCACACAAGCGACGGGGGAGGGGGTGAGAAGGGGAGGAATAAATGCCACAAGGACACTCCCTAGTGGCCCACTTCAGCACCCAGTCCCGGGTAGAAGAGCTGCTAATCTCCTGTGACTTCCTTCCTACGCCCACCACCTGTAGCCTTGTGGATTTGGTGAGCTTAGTACTGTGATGAGATGAAAATGCTGCTAGCATTTGGCAAGGCCAAGCACATCAGGAGCCTGTAAATTCTCAGTAATGGTTCCTCTGGCACAGCCACGTAGTGTCAGCGCGAGTGAGAAAGTGCTGCTGACCAGGCAGGGGACGGCACGGGACGGAAGGCAGGAACTCCTCCTGAGCCCAGCCCACGCTGCAGTCCAGGTTTCTCCTTTTAAAGCCCCAGTTGTTGCTGCCACTAAGGATTGGTTCCAAGAGACAGAGGGCCTGGGGCTGCCTGTCTGGCTGCCCAAGGACACAGCTGCATAAGAAGAACCACCTAGCACCCCGGGCCCACGGCACACCCCACTTCTGCTCACTGCCCCGAGCAGCTAGGAACTGCGGGGTAAGCTGCATTTTACCACCTTGGTGGAGCTGGACACGGTAGATTCAATTGCCAGTCCTTTCCAAGCACTCCTCCCAAACCGCTGTGCAATTTTTAACTAGGTCCGCAGGCCCTAGCAGGAGCTGGTCCTTCCCTCTTGCTGCTGACCCGGCTGAGCCAGCCCCTCTACTTCCTGCATCAACTACTATCATCAGTCCCATCTCACAGATGAGAAAACTGAGGATCAGGGAATTTAAGTCTCAAAGTCGTAGGTGGAAGCAGGATCTGAACCTCGGCAGTGTGAGTCTGGGGGTGCACCGTCAGTATCCCCTCCATCATCATCATCACCATCACCAGCACTGCTACCACCATCACTGGGAGCTTCTTTGCCCTGCGTGCAACTCGGAGCCTGTGCAGCTTTGGGTAAACAGGCACCCGACCCACTCCCCCGCAGGGACGCGGGCGCCAGGACCGAGGATCAGAGCCAGACCGTGCAAAAAGGCCAGGCAGGGCGCTTGCACGGCTCATCACTTCTGCTGCTGCGACGGGCTGCCTGCCCAGCGAGCCCCACGCAAAGCTGATGGGCCAGCCTGGCCTCTCTGCACTTCTCTCCCATTTCAGGGAAGCGGGGACAGGGCTTTGTGTGCGTCACGGTGACAGAGAAGGGCCCCAGGACACTCGTGCACCCAGCAGCCCTCGGGAGGAGCTCCAGCTGGCACGGGGCGGTCCTCAGCACCCCACGCCTCCACCCTGCTCCCCGCTTCAGGAGACTCTCTTAAGCAACCCTGAGACTGGAAAAGCAAGCTGGCCTCTTTACCCAGCGGCGAAACGTCCTGAATTCTGCTGGCCTCCTCTGGAAGGAGCAGGACAGACTGGGCTAGGAAAAGGTGTCACATTCCTAAACTGGAATCTGGTGCCTGGCCAGGGAGGGGGAGCTTAATAAGGATATCAAGGAGAGGAAATGCAGTGGAGGACAGGACAAGTGGGCTCCGCGGGGAGTCATAAAGGGTTCATTCATAAAAAGTTATGCGTCCATTATGCCTGGATTTTCACACACTGCCCTGGGAAAAAATGCGCCCCATGGTTTTTCAGAGCAAGACGCATACTTTCCCAATCCGCCCTAATCCGCTCACCCTCCTGCCCCAGGGGCGCCCCCCGCCTCCGCCTTGCGGACCTCGTGGCACTGACCCCTCCTGGGGACCCGCTCGCTGCACAGTGCACTACTTCCTGACACAAAAACTCCACTACCAACCGCATTTGGAAACATCAGAGCAGGCCACGTAGTTGGCAAAGGACAAGCCCTGCACGAGAAGGAGTCTGGGCACAGGCACCAGGCCTGCCTCAGCTGCAGCATACACACCACTCACCACACACACATACGCACTACACATGTACACACAAGCCACACCACATATACACCCCCACTACACACACACACCACACACATGTACACACAAACCACACCACATATATACACCCCACTACACACACACCACACACATGTACACACAAACCACACACATATACACCCCCACTACACACACACCACACACATGTACACACAAACCACACCACATATACACCCCACTACAACACACCACACACATGTACACACAAGCCACACCACATATACACCCCACTACACACACACCACACATACCACACACATGTACACACAAACCACACCACATATACACCCCCATTACACACACACCACACACATGTACACACAAGCCACACCACATATACACCCCACTACACACACACACCACACATGTACACACAAGCCACACCACATATACACCCCACTACACACACACCACACATACCACACACATGTACACACAAACCACACCACATATACACCCCCACTACACACATGTACACACAAGCCACACCACATATACACCCCACTACACACACACCACACACACCACACCCATGAACACACAAACCACACCACATATACACTCCTTACTACACACACACCACACACACCACACCCATGAACACACAAACCACACCACATATACACTCCTTACTACACACACCACACACACCACATACAACACATGCATATACAACAAACCACACACACACATGCCATACATATATACCACATGCACCACACACAAATATAACACATTATACCCCCACACAACACCACATGCCACACCACATACATACCACACACTACATATACATATTATATACATGCACACATGCCACGCAATACCACACTTCATACTACACATGACACACACCATACACATATGCCATACACTACCACACCACACACACCACACACACAAACCATACGACATACATACCACATATATGCATGCCGCATACCACACATATGCTATACACTACACACATACTACACACATCACACATACTATACTACACATACCACACATACCATACCAGACACACACCACGCAGGAATGTACAACACACATATACTGCACACACATGTCACCTACATACACACCACACACCACATGCACACTACATGCATACCATACATAACACACAAACATACCACATACGCTACACACACAGCACAAACACCACATACCACACACACATTCACCACACACCACATACATACCACGTCCATTACACACACACCCCACACACTCACATTGACAAAGTGGGTAAAATATAAGGCAAAGGAACCCTCAAATGAAACAAAACCAACCATCACCACCAACCACAAACACCACGGTCTGCCTTATTCATGACAACGCGGCCACAGACGCCAGGATCGGCTATGAGGAACGTCCGGCTTCGAGTCTGGTCAGAGAGGGCAGCTGGACAGCTCCCTGTCACACTCATGCTCAGAAACGTGCTTCCTGTCCCAGGGGAAGCCCAAGTCTCCAGGAGCGCCCCCCCCCCCCAAGCCTGGGAGTCTGCCCAGCCCTGGCGGGTCCAGGGCTGCCAGAGTTAGCGAACAAAAATCCAGGAAGCCCAGTGAACCTCGACTGTCAGACCAACAGTGAAGAATGTATTTTCTCTGGCAACCCGAGGGGGATGCCCCGTGCAGATGCAGTCGTCACCTCTGCCCATTGCCGGGGCGTCGGCACTGTGATCCCAGCCCGGCCACTGCCCTGTGGTGCGACTCAGAAACCCCATCGGGGGGCTGGCTCTGTGGTGCAGTGTGTTAACACCCTGGCCTGAAGCACCGGCATCCCATGGGGCACCAGTCCAAGACCCGGCTGCTCCACTTCCGATCCAGCTGTCTGCTATGGCCTGGGAAAGCACTTCAAGATGGCCCGAGTCCTTGGGCCCCTGCACCCGCGTGGGAGACCCGGAGGAAGCTCCTGGCTCCTGGCTTCTGATGGGCACAGTTCCAGCCGTTGCAGCCGACTGGGGAGTGAACCATCGGATGGAAGACCTCTCTCTCTCTCTCTCTCTCTCTCTCTCTCTCTCTGCTTCTCCTCTCTGTGTAACACTGACTTTCAAATAAAAAAAAAGAAACCCCATCGGGGAGCTTGGTTTTCTCAGGAGGTTGGGCTGAAGTGACTTTAAGGTCCCACATTCCGTTCTTTCAGGGAAGGCCTCCCACTTTTTTTTGCAAACAAGTATTATGTAAAAAATGCAGCTAACTGAGGAGCTACAGAGCAGGCCCGGCCGCCCAGGGGCTCTGTGCTTCCTTTCTCCCAGGCAACCATTTAGCAGCGTGGTAGCAACCTTGCAGCCCCTCCCCAGGACTTTGGTCCCAGGCGTGGGCATGCACACGTGTTTTTTAGGCTCACAGGATCACTCCCCGCCCTGCTTGTGGGAATTCCATTTCTGCAGTCTTCCAGGAAGCTGGAAACACAGAAGACACCTTCCTGGGGACTGCTGGTGCAGCGCCAGGTGTGGGAACCAGCCCTGGGAATCCAACCCCTGCCATACCCAGCCACCTGTAAAACATGTCTCTGGCCGCCAGCACCTGCCCTGTCCACTCACCTGTCACAAGCAGTGCCCACCCTGCCATGAGAAGGCCTGGCCACTTCTCCTGCACCAGACACATTCCTGTCTGCACCAGGCCTGGGGATCACTTCTTGGCTTGCTGCCTGCCCTGCTAACTACCTGACAGATCCCTCCCACCTGGCACCCCACTCAGAGCCTGCCCTGGGTGCTGCTCCCCGCTCTCTAGAGCTCCTGTGGGCACAAACGCTGACCTCTTTGTACCTCCAGGAGTTTAGGCTGCGGGCAGAGGGTGACTGTGTGTTCGTCCCAGTAGCTCACCAGACAAGACCCCTGCATCATGCAGAAGCTTCCTATCTTCCAGGCCCCCTCGAGTCCAGCCAGGCGCCCTGTCCCAGCCTCTCCTGACCTCTCCCACCTTTGGTTCCCAGAATCTGACAAGACCTCAGGGCTGGGGCTAGCATGCCAACAGCTCACCCCCACACCCGCTATTCACCCCTAACAAGTGTGGCTTTTCTGCGCACATGAAGATAGGCCTGGGACAAAGCCCTCACTGATATACTGCCCACCCCACAGAGCTGAGACCCTTCCAGCTGCGGCCCTTTCACGTCTCTCCCCAGCTCTAGCCTGGATGCCGTTCCCAGCCAGCTCCTGGGAGTCTGCAGCCATCGGCCCTCCACGCAAAGCTCGGCACCCTTGGCCATGCACAAGACGGCTCTCTCCTTACCACCCATCGCGATTAAGCCAGCTCTTCTCTTTTCACTCCCTAACCACACCTCTCATTTGCGCTGCCTTTCCCTGGTTGAGCTCATGTGCAGCTCACATAAATAACACATGCCCAAGGTTGAAAGGCTGGAAAACATATCTAACCCAGCAACAGAATACATCTTAAAAATACACTCCGTCATCCTGAACCAACCTCTAGGTGTTATTCATATTTATAATTTTACATGATATTTATATTTTTTTGACAGGCAGACTTAGACAGTGAGAGAGACAGAGAGAAAAGTCTTCCTTCCGTTGGTTCACCCCCAAAATGGCTGCTATGGCTGGTGCGCTGTGCCAATCTGAAGCCAGGAACCAGGTGCTTCCTCCTGGTCTCCCACGCGAGTGCAGGGCCCAAGCACTTGGGCCATCCTCCGCTGCACTCCCTGGACATAGCAGAGAGCTGGACTGGAAGAGGAGCAACCGGGACAGAATCGGCGCCCCAACTGGGACTAGAACCCAGGGTGCCGGCGCCGCAGGTGGAGGATTAGCGTAGTGAGCGGCGGCACCAGCCGATATTTATATTTTAGATTGCAAAATGGTTTGTTCCAGTGGAGTTCAGCCTGCACAGTGTCTTAAGCAACTCTTTTGGATAATTTGGGACAGGATGCTTGGTGTTCGGGTCACCACACTCCCCACCGCTCCTTATTTTATTGCCCCAATCTTATCTCCTTCATGAATGCTCCATCTTTGAAGGCACCAAAGTTTACAATGCTATGCATCTATACATGCAATCCTCCTGCAAATTCTAGCTCATAGCATGCTTTTTTTTTTTTAATGGAACAGTGTACCATGAACACCTTTATCATCAACAGGCACCTCCACCTTTGCCTTTAGTAGCTGGAAAGGTTTCGTTGAAAGATGCATCATCATTTATCCTGCTGATCCCTCCTGCTGAACACTTAAACTGCCTCCGATTTTCCCTGCTTCGGTGAACACCCCCATGGCAAGAGCCGTGCACACTTCCTTAATTAGTTCCCTAGGATAAATTCCAAGAAGTGGAATTGCTGGGTCAAAGGGTCTTCACAGTTTTCAAAGCTTTTAACATGTGTGGCCAAATGGAGTGTTCCAAGTTTTACAACGACATAGGCCCTTGAGAGCTTCCTGTGACTGCTGGCGGGATGAGCCTTCCAAACATTCACCGTGTCCCACGGGGCCCCCGAAAGCCAACTCACCCAACAGGGGTGCTTTTCTCCAGTAACCGTCACGGACCTCCACGTAGTCGTACCAGCACAGACGGCTTTTGAACAAGTCCATGGACGTGAAGTTTAGGATGATCTGCAAAGAATTACCATAAAGTGAGTTTGCGCAGCAAAGCCTGAGAGAGAGTTTTCAAAGCTGTGCCTCCCACAGCAGTGTTCTCAGGTTCCCCTTTTGCATACGGGGCCCCCAGCCCGCAGTAGGAGTGCCTCTGCAGAGACACACGCACAGGAAACCCCCTGATGCGACCTAATGAACCTGAAGCAGGAACGGGAGCACACAGAGGCAGATGGATCCTTTGGTTCTGTCTGGGGATGCACTCCCGCTTTTGAAGTCATGCAGTGGTTTATAGAAAGCAAAATGCATTCAAAACATGGGCTGGGGCATGCTGAGACTAGGAATTTGGAAGGAATAAGGAGTCAGTGAAGTTCAGAGATACAAAAAGATCTTGTAACACCATCAACCGGTCCAAAGGTCCTGGGGCTAGCCTGAGTGCATCTGAGCACCTCCGTGCTCACTGTCCCTTTAACCATGACTTCATTTTTGTGAGGTCTGGGGAGTCCAATGGCCTCCCGACAGTTCATCCGTCCACTCATTCATTGTTTGTTGGCTGCCTACTGTGTGCCAGTCAAGATGGAAAGACAGATGTGTCAAGGCCATGAGACCACTATGGCATAAATGCTGAAAACCCACGGTCGGAAAGAGCATCCGGGCAGCTCTGAGAGCTGAGAAACAAACCGTGCCTGGTGATCTCGCCAAGGTCTTAGAGGAGGCGACATTTACCCCACGGGGACCAGGGAGCCGGTGGGCAGGGAGGTAGGGCTCGAGCAGCTCCTGAGAGGAACTGACATGAACCAGGGAGGGAGCTGTTTGGGGACAGGACTGCGGGCCCAGTATAGGTCCGTGTGTGTGCGCGTGCATGTGTGTGTGGTGTGTGTGTGTGTAGAATGAGGGGGCAAAGGGGTCAAATGCAAGATAACAGGCTAAGGAGGTGTAAGGTCTAGTCAGGCCTGGGAAAGAACATTCTGGAATCCTTGAGGTCAGTGTATGCCCCTGTGGCCAAATAGGTGCATACTGAGTGGAAGGGGCCAGAAGGCAGAGCAGGCTGGGCCTCCAGCTTAGCACCCCTACCTCCCCCCAAGGCAGGTAACCTGGAGCAGAGTTCAGGTTTCCCCTCGCCCTTCACCACCACCCCCACTAAAGTACCACCTGGTGGGGGGCTGATGCTTCTTGCAGGGGCCAAGAAGCAGAGCTGTCTGGCCCCAGCCCTCTACCTGTGCCCCAGGTGCCCTGCCCGTGCATCTCAGCTCTCACTGCTCCCCAGCCCCACCTAGGCCTGCACCCCTGACCCTACCACTGCTCTCAGCAGCTCATCGTCACCAGCATCTTCACTCTCTGCCCCTTGCTGGCCTCTTCTGTGACATTCAACCAGCCCCCTGGGACCTCTCTCTCTAAATAAACCCTCAGGCTGGACAGGCGGCTAATCAGACACCAGTGCCCTCTGGGCCAGAGCTAAAGGACCCTCTTGATTGACCCTGAGCTCCTGGGCTCTCTGCTCTGAACCTGCCCCTTCTGCTCCCACCACACCGGTCTCTCCTCTCACCACAGTTCTTGCTGTCTGACTGGCTCCTGCCCTACCTGCTCCCCATTAACTGTGAGAGCACAAACAGTGCAGGAGACTGGATCACCCGATCGCCCAGCCACCCAACCTCGCTGTGAACCATACACACCGTATTCTATCGTGAGTCCCTCCTACGTGCCCAGCACCCACACCATCAGCTCTTTTCCCGAGGATGTCTAGGTCCCTCCCTCTACGCCCATCAGCTCTTCCTGATTGCTGCCTTCCAGACACCTGGTGGACTCCTCCTTGCTGTGCTCTGTCCACTCTGCACACTGTGGCTTCTTGACCAATCTTCCCCATGCAGCTCTTATTGACCAGCCCCTTCTCATGCTTAGCAAACTCCTGTCACTCCCCAGGCCCCCATCTCATAAATGAAACTCCCTGCTAGCCTTCCAGAGCCTCCTGGTGCACCCATCACCACAAAACCGCCTTAGGACCATGAGCTCAGGAGCTATCTCCTCCTGGAGGACAGGATCTGATCTCTGTCACTTACAGTGATGCTGAGCACGTGTCTTCAGAGTTAGGCAGACTGGATTCACTCCTTAGCTCCCCCCCTTACTAGCTCTGCAATCTGGAAAAGTCTCCACTTCTTGGACCTCTGATCTCCTCAGCTGTCGAACAATGTGCTTGCCATCGGGTGGTGCAGCAGGCTGCAGAGAGCATGTGGCGCTCTGCCTGGCACACACCCACACATGCCACAAACAGCAGTGCTAAAACCAGGCCACACTGAGTGTTCTCCTGGTGTCTCCAGCCCACACTGACTGCCCCTCACACACTACCCACCATGATTGGTGTTACAAGTGCCCTCCCCTTCTCTGGGGCCAATCCCCTCCAACGTCTGGGCCTCAGGACAAGCAGCGCCTGCTTCCACAGAGCCCAGTGGCCTGCTAGGAAATGAGGAGTCAGTACCAGAAAACAGGAGGCCTGTGGTGTTGTGTAGCAGGGAAGTCGCATGTGTGACATCGCATCCCATACGGGCGCCCGTTTGGGTCCTGGCTTTTCTACTTCCAATCCAGCTCCCTGCTGATGCGCCTTGGAAAGCAGCAGAGGATGGCCCAAGTGCTTGGGCCCCTGTACCCAGGTGAGAGACCCAGATGGAGGTCCAGGCTCCTGGCTTTTGCCTGGCTCAGCCTTGGCTGTTGTGGTTATTTGGGGAGTGAAACAGCGGATAGAAGACTCTCTCTCTCTCTCTCTCTCTCTCTCTCTGCCTCTGCCTCTTTATTCATTTATTTGAAAGGCAGAGTTACAGAGAAAGAGAGAGAGAGAGAGAGAGAGAGACCCTCCATCTGCTTGTTCACTCCTCAAATGGCCTCAATGGCCATAGCTGGGCCTATCTGAAGCCAGGAGCTTCTTCTGGGGCTCCTATGCAGCACAGGGGCCCTAGGACTTGGGCCATCTCCTGTTGTTTTCCCAAGCACATTAGCAGGGAGCTTGTTTGAAAGTGGAGCAGCCTGGACTTGATCCAGAACTCCTTATAGGATGTTGGCACTGTAGGTGGTAGCTTTACCCCCTATGCCACAGCACAGGCCCCAATAAATCTTTTAAAAAATTAAAAATTTTTTAAAAGTACCAGAGAACAGCAGGGCACTCCCCTCTTCTCATATTCTGGGGTGTGTGTGTGTGTGTGTGTGTGTGTGTGCCTATATGTGTATCTATCTGTGTGTGTATCCCTGTGTGTCTGTGTATCTGTGTGTGTATCCCTGTGTGTCTGTGTATCTCTGTGTGCATCCCTGTGTGTGTCTGTGTGTGTATATATGTGTGTGCCTCTGGTGTATCTGTGTATGCATGTGTGTATGTGTAACAACACTTTTCTTCCAAACTAGAGTAGGGATTTTCAACCCTACGTGCACACCAGCGTCACCTGGGAAGCTCTAAAAGGAACAGCTGGGAGACTCAGCAACTGCTCACCTTCCATTAAATCAGACTCCCTGGGAGCGGGGGGGACCTGAGCTAAATGCCGAGTCTCTTCCTACCAGGCATGGACCTTGGATTTCTTTCATGCCCCACAGGGCTCGCATTCAGGTGACACAGCTCAGCCAGACTTGAAAGCTGGCGGCACAATACTTCTTTAGCCTTGGCTTTTTTTAGATTAGAGAAAGGAAATGTTAGTACAACTTCCTTGGCAACACATTCATGATCTGAATGAACAGGACAATTATTCAAGCTAATTATCTTAAGTACGTTAGTGAACCATAAAGACCAGGGGGGAAGAGGTGATGAACAAGAGGTGATACTCGAATCAATCAAGCTGGCTAATTACCAGCAGCTCTGGGGAAGGCTGGGTGAAGCAGAAATTGCAATAATTGGTGCAGGAATTTCAATGATGTGTATTCTCCCTGCTACCAGTTAGCATTCATAATTAAGGCTGGGGAAAACTCACGTGGTTCAGACGTATCACATAGCCTCCGCTGTGCAGGGCAAAGCAACAATTTGGGGATTACCAGACCCCTTCAACTTCCTCCGCCTCCTTCCTGTTAGCTCAGGCAAGGGGATGGCCCATCCATCCTAGCAGACAGGTCTGGAGCCTCCAATACAAGAGGACACCCACACTGCCTGAAATGCTGACAGCCAAAGAAAGGGTTTGTGAGTGCACACGTGTGTGTGTGTGTGTGTGTGTATGTGCAGATGCGTGTGTCTAAGTGTGGATTCGAGTGTCTATCTACCACCTGTGCACTTTGTGTAATAAGAATGTAATCAAACATTCAGGCTCTCAGAATTCCACTGCCTGGTTCAAATCCCAACTCTGCAACAAGCTTAGTAGCCGGGGCAAGTCCATGAACTTAGCTGACTCATGCAGAGGCTAACACACAGTCCACAGAGAATGCTTCTTAGTCATTTCTTCCAGGGACCAACCTATGCTTAACTTAACATTTAAGAGGACATTTTTAAAAAGCTATGAGTTTAGGGGCTTGGTGCTGTGGTGCAGTGGGTTAAAGCCCTGGCCTGCAGTGCCAGCGTCCCATATGGGCACTGGTTCAAGTCCCAGCTGCTCCACTTTCGATCCAGCTTTCTGCTATGGCCTGGGGAAGCAGAAGATGGTCCAAGTGCTTGGGCCCCTGCACCTTCATGGGAGACCTGGAAGAAGCTCCTGGCTTCAGATTGGCTCAGCTCCAGCCATTGTGGCCATTTGAAGAGTAAACCAGCAGACGGAAGACCTCTCTCTCTTTCTGGCTCTACCTCTCTATGTAACTCTGTCTTTAAAATAAATAAATAAATAAATCCTTTTTATATTAAAAAAAACTATGAATTTGGACTGCCTGAAGGTCAGCTACCAGCAGTTACAAAATTCCAACACACCGTGTTGCTACCACTGGCTGTTGGTTTTCACTCAGCCCATTATCTGTGCACATGTCCATTCAACAGATTCTTCTGCATACCTGGTGAACACGCTCTATCCTCAGGATGCTCAACGTTTTAGAAGTTCAACAAAACCAACCAGCAGCCACGATCCGATGAGACATGCCATGATGAGTGTGGACACAGGGGCCCTGGGAACTCAGGATGTGTCACTGGGCCTAGGCCCAACACTCAGAGAAGGCTTCTAAGACAGTGGCAGCCGGTCTGAGACAACGTGGAGGACTCTCGGATTTGTAGACACGTAGGGCAAAAGGAAGCTTTGGTGCACAAAGACCCACTTCCCCGTTCCCAATTCCCTAGCTCACTGGGAATTTGGGCATTTTTCCTAAAGGTCCAAGCCTCCAGTTCCCCATCCATATAATGGATACAGGAATATGCCTTCTCCTTATGGAAAGGTTTTGAATTTACTATTCTGGGACCAGGGTAAGAGGTCCCTGCCCTGGGCTTATCACACTGAATTCTGGGGACCAAAGAAGTGTGCCTAATCAGAGCTTACCCAGACATGAGGCCACCCTTAGGGGAGCCAGGACCTGGGGACTCCCAGTCCAAACAGCTCCGAGCCAGGGCAGGCATTTGGCCTTAGCAGTAAAGAGGCTGGCTAAGATGCCTGCGTCTCCTATTGGAGAATCTGGATCTCACACCTGGTCCTAGCTCCTGATTCCTGCCATTGCAGAGTCTGGAAGGCAGCAGGTGATGGCTCAGTTGGTTAAGCCCCTGCTGCCCAGGTGGGAGACATGGATTGAGTTCCCAGCTCCCAGCTTCAGCCTGAGCCAGCCCCAGCCGTTGCTGGCATTTTGAAGGTGAGCCAATAGATCAGGAGCTCTGTCTGTCTGTCTTTCCCTCTGTGTCTCTCAAATACTATCAAAATAACAAATAAAAAAAAAAAGTAGCTCTTGGGTTCACAGGTTTCTTCCCTAGACCCATCCTGCCCAGGGGAGTTGGCACACCTGGCCAGCCCACCCCCACCGCCGCAGCAAGACAGCTGTTCACCAGGTAGGGGTGGGTGGTGCTTGGAAGCATGAGCATGTCAGCAGGTGCTCCTGAGGCCCCCGATGGTGACATGGAGGCTGCACCTGCTTCCTAGGCAGGTGTAAGGTGACAGGTGTAAGGTGTAAGGTGCAAAGGTGACAACTCCAAGTTGCCTAGAAATTCCAGATTGCGGTCTTGCCCTCAGGGGGACTGGATTACAATCGTATACTTCTAGTGGCAGGAGAATGGAGCCTCCTTGATTTATAAGTGACATGGACATTTGGTATGCGCCAGGCCTCCATTTGTATGGGTGAGACAGATCAAACGATCCAAGAGCCTCGCATGCCAAGCGTGCAACGCAGTGCCTGGTATGCAGTGGGTGCTTGTAACAAAACAGCCATCTTTACCACCATTAACCAGAGGGGTAATTCCTCCCACCTCACCCAACTCAGAGCGGGCCATGCGGTTCCGCCGGGGGTTCCCACCTACCTTTTCCCCTGGAGTGACCGAGATCCTCCACACACAGTGGGAGTAGGAAGGGTAGCCATCTGGGAAACCAGGAGCGGAAAAGTTTCCTGCCGTGTCCTGCAGCGTCTCCCCACAAGCTGCACAGGCAGAAGCACAACTGTGATACTGGCACTTGCATCTGCTCTCACCAGAGCAGCGAAGCCCCGTCTCTGGCCACTGAACACACACACTGCTTCCCCACACCGGAGAGCAGTGTGCCAGGCACACTGGTATTTTTTCTGGCTAACAGATGGGAAAGTAGAGTCCAAGCATGACAATGTAAAACCTCTGGGACTTCTGAGGCCTGGCCCAGAGCTGGGCTTGGGTCAGCTCTGCGGCAGGCAGGTGTCTTCCCCTGGCTGGGCCTTCGTCTGTAAGATGGACAGGGACAATCTCAAAGAGTCGCTGGAGTCATCCACATCACACACGGAATGCATCCGCTCAGTGCTGGGCACACGGTGAGCGCTCCATGCACAGCAGTCATAATAACCCCTAGTAATAATCTCACAGCATAGAGAATGTGGGGGCGCAAGTGGGTGAAGGGGAAACACGGTGGGGGACCTTGAGACGCATTTCTCTTCCTCATCTACCACCCACTCTGAAAGGGCTGCCAAATTGTCAGGAGGGGCCAGTGCTGTGGTGTAGTGAGCTAAGCCTGCGATGCCAGCATCCTGTATGGGCGCTGGTTCAAGTCCCAGATGTTCCTCTTCTGATCCAGCTCTGTGATGTGGCCTGGGAAAGCAGAAGAGGATGGTCCCAGGTCCTTGGGCCCTTGCACTCCCATGGGAGACCTGGAAGAAGCTCCTAGCTTCAGATCTGCACAGCTCCAGCCATTGCGGTCATTTGGGGAGTGAACCAGTGAATGGAAGACCTTTCCCTCTGTCTCTCCCTCTCTCTGTCTGTAACTCTCTCTCTCAAATAGATAAAATCTTTTTAAAAAATTGTCAAGGAAACAGAGAAAAATGCAGAGGCACAGGGTCTTGGAGTATCCTTTGATAGATTACTGCGCCCTTGAATGCTGAACTGCTACCTGGTTATAAGTCCAGAATGTAGTCTTTGCATGTGTGAAAAACTGTGCTCCTAACTTGTACTCAAACAAAGGGCCCCCAGGTTATGTATTCCCCTGGCCCGCAGGCCTTCAGACCCCAGAGACAGAGACACTGAGTGTCCCTCCTATTAGGGGTCCCCCCAAGTATGGACATGAGCATCCATCAGCATCTTCCCAACACGCAGTCAACCCCTGCTCGCAGCCGCCCTGGCTGTCAGCTGCGACGTGAAATTGCCCGAGCTCCATGCTATTGGGAACTGCAGGCTGGGCTAGCGGAGACTGCCCGCCGTCCGTCTCAGGAAATCCTGGATATCAGGCCTTGGGTATCACGTTACCCAACAACTGCCAGGCAGCATGAGGATTAGGCCCAGCAGTCAACACCCCCGAGGGCGCCACGGAAATTATTTCGGAATAATCATCAACATTCTGCAAGAGCGGATACGTTACCATGTGGCTCCCTGGCATTCTCCAGCTGCCTGGCCCCTCTGGGGAATTGAGCAGCATGTACATCGTGACCCAAGGATTCCTGCTGCATTTCCCAGGGAAGGCGCTAAAGGTTTTCTCTCCATTCTGCGAGGCGATATGGTATACGTGGCTCGTATATGAACCCAGTGTGCCCCCAGATGACTCATAGCCAGAGGAACACGTGTAGTTCCTAGCATTTCAGGGCAGGGGGAGAAGTAAGCCCCAGGTTGAACATGCCTGCACTGTGATCTTGGTCTGTAAGGCAGAATGACAGCCCAGATGTTCTGATAACCCTCATTGCCACTATTCTGCCCTGTGATTAAACACTGTGTCTGGCCTGGGGGCTTGGAACAGGTTTCTGGACCTGCCAGAGGTGGCACTTCTCTCCTCCCCAGACCACTGTCACATCACTGGCACACACTCAGCTGCTATAACCCATTCTCTGCACCCAAGCTGAACAGCTTCCAGGTGCCTGGGAGACCTCAGCCCTGTACAGTGGGAGGAAGGCTGGGCAGAGGCCAGGGTGACAATGCTTAAGCCAACAGGAGGGAACTTCTGCACTGGCCAAAGGAGAGGCACAGACATTTGGTCTGACCCCAGTGGAGCATCCAGCCTTCAATGGCAGTGTGCTGACCACTGACCAGTACCTTGGATGGCTGGGAGAGCCCCAAGTTCATAGAATGACCTCACAGCTCTGACACTGCCTCCACCTTGTAGGGTTTACCAAACCCACACCCCTCAGTCCCACGGAAAGGAGAGATGCTCCCGGTTAGGGGAGGCACCAGGGCTCTGGCAGGAAGTCCAAAGCCTCCCACAAGTGCAGCAGTGGGTTCTGAGACCTCTTCTTCTCTTTGCTACCTATGGTCATTTCCCCATTTTGGCTTTCGATGCTGTCCAGCATCTCCCAACAGCAGGACACCAAGTAGCTTTCCCAGCAAGGGGGCTGTTTGCAAGCAGCAGTGGCGCTGTGCACCATGGGATGCCCAGGAGGTGTTGGGAACCCACACCCCACCCCGGGCCCCACGTTACCTGGGCATTTGTACAGCTTCCTGGCTTGCGCTATGTCTCCCTGACTGAGCCGCACACGCTGGCCGATGGTGGGCCTGACACCATTGTCATCTCGACGGGGAAGGATGGTGTCTAAGAAAACTCCCCTACAGGAAGCAAGAGAGAGAGGGGGAGAGAGAGAGAAAGTCAAGGTCGCCAGGCTGTCTGTGCTGGGATTTACAGCCTTCATTTCCTTGCTCAGAACTCCATCAACATTCCTCCCCAGCCCCCTCTCCCCAGCCTGGCCGGACCGGGGCTGCCGCCACTCATGCTGCGCTGACCGTCCAGCATTCCATCTCATCAGCTGCCTGCTCACTTCCCACAGGGAAGAGGACTCAGCCAAGGTTAAAAGTATGCTCCAGCGCCGTTGCCTCCGGCTTCCTGGCTGATGCAACCTGAGCATTTCCACGAAGAAGTTCCAGGACCACCATCCGGCACAGTGCGGGCAGCACCATTTGGAGAAACCACGGTGTGCATGGTGACCCCTGGAGTTGTGCACAGAGAAGTCTTGGAGCTGCACCAGGAAGGATCCTGGGCACTGGAACAGTGTGAGACCCGCAGGGCTGGTCAGCAGGTGCAGTACACATTGGAGATCAAGTTTGAGGGCAAGGGTGGATGGCAGCAATCAGAAGGAAAATGAGATAAATGCAGAGAACTAGAGGGAGTCAAAGGAGCTAATGATTTCTAGGCCAGGCCTGGCTCTGCTGCCTGGGTGAGCATCGTTTTACTACTCTGAACAGCAGACATTGGCTTCGATGGCAGTTCTCACATCTTTCTCTGTGGCTATGTAAATAGAATCTAAGTGACAGCTTCATTTCTTTTTTTAAAGATTTATTTATTTATTTTAAACGCAGAGTTAGAGACAGATTTTTCTTGCGCTAGTTCACTATCCAAATGGCCACAAAGCCTGAGGCTGAGCCAAGCTAAAGCCAGGAGCCAAAAGTTTCTTCTGGATCTTCCATGTGCCTGCAGGGCCCCAAACAGTTGGTCCATCCTCTGCTGCTTTCCCAGGTGCACTAGCAGGGAGCTGGATTTGAAGTGGAGCTGCTGGGACTTGAACCCGTGTCCATATGGGATGCTGGCACTGCAGATAGCAGCTTAACCCTGTTATGCCACAGTGCCAGCCCCAACAGTTTTGTTTCTAAAGCAGGCACATGGAAAGCAGCCAGGCCAGTGGAGCCCCGGCCCTACTCACACTGACTGGCCTGCCGCCAGTGGCCTCCAGCCCCTCTGTTTGGTGCCCCTCCTAGAAGTGAGGTGTTCCCTGGAACAGGGTCCGGCTCCAGCCATCGCCCTGTTTCTCGCCTCCCCTTCCTCACCGGGTTTCTGGAAAGAGCTGCCTGTGTGCTGATTAATGCACCCCTTTTACCTACTCCTCATTCCAACAGCAACCCGGCCACTGACCAGGGGGCCCCTCTGTCTTCACCTGCCCCCTCCGCCGCCCTGGGCCGTGGCTGCCCCTCCTTCCTCCTATCTTCTTCCGCCTACCAGGGCGTGGCTGTCTCTGAGCAGTGAGGCAGGAGCCACTTCCACTTCCCTCGTCAGGTTTCTGCCCTCCCTCCCCCACGCTCCATCTGCTCCTCCTTGCTCTAACCACCACCTGTGTGCTCACAGCTCACGCTCTGTTTCCAGCCCAGAACCACCTGCCAAGCCCCTGAGCCTGGCAACCACTCCAGGGGCTGAGCTGTGAGCCTCACCTCCACCACACTCCCCTCCAGGGGCTGTCCTAGGAGCCTCACCTCCACCACACTCCCCTCCAGGGGTTGAGCTGTGAGCCTCACCTCCACCACACTCCCCTCCAAGGGCTGCCGTAGGAGCCTCACCTCCACCACGCTCCCCTCCAGGGGCTGTCCTAGGAGCCTCACCTCCACCACACTCCACTCCAGGGGCTGAGCTGTGAGCCTCACCTCCACCACACTGCCCTCCAAGGGCTGCCGTAGGAGCCTCACCTCCACCACGCTCCCCTACAGGGGCTGAGCTAGGAGCCTCACCTCCACCACGCTCCCCTCCAAGGGCTGAGCTAGGAGCCTCACCTCCACCACACTCCCCTCCAGGGGCTGTCCTAGGAGCCTCACCTCCACCACACTCCCCTCCAGGGGCTGAGCTAGGAGCCTCACCTCCACCACACTCCCCTCCAGGGGCTGAGCTAGGAGCCTCACCTCCACCACACTCCCCTCCAGGGGCTGAGCTAGGAGCCTCACCTCCACCACACTCCCCTCCAGGGGCTGTCCTAGGAGCCTCACCTCCACCACACTCCCCTCCAGGGGCTGTCCTAGGAGCCTCACCTCCACCACACTCCCCTCCAGGGGCTGTCCTAGAAGCCTCACCTCCACCACACTCCACTCCAGGGGCTGTCCTAGGAGCCTCACCTCCACCACACTCCCCTCCAGGGGCTGTCCTAGGAGCCTCACCTCCACCACACTCCCCTCCAGGGGCTGTCCTAGGAGCCTCACCTCCACCACACTCCCCTCCAGGGGCTGTCCTAGGAGCCTCACCTCCACCACACTCCACTCCAGGGGCTGTCCTAGGAGCCTCACCTCCACCACACTCCACTCCAGGGGCTGTCCTAGGAGCCTCACCTCCACCACACTCCCCTCCAGGGGCTGTCCTAGGAGCCTCACCTCCACCACACTCCCCTCCAGGGGCTGTCCTAGGGGCCTCACCTCCACCACACTCCCCTCCAGAGGCTGTCCTAGGAGCCTCACCTCCACCACACTCCCCTCCAGGGGCTGCCCTAGGAGCCTCACCTCCACCACACTCCCCTCCAGGGGCTGAGCTAGGAGCCTCACCTCCACCACACTCCCCTCCAGGGGCTGAGCTAGGAGCCTCACCTCCACCACACTCCCCTCCAGGGGCTGAGCTAGGAGCCTCACCTCCACCACACTCCCCTCCAGGGGCTGAGCTAGGAGCCTCACCTCCACCACACTCCCCTCCAGGGGCTGAGCTAGGAGCCTCACCTCCACCACACTCCCCTCCAGGGGCTGTTCTAGGAGCCTCACCTCCACCACACTCCCTGATATCCATCTTCCATTCACTCCCCAGCCCTGGCCTCCCACAACCGCAGGGAAGATGCCTTTGGCTCCTCCCTCTGGCTCACACTCTCTCTCGGAATCCAGGTCCTGTCCACGGCCACTGCCTGGGCTCGGGTGCTCGGCACCCATTCCTGAGTTCCTCCCAGAGCCTCTCGATGTGCCCGCTCCCTATAGACTCAGCCGCCTCTGCTCTACCTCCTGCAATGCCATCACCCTGAAATGCAGGGGGACGAGCGTGCCCTTTTGGCCTAGAGCCCTTCACCAACTTCCAGCTACCACCTGGCTCTCCAGACCTTGTGCACCGGCCGCCGCCTTCCTCTCCAACAACAGCTCTGCACACCCGCCTTAAGCAACACCAAACTCCTCTCAGTCCTGTACATGCTGTGAGGACTGCCCACGTCTCATGCTCTCGTCTACTCACAAACTCCTATTCATTCTCCAAAACCCCATGGGGTATCCTTCCCTCTTAAAAGTCTTGGCCAGGTCCTTTCTCCCCCTCTTACCTGGGCTTCACCACTCTAGGCCTTTTCACCAGTCTAGCTCCCTTCTCATGCTGCTCTGCCGCCCCTGAAGCCTGCTGCTGGGGGCCCCAGTCTTCTCTGAAGGGGTACGCTCCTTAGGCAGCGAAGGCTGGTCCGTCATCCCTGTCCTTGGGGACAGGAGCACAGCAGGTCTCGAGAAATGCTGCTTTCATAAATTGTGCAGCCATGATCTCCCAAACATTTTGCACAGAAAAATAGTAATTTATATCCAGAAGGGAGCACGAACATGTTGCCACGTCACTTTTCTCAGCTGTGCACTCTCCCCTCCCCTCTCTAGTGCTCTGTTTTCCCAAGTGCCCCACTACCCTGGCAAAGACCCATTTTCTTCCTTTCTTCTTCCTACCTCACTTTGTTGTCTTTAGATTTTGTAGGTATTTTTGTTTTCTTTTGTAAATCAGACTTCAAGCTCACTTTCTTAAGACGTGCGCACATGGGAGTCCAGAGCCTGTACGGATCTCCTCCTCGGCAGCCCTGAACCTGCTGTTTAGCCACTGACCTGCCTCGCTCTGAGCCTCTTCTCTGGGTCTGGAGTCCTCTAGAGAAAGCTTCCATGGAATCCCAGGTCTCCTCCACCACCCTCGCGAAGTCTTGACTCACAAGTGAGGATTCCACATAGAAGTCCAAATCCAACCATGAATTACTGCTCTAACAGCAGGCCCCTCTGCCCCAGCAAAAGGGGCGTCCCTTTGAAACCACTTCCTTGGCTCTCATGATGAAAGGATTTCGCGGCACAGACCTAAGGGGCACCACAGCCCAGGCAGGCCAGGTTAAGCAACCTTGCCACTGGCCACACCACGTCACCAACTTTGCCAGGGGGCGTGGCACAGGGAGGCCACATTCTCCCCCCAACTCTCTACTCACAGGAACTCCCCATGTACAAGATCTGCGTGGGGCACTTTGCACCCATTATCTCGTAACATCTTTATAACTCCCTAGAGCAGGTGCCTGGATCACCCACTCTAGAGGTGAGAAAAGCGCCAAGTGACTTGCCCAGGGCACACAGCCGGCAGTGAAAGCCAAGCAGCCCTGGAGCCCACCTCCACCATCTTCCTCCGTCCAGCCTCCGTGTTTCCCACTGCCCAAGAACCGGCAGGCCTCCCCATGCGTGGCTCGATGGAGGTAAGGACACTGCAGACTTCAAAGACAGCAGCAGGAGCAGCACTGGCTCAGACGGCCAGCTCCCTGGGGCGGGACTCTCCCCCCTGCACACCCAGGAGCTGCCAGCGCTGCGGCGGCCTGGAGGACATTTACGAGAAGAGCTGTTCCCCTGTGTAAACCACTCAGTAACGTCCCTTCCCCCTTTCGTGTAGGACAAGTCTTGGCATTGAGATTCCGCTAAGCCCAGAAAGGGTTTGGCAGATGCCTTAGGAAATAAAACCGTCAGTTCTGAGTCCACTACACAAAGGCGCCCCTGTCCCAGAGGGTGGTCCCCTCATCTCCTGGAACCGTGCCCAACAAACCTCCACGGACACCACCCCCACAGCCTGGGGCCAGCCCCGGGGGAGGGGTGGAGCTGCAAGGATCGTAAAGACGTGCAGGCAGAGTTTCGCTGCTTTGCCCCCCCACCCCCCCACCCCCCGCCCCGGGCCTGGTCGGTGCAGAATTCTCTGCTTACAGAGTCAAAGACAAGGTGCAGGCCAGCTCCAGGGGCTGTGTGGCCAGCACGAGTGCCATGGAGTTAGGGTATAAGGAAAACTTGACAAATGCCAGAAAAATCTGCCAGTAAGGACCCACTGAGTAGTGGATTCCGGAAACCCATGCAGAACACCAGCATTAAGGACACAGCAGGTACCCACCTCCTGCAGAACAGATTCGTCAGAAACATTCTGCGCTCTGGGCCAGGGGTGAGAAGGTAGCGTGCAGATTGTTAAGACAATGAGTCCTTCCTGGTAACACCCAAATCCCAGGGCAAGGTGCCATTGCCCCTTCCTAATGTTCGGACACAGAGTCTCTCTCCACTCGCTTGAGCCCCAGTCCTGCTCTAGATTCCAGTTTCCTGCTAATGTGCACCCGAGCAGGCAGCAGGTGCTGGCTCAAGTATTTGAGTCCCTGCCACCCCATGGAAGAACTGGAGCTCCTGGCTGTAGGCTTGGGTCTGGCCTAGCCCTGGACATTGTGGCCATTTAGGGAGTAAGTGAACCAGCAGATGGGATCTCTCCTCTTTCTCTCTCCTGTCTCCCCATCCTTTAATAAAATAATAAATAAATACAAATTTTTAAAGAAACCACGCTGCCTGAGGCCTGCTCAGGTCCACCAACTCCCAGCATCTGGGACCTGCAGGCAGGAGACCCAGGGTCCTTGTCAATCTGCCCCCGACCAGCTGTGCACTCTGGAGCTGACCAGACCTGCTCTTGAGCACCTGTGGAATGAATCGTGGTTTATGGCGCTCGCTGCTGTGCCCGGCCTAGCTCCC
Source organism: Sylvilagus floridanus (assembly GCA_949820135.1). Classification (NCBI taxonomy): domain Eukaryota; kingdom Metazoa; phylum Chordata; class Mammalia; order Lagomorpha; family Leporidae; genus Sylvilagus; species Sylvilagus floridanus. The sequence goes on from OX463235.1 coordinate 49,054,094, forward strand.
AACAACCCAGGCCACCTGTAGAATCCGGTCCCAGTGCAGCTGCGTTGTTACCCCAGCAACCTCTCCATTATGTCGCTTTTCCAGTTTGCCTGAGGGACTGCTAGTCTTATCATTGGGAACCTGACTCCACCCTATTTCACCGACGCATTTCAAGGACAGGCGTGCCAGCGGCTCTTGGGCGTGGCCTGTAGGGACCACTATCCTACCGGGCTCCCACTAGCGGCGAGTGGGTGCAGTGAACACGCACAGGGCAGGGCAGAGGTTCCGACCTGGAGAAGGTGTTCCGGGCATAGTGCATGATGCTGTCGAAGTCGTAGGTCTCTCCCAGGGAGCTCACTTCCCCAGCTTCCATCTTCAAGAAATTATACTCCTGACCTGTGACACAACACATAAGGCCTTTGGAAACCAAAGCAGGCCACTGAAGGGAAGCAGGGGAGGGGCCGTGCAGCTTCCCAGAGCCCTCTCCGCCCAGGCCGTCCCAGCAGGCTCTGCGGTGCTGCTGCGTGTTGTGTGGACAGAAAGGGAACCCTGAAGCTTACAGCAATCCCGATGTCCCCCCATCCCCCCACTCCATCCCGTCCCCTCCCCCAAAGCCATTCAAAAGCCTTAAAGTTTCAGACAAGTTCACTATCAATTTGCTACCCACCCTCCAAAAAGAACCCCGATGTTGGAATTTGAAGAAACAGAACAAATCAAAGTTAATTTCACAAATAGTTCACAATTCATGTTCTCTAAAACATTTTTAAGGCAACCATACTATTCAATCAGCCCCTCTTATGTTTAATAGCAATTTCCCTGCACAATGAACAGGAACAGGCATTTTTAAAGCATCCGGATGCGTTATCTGCTTGCAGGAGAATGTCTCTGGGCAGAAACACTGCTTTCCCGCACACACCTGTCCTAATTGTGTTTCGGTCTTTAAAACATGTGTAGCCCTAGTCAGCAGAAAAGATTCTGATAAAATCAGTCAAGAGAACTCTGGTTGTTGTTGTTGTTGTAGTTGTTGTTGTTTTGCTCATCAGCTCTGCTCTGGCCCAGCTTGTTGCTTTTAGGAAGCGGAGTTGGGTTTCACTGTCCCTTACAGCATGGAAGATCATTTCGCTTCTGCTCCCCCTACACGCTATGGCGGAGGACCTCCCAGGAAGGGCCACAGGCGGACAAGGGCAGTGCTGGGGACAATCGCCTGGCTCTGGGGATGCCCCTTTCCTGACCAAGTGGCCCTGGGCTGTCCCCAGGCCCCCTTACCTGGCTGAATGTTTTCTCTGATGATGGTGACGTGTTGGTCTCTGTCCGGGCGGGTGTGTTCATGCCAGAACCCAACCACGTGGCCCAGCTCATGAGCCACAATGCCAAACTTGTCACAGTTCTTCCCAATGGAAATGGCCTGCGGGCCTCCTCCTCGGCGCCCGACATAGGAGCAGCAGCTGCAGCAGTGCAGAATCACCAGTCAGCAGGTCAGGGATTATCAGGAGAGGCAGTCCCTCATGTGTGTCCCACACACGTGTGCAGGTGTATACGTGCGTGTGTGTGCGCAAAAGAAACACAGAACTTCGTGTGACAGTGTTCTCACTGTTCATCTTCGCACCCAATATAGAAACCGCCCCCCCTCCAGCCGCCAAATGCTGCTTGACCTCTTTGGTGTCATGGAGCCTCTTGAGGATGTGAGTAGAGACATGGTCTCTCCTTCTGGGATAAAGTGCACACCCCAGCCCTCCTGCCCCGGGTGCTGAGTCTCTGCCGGACCATCTCACTGACAAGGAGAAACAGCTGGGGAAGGAGACAGCTGAGTTTTGGGAAGCATGCGTCTAGGGACCATTACCAGGGGACTTTTAGAGATGGCATCCTTCTGGGCATAATCATATTTTCAAATACTATTTATTTACCATTCCTAACACAGAAAGGCATAAAATAGAAATGGCCTATGATCCCACTAATGCAGATAACCTCTATTGAGTTAAAAAGTACATGACAAAAGATTAAATGTGAAGTTTCCACATCCAATAACTTGATCCATAGGCAACCACTGCTAACAGTTTCTTGGATGTCTTTCCAGAAAACCTTAATATAGCTACAGACATAGTTTTCCATATAGGTAAAGTCATATGTTGCTGTATCTATGTATGTATCAGTATGTTTATACATGTATCTATATGTCCATATATTTATCCACATTGCATGTTTTACTTACTCAATACACTATGTACACTATGAAAAGCTTGCTCTTTTCCCTCAATTTAGAATTTTTTTTGCTTGAGAGGCAGAGGAACAGAGTTCCTATCCACTGCTTCACTCCCCTAAATGCCCACAATGGTCAGGGCTGGGCCAACGCAGGAATCAGGAGCTGAAAATTTGATCCAGGCCTCCCGCATGGGTGGCAGGAACCCAGTTACTTGAATCATCAGTATCTGCCTTAGCAAGAAGTCAGAGTCTGGAGCTAAAGCCAGGAATGAAACTCAGATGAGACATGGGCATTTTTACCACTAGGATAAACACCTGCTCCTTCAAGATCTTTTTAATAAGAGCTCATATAGACTCACTCATTCTTTTCAAGACAACACAGTGGGTGAGGTTTGACCTAGCGGTTAAGACCCAGTTTAGGAGTACATGGGTTGGACACCCAACCCTGCTCCTGACCCCAGCATCTTGCTAATGCAGATTGTGGGTGGCAGTGGTGATGTCTCAAGTAACTGGGCTCCTGTCACCCGTGTGGAAGACTTAGATTAAACTCCCGGCTTCAGCCAGGCACAGCCCGGGCCATCACACGCATTTGGGAAGTGATCCAGCAGATTGGTGCATTGCACACATTGCACTCTCTCTCCACCCTTCCTCTCTCTCAAATTCTGAAAAACAATAGCATAATATTAAGCTTATTTCATGGTAATGTTTTTAATAGGATTAAAATGTATTCCATCCATTTTCTACAATGTCTGTTTAGGATGACTCGGTTTTTTTTTCTAACCAAACAAAGTCACAGAGGAGAGAAAGACAAATAAACAGAAAAAAGTGAAACAGAGTAGAACTCTCACTTGCCCATGGTAAGGGAGATCTTTGGGCAGGGGCTGAACAGACACCAGGGTACGTTCCTGGAAATTTTGATAATACTGTCAATTGCACTCCCCCACATGTTATCTATTCACACACTCACTAATCGTATATTTAAAAGCTCTATTTCCCCACACTCTGGCCAATACTGGTTTTATGGAATTTTCTACCATTTTCACTTTGGTGAAGCTGGCTAGTTTTTCACATATTTTGACATTTATATGATCTTTCCTGTGAGTTACGTGATCACATCTTCTCTCAATTTTCTTTGAGTTGTCCACCCTTTTATAATTGATTTGGAAGAACCCTTTGAAAATTAGGGGAAGGGGCCTGCACTGCGATGTGTCTGGTCGAGCGCCACCTGCAAGTCCGGCATCCCATGTGGGCACTGGTTCAAGTCCCGGCTGCTCCACTTCCCATCCAGCTCCCTGCTGGTGTGCCTGGGAAAGCAGCAGAAGATGGCCCAAGTGCTTGGGCCCCTGCACCCACATGGGAGACCCGGAAGAAGCTCCAGGCTCCTGGCTTCGGATCAGCCCAGCTCTGGCTGTTGAGGCCATCTGGGGAGTGAAGCAGGGGATGGAAGACCTCTCTTTATGCCTCTGCCTCTGTGTAACTCTGCCTTTCTGGTAAATGTATAGATCTTAAAGAAAGAAAGAAAAGAAGAGAAAATTAGGGGAAACTGGTTTTGATGGCCAAAAGCAATGAAAATATTTTGATTATTTCTCATTTGACTTTTCTTATTTATGTTTTGCTTTTGCTTCCTTTTTGCCATGGAAAAGCTTTGGTGTTGCAAAGTTTCTTCATTGTATTAGGAGCTGCTTAAGAGACCATCCGTAGTTCAGGTTACACGTGAAATCCGCCCTGCTTCCTTTCTTTCTTCCTGCCAACGTGTCTTCCTCTCTTTCTCTTTCCTTTAGGCTTACATCTTTGTTCAGCTAGAATAGCTTTTGGTGTTAGGAATCATTGACGTAGGGATCCAGCTTTATTTTTTTCCCCAGAGATGTAATTATTGCAATATCCAAACATACCAAATGATTACCCCATCTTATTTTTACACATTTAAAACGTAAGCTGCATCTGTATATAGGTATATGTATTTTGAACCCTTTTTGCCAATTAGCTCTTTCTCCTTAACTTCTAAACTGTTTTCATTGTTATACGTCATTCGGAAGTGTTCTTGCTCTAGGCTCTAAAAATATCATGTAAGCAGTGCTAAAGCACCTATTTCTCGAAGGCTTAAGAGAGTTCACCTGTGACACTCTGTGCTTGGTGCTTTGGAGGTGACAGCCTCCCCTCATTTCTCAGCGTCTTTCAGAGTTGCTGGACCCTCAGGTGGACCTCGCAGTCACGGCCATTACCCAGACTGTGACAGTCCTTGCCCTAGCGTTTTGCAAACCGCTCCTCCAGTTCTGCTCAGGCTGCTGGCCACCTGCCCCTTTCTCATTTCTAATTTTGTGTGTTTCTACAATTTCACGATTGTACCTCTGTCACAGATGCTCCGTCTCTGCTTTTGCTTACTCCGATACTTTACTCTTGAGTTGATCAGCCCTGTCACAGCTTCCCTGACCTGTGCCTGTGCTCCATCAGGTCCATCTTCCCGTGGGGTGGCGGCTTCTCTAAGTCCCCCTCTGGTAACTTCTCTGAACTAAACAGCTCACTGTCATCCTGAAGTCGTGATGTGGATGTACAGGCCTGTGGGTTTTCCACTAGACACAGCTTTAGCCTTACCTCATTTTCAACTGCAGGGCTCTCATTATCTAGACATTCTGCAATTTTAATCTTGATTTCTTTTGACCTAAGAGCTATAAAATAAAAAAGGAGGGGCAGCTTTTAAACTTACCAGTAATGCTTATTTTATTTTTGCTATAATGTCTAGTTTTATTGATTTGCAAACAAGTACTATTTCTGCCCTTTAGAATCCATTGAGATGTTCTTGCTGTGTAATGGATGGCCAAGGTCTACGACCCTTCAAAAGGCACTTAAATGTGTTACCAGGCTAAAGAACCCTGTCGTCCCATAGAGTCACTCTATTAATTACATTTTTCCAATCCTCTATGAAGCTCTGCTTATTTTTTGGTCAACTTGACACTGATCTCCTTGGGCTGACGGAAATGAAATAAGTCTCCCGCTGCCGGTGTTCCTGTCGATTTCCACTGAACTCCCTGAGGCTGCTTTTAAGACGATTCCTGCTGTGCTATTTGGAACATGAAGATTTATGATAGTCATAGCCTCACCATACCTTGTCTCCCTTCTCACTGGAAAGAGCTTCACCTTTTAAAAAAATTTTTTAAAGCCCCCACTTTCTGGCTTTAACAAGAAAAACAAGACAAGAGCCTTGCCTGCACAACTGACACTGTGATGGCAATTGCTTTGGTCACAGTTGCCTGTCTGCCTTTTTGTCTTTTACTATTAAGAGTCTCTGGGTCATTTTCTTCAGCGATATCCCCTAAGCAGAGCATGCCCTTGGGCTTCCGTTTCTGACCCGGACACGGGGTCCTTTCTCTTTCAGTAGGAGAGCCCATCACCCTTGCATTTACTGGCACAACAAGTGGCTTTAGGTGTAATCCAGTTGTTTTATTCGATGCTTTCTGCAGGAAGCCCATAAGCCCCTGGAGCCCCTAAAATTACTTCTTGAATTTTGCATAAATAGAATTAAAAGATAATCGTATTTTGACGTGAAATAATTTTGACAGCCATGCATGCAAAGGGTCTTCCAAAACCTCAAGAAAATGTATATTCTAAAAAAGCTGGGTTTGGATTTTGAAAATTCTTTGCACCAAAATAAACTTATCTTTTCACTCCATTTTCCATGACTTTGTCAAAGCACCTCATGCATGCATTGGCTCTTCAGGGAAGAGCGCCTATCACCTCATCACAGAGTCACAGACCCCAGAGTCGGGCAAGCACTGCCTTGCGCCTTTCTCCACAGGGAGCACCGCCCATCTGGTCCCCACAGCCCTGGTGCCAGGACCCACTCGGGGCAGGTCGTCCTGCAGCCCTCCTCTGGATCCACCTGCATTGCCACTTAACTGTGATTTCACCGAGGGCAAAGGCAGTTGAAGCCAACCTTCGACTCCCACAAATCACAGCTCATTGGAAATGCCCGGAGTTCCTGAAAATTCTGGCCCCGTGGCCCCTCTGCTGCGCCGCCCTGGTTCTGCCGGGCGGCTGAGCCCTCGCACTCTTACCCGCAGGCTCTGTAACTGAACACAATAAAGCTTTCCTCGTCGGTCCGCTCTATGAAGGTCACACAGGTGTGCTTCTCCCAGTGTCTCATGGCCTGCTTAAAAATGGCCCTCTGGCTTCCTGGAACGACAAGGCAGGTGCTCATCACTTCCTCCATGGCATCATACCTCCCCCAGAGGGTTGAAGGCACAGCTGATGTAAAAAAATCCTGTTAATAATAACTGTGTTGTTCACTTGAAATTTAATGAGTGCACATTGTAAGCATCCTCACCATCAGGCCCTCGACAACACCCCGAAACCAGTAACTATGAGTAGTGATGGATATGTTAGTTAATTTATTGTGATTATTGCTTTAGATATGGAGGTAGGGTTTCACCAGTTCATGGAGGAGCCAATATAGTGGCAGAGTGGATAAAGCTGCTGCCTGCAAAGCCAGCATCCTATATGGGCACTGGTTTTTGTCCTGGCTGCTCCACTTCCAATCCAGCTCCCTTCCAATGCACCTGGGAAAGCAGCAGCAGATGGCCCAAGTGCTTGGGCTCCTGCCACCTCCATGGGAGGCCCAGATGAAGCTCCAGCCTTCTGGCTTCCACCTTGGTTGTTTCCCTGTCTGGGGAGTGAATCAGCAGACAGAAGATCAATCTCTCTCTCTCTCTCTCTCTCTCTAACTCTGACTTTAAAATAAATAAATAATTTTTTAAAGTAAGAGTTTATTTTGGTGCAAAAAAATTGTAATCCATGGAAAACATGTATTATGAAAATGCTATGTACATATGAATTTCAAAACTCATCAAAATAAACTCGTACTTTTAATTTCATTTTTCCAAGAGCTTTTTGAAGTCTCCTCTTGCATATCAACTCATTACATTATATACCTTGACTAGATAGTTTTTATTTATATTTAAATATTCTAAAACTTTTCACAAGTGCTTATTCTGGTGACCCAGAATAGAAATATATGACACTTTTCCCTTGCTAAAAATACAATGTAACTTTCCTAAAACACCCAAACCCTGAAAGTGCAAATTGGGAGCAATGGCAAAACTGATTTTACAAAATACCCTGGGCTCCCCAACTTTCCCTTTGTATTGAAAGCATCTTTTAAACTTAAAACGCCTACCCTGGTCATTGAATGGATTGCAAGATTATGAAGTAGGGGGGAGTGGGTAAAGGACGAGGCAGGCACGGGTGCCTGGTGCAGTGGTGGAGATGCCACTTGTGATGTCCCTAAGCCATAATGGAGTGCCGGAGTCTGAGTCCCGGCTCTGCTTCTGGTTCCAGCCTCCAGCTATTGCACACCCCGGGAGGCAGCAGGTGACGGCTCACGTACTTGGGTGTCTGCATCCATGTTGGAGACCTGGACTGCGTGGCCAGTCACAGGGGCCCACCAAGTCCAAGGTGTCCCTCAGGCAGCAGAAGGCAGCCCATGATGTGCGGCTGCTCAGCTCTTCCTTCTGAAGGGAGGACGCGCCCTCACCTACCCATTCTGCAAACCCCATTTACCCCCTCCAGACCAGAGTTTTTTGTGTCACGCACCACACAGAGCCCCAGGAAGATGGGCGTCTCTGAGGACACAGCCCCAACAGAACCTGCAGTTTCCTCTGAGCAGGGGACTTCAGCAGGCAGGAGCGCTGTGACCCTGGCATCCGCCTGGTGCTCCCAAGAAGCATCCACTGCTATCTAGGAGGTGCTGTCAAACTAGGGAGACAAAACACCCAGCCCCCAAGCAGGGGTCACCTGAGGTTACTGACCAGTGAAGTTCCCTCCAATGACATAGGGGATGACCCCCCCGGGCCATATCCTCTCTGTCCTTGAGGTCGTGGCTCTTCGGACCCGAGGAGAGGAGGTCTCGGCTGCGGCTTGCGCCGTCCCATGGCTGTGCGGAGGCGTGGCATTCTCCTTGTCATCTGTAAGACAGTCAGGTACCGTTTACTTTGACCTTTGCCTCCCCCTGTGAATCAAGGCTAAGACTGTATAGAGCACAAAGCCGTAGAAGGGAGGTTGAGACGGGTTGTGCAGGGAATGCTGGGTGTGTTCAGGTTGTGAGTGCCTGGGTGGTTGCTTTCCAGGCTGCAGGAGGACCTAGGGCAGTCGCTGTGCTAGGCCTGGCCACACTGGCCACAGAAGCAGGGGTGCCCACATGAGGCGAAGCCCTCTGGGTGGGGCCAAAGTAGGGGTGTGCTTCCTTCTCAGAGCTGCCAGCATTTGGGGGAACAGGCTGAGTCAGTCCCTTACCATGTCCAAATACCATCAGTGTTGCACATTTTGAAATTACTTGGTCAGCACAACAAAGAAAGTGGACCAGTCTGTGATGTGGAGAAAAAAATTATTTGCAAGATAGACCCTTAGAAAAAGCAGTGCCTTATGGCTGCATCCCCTCTAACCCCAGCTCTTCCCAGTCTCTCCTCACATCTGCACCCTGGTGGGAGGAATGTGAGACACAGACAGGAGCCTCCTTTAAGGTCCAAGCATCAGGCACTGGAGACAGCATGGTGGACAGGTGAACAGGTAGACCAGAATCCTGAAACCTGGGGTTGCTACACACCTGGATCCACACTCACACTGGTCACCCTTCAGATCATTTAAGGTTGTGTTGTCAGTCCCTGAAATCCCACGTTATCCTCACTTGGCGCATTGTCTCTCTCCAGTTTTTATATTTTCTCCCCCCTCCCCCAACACACACACACGCTAAAAATCAGCTTTTGGCTTTGTCAGTGTTTTCATTTTTGAAATTTCATTAATTTTATTTAATTGTTCCCTTCTCCTATTATTTATCTTTTCCTGACATTTCTTACCTAGCTTCTTCTCTGTAAAAAAAAAAAAAAATTGAGATATAATTTGCACATCATGATGGTCGGTCTTTTAAAGTAGACAATGCAGTGGTTTTTGGTCTAGTTACAAAGCTGTGTAAGTGCCATCACACAGGCATTCCCTGTGGCTCCCTCCCCAGTCGTTGGCAGCCGCTCACCTGCTCTTTTGCTATGGATTTGCCTTTCTGGCCATTTCCTATACATGGACTCACAGCGCATGCAGTCTCTCAGCTGGCGTCTTTCTCTTGGGATGGTCTCACGGTCCAGCCATGTTAAAGCAGGCCTCTGTTCTTCCATACATTTTGTGGCGGAATAACATCCACTCCACTGTATGGCTGCACCGGATTGTTTGTTCCTTCCCCAGTTGATCGACATCTGAGCTACTTCCACATTTTTGGCTATTGTGAACAAGGTTTTTAGGAATACTTATCTACACATTTTTGGTGTGGACCTGAGTTTTCAGTTCTGTTCAGTTATGCCTAGGCATGGAAATTCTGGGCCATTTTCCTATGGTGACTCCACATCTGAGCTCTCAAGGAAAGACCAGATTGTTTTCCAAAGCGGTGGCACCATTTTACAACCTGGTCAGCAAAGCACCAATACTCCAACGTCTTCACATCCATGCCAACACTGGCCATTGTCCATCTTTTTGACTTTACTCGCCCTCATGGGTATAAAGTGGCATCTTGTTGTGGTTTTGATTTCCATTTCCTAATGACGGATGATGCTGAACGTGTCTTCAGGTGCTTATTGGTCATGTGGACCTCTTCCTTGGAAAAACCTGTATTCAAACCCTTTGTCCACTCCCTAATTGGGTTCTTTGTTTTTTTTTATTATTGTGTTAAGTTTTTTTAAATATTTTATTTATTTATTTGAGAGGAAGAGTTACAGTGAGAGGGAGAGACAGAAAGGTCTTCCATCTGCTGGCTCACCCCCCCCAGATGGCCGCAACAGCCGGAGTTGAGCTGATTCGAAGCCAGGAGCCAGGAGCTTCTTCCAGGTCTCCCATGTGGGTGCAGGGGCCCAAGCACTTGGGTCATCTTCTACTGCTTTCCTAGGTCATAGCAGAGCATGGAATTGGAAGAGGAGCAGCTGGGACTAGAACTGGTGCCCATGTGGGATGCTGGCGCCGCAGACAGAGGATTAACCTACTGCGCCACAGCGCCGGCCCCAAGATTATTCTTTATATATGTTGGATACCATATATAGGTACATGAGTTCCAAATATCCTATTCTGTAGGTTGTCTTTTCAGTCTTTTTTTTTTTAAGATTTATTTATTTGATAGGCAGAGTTACAGAGAGGGGGAGAGACAGAGAGAAAGGTCTTCCATACACTGGTTCACTCCCAAATGGCCGCAACACCTGGAGCTGGGCTGATCCTAAGCCAGGAGCCTCTTCCAGGTCTCCCATGCAGGTGCAAGGGCCCAAGCATTCGGGCCATCTGCTTTTCCAGTCCTTAGCAGAGAGCTGGATCAGAAAAGGAGCATCCAGGACACGAACCAGCACCTATATGGGATGCTGGTGCCACAGGCAGAGGCTTAGCCTACTACGTCACAGTCCTGGCCCATCTTTTCACTTTCATGATAGCATCCTTTGAAACACAGAAGTTTTTAATTTTGATAAAATCCAATGTATCTATTTTTCTTTCACTGTTTAATGCTTTTGGTGTTATATCTAAGAAACCATAACTGAATCCAAGGTCACAAAGATTTAGATCTGTTGTCTTTGACGAGTTCTCTAATTTTGGCTTCTATATTTAGGTCTTTGATATATTTTTTGTTAATTTTTCTTTATGGTTCAACTTCATTCTTTTGAATATGGATATTAAGTTGTCTCAACAATATTTGTCCAAAAGACTAGTTTCTCTCTAAGGAATCATTATGGCACAAACCCATTGTTTTCTAGCTTCTTGAGTTAAATGCTTAGCATGTTAACTTCAACCTTTCTTATGTTCTAATATTATCATTTAACGCTCAAGTTTCTAACTTCCTCTTTACTTCATCGCACACCCTGATTTGTCTATTTTCAAGGTTAGATACTAATGTATTCTGTTAGTTCCTTTTAGAATCTCTTCCTTGCTCTTTTTATTATTTAGATCGCAATTTTACACTTCTACACATTTGTTTCTCTGTGTGTCACAGATCCCAAAGGCTAGTCCAAGCATCCGCTCTGCGAGGCAAACATTTCTGCAGAAGGCCAATAGTGAACCCTGTGGGATCAGGGGGGCACATGCTCCCTCCCACAACGGAGGAAGCAGCTGTAGGCAATATGCAAATGAATGGGAAAGCTGTGTTCCAATAGACTTTGTTTGTCATAACAGATAGCAAAATTTGGCCTGTGGAACACAGATGGCTGGCCCATGCTTCAAGGTATCAATTCTTTGGTATTTAGAGTTTTCTTTCACGGTTTAGTACAAGGCAGTTTTTTTTTTAAAGATTATTTATTTGAAAGACAGAGTTAGAGAGAGAGGGGGACAAACAGAGAGGGAGAGACAGAGATCTTTCATTATTCGCTGGTTCACTCCCCAAATGGCTGCATCAGCTAGGGCTGGACCAGGTCAAAGCCAGGAGCCTGGAACTCCATTAGGTCTCCCTTGTGGGTGGCAGGGGCCATCTTCCACTGCTTTTCTAGGCTCATTAGCAGGGAGCTGGTTTGGAAGTGGAGCAGCTGGGACAGGAACAGACGTCCATATGGGATGCCAGTCTCCCCGCCACCCCCCCCCCCCGCCAAAGAAACCTTTTATTTAAGGAATACAAATTTCATAAGTACAACTTTAGGAACATAGTTATTCTTCCCACCATACCTGCCCTCCCACCCACACTCTCACCCCTCCACTGACTCCCTCTCCCCTTCTAGTCCAATTCTCCATTAAGATTCATTTTTAATTAACTTTATACACAGAAGACCAACTCTATACTAAGATTTCAATAATTTGCACACACATATACACAATGTTTGAGAACAAATTTTACAGTTAACTCTCATAATACAACTATTTGAGGACAGAAGTCCTGCATACGGAGTAAGTGCACAGTGACTCCTGTTGTTAATTTACCAATTAACACTCCTATGGATGACATCAGTGACCACCCGAGATGCTTGACATGAGCTGTCTAGGCTATGGAAGCCTTTTGAATCCACAATCTCCATCAGCATTTAGACAAGGCCATAAGCAAAGTGGAAGTTCTCCCCTCCCTTCAGAGAAAAGAACCTCCTTCTTTGATGGCCACTTCTTTCTGCTGGGGTCTCACTCACAGAGATCCTTCACTCAGAACATTTTTTTCACAGAGTCTTGGCTTTCCATGCCTGAAATGGGATGCCAGTCTTGCAGGTGGGAGTTTAATCTACTGAGCCACAGTGCAGGTCCCCCAGACTGATTTTTATATATGCTCCATGTGTTCTTGAAATAATGTATATTGTCTAATTGATGGGTGAAGGTAGCTACAAATGTTGCTCAAATAATCACCTACAAATATTTTTGGCTCCTTGGCATATCAGTTACTGAGAAAAGTGCTGTAAATAATCTCTAATTAAGTTTGTGAATTGTCTTTTCCCCCTTTATTCTTAACTTTTACTCTAGATCTTTCAAGACCATGTTGGTTAGAAAACAGTTTAGGACTGCTAAATGTTCCAAATGGCTTTTATTGCTAATGACCTTCTATATAATAACAATAATGCTTATCCATAATAAAGATTATTTTGTCACATGTTAATATTTTTATTTATCGACTTATTTTTATTATAGAAAGCTTTTATTTAATAAATACAAATTTCATAAGTACAACTTTTGGATTATAGCAGTTCTTCCCCCATACCCATTCTCCCACCCCCAAACCATCCCACCTCCTACTCCCTCTCCCATCCCATTCTTCATTAAGTTTCATTTTTAATTATCTTTATATACAGAAGATCAACTCTATACTAAGTAAAGATTTCAACAGTTTGCACCCACACAGATACACAAAGTAAAAAGTACTGTTTAAAGGCTAGTTTTACCATTAATTCTCATAGTACAACACATTAAGGACAGAGGTCCTACATGGGGAACAAGTACACAGTGACTCCTGTTGTTGATTTAACAATTGACACTGTTATTTATGACGTCAGTGATCACCTGAGGCTTTTGTCATGAGCTTCCAAGGCCTTGGAAGCCTCTTGAGTCTACAAACTCTGACCTTATTTAGACAAGGCCATAATCAAAGTGGAAGTTCTCTCCTCCTTTCAGAGAAAGGTACCTCCTTCTTTGATGGCCCCTTCTTTCCACCGGGATCTCACTCACAGAGATCTTTCTTGTAGGTCATTTTGTGCCACAATGCCTTGGCTTTACATGCCTGAAATGCTATCATGGGCTTTTTAGCCAGATCTGAATGCCTTGAGGGCTGATTCTGAGGCCAGAGTGCTGTTTAGGACACTTGTCATTCTATGAGACCTGCTTCCCATGTTGGATCATTGTCTCCTTTTTAATTATATCAATTATTATTAGCAGATGCTTGGTCTTATTTGTCACATGTTAATATTGCAATGAGTTTTATTTTGATTAGTTTTGCCTCATATGGCATTTTCCCATCTATCTATTTTCAGTCTTTTTGTGTAAATATATTTTTATTGAGTCATTCAACAGATGTTATTCTGTAAGTAAAACATATTACCACAACAAACAATAAAACAAGATTTGTAATGACCATAATACTGAAGTTCAATATTATCTTTTGTTGAATATGAAATAGGTTTTTGTAAATTAACACTTTATTGAGAATAATTACAGATTCACATGTAGTTGTAAGAAATAATACAGAGGGATTTTATACATGCTTTATTCAGTTTCCCAAGGGTAAAACTGTTTTCTGCAGTACAACAGAATAACACGCATAAGGACGTTGATACAATCCAATGATCTCATTCAGATTTCCTCAGCGTTTTCCATGTGTGCTCATTTGTGTGTGAGTGTATATGCATGCACAGTTCTACACAATTTCATCACATGTATGGGTTTGTGAAGCCGCCACCGTATTCATAATTATGAACAGTTCCATCACCACAGATCCCATCTGCTAGTCCACTCCACAAGTGCCCACAACAGCCCCTTGGCCAGGACCTAAGTCAGGAGCCAGAAAATCAATCTAGATCTCCAACATGGGTGACAGAAACTCCATCCCTGCTGCCTCCCAGGGTCCCCATTAGCAGGAAATCAGGGGCTGGAGCCGGGAATCAAACCCAGGCCCTGTGACACGGGCGTGGGCATCTCAACAGGCATCCTGATAGCAGCTCGGCTGTCACTGCTCCCGTGCATGGTTGTTTGCGTGAAGTGCTCATTTCTCCGGGATAAACACCCACACGAGGAATTACTGGGTCAGGCAGTGATTGAGCCTGTTTCTGGCTTCTGTACTCTATTCTACTGATCTACTTGTTATACCTTTGCCAATACCAGAATGCCTGGATTACCACAGCTATACAGAAAGCCTTAATACAGGGCAAAGTGATGATTCCCTTGTCAATCTTGTTTTTCATGATTGTTTTTGCTGTCTTCCCATATAAATTTTGTGTGTGCTTCCATGTAAATTTTTTTAATTTGATAGGTAGAGTTATAGACAGTGAGAGAGAGAGAGACAGAGAGAAAGGTCTTCCTTCTGTTGGTTCACCCCCTAAATGGCCGCTACAGCCGGGGCTGCACCGATCCGAAGCCAGGAGCCAGGTGCTTCCTCCTGGTCGCCCATGTGGGTACAGGGGCCCAAGCACCTGGGCCACCCTCCACTGCCCTCCCGGGCCACAGCAGAGAGCGGGACTGGAAAAGGAGCAGCCAGGACTAGAACCCGGTGCCCATATGGGATGCTGGTGCCGCAGGCAGAGGATTAACCAAGTGAGCCACAGCGCTGGCCCCCCCATGTAAATTTTAGAATAAGCTTTTCTATGTGTGCTCTTTCACTCTATCTCACACACGCTGAGATTTTGACAGGAATTGTATTAAACCTACCTATCAATTTGGAGAGAACTAGCACTTTTGTTATATTGAGTCTTCCAGTTTGGTGGGTGCAGTACTACCCTTCATTTGTTTAGATCTTGCCTTCTTTCATCAATATTGTCTAATTTTCACCAAACAAATCCTGTATATATTTTGTTAAGTGTATGTCCCAGTATTTCATTTTCTTTGGAGTGGTTGTAAATGGCATTGTGTTTTAAATTTTGGTTTCTGGATGTCCATTGGTAGAATATAAAAATATGAGGGAATTTTGTGTGTTCATCTGGTATTCTGCCATCCTACTGCTCATTCATTGGTCCTGGGGATTTTTTTGTCTTGTAGATTCCTTGGAATTGTCTATGTAGACAAACATGCCACTTGTAAATGGTAACAATTTTATTTCTTCCTTTCTGATCTGAATGCCTTTTACTGTTTTTCTTGCTTCATTGCAGTGTCTAGAAATTCCAGAACCATGTGGAATACGAGTACCCTTGCCTTGTTTTTGATCTTAAGGGGAGAACATTCAGTCTTTCACTATTAAGTATGATGTAAACTAGGTTTTTGTAGATATCTTGTATCAAGTTAAAATATTTCTCCTTTATTCCCAACTAGCTGAGTCTTTATAATGAATGGGTGGTAGATTTTTATTAAATGCTTTTTCTAGGCCGGCGCCATGGCTCAACAGGCTAATCCTCCGCCTTGCGGCTCCGGCACACCGGGTTCTAGTCCCGGTTGGGGCGCTGGATTCTGTCCCGGTTGCCCCTCTTCCAGGCCAGCTCTCTGCTGTGGCCCAGGAGTGCAGTGGAGGATGGCCCAAGTCCTTGGGCCCTGCACCCCATGGGAGACCAGGAAAAGCACCTGGCACCTGGCTCCTGCCATCGGATGAGCGTGGTGCGCCAGCCGCAGCACGCCGACCGCGGCGGCCATTGGAGGGTGAACCAACAGCAAAAGGAAGACCTTTCTCTCTGTCTCTCTCTCTCACTGTCCACTCTGCCTGTCAAAAATTTTAAAAAATGCTTTTTCTACATCAATAAATGATTACAAGATTTTTCTTTTTTATCTGCTTGATAAAATGAGTTGTTTGGAATAATTGTCAAATATTGAGCCAGTCCAAGCAGTTTCGCATACCTGGGACAAATATCACTTGGTTATGGTGTATAATTCTTTTTTAAACATTGTTGGATTTCATTTGCTAATATTTTGTTGAGGATTTCTGCATTTAAATTTAATTAGGTTTTAGGTGTTTCAAAATATCTAGATTTTTTTTCTTGTTCAAGCTAAGGATCTCTTTTAGCAGCTGAGTTACATTTTAGTTTGTTTTACATTTATTTTATTTTATGATATAACTGGACTTACTTCCTTTCCAAGTCTTGTTAAATTCATGTTTATTTATTTGAAAGACACTTGGACAGGAAGGGAGAGCGCCCATCCACTGGTTCACTCTCCAAATGCCCACAATGGCAGGGGCTGGGGCTCAGGCCTTAGCCAAAAGCTAGGAATGCAATCCAGACATCCCACATGGGTGACAGAAACCCAACTGGTTGAGACATGGCTACTGCCTCCCAGGGTCTGCATCACCAGGAAGCTGGAGTGAGGGGCTGGGGCCAGGAATTGAAGCCAGGTCCTCCTATGAGGAACATGAGTGTCTTAACTCCTCAGCGAAACATATGCTTCCAATTTCCTCCTCTCTTTCTCCTTTACTGCTTTCTACCAGCTTAAGACATTTTTACAATTTATTTCTGTTACTTTCTATTTTTTAATATTGCTTTTAATTTTGAACATTCATATTTGACTTAACGCATAAAGAATCAGTGAACTAGAAAACAGATCTGAAGAAAGCAGGCCAGTTGCATGCTGAGAGACAAAACATTCCTCAAACAACTTTAATTTATAAAAAGACCCTCACATTTTCCGCTTGTTCTTTACTTGCTTTTAAACTCCCAAATCCGTTTCTATATCAGCGGCTTCCTCACAATTTAGATTTATATCCATTTTTACTGTTTCCTTGCTGACTGCTCCTCCCTGCCTCTCACTCTCCCTCCAGAAAAACACCTGTGTTAGTGCTCATTCATGAAGGCTAAAACTTTTCTCATGGTCTTTGTAAATACTTTTGTCCTCACTCCTGAAACAAAGCTTAGCTGGGAATGGTCAGCATTCTAAGTTGGTGGTTTCTTCCCCAGCACGTCAAAGGCAGCATTCCAATGCCCTGTGGCTTTCACTGATGCCAGTGGGAGGCGGCTTCTCAGTTTCGTGGCCACTCCTCCACCCGGGATCTTTTGTTCCTTGTCTTTGGTGTTCCTCAGCATCATTACCATTGTCTAGAAAAGGCTTTGTTTTAATTCTACATTGGACACTTACAGTTCTTGAAATCTCACACCTTTCTTCAGTTCTAGAAAATTCTAATTCATTATGCATTTGACCGTGGGCTCCCTGGCTGTCTCCCATTGGGAGGTCTCTCACTTTCTAGAATTCCTGTTGTTCCATACTGGACATTGCCATTTTATCTTCCATGTCTCCTCACTTTCTTTTATACTGTATGACTCTTAATCTCTCAGGGCTGAAATGTGTTGCTGTGGATTCGTTCTGAGAGGAAGAGCTCAGTGGGGGCAAGAGGCACGGAGTCACCACACAGACACGGGGAGTTGGGTGAAAGCAGGCCTGAGGCAAGCAGCCTGCAGACTCGTTTATTTCAGCTGGTGCAGCAGCTTAGATAGCCAAGACAGCCAATCTGGTCAAGGGGCGGCTTATGCCGTAACCAATCACTGCCTGTTGCCAGGCAGGCTCCTTTGCCAGGTGGGTTCCTAAGCCATTTCCTGAGTAACTGACGCTTGCTTGCCAGCAGCCATCTTGGCATGGCCTTCTCATTCCACCATGTCTCCTCACTTTCTTTTATACTGTATGACTCTTAATCTCTCAGGTCTGAAATGTGTGTAGTTTCCTTAGATCTATTTTCTACTTTACTTCATTCCCTTCATTTAATTGTGTGTGACTTACTACTTATTTCAGTTTCTGTGACTACAGATATCACTTATGGAAGACCTATTTAGAACTGCTTCAAATGTCTTTTTTTTTTTTTTACATTGCCATGCTGTGCTTTTCTCCCAAACTTTCCCTTTGACCCTTTATTCACTCAGGCATCTATTATGGGATGGGTGTTGGGTTAGTGGTTGAGATGCCAGCTGGGATGCCTGGGCCCATATCTCACTGCCTGGGTTTGAGTCTCAGCACGACTCCTGATTGCTAAAGCACACCCCGGGTGGTAGCGGGGTAGTGGTTCAAGAAGTTATATTTATTAACATTTTCTTCAGGTGGTTTTATCATTTCTACATGTTGGGGTGCCAATTCTCCAATTTGTTGTGTCTGTTAATCCTCCCTCATGGCTTAAGTTTTTGTGTTTCTGATGTTTTATTTTAAGCTCAAGTTGAGGCAAGACTATTCCTTTCTTGCAAGAACCCCATAGGCCTTGAGTCATGGGCAAGACCCAGTTTTGCATTCCCAGAGCTCTTGGGATTCTAAGAATCCAGAACAATTCTTACATGCATTTCTCAGTTTGATTCTCTTATGCAGAAAGTATGCTTTGAGAACTCATACATGCACAAGGAACAAAGCTTTGGGATTCAGTTTCTCATAGGAAAAATATTTGCCCCCCCTTAGAGCCTGGGAAAGACAGCAAGATTTCTTGCCATTCTTTTTTTTCTTTTTTTAAAGAATTATTTTATTTATTTGAAAGACAGAGTTACAGACAGAGGTAGAGCCAGAGAGAGAGAGAGGTCTTCCATTCTATTGGTTTACTTCCCACATGACCACAATGGCCAGAGCTGAGCTGATCTGAAGCCAGGAGCCAGGAGTTTCTTCCAGGTCTCCCCTGTGGGTGCAGGAGCCCATGGAGTTGGGCCAACTTCTATTGATTTCCCAGGCCATAGCAGAGAGCTGGATCAGAAGTGGAATAGCTGGGACTCAAACCGACGCCCTATGGGATGCCAGTGCTGCAGGCTGGGGCTTTAACCCACTGTGCCACAGCGCCACCCCCAAGATTTCCTGCCATTCTTCTGAGCCCTGCAGAGGCAGTCATTTCATCAGGATGCCTGTCTCTGCTCCAGCCTCGCATGGGACCAAGGGTTTATCTTCTGTACGTGAATGGGTAGCACATGGGCATTAGAACACCAGCCCCTGTCCCTCGAGTGCCAGCCCAGTGGCAGTAGCATCTGCATGGTCTCCCCACGCTCTGCAGCTTAGTTCCAGGAGTCTGCATCCCCTGTTCGCATCTGATCATGGCAGTGCACCTTCTTCCCCTTGAACTTCACGCCACATCTTCAATTTGGCTAGGGGAAAGATTACCTTTCTTTCTTCACGTTTCTATAGCTATATAAGAGGTCCCTACCAGTTCAGTTAATCAGATTGCCAGCCTCAGAAATTTGGCATGTAACATCATTTTAAACCTGAAATCGATTGTTTTACTTCTAGAATTTCTAGAACAGAAGTCATACACTTGCAGTCTTGGGATAAACCCAGCCCACAGATGTGTTTTGTTTGGCCTGGACATTTTTGGCCCGCACTATGTTTTTTTTAAAAATCTCACATTAGGAGCCAACTTTTAAAAATCAAGGGATTTCACATAGCAATCCGGATTTCCTAGTTTTTTCTCTAAAAACGGAATGATCTGGCAACAGTGGGTCCATCTTCCGTCATGGCACAACCCGGGGGAGTGCAAGAGCACCTGCTCCCAAGTCAGAACACGTGTTCTCTTGTTTGCTAGCATCTCTCCCCCTCCACACAGTCCCATCCGGCCCACTTCATCTATTTCGACACCACCCACACCGCACGACCTGCCTGACCTCGACCAGTACTCTGATTTGCGTTCCCGGCTCTAGAAAACAAGTGGCACCAAGATTCCCTCTGTGGCTCTCTGCAAGACGGCAAGAACTGTGGCTGCCTGTTCACCACCCTATGCTCCACACCCTACATGGTGCCCGGCTGGTAGCAAGCATTCAGTATTTTTGGAATCTGAATGAATGAATGAAAGAATGGGTGAACTGTTCTAAAAATAAACAGCCCAACAGTCCAAACAATTCTGTGGCGGAAACCTCTCTAAACTGTTGGCAACGCCGAGGCCCTTAATGTTTACATCCTGAGAATCATCACGTCTTAAGTAACCACAGGCAGCGATGGAGCAAGTGGAAGTTTGTTATTCATTTCCCACATGGTTTTCAACAAGTCTCTTAATTTTCATCTGCTGCCAACTTCCCCGTTTGAGGGAATAACACGCAGCTGTCCCCTGGTGCTCGGACAGGCTGCGCTCTACATGCACGTGGCCTGGTATTGCCAAGGTCGGTTTTCTGCAGCCGAGTCAGCATGGGAAAATCTTAAGTGCACCTGGAAAGAGGCTGGGGTGTAATTTCCAGAGATGGGTTATTGAATGACAGTTTCCCCTTCGGTCCAGTGAGAAATTTAATTTGCCGAGGACTCAACACAGGAAGCATTTGCCGATTAAAAATATGTCTAAACAGATGTTCTGCTCAGCCTGGAAGAAGGATCTTAATGCAACTGTCATTATTGGATTTTCTTGGATTACTACTATCTGGAGTCAGAGTCCAACTCGAAGGATGTAATTATTTATTGTGGCCAAGAGTCCCGCATTTGAGCGGGGGCTCAGGGGCATCTGAAAGGGCTGAGCATGCTGGGGGCAGGGTGGGCTGGGGGATAAAGCCCATTTAAATTCTCTGGCCCTGGGAGCAATCCCGTGCCGCTCTGAAGCAGCAGAGCGGATGCTGCTATTCCCTGTTCCATTTCCAGCCGAAGGCACAGCCGTGTCATAAATGGAACTCAGCCCCCTCGAGTGAGGAACTGCAATTTTCAGATTAGGCAACTGGTCACTCCCACGCTGGAAGTTAATGCCGGAATGACACAGCCATGGGCAGAGCCCTCGCCCGGGGAGAGATGGGTACATCCGCGCTGTGCCGGCTGTGCTCCCGGCAGACTGAAGAGCAGGTTTTATGAAAGGGAGGACGGTGGCGTATGCACATTAGTCTCAACCCGAGAAACTCAACGACATTCTAGTGTCTGTGCCCCATCCCCACCTCCCTGCCCAGAGTCTAGTGGAGGCATCTGTATTTTTTAAAGCGCCCTGAGTGATGACAAAGCTAGCAAAGTGTGGGAGCTCCTGATTTGGCCCAAAGGTTAAGAATGAGGCTTTGGGAGCCAGGAGACATTATGTCAAGGGAAATGCTGCCATTTGCTATCTGTGTGGCTTTGGGCACACTTCTTGCGGCATGATGTGGGCATAGAACCTGGTAATTAACCGCAAACATCTGCTGTAAGGGCTCAAGGAGAGCTGCTGTAATCACCAGGAAAGGGGCCGCGCTGTGACTGGTGGATAAAGCCTTTGCCTGTGGCACCAGCATCCCATATGGGCACGGGTTCAAGTCCTGGCTGCTCCTCTTCTGATCCAGCTCTCTGCTATGGTCTGGGAAAGCAGTGGAAGATGGCCCAAGTGCTTGGGCCCCGGCACCCATGGAGTCCGGAAGAAGCTCCTGGCTTCAGATTGGCCCAGCTCTGGTTGTTGTGGCCATTTAGGGAGTGAACCAGTGAATGAAGATATCTGTCTCTCTCTGTCTCTCTCTCTCTGTATCTCTGCCTCTCAAATAAATAATATATATCTTTTTTTTTTTTAAATCACCAGGAAGGGCTGCCTCCGGGACGAGGGACAGGATACAAAGGTGGCCATAGGGTTGCCTCAGTGGCTATACCTGAATGTGCTGACCTAAGTGACACCTGGGGATTCCAGCACTGGGGGGAGTTTCTCGGGACCCCTGTGTGTGGGACCTTGCTCTCTAGAGCAGCCAGATTCCACTGCTGTCCGCTTCGGCACCTCCTGAAAGTGAGGGGTCCTTTCTCTTTTGCGTACCTGATTCTGGAAGTCAGGCTCTGTCTAAACAGTCACAGTTCCAGCCACGCAGCAGTTCCACACTTCATTTCCTTAAGCCCATCATCAGCCCTGCCATGCACGCGTGCCCCACCTCTGGGGAGGGAGGCTCCTCAGACCAAGCTGGCGGCCAAGGGGATGCAAGTGAGCCAGAGAGTAGTTCGGCATAACCCCCACCCGGGTCAGAGCTGAGGGGAGCCACTCAACGCCAGGAGGTAAGAGTGCCGCTGCAGTGGGCCACAGCCTTCCCTCCCATCCTCTCTCCTGCTTGGGTAGCCTCGTGTTCTGGGGTGGTAGAAGGGAGGCAGCCGTGACTCCAGGAGAATCTGAGATGGACTCCACTTTCCTTATTAATTCCAACATAAATGAGAGGCCCTCGGGCTGGTGCCTGACGGTGCCCTGCAGGGACAGGAAGGGAGAGTGGAGAGCCAGGCTAGCGTGCCCCTGCCTCACCTCCTCCTCGGGTTGCCCTGGATGCTCACAGACCTTCTCGTCTGCTGCCGGACCGAGAGGGAAGACTGGGCTGGCCTGACATTCATGGTCCTCCTCAAACAAACCAGGGCCATTGGAAGGGCTGCAGACTGTGGCCAGCTTTGGGGACATTTGTACAAGAGGGGGAGTGTTGTTGCCATCATCCTCCTTAAAAATCGCAGCAAGGGCTCTTGTTGCAGTGCACAATCCAACTGGAGACAGAATTTTAATGGCCTACAGCAGCCTTATCCCTTCCTGTTTTCCATAGCTGTGCCTGCGTGCAGCTGTCAGCCAGCTGTGGGGTCCGAGTCCCGAGGTGGACCCTGCCCTGGTAACGCTGGATGATATTTCTTGGAGCTGGCGTGGAGGGGAAGAGGTGCCAGAGTGACATTCATTGAGGCACCTCGCTGTGCACTTTACATAAATACTATTTCAAATTCTCTCCAAACTTCACAAGAGGGGCTGGATAGCTTGTCCAAAGTCACAGTTCCTATGTGATTGAGCTGGGATTCGATGGTCACTTTATATTCAACAAACTGTTAATTATCAAAAGCTCTGACAATACCCACTGCAGGTGAGCAGACAAGGTGCAGTGAGGGAAGGTGGCCACGAGTCTCCAAACCCGGCCACCAGCAGGTTGTCTCCTTCCCGTGAGCTCATCTCATGTCTCACATGAAGCAGCAGAAGCTACCTGCTGCTCCCCGCCCCAGGCTGGCCTGTGGGCTTGTCTTAACCAACAAAGGAGGAGTTCTGAGTCCAGACCTTGAATGGACATCTGCTTCCACCCTCTGGGAAGCCAGCCACCATGCTGGCTAGCCAGGGGGATGGTGAAGATCCACACGGAGGAGGCACCAAGGCTGTGGTTAAAGCTTTTTTGGACCTTTCAGCCCAGTCCAGCTGCTAGATGAATGCGGTCGGGTGAGAGATCCCATTCAACATCAGTGCCCAAACCATCCCACCGAGCCCCGTCAATACAGGGAACTGAAAGATAACAAGTCATTGTTTGAACTTTGAGGGTGGTTTCATGCAACAAGAAATCACATAAATAGGGAGAAAAATGAGGCGTGGCAGCCTACATCCCTGCAGGGTGACACTCGCCCGACCTGTTCCCTCCCCACATTCCATGCTCCATCCTAGCACTAAGTGATGGTCACCTGTGGCCAAATGAAGTACTGAGTTTGCCCAGTGTCTGCGGGGCCTGAAAACTCACAAGCCAAAATGTCCTTGAATCGGCAAAGCAGAAAAATATAAATTTTATTTTATTTTTTTATTTTTTTTTTTTGACAGGCAGAGTGGACAGTGAGAGAGAGAGAGAGACAGAGAGAAAGGTCTTCCTTTGCCGTTGGTTCACCCTCCAATGGCCGCCGCGGACAGTGCGCTGCGGCTGGCGCTCCGCGCTGATCCGATGGCAGGAGCCAGGTGCGAGGTGCTTTTTCCTGGTCTCCCATGGGGTGCAGGGCCCAAGCACTTGGGCCATCCTCCACTGCACTCCTGGGCCACAGCAGAGAGCTGGCCTGGAAGAGGGGCAACCGGGACAGAATCCGGCACCCCGACCGGGACTAGTACCCGGTGTGCCGGCGCCGCAAGGTGGAGGATTAGCCTGTTGAGCCATGGTGCCGGCCGAAAAATATAAATTTTAAAAGGGTGCCTTAGCACAGTCCCCACAAATAAGTCATATCACTAAAAAAAGAAAAAGTGAGTTTATCAAATTGCCCTCTCTGTAAAAGCAGTTAAACTGCTTTTAAAAGGGAAACCCACCACCAGACAGAAAGGGGGCAAAGGATACAAGGAGGCAAGGCCCAGAAGTAGACACCCACTCAGATGGGTCACCACCTACCCACATAAATCACTGCACACACAGATGGATGACCACACACCCACATGGGTTATTGTATACCTAATCACTACACCCACGTACATCACTGCACACCCACATGGATCACCACACACCTACATCACTGCCACCCAGATAGATCACCTCACACCTAGATCACCACACCCCCAGAGAGATCACTTCATACCCACATAGACCATTGCACACCCACATGGATTACAGTATACCTAGATCATCACACCCCCAGACAGATCACTTCATACCCACATAGATCACTGCACACCCACATGGGTTACCACACTCCTAGATCATTACACTCCCAGATAGATCACCTCACAATCAAATGGATCACCACACCCCCAGATAGATCACTGCACACCCACATGGGTCACCACACACCTAGATCATTATACACCTAGATAGATCACCTCACACCCAGATCACTGCACACCCACATGGGTCACCATACACCTAGATAGATCACTGACAAACAGCAGACAGTGAATACAAATTAACTAGACATGGGGTATTGTTTACTTGTTTATAAACAGTGATGGGTCAGGTGCTTGGCCTAGCTATTAAGGTGCCTACCTTCCACACTGCAGTGCTGGGGTTCCATACCCAGCTCAGGTTCCTGACTTCAGCTCCCTGCTAACGCAGACCAGGGGAAGGCTCAAGTCATTGAGACCATCTGAGGTACCTGTATTGAGCTCCTGGCTCCTGGCTTCAGTTCCAGCCATAGGCTGTTCAAAGTTTTTAGGAGTGACAGCTGAACACTGATAACAATGCTATTGAGGATGTAGGGGGGAAAAGTATACTTGTAAGTCGCTATAAAAGGAGGCTGGCACCATGGCTCACTGGTTAATCCTCCACCTGTGGCGCCGGCATCCCATATGGGTGCCAGGTTCTAGTCCTGGTTGCTCCTCTTCCAGTCCAGCTCTCTGCTGTGGCCCGGGAGGGCAGTGGAGGATGGCCCAAGTGCTTGGGTACCTGCACCCGCATGGGAGACCGGGAGGAGGCACCTGGCTCCTGGCCTCGGATCAGCATAGCTCCAGCCATTGTGGACATTTTGGGGGGTTAACCAATGGAAGGAAGACCTTTCTCTCTGTCTCTCTCTCTCACTGCCTGTAACTCTACCTGTCAAATAAATTTTTAAAAATATTTAAAATAAGTTGCTATAAAAATGTAAATTGTAACACATTTAGAAAAGCAATCTAACCACATCTATTGAAAACATACCAAATTCTTGTATGCATGAAGTTCAAAGTTTTTTGTACCAAAATAAACTTAACCTTTAACTCCATTTTCCCCTGACCTCTTTGAAGTACCCTCACATGTAAGGATCTCTGAGTGGGTTTAGAAATGTTTGCTGCAGGTCTTGCTCATGACAGCAAGAACTTGAAGTGAATGCTAACTGATATGAGAACAATCAAATCAATTATGATCCATCCCTGCAGTATTTTTGCAACTGTTCAGATGAATACATTTAACTTAGAGCAAGTGCTTTGGAGGGGTTTCCCATGAAGCTCTGATGAGAAAAGCATGATAAATAAAAGTATGCATTGAGTATGATCCCATTTCTCAACCACAAAGACAAGGCCTATAACAGTATTTACGTTTATATCTATGTTGATACATACATATCCCTATGTAAGCACACAGGTGATATATGTGCAAGGAAGGTGCATATGAAATTATTAGAGTACAGAGAGGGAAGAGGAGAACAAGGGAGCCAAATGAAAAGGGAAAGTGTGTGTGGAGGGGAGTATATGATATAGCATCACCTTTAAGCATTTGTGTGTTGTACAGGGTACTCCTCAACTTACGATGAAGTTATGCCCTAATAAAACCCATCAGAGTTGAAAGCATCCTTACACTGAAAATGTATGTAATAGACCTGACTGAGGGCACACCCTAGCTCATCCACGAGCACACTGCAGGATCGGTGTCCACTCCACTGGAGTTTGTGGGGCTGATGGGAAGCTGTGCTCATTGCTACTGCCCAGCACAGAAAGAGGACCGCACCGCACGTGGCTCGCCCAGGAAAAGCTCAACATTCTAAATTCAAAGTATGGTTTCCATTGGATACGTGACGCTTTTGCACCACGGTACAGTCCCCAAATCATAAGTGGAACCATCGTGAGTCAAGGACTGTCTCCAGACACATGCCTATGTGTGAGACTGCAAGCTAACGTGAAAGCAAAGGCATGATAAAGAGAAGCCTTCTGTTCCCTCTCCACATAGCCCTCCCTGAAACACAGGGTTCTGCATTTAGAAAAACCGCTCCTGCAGCTCTGCAGTCAACTTGACATAGATGAAGAGCCCCAGAGGACCTGGAGCCCTGATCTTCACAGACCACAGCCAGACAGAAGCACAGCACACTCCCTTGTGCGGCTCTGCCAGTGATCCCCAAGCTGGGCGCCCTAAGAACGGGGAGACCACACTCAGGCCTGAGCATTTGTGCAGGGACAGGCCGCGGTGGCACCTCCTGGTGGCCAATGGGCGGATGGGCTGCCCCTACTCACAAACAACCAGCCGCTGCACCTGCCCCCTGCTCCTCCCTTCACAGCCCACGGGAGAGGGCGCTCACACTTGCACCCCCAGCTTCTAGCCCAGCTTCATTTTCTTTCCTGGCGTCCTGTGCCCACTCATTCTCCCAGACACCCAGCTCCCAAAGCCTCGTCCTGTGTCCTCCAGGCCTCAGGATCCTCACCTCCCAAGCCGAAGCCACAGGGTCCCCGGGCAACGCAATGCCCCCTTCCCCAGCAGCAAGCCAGCCCCACCCCACAACCGGAAGTGCTCCTTCAGACCTACAGACCTCAGCGCTTCGCATCCTTTACTTCAGCTGCTGAGACCAGAAGCCAAAGGGCCACAGAGCTGCCCAAAGCCGGGGAGTGGGGGGGTGGGGAGTGGGCAGTGGGCAGGGCCTGTTTCATGGGAACAGGGTCTCCGATGGGGGTGATGAGAAGGATTGGGATCTACGGACTGGTGATGGTTCCACAAAACTGTGAATATGCTGACCACCACCACACGGGACACTTCAAGAGGAATAAGATGGTAAGTGTTATACTATGTGTATTTGATGTCATAAAAGAGAGAGAGGGGTACCCAAATACTGGTTAGGGCTCATATTCCCCTTTCCAGTTTCTTCCCTGCTGCTGTTCGCAGCCATGGTGTTTGGCCAGCTCTCGGATGGCTGCTCGGCAAGCCCGCCTGGAGGAAGGGAGGAGAGAAGACACCAGCATTCTCTGCAACAGCCTCGAGGGACGAGGGAGCTGAGCAGGTCCCCAGGGGGCCGGCCAGGAGCACTACGGGGGCGGCTAAGACTTGCTCAGCACCAGTTTATTGGGCAGTGACTGCTTGGCAGGTGCTCTTCTGGATGCAAGGGCGAAACAGAACCCGCCCCTTATATTCACAACCTAATAAAAGCACTACTCTCCTGACCCGCTCAAGGGCACTCAGAATTGAATTCACAAAATTGGCAGACACCCCAAAGTCAGCGTCCTCACCCCCACCCCCACTTTCACAAGAAAGACCCACAGCGAACAGGCAAGTGGAGTCCAGGTACGGAGCCCAGGGCGGCGGCTGCTGCATCGTGGTGTGTCTGTTGCTGCTGCCCTGGCATTCTGGGTGTTTTCTACACGTTCTGGCAATTTCTACATTCTGGCTTCATTTTGGGGGTAAATCTCCCCTTAGAAGCTGCTGGAATCAGACTGTGTAGATGTTGCTACCAAGGACACTGGGGCTCGCATCTGTAAGCTGTGTGGGTGTTCCTCTCCACCAGGAAGCTGGGCAATCACCAAATACATATATACAGTATTTAAAATTTGAGATTCAGAGTTACCGAGAAAGGAGGAGAGAGAGGGAGAGGAAGAGAGAGAGAGGGAGGGAAGGAGAGGAAGAGAGAGAGAGAGAGAAGAAGGAGGAAGGGGGGGAGAGATCACTCTTGCATCTGCTGGTTTACTCCCCAAATGGCCGCAATGACCAGGGCTGGGCCAGGCTGAAGCCAGGAGCCAGGGGTTTCCTCTGGGTCTCCCACATAAGTGCAGAGGCACAAGCATTTGGACCATCCTCCATTGCTTTCCCAGATGCATTTGCAGAGAGCTGGGTCACAAGTGGAGCAGCCTGGACATGAACTGGCACCCACATGGGATCCCAGCATTACAGCCGGAGGCTTAACCTGCTTCACCACAACACTGGCCCCTCACCAAGTATTCATGTGCCAGGTGCAGTTCCAGGCATTGTGGATCCTGCAGTGACCAAGACAGATGAAAGAAACACATTCTCAATAAGCAGCAGGTAGAAGAGGTGAATGACTAAAACAACTGAGAGTCCAGAAGTTTCCCCAAACACGGTCAAATGCAACGTGTGGTAGAGAGTGACTGGAGGAGCCACTGGCATGACACAGTGCTTACGATCTGAGAGGCAGGACAGGCCCAGACACAAGGTCATCTAGGCCTGAGCATCCCCAGCCTGGGCAGGATGGGGAAAGAGCCTGGTTTGGGAATGAGCTTGCCATGTGGAGAGGTAGTAGCCTATGGCAGGCAGGATGGATAAGGCCAGAGAGGAGGCTTTTGCTAGCCAGTAAAGTCCTTTGAGTTTATTCTTTGTCATAGGGACCCCGCAGGTGAGAGATGTGTTTTTAAATTGTCTTTGACCAAGATTGCTCTGTGGTACGGGTGGGCTGAAGTGGAAGCCAAGTGATCGGTTAGGAGCCATGGTCCAGGTGAGAATGGGAGCCTGGAGCAACCACCACGGTAGATGCTGGGCACCTGTCACACCTGTCATGATCGGGGTGTGGCTGCAGGCGGAGCTAACACCGGGGGCTGCTGGATTAGACGGGGCGGAGTCGAGACCGGGACACTGGGAGGGCATTTCTGTGTCATGGATGGACTGTAACCCCATTGTACAGAGGAGGAAACTAAGTCGCAAAGTGATGAGCCCAGAGCTGCCCTGACCCCTAAGAGCCGCAGAGGGCTCAGGACGGGAGCCAGAAGACCTTTCCTGTACCCGCAGCTAAGAGAGCTTCCAGTGCTACTCAGCAAAGCCACACACAGAGTGAGCACTACGCTGCCCACCACACAGCCCGACCCCTGGGCCTGGCCCAGTTGCTGGCCTCTGTCCTTCTCCTGACTCTGCTGTGGGCAGGCGCTGCAGCTGCCCGGCCTCCTGTCAAGAGGCCGCTGACAGGGACCAGGAGGGGACGGGAGGCCCCGGCTGCACCCTGCTAGTTCCGCCGCCCCTGGCCAGCTCCGAATCTGCTCACACACTCCCCACAGCTGCCTCGGCTGCACAGCCAGCTCCCGGCCCAAGGGTGTCCTCCCAGTTGCGATATCATTTCCTCTCGGGCTAAAGGGCAGGGGAAATCCTGACACTCCCGCTCCCGGGCTGGGGCGGCGGGGGGGGGCAGAAGGGGCGTGCCCGGCGTGGGGCAGGAGCAAGGCTAGGGCCGCCTCTATGCCACCGCACAACTGTGGATGAGCCCCAGGCGTCCGTAGCCGCAGTGCAGTGGTGCAGACCCCATGAGGTAAACAGTTCGGGCATTCGCTCACTTAACAAATATTTATCCAGCACCTGCTCTGTGCCAGATGCTGCTTCTACTGCTTAGGATCCTGCAGAAACCCTGCCCTGACGGAGTAAGGGAGAGAAGGACAAACGGGCAACTGAAGACCTAAGTCAGCTGTGCTCAGCAGACTAATGTGAGGGATCCCAGGGATGGGAGGCTGCCGCTTCAGGTCCAGGAGGGAAGCACAAGCCCGGAGGACGCCGCGGGTGTCCCGGGAGGAGCACAGCAGCGGGAAAGGGCGGCAGAGACAAAGGTCCTGGGGTGGGAATGTGCGTGGCAGCAGGGAGCTGGGTGTGACGGCCCTGGAGTGAGGGGGAAACGTGGGCTTTATTCTGAGTGATTTGGACAGGCACAGGAAGACAGCAAAGGGCTGTGTAGCTACACCAGCTTTGAGGGAAGGGGTTACGAATAGTGCACAAGGATGGAGGGGCATACCAAGCTGAGATTTGAGATGAGATTCCAGACGGTGCTGGAAGCCCAGCATGGAGGGCTGGCAGGTTGAGACCTATTTGGTTCCTACGAGAGGGACTGAGGAGCAAAAAGAAGAACAGATGCATCGGGTGTCTAGGCATAGTCCTGGTTCAAGGTGAGCTGGAGGCTGAGACCGAGGGAGCGGATGAGCCTGGATGACTGTGGAGAGCCTGGGAGTCACTTTGCAGCAGGTGCAGAGCCATCCAGGAGCAGGACTTCTGACTCCCCCTCCCCCACTCTCAGCTGTATGGATTAGAGCAGGTGGGAAAGCTCTGGAGCTGGAGGTAACGGGTGTGTGTGTGTGTGTGTGTGTCCTGCAGCAGACTGACGGTTAAACAATAGGTGCTGACCACTTGCTAAATAGTGCCAAGGGTTTTCCTGGCTTGGGGTTTTGTAATTCAGTCCTCCTAAAAATCCAACAACCAAAGGACCCTGAATATGCCCATTCTACTGATGACAAAGCAGATTCCAAGAGGGGAATGAACTTGTTCGTCTTGGGGCTAGAAGAGTGGGTAGTCATGGTGACGGCTGGCAGTGAGTCCTGTCCAATCCCCGAACCCATGCACCAAATGAGAACCAGGAGAACAAGGAAAGTTCCAGGCAGAAGTGGGTTGTTCCCCAGGGAAGGGCAGGGGCCCCGAGGACCCTGGAGTGGTGACAAAGCTGAGCAGGGCAGTTAATTAGAAAAATGCTCCTCTGTCCCTGCCAGCCAGAGATGAGGGCCTGCACACCTTGGGCTGCCAGGGTGGAACCACTGGATCCGCGTGGAGTTCTGCTTTGGCCCCTGTCCTGATGAGAAGCCTTCTGTGGCTCCCCGCGCCCCCGAGATGAATCCCAGCTCCTCACACAGCTGAGGCCGGCCGTTACCGACCCTACCGGCCCTCTCGCCCGCCCTCTGCTCAGCCACACCAAGCTGGGGCTTTAATATCCCCTCTTTCATGCACCTTCCTCAGCTACATCTTCCTCTTCACCTGGCCAACCCCCCCCCCCCCCCCCCCCCGCCGTGGATGCACCACTCTGCTCTGAGGAGCCACCCCAATGCTCCTGGTGAGTTAAAAGGCCTTCTCCTCTGTGCTCCCACAGCCCCCAGCACAGAAGCACATGCGCAATAAAACACGGGATGGATGGACAGATGAAGAGTGTGGGGGTAGCACTTCAAAAGAGGACTCAATCATTTCTAACTGAGCTTACCTGTTGGAAATGTTTGCCCTTCTTAGCTTTAATGGAGAGATGAGGCAGCTATTCTTAGAACAAGGGCTCTCAACCTTGGGTGCAATTTTGAATCATCTGAGAAAGCTTTTAGAAGACTCGCCTGTCTGAGCCCCGCACCTGGAGGTTCTGATTTAATTGGTCTGGGGCGTGGCCTGGGCAGGTGGGGGGTTTCAACAGCTCCCCAGGTGACCCTAAGATACAGGAAAACTCATCTTGTACTCTCTGCTTGCGCCCAGCCTCTCCCCTCCGAAGCTCTCCAGGAGCGGAAGACTGGACCCTCAAACAAAAGGAGAAGTCATTTCTCACCTCTAAATCGGTGGGAAGTGACCCTCCACTGCAGTAAAAGCCAAGAGTGAGGCAGGTGTGGCTCTGGCGACACAGCAGCTCTAGGAGCCAGGGAGAGGGAAATAGCCCAGGGCAGACGGAGGCAGGGGCAAGCGACCAGCACTCGGGTATGGATACGCTTGTCCTTGGGTGTAGTCACAAGACAACAAATATTTGCAAAAAAAAACCTCACAGATATAGTCCCAGATTTGATCTTTGCTTAATTACCTCTTCAGTGAGAGGGTGTGCACAGACCTTGTAGATTTCATTAGTCACGGGTTTATTCAAACGTCTCCTTTGCATAAGAAATCCAGGCTTACAGCTGGTCTCTGTAAGGAAAGAATGGCCTGTAGGCCTTGAAAAGAGAGCTCGGGCCTGTTCAGGCTCTCACCGAGGCACAGCAGAGGTCAGTGGCCCGTGATGCATGGGGCCCGGCTGAAATGTTCCTATCCAGCATTTGCAATTCAATCCCACAGTTTCCTTTATGGAGCAATTCACTAAATTCAGAGTTGTTCTTTTTTCTAATTCACCATATAATTCACCTCCCAAGTTCAATTAAGAAGCAATCTGTTAGCAACTTTGGAAGCAAGCTGCTTTTCTTTGGGAAAGGCCAATTTTCTTCCGCTCCCAACAAAAAAGTGCCTTAATTATATGCATCGCAGGAGACGCTGATGTACACACAACGCCCCTCCACCGTAATTAATGAAATATTAACGATACGCATCCAAGGACATCTAGGCAGAAAGAGGTGAGGCTTCTCCAAAGCCCAAGAGCACACAGTCTCGTGCTGCAGAGCAACGTTGTCCATTTGGACAACAGGGGCTATGTTCATTAGAGGAAAGCACTCTACCTTAATATTCCTTCCACTCTTTTTCTTCCTAAAGCCCAACATCCTTGGTTTTCTTAAATGCAAGAATAACAGCCATTTTAAACCTGCAGATTATCTGAAGTATACCCAGAAGTCATTCATTGAATCCTCAAGCCATCCCTCTGAGGTGTGTGTCATTCCCATTCTACATGCAGGTGACTGAGACTTGGAGCAGGCAGGACGTCCCTGGGGACACACAGCATTGGGTGGAGAAGCGAGATTCTCTGCAGATGGGCCTGGGGTTTAAGCCCCTTGCCAGAGCAATGTCAGCTCTCAAGGTTACTGATTTCTATACCTGCATTCACAGCTTTGACCCATCAAAGGTAAACCCACCAAAGACGTGCTTTGTTTTATTCTAGGGGGAAAAAGATCTCCTGCACAAGGCCCTAACAATCATTTCATCACTAGTCCATTCACTCAAAAGATCTTGGTCAAGGGGGCAGGTGTTGTGGTACGGTGATCTTGCTGCAATGCCGGCATCCCACATTGGAGGAGTGCCAGTTCACGTCCGGACTGCTCTGCTTCTGATCCAGCTCCCTGCTAATGCACCTGGGAACAGCAGAGGCTGGCCCAAGTGCCTGGGCCCCTGCACCCATGTGGCAGACCGGAAAGGAGTGCTGGGCTACTGGCTTTAGCCTGGCCTAGTCCCAGCCATTGTAGCTATCCGGGGAGTGAACCAGCAGATGGAAAATCTCTTTCTGCCTCTCCCTCTCTCTCTGTAATTCTAACTTTCAAATAAACCCACTTAAAAACTATCTTGACTGAGCATCTGCTTTGGGCAGATTTTGCTGGGTTCCTGCAGCGTTGCCTGCCTTCAGGGTACCTGTGTTCTAATGGAGCAGGTGGAACTTAGAGATCAATGATGAGGTCCTCTCATAGAGGGATTAAGTACTTTGGAGAAATGAAGTTTTATGAAAAAGCAGTGAGGGCGGGAGCACAGGGAAGCTGGGGAATCAGTGATATTCGAGCAGAGACCTGAGAGGGAGAGATCCATCTGGGGAGAATATTCTAGGAAAACAAACAAACCAAAACTGCAAGTAGAAAAGGTCCCACGTGGCTGGAGCCGAGGCTGCATGCAAGGAAGCACAGTAGGGACGGCCCAGCGGAGTGTAGACACCCAGAGCTCGGTCTCCCAGCCTCCCACTCTCAGTCTCAAGTTCCCTCCCGCTGCCTTCATGATTGCAAATCGAGCACCTGCTGAAATGAGGGGGTGGTGCCGCTGGCCCTACCAGCTCCCTAACCGCGGCCCTACAAGGTTCTAATCACCAGACTCATGAGGTCATTTGTTTCTCTGATATGTTATAACACTGTCTCAAGGGATTTCTTTTCCAGGAACTTCAAGCTCAAAGCAAAAAGTACTATCACTTGCACGCAGCCCTCAGATTGAGTAAAGCCGGTTTCGCCACCATCAAAATCCCCTAAAGGACATGAAATCCCAGCCCATCCAGGGAGCGTCAGGAGCCCTGCACAGTCACCAGGAACCTATCCCCTTGGGGAGCCTGGGAAGTAAGCGAGAGCTGCCTGCTCCTTGCCCTGGGCTTTGCCATGAACACCTCCTTTCTCTCACAACCCCACAGTCGGTGATTGGCTGTCTGCCGACGGGCGAGCGGACCCAGTCTTGGGGGAGCGGACCCAGTCTTGGGGGTTCTACAGCCACTCCTGTGTTTTGGGGGGTTTCTTTAACAGGAGTTGGCACCCGACAGACACCTTAGTGAGAATCATGCCTGCAGAGTTCTTCATTTGCTGAGCTCATCAGTCCCAGGTTATGCACACAGCAATCCTGTGCATAAGTAATGCCAGTCCAGTTTAATACAAGAGGAGGCTGAGGTTCATACGTAAGCTTCCTAAGGTCACTCAGCTATTGCTGACTGAGTTCGCACTTCAAGGCAGCCCATCTGATTTCAGAATCCATGCATAAGCCCT
This sequence comes from Sylvilagus floridanus, assembly GCA_949820135.1. Classification (NCBI taxonomy): domain Eukaryota; kingdom Metazoa; phylum Chordata; class Mammalia; order Lagomorpha; family Leporidae; genus Sylvilagus; species Sylvilagus floridanus. The sequence continues at coordinate 49,088,679 of OX463235.1, forward strand.
GCCCTCTTCTCCATACCTGTGCGGCTGTGGTCTCAGTACTGCCCATCGCAGGCAAGGCCACAGGATGAGGCCTCTGCACAACTCGGTCGAAAACTACCTGCAAGACACACCTGCTCAGCTGGGGTTTAAATTACTTCTTAGAAAAAATAAAGAGGCTAAGTCTCTTTAAAAGGTTATTTAGGAGCGGGGGTTTGGCCTAGCAGGTAAGCGGCTGGATGGGGCTGCCTGCCTACTCCCATAAAGCAGTGCCTGTCTTCAACCCTGGCTCTGGGTCCTGACTCCAGTTTCCTGCTAATGTGCGCCCTAGGACGCAGCAATGACGGCTCCAGGAGTTGCGTCTCTGCTACCCATGTCCACGAGACTCCCGTATTGTGTTCTTGGCTCAGTCCCTGCTGTTTCGGGCATTTGGGGAGTGAACAAGCAGACAAGAGTTTACCTCTCTCTCTCAAATAAATAAAAAATTTAGAGGATTATTTTAGAAACAAACAAGGCAATCACTAGGGTAATCAGTGTGTAATCTTAAATCACTGAATGCCAAGTAACTTATATCCATGCCAAATTTCAAATGCTACAGAAGGGAAAGTGAAAATGAGTGAAAAGACCATTGCCAGATTTTGTTAATGAAATGATTTAATATTGGCAAGCGTATAATAAAATGGGAGTTCTTATTTATAGTGCAGGAACACTATAAATTGGTAGCACTTTATGAAGAGGTAATTTTACACCATGTATCAAAATCCTTTAACGGGGCCGGTGCTGGCACACATAGTGGGTAAAGCTGTTACCTGCAGTGCTGGCATCCCATATGGGCACTGGTCTGAGTCCTGGCTGCTCCACCTCTGATCCAGCTCTCTGCTGTGGCCTGGGAAAGCAGAGGAAGATGGCCCAAGTCCTTGGGCTCCTGCACCCACGTGGGAGACTCGGAGGAAGCTCCTGACTCCTGTGCAGCTCCAGCTATTGTGCCCAATTGGGGAGTGAACCAGCAGATGGAAGACCTCTCTCTCTCTCTCTCTCTCTGCCTCTGTCTCTCTGTAACTCTCTGCCTTTCAAATAAATAATCTTTTTTAAAAAAAAATCCTTTAAAACAGGAAATAACATGAATTCTAGATATCTGTGCTAAGGAGGGACGTGACAATGAAGACATGTTAAGTTCTTTTCAACATTATTTAGAATAAAGACAGCAATAGCCATACCCCCAAAAGGGAGATGATAAAATAAGTTATAATGGGTGACATCTAACCTTTCAAAATGTTTCAGAAGAAGGTTTGTTAAATTGGAAAATGTTCACTGTATTAGGAAATAGTACCCAGCACAATTCCACCAGTAGAATATGGTGTGACTACATCTTTTCTTTAAAAGCATGTCTAGGGGCCGGCACTGTGGCATAGCAGGTAAAGCCACAGCCTGCAGTTTCAGCATCCCATATGGGCACCGGTTCAAGTCTCCACTGCTCCACTTCCAATCCAGCTCTCTGCTATGGCCTGGGAAAGCAGTGGAAGATAGCCCAAGTCCTTGGGCCCCTGCACCCACGTGGAGACCCAGAAGAAGCTCCTGGCTCCTGGCTTCTGTATGGACCAGCCATGGCCATTGAGGCCATTTGGGAAGTAAACCAGCAGATGGAAAATCTCTTTCTTTCTTTCTCTCCCCCACCCCTTCCTCCCTTCCTCTCTCTCTCCCTCTGTAACTCTACCTTTCAAATAAATAAATCTTTTAAATAAATAAATATATATATATGAATACAGGGAAAATACTTGAAGGGAATGCCCACAGTGATCATTGTATCTCTGGCTGGTGATTTCAGGAAGAATTGTATTTTCTTTTTTTTTTTTTAAAGATTTTATTTATTTATTTGACAGGTAGAGTTACAGACAGTGAGAGAGAGAGACAAAGAGAAAGGTCTTCTCTTTCCGTTGGTTCACTCCCCAAATGGCCACCATGGCCGGAACTATGCCAATCCGAAGCCAGGAGCCAGGCGCCTCCGCCTGGTCTCCCAGGCGGGTGCAGGGGCCCAAGCACTTGGGCCATCCCCCACTGCCCTCCCGGGCCACAGCAGAGAGCTGGACTGGAAGAGGAGCAGCTGGGACCAGAACCTGGAGCCCATATTGGATGCCGGTGCCGCAGGCGGAGGACCAACCCAGTGAGCCACGGAGCCAGCCCCCAGAAATGTATTTTCTTATATACTGTTTGCAATTTCCAAGTTTCATTCAACATACTGCTTTTACAGTCAGGTCATAAAAGGATTTTTTAGAAGAATGAATAGATTGCGGCGTGCAATTTGCTTTGGAACATGTCCTCTGCACTTTGTAGGGCACACATACACATGCGCACTTGCACACACACTTGAACACACACATACACAGTTGCCAAGGAAACCAGAACGAGAGCGGTGTGTCAGCGCCTTCTCTGGGCAGGGATGGCGGGCTCTTCCAAGACCCTGCCCTAGCTGATGGGGCTGAGAGTTTTCTCCTGTCCCCATGCAGAATCATGGGGGCTTCTTAATCCTGCAAATCTTCCCAGAGCTTCCAGCCGGCTGTGCGTTTTGCTCATTGCTGGATACTCACTCATCTTGAAGGCTTGCACCTTCATTCTGCCCCTCCCCTGATGTTTGGATGAGCTACCAGCAGGCCTTCTGCTTAGCCGTGCTCTTGGACTGCCTGGTACCTACCTGGCTTCAAACCTCCAATTCTCTCCTCACTCCTGGACAGCTCTGTTCTTGTCTACGTGGTCCATTTCTTTCATACCTAGCCCTGCCTTAACTTCTGAGCTATGCCCATTATCTATGGCCACAAAACAAAACGTGCTGCCTCCTAGGCTTGTGACAAAGGTAAAGAGAAAGGGCATACAGCAATGGCCCATGATCAGTACTCGTTGGGTTAGCTATCACGACTCTCCCTGTCATTATCAAATCTGAAATTGTTTTCAAGTCTAAAAAGCATAGCAGGGTGAAATAATACATCACAGACAAGACATTTTGTACTTGCGGCATCGCAGATCAAGGAAAAAGTTCAACTCCTTCAAGCAGTTAACAAAATCAAGTTTAAGCTGAGAATCCATTGATAGCCACAGGCAGTTGGAAGACCTCCCACTGTAACTGGGCAGGGTATTTCTTTAAACCTTTCTCTAGACAATGTTTGCCCATACCAATTTGAGAGAATTAACTAATGAAAAATTAACTGATGATACACTTTTAACTTTTATTTAATAAATATAAATTTCCAGTACGACTTTTGGATTGTTGCGGCTTCCCCCCCCCATAATCTCCCTCCCTCTGAGCCTCAGTTTTCTCATCCATAAAATAGGGGTATACAAGGATCTAAGCTTTTTGGTTGTGAGCAACACCTAATACGAGGTCTGGTGTATTGGAGGGCTCCATAGCCTCACTTATGGTTACTCTTCAGGTCACCCAAGGAGCCTCACGTCCCAGGACCACAGCTGGGTCAGTCTTCTCTGTCTCCTCCAGGTGGCGCTCTCCCTTGGCCCCAACTTGCTGCACCCAGTTCAGGGCTGGCCTCAGCTTCCCTGACACCTTGTGTCTGTGCCACCCACATTACAACTCTGGCAAGGTGTGAGAACACGACTGCTCGGTCCCTGTTTATTTCCTTGGGGGGGGGGCTCACTGAGCGAGACTAGCAATGACCTCACCTACTTGCTTACGTGTTTATGGTCTGCCCACCCCCTATGCCCTCCAAAAGGCAACCTCCATCTTCTTCACTGTGTCTTCAGCCTGGGACAGGCCCGGCCGACGCAAGGCGGCAATCACGCGGCCGTACCCGGGGGTGGGGGGTGCTGCAGAGGGTGCAGCCGGCAGGATGTCAGCGCTGCTCTCCAGGCAGGAACTGATGACATGGGAAGGGTGGCGGGGCTGGGGGGAGGAGGGGAGGGACACGCAGGAGAGCTGCTTAGGCGACAGGACAAGGGGGGCTCGGGAGAGAGGGAGCAAGAGCCCTGGGCGGCTCTCTGAGACCTAATCAAGGCAGCCACTGGCCCGTTCTTCACAATGAAATTTGCCGGGGGGTGGAGTTAAGAGGGCCCATTCAAAGGAGTTCAGATACGCAACTTGGGGTCACTTTACCGGGAAGTGCGTACAAATACAAGAGGAGAAGCAGATGTTTTTAACTGAGGTTTATAAAAACAATAAAGGATCGTCTGTGCTATCGATGAGCAAATGAAGTTACGAGTGACCCACGTTCTAGGAGGGTCTGGGTGGAATGCTCCTGGAGGTTACTAGAAGAAAGTTATTCTCAAATTCATCAGAGGGAATAAACAGGCGAGACCACTCAAGACATTTCTAAAGATAAAAAGCAAGAGCCGTGAGGAAGGAGACCCACCGGATATTGAAACGCACGAAGAAGCGAGCATGAAAACACGGCTGGTGAGTGGGAGGCAACGCAGCCCCGCAGACAGGCACGCCCACCGTGGGACGGGAGACAGCGTCACAGGGGGTAAGGCTGAGGCTGATGGTGTGAAATTGTTATTCAGAAATTACAGGGGCTGGTGCTGTGGCATAGCAGGTAATGCCGCCACCCGCGACACCAGCATCCCGTATGGGCACTGGCTCAGGTCCCACTGCTCCACTTCCAATCTAGCTCCCTGCTAATGCGCCTGGGAAAGCAGCGGAAGATGGCCCAAGTTCCTGGCCCTTGGCACCCACGTGGGAGACTTGGAAGAAGCTCCTGGCTCCTGGATTCAGACTGGCCCAGCTGCAGCCATTGCGACCACTTGGGGAGTGAATCAGTGAGTGGAAGATCTCTCTTTCTCTTTCCCCCTCTCCCTAACTCTGCCTTTCAAATACATGAATCTTAAAAAAAAAAAAAAAGCAATTATAGGAAGAGGTATTAACTCTACCCCCCAATAAAACTTAAATGGATTGAAAGAAAGCTTACATATAAACAAACTATGGAAAAACCTGACTTGAGCCACCGCTTGCGGCAATAGCATCCCAGATCAGAACACCCACTCAAGTCCCCCCTGCTGCACCTCAGATCCAGCTCCCTGCAATGGACCTGAGAAGCGGTGGATAATGGCTCGAGCACTTGAGTTCCTGCCACCCTGTGGGACACGGATGGAGTTCCAGGCTCCTGCTTTGGCCTGGTCCTTGCTGGTTGTTGCAGCCACTGGAGGAATGAACCAGTAGATGAAAGATATCTCTCTGTCTGTCTCTCTCTCTCTCTGTCTCTCTCTCTCTCTCTCTCTCTGTGTCTCTCTGTCTCTGTCTCTCTCTTTCTCTGTCTCTCTGTCACTCCCACCCCCCCATCACTGTCTTTCAAATCAATCAATAAATCTTAAAAAAAAAAAAAAAACAAGTTATTACTCAAAGCTGGAATGGGGATAACTTTAGAAGTTTAAGAAAAAGAAAATTCAGTTGGACATATTTAAAACCTTCAAAACATTTATATTTCAGAAAGATGAATTCCCCAAAGTAAAAACAACTCTTCCGCAGAAGGGAAAACACCCACACTGGAGACAGCAAATAGTGATTCCCTGTGCTCCCTCACAGCTCGTGTGGAGAGACGAGAAAGGCTGTGGCCAGGAGACACAGGGATCAAGGACGTGGCAAACACCTGCCAAGAGCATCACTTCATTCCACGCATTGAAATCCGAATGCCCAAGTGCTGGCGCTTGCAGTGAGGCCCTTGGGCGGGGATGACATCAGGAGGGCTGAGCCCTCACGAATGGGTTAGTGTCCCCACATGAGGGACCCCAGCCAGGTCTCACGTGCCGTCTGCCACACAGAGAAGGTGTGGCCTGGGAAGCAGGTGCATCTGAGGGCACCTGGGGCGGGAGCCCCCTCCCCACCCCCAGCACTGTGAGAAACTGATTCCTGTTGTCTTTTAAGTGAGCCCATCAATGCCATCTGTGACAGCAGCCCAACTGGACTGAGATCCAGATAATCCTGCTGAAGAAGCTGGGCCTTGAGCGGTGACAAAAAAGGCAAAATCGAAGTGCTGTTGTCCGGCCATGGGCTCAGCAAAATGAAGAATGCGACAGTATTGCTCCACCGTGAGGAGTCTGGCTGAAGTAGAGTTTTCCTTTGGGAGGGGCTGTTTATTGAGAAAATGTGTTAAGCACCTAAAATGCACACTTCACCGGACCAGGCGCTGGGAAGGAGCAAATAGTGATGATTCACACACCTGGGGCGGAGCTCATGCAGACAGGTAGGCAACTGGGGCCTCCCAGGGAACGGAAGAAGGGTCGGGGAGAGGCAAAGACCTCCGGGGCATGGGGTGGGGAAGGGGGAGCATGTGGAGGAGAGGAGCAGTCCCCAGCCCCAACCCCACCTGAGTCTGATCCCCACGTTCCCCCAGAGCCTGCCCCCGACCCTCAGGCTCACCCTCTCCTCTGATGACCAATTGTAGATCCCTGGGCTGCTCAGTGTCCGCCGGCCAGGCCCTGCCCCAAGACTTCGCTCAGGCTCTGCCTTCCACCTGCAGTGTCTGCCACACGGCAACCCTAATCAAAGCCCTTCGAAGCCCCTCTGGGCCCCTCCACGAGGCCAGCTCCTCCCCATGCTCTGTTCACATCTCTTCATGGTCTGTACTTGTTCATTCACTGTTGAACAAGTTTCTGCAGGCTGCCTCTGTGCCAGTCTTTGTACCAGGCAGGTGCCAGGAACAGGCAAACAGACCAGATACAGTCCCTCCTTGCTGGGGGCTCCTAGCCCTGGCATGCCATTCTTGGTGAGCTAGTCTGTCACCCCTACAGGAAATGTGACTCCTTAAGGACACAGAGGACATAGTATCTCTCCAACCATGTGGCATCTGTAGCAGATGCTAAATAAATACATCCTGTTTCAATGGAGTAAACTAGACCGACCAGCACTTGCGTATATTACATCAGTTAATCTCACTGTGTCTGGGGGTAGGTATTATTATTGTTGTCCCCATTTCACAGATAAGGAAACTGAGGCTCCATAAGGTAAAGCGCCTGGCCTGTGGTCACCAGCTGGTATGGCGCAGAGCCCAGAGTCTGACTCCCAGTCCTTGCTCTTTTCCCCAAGTTTTCCAACCTGGGCAGAGAAAGAAGGAGGGAAAGTTTCAGTGTAGACAGGAAGGCAATGAAATACACCCCCAAAGCAGAGTTTCATGGTTGCCAGATTAAACCTGCTCTCTGGGGAGCAGAAGGGTCACCTACACCAGGGGTTAAGACTGCCTCACGCCAGGTAAAAAGTGCTTCCAGGGAAGCACACAACATCTCGGGAAGATGTTATCACACAGCCTTTGCACGGACGACCAAATGGCCAAGAAGATTTACGGATGTCTCACAGCGCAAGCCCCAGTTATTGGGCCATAGAAAGAGTAGCAAGGAGCTCGGGAAATCAAAGACGGAAAAGATCAAAGACAGAGCCCCAGCCTAGCCCTCTCACGGGGAACAGGAGGGGAGGGGCACGAAGTGGAGCAGGTGCTCCGTCACCTGCCGATGACCTTTCCCAGCCAGAAGTCAGCTGGGGGTTCAAGGGCTGCAGAGCCGCGGCTTCACCTTTAAGACAGCAAGCAGAGGTCAAGGAAACTAGTACTTTGTGGGGTGGCGGCCATGTCACTAATGCAATGGCCCCTTTGTTTCAGAGGGGCTGATGCCTATTAGCGGCCCCATCCCACTGACAAGCGCTCGTGCTGATGCCAACACCTGTGCCAGACCGTGTACCTTCCCCCTGGGAGCACCGCGTGCACCCTCTGCCTTTTCTGTGCTCCCCCCACTGCCTCCCGGAGCCGGGCACATGGCAGGCACACTGCATCACAAGCAGACACCAGGACTGGATGCTCTACAACAAGGAGGGGAGCCTGGAAGAAGGATCTTGTTCCAGGCCACCAGGTAACACACGGATTTCTATGACCCTCCCCCTCCTCGATGGAGCGTGGAAGAGTGGCCTTGATCAGTGTCATGGGAGTTGGATTAGAGCCCAAGGTGGTGCCCCTTACCCACTGGCCAATATGCGACCTCAAATGCAGCCCATGTGGGAGACCTGACCGGAGTTTCTGGCTCCTGGCTTTAGCCTGGACTAGACCCAGCTGTTGGGGCATTTGGGGAATGAACTAGTAAATGGAAAATCAATCTCTCTCTCTCTGCTTTTCAAAGAAATAAGAATAAATAAATACACTTTTAAAATGTTAACAGGGTGTAGAAGACAGCTAACACATGGGAGTTTAAAAAGGTTGATGAGAAAGATGCATAGGGAGTGGTGATATTTCAGAAATTTGCCACTCTGTGGCAAAACACAGAGTGCCTGCCCCTGCCGAGTCTAGCCCACCATTATGCAACCGCGTTGATGGCTGCCATGTGGGACTGCTGGGCCAGTGTGGCCAGATCTTCTAACATTTCCAGAGGAGCCAGAGTTCTGGATTTTCATGAGAAATCTCATTTTCAAATGTTGGCAGCGAATTAAAAAAATGTAAGCACTACAAAACAAACAAAACACATCTGCAGACCAGATTTGGCGGGTGGACTGACCGCTTAGGACCTCTGGGCTGCAGGGTGAATGGGAAAGTCACGCCTTTAGGTGATGTCAGTGTCAGAGAGGGATTCCTTGGGCAACAGCAGCCAAGGTCCCCAGATGGAAAGGTGTGGAGCCCCCGGGAAGCAGAAGCAAGGGGCAGCAGGAGCTGGAGGTGGGTGGATTGAAGTTCACAGCCTCAGAGCAAAGGCCAGCGGCTGGGGCTTTATTCTCAGGGTCTGGGGGCAAACAAGGCTCCTGGAAGGGGATCACAGAGAAATAAGACGACCAGACAGAGTGGGTTCCACCGGGGACTCCGCCACCATCATCACCTTCCCTCTATGGAGCTCCTTGGAAACCATGGCAACAGTGACCCGCAGACCTCAGTGTAAACAGCCCCAGAAGCCACCCTGAACATCAGCCCCCAGTGAGCAGAACAGGAGGCCTCATTGCAGGGCCACAGGCTGTCCCTCAAGCTGCACCACCAGCCTTTATGGTCAGGCCTACTTGTCGCCGGGTGCTCGGTCCCCATCCCTCGTGTGGCTCTAGCTTCCCTAACCTCCTCTCCTCCTCTCCTCAGCCCGTTGCTGTTGGCTGGTTTCCAAGAAGGGACAGAGGGATGGCACAGCCCCATTTCTGCCAGCACCTTCTCTGGGAGGTCTTGGGTCTGTAAGCAGACTGTTCTGAAGCCCCAAGCAAGCAGCATCACGGGAAGGAGCCCCATAGGCACGGAGGTGACCTACTTAACAATGCATGCAGCAGGCACTGCGTATCCAGTCCCCATCTCATCCGGGGATCTTGGCAAGAGGACCAAGAGACTCATTCCTGGCCTAGAGTCCGACCCTCCATTTTATAGAAAAGGGAACTGAGGTTCCCAAGGCGGAGTGACAGCCCAGTGTTTGCCATGCAACGGGCAACTTGAAGGCACTGGTTTTGTCCAAAACCGACTTAGCTCAGTATCCTGCCCAGGAAGGATCGGCTTCGGTAGGGGCAGACATTCAGCCTGTGGTTAAGACACCAGCTAAGATGTCTGCATCCCACCCCGGAGCACTGGAGTCCAATGCCTGGCCCTGAAGCTTGATTCCAGCTTCCTGCTACTGTGCACTCTGGGAGGCAGCAGGTGATGCTCAAGTGCCTGGGCTCCTGCGGCCCACCTGGGAGACCTGGGTGGAGTTCTTGGGCCAGCCCCAGCTGGTGGGAATATCGGGCGAGTGAACCAGTAGATGGGAGTTCTCTTCTCTGTCTCTGTTTCTTTCTGCCACTCAAGAAAATTTGAAAAAGATTTTTTTAAGAAAATGCTTGAGTAGTAAGTGTATTTGTAACAAAGTACACCCACCTAAAAAGGCTAAGGAAGACAAGAACCGGGCAGGCACTGTGGCGCAGAGGGTTAAGCTGCCATTGGGACAGTCCTATCCCATACTGGAGTGCTGGTCTGAGTCCTTGTGCTTCCCATCCAGCTCTCTGCTAATATGCTTGAGAAGCGGCAGATGGTGGCTCAAGTGATTGAGTCCCTGCCACCCCCAGGGAGATCCGGATGGAGTTCCTGGCTCCTGGCTTTAGCCTGGCCCTCTCCCAGCTGTTGGCAGTCATTCCAGGTATGAACCAGCGGATGGAAGAGCTTTCTGTCTCTCCCTCTCCGCCTTTCAAATAAACAAATCTTGAAAAGAAATACAAGAACAAAGATGCATAGCTTTAAAAAACACAAAATGCTAAGTTAAAAAATTAGGAGGCGATTACTTATGGGATAATGGATCCTATATTTTATTAACAAAGGATTTACCACAGTGTTCTTTAAAGTCAGGGTGAGAAGCAAGTATGTTTGTTGTTGTTGTTAAATCTAGGACCACAATACTGGGCACATTTATTGGAGGATGACCTTTGGTGGGAGTATTTCCTTTTAATCTGCTTCAGATAACAGCTACCATTTAAATTAAGTCTAGGAAACACAGAATTTCATACAATAAGCACGAACAAAAACGCACACACAGCTCAGGGAGAGTGAACATGGACCCAGATGCAGTGAACGCAGATGCTGGTGACTGAAGGTGAAGCGAGCCGTCTGTGGTCAAAGCTGAGAGGCCAAGGTCGAATCCTCATCTGATGCCAGCAGCCTCCAACCCTCAAGAGACTGGCCCCAAATTCCACAGATTAAGATGGCCAATGGGAATTCACAGAGCATTTTCCCATGAACATGATGTTCCAAACAGCAGAGCTAGGGTGGGATTATCGGGCTTGGCCCCCAAAAGCCAGGTTAACCCAAAAGGAAGCTGGACCTCCCCAGGGGTGAGTTTGCTCACCCATCGCCTCCCAGCCAGAGGCTGCTCTATCACTCATTCTTCTCATGAGCTGCCCCTGTTCCACTACCCCCCGCCCCCTCCAGGGCTCGTCCTCAGCTCCTCTCGGCTCACTGGAGCCCCCTCCCTTCCCTGCTAGATTCTTCCCACTCTCCAGACTTGCACAGGACCCCTGCATTGGTGTGGGCTGAAGAATCATGATGTACATGCAGGCAGGATGGCCATGCTGGGGCAGGTGCAAGAAGAGGAGACGGAAGCAAAAGCGAGAGAGGAGAATTCAGCTTTGCGCCTTCTCTCTCATTCCTACCTCAGTCCCCAAGAGACGGGCTCTCCTCTGCTTCTGTCCTTAGATGGCTAGGAAAATGTACTCCTAAAGCAAACTTGAGCCCTCTTGAGTGGGATTCTGCAGCTTGCAAATGGAAGAACCTTGGCTGGACCATCAGCTGCTAAACTCTTACTTGTCCCAGTTTGTCCAAGTCGTCCACCCACTGTGACGAAGCCCCCAGAGTCATGAGCCCTGAGGGTGACAGCCACCCGGGATGCATACTCACGGGTAGTCACTGCCCATGCCCTGCCTGGCCCTGCACCCCACTGGGGTCCCAGGTGGACTCCCAGCCCAGCTTCTCCAAATCCTGACAAATGCAGTCACACTGGAAATCAACTTAAAGGTGAATTTATTTTTCCCAACACTTCAAGTTCTCAGTGAACTCTGGCTTCAGTCCAAGGCATAAGTCAGCCCCCGAATGAGGCCCCAGAGAAAGAGATGATAGAATCCTTATGTTGCATTCTTTCTTCCTTCCCAAGGAGCAGATGGACGCTATCAGATGCCTCTTTATGATCTCAAATCATCTTCCCAAATTCAAAACTTTACGGGTGGAATAGCAGCCAGACCTTGCCCAGCTCCTGCCCAAAGGCCCCCTCCCTTCCTGGCTAGCACCTGCTGACTGCTCTGTCTGAGGGCTGAGCCCCGGGCCTGGCTTTGCCCCCAGCCCTGTCCTCAGGCAGCGGGGTCCAAGAAGTTTGAATTTGGCCTTCAACATGATCCTCGCTTCTGCTCTGGCTCTGACCTGGGCCTGATTCTGATTTATGGATGTCTGCTTTATTTCTGACGCTTGTCCACATCTCGTGATCTCAGGCCAACTCCCAGATCCCCACTTCCCACAAGGACTAGGGGCCCTTGCTATGTTCTTCCCAACTTCCATCACAGAGCTAGAAGCCTACCTAAGGCCTCTCGGATGCCATTTGCCTGGCTCTCGGGATCCCTAGGCTGGACCAACACCAACTCCTGCCTGAATGACAGCCATTGCACTGGGTCAGCCTGCTCAGGGAGGAGCTCTGCACCCCAGGGCCCACCTCAAGCCTCCAGTGCTCCCAGAGCATGGCAATAATCCCAGCATTCCAACCCCGTCTCCTTATGGCGGAAGAAAAAGTCAGTAACACCAGGTCCTTGGTGTGCAGCCCCAAAGAGCTCCCCAGCTGGTTTGTTTTTTAAATATTTTATTTATTTATTTATTCTTTTTAAAAAAAATTATTTATTTATTTGAAAGTCAGAGCTACACAGAGAGAGAAGGAGAAGCAGAGAGAGAGGTCTTCCATCCTTTGGTTCACTCCCCAAATGGCTGCAATGGCTGGTGCTGCACCCATCTGAAGCCAGGAGCCAGGACCTTCTTCCAGGTATCCCACATAGGTGCAGGGGCCCAAACACTTGGGCCATCTTCCACTGCTTTTCCAGGCCACAGCAGAGAGAGCCAGATCAGAAGTGGAGCAGCTGGGACTCAAACCAGTGCCCATATGGGACACCGGCACTGAAGGCGGTGGCCTCACCCACTACACTACCCAAGATTTTATTTATTTATTTATTTATTTATTTATTTATTTATTTATGTGTTTAGGATGTAGAGCTATAGACAGATAAAGGGAGAGACAGAGATAGAGGTCTTTCACACACTGGATTACTCTCCAAAGGGCCACAACAGCCAGAGCTGGGCCTATCAAAAGCCAGGGGCCACAGCTGGGCCTATCAAAAGCCAGGGGCCAGAGCTGGGCCTATCAAAAGCCAGGAGTCAGGAGCTTCTTCTGGGTCTCCCACATGGGTGCAGAGGTCCAAGCACTTGGGCCATCTTCTACTGCTTTCCCAGGTCACAGCAGAGAGCTGGATTGGAAAAGGAGCAGCTGGGATATGAACCGGTGTCCCTATGGGATGCTGGCACCACACAGCTTACACATGCTATACCACAGCGCCGGCCCCAGCTGGTGTTCATTACCTGAAGGAAGGAACAAGGGTGAGAAGGCCATGCTAAGGAGGGAGCTGGCATTGCAGAGGCAGCAGAGCCGAGGGACAGGCCCCAGGGGAGGGTGCAGAGCAGGACAGACTAGGAGACCCCCACACGAAGACCAAGTCCTCAACTGTGCAAGCCAAGAAGTCTCATGGGGGGAGCAGCTGGACAGCCTGAAGGCCTGGGGATAGGAAGGCTGGGAGGGGCACAGGAGGAGTGAGGGAGAACCCTGGCTCACTCTCTCTGGCTCAGAGAAGACCTAAGGACCTTTTCTATCTGGGAATTAACACAAGAGGCCCAGTAAGGAGATGCTATCGGCCATGTAGCTAAGGATGCCCTTTTCCAGCATGCCCTGCAAGGTGGTGTGGGCCTGCCCAGTCACAGGGACCACCCTGAGTGTGAGACTGTCTTTTGTGGAGGGTACCCACTTCCAGCTGGGGACGTGAGGCACCAGACACTCAGACAGTCCTAACCCCAATGGCCTCTTGGTACAGAGACAAGTTGCCACAGTTGACCTGCCTGGTGGAGGAACGAGACACCAACGGCAAGCAAGGCCATGGAGGGCAGGATGAGCGCGGTCCCCACAAGCCCACAGGAACCATCCTGCACCTTACCACTACCTTGGGGCAGTGACGGAGCGGCCAGCCCAGTCTACAGCAGCTCAAGGGGACAGGGTTAGTGGTGAGTGAGGCCAGCTACTTTCTCAAAGCAGCAGAGTATACAAGTCAGAAGCAGAGCCCTTGCCATTAGTTGATTAAGACCTAATCTTGACTCTGCCAGCAGTTAGCTGTGCAATTGCATGGGAACATGAGGCATGACATCTATAGACACTAACGTCTTGGCTATGTGAAAAGCAGGTGAGATCCTGGATGTAAAGCATTTAACCCACAACCAGAGTGGTGATTATCAGTCTTTCTATTGATTATTATTAAAGAGGACCCAGGCTCTGGTCAACTTTCAGACCTTTCTTTCCCTCCCTCTGTGGCCCCAGAGTTGGACTCAGAACAATGAAGGAAGTCTTTATGATGAGGATCGATCTTGTGATTTCCTGGGTGTGGGCTGGGCTGCAAATCCAAGGATCTGATAGGAGCGTATGGGTGCAGGCCCAGCTCCAGCGTCCTATGGATCTGGCAGAGCACCGGCATGAAGACTTTCAAGAGTTAGGCATTTAGGGAGCACAGGGGCTGGGACCCACAAGTGGGCCAGCAGAGGGATGCTGGGTGTGAGCCCCTGGAACCAATGCCTTACCTACTACACTCATTTAATCCCCACTATATGACAGCTGCTATTTTCCCACCTTACAATGAAGGAATGAGTTACGGTAAGTCCCCAAGCTAATCAATACATAAGTCCCACAGCTAATGGATACACAGCCATGGCCGCAGCCCAGGCCTGCCTGCCTCCACCACCACAGCTTTTCACACTGCAGCCCTCCCAGTGCTGGCTGCCGTGTGAACATGCCCCACAGGACAGGGGCACACAGGAGAGGGAGGCCGCAGGCAGCATTTCGTAACATGTGATCCATGGGTAGTTAAACCTCTTGAAAGTGCAAGTGGAATTGTGTGTGTGTGTGTGTGTGTGTGTGTGCGCGCGCAAGTGTGTGCTTGCTCCGAGAAATGCTGCTCATAGCATTTGTTTTTTTCTTAAAAGATCTATTTACTTATTTGAATGGCAGAGTTACAGACAGGCAGAGGTAGAGAGAGAGAGGTCTTCTATCCGCTGGTCCACTCCCCAGGTGGCTGCAATGACCAGAGCTGAGCCGATCTGAAGCCAGGAGCCAGGAGCTTTCTCTGGGTCTCCCAAGCAGGTGCAGGAGCCCAAGGACTTGGGCCATCCTCTATTGCTTTCCCAGGCCATAGCAGAAAGCTGGATCAGATGTGGAGAAGAAAAACTCGAATTGGTGCCCATATGAGATGCCGGCACTACAGGCGGCAGCTTTACCCACTACGCCACAGCCCCCCCCCCCCCAGCATTTATAAGACCCTCAGAGGAGGCTGTGACCCTCAGAATGCTAAGTACAGCAGAAGTCACCAAGATAGGCTCTGGGCCTCCCTCACCCCACACTGAAGGGGAGAGAGGCAGGGGTGGGGATGAGTAGGAGAGCTCCCTCCACAGGGGCCACCCACCCTCTCAGAGATGGCCCTTGGCAATGTTATGATGTGAGAGAAGACAGACTTGAATGAATGAAGTGCTCCAGCAAGATGGTAGCCTGGCATTCATTCACACCCTCAGGCCATTATCTCTTCCACGGGACATCACACTGGCCCAGGCCTCAGCCAGACCCCTACGAGTGGCACTCCCACCCAATGCTGAAATCACAAGGTCATGTCCTCAGAACCTGGGGTACAGGCTGGAAAGCCACAGCCTGTCCCTGGGGTTGCTTAAGACAACCTCACCCGTGAGCTCTCACGAGAGCCTTGGAGCTAAAACTGTGGCAGAAACAAAGGAACGTGGGCTGCCTTTTTAGACCCTTGACCTTGGCTAGCACAGCATGGAGACCTGGCATCAGAGCTCTCTGGTTGGGGAGAACTGGGACCTTTCGGGAGTGCACCTGCCTTCCAGGCTTAAAGTTAGCTAGGGATGCCTTTGGGCCCCCTCTTTTCTCTGGCCTGAAACACCGGAGCTCAAGGCAGAGCTCAGACTGGCTTGGAAGAAGGGAGAATGCGGCTTCATCAGCCCCTCTGCTCACATGGGAGCCCTGAGACCAGGTGAGGGTAACATGAGCCCCTCCAGGTCACAGCCAGAGAGGAAGAGGAAGTCTAGGAGCCAGAGGGTTTGCCAGGAAAGAAACCTCCTGATTCTGAGGTGAGGCCCAGGGAGGGGACGCAAGCCATCCAAAGGCAGGTCCTGGCCTCTGTCCCGCTAACGCACTACGTCCAACCCGGATGCCCAAACCACTGGGGTTGTGCAGATGTCTACACAGGCAGTGGGAGCTTAGGAAGCAAGGGTGGGGGCGAGGCAGGCTTGTGAAGTGGAGATGGACATGGCCCAGCGGCCCGGAATAGACAAGGCGGAGACATCAGCTTCCGTCAGAGCCAGTAAGTAATGAAAACCAGCTCCCGGCTCACAGCCTCATCGCAGAGACCAAGAAATCAGATCCATTATCCGGATGGAGAACGCTGCGAGACAAGATATCCCCTGTGCTGACTTCCTGGGCTCTTTAGGAAAAAAAGTCTGAAGCGTGTCACCCAGGTCGCCGCGCCACACAGTGCGTGGCCAAGAGGACAGGGGTCTGCAAACTCAGCCCCCAGACTGTCAGGTTCAGCCCCCGACACATCGAAGTGGATGCGAGAGGGTGGGAGTGTGTGTGTGTGTGTGTGTGTGCATGTCTGTGTGTGTCTCCCACTAAGTACTTCCTTCACTACACAGCTAATCCGATTAGCAGCTTTAGGAAACTCTGCAGTGCCCATTCAAGGGCCCCATTCATAGAACAGCTTGGCCCATGCCTGCCCGGAGCTCTCATTCTTCTCCCTGCAAATAAAATGCACACAGAAGGACTTTCTCTCCCCTGAAGAATACACGCTTGCCTCCATGTCCCCCACACATCCAAAATGCTGCCGCCTCCTCACCCCACAGCTCCCATGGAGGGGAACGGGCCTGTCCGCAGCGGGGCTGGACATCCGAGCCCTCTCCCTCCCAGGCCCCACATGAGCCCCGCCCTGAGAGCCTATGCACCCAGGTGGTCTTGTGCAGCTGACAGCTGGGCTGAGCGAGGAGCGTGAGGAATGCACAGTGGCCGCAGGGCCTCGGTGAGTCACCGGCCTTCGCTGGGCCTCCACTGCGTTCTCTGTAGAATGGGGACTGTGACAGAGCAGCAGCTGGAGCAGGAGGCTGCAAGGAAGGAAGCCCAGGGCGTGGACAGACACGATGTCATGGTGTTTGGCTTCGGGACCAGGACAGGAAAGGGAGCCTGGACGTGTTGGTTGTGGACAGAGTGTGCAGGGCCTTGAGAGCCAAGCGCAGGAGCGGTTCCCGCGAGGAGGGGCTGCCGGGGGTGCTAAGCGGCACAGTGCGTGAGTTTCCTAGCACTGCTCTGGGAACGACCCCACACTGGGGGCCTTCTGCCCGTGGGACCCTGCTCTCTCACGGTTCCGGAGGCTGTGTGTCCAGCGTCAGGGTGTTGGCAAAGCCACGCTCACTGGGAAGGGCCTGGGGAGACGCCTCCTTTGCCACTGTCTACCTCGCGGGGCTCCCGACAAGTCTTGGTGGTGCTCCTTGGCTTGTGGGCACATCCCACCAAGCTCCGTCTCTGTCCTCACGGCCCCCATCCCGCTGCGTCTCTCAGGGTCCTCTTCTCTCCTTATAAGAACTCCAGTCAACGGATTCAGGGTCCACCCTCCATGCAGGCTGATCTCTCCAGATCATTCACTGTACAGACCTGCAAAGACCTTATTCCCAAATACGCGTACACTCCGAGGTTCCAGGTGGATGTGAACTTGTAGGGGCGGCAGAGCGTGGTGGTGAGGGAGGGGACACAGGGTTGACATTTACTATGTGCCAGGTATTGTGCTAAGTACTTCACAGCCTCTCCTTCCAACCCACCGTAGGGGCTGCAAGGTTGCCAGGAAGATCACCTGGAGGCAGGTGGGGAGCGAGAGACTAGGGGCAGGGAGACAAACTAGAATGCAATCCTCGCAAGCCTGTATTCCCAAAGTGAACAGTGACAGCGCTCTCCAAAGCCCTTGGTGCCCGTCTTTGTGGCCAGAGCAGTGCCTTGAGGGGGCTCTGCAATCAGCCTAGACACCAGGCCCTGGCTCACCCTCGACCCAGAAAGACCACGGTTTATTTTCCAAGTGACAGCAAAGGTGGGATTACCCACATGCTAGTCAGTTCCTTCCCGGTGGCAATAGGGTGGCACATTGGCCCAGGAGAGAACACAGCATCCTAGGGGTTGGGTGGGAGCAACTGAGCCCTAGGCCTAATTCTGCTGCTGACTGAATTGAGAACATTGGGCCCATCAAAAGAAGGATGCCAGCTCTCTGCTGTGGCCCGGGAGGGCAGTGGAGGATGGCCCAAGCGCTTGGGTCCCTGCACCTACATGGGAGACCAGGAGGAGAAACCTGGCTCCTGGCCTTGGATCAGCGCAGCTCTGGCCATTGCGGTCATCTGGGGACTAAACCAGTGGATAGAAGACCTTTCTCTCTGTCTCTATCTCTCTCTATAACTCTATCTTTCAAATAAATAAAATAAATCTTAAAAAAATACACACTTCTTTATGTAAACATAGCAAAACATAGGTATTTACACATGTTACATATACAGACATGTGTGTGTGTGCATTTGTGTGCATGGGGCCTACAAACATTAAGACTGGAAGGAATGCAGCAAACAGTCATTGATGAGTGTCCCTGGGACTGAAATAACAGAGGTTTTCCTTTCTGCTTTATACAATTATAGGTTATGGAATTTTTTCTTTCTTTTTTAAACATCAAGTAGTATCAGTTTAATTAGCAAAAACAATCAAAAACATTCCCCCTTCTGAAAATGAAATAAGTATTCCAGATAGATGCAAGGAACTCTAGGCCCCCAGAGACCAGCAACCAGGAGAAAGATGACCTTGGCATAAAATCACCCTGGGAAAACCTCATCCACCTTGGGAAGGAGGACGTGCCATGCCCGAGGGCCTCACTGCCCAAGGCCCCAAATCCCCCCAGCAAACGTGACCTCAGGGGCCAGATCCTCCCAGGTCAATATTCTCAAACGATGATGAGGAGGAGGCAGCAGGTTGATATTTACTGTGCATTTAGTATGCGCCAGGTACTAAGCAAAGCACTTTGTGGCTTTTTGTTTCATCCCCAGGACATCACTGTGAGGAGAGGAATCCACCCATTCGACAGGTGAAGAAACAGAGGCCCGGCTCGGAAATCCGGCTCTGGGCCTGCCCTCCTCCTTCTCTGCCTCAGGCTCCCTCCCTCCCCAAATACTACCCAGTGCCTTCTGGGTGCAAGGTGCCTGGACTTGTGTGTGAACTCAGCTGCACACCAGCTCACAGGGCAAAGGAAACTGAAGACAGACACTCGAGTTCTTAGCCCACGTCCACCTTGGGCACACGCCATGAGAGAGGCACGAGTGGAGTGTTAGACGGCCCCTCCCTGCAGCAGCCTCAGGCTAATCTCCCCCAAGGCCACCCTCAGGCAGGTGGGCACAGAGCTGGCGTGGCAGCTGGCTACCGTGCAGCCTCACCCTGGCTCAAGCCTCATTCGCTTGTGCCCACCCTGAGCTCCCAAGCTGGGCCAGCACAGCAGAAGGGGGGCGTCCTGAGCACATGCTGGTGTTTGGCCATCAGCTGACTGCCGTGTGGGCTCAGAGCGGGAGGCCGAGACTCCAAAGGCCTTCCTGACCCCGCACGGACGCCGTCCCTGCTTGCCCAATGGAGTGTGCCCACCGAGAGTGTAAATTAGCACAACCACTTTGGGTCGTACTACTGAGGCAGAACCTGAGTGTTCCCCATGAGCCTGCAGCTCCAATGCTGAGTACGAACACATGTGTCCACGCAAAGATACATACAAGAACGTCAGAAGCAGTTCTGTCTCATCGCCAAGGATGTTTGTCAAGAGAAGAACATGTACACTCGGGTACAGCCACACAGTAAAATCTTGCACAACAGTGCAGGCGTGGACTGTCCCACACAGCCCCAGGTGAATCCCACAATCGTAAAGTCAAGTGGAAGAAACAGAGACTAACGCATGCCGACCCACCCTGCCCTCTCTTCCTCCAACCAAGGGAGCCGTCCCTCTCCCCGCTCCCCACTCGGCTCCACCTGGAAGGCTCTTGCTCCCACTCAGGACCCCGCCCACCCCTCAGGACACAGCGCCTGAGTACCCGCTCCCAGGCTGGCTCCTTCTCTCACCCTCCCCACTTCCCCATGCTCTTGGCTCCTTTCCCACCGGCCACATGGGTCAGGGTTAATCTGCCTGCCTCTCCCTAGACTGGGAGCCTCTTAGGAAGAAGAGAGCTCCGTTTTCTGAGGTCTCACAGGTCTGGTATGGAGTCCATCTCCCAAACCTCTGTGGGGCAAGTGCTGGGTTCGTCCCCATTTCACAGACAGGAAAGCTGAGCCCTGGAGTGTCAGAGACTTGACCAGCTCTATACCCAGTCTGCCTGGTGTGAATTGAATCCGTGAAGGCAGGGCCCACACTGTGTCCCCCTCTCTCCAGCACTGCTCTGGGCCCAAGACAGATGCCCAGAGAAGCTTTGAGAGGAAGCAAGGCTGCAGGGACTGGGCACACGGGAGCCCCAGTCACTAAATACAGGCTAGCAGCAGCCACCCCAGGACACCGGCTCCCACCATGTGGCGCCTCCTCAGAGGCAGCCCACACGAGGCAGAGGCAGCTAAGCATGGTGGGCAGGGAGGCGAGAGAGCAGGAGACCCGTCCTGTTACTCTTGACCCCAGGGGAGGGGTGAGGTGGGGGAACAGTGCTGGGAGCAGGAAGCCTGGCCGGCCGGGTGGTCAGCCAGACCAGAGCACTACACCCCGGGAGTGAACCCACTCTGGTCAGACATGACCCCAGTCGAGCTCACCCAGGAGTGCTCCCCAGTCTGGGGTCAGAGTACTCCAAGGCCAGATTCTAAAGAATCAATAGGGAGCTTTGGTCTGAGGCCTCTGATAAGGAGGCAAATGGAAATTTTCTTGGCAAGATCAGCAAGCTTGCAGGCCCCAGCTCAGGGTGGAGAAGGAGGGGTGACCCCTTGGGGTTTCCATAAACAATAGGCACCAGGCTGAGAAGTCAAATACATCTAGGGTCCCCACCTGCCCCAGCTGGAGTCCCTCGCCCCTCCCATCTGGTGCAGGAGAAGCGGGAGGTGGCACTTACCTGTGCTGTGTCCCACTTCCTCCACCGACTGCTTGGGCCACTCTCTGACCCGGTCAATGTGGAATAACTTCAGGTCATCTTCATCTAAGGCAATGTCTCCCCAAAAGACAGCTGGGAAGGAAAAAATAGAAGTGGGTCAATTTAAGCTGGGGATCAAGAGAAACGGATTTACTAATGCCTCAAAGGACACTGGATTTTGGGGAGCAAACTCTAGAAAAGACATCTATGCATATAAAATGCATCTATTCCAATTTCTCCTTCAGCCTGGTAGACAAAGAGGAGTGGGAACCCAAAGCCTTTTGGATAACATATTTTGAAAGGTCACCCTGTCTTGCCTTGCTCTAGGCAGCCCTGGACAAAACCAGCACAGAAAAACAGCTGTTTGGGGGCTGGCATTGTGGTGTAGTGGGTAAAGCTGCCGCCTGCAGCACCGGCTTCTCGTATGGGTGCCGGTTTGACTCCCGGCTGCTCCACTTCCAATCCACCTCCCTGTTAATGCACCTGGGAGAGCAGCAGAGGATAGCACCAGGCTCCTGCACCCACATGGGAGACCCAGACCCAGACCCGGCCATTGCAGCCATTTAGGGAATGAACCAGTGGATGGAAGACCTCTCTCTTTCACTCCCTCTCTCCCTCTCTCTGTGTAACTCTCCCTCTCAATTAAGTTAATAAATCTGGAAGAAAAAAAAAAGACAGCTGTTACTCTCTCATTCAAGGTCCCCAGGATTTAAAAGAAAAGGCATAGTGTAATAGGGTCCACTGTCGCTCTCAATATTTGTTGTATTTTCCTGCCCACAGGATGGACCACATCACCTGCCCTGACTAGCCCAGGGTGAGATAAGCTTTCAGGGTGAATGCATGGCTCACCATGTCCCCCTCTCCCTTCCCCAGCAGACAAACAATGTTCAGGTAATAGGAACTCCAGCACCCAGGGATCTGGACAAATGCTAAGGAGTACAGGTGTGGCTTATCTGGGTGGATCTGTGTGATTTGTAAGTACTTGTTACTGCAGTGCAGCGCCTCCTCCTGACTAAAGCAGGTACTGCTCCCAGAGGTGGGCTGCTACCCTGGCAAAAATCCATTGTCTTTGCGCCGGATGCCAAGAAAGTTGTTACTGCAACCTGGTAGCGTGTGAGCCATTTGGTGAGGCTGTTGTGTGCATTAGCACGGAAGGAAACGATGAACTGAGTTTCTGTCTTTAATTGAAGAGACTGGGGTGAGAATGTTAATAGCACATGTTGGGTGCAATTATCTGTGTTTGAGAAGGTACTAGAAGAAAGAAACAGGCTCAAAAAAGAATTGGACAATTCCAGCAGGGATGGAAAAGAACAGTCCAAAAATCCAGGGACTTGGAGATTTGGAAGAGACGAGCTATTTTCAGAACTCACAATAAAAGGAAACGGGAAGGAATGCTGAGGAACCAAGGTTGATTCCAACTCAACTCCATGCAGAAATGGCAGCCTCCCCTGTCGCTGGTGGGTATTTAACTTGGCGCAGCCTTTATGGAAAACTGCTCAGCAATTTCTTTAAAAAGTTAGAGATACACTCATCATGAGAGCCAGCCACCTACTCCCAGGAACCTTCCCAAGAGGAATGAAAAGATGTGTCTGCACAGGGACACACACTGGAGTGGTTATAGCAGCCTTGATGCCAACAGCCCAAACCTGAAACAACACACAGGTCCACCAGCGACTGAATGGATCAAAGGAATGTAGCCAACTTACACAGTGGAACACTGGCGATTAAAAGGAACAAACTGCTACTTGGTACAACACGAATCTCCAAACTATCCTGCTGAGTACAAGAACCAGATGCAAAGAACTACATTTAGCATTCAATTTCTAAGAAGTGCTCATAAAAGGCGAATTGACAGCTGGGAAGATTAGCAACTGCTGACGGCTGCATGTGGGAACTAGGGTGGACTGCCAGTGAGGATGAGGGATTTTGGGGGGTGATGAAATGTTATAAAACCGGTTTGCTGGATTGTAGTGATGGCTGCACAACTACAGATTTACCAAAATCACTGAGTTGTACGCTCAGAATAGGTGACTTGTACAATACGTAAGTTACATATAAAAAAATCTATGAAAGAAAAAACTCAACCATGGTGTCCAGTGAATCCTTCCAGTTGGAAAAGGATGGTTCACCCAGTGAGAATGTGGTCCTCTCCCACAGGCTCAGAAGTGCAAACTAACAGTGATTACTCTGTCTTAAGAGAGAGGTGCACCTGCAAAATAACTGTGTGTGACCCTGGCTCATGGCACTAAGCAAACAGATGCGACAACCAGCGCTGTAGAAAAGTGTAGCACCTAAAGAGCCATGAGCACAGCCCTCAGGAGACTGGGACACTTAACGGGACCCAAAATCGTCCTTGGTCCCCAACCTGGTCTGAGAACGAAGCAGACTAAAAAAGCTGCCCCAAGAAGGACCTAGCCTCTGACCAGGACAGGAAGAGCAAGGCCCTCCAGAGTGTGGAGCCCAGGGCCACCCTGGAACAGTGACTGGGGAACCTCTCCCAGGAGGTGGGAGCAGGGCCTATGCGAGACCCTTCCCATCCCAGAGACCCCTGCCACACCCGCCCAGAATGGCTTCAAAGCTTCCCTGGGCCAGTGGCTGCTGCATCTCCCACC
This sequence comes from Sylvilagus floridanus, assembly GCA_949820135.1. Lineage (NCBI taxonomy): Eukaryota > Metazoa > Chordata > Mammalia > Lagomorpha > Leporidae > Sylvilagus > Sylvilagus floridanus. Next base: position 49,112,122 of record OX463235.1, read on the forward strand.
GACCCGCAGTCCTGCGAGTAGGCACGGAAGGGGGCATAACCTAACCCTTTAGGCTCACAAGTCTGGGATGAGGAGGAGCCACAAGACCTCGACTGGGCGCCCTGGCCTCCAGAGCACTCTGGGGAAGGGAAGTGTGTCGTGTATGGGAGCAGAAGGAAGGCACACATCTGTTACCGGAGGGGCCGAGACCTGGAACAGAGTCTTTAATGGTTTTTAATTTTGCTCCTGCTCCTGGGGAGAAAGGAGACCTCATGATCTTTCTGTTGCAGGCTCCACCATGTGATTTGTTTCTGGCTGATACCAGTGAGGGGCTAACACAAGTGACATCCAAGCGGAAGCAGAACCTTTAAAGCCTCCCACCTGGTTTGCCATGTTCTCTTTTCCCAAAGCCCTAAGACAAAGAATATTCCTATAAAAGGATTGCAGCTACACAGAACAGCATTAATTCACCCTTCCACAGTTGTTCTGAATCCCGAACATACCACTCTGCCACCGGGGTCCCCCTCAGCAGTTTCCTGGGGATGGGGAGAGACGGAGTGCAGGTCTGAGACGCCGTGGGCTCAGCGTTAAACAGCGCACCCTGTAACCGGCCAGTGCTTCTTTTCCCACTGACGTGCTCTGGGTTTTGTACTTGGGGGGACGCATGGGGCGGGACTCCAGCTGGCTGACAGATGAGCCCCTCTCTGGGAAGCAGAAGGACCACGTGACCTGGTGTCCGCTGGCACAGCCTGGACGGCAGTGTTAGAATCTGGAAGTCTTTCCCCTGCAACCATCCACGCAGGGCACCCTCGGGGAGCCTGTGGGGCTCCTGCACACCCCAATTCAAAAGCAAGAGAGCGGCAGGGGCACAGAGGGCAGAGCCACCTCCCGAAGATCCCAGGCTGCTGGGAAACCCCTCCCACACTGTCCCGTGGTGGGACATTCAGTCTTTCAATGCCGGGCGCTCAGGTGCCCTCCTGACACCCCGGGGCAGAAGTCGGGGCGGATTCCTGGGCAGGGAATTCTCCATGAAGGCACTGCCTCTCTGCAGCCTGTGTGCTGCTTTGCCTGGGGAGGCAGGTGCATTAAAAGCTGCCATTTAAGAGTTGGGTGACCTCGGGCAAATCACTCATCTCTGAGCCTGGTTTCCTTGTCTGCAAACAGAGATACCAACCTACCTTGGAGAGCGGTGTGAGAATTACACAACATACGGTATGTGCTACGTATGGCTCCAGCGTCCTCTCCGAAAGCACACGTGAGATTTTAACTGCCATTGTGACTCTAGGGGGGAGGCGGGCCCTTTAAGAGTGACTTTGTCATGGATGCTCTCTTGTCCTTACTGGGAGAGTGGCTTTGCTGCAACACACACACATGCACACATGCACACACGCACACACACACATACACACACACGCACACACACGCCACTTCCCGCTGTGATGCCCTCTGCCATGTTCCCACGTTGCAGGAAAGCCCTCACCAGACACTCGCCCTCGATGTGGGACTCCCCAGCCAGTTTCCTTTCTCTATAAATCACCCAGGCTGCCTTACGGCAGCCCCAAGTGCACAAACATCTCTGTTGAACAGCTGATGCAGGGCCTGGCCGAGGTGACGCCGATCTTCCCTGGGTTCCTCTTGCCTCCTGTCTCTCCCCCATCTGCACCCTGGCCTCGTCCAGAAGATCCTGCTGGTCAAGACTCAGGTCAGCTCCCATCACCAACTTCCCTGTGTGCTCCCCAAAGTTCCCATCCCACCCCACACCCTCCTGCCACTCTGTGCAGCCATTAGAGCAAACGAGACAACAGGGGCTACCTGGTGCCCACATGTCCACCTACAGACACCTGAACCAGGAAGTCATGGGCACAGTTAGAGAATAACAGTTATAAACACAAGCAGTGGATACAGGCATTTCCCAGCAGGTAGCATACTGATTAAGATGCCCACATCCGGCATCCAAGTACCTGAGCTGATTCCCAGCTCTGGCTCTTGACTCCAGCTTCCTGCCACTGCAGACCATAGGAGGCATTGGTGATGGCTCAAGCAGTCGGGTTCCTGCCACTCACACAGGAGACCTGGATTGACTTCCCAGCTCCCAGTTTTGGTCCAAGCCATTAGAGGCACTTGGGGAGTGAACCAACAGAGGGAACTTCTCTCTCTCTTCTCTCTCTCTCTCAAATAAAAAAAGAATACCAAAGAAAGACTGGGTTCCTCTGACATCAAAACATGTAATAGGGTTTCCACAGTCCTGCAGTGTAGCGTGCTCTGGGAGAAGTCCCTAGGTTACACTTGTGTAAGAAAGCTTATACGTGGTAACAGAAGTCTCACAAATGTGGAAGTAGGACAGTCATCAACGAATTGTGTTGAAACAAGTGGGTTAGCTACTTGAAGAAAAATCAAGTTTTTTTGAACCTCATACCATTCACCAAAATTAATTCCAAATAAATTAAGACATTAAATAAATCAACTGGCTCGACAACATTTAGAAGCAATATTCAAAGTCTATAGTCAGCTTTCCATGTCCATGGGTTCTGCATCCATGAATTTTACCAACCGTAGATTAAACATATTTGGGGGCCAGCGCCGTGGCTCAACAGGCTAATCCTCCGCCTTGCGGCGCCGGCACACCGGGTTCTAGTCCCGGTTGCCCCTCTTCCAGGCCAGCCCTCTGCTGTGGCCCAGGAGTGCAGTGGAGGATGGCCCAAGTGCTTGGGCCCTGCACCCCATGGGAGACCAGGAAAAAGCACCTAGCACCTGGCTCCTGCCATCGGATGAGCGCGGTGCGCCGGCCGCGGTGCGCCGGCCGCAGCGCGCCAACTGCGGCAGCCATTGGAGGGTGAACCAACGGCAAAGGAAGACCTTTCTCTCTGTCTCTCTCTCTCACTGTCCACTCTGCCTGTCAAAAAAAAAAAAAAACATATTTGGGGAAAAACTGCATTTTCACTGAATAAGCTTTTTTTCTTGTCATTATTTCCTAAACAAAATAGTATAACAGCTATTTACATAGCACTTACATTTACTAGGTAGTACAAGTCATCTGGAGTTGACTTGAAGTATACAGGAGGGTATGTGAAGGTTACAGGAAAATGCTATGCCATCTTCTATAGCAAGCTGGAGCACAGTGAATTTTGCTGCCCACAGAGGGTCTGGAATGAGTCTCCCGCAGACACTGAGGGACAACTGTGCACCAACACACAGCCATTGAATCCTTATGGAAAGTCAGAGATACTAGCCTCCTAACAAAAGACTCTCAAAGGGTTCCCACCTCCTCTTAAGCCACCAAACCTGGCCACTCAAAGTGTAAAGTACAGTCCAGCAGCCTCAACATCATATTGGAACCTAATAAAAATGCAGAACTTGGGGGCCGGTGCTGTGGTGCAGTGAGTTAACCCTGGTCTGCAGAGCCAGCATCCCATATGGGCACTGCATATGGGCACCGGTTTGAGTCCTGGCTGCTCCACTTCCAATACAGTTCCCTGCTAATGCACCTGGGAAAGCAGTGGAGGATGGCCCAAATGCTTGGGTCCCTGCATCCATGCGGGAGACCTGGAAGATGCTCCTAGCTCCTGGATTCACATCAGCCCATCTCAGGCCGTTAGGCCATTTGGGGAGCGAGCCAGGGGATGGAAGACCTCTCTTTCTGTCTGTCTCTACTTCTCTCCAAAACTCTTTCAAATAAATAAAATAAAATCTTTTTTAAAAATGCAGAACTTCAGAGCCTGCCCCAGATCTGCTGAACCAGGATATTCATGCTAAGATCCTTCCAGTAAACCATGTGCACACTAAGGTTTGAGAGCCACTTACCCAAGGGACCAGAGACTTCGTCTCCAACAGTGGTGACCCTGGGGGCATGAGGTCCCTCCCCTATGTCTCTTCTGTGTGTGTCCTGGCTGTCACGGAGAGGTCAGGTGGGGTTATTCCTCACAGAGATGTAAAACATGAATGGAGAGGCCAAAGGCATGTCTAAAACAATGGCAATGCCATCCACTCTGGTTTGGGTTGACCCCACTGGGACTTAACCTGCAATTCAAGAAGTTGTCACCAGGTGGTAGTGTTTTGTTATAAAGCTAGCGACTATCTTAGACGTTGATCATGAAGTACAATAGTGAAAATGCTTTCCAAAAATCAAAAAACAGAAATCTCTGGGGCCAGCATTGTGGCACAGCAGGCTAAGCTACCACTGAGATGCCAGCAACCTATATGGGCGCCGGTTCAAGTCCTGGCTGCTCCACTTCCTATCTAGCTCCCTGCTAATGCGCCTGGGAAAGCACTGTTAAGATGGCCCAAGTGCTTTTGGCCCCTGTCACCCATGTGGGAGACCCAGATGAAGCTCCTGGCTTTGGCCCGGCCCAGTGCTGGCCACTGCAGCCATCTGGGGAGTAAACCAGTGGATAGAAGATCGATCTCTCTCTCCCTGTAACTCTGCCTTTCAAGGCATCTTGAAAAAAATAGAAATCTTTGTAAAGCAGTCAAATATGAATTTAAAGCTATGGTTTGATAAATCTGGAAATATGAAGAGGCTAATCTTAAAGATATTTTCTAATATTTTCTATTTTCGAATGATACAAAAGCAGCAGCAACAAGTGGTGGGGGCAGCCTTTATCTGTAGTGTTTGCTGACTTCCCTGGCATGTACTCTCCCACCACAGCAGATCTGGAGTCGCTGACCGTGGGGCGGGACAGAAGTGTGCATGAGTGGCACTCACAGGCATGCCCCCCAGGGACAACACACACCTGCGCCGGACCTCACGGCCTCTGCAGCTCTACTACACGGCCCGTGGATGCCATGCCTGCGCCTGGCCACGACTGAGGCTTGCAGAGCAAGGTCCCCCTGCCTGCAGCTCCCCCATGCCAGGGTGTCTGCAGCAGGGCGCCTTGCCCTGTCTTCCTCCCATCTGCAGCAGGAACACACAGCACCCATTGGGTGGCTGGGACCGAGCCACGTGCCTTCTACAGGGGACCTCCATGCATCCTCTCACCAGAAGTGCCAGCACCATTCCTGTCCCCGCTTTTATTTATGACTTGAAAGGCAGATACAGAGAGAGAGAGAGAGAGAGAGAGAGCGAGAGCGAGAGCGAGCGAGCTTCCATCCACTGGTTGTGAGCGTTCCGAGTGGTGTCTTAACCACTGCACCAAACAGCTGTCCCTTGTCCTTTGTCTGCCGATGCGACAACGCAGGCCGTGAGAGGAGGTAGGGTTTGGCCAAGGTCATGCAGGCAGGAGGAGGCCCTGGACTCCCTGATTCCTAAATCAGAGCCTGCGCTCGCCAGGTCAGCCCTTCACAGGGCCATCACTAAGACATCCTGTGTTGAACCGCTCGCTTTCCTGCGGGACTTCTCAGAGCCTTACAACCCTACCATCGTGACTCTCCAGAGAAAGGCCGAGAAAGCGGCACTCCCAGCAAGGCTGCCCCGAGTCTCTGTGCTGAGTCCCCTGGCCTCAGGAACACGCTCCCGTGTCCGCGGCCACACGGCCATCCGCCAGGCATTCTCAGCTCCTAGGACACAGGGGCGCCCTACAGGGTACTGCGCCCACGCCACCAGCTGACGCCGAGTGGCCTCTCCTCGCTCACGTCCAGATGCGTGAGCGCAGGCTTTTCCAGCATCTGATCAGCTCCATCTCTCCCAGCCCCGCTGGCTCCGACCTCCCTCAGGCCCAGAGTGCTGGGGGAAAGGGCCGGTCGTCCTCAGCACCTGCGGTGTGCAGGCCCACACGCTCTTCTGACCTTCACGGCAGCGCACCTGCACATTACGCACAAGCACACCCACTTTTCAGATGAGATGACCGGGCTCGGAGAGATCAGGCAACTCGCTCCAGGCCCCCTTTCAACTCTAACTCACTTCTTTTTGCCTCTCTTAGTAAGAGAAAGAGGCAGGAGAGAAGGAGGGACTAACTCAGACGTGGGGCACGGAATCAGGAAAGGCCTCCCAGAGGAGCTACACTTGAGCAGGAAGGTGACAAATGCACAGATATCTGGTTGGTGGCTAACGGCCAAGGGATAGCATGTGCAAAGGCCCTGGGGTTAGAAACAGCAAGGCTCTGTGACAGTAGGAGCAGAAGGGGCCCAGTGAGGGGGATGAACTGGAGGAGGGGACACAACCGTGGCCACAGATGCAAGGGCAAGCAGGATCCGAGACCACAGGGGCAGAAAGGGCAGCTCAGACCCAGGGAGCAGAACTCTGAGGCTGCAGGAGCCCAGAGGGAGCCGCTCCTCTGTCCAGCACTTTGCAGCTGGCCCTCCCCTCCAGCACATCCTCCCCACCTCCTCCCACCACCCCCCCCCAGCATGAGGCCCAGCACTGCGCTTCAGAACATTTGCATCAGAGACTGAGGGAGCTAACAGGTGCCCCTTGCGGAAGTCTGAGGCGGAGGCAGGGCAAGAACCATGAGCCCAACTTCGTGGGGGAAAGCGAGGCTTAGGGGATAGCGATGAGTCCAAGTTGACAGCCAGTGAGAAAGGCAGGGCAGGGCCGGCGCTGTGGGTGCTGGTTCTAGACCCGGATGCTCCTCTTCTGATCCAGCTCTCTGCTGTGGCCTGGGAAAGCAGTGGAAGATGGCCCTGCACCTGCATGGGAGACCTGGAAGATGCCCCTGGCTCCTGGCTATTGCAGCCATTTGGGGAGTGAACCAGTAGATGGAATATCTCTCTCTCTCTCTCTCTCTCTCTCTCTCTCTCTCTCTGCCTCTGCCTCTCTGTAACTGTGCCTTTCAAATAAATAAATAAATTTTTTGGTCTGCACCAGGGCTCACTTGGCTAATCCTCTGCCCAGGTTCTAGTTCTGGTTGTGGCTCCGGGTTTTAGTCCCAGTTGCTCCTTTTCCAGTCCAGCTCTCTGCTGTGGCCCGGGAGGGCAGTGGAGGATGGTCCGAGTGCTTGGGCCCTGCACCCACATGGAAGACCAGAAGGAAGTACCCAGCTCCTGGCTTCAGATTGGCGCAGCTCTGGCCATGGTGGCCATTAGGGGAGTGAACCAACGGAAGGAAGACCTTTCTCTCTCTCTTTCTCTCTGACTGTCTAACTCTGCCTGTCAAAAAAAAAAAAAACTTTTAAATAATTAATTAATTTTATTTATTTGAAAGCAGAGATACAGAGAGAGGGATCACTCATGTACAGGTTCACCACCTGCAACATAGCAGCTGAGAACCAGGAACTCCATCTGGGTCTCCCACGTGGCGGAGGGACCCGAGTACTTGAGCCCTCACCTGCTGCCTCCCAGAGAGTGCATCAGCAGGAAGCTGGATTGAGAGCAGAGCAGGAACTCGAACACAGGCTCTCCGATATGGGAGGTGTGCGTCCCACGCTGGGGTCTTAACCGCTGCACCAGGTGCCTACCCAGGGGTGGGGGATCTTTTCGCACACTTCCTCCTTATGCTCCTCATCGCAAATATTCCACAGGGGAGTTGCCTCGCAGGCATGAAGCATGGTCTACACCGCAGCTGTCCATGACTTCGGTCAAGTCATCGGCCCCCCATCTGCAGCAGGAACACACAGCACCCACTGGGTGGCTGGGACCAAGCCACACAGGATCTTTGCCTTTCCCAATGACTTTTTCTTCAGCCGTCCAGTGAGACAGCTGAACCTGTTCAAGGTCTGTCCACAAACCACTTGCATTAGAAGAATCTGAATACCCAGAGTTGACTTGCAGGTCCCCAGGACCCAATCCAGATTACAGAATCAGAACCTCCAGGGTCAGGGCCAAGCGACAAACATTGTAAATTCACGTCCCTCCTGCCGCTACGAGGGACTCCGTGTGCACTGAATGGAGCCAGTGGCCCGCAGCCCTTCCACCCTGATGCTGGGCTGCACCCCTGTTTCTTTTAGTGCAACACTGGGGCACCTGCCTGGGGCGGGGGCTGTTCTTTGTCCAGCCCAAGAATAGGCTGCTTCAGAGGCAGGGAGGGACTCCCGGATGCTCCACGGGGCGATCACCTGCAGACAAACTCTGGCAATTGCAGGGACTAAACGTGGAGCGCTCGAACCCTGGGGACTGCTCTCGGCACTCAGGCCGAGCTGGGTGGGGAGGCCAGAGGCAGGAGGGTTGCAGCGAAACCCTACCCGGAGACGCGTTTAGTTCGCTTCAAGTTTCCAGCAGAGGGAATTAACAGGTTTAAAGCAGTTGTCTGTGAATCTTTGTCAAGGAAGTATATGTACAAACAAACAGGGAGGGTTTTTCTAGTAAAAAGTTAATCGGCTTAAAGTGTGCAACTAAATAAGCAAAGCTTACATTAAAGTGACCCAGAGAGAAAGAAGCCCATGGAAAGAAAGTGCTGGGACATACAATATGGCTTCTATGTGCTTTTGTAGTTCTACGCTATAAATATTCATGGGGCAGTGTTAATGGGGTCCACAGCTCTATGCAGCCACAATAGTTTTTTTGTTGATTCTCAGGACCATGAACTTTGAAACCATGACCCTAAATTTCAGGACTCTGCATTCAGCCACATTTGCCAAGCAGGAGGGGAGAAGGCCCGGCTCCTGGACAGAGGAGAGGAAGCAGCGTGGTGTGAATCCCGCCTCCTGGGTCTTTGGCCCAAGAGTAACGGGGAGGATCTGTTTAGCATGGGAAGCCTCCTGTCTCCAGGGTCCCCAGCTGCTGCCACCGGGGAAAACGGCCCTGGCGAGGGCTGGATGGCTTAGCATATGGCAGAGGGGAGTGGGAGGTTCTGGGTATTTTAATTGCATCAGACGGATTCATTGCGAGTTGCACATGGAAGACTTTAAAAAGTAGCTGGCGTTGTGGGCTTTCCACGATGGGGAGAATTTAAGCCATCCAAGCCCTGTCCTGGCTTCCCACACGAGGAAACTGGAGCCCGGGAGGGTCAAATGGGCTGCTCAAAATGTCACCTCTACCGGCCAGGTCTGCTGCCTCCCAACCACGCTCTAGGGACAGCAAATATAAGGCAACCATGTGCCCCTCCTCACCCGCTCTCCCTGGGGACAGGCACCCCTACCCGGCCATGGCCTCCTGCCCACTGAACCTGGACACAGTTTCCAAATCCATCTCAGCACAGCGCTGCAAGAGAGACACACAAGTGACAAGGAACACAGGCGGCTCACGAGTTGAGACCCATTCCCAATCGCACACGATGCCACGCAGGCAGCGTCCAAAGCCCATTGCTACCATTTGTTGCGGTTAAGGGTTTTCTGTTCGGAGCCACTGGCAGCCTGCGCTCGGGGGTCTGAGTGTGCGCCAGCACCGCTGCAGGACCTGAGTCCATCGGAATCTGCGTGGCAAAGGTCAGTCAGGACCGAGGAGAGCGCCTGCACAGCTGCTCTAAGTCAGGCTGCCCCTCCAGCTGCCCAGTCCTGTCTTCCGCCCTGGCCTGCGCCACCCTACTTCACCGATGCACGAGGAGGGTCTGGCAGCTGCCGAGGCTGACGCCGCCTTGCTGCAGGGGCCTAGGACCTCCTGCCTCGTCTCTTCCTCTCCACCACCATTTGTTCGCATCAGTACATTTCAGGCCATTGCCACATCTTGGCTTTCCAAGCACGCCTCACTGGGCTCAACAAAACACCTGCTTGGCTAATTAAAATACTAAAATTATATATGCAATATATATTTTTATATATGCATATATATATATATTATCCATTGGTTTAAGGCCAGGCAGGCCATATCTGCAAATGTATGTTTTATAGCTCCGAATAGATTTCACCTGACGTGCCACCCCACTGCCTTGGTGGTGCCTCTTTCAAGCACGGTGATGTGTCTTCTAAGCCACCATGGGCAGAAGGTCCAGATCAACCAACATCGTCTGCCCCAGGCGGGGATGGGGCCTGGTATCGTATGTTCCACCTGACTCTCCGCCTCTCACAAATCATGCTGTGAGGACAAGCAGATGTTTCTCCAAGTGTGCAAGGCCTGGGCTTCAGCACACTTGGTTTTCACCCTCCCAGCTCTGTCCCAAGCCCAGGACCACATCCCCCAGCTTGCTCCGTGCTCTCTGGTTTCTGGGGGACCGCCTGGCAGGGGAGAAGGCGGAGAGAGAGGGCTGCGCACCCTCTCCTGCTTCGGTGCTTTTTCTTCTCCTGTTTTTGGGGGGCTGGTGGCAAGCACACACCCCTGCCACTCCCCCCACCCCAGCTGTGGCTCCTGGGATCCTGCTCCCTCCACCTTCCCCTCTCCCCAGGGTGGCCTGGCTACTCCCCTTTCTCTTACCCTGTGACTAATCTGTGCCGTCATTAATGTCTCTTCATCTGAAACCTGTAGGGGCAAATCTGTTTCCTGCTGGGCTCCCAACTTCCAGAGCTGTTCTAAGAACACCCTCCCGTTACTTCCAGCGCTGAACAGGAAGACGGGCTTCTCACCGCGGATGGAGACGGCTACTTCAGCGACCCACGACACTTTCCCCTGCTTCCTTGCTGTGTCCCCACGGCAGGGGCTCACACGGGCTCCACTCACTACCAGAGAGAGGGCTGCTAAAAGCCGCAAGCTTCTCGGGCTCTGATTTTACTTTCAATGTGCCTGATTCCAGGTGCATCTCCTAAGCGCTGCTGTCTCCACTGGGGACGATGCTAGGAGGAGCCATCAGTTATGTGTGCAAGTTCATGACTCGCCCTGAGGATAGGGGCCGCTGGGACCCTAAGTAGTGCAGAGAATGGAAAGCTACACTGGGTGGAGAGCAGAGGAGGCCGGGAGCTGCCCCCAGCCAGGCCCACGGCTTCCACCGGACCGCGGACAAGTTGCTGCCTTCCCCAGGCCTTCAGGGATCTCCTGGGAAACAAAAAAAACAGGCCGACTAATCCCCACGTTCCCTTCTGGCTCCAGCCCTACTGAGACCTTACCAGGCGTAGCAGCCTGACTTTCAAGGGCGCCAGTGGGCTGTCATCAGCCCGACCACATGGCCCTCACAAAGGCCCGGCAGGTTCAGCCACTGGGGGCAGACACTGCTCACGGGCCGCCAGTACCTCTGCCCCCTCTTCCCTGATAATCGAGGGTGCTCCCCGGGGATAAGGGGAACCACGGCATCGCGGAAAACTGCTCTGCCTTCTACGCAGGCTGCAGCACACCCTTGTTGAAGAAGCTAGAATTTAGGTGAGGTGTGGGTGGTCTTTCTCCTCCCTAGCACCTGTTCCTTACCATTGCTATTTCTGTTTAGAATTCTCTCTGCAACCTTTTTCCTAGTGAATGATTATTTATATTAAGTTTTCTCATTACTGTTCAAGCGACTGGTGTGGTTTCAGTCTCAGAACTGGAAGGCCGGCGCCGTGGCTCAACAGGCTAATCCTCCGCCTTGCGGCGCCGGCACACCGGGTTCTAGTCCTGGTCGGGGCACCGGATTCTGTCCCGGTTGCCCCTCTTCCAGGCCAGCCCTCTGCTGTGGCCCAGGAGTGCAGTAGAGGATGGCCCAGGTGCTTGGGCCCTGCACCCCATGGGGAGACCAGGAAAAGCACCTGGCTCCTGGCTCCTGCCATCGGACGAGCGTGGTGCGCCGGCCGCAGCGCGCCGACCGTGGCGGCCATTGGAGGGTGAACCAACGGCAAAGGAAGACCTTTCTCTCTGTCTCTCTCTCTCACTGTCCACTCTGCCTGTAAAAAAAAAAAAAAAAAAAAAAAAAAAGAACTGGACCCTGATGGACACGGCCAATTAACTTGGGTCGGTTCCCACAATTGAACCCAATCCCAGCTGTGCGACCATCTCCACAGGGAGTCAGGGTGGTGGCAGCATGCATTTGCTGCTTTAGACAGCAAAGATCGTGAGAAACACAACTGACCAAGGGGAACTCTGGGATATTTAAGAGTCCTTACAAACTGCTAAAGATGATTTACTTGAAAGGCACAGTTAGAGAGAGAGAGAGATTTTCCATTGAATGGTTCACTCCCCAAATGGCTGGTCCAGGCCAAAACCAGGGGCCTGGAACTTCATCTGGGTCTCCCATGTGGGTGGCAGGGGTCCAAGCTCAGGGGCCATCCTCTGCTGCCTTGCCTGGTGCATCAGGAGGGAGCTGGACCAGAAGTCAAGCAGCTGGGACTCACATCAAAGCTCAACATGGGATGCTTAACCCACTGTGCCACAATGCTGGCCCCAAGGTATATTAGAAAAGGTTCAAAATTATTTTAAAAAGAAATAGAAATTATAAGTGCAAGTTCACAAGATTGCAAAAACACATTTCTCAAGCCAGCCCAGACTTTTAAAAACCAGAATACAAAATATTAATCCTAACAGGAGTGTAAACAAGGGGAAAAATTCATGGGTAATTTGAAAAGAAGACTCAGAATACCTAAAAATGGGGCCGACTCCGTAGCGCAATGGGTTAATCCTCTGCCTGCAGCGCTGGCATCCCACATGGGCACCGGTTCTAGTCCCAGCTGCTCCACTTCCAATCCAGCTCTCTGCTGTGGCCTGGGAAAGCAGGGCAGTCCTTGGGCCCCTGCACCCATGGGGGAGAACAGAGAAAGCACCTGGCTCCTGGCTTTGGATCGGCACAGCGCCGGCCGTTGCAGCCATCTGGGGAGTGAACCAATGGAAGGAAGACCTTTCTCTGTCTCTACCTCTCACTGTCTGTAACTCTACCTCTCAAATAAATAAATATAAATTTTAAAAAAAGAATACCTAAAAACACCTACACTTTTCACCCCCCAATTCTACTTCTGGGAATCTATTTAAAGAAATAAAGATGTACGTAAAACGCTAGGATCCCTGCAGCAGTGTGTGTACCAAAGCAAGAGAAAGAGCCCGGGGACACATCCACATGTCCCACACAGAGGACTGGGCAGACGGGGCAGCCACGCAGAGCAACAAGTGTGTCTCTATGGAAACATCTCTCCTGCTCACAGGGCTCAGTGCAAGTGAAGTAGAAGCAGGTTCAAAGTCACATGGACAGCATTCTCTGGAAAAGGAAAGTTACAACACCCACAGAGAAACTGCAGAAGGACACACGATAAAGGCTGACAGCAAGCACTTCTGCGTGATGGGCTTACTGTTCATTTTTCCTCTTGCTTGCTCTGCACAATTTCTAAATGTTCCCCAGCGCTGTGCACAAGCATTAGCCAGGTAATTAAGGAAAATTCTTTCTTTCTTTTATTTTTTAAAGATTTATTTATTTATTTGAAAGTCAGAGTTAAACAGAGAGAGGAGAGACAGAGAGAGAGAGAGAGAGAGATCTTCCATCTGATGGCTCACTCTCCAATTGGCCTCAACAGCCGGAGCTGCGCCGATCCGAAGCCAGGAACCAGGAGCTTCTTCTGGGTCTCCCACGTGGGTGCAGGGGCCCAAGGACCTGGGCCATCTTACGCTTTCCCAGGCCACAGCAGAGAGCAAGATGGGCAGTGGAGCAGTCAGGTCTCCAACTGGCGCCCATATGGGATGCCGGCGCTTCAGGCCAGGGCGTTAACCCACTGCGCCACAGCGCCGGCCCCAGAAAATGCTTTCTGTAATGACAGACCCCACCTCTCTTGCCCACATCCAGGGCACCCCAGTGCTTGCTGAACATGTCTGGGTGGATTCAGGCACATTTCAACCATGGCCTTGGGACATAGCTCAGCTCAGGACCCCACCCAGGCACAGGCCCTCCATCTCTTCCCATCTCCCCTCCCTTTCCAATCCTAAGGCCACAGAATTCCTGGCGTTCCTCCTGCTTCCTGCTTCTACAGGTCCTAGGCATCACATGTGTTCATTCTCACAGCCCTCTGCTCAAACCCATCAATAGCTCCCTGTTTCTTTAGGGACATATTTCAAATGTCAGCCCGACATTCACTGTCCCAAGCTTATTTCAGTCTTGTCACTGCCATCCTGCAAATCAAACCGGAGTGAATCTCTCCTCACCCCTGCCACCACCACCACTCAGCACCCCTGCCACCTCACCTTCGCTCACGCTGATGGATGCAGAGCCGCTGGCCAGCCACCTGACACCCGAGACCCAGGAGGCGCACACCGCCCACCCTGGGACCACGACCTTCTCCTCGGGCCACTGAAGCTTCTCAGAGTCGCCCCCTGCCTCCACAGGAGCCCCCAAAATTCCCAGAGCATGGAGGGTCATGGGGTGGGTCCAGCTGCCCATCAGCTCTTGGAGCAGGCCCAGCCCAGGCTCCCCGAGTCCAGACGCTGCACCTGCCCCCAGCTGGAGTCTTGGAAATGAGTGTGACCCCTGCTGTTGTTTGGTGATGGGCGCACACTCATGCCTGCGTGGCTGAGCTGCTCACCCTGCTGTGACTCAGGAGCCAGGCAGGGAGTGTCTCCGCCAGCTCGGCCCCTTGGTCCTTCCTCTTCACTGGGCTATTTTCACTTCATATGCCACAAAACGCACCTTTTGCTTACTTTAAACAGCCTCTGTAACAAGTCATCAAACCTGAAATTAACAGTTTCTCACTTTTGGAGGCCAGCACCGTGGTGCAGGAGGTTAAGTCTCCGCCTGAGGCGCCAGCATTGCATATAGGCGTTGGGTTCTAGTCCCGGCTGCTCCTCTTCCAGTCCAGCTCTCTGCTGTGGCCCGGAGTGCAGTGGAGATTGGCCCAAGTGCTTGGGCCCTGCACCCACATGGGAGACCAGGAGAAGCACCTGGCTGCTGGCTTCAGATCGGCGCAGCTCTGACCATTGCGGTCATCTGGGGAGTGAACCAACTGAAGGAAGACCTTTCTCTCTGTCTCTCCTTCTCACTGTCTGTAACTCTACCTCTCAAATAAATAAATAAAATTAAAAAAAGAGTCTCTTTAATCAGACTTCATGAAATCAGTTGTTCATTTACTGCCAACTTAAATTTAGGATTACTTAAATCCTCTACAGTATTCTAACAGAGGAGTTTTGGCAGGGCTGTGTGCACCTGCTCTGTGCTTGGACAATGGGAATGTCAATCGCAAGTTACTTGCCGTGGTCAGAAACAGCACTTGACAAACATCACATCGTTCAACCTTTGGGGCAACCCTGAGACCTGGATCTCGGGAGCTCTTTTCAAGTGAGGGAACTGACACTCAGAGAAGTTAAGTAACTTCCTCAAGCTCTCACAGCCTTGCAGAGGTAGCGGCTCTGAATCCAGGTCTGGCAGGCATCAGAGTGTGCTCACTCCCTACCCTCGTACACTATGGGGTGGAAAATACTGGCAATAGAGGTGGACTAGATTCTGCTCCTGCCTGGAGAACTGAGGAGGACAAACATTTAATTCTTTTTTTTTCTTAAACATTTGTTTATTTATTTGAAAGTCAGAGTTACACAGACAGAAGGAGAGGCAGAGAGAGAGGGGTCTTCCATCCGATAGTTCACTCCCCAATTTGCTGCAACGGCCGGAGCTGCGCCAATCCGAAGCCAGGAGCCAGGAATCTCCTCCGGGTCTCCCACATGGGTGCAGGGGCCCAAGGACCTGGGCCATCTTCTACTGCTTTTCCAGGCCATAGCAGAGAGCTGGATCGGAAGAGGAGCAGCCGGGTCTCGAACTGGCACTTATATGGGATGCCCGTGCTTCAGGCCAGGGCATTAACCTGCTGTGCCACAGCGCCGGCCCCAAACATTTAATTCTAATTTGGCCCTAAAACACTTTAATTCTAGCAAATGAGCACCTGCCTATCCACAAAGACACAATGACAAGTAGGGATGAACTAAAGATGTAATAGTGCCAGCTGCCACCTTCTGCTGGGTATGGTCGGGGGAAGTGGGTCTCAGGAGGACGGGATGGCAGGAATACCAGGGAGTGGCAGCTCCTGTTCTGGGTCCGCAGTGCTGGGGACACAGCTCCTGCCAGGCACTGGGGGTGGGCATTTGGTGCAGTGGTTAAGGCAGCACTTAGGATGCCTGCGTCCCATATCTGAATGTATGGGTTCAAGTCCCGGCTCTGCTTCCAACTCCAGCTTCCTGTGCACCCAGAGAGGCAGCAGGTGATAGGTCAAGTGCTTGGACACCTCCCACCCACATGGGCGACACGGATGCAGTTCTGGGCTCCTGGCTTCAGCCTGGCCCAGCCCCGGCTGTTATGCGCATCAGGGGAGTGAACCAGCAGATGGGAGATTTCTTTCTGTATCTTTCCAATACATAAAAAATAAGTAAATAAAGTTTTTACAGTCTATTAATAAAAAGTGCTTGTTGTGTTTTGTTTTTTAAGAGGAGAAAGCAGGAGACCTGCCCTGCACACAGGGTGGCTACGCCGGAGGACCCTGCCCTGGCCTCCGCAGTCAGCCCAGCTCCGCCTCTGCCGCTGCCTTTTCCAGGCTGGCGAAGAGAGGACAGTTCCTTTGCCCTAATCATCAGCCCTCACTCAGCAAACACTGACAAGTGCCCATAAAGCCCTGGGTGCTGCTCTAGGCCCTGGGCATAAAGCAGTGACCAGAGCAGACAGCTTCCCTGACCCCATGGAGTTTGATGCCCCAGCCTTGCATCAGTCCAGCTGTCCCTCAGTGTCTGCCAGAAACTGGGTTTAGGACCCCCTGTGGATACAAAACCCATGGGTGGGGCCGGGGCTGTAGCATAGTTGGTTAAGCTGCCCACTGCAGTGCCAGCATCTCATATGGGCGCCGGTTCGAGCCCCAGCTGCTCCGCTTCCAATTCAGCTCCCAACTAATACACCTGGGAAAGCAGTGGAAGACAGCCCAAGTGTTTGGGCCCCTGCCACCTACATGGGAGACCTGCAAGAACCTTCTTGGCTTCGGCCTGGCCCAGCCTTGGCCATTGCAGCCATTTGGGGGAGTAACTAGTGGATGGAATCTCTCTCTCTCTCTCTCTCCCCCCCCCATCTGTAACTCTGCCTCTCATATAAACAATAGAATAAATCTTGAAAGAAAAACACCCATGGGTGCTCGGGTGCCTTTCATAAAAAGCCAGATGTCTGCAGAGGGCCCAGGTCTATCCTCTTGGATGCTTTAAATCATAGAGAGAAAGGTCTTCCTTCTGCTGGTTCACTCCCCAAATGGCCACTACGGCTGGAGCTGTGCCGATCCGAAGCCAGGAGCCAGGTGCTTCTTCCTGGTCTCCTATGCAAGTGCAGGGTCCAAGCACTTGGGCCATCCTCCACTGCCTTCCTGGGCCACAGCAGAGAGCTGGATTGGAAGAGGAGCAACTGGGACTAGAACCCGGCACCATATGGGATGCCGGCGACGCAGGCAGAGGATTAATCAAGTGAACCATGGTGCCAGCCCCCTTTAAATCACCTCTTGATTGCATCCTACACCCAACACACTGTAAGGGCCATGTAGATCACTGCCATGCCGTGGATGGGGAATGACGACCAGAAAGGCCGTACTTGTTCTGTACAGATGCAATTTTTTTTAGATCTAAGTTCAGGGTACATTGAACTCATGGGCGTGAAACCAGGGACACAGCAGGCCAACTCTAGTGTGGGTGCTGCTGGCTAGAGCTGCCCCCAAGAAGAAAACCTGATCGAAGGTGCCTTGGAGAGAACGGCAGGGTGGAGTGAGGCCCCAGATTCCAGCGGGAAGCAAGGACTGAAGGCACGGGGGTAAGAGCCAGGCCCCAGCCCGTCACCCTCACCGGTGCTCCTGAGCCAGAGCCAGCAGGGACCACCAGCTCCATCTGTTAAACCAAAGCCTGAGAGGGGCCCTGGTATGTACCAAGCCGTGGGCCGGGAAGTCTGGCTGGCCAGCCAGGTGCCTTGGATCTCACAAGCGCAAAGGCTGCCCAGCACTCTCAACCACTGGGCCTCGCGCGGGCGACTGGCGGCCCGAGCCGCACATCCCCAGCTCAGCTCTGCACAGGCCTCGCCTCTGCTGCTTCTCTCCCGCTCTTTTCAACTGGAGAGCTTTTTCTGGACCCACAGAGCCCACTACACCTAGACGTGGGGACGTTGGCGCCTGTGAGTTTTCCAAAACTGACTGCAATGATACCTCCCATCCCACAAGCTCTTGTAAGTGCGACTTTGCCATTCCTCCCACTGCAGAGGCAGGTCTAGGTGCCCTCCCCAGAATCTGGGAGGGCTGTGTCCTTGGGGGAAGTGCTGCTCCGTGGCTCCGGGACAAGGCCATCAAAGGCAATTCAGCTTCCATGGAGAATCCAGCCACTGTGCTGTGAGGAAGCCCAAGGAGCCTGCATGGAGAGCCCATTTGTAGATGCTCTGGCCAACAGTCCAGCTGAGGTCCTGGGGTGGCCATTTGGTCCAATGGTTAAGATGCTGGCTAAGGAGGCTGGTGTTGTGGCATGGTGGGTTAAGCCACTGCCTGCAACGTTGGCATCCTAAACAGGTGCCAGTTCAAGTCCTGGCTGCTGTTTCTGATCCAGCTCCCTGAAGCATGGAGGATGGCCCAAGGACTTGGACTCCTGTCACCCAAGTGGAAGACCTGGATGGAATTCCAGGCTCCTGGCTTCAGCCTGGACCAGCTCTAGCCATTGTGACGATTTGGAGAGTGAACCAGTGGGAGGAAGATCAGTTGATTTCTCTTGATCTCTCCCCGCAACTCTGTATCTCTGTATCTATCTTTCTCTCTCTCTCTCCCCCTCTCTCTCTCCCTCTTTCTACTACTCTGCCTTTCAAATAAATAACTCTTAAAAAATAAAATAAAAATATGCTAAGATGTTCACATTCCCTATCAGAGTTTGATACGCAGCCCTGTGCCCTGGTTTCAGGTTCCTGTCAGCATACACCCTGGAGACGGTAAGTCCTCCACTCAGTGGGAGACCCGGATGGAGTTCACAGTTCCTGGTTCTGGCCCTGGTCCATCCCTAGCCTCGCACGCATTTGGGGAGTGAACTAGGGGATGGGAGTTTGTTTCTCTCCCCCCACCCTGGCCACATACATACATACATACAAATTTTAAATTCTGTCTGACTGGCCAGATGTGGGTGACTGAGCCTCCAGATGATTCCAGACCGCAGCTGCCCAGTCCTTCAAGTCTTGCTGGCTGATGGGACAGAGAAGTGGCCCCTGCTCTGTCCTCCCCAAAGTCCTGAGGCAAGGACCCGTGAGCGCTAGAAAGGGGAAGCTGTCGTCCACCACCGAGTTTGGGGTGGCTCTGTACACAGAACAGAAGCTGGAGCAGGGAGCAAAGGGAAGGGCAGCAGCCCCTGGGTAAAAGCCCCGCCTCCTAATCGCCGGGTGGGAAACCTGGGAGGCACTCAGAAAGCTGGGGAGGGGGGTCCCAGTAGGGTCAGAGCCTGGGGCCTCCAGCAGGAACCTCAATCCTGCTCCCCTCAGTGAAGTCCCTTCCTCCCTCACCCCTGCTTCCTGGGATCACCTTGCAAACAGACTCCGCATACAGTTCATGTCTGAGGCTCCGCTTCCCAAGAATCTGACCACAAGCAGCTTCACATGCATCGTGCAAAGTGAGTGATTTGACTCCCAGTGCCGTAGTGAGGATGGGGAGACGGAGGCCGGGAAAGCGAAAGGATTCATCAGGGTCACAGAGTGGGAGTGAGGGTCAAGGTAAGGACCCAGGCCTTCTGGCTCGAATGCAGCTGAAGAATTCTGGATGAGAACAGGTAGAAGGGCTCCCAAGACCTGGTGTCGGGAGGATACCGGGACTTACAGTCATGTGAACCTGGCTGCATGGATGGTCCCAGTTGGAAAACGAGAGCTATGACCCCTCGACAGACATCATGTCCCAGATCCAGGCCACTCACAGCCCCAGACAGGAGGTTTTCAAACCACACTCCCAGTCCACAATCATCTGGTTTAAAACTATCCTTTTGCATAGCATCAAATCAACTGTCTATTAGGAAATTTGAATTTTATGCCTTAAAACCTGCTGCAAAGGTTAGCGTGAAGATGGTCTTCCAACGAGTTCCTAGAAAAATCTGTAAAGTACTTTATCAGGAGTTGTCCTCATTTACAGATTAGGACTAAGGCAGAGAGAAATGGAATAACTTTATTCCGAGTCACACAGCTGGTGGATTACGGCAGAACTGGTGACATTAACAGTGTCAGGCCAGTGAAGCAGTAAGCAGAGAGGCTGGGCTAGAGCCACAGGTCACAGAACCCTAACACCAACCAGGCAGCAGCCAGGGGCTCCAACTCCAGTGCCTGCAAAGTGTGACGTGGGCCGGGCAAGGCAGCCGGTGTGGACCAGAATGAGCCCTGCAGACCCGTCAGTCTGCCACCCTAACAAGTCCAACGTCTCTGCTGTGCAGGCCCAGAGAGCAGGTGACTTGTCCAAGACAGCACAGCCGCTGAGAGGCCTGGAACACATGCCGGCCCCTCCCCTCTGCCCTCTGGGCTTGCAGCAGAGTGGAGAGCCACGCTGCCCTGCTGTGGGGACAGGAGACAAGTGTGTTGGATGCGATGCCCTAGGGGAGGCTTCTGCCTGGAGGAGCCTGACTGGGAGAGGAGGAGGGGCTGCCCCTACAGGCTTGCTTTAAGCATGCCAGGGCAGGTGCAATGTCTCCCCAGCTAAGAGGCTGTCCTTTCAACACTGACATGTGTGTGCGGCCTTCCAGTGGGGTGAGCTTGCCAGAGGATGGAGTCTGAGAGGTTACTTTCCCCCATGTGTCCCTCGCCATCGCCCTCTCCTGGTCACTCTCAGCACCAGCATGGCCCAGGGAGAGGCCAAGGGGTTGGGAGGATTCAAGGACGGCTAGGGAACAGCAAAGGAGCTGAAACCACGCCCCAAAGACCCGCCCCCTTCCGGCCCAGACCACCCTGTCTTGGAATAGTCATAGAACCTGCACACCCGTGATTATCCGTGAGCTTCTTCTAAGGAGGGCCCCACGAGCGCGCTCTCACAGACCCGAGGCACTTTCACCTCTGAATCTGAGCACCAGAGCCAGCACCAGCCTGTGGAGGTGGGCATGAGCAACTGCTGGCTCCTCCCCCCTTCCTCCCACCCCTGCAGGCCCAGCAGCACAGCCCAGGTGTGACCTGGGATGGTAGACCCTCCCCTCCACTGTCTCGGTTCCGTTTCCAGGGCAAGGCCACCATTCCAACAGTGCTCTGCAGAGCCTTCTCCCTGCCTAGGGAGCGCCCCTGAGAAAGTTTCCAGGCCACACGGTGGAGAATTAGCCAGATGCCAGCTCTGCCCACCTTCCAGCCTGTGAGGCTCCACGAGGTATAGGATAGGTGGGTGTTCTGCAGGCATCTTCCCCTGGGGCTAGCCCGGGCCCTTAGGGTCTGGTTTGAGCTGGTCTCCAGGTCCCCCAGGACCTCACCCCACTGGGACCCACCCAATCCCCGCCCCCCACCCTGTCCTGTCCTAGACCAAAGCCACTGCAGCAACACGGATCGGTGCTGCCATCACGGTGCCATCTGCAAATCCCCCGCCGGTCATCTGAGTCTTCCCCCAACTATCTCCCCTGAGAGAGGAGGAACCGGCCGAGGAGGCATCCAGGGCGCTCACACAGACCCACCCAGGGCCTCACCACCTGCCCCTCCCGCTTCCTGCTCCTCTCTGCAGCCTCCAAGCGCAGGTGGGCCGGACAATGCTCAGAGAAACGTCACCACCCGCGAGAGCCCGTCATCTCCCGGGGGTCCAGGGACACCTCTCTGTCCCAGCCCGGGAGCGCCCTGTAACCGTCGGCTATTTGGAACGGGCGCTTGGGCCCTTCTAGGGCCAATGATCCCAGCTCAGAAGCCGCTCCTCTGGCGACCCCGGAGCCGGCTGGTGGCGGGGGAAGCAAACGGGAGCTGCAGCTCGGGGCTGCGGTTTGCGTCTGAGAGGCCCGAGCGTGCCGGAGCGCCGCTCCCTGACGGGATTAGAGCACCTGCCGGCTTCCATCTCCACCCGCCCGGGCGACTCGCAAGCGGTGAGGGGACGGCAGGGAGATCTGCGCCAATTCCGGTCTTGCTGATTCTCCCGTGACCACCCTATTCTTTGCCCCGCAGTGAAGCGCACTCCCGCCCCGTCCCGCCCTGGTCATCTCTCCCCAAGAGTTAACCGCAAGATCCTGAGAAAGTTTGCGCGAAACTTAGAAATGCTGTGAAATCGGAGCCAGCAACTCCATCCGAGCCTGCGAGCGCCGCGCCCCGCCCGGCTCCCCAGCTGCCGCCAAGAGCGTGCGGCGTCGGCACGGGCGGACCACCGGCTGTCAGCCGGCCCCGCGTCCGCCCCGGCCCCCGAGAGCCCTCGCGAACCCAGGGACCCTCCTGTTCCGCTTTGCGAACGCGCCCGCGGCGGCCACCGGTGCGCGCCGCAAACCTGGGGCGGGACGTCCCAGCGCTGAGCGGCTCTCAGCACTTCCTCAGGAGCTTTGTTTTCCCGGGGAGCCCGGGGGTCTCAAGGGAGGGCAAGGGAGACCCGCCCCACAGACGGCTGGGCCGGCTCGCCCACCACCTCGTTTGCATTTCAAAGGCAAACTTCTGCCGGACTTCGGCGGCGACGGCACCTACCGGCTTTGCACGGGTCGTGGTAGTGCTCCAGCTGCTGCTCCGCGCCCTCTTCGCCTTCCAGGGCCGAGTAGTCCGAGACGGCGTCCGGGCGCTCCCTGAGCCCCCCGGCGCCGCGCGGCGGCGGCGGCAGCAGCAGCAGCAGCAGCAGCGACACCGGGGCCCCGAGCGCAGTCGCCCGGGGCATGGTGGCGCGGGGCCGGAGGTGACTGAGGGAGTCGCGTGCACGGAAAGCTCAGTCCGACGACGCCCGGCGCACAGGATCCGTCGGCGGCGGCCGGGACTCGGTGGTTACGCGCAGCTGCGGCGCATAGCTCCGGCGCGGAGAGAGCAGAGCGCGGCGCCCCCTGTCCGCGTCGGAGCACCCGGGAAGCCGCGGCTCTGAGCGACTGCCCGGCGGCCGAGGCTGCAGCGGCTGACTGTGCCGGTGGCGGCGGTGGTTGGAGCGTGGCCGCTCCGCCCCTCTCCACCAGGGCTGGACCACACAGCCCTCGCCAGGGGCCCCGGGCAGCCAATCGCTCGGGCGCCCGAGGCGAGGCCCCTCCTCTTCGCAGCACCTCCGCAACTTTGGAGGAAGGGGAGCGAGGTGAAGGTGCCAAAAACATGGGTCCCAGACCAGCGGTGTGCCCACCCGGGCCAAGACGCCCTTCTCCGGGCTGCTCCTGGAGACGAAGATTGGGCTTCCCGCCTGTTTTATTCTCATAACTCACTTTACAACTCCGGAGGCACACGTGGACGAAAGCAGCAGCAGTGGTCAGAGCCCGGAGAGCAGCACCGAGGCCGAGGTGCGCGGGGCGCATTGTTTCCAGCTCGAAACGTGCTTTTGGGTAATTGTCCTCTGCAGGGCCAAGCGAACCGTCTGAGGT
The DNA here is from genome assembly GCA_949820135.1 of Sylvilagus floridanus. Lineage (NCBI taxonomy): Eukaryota > Metazoa > Chordata > Mammalia > Lagomorpha > Leporidae > Sylvilagus > Sylvilagus floridanus. The sequence goes on from OX463235.1 coordinate 49,135,150, forward strand.
GCCTTTCAGGCAGGGAAGCCCTGGGATTACGGTTCTCCCGGCTCGCTGAACACGCCCTCGCCCGGCCAGGAAGGGCGCTCGATGCAGCACCCAGCTACGTTAGCGTATGCGCTGGTAGTATGTAAGGCAGACCGACTTAAAACGACAGTTTCCCCTCGAGGTGACCGGATCCGTTAATAAAACAGCCTAGGACGCTTCCTACAGGCAAACAGATTGTCAAACGAATTGCACCTACTAATTTTACAGATGTATTTTATTAAATAAGCCACTCACCTTTAACGTGATGGAATACAAATGACCAATTTTTGAGGTCTGGTTATTTTTTGCCAATTCAAAATACAAGCCCAGGTAATTTTAGAACATACTCAAGAGCTATGTGAAACCCACTTCTACACTGTATGTTAAACACAAAATCGTCAGAACTGAACCGTTTGGAGACACGACGTGCGCGATTACTGAGGCTTTTCACTGATCCTTTTTATGCAAGCCAACTTGCCCTAGTCAGGAAGTCTAACATGCTATCATGTATGTGCAAAGGTTCTTAGCATTGCATCCAATAGCGTCTTCTTTCATTTAACTCCCAGAAGAAAAAGGACTTCCCTTCAGAGTCCACATGATTCCACAGCCACAGATGAGCAAATAGCCGAGACCTGAGCTGCACGCGCCATGGTCCCCTGTCTTCTCATCTATCAGCTAGGATGCTAAGTCCTTTAGAGCGGAAAAGGGCAAAAGCTCACTGCAAGGCTGCTCCAGACTTTGACCCTGCTTCACGCTGTTCTCATCAAACGGGCACCGTACAGGATGGAGCCAGGCTGAGCAAGCAAGAGCAGGATAGGCACTGACAGGCAAGAGGGTGGAATTTGGGGGGAAATGGATGCCACCAAATGGCAGGGAATGCCAAGTGGCCACTAAAGAGGAATAGGTGTGGGAAGGGACTGCCTGAATGCTGGAAGGAGTCAAACCCAACGCCATCATTGCCTGCATTCGCCCCAGTGAAGGTCACCAGCTGTCAACAGACAAGTCCACACAGTCAACATCTAAAAGGCTAACACACACTTCCAGGCCTCCAGATGGCACAGGCAGGCAGCCAACTGGCTTCCTCGGAGCAGGGAATTCCTCTGCGAAACAGACATCAGAGACTGAAGCACAGAGGCTGTGAGCTTTGACTGTCGTCCCCAGCTGGTGAGTAGCTGCCCGGGCTTCTCACCAACACCACCCATCCAAATGTCTGGAGGACAGGGTTCTCCTGGATGAGCGTGCGATCTCAGTCTTGTGCTACTTCAGCTAGCAACCAACAACTGGCAACGAAACGTTTGGATTATACAAAGGTTAGACAGGAATCATTGAAAAGGGAAGGTTAATATGCTTCATCAGTTCTACAGTTCCTGATTTCACTTAGCATTTTTATAAACTCCAATCTGGATTCAAACAATTTTTAAAATATATTTTTCTCTCCCCCCCCCCCCAAGAAGCCTTTTATTTTAGGAATACAAACTTCATGCATTTCATAAATACAACTTTAGGAACACAGTGATTCTTCCCACCCTCCCAACCTTCCTCCTCCCTCTCCTATTCCCATTCTTATTTTACTACGATATATTTCAAATCCCAAGAAAGAAACTGGGATAAATTTAGAATAAAATGCTTTATGACCTAAAGCTACTCTATTATTACACTCATAGTTATCCCGGGTCCCTTCTCCCAGTGCCTCCCCAGAGCCTGTGGAACACGCGCAAGTGGACAAAAGTGTTTTCTTCTTCTGTAGTCTGCTCTCTGCTCCCTGCCCCTCTTATCCCATCTACACTTTTCTGGCAGCCATTCTCAGTCCCCTTCAAGTCTACCCAGTTTTGTCCTTAACGACCCCACCTGGGCCACTGTCTCCTTTCACCTTTGTGGGTCACTTGTCATTAAAATCTCCTCCAACACAAGGAGAACCTCCAGTCAAGTGGGCATTCACGTCTCACAGCTCAATCCTTCATTTACATTGCTGACCACTGAAAAGGTATTTCTGAGTACTTTAGAGAAATTAAAATATTACATTGCTACCATTTTGAACAGCGGCTTACAACCATCTGTAGCTCTCCAGAACCTGTGTCCAGTTGCTCAAGGTGGTGTATCAGGCTCTCCATCCACCAGCAGGTCTTCCTTGCAGCCTTTCCGGCCTCGGCTCTCGCCACCTCCCACGCCCCACTCTTGCTGCACTAAACACCTACAGTCACCCTAACAGAGCCTTGCTGCTTCACACCTCCATGTTTCTGTCAGGGCATCGTGATAACCACATCCCACATCTGTGAGCCAACATCTATTATAAGAACTACTACCTCTCTGATATCTCCCTTCTCAGATGCCCTGCCCTACTGCTCTGCAGTGGGTCTCTGACCAACCCCAGCTTGGAACCAGCCACCTTCCCTGTCTCCATCCTCAGACCCCGTCTTTCCTTCACTCACCTTTCAGATTATGTCCCATAATCTCAATGACTTCAAGTGAGCCACTAAGAATTAACTAACATTGGCTAATATAAAATGACTTCTACCAACTCCTCCCTACAACTGCCTCCTGATAACATTTTTTTTTTAGCTGAAACTCCTGTCATTTTAAGCACCTAAACTTTGAAAATGAGTCATTTCAAGGGCCGGCGCTGTGGCTCAGCAGGTTAACCCCTGGCCTGAAGCACGCACCAGTTCTAGTCCCGGCTGCTCCACTTCTGATCCAGCTCTCTGCTGTGGCCCGGGAAGGCAGTGGAGGATGGTAAAAGTGCTTGGGCCCTGCACCCACGTGGGAGAGCTGGAGGAGGCTCCTGGTTCCTGGCTTCGGATCGGCGCAGCTCTGGCCATTGCGGCCATCTGGGGAATGAACCATCGGATGGAAGACCACTGTTTCTCTCTGCCTCTCCTCTCTCTGTTAACTCTTTCGAATAAATACATCTTTTTAAAAAAAAAAAGAAAATGAGTCATTTCAAATAATCAAATAATTCTAAATACATTTCTGGACTACACAGACTCCACACATACCAATGGAGATCTATTCCCCACCTTTCTAATAGTACATTGTAAGTTAAATTCAGTAAAATTACCACTGTTACCAAGCAGCTGGCTGCCTAACAGACTCCCTTCTACCCTTAGTTAGAAAAGTTCGTACCAACTTAAACTCTCTGGCTAATGGAAAAAGCCAGGTTGGTGGTGTTAACAGTGAGGGGGAGAAAAGAACTAAGGAGGCTGGTAAAGATTTAAGAACTAGTTTAAAAAGGAGATAAAAATCAAGGACTACAAATAGACTGGAGAAATTAATCACTGCAACGTAACAAAAACAATCCCTTCCACTTGCATAGCATACTAATTTCCAATATGACTACTACATATATTACCTGCTCCACAAGCTGGAAACCCCATTTCACAGACACAATAATCAAGACAACAGTCCCCTCAGGCTTTTGGGCTAAAAATAAAAGCCCCTTTAGCTGCCCTGTTTGTTATCTACAAAACAGCTCCTTACAGGCCTCACAACATGGCTGTGGGGGAACAGATGTGAACCACTCTGGAAAAGCTGTCAGGTTCTAAGAGACTGAATCTATTACCCATCAGTCAGAAGAATGACAGGTAAGGATAGTGTGGGATTCAAAGTTTGTATATATAAAAAGTTACAAGGATGGTATAAAAACCCAAAAATCACTTTTAAAAAAGACAAAGTCCTTATTCATTGTACCATTCTTTCAACTTTTCTGTAATCTTTCTCCATCCAAAATGCAAATGGGGGTATATCAAACCTTACATTTGCAATCTTTCAATTCAGGGTTTGGTTGGGTGTTTTTGTCAAGTCACACTGGAACACAGCCACGCTCGACAGTCTATGTGCTATGTAGCGTGGCTGCTTTTGCGCTGTAACAGTAGAGCAGTTGTGACAGGGATGACACGGCCCTCCAACCCTAAAATGCTATCTGGGCCCTGGCAGGAAGAGCGCTGACCCTGCTTTCTTCCACTGTAGGAAGCTTTCAGCGACCCCCTCACATGCATGCCAATAATGAAGGGCTCTTCCTTATGTTTGTTTCATCAGGTTCAAAAACGAAAGAAAGAAAGCATCCAAGGGAATACATTTAAGTTTTTATTACTTTTTAAAAATCCAACTTCAGATAAATTAGCAGACTAGATCAGAATCTCAATTGTAACTGACACATTTTATACTGAATTTCTATTACTAGAAAGCCCACTGGAATATGGCCTACACAAATCAGAGGTGTATACAAAATGGAAATGATCATTGAACAGCAATCGCTTCCTTCCAACACAGGCGACAACTGTCATTGCTGTTTGGGGATTTCAAGATTCAAGTCTGATACCACTAAAAAGCCCACGTGGGACTGCTCTGTTATCCTTCAAACAGAATTCCAGGTTATTTCTTTTTTGCCTTAAACTCTGCTATATATGACAGCTCTCATAAAACCTAAGCTGATAAACTGGGATAAACATGCACTATGCTGTTTGATCAAATATCAGCAAACCTGGTTCACCAATACTTTAATAAAAGTTCTCTCACAATTTATTTCCATTTCCTAGCAGATAAATAAGAATTTTTCTTAGTTTTTGTCTTTGCACATTTCTGTTTACAGCCCCAATAAAAACGCCAAGTCAGATGCCTTATAGGAAATGCTCACAGAACTAGAGTTATTCCTCATACTGACTTTTTCTGCAACTATAACTTCTGATAAACCCTACTTGTGGATTTCGTCTGTTTCTGTTCACACTTCCAAACAATTTATGAATTTTCACTTCTATCTCTTTAACAACTTGATTGCTAGTATAGTTCCATAACTACAGAATTTTAATGAAGATACAAAACGTTAATGAATATATTTTCATGTTACTAATGAGTAGTGATTTATTACATATTCCAATAAATCAATAGAATGAAACACTAAAGACACATTGAAATCTAAACTTAAAACACAGGTGCAACTGTAGTGTATAGATCACAAACAGCCCCCCCCTCCAGGATGCATATGAAGAAGCCCTTCAGTATGTAGCTTTTCCTGAACAAATTACATTAAAACATTTTTTTCCCTTTTACATGTATAAAAATTCAGGAAGTTTTAAATAACATTTTTTGCAAGACATTTGGCAGAAGGTGTTTAGTAAACATTTAGGAAATAAAAGCTACATCAAAATGAATACAGTTGTGGATAAACTCTAAAAATGTGACTTTCAGAAAAACTGGAATTCATGGCAACTCTTTCTAAAAAGTTCCATCCACTCTCAATGGAAAACACGCAGATATACCATTCACTAGGTTTCGCTTTCTCTACAGTCTAATGACTTCTGAGAGTATGGAGTTTGACTGATGGACAAGCCAAGTGCAATCCAGGAGCCCAAAATGAAATGCCAAAGAATGTTTTACCACCCCCAGCCATTCCATTTCTACCTTATCCTATTCTTGCACTAGGATACAAGTATAATGACATCAACTATTAATGGAATTTTCAGGAGATGCTTGCTTAAAGATGCATGGAAAAAAGTTTCACTTTACTTTTTGTTAGTGTTCAAAGTGTCAGCTGAGAAAATGAGAAAATGTTAGTAAATGAAAGGGAGACTGCATTAACTGGGGTAGGAAAACTCCACCCTTCAGTTAACTTAGATAATATTCTATTTTGTCACTGTACAACAGAGCTAGGGAGCCAAACTATTTGTGAACTACATTTTCTTCAAGATACACATATATTTACTCAGCCCCTCTATGAAGCCATAAACCAATAGAAGTCCTTTTCTAAAGGACTTTTTCAAAGTGATTTATATTACTTTTAATACTTTTAATACATTTGGAAATACCACTTTTCACTACAGATTCCAAAGAACTTCAAATACAACCTGAACTTAGTAGAATGAACCGTGTACCTGAAAACAGCTATACTACATTCTTTAAAAATCCCTACATCTTACCCGCAAGAATCTTACCACCAGAAATTTCATTTTACTAAGACAAAAGCTTGCTACTTTATACGCCATCAGTCAGATCATGTGTTATGTTAGAACTATTTTAACATGTTCTTTAAAAGTCACATAATATAAGCAATTAAATGTTGACTTTTAGTTTCTTTTCGGATAAGATCTTAAAGGCAGGTGAGAAGGAAGAAAAATGGAAGAACCAATGGATGACACTTAATATAACATTTTGGCTTTAAGAGGATTCACCTATAGCTTCTAAACAAATTCTTGTTTGTTCATGTAAATCATATGTTAAGTGATAAGAAATCAACCTTTTTACTCTTGTTAGGCCTTATATGTCACATAGGATACAGAGTCCATCAATTTATAGAAACACATTTTGCAATGAAAACATAACTATTAGTGGCACAAGTTTCATGTTAAAGTTTAAATACAGCTGTTTTGAGTCTTTCTAAAAATACCAACATAGAGTATAGTTTTAGGCAGTCATTTGCATAGCAAACTATTAAACTAGAAACTTAATTTCTAGGAAAACTTCACATTATTGTCAGTTTCAGAAAAAGGTATTCAAAATTAAAAATCACTTCTCTTAGAAAACTGTAGCCTTTATTTGTTCATACAATAGTAAGCTCACCACTTGTACCGCATCCCCACTTTACACCAACCTCAACATATTCTGTGCCACAATTTTATTCAAGGGCTTATCAATACTTTGTGACTAGACTGGAGAATCCAGAGTTGAGAGATTTTAAACTATGGGTCCCCTGTATCAAAATAATAGTTTACAGTATATTAAAAAAAAACAAATTGGCATTCAGTAATATTGCCTTCAAGTTGCAGACACATCTATTTCCACAAAATAATTTGGTCAGGAAATTTTATTTGAACATCCTAAAGCAGTAATGCTTTAGATGTTACTTAATTGTCTCAGGCAGGATTAACAAAATTAAAAGTTTCTAAATTACAAATTTAGCTCCTGTAGAGAGTTGGAAAAAGAAACAGAAAAAAAAAAAAACCCTCCCAAAAGAAGTATGACACACACATTTTGAAGAAACCCCAATGTTTCATGCAATGGTAGGCAAGATGTAAAAAGCCACCCAAATTCACACATTTCTACACCAATCATCAGAAAAAAGTACTCTGTAGTCAATCTGTACATCCAAATGCATTTGGAAATCTACACCTACGTTACATTATTTAATGTTATATACATGTATAGCCCCCCTCCCCTCCCCCCCTTTTTTTGTTTTTTAATAATTTCTTATGTAAAGCCTTCATTCAAACCCAAAAAGGATGTACGACTAACTTGGGAAGGAAAAAAAAGATAATCACTTTAGACATTCAGTTAAAATGTAGTTTATCTAAATCTCAAAATGTTTAATAAAAACAAATATCTTCTCCATTTAACACTTTGCTTTCTAACTGTACAGTAAATTGCATTGAGAGAGTACATCTCTATCTTCGGACTGTATCTTCTTTGGATGGAATTAGGATGTAACTGGATAGTTTTAAGATAAATAAATGGAAGGTGGTCCAACTAAGATGACAGCAGATATATTACATGCAGGATTTAATATTTTTAATTCTTTTAAAAAAATAATGCAACTGAATTCGGGGGAAAGAACAGGTCAAAAAAACCCAGATTATATAAAAATGTCCCACATTAGGTCGACGATGGCAGTAAAAATAAGAGGAAGAGTAATCTCTCTGGAACATCATTTTTCAGTAACACAGAAACACTAAGTGCCAGGAAGATTTCTACGCATGTAATTTTAGCATCCAAGTTTCCCTCTATTTTATTGGAACAAATGCTTTAAATAAACTATTTGTCCTCTTCACTGAAGAGAGCTGGTCTATTTCATCTTTAATGAGCTAGTTTTCGGGAAGGATTAGCCATGTACTGTGGTAATGCCTACTGCATAAAATCCAAGCATTTGCTGTGAACAGTTGGAGAAAGCAGTAAGAACCTAGGATCAATGGAAATAGATGTTACTTTACGCCATCCACGACAGAGAGACCCACAATGTACCCAGTGTTAAGCCCAAATCTCTTGCGCTTTTTTTGCTGTGCAAGTTCCACCCCTATGAAAGAGAAATTGATCCGAAGTTCCAGGTTTCCTTGGGTCTCTAGTCAATTTTCACATTAGTATAGATTTTTCGGACAAAGGCACTTGTTCCCATGTAACCAATTGCTCCTGCAAAGACAGAATAAGATGTTTTGAATCAAATATATGCAGAGCAGGATCCATCATTTACAAATGCTCCCTACTCTGGAATTTTTTCAAGATGACTTTATGTTGATATTTTCTCTGAACTTATTAAAATCATATCATTTTCTTTGCAAATCACCCGCTATCAGCATATACCAAGTCTGACCTTAGGCAATCTTTAAAAAAAGCAAGTAGCAATTAATACTTGTATAATCAGTGACTACAGAATTAAAATATATCTCTTATAAGGCAAAAATAATTTGATAAATCAGAAATTCATTTAAAAATGACAAAAAGTTCATGGAAAACACAATATAATACATAATATTCAGAAGAGTCTCTGTCTATATAACCTCAGCAACAGGTACTCAGTGACTCTCAAGGTAACACATCCTATCCTTACCACCAAATTAGGAGGCCTTTATGTTTATGCACCAAAATAAACTTTTTAATTGTTTTTCCATGGATTTTTTTTGAAGTGGAAAAACATTAATCTAGGTCATTAAAGCCTTATCAATGAATGTTCCAAAACCTCACTGATCCTTAAGAAGCGACATGGATTCTCCTGGAGATGGACAGAGAGCCTCAGCCCAGTGGCTTTTGAGGCTCTAGAGCAGAGAGGTTCTCTGATGGCTTCTTTTCCACATTTACGCTGTAGAGCTGTGTGGCTGGTAGGAAGGATGACATATTGAAGAATGGACATGAGAGACAGGTAAGTGGGTTAGGAATTTCAAAATGTTTTTGAATAAATAGCCTCAGTGGGACTCAAGACACTAGAAGACAGGATATTTGCTTGTTTTTTGTTACATAAATTACCTCCTGAGTCAAGACAGTGTCTGATACATAACAAGGTTCTCAATAAATTATCTTCTGAATGAAGGAAGGAACTGCAGAGTTCTTTACTGCCAATACTAAGGGCTCTTTAGAATGAGACAATTGGTCATTGAGCTGTCATAGAAAATTCTGCAGTGGATTTAAAAATTTATCACCTAGCCCACTATTATCTCAAGTTTAAAAATAAAGCTTCATGAGTTAATAATCACACACACATACAAACACACAAAACACACGTGCATGTGCCTGATTGGTCATCTTTGAACCAACTTATATTTATCCAACTGATAAATCAAAGGAAAGAAACAAGCATCTATTCTGCCTTTCCTATATACAGTGAGTACCTCAAAGTAACCAAATGGTCGTTGAAAGGAAAAGTGTCACATTCAGACATATCCCAGCTAATAAATATAAAAAGAACAAGACAATCAGAGTATTATATAACCACTAGTAGATATTTTGAGCTAGGCATTGATTATCGCTGGCTCACAGAAGTTTTTTTTTTTTTTTTTTTTTTTTTACAGGCAGAGTGGACAGTGAGAGAGAGAGACAGAGAGAAAGGTCTTCCTTTTGCCGTTGGTTCACCCTCCAATGGCCGCCGCGGCCGGCGTACCGTGCTGATCTGATGGCAGGAGCCAGGTGCTTCTCCTGGTCTCCCATGGGGTGCAGGGCCCAAGCACCTGGGCCATCCTCCACTGCACTCCCGGGCCACAGCAGAGGGCTGGCCTGGAAGAGGGGCAACCGGGACAGAATCCGGCGCCCCGACAGGGACTAGAACCCGGTGTGCCGGCGCCGCAAGGCGGAGGATTAGCCTGTTGAGCCATGGCGCCGGCCTCACAGAAGTTTTGACAGGCAGAGTTAGACGGTGAGAGACAGAGAGAAAGGTCTTCTTTTTCTGTTGGTTCACCCCCCAAATGGCTGTTGAGGCAGGCGTGCTGCACCGATCCGAAGCCAGGAGCCAGGTGCTTCTCCTGGTCTCCCATGCGGGTGCAGGGGCCCAAGGACCTGGGCCATCCTCCACTGCCTTCCCAGGCCACAGAAGAGAGCTGGCCTGGAAGAGGAGCAACCGGGACAGAATCCAGAGCCCCAACCAGGACTAGAACCCAGGGTGCCGGCTCCATAGGCAGAGGATTAGCCTAGTGAGCCACGGCGCCAGCCAAACCTCACAGAAGTTTACAAACCACCTGTTAAGTATTCTTGGAGAAATATTCCCAAGTAAGACTGAGCCTGCAGACAGAACTATCATCTTACAGGAAATATGGAAGGTAGTGAGTGCATGGAGAAACATTAAACGACACTTCAGCAGCATAATCGGCCAAATCCAGAGTGCAGAAAATACTACAGGAGTTTTTAAAACATTTTTTTAAATAAATACAAAGGAAAAGAGAGGGGACATCTATAGATTTAGAGAGCCCAAAGAAGACATTTTAACCAAGAAATGTATGGACCTTAATTAGATCTTGACATAAACAAATTATTAAAAGAGAAATGGTAACAGGGGAATAATTTGAATACTAACTGATACTTCATCGTATTAATAAATTATACTGTACTCTTCCCTGAAGGGAGGAGAGGACATCCACTTTGCTTATGGCAGTGTCCAAATACCAATGGAGTCTATGGTCACAAAAGGCTTCCACAGCCTTGGCAGCCCATGGCAAGAGCCTCGGGTGATCACTGATGCCATAAATAAGAGTGTTAATTGTTAAAGGAACAACAGAAGTCATTGTTGTCCCTAATGAATTGTTTTTTCTGTTTTTTTTTTTTTTCTTTGACAGGCAGATTTAGACAGTGAGAGAGAGAGAGACAGAGAGAAAGGTCTTCCTTCTGTTGGTTCACCCCTCAAATGGCTGCTGCAGCCGGCGTGCTGCGCTGATCCGAAGCCAGGAGCCAGGTGCTTCCTCCTGGTCTCCCATGCGGGTGCAGGGCCCAAGCACTTGGGCCATCCTCCACTGCCTTCCCGGGCCACAGCAGAGAGCTGGACTGGAAGAGGAGCAACTGCGTCCCTAATGAATTGTACTATGAGAATTGACTGCAAATTTTTTTCCCAAAGTGTACTCTATATGTTGTGTGTGTGCATGGGTACAAACTGTTGAAATCTATGCTTAAAATAGAGTTGGTTCTCTGTATATAAACTCAAACTAAAAATGAACCATAATGAAGAGGGAGATGGGAGAGGGAGGTGGGATGGGAGTTGGGGGTAGGCGGTAGGTATGGGGGAAAGAACCACTATATTCCTAAAGTTGTATCTATGAAAAAATGCATTCATTAAATAAAAACTTTAAAAAAATAAATAAATTATACTGATCTTTTAAAGAGATACATACAGCTGAAAGAGAGATATTTACTGTTGAAACTTATGTCAGTATAAAAAGGGGAATGGGTAAGCATTTAGTTTAGTGGTTAAGACTGGCTAAGACATCTGCATCTCAGATGGAAGATCCTAGGTTCAATCCCTAGAGCTCTGGTTCCTGACTCCAGGTTCCTGCTAACCCAGACCCACGGAAGCAGCAGTGATGGCTCAAGTAGGTGATTGCCTGTCACCAACATGGGAGTCTCAGATTGCATACTGAGGTCCCAGCTTCAGCTTGAGCCCACTTCCAGCCATTCTAGGTATTTGGGGAGTGAATCAGTAGATGAGAGCTAACTGTCTCTTTGCCTATCTGTCTCTCTCTCACCATGTCTCCTGCCTCTCAAATAAGTAAAAAAAAATTTAAAGGGTGCTATAAATCAGGGGATATAGATAAAACAAGACTTGCTATGAGTTGGTAATTATTGATGCTGGTATTTTATGTGGCGACTCACTATATATACTATTGTTCCTGTTTTGGCATATATGTTAAATTTTCCCAAAAGTAAATATTAAAAATTTAAAAGAAACATACCAAAATGACAAATCAAATCAATTTCCAATTATTTTTGCAATGACTGCATATTTCTTTTATAATGTAAAATAATGATATTATACTTAAAAATACTAATAATGCACCTTAAGAGTTACAATACATTTCTTTGCAAGGTAAGAGAAAAATTATAAATTTTATAAACATAAACCTGAGTTCTTAGAACATAAAAAAATCCATAAAATTTTAATTGGCATCAAAAACTTAACTGGCATAATATAACACTGGTCCAATAACCAAATCCAATTTTCCAGACTTAGAAAACATTGCTCCCCTCTGAGCAGAGACATGCTTAAAACCAAAACAGCATCAACCCAGAGGATCATTCTTCCTAATCTTACGAGTACCCTGAGAATAAACTCACAAAAATATGACTTCACAAAAACAGGATTCTGTGTATGCTCCATAGAAAAGTAACTGTCTTAGGAATAATAGAGATGCACTTTTAAATCTATACTATGCTCCTAAAGGAAAGACTGCAACAATCTAAATACCTCCCACCTTAACATAGTCATTTAAAATTTTAAAAATCAACAAATATATTTCTTTAATTAAAGGACATTCTAGCAACATGAATTGATATTTCTTATGTGTAATTTTTGTATATGTGATGACATCTTAATCAGTTTTGGTCTGAACAGTCCCTGCCCCCCACCCCCAAGAAACAGATGAACACAGAGGACACATAAGCCCTTGCAGAATAACGCTGGACACGGCCAGAGCAGCAGGGACTGCAGATGTGCTGATGTTCAGGCAGCAAGATGCAATTCAACAGAAAAAGCACTCAAGAAATCTAGCTAGATGCATTCCTTCCCCCCCCCCCTTTTTTGTAAATGTCAAGATACTACTTCTTTCATTCTTCCTAAGATCACACAGGAAATGTCAAGAAAAAAGAATTTTAGCCTTTTGAATATGATTCTGTCCTTCACTGAATGCTGAGGGTGATGTGAACAGGAGTCGTGAGCAGCATTCTGAAGGAAGGGTGGCTGACAACACTAAAAGAACCTACTCATTCTCTACAGATAATAAGGACATCCCCCCTTGAGAGGATCTGGACTTCACTTTCAGATTCAATCTTTCTCTGCAAGTTGGTTAACTGATTATCTCAGGGCATGGCTATCACAGCAGCCATAAATAAAACATGTGACTTCAATACAGAAAACTGCCTTCCCACAAAGCTTGTGAAATTAGTTTCACTATTGTACCAACAACTTCATTTAGGTGTGCACATGCACATTGTCACACACATGGTACACACAAACTCAACACACTCTTGATGGAGGAACAGAGCAATCCTGGTACCCAAAAGATGTCCAAAATGCTAGGACCTAGCTTTTAAAAACATTATATCTTCCTTATTCCACTACCCACCCTATTGTTAAAGATGCAACTATCAAAAAATAAATAAAATGAGGGGTACGGTGGCTGGAGCCGTGGCTAACAACAGAGAAAGAAGGAGGGTCTGCATTACCCCCTCTCTGGAAAGGTTTCCACAGAGACTGGCCCCTAAGCTATACATCATTCCTACGAGGTAAATAAATCCGCCTTACTCATCCAGTAAAATAGCAAATGAGCAAAAAAGGTATTGTCTATGAGTTTCCCTTAAGGAAAAATTGCTCCGAGGTAAAAGCCACAGGGACTGAGCAGGGCAGAGCCACCATCCCAGAGCAGGAGGAAGCCCCGGACACCAGGTCCTCAGCAGCAGCAGCAGCAGCCGCCCCACTGACTGGGCTCTTGCCAAACCTCACATTTTCCGGCATTCGATCCCCACAGCTCTGTGTGGCAGGTCTGACTTCTCGTTTGGAGGGAGGAAAGCTGAGGAAGAAGGGTTCACTATCGTGGCCAGTCAGCGGGGGCACCAGGAATCATTTCCTAAGTGCCAGGCTTTCCCATGCCTCACCACCTCTCTCTCACGTAACTGGTGCTCTCTTACCACCAACCACTGTTCCTCTTGACCACTCTGGAAGACATGCCATCTGACAGATGAGAATAGGACTTAAGAATGTGACTTTCTTAGCGGAAAAGAGGGAAGGTCAGCAGGAAAATCTATTCCGGGTCTTTTGGGCTCTCGATCCAGGCCTGTTCTTTTTATTATGCTGTTTCCAAAGGTGCTTTCTTTATTTTCCAGCTGCTTTACCCATGCTAGAGACTCCACTGTATGGTGGCAACTACAGTCTCTTCTTTTAGTAGAAGTTGTGATTAGACTCATGAAACAGTGGTGCTATCCTCATTTAACAGAGGCTTGGAAAGCTTGGGGAACTGGATCAAGACACAAAGCCAGAACTTAAGCCCAGATTGCAGACACCCAAGGATGAACTCATAGCCAGTCAATCACGCTGCTTCTTGGACACTGGTACTTCTATGAAAAGTCTGAGAAACTTTCAAACAGGAATGATTCAGGCAATACCTTAACCTGCCTACATCGTGATTTTTCTAATGAATTTAAGCTTAAAAAAAAAATGCCAATTCACAACATGAATGAGAAACTAATTGTGGCACAGAATTAATTCTATGTTATACAGAATTATCAGAATTTCTATAAAAATAGACACTAATGAGGTAATAAATTAAATATTGGAGAAGAGTCAAAAAGGACTAAAATCAGACTCGAGTTTATTCTGATATTTCTGATCACACAACAGAAGGGAATTTCCTAATTTCCAATTACTGTATTTTTCCGATTCTGAAACACTCAAAAAGTGATGTTCCAAGAATTTCAGAACTTACCACACATTATCCCCAATGCTGTGCTAAATACCGCCATATATCCAAAGTAAAATGATGTTTGAAATAAGCCATACATCCTGAAAGAAAACACAGTAACAATATAAAATATACATTTTATTTTCAACACAGGCTAAACTTGCATACTTAAAGGACAAATTTAGTTTTTTAATTAAAAAAAAAAAAAAAAAGAAAACATCTCCACTTACTTTGTTTTGAAAAAATAGTAGTAAAAGGAATACATGTAAACATAGATTGCAGTTGATGCAGCAGAGAGAAAACTTGTCCATTGCCTGCGGGGGTGGGGGGGGGAGAAACACAACTCTTGAATGAATGGCACAGAAGCAAAAATTATAAAGCAGAGGATTTATAATAGCATCCTTTAAAATTCTGTATAGGGACTGGCGCTGTGGCGCAGAGGGTAAAGCTGCCACCTGCAGTGCCGGCATCCCATATGGGTACCAGTTCAAGTCCTGGCTGCTCCACTTCTCATCCAGCTCTCTGCTTTGGCCTGGGAAAGCAGAGGAAGATGGCCCAAGTCCTTGGGCCCCTGCACCCACATGGGAGACCCGGAAGAAGCTTCTGGCTCCTGGCTTCAGATTGGCGCAGCTCTGTTCATTGCGGCCAATTGGGGAGTGAACCAGCAGGTGGAGGACCTCTCTCTCTTTCTGCCTCTCCTTCTCTCTCTGGGTAACTCTGACTTTCAAATAAATAAATCTTTTAAAAAATTTCTGTATATTTAAAGTAAGTGCACGTGCACAGTAATTAAATGCGTCAAAAGAGGAAAGACCCTAAGAATCAGAAGGAAAGCTTCTGAATTTTGTCTTATTCCCTATTACAAATGACTTCAAATAAACCACTGCCTTTTTCAGACCTGAGTCTGAAATGGAGCAGTGCCTCCTTAAAAAGCTCTTTCCATATCAAGCACTTCGTAAAACTATTTCTAAGACTGCATCCCTCATTAATATGAAAAAACAAATGATGATGATATTTTTCCTCTAAAATCTTCATTATTTTTAGAATTGGGGAAAAAAGCTACATTATCTTAAGGAGCGAAATTTCTATACAGATGTTTTACCCTGCTTGACAGACAAGAAATCTTATTTTAAAACATTATGATCCCCAGAGGTTCTTCTGAGAGCTACTCACCACCGATAATCCTCTGCATTTAGTAGGAAGTATGTGCACACGATGGTCACACAGACAGTCACAATGCACAGGATGACCAGAACCAGCATCATGAAGCCGTAGACGTAATAGATCTTATACGCCCAGAAGGAAGTGAAGATGAAATACCTGAACAAAATGCAAGGAAACACAGGCTGCGTCTTTACTCCTGAAGCTGATGCTGATGTCGCTCTTGCTAAGACTCATTTACATCTTGGTTCTCACTTTTGTTGCGCTTTTGTTCAAGTAACTTCCATGTTTCCTTTACTCTTTCTCATCTATTAAATCCTTGAAAATTTCCTCAAAAATACTTTTTGGATAAATCTTTCAAAACAGATTCTTCAGTAGGGTATTGACCTCTAAACAAGTTGACTAAATTAGAAGTTTAAAGAAATACAGAAAGAAAACAGCTAAACATTTGTAAAATAGTCAATTTTTTTTTTGTTTTTGGTAGCTACATCAGTAGTCAAGCAAAGTATTTTATAGCTTTCAAATATCTATTAAATAGAAAAATAAATTTGAGAGAAAAATGTATAAAATTAGGAACAAAATTAGAAAAAGAATGCCTAGAGAAGATGCACGCTACCTTTGGAGAACAATGAGGAAAAGGACATTACAATTATTGTACCTATTTATGGGGTACAGTGTGACATTTTGATACATGTATATAACATATATATAACATGTAATCAGATCAGGGTAACTGAAAAAACATATCATCTCAGACAGTTATCATTTCTTTGTGTTATAAACATTCAAAATCTTCCCTACTAGCTATCTGAAAGGTTAATTACTATCCACCACAGTTATCCTGATACACTGTAGAACGTTATGCATCTCCTATTAGACTGCACACTGTTAGGGTTTTCATCAAGACCCTTCACTCTACATCTACTGCCCACGTCATGGAACCGGAGCACGGGCTTGTAGCCTCTTTTCCTGTTCTTGTTCTCTCTGTTTGCTAGTTCATTTATTCATCATCTATCCTTTCTACAAATACCTGGAGCCCTAAGCACATATCAGGAAAGCAGTGAGAAGAGGACTGTGCAGGTAACAAAGAGGTTTCTGGTGGGCAAGGAAACACCAGTCAAGTGGCAATCCTAACACCCTGTGATATCAGCTATATGCCAGTGCACATAAGAGTGGCATCTTGTTTGGACTGAGTTAGTGAGAGGAATCAGATCAGACATGACAGAGGTTCGGGGGTTGGGGGACTAGAAGAATGTTCCAGGCACATGAACAGCAAAGGAATAGGCTGGTAAATAAGTGCTTTGAAAAACTGAAAGTAATTCAATTACGGCCAGACCTTCAAATGAAGGGGTAAGAGGCAACATAAGCAAACGAGACCAGTTTCTCTATTATGAAGGCCCTTCTGGTTGTCTCGTAGAGATGGGAATTCACCTCAATGAAAATGAAATTTTCAGCAAAGAAGTGACATGATCAGACAGATATCTCAAAAAAAAAAAAAAAATCACTCTGCCACCAAGATAGAGGAGAATTTAAGGAAACAGCAAAGAAGCTATCTAGTGGAACAGAATGCCTGAGAGCGGGATCCAGACCTCCCAGAACAAGCGTGGGAAGGAAAAACAGTCAGAGGTCAAGTCAGGATGAGGACTCACAGGTATATAAGACTGGGAGCATGAAGAAGTTCCCAAAGCGGCCTTATTAAACCACATACCCCAATCCCTCTCTACGGTACTAATCAATGCCTACAGCACATTAACAGCTGGTAGGTGACAACCAGAAGTTGGGTATCAGTTTATGTTAGTGAACTTAGGCTATTTAATTAAATGTACATAAATCAATAAACAGGACAGCAAAAGGGATGTGTGGTTTCTATGAAAATTATGATGAATGCTTTGGAAAGCTTCAGTAAGGTCACTTAAAAAAAAACCTATAAAACTAGGTGTGGATGACCTGGCTATAAAAGACTGAGGAACAAATGTACAAATCCAGGAGGAATCTGTATTTTAAGTGCTTCAGGTAGATCTTTATGTTCTTGTTCCACTTAAAAAAAAAGACTGGAAAACACAGAAGCTGTGTAACAAATGTCAAAGGAAAAATGGCAGAAACTAACTAGTGGATATGAATCAAAGATAATACCTTTGGCTCTATATTAAAAAAAATCAGTGAAGGATGTACATTTGTAAAATAAAATGTTATTTACCCTTTTTAAAATAAATCACTCACGTGACCCAACTTTTTCAATTAACCAACTACCAAATCCAATCTTGTCTGTTAAGGAGGCTTCAATATATACAGAGTGGGGCATCTGGAAACATGTAAGGGCATTCTGAGTTGTTACAATGACTGGCATGTGGTGGGCAAGAGCCAGAGAATATGACTTCAGTATCTGAGAAAGTTCATACAGAGAGCTGTCTTGCCTAAAATTCCTAAAGCATTCATATAGAGGAACATCAAGAACAAGTAATTAAGAGCTGAGAAAAAAAAAGGATATTTTAAAATAGTAGGATACAGACAGGAAGCACAGTAAGTAGGCACAGGGGCAGACCTCTCATCCTCACAAGCATGCATGTGTGCTCACGTGCACACACACACACACACACACACACACACACACACACACACTTCCCAGAACTCCTGTAGGCCTCTGAGGAAAGAGCCTGGACATGATTAATCACCAAAAGATGCCAAGATCTAGGTGGGCCAGTGTATAATGATTTACCAAGTTCTCTGGACCTCAGAGATACTAAAAATGTACAGTAAAAACTAGTAATTTCTTACATCATGCCGTGATCAAAAGCTTGTCAGCCATTTTCAAGCATGTGTGCTTTTGATTTCTAAAGTCTGTTAGGTCAGAGAAGTCTAGAATATAATACAAAAAGGTATCTATACTTAACCTGATTGTATGAGACCAGATCTGACAACCACCTTTAGACAGACAATGTAGATCCCTTTCAGGAAGCCATGGAATTAACAAACCAACTCTGTTAGATGCTTTCTCTTTCAATGATTTTACACCTACTATAACTCCTATGTTATGTTATCTTATCATAATCATATCCCTAAACATCAATGAATATATTGTAAAAACTTACATTTCAATAAAGATTGAGCCAAAAGGTAAAATTCCTCCCAGGCAAACAATAACTGCAGGCTCCATGAACCTAGAAAACATTAAAATTAAACTTCTAATATGCTTTTCATATTATACTACATAAATCTCAACAATAGAAAGCAGATGTTTACTACTTTAAAAACATCATCTCTAAAGGACAGAAACAAATCAGTAAAATGAAAATCAAAATCCAAAGAGGCACAATGAATAGGCAAGACTTCATATTAGGCACAGTTATCATCAATATTCCTTCCAGCATTAAAGGCTAAGATAACTATTTGAGGAACAGTAATTATTGAAGATTTAAGAACTCTACAGGCTTTTACTAACAGAAAGCCAAAAGAAGGGGTAGGCATTTGAAACTTAGGTTAAGACTCCAACTGGGACTCTTGCATCACGTAACAGAGTGCCAGGTCAGAGTCCTGGCTCCAATCTGGATTCGCCTTCCTGCTAATACTCATCCTGGAAGGCAGCTAGTTAAGATTCAAGTAGTTGGGTACCACCACACACGTGAGCGACCCACATTGAGTCCTCAGTTTCTAGCTTTGGCTGGCTCAGCCCTGGTGGTTTTAGGTATTTAGGGAGTGGATCAACAGATAAAGACCCCTGTCTCTCAAATAATTAAGATAAATGAGATAACAGAAATACAGACCCTCAGGTCCCTCCTGGACCCCTGACCCAGTCTGCATTTTAACAAGAAGCCAGAAACCCGGGGGTCTCCTCTGTCTCTTATGTTGTAAGAGGCCCTGACCCAGGGAAACCCCCGTGGGCTCTGCTCCTAACAATGCTCCCAGATGGGCAAAAATAACTGACTGTTGGGGCCAACGCTGTGGTGTAGTGAGTAAAGCCGCCTACAGTGTCAGCATCCCATATGGGCGCTGGTTCGAGTCCTAGCTACTCTACTTCCCATCCAGCTCTCTGCTATGGTCTAGGAAAGCAGTAGAAGGTGGCCCAAGTCTTTGAGCCCTTGCTCCCACGTGGGAGACCTGGAGGAGCTCCTGGCTCCTGGTTTCATATTGGCACAGCTCCAGTCGTTGCAGTCATCTGGAGAGTGAACCAGCGGATGGAAGACCTCTCTCTCTCTCTCTCTCTCTGCCTCTTCTCTCTCTGTGTAACTCTAACTTTCAAATAAATAAATAAATCTTTTTAAAAAAAAATAACTGACCGAGAGAGTCACTTTCCCAAAGCACCCAGTGACTCAAATAGCTATCTTCTCCTGCTGTAGGAGCTCTCGCCACGCCTGCTCTGCTGTGCTGGCTAAGCTGAAGAATGGGCCTCTCTGAACTGGGAAGGGGGAAGAGGAGATTTCTGGCCCTAATTCCCAAATGTTCATCTGAAGGTTCTGCCAGGAAGTCCTCAGAGCAGCCCTTGATGGCGAGGGCCATGGGAAGGGTGCTTGGATTTTACAGCAGGGAAGTAAGTGTACGGATGGGGGTGTCCTGGCTCCTAGAGACTGCTGAGGCTGAGGGCACGTGTGCTCACAGTTGTCACCACCCCAGCTGCAGGCCAAGCCCTGTCCCACCTATACTTGTACCAGGGTGGGTGGTTAGCCTAGTGGCTAAGACACTGATTGTTAAGGCATCCATATCCCACAACAGAGTGCCTGGGTTCAATTCCTGGCTCTGCCTGCTTCTCCAGCTTCCAGCTAATGCAGACAACTAGGAGGTAGTGACGAGTGCTCAAGTAACTGGGTGCCTGCCACTCACAGGGGAAGACAGATTGAGTTTAATGACCGTGGCTTCAGCCTGGCCCAGTTCCAGGTGTTGAGGGCATTTGGGGAGTGAACCAACAGATGGGAGATCTTTTTGCCTTTCAAATAAAACAAACAGGGCCTGTGCTGTGGTACAGTAGGTTAATCCCTCGCCTGTGGCTCCAGCATCCCATATGGGCGCCAGTTCTAGTCCCAGCTACTCCTCTTCCAATCTAGCTCTCTGCTATGGCCTGGGAAAGCAGTAGAAGATGGACCAAATCCTTGGGCCCCTGCACCCACATGGGAGACTGGGAGGAAATTCTTGGCTCCTGGCTTCAGATCAGCGAAGCTCCAGCTGTTGCGGCCATTTGGGGAGTGAACTAACGGAAGGAAGACCTTTCTCTCTATCTCTTCCTCTCACCCTCTGTAATTCTACCTCTCAAATAAATAAAGCTTTAAAAAATAAATAAAACAAATAAATTTCAAAAAACAAACTCAAAGGAAAAGAAAATATCAATCTTGAAACTTCTATCTAAAATATGTTTCCTGGGGCCGGTGCCATGGTATAGCAGGTAAAAAGCCACTGCCTGCAGTGCCAGCATCCCACGTGGGCACTGGTTCGAGACCTGGCTGCTCCACTTCCGATCCAGCTCTCTGTTATGGCCTGGGAAAGCAGTGGAAGATGGCCCAAGTCCTTGGGCCCCTGCACCCACACAGGAGATCCAGAGGAAGCTTCTGGCTCCTGGCTTCAGATTGGCGCAGCTCCAGCCATTGTGGCCATCTGGGGAGTGAACCAGCGGATGGAAGACTTCTCTCTCTTTCTCTCTCTCTCTCCCCACTCTTTCTCTCTGCCTCTTTGTAACTTTGCATTTCAAATTAACAAATAAATATTTAAAAAATAAATAAACTAAAAACAGGTTTCCTAATTTGTCACCTTGCCATCTCTTTGCTTTCTCCTTGGTTTTTAATTCCTTTCCTGAGAATAATACAACTAAGGTATAATGAGTTCTGGCTTAAAATGGGGCCAAAGAAAGAATTTAAAAGAGCCAAATTTCATTCATTTACACAGTTAACATCTACTGACTGTAAATGGTAGTTCTCATTCTAGAATACCTCCTCTCATCTCTTATTTCTCTTCCTGTAAGCAAGCACTGGATCAAGTGCTCTCTCTTGAAAAGCCCTCCTTGAGTCTCCAAGGAAGAGAGGGCTTTTCCCCCGTCTTCCACTGCTTCTTACATATAACTCCATCATAGCATGTACCACACTGCACTTTAACTGCTTAATTACAGAGACATGGCCAGCCTCTCTAGATTATAAACCTTAGCAGGGAGAAGCTATTCTAGGTATTTCCCAGCGTGCAGCACAGCAAAGATACTAAACTAATCATCTCTGAAATTGACGAATTGAAAATCAGGGAAGAAAATTTTTTGAAAAATTCTTTTTGAGAGCTGAAAAAGTAATCGAGTCTTCTTTCCTCAATTTACCGAGAGCCAAGACCCAGAAGTTAAAGGTAGGTTTGCCCAATGCGACACTCTCAATGGGAGCAAGATCTAGGATTCAGATTTCCATTCCCATATGATGATATTTTCAAAAAGAAGCAGACACCCATGAGCTTTCCTGTATCTAATGTCACATGTGCTGTGACCGCAAAGGTTTGTGACTTCTAGCTATACTTTTCCTTTCGCCTTTACTGTCCCCAGAAACGAAGTGAACATCAGGCTATCAATGAGCCCCAACAGTGTATTACTGATTTAGAAACATTTAAATGGCTTTAAAAAACAGACTCAAAAAACTTCTAGCCAAAGTGTCTCATAAGCACCATTCTAGAAAGAATATGGCAAAACCCTAAAACTAAAATAAAACAGATCACTCTCCTGGAAACTACAGAGACTGTTCTATTCAGCCTTTATTTTTATAAATGCCTACATGTTTCCATGTCTAGAAGGACAGAACAATTACCACCTGTTCGTACAAGAAGCTGAATGAAAGTTTAACTTGTATTTGTAATGTGGCAAAACATCTAGGAATATGAGCTTTTCAGTGTAAAATCTTTATTATGACTGTATGGTCTACTGCACATCTATTCTTCTGAGATGAAGGAATATAATACATATACAGAAAGAGTGTTCTATTTTTGTTTGCTATTAGAAACTAGGAAAATAAAGAACAAAAGCAGAAACACCTAAGTTAGCACTAATATTCAATTTACAATATAGGGGCCAGTACCATGGCATAGCAGGTGAAAGCTACCAACCGCAATGCCAGCATCCTATATGGGTGCTGATTTGTGTTCCAGCCACTCCACTTCCGATCCAGTTCCGATAATGGCCTGGAAAAAGCAGGAGAGGATGGCCCAGGTGTTCGGGTCCTTGCCACCCATGTAGGAAACCGGGATAAAGCTCCTGACTCTGGTTTGGCCAAGTGCTGGACGTTGCAGCCATCTGGGGAGTGAACAAGCGATGGAAGAGCTCTCCCTTTCTTTGTAACTTTTTTTTAAAATAACTTTTTAAAGATTTATTTATTTACTTGAGAAGCGGAGTTACAGAAAGAGAGAGGGAGAGACAGAGAGGTCTTCCATCTGCTGGTTCACTCCCCAGTTGGCTGCAATGGCTGGAGCTGGGCTGATCCAAAGCCAGAAGCCAGCAGCTTCTTTCAAGTTTCCCATGAGAGTGCAGGATCCAAACACTTGGGCCATCTTCTACTGCTTTCCCAGGCCATCAGCAGGGAGCTAGATCAGAAGTGGAACAGCTGGGACTCGAACCAGTGCTTATATGGGATGCTGGTGCTGCAAGCAGATGCTTAACCTACTATGCCACATTGGTGGACCCTGTAACTCTAACCTTCAAAATAAATACATAAATCTTTTTAAAAAGAGGCAAAATATATGTACTTGAATTCACATTTTGTTCAAGTGAGCACTACAAAAGTTAGAATTTTACTTTTTGAAAAATATAAATCATTTCAAATTAAAGATACCTCAAAAATCATCATTTCAAAACTACTGACTGAACAAACTGTAAATTATTTACACTATTGCCATAGTGTTAAAAAGAAACTCTTTGTCAGGATTAATCTTGAATCATGGGAGGTCCACAAGAACATGCAGTGTGACAGAGGGGTAAGTGTGTTTTAGAGACTCTATACTACCCTATCCCAGGTTGAAGATAAAGAATGTAAGTCAGTAAATTATAATTGGTCCCAAGCCTAATTCATCTCTCAATTAGTAAGATGCATACAGCTATAAATGCAGACCAGTTACATTTAGAATAATTAAATATCTGGAAAGGAAAATAAAATTGTGAGTCAAGGATTAGCAAACTTTTTCTGTAAAGGTTCACATACTAAATATCCCAGGTTTTGTAGATGATATGGTCTCTGACCTGTCAACTCTGATGCTACAGGGGAAAAGCAGCATAGATGATACATGAACAAATGGACGCGGCTGTGCTCCAACAAAATTTTATTTACAATAGGCAGCAGGTCCACTGGCCTGTAGATTTATAAAACTGTTGTAGATCCCACTCACTTCTATACGTTAGTGCAATTATCAGAACATCTGACTTATCTGTAAATGGCACCCATATTCAGAAAGGGAAATACAGATATGATTTATAATGACTCCTAACAATGCAAGTTAAAGGAAAAATTTAAATAAACAAGTTCTGAAGCCCAAAGTTAAGATAATTATTCTCAGAAAGGCATGCCAATTCTAAAGGTATATATGTACACAACAGTTTTTATATACTGTGAGAAACAATCGCATAAGATTCAGCATTCTCTTTACCATTTTTTCTCCGGTATAGGGCGAGGCACAGCATTGACACGACAAGGAAAGTTGGGCTGACCTGACAGATTTCGGCCAAGTATTGTACCAACAAGATTTAGAGGAAGAATAACAAAAAAACAGATGCAACAAACGGCCACCTGTAAATTAAATAAAAATGTGTGTGATTACTCAGAGAACAGTAACACTAATAAAAACAAATAAAAGGGACACTTAAAAATTTAAACACAATTTGATCACAAAAGAAAATGTTTAAGTTGAATATGGGCTAAAATTATAGAAGATATACACTGATGAAAATAGGAAAAGAATGTGCTTTAAAATATTAGAAGTGATCTAAATATAAGCTGAATTGTCTCCTATCCATTTTATTCATAT
Organism: Sylvilagus floridanus; assembly: GCA_949820135.1. NCBI lineage: Eukaryota > Metazoa > Chordata > Mammalia > Lagomorpha > Leporidae > Sylvilagus > Sylvilagus floridanus. Next base: position 49,159,851 of record OX463235.1, read on the forward strand.
TTTTCCTGTTCTTCCATACTATCTCTGCTACAGTCCTTTTCTCCTTTTTTTCACTTTCAGCTGTCATGTTATAATGTATAAGGGTTCTTCAAAAAGTTAATGGAAATGGAATTAAAAGATAATGTGTATTTCCATGAACCATTTGAAGACCCCTTTGATCCTTCATCATTATAACCAATTTAAAGAGTATTTACTTGACTATACTTTATTGACTTCCTCATGTGTACAAGAAAATTTACATATGGAACTTCCCTACTTTATAGATAAAGAAAGACAGAGGCTATGTAACTTCCCATGACTGCATAGCTAGTATGTAGCCAGATTAAAACTTCAGTTCAGATCTGCTAGACTCAAAACTCAGCCTCTTATCTATTCTATACTGCCCTAGAATCCAAATAACAGAAGCACAGCTCCAGGTATATGTATCTGTGTGTGCCGTTACTAAAAGAAATGTTTTCTACCCAATGTCCAATGTCTAAAATTAAGAGAAAACCATATAGAGATTCTAGAACTAAAGCAGCCTATTTGGAAAATATTTGTTTTTGTGATTTTCTTTTCCTTTATAGAATGTGCATACACAAGGACACACACTCAATCTCTTTTTTGGCCAACAACTAGTTAAGATCACTTCACTGTGAATATCTTTAAAACAGAGTAGCATTGAATCACTTCTAAGATCTCTTTTAATTATACATTTTTGGATCCCAATCAACAGAAAGTAACAGACAAAAGCTAAACAAAAACTATGAAGAAACTGACTGAAAGAAATGAAGAAGTACAAAAGAAAATCCACAGTGATGGCAGGAGAAGCAAAGAATCTCTTGCGGCAACATTATAGTGAAGACTATTCTCTTCATTAAGTTGTGTGTGGTTAAACAAGCCAAAGAGTGTCCTCTTTCTTCTAGATAAAACCTCTGTACGTGAGTGAGTTAATCTCTGTAAGGGCCAGCATTGTGATGGAGCAGGTAATGCCACTGTTGGTGACACTGGCATCCCAACTGCTCCACTTCCAATCCAGCTGCCTGTTAATGGCCTGGGAAAAAAAATCACTGGAAGATGGACCAGATGTTTGGGCCCCTGACACCCATGTGGGAGAATCAGATGAAGCTCCTGGCTTCAGCCTGGACCAGCACTGGCCACAGCAACCACCAGGGAAGTGAACCAGTAGATGGAAGATCTTTCTGTCTTTCCCTCCTTCTGTGATCTAAATTTCAAAATAAACAAATTTTTAAAAAACAACAAAAGAAGTTCTGTAATCACATTTGAAAGATTACACTTAGCAAGTCTCTCAGTTTAGACCTATAAATAAGATAGATTACTATTCATATTACATATGAATATATCTTGTTATATAATAAGAATCTGAAATATAAAAAGGCATGAATTTAATATATCTTAAATATTTTACTGTCAATTATACCTAAGTCTCACACATATGGAAGAGTAAATCCTGTCTCAATTTTTGCTTCTGACTGCTTTCTTAATTATTACAAGATTCATAAACCTAACATATTATAATAAAGATCTATTATTTTCCTGGTAATTTACAAGTACTTTAATTTGAAATAAGGATTAAAGAGAAACTGAAGAAAACACTCCCAGATGGTGTCACATGGTCTGAAGGGATGGTTTACATACTGTTCCATGAAACCTTCAAGTCCTGCCCTGGAACTTCAGGAATTCCACAGGCATTTGATTTGAATAGCCTGTGAAAACAGCTGTAAAAAACCTTTTTTAAACATTTGTAATAAAATATATAGAGTTCTCTACCAAGTATTAACAAATTGGAGATACCATAAGTAAGTACTCATTTTCATGCAAAGCCTAGATTAAATTTTCTCCAGCTATCTCTGTGTATTTAATCAAACTTCTAGAAAATGTATCATTGATGAGAAAGGCCTGTATGGTTACACTGGTCTTACATCCCTTCTCATCTCAATTCAGGCCTACACATATTTGTACAAGCACAGGCACTACTGCCACATGAGTGGCAGTTGAGGTGAGGGTACATTCTGCCTTCTGGGCATACAACAGGCAATAAAGGCTCCTTTAAGGTCTATCAAGACATTATCTACTGTTTAGCACTAAAAAAAAAAAAAAACCTTCTTTCTTTTTGCATTTTTGTGCACATAATAGAAAATGTAAGCAGTTTTGTCAGAAATTGTTGGTAATTAAATTGTGAAACCAATTCCCTATTCCCTTATGTTCAGGCTCTGGATGAGTTTACTTGAGGAATTCTCTGAGATTTCAAGGCAAGCTGTTAAAAACATATAATAGAACTAATTAACTTGTGAAGTCAGGATATGTCTCAATACTAATAACCAAATAAATTGGTTGGTGATGAAGATGAACTGACCTGTTATTTATACTCCTAATTATTAGATTTGTAGTCATCACAACTCTATTGCTCTTTAAATTTAGGTGGTAAAATAGTGAATTTGAAAAATATATTTAGACTCATAGAATCATGTTTACATCTGTTTTCCATACTGAGTTTCCAATGAAATTTAGCAGCTACGATAAAAAAAAATTGATGTAAAAAAAAATGGTGGAAACCCTAGAATTCAAATTAATACAAGGTCCTCCCCAAGGCTCCTAGCCACTATTCATGGACCAGAGGACAGTGATAAAAAGCAGTGGAGAGAAGACATACATACTCCAGGTAGAGGTCTGTCTCCCCACTCTGCAAGAACAAGTTAGAACCAAGTACTGGCTATCAGTGCTTACTACCCCAAAGATCTACCAAGTAGTCAGCTCTTCCCAACTTCAGCCAAAAATGTAACTGTTACTTATTCTGTCTCTGCTTCTAAACTCACCTTTTATGAAATCTATGGTGTGAGTGGAATGGAAAAAAGAAAATCAACCAATCATGAGTTATTTAGGAAATTTTAAGGGTGATGGATAGTAATCGTTTATAGGTGATTCTTAAGAAACAAATCATTCTTTGTCACCATGCTTAAACATTTCTTCAACATTTGCTCACAGTAGATCATTTCTACTATTCTTTTTTCAAACTCATATATTTTATGAATTTGTCTATTTAAAATTATTCAAGCATTTCCACTAGTGGATCTATTAATCAGAGCATCATCAACTCAAACACAAATGTATCTAAGAAGCCTACCTACTTCACCCAGATATTTTCAACATGTTAATATGTAACTTGCCATTCTGTTTCTTGGGTTACTTCAGTACTCTACAGGAAAAAAGCACTAGACTTGAAGTGAAATATTCATTCTAGGAAGTGAGCATTATCCTGATCCCAAAACCAGAAAAAAATTATAAAAAACTATAGATCAGTGGCTTTCACAACATGCATGCAAAAAAGAACAAATTTCAGCAAACAGAATTCAACAATATATAAAATGATACATCATGACAAATTGAGGTTTATCAAGGAAGCAAAGACTGATTTAAGCTAGAAAATTAATAAATGGTATTCACTATATCATCAGACAAAAAGAAAAATCATAGATCATCTCAAAAGATACAAAAAAGGCTGTTGCAAGATTCAGTCTCTAGTCCCAACTTAAAAAACTCAGCAAACTATGAGTAAGAAGGACTTTATCAATCTGATAAAGGGTACCCACTAAAATACTACAGTTAACATTTCACTTAATAGCAGAAGACTGAATGTCCACCCCCCACCCAACCAAGACTGGGAACAAGGCTAGGATGTCTGCTCTCATCATTTGTATTCTAAATGCACTGGAGGTTTATTCTGTGCAGTAACCCCAAGAAAAAGAAATGAAAGACACAGATAAGAAAGGAGAAGTAAAACTGTCTTTATTCAGAGACAATTTAATAATCTCTATCTCTATTTCAAAGTCTGAGTAAAGCAGCTAGGACTAATAATTGAATTTAACAATGTTGTGAGATGTAAAGTCAATATTCAAAACCAGTTATTTTCTCTATTTCAGGTAAACAGAATTTGAAATTACAGAATTTGAAATTAACAAAATACTTGAGGATAAATGCAACAAAAGATGGATAAAACCTTAGTACTAAAATCTATAAAACACTGCTAAGAAAAAGTAAGATACCTAAATAAGTTGATATAAATATACTGTGTTCATGAATCAAAACACTCAATATTGTTAGGAGGCCAATTCTTCCCCAAACTAGCTATAGATATATTCCATGCAAGCCCATTCAAATCACGAGCAGGCTTTTGGCATAAAACTGACAAGCTGATTCTAAACTCTGTATTGGAATATAAAGGATATAGAAAAGTTAAAACAACTTTGAAAAGAACTGATTTTAATACTTATAGAACAACAGTAATCAAAACAGCACGATATTGGCAAAAAACAAGATAATTTTGCCAATGAAACAGAACAGAAAATGCAGAAATAGAGAACAGATGATCTTTTCAGGTCAGAGTCAAGAATCTTTGTCACTAAAGGATAGTATGTGGTAATGTCTTAATATTCTTTGTCACTGTTTAGTTACACATCTATCTACTATACTAATATTCTGGCCACACTTCCCTATCTTGTCCAACAAGATATAATACTTCCTTCTTTTGTTCTTCTAGTCTAGTAAAACCTAAAAAAAAGAGGAAGTAAAGTTATTCTAGCGTTTTTATTTTAATCAATCCATATTGGCTCCTCATCTTAATTGCTTTCTGCCATTTAAAAATAAATGTATATGAACAACAAGACTTTCCAACTAAAATAGCAAGGTAATCCTGGACAATCTATTGCCTTACCTAACTAATCTCAGGCTTCACTCTCTTTTATCTTCTTAATTTCCTGTCAGAAAGTTACTTTATTTGACAAAAATTAAAAAGAGGGAAAATGGGATGGAACTATTCTTTTATTCTGTTATATCAGTAATCTCATGTAATGAGCGTTTGGACTTGCTGTGAAAATATCCTTACAGAATCCTTTTGTTCACCTTAGCACTTGTTAATAGTAATGGGAGTCTTAACACTATTTTTTATAAATCTTTATTATTCTTTGATGGAGGACTGTACTCTTCTCACCACTTTTGAGGAATATCCTTTTTAATCTCTGCTTATCACAAAGTAGTACCTACTCAACTAATTCTGATCTCCATTTTTTTCTTCACTGTGATAATTTCTGATTACATTTCATGAGTTTCATTTTGAGAATCTAAAATTCTCAAGCCATTTTCCCAGTTACAGTTTAAGACTTGGATCATGGGGGAGCAGTTCTCTAAATATATGTGAAATCTGATTCCTAAAGTCTATAGCATACTTCTGATTATGTTCAAGATTCATCCCCAATAGGATGGGATGGCATGGCTCATCCACAGCCTTTATTACTTCTCCTTCATCAACTGTTCTACCCACTGAGAGCCAAATTATCAGTATGATAAGTAGAGGATTTATCAGGGAATGCTTTGTTGAATAATGTGTAGAACAGAAAGACCACTAGTTCCCATGCTACCTTGCCTCTGTGAGTTTAAAAATTCTGTAACTTCTCTGTCCCTTGAAAGACTACAATAACATCAAATTTAGTATCTGTGGGCTACAGCCCACAACTGATTTCATGCCTAAAACTCTTTTGCAAATCTTTCCTAATTCACACATAACTCTCATAGGACCAAAACCTAAATCATTCTTGGACAAATTTCGAAAAAAAAAGTTTTTATCTTCCCAGAATCAATCTAATTTCAAGTACATTCTAGTCTGTTCTCTGTGGTACTTCTGCCATCAAACTCCAAAATTCAGTTTCTCTTACATCTTCTTGTATTAGTCTCTTGATTGCAGGCATCATGTCTTAAACCTGGGACCTTAGGTGTTAGTTCAGAATATCATCAAAACCCTCTACCAATGTGATGGAACAAAGACATTAGCCTCAGCCATTTCTTATTCATTGCCCCAAAAGATAGATGAACATTAGAATGAATTCCTTGCTCTTGAATCTCAATTGGGTCTTACACCCTATTGCCTTCATACCCCAGCCCCCATGGCCAGCTGAAAGACCAGTTTCAGAAATTCCCCTCTGCCTGCTGCCCCCTAGCCCCTGCCCCCCCCCCCCCATCCCTAGCCCTCCTAAAATATAAAAGGCCTGGCCCTTGAGGGTCAGGGGCCTTCCACCACGTGTTCAACGTGCAGGTGGGCAGTTGGTCACCCACCTCTGTAAATTTATTTTCTTGAATAAATTCGGTCTGGATGTAAATTCGTACACTGCCTCCTTTCTATTCTGCACCTAATTTTCCTAACATAGTACCCCATGTGAGGCGGCACCAATCTACAACTCTTTTCCTAACACAATGTTTCTTTTATTTGTATTGAGCTTCTAAGATTCACTATTTAACAAGTTTACTTTGGGGCCGGCACTGTGGCGCAGAGGGTTAACGCCCTGGCCTGAAGCTCCGGCATCCCATATGGGCACCGGTTCGAGTCCTGGCTGCTCCACTTCTGATCTGGCTCTCTGCTGTGGTCTGGGAAAGCAGTAGAAGATGGCCCAAGTCCTTGGGCCCCTGCACCCGCATGGGAGACCCAGCTCCGGCCATTGCGGCCATCTGGAGAGTGAACCATCAGATGGAAGACTTCTCTCTCTCTGCCTGTCCTCTCTCTGTGTAACTCTGTGTTTCAAATAAATAAATAAATCTTAAAAAAAAAAAAAAAAAAAAAAACAAGTTTACTTTGACATGGATTTAATGGGTTTTTGTGTAATTAGTGGAGAAGCTGGGGTATAAAGACAAATTTCACCCACTTACACTATTATCTCAGACTATTTCTGGTAATAATAGCAGCATTCCACCCAAACTCCAGACCTCAAGTGGGCAAAATTCCTTTTTCTACTACCCTGCTAGGGCAAAGCAGAAGTTTAGTCACTAAGTTTAGATTAAGACCTCAGTCATGGAAACTCTGATAAACAAACAAACAAACAAACAAAAAAACCAGAAAATTCAAGGACAGATAACATAGAGAAAGGACTCAAAGTCTCGTAGATCAAAGGACTACAGGGACAGAAAGAGGTACGGTCTGGGGAAGAGCACACAGAAGGATCTGAAACTTGGGTATGCAGTTGTTAAGTGCACCTGGCTTTTCCAATACATGGTGAACCTTGGTCTGGGAAACTTGCAGCTAACAGAACCATCCCCAGATGCTGTGAACTGGAATCAGATAAATACACAGACTAGCTGCAAAACAGGACACATCAACCAGCTTACAATAAAGCCCTGGGCACCGGAAGTTTTCAGATCTCCAAATGATTACATTGTGTGCCTGGGGTTGAGAACCACTGAGTTTATAAGAATATACAACCACTTCCTTCAGGTAACACATCAAACAACTAAAATTACAAATTTAAGTAGTTAAAACGATTAATGAATAGCTAGGTTCACCACAAGTTCTTAAATTTTCACATTCTAAACAAGTTTTGATACTCTTAAGTGAGGAAAAATATGTCACACCATCGACCTGATTAAAACTTGAAGCCAATATAATGCATTCCTTCATTAGGATGCAAATTAAGAACATGATATTGTAGGAACCTATTAAGCAGCCACATTTAATCTTTGATTCGCTAAGTTCAGTTTTATAAACTTTCTCTAGTTCAGTTTAGAGTTTAATACAATTTAATTTAACAATTATCAAAAGGGAGATTACACTGAATAATAATATTAAAAACTCCATTTACAAAGTGGCAAAATTTATAATATTAGTGAAACAAAGCAACTTGAAGATAGAATTTTAACCAATACCAAATTCAAAACTCTCTGAGAAAAACCATAGCAGAATCAAAATTTTAACTTCTAAAGCATCATGAAAGTAGTTTATTCAGCAGATTATCTTTCAGATATCTTTATATTACTTTGATGGCCTGGAATTACTATGAAGTAAACTTTTTCTAGTCAGAAAGTAATTAATGACTTTATCTTTTCCTTTTCCTAACAATCAGCACTTTGGCTTGAAAAAAAATTCAATAAGGAAGCAAGTTTCAAGTATTCATAACTAAAAATCATTAAATATTTAGTAAAAATACATATTCAACGTATCTTTAAAATCCTGGACTATAAAAAAACCAAAGTCACCTGAATTTCTGTGAAACCATTTGATAACACTCATATAGAAAGAAAACTCAGATAAGATTAAAACTCAGGGGCCAGTGTTGTGTTATAGCAGGTTAAAGCTGCCACCTGCAACACCAGTATCTCATATGGGTACTGGTTAGAATCTCAGTTGCTCCACTTCCAATCCAGCTCCCTGCTATTGTGCCTGGGAAAGCAGCAGCAGATGGTCCATGTGCTTGGGCCCCTGCACCCATGTGGCAGACCTGGATAAAGGTCTTGGCTTCTGACTTAAGTCTAGCCCAGCTCTGGCCATTGCAGCCATCTGGGAAGTGAACCAACAGAAGGAAGATCTCTCTGTCTCTCCCTCACCCTCTAACTCTTTCAAATAAATAAATCAATCTTAAAAAAAAAAATGAAACTCAGAGGTATAGGTTCTAGTTCTACCATTAATTATCTGTATAACCCTGACTAAATTATTTAGTCTCTCTTAAAAGTAGAACCACGGGGGCTGGCTCCGTGGCTCGCTTGGTTAATCCCCCGCCTGCGGTGTAGGCATCCCATGTGGGTGCTGGGTTCTAGTCCCAGTTGCTCCTCTTCCAGTCCAGCTGTTTGCTGTGGCCCGTGAAGGCAGTGGAGGATGGCCCAGGTGCTTGGGCCCTGCACCCGGATGGGAGACCAGAAAGAAGCACCTGGCTCCTGGCTTCAGATCGGATTAATTCCAGCCGTAGCGGCCATTTTGGGGGTGAACCAACAGAAGGAAGACCTTTCTCTCTCTCTCACTACCTAACTCTGTCAAATAAATAATAATAATTTAAAAAAAAGTACAACCACCTGGTCACTTGCATTTGTGTGTGTGTGTGTGTGTGTGTGTGTGTGTGTGTGTATGTATATATATGCACAAAGTATAACTAAGACTACTTTTTAATCCAGGTCTAAAATTCTGTTTCTAATAAAAAGGTAACAAGAAGAACTTAGATACTATGGATTAATTCTATTGAGAATCACTGAATCTGTGTTCTACTTTTAATACATGAAAATAATCCTGGGGCTGGCATTATAGCACTGCAAGTTTAGACAATGCTTATGACACCAGCATCCCACCTAAGAGTAACTGGTTCTAGTCCTTGCTGCATTTCTTTTGACCCAGCTTTCTGCTAATGTGCCTGGGAAAGTAGCAAAAGATGGCCCTGGTACTTGGGTCCCTGCCATCCATGTGGGAGACCCAGACCCAGATGGGGTTCCTGGCTCCTGGCTTCAGCCTGGCCCGGCCCTGGCTGTTGCAGCCTTTGGAGGAGTGAATCAGCTGATGGAAGATCTCTCCCTTTCCCTTTCAAATAAATAAATCTTAATAAAAGAAAAAGAAAAAAACAAAAAACAGCTGTACTGGCAATGACATTTATGCTTCTTGATGTGTCACTATTCTTCCTCTAAAATATATTCACCACCTTCCCCCATTTCTGATAGAAAGCCGTAGTGCTCTCTTTCATCATAATTAAACTCAAGACTTCTACTTTATTGGCTTATAGAATCAAGAAAAAAAGGACAGCTATGGGTTTGAACTTAGTCAAACTTTTCTGGAGTTTAACAACAATTGTTTCCTGCTGACCTAATATTCCAGGGCTGAACAGTGACTGCCTGAAACTATTTTATAAAGTAGGTCTCATATTACAATGTTCATACTCTTTCAGATTAAAAGTAAAACGTAAGCAACTTACCATTGTTCCAAAAGGAATGGCTCTTGAAGCATGGTAATAAATGGCTATAAAATTGATGAAGAAGGCAGTGCCACACACCATAGCTGGGATAAGGAATGCCCCAATAAACATCTGCTTTATCCATCTTCTTCCTGAAAGAGAAGGGAAACTGAAAACCAGAACTAGACAAACACACATGCTTTTTTTTTTTTTTTTTGGCCAGGCAGAATTAGACAGAGATAGAGACAGAGAGAGTTATAGACAGTGAGAGACAGAGAGAAAAGTCTTTCTTCCATAGCTCACTCCCTTAGTGGCCACTACGGCCAGAGCTGTGCCGATCCAAAGCTAGGAGCCGGGTACTTCCTCCCGGTCTCCCATGCGGGTGCAGGGACCCAAGCACTTAGGCCATCCTCCGCTGCACTCCTGGGCCACAGCAGAGAGCTGAACTGGAAGAGAAGCAACCAGGACTAGTACCCGGCGCCCCAACCGGGACTAGAACCCAGGGTGCCGGCGCCACAGGAGGAGGATTAGCCAAGTGAGCCACAGCACTGGTGCATTCTTTTTTAAAGACTTATTTATTTATTTGAAAGGCAGAGGCAGAAAGAGAGAGAGAGAGAGAGTTAGTCTTCTATTTGCTGGTTCATTCTCCAAATGGCTGCAATGGCTGGAGCTGGGCCAATCTGAAGCCAGGAGCTCCTTTTGGGTCTCCAAAGTGGGTCCAGGGGCCCAAGGACTTGGGCCATCTTCTACTGTTTTCCCAGGCCATAGCAGAGAGCTGCATTGTAAGTGGAGCAGCCAGGACTTGAACTGGCACCCATATGGGTTGCTAGCACTGCAGGCGGTGACTTTACCTGCCATGCCACAGCGCAGGCTCCACATTGATGTTTAAAATGTAATTACTTAGTATCAAATTATTTACTTAAAATTTTAATATAGAATGCAAAATATAATATCCTAATGATTGTTTCAAAACTAATGAATACCAGTCCAGTTCTGTGAGCACGTAACAGAAACACAACCTGTAAAGTCAACCGGTTGTACAGAAAAAGGGCTATGACCTGTACTAAAACACTCTGATCTTTTGTCCTAATCATGCTACCAAAAAGTGGTGAACTTTGGTAAACCATTCAATCTCTCTGGGCCAGAAGCAGGCCTAAACAGGAGTTTCAGAAGTATTACTTGGAGGCCCAGCATTGTGGCACAGCAGGTAAAGCCATCACCTGCAGTGCCAGCATCCCATTTGGGTGCCATTTCGAGTCCTGGCTGCTCCACTTCCAATCCAGCTCTCTGCTATGGGCTGGGAAAGCAGTGGAAGATGCTCCAAGTGCTTGGGCCCCTGCACCTGTGTGGGAGACCTGGAAGAAGCTCCTGGCTTAGAACTGGCACAGCTCCGGCCATTGTGGCCATCTGGGTAGTGAACCAACAGAAGAAAGACCTCTCCCTCTCCCTCTCTCTTTCTCTGCCTCTATAACTCTGTCTTTCAAATAAATAAATAAATCTTTATATAAAAAAGTATTAGAATTCCAGAGCTTGTTGCCATGCCCATGAAGTTACTGATGAAAGAAAATCCCAGGATTCCTGACCTTGCTTCAACCAGAACAATTCTATTTTCAACAGTTTTATGCATTAGAGTTTGGAGTCAGAGGATGGAATGAGGTTACAGTGTTTCAGAAACAAGTGTAAACACTGCTGGGTTAAACATTCTCTAAAGCACTCAGTTCTATAATTATAGATATGTGTATCCATGTTTTAAAAGGAAAAGAAAAGGGGCTGACACTGTCGCGAAAGAAGCTAAGCTTCCGCCTGCAATGCCAGCAACCCTGTGGGCACCAGTTCATGTCTTCCAATCCAGCTCTCTGCCAAGGCCTGGGAAAGCAGTAGGTTTCATGATGACTTCTATATGTTAACAGCTTTAAAAATAGCTTTTCAAAATCTTTTTATGGCACTGGTGCTGTGGCATAGCAGGTAAACTGCTGGCTGCGGTGCCCGCATCCCATATGGGCACTGGTTCAAGTCCTGGCTACTCTACTTACTATCCAGCTCCCTGCTAATGTGCGTGGGAAAGCCAGAGGAAAATAGCCCAAGTGGTTGGGCCCCTACACCCACATGGGAGACCTAGAAAAAGCTCCTGGCTCCTGGTTTTGGATCAGTCCAGCTCCAGCTGTTGTGGCATTTAGGGGAGTGAACTATCAGATGGAAGACCTTTCTCTTTGTCTCTCTCTCTCTCTGATTATAACTCTACCTCTGAAATAAATAAAATCTTTAAAAGGAAAAGAAAAAAATGTGTTTCATGAGCTGTTGCTCAGTGATTCAAACTACAGATTTGTAACTGGATTATAAACAGATTTTTTTACTGTATTTTTGTATCTCCATGCATTGCCAAAATTCTATATAATGATCACATATTATTCAAATAATCATCGAAAGAATTTTAACTGGCATAATGAAAAATTTTACATCATGTTTAAATAAACGAGGAGAGCAACAAGGATCTGTATTTCCATTACAGCAAAGTAAACACAGAAGTGCACTATAGGTGTAAAACAATTTCATATAGCTTAGGAAATGTAAAGAATTGCACTGGATCATAACTGAAAAATGCAACCTCACAATCACAAGCTGTAGGGATCCAAAGAGAAAAGTGCCACAAGAAAGACAAGCAATATCCTAACTTTTGTTTTCTCTTAAAAGAACTTTATATAGATCATTTTAAACATTGGTCTCATTGAACTGCTACCCCAAATCTTAACATTCCTCCAGAAAAACCTTCAGTCTGTTCTTTTCCCTCTATTTCATTTCCTTTTCAGGCAATTCAAGAACCCTTCCTTTCCAACTAATATAAAGCATATGAAAAATAACACTAAAAAGGCTGGCCATTAAAGTATTCTTAGTTAATTCCAACTCCGTCCTGTCATTTTCTTTTTCTGCAATCTCCATCAACTTCCCAGAATCAGACGTGTTCTTTAAAAAAAAAAAAAAGTCCTTATCCAACTCTGTTTCTCCTTTTTCCCCTCATATACTCTAAAAGCCCCACGCACATTCTACTGGGTACAGTCAACAGCCCAAGCATCCACATTACTGTGCTTCCTACTGCTCCTCACTCCCCTGGAGACTGTACTGAAGTTCCAGGCTATCCCTGGCTTCAAACTGGTTCTAGAGCATTATTCAGTGTACTGCAGACAACATGATCTTGAGCTTCACTGTAATTCAAATCCTGAGAGAACCAAAAAATTCTTGATTCCCCATGTTGACTTCTACATTAACCCATTTTCAAGGAATAGCTCAGACAAATTATCAGGGCATGATCAGACCCCCTCAGGGGACTATAAATCAGAATATAATCTTCAGATTATACATCATATGATTTGATACTCCTAGACCTCAGCATAAACTGTGCAAACCTTCAAGTGTACATGAGGTAAAAGGAAGTTTAGGTGGGTGTTCTTAACTTACAAGGAGACTAAAAGCAAATTTATGTACAGGTTTGAATAAATTTCCTCTTTAAATAAATTTGCTTCTGCTGTGGAAACTTTTATGGGCATAATAAACTGTAAAATTTCTACTCTAATGAGTTTCCAGGTCAAAATCAAAGGAGTCACCTTAGGTATATTTGTTTCCTCAGGATTCAATCCTATTTGATAGGACTCATTTCCCATATCTGGAAGTAGAATTTAGAGACTGAATACTAACATTCAGGAATTCATAATGATGCTCCCTTAGGCAATCCAAAGAATTATCTATACTGAAGATCTAGTAGGAGCAATAAAAAAAAAAAATCAATGGTAAACCATGATATCCTGAAAGAATTTAAAATGATCCTATACTCTAATTTCCTACAACCTGTAAGCCTTCCTGGTTTACTAAAAGATAGGATCCCCTAATGCTGACACCACTTTGGATGGGCTGTACAACATTACCTTAAGATGTCTCCATTCTTGCAAATATAGTTTTAAAATCTTTCAACAAGCCTTCATTCATAAACTAAAATATGCAAGTCCACTATTTTCAATACTTTTCTGACAAAGAATATTGTAAGGAAAACAAAGGAACTTAAAGACTACTGAAAGCCATCACAGGAAGACAACACCTGAGCGCAGTGCCCCTGAATCATCCATGAACTATCCCCATCATTTCTAGGACACTGTAGCAAAGGAGCAAGGGGATGACGAAGAGCTCCTAGCAAGAGACCATGACACAGATAACAAATGTTTGCAGTGTCTTTTGATAAACATTTAAGTCAACAGAAAGGAACAGCTGCCTCTCCTATTTTCCTTCCACTGTCCAGAAACTTTCCCCACAAGCCATTATGTATACCTTTACATTCATCTATAAGGTTATATGCTCTGTGGAGGCCTTACACATAGCTATACTATCCATTTTAAATTCCAAGTACCTAACAGTGCAACACTAGCACCTATAAGGAAAATAGACTGATAATTACTAAGTTACCTCCTTGTCTAGCATATAGACTTCCACCAAAATAACCATTCACTGGAGATGTAGCAGCATAGACAAATATGGCGGTACTGAGCATGGATCCCCTCCTAAAAAGAGAAAAATATAGGTGATAAATTAAAACCAAAGATTTAATGAAAACATCATACACTTTAAGATAAATTTAATAGAAACACAAAAATATCACATTCTAGACTGTAAAAGACCTCAAAAGGTTCTCTAATGAATGATTTTCTAATTAAAATATACTTAAATTATACAGGGTGATCCTAATTTTTTCTAATCTGCAGTTAAATTTCATAATAAACTAATATTTCATATTTCTTTGACAAAAATATTACAAACTGGTGTTAAAACTTTTCACAACCCTGTAAACCAACTCTATCACATGAGAAAAGATATTCACCTACTTCAAAAAAAAACCTAGAATATTCCTTTCCTTTTTAAAATAATTTTATTTTTTAAAATTTGTTATTAACACAAACAGAACAGATTTCATGTAGCTCATAGATACAATTCTAAGAACATAATGCTTTTGTCCTCCTCCTTTCTTTTTCTTGTAATTATTTTGATAATATTTTTAATTCACTTTAAAATCATGGGCTTAATCCTCTAGAATATTCCTTTTCATAACTTGATTCACCTGCTTAAGATTCTTACCTGCTAACAGAAATAAAATGAAATGGGATCATTTATATTAAATGCTATTATTTTAAATGGTACAACACTAATACTTTCTCTATTTGGTTTCCCTTATATTGTTAAAAATTGTGTTTTTAAAAAATCTATAGGTCCACAGTCAACACTAAGTCAGAACAACAATCCCTAACCTCTTACTCTTCTAATAATGTTATCTACAGAATTCAGATCAACCCACCAATTGAGTAAAACTGGAATAAATATTTGAAAATGTCTAGTTGCATAGGGAAATATTAAAATTGATGACAGTATCAATATCACTGATATCACTTGCCATAATACAGAGATGTACTTATTAGCCAACTATATATTAGTCTTGAAATATGTAGCAATTTTCTGCTCAACTATGCTCACTTCCTTAAAATGGATGACAGTGACAACACTGTGGTATTTCATTTCTATCAATAGGTAGCTAAACAAATATAAGAAGCTGTCATTCCCAGGTTTAAAACGCAACAAATCTCAGCCAGTTTTAAAAGTCAATTTTTTTTTTCCCCAAGAACCCAATTAACAATGCTTCCTGTAGAGATCTTCTGGTTTTTGGAGGTAAATGACAAGTACTAATTTAGTCAACTATGAATTCTTATACTTCTTACAAAGAATCTAATTGGATCTTCAACTTTCAAAAGAAAAATGCCTATTAACCTCCCTAAACAGTTTTAGAAACAAAGTAATCTCTACTCACATCTCTAATGGAACATAATCTTTATAACCAACCAAAACGTTCAAGAATGCTCATAAATTTTCACATGTTACAGAAAAATACACTTATAGCTAAAGATTACTATTCACGATTTGTCTGCAATGAAATTTATTGTATTTAAATTCGAAGATAATTTAAATAACCAAATATTTAATGATGATTGATTCAGACGGTTCCAATAATTTAAACCATTCAAGAACAGAAACATCATAAAGTATATGCACTTACTCTGTATATAAATCTTCTATCATTGCAACAATGATAACTATGAGAGATACAGCAAATATCTGACATCCAGAACCAATGAGAGAGGAAAATATCAGTGGGTGACTTGAGGGTCTAAATACATCTCCATGCACCTGTTTCCATCCATATTCATCTCCTAGGTCTCTATCCTATATATAAATATATTTTTACAGAGAAAAGAAAAACATTTAGAATTAAATGAAAATACAGTTGTCTAAAAAACACTGCAGCTGTAATTTACCATCCTCCAAATTTATAGCTATTTAAAGGGATTTAAATATCGAGAAAAGAAATTTCAGTTTAAAATAATCCCTGTCTTAAAAACTGAGGTTAGTATTGAAGTTCAGGAAGGTGATTCCTGGTTGTGATGAGAGAATCTCAAAGAATGAAAAAAGAAAAGATTTGGGAGCAGAAAGAAAAGGTCAATGGGGCCAGCACTGTGGCGCAACAGGGTAAGCAGCTGCCTGTGAAACCAGCATCCCGAATCAGATCACTGGTTCAAGCTTCCAATCCAGCTCTCTGCTAATGCGCCTGGGAAAGCAACAGCAGATGACCCAAGTGCCTGGGCCCCTGCCACAAATGAGGGAGATCTGGATGGAGTTCCAGCCTCTTGACTTTAACCTGGCCCAGTCCTGGCCATTGTGGCCTTTTCAGAGTGAACCGAAGGACAGATCTCTTTCTCTGTCATTCTGCCTTTCAAATAGTTAATTAAATATTTTGAAAACTGAAAATTTTAAAATATTTTCTTTATTGAAATGGTCAAATTGACAGAACAGTATACTGACTTTCTTGTTATTTTCATACACCATCCTTGACATTCTTATCAGACTGTGGCCTAAATAAAACTGGGACCGGAGAGAGGGAAAAAGAATAACAGTTCCCACACCAGTATATGCCCTAAAATCATACAGAAATGTACTTTATATTCTAGTATTTAACAAAACATATGGGGAAAATATCAAAGTTTTAATTTAATTGTATATAGTATTTATTTTATTATTTTTTTATTTTTGACAGGCAGAGTGGACAGTGAGAGAGAGAGACAGAGAGAAAGGTCTTCCTTTGCCATTGGTTCACCCTCCAATGGCCGCCGCGGCCAGTGCACTGCGGCCGGCACACCGCGCTGATAGAATGGCAGGAGCCAGGTGCTTCTCCTGGTCTTCCATGGGGTGCAGGACCCAAGGACTTGGGCCATCCTCCTCTGCACTCCTGGGCCACGGCAGAGAGCTGTCCTGGAAGAGGGGCAACCGGGACAGAATCCGGCGCCCCGACCGGGACTAGAACCCGCTGTGCCGGCGCTGCAAGGCGGAGGATTAGCCTGTTGAGCCACGGCGCTGGCCTGTATATAGTATTTTTAAAAAAAGAATTCAATTTTCACTTTTCAACCCTAGTAAGCAAGTGTTCGTAAAATAGTTTCCTAAGGAATGGCAGTCTTAAAGAAATTCTCTTTTGGTGGGGGAGAGGCACACCTGATGAGATTTGTTGGAGACGTGCCAAATATTTTATCTACCCTCTGATTCTTTACAATATAGTTTAGCATATTAACACTTAAATTTTGTAACTACTTCCCAAACTAATTTAATATTGGAGAATACCCACTTAGAACAGCCATTAATACTCTATAGAATGTATCTCTGTTCTGTAATTTAGTAAAAGAACTAAGAAGACAAACCTTTTCTCTCAACCCTCTAAATTAAATGTCAATTGATCCTTCTACCTCCTCCCTGAATTTTATGCAACGATACTCAGGACCAGAAAGAGATTAACATTAACCTAATCAAAAGCTCTGAAAAACTAAAAAGTTTGTTTTGTAAGTTTGATGTATCCTTAACTTGGTGGCAAAACTTGGCTTCAACTAATAATATGATTTATACTATTCATTGATACATAGGATGAACACTCACATGTTATGCTGAAAAAATTAATGTATCTGATTAAAGGGCATGGTCTCAGACTCCACAGAGGGTTTTATCCCTTCTGAAATCTGAAAATTCTGAACTCTGAAAATTCACCTGGCCTCAAGCACTTCAGACAACAGAGAATGACTTTCAATCCAACATTCAAAATAATACTGAATTAAGCTACGTTTATAAACATAATATAAAATGTTCACCATGTCATCCATTTCTTCTTCTTTACTGTACCGGGCATAATCTTTTCTTAAAGTTCTCATTAAAATCATTGAAACTAGGCCCACCAAGAAGATCACCATCATGAAGGAGTTGAAAATGGAAAACCAATGAATCTAAAACAAAAGAAAATAAAATGTTATCAACATAAAATGACAAAATTCATAGGTTTCATTATGACAACTATACATTAACATCTTTAAAGATAGCTTTTCAAAATCTTTTTACTGGGCCAGTGCTGTGGCATAGTGGGTAAAGCCTCTGGTTGTGGTGCCAGCATCCCATATGAGCACCAGTTCAAGTCCTGGCTGCTCCACTTCTGATCCAGCTCCCTGCTAATGTGCCTGGGAAAGCCAGTGGAAAATGGCCCAAGTGCTTGGGCCCCTGAACCCATGTGGGAGACCCAGAAGAAGCTCCTGGCTCCTGGCTTCAGACCAGTGCAGTTCCAGTTGTTGTGGCCATTTGGGGAGTGAATCAGCGAATGGAAGATCTCTCTCTGTCTCTCTCTGTAACTCTTCTTTTCAAGCCTGGAACTCCATCTGGATTCTCCAAAGTTGGGGGCAGTAATGAGAGATATGAACAGATATATGTTCATATATCTGTTGGGGGCAGTAATGAGAGATATGACATAAATGCTAACATTTATAACAAGACTCTCTTCTATTTTCTAAGACACAAACTTGATAGCAATACCTGTTATAATGCACCACCAATAACTTGACATTTTATAACATTCTTTTATTCTAAGATTATGAAATTTATTATTTTATAATTATTGCATCAGGGAAACCATTTCTTGAAAACAATAAAGAAACTGGACATCACAAAGGGGTAACTAACCCTAGTAACTGCTGCACACCAGCACCCCCTAGTGTTGATAATCCTAGAGCAGCACCTTGAATTTGTCATAAATTTAGGACACAATAATTAACCACACCAATAGTGCTGTCTCTTACTGAGAACCAGCTATGTGCAAACACCAAAGTAGGTGCTTCAGGCCACATATTATCAAAGTGAAATTTCCCCACAACCCTGTAAAGTATTACAGTCCCTACTTCACTACTGAGGAAAACAGGAGGCGGAGACCTGGTCATTTAGCCGAGTTTGAATCTGGTTTAGCTCCTATGCTGTGTTTTTAGTCACGAGACTAGAAAACAGTCCCTATACTTACATAGTAGATTTCATCCCCTCTCACCTACAGAAGGAAAACATTGCACATGTTTCCCATCGCTCCTGTACACTGTCAGTTTTTGGCAGTCTGCTGAACCCTGCCAGCATATTTATTTAATATGTTTCTTCAATCTTAAAAAAAAAAAAATTCCTGTCTCCATCTTCCCTACCAGCTACTGCACTATTTCTTTGCTCCATTTAGCAGCCAATCTCCTCACAGGTCTGTACTTGTTATCTCCAATTTCTTTCCTGTCAATTTTTCACAGTAGCTCCATTCAGATTTTGCCCCACCACTACACCGAAACTGCTATTCATCAAGTCCACCGATAACTCCAGATGAACCCAACAGTTGCTTTTCAGTACCCATCTTACTTGACATATCAGCAATAAACTCAGAACAAATCTTTCTATCCTCCACAACACACTTCCTTTTTATGACAGATTACTTTTTGTCCTCGCTCCCCAAAGTCATTAGCTAGATTTCCTATTCTCCCTTAACTCTTCTTACTATACCAGGACTCAATCCTTGGAAATCATATCCAATCTCACAGCTTTTAATACTACTTATAGCCGGTGCCGCGACTCACTAGGCTAATCCTTCGCCTGTGGCGCCAGCACTCCGGGTTCTAGTCCGGGTTGCTCCTCTTCCAGTCCAGCTCTCTGCTGTGGCCCGGGAAGGCAGCGGAGGATGGCCCAAGTGCTTGGGCCCTGCACTCGCATGGGAGACCAGAAGGAAGCAACTGGCTCCTGGCTTCAGATCGGCACAGCTATAGCAGTAGCTGTCATTTGGGGGGTAAACCAACAGAAGGAAGACCTTTCTCTCTGTATCTCTCTCTCACTGTCTAACTCTGCCTGTCAAAAAAAAAAAAACAAAAACAAAAAAACTACTTACATATCAAAAAAAACTACTTATATATCAATTACTGAAAAACCTGTATCTATCTCTAACCCAGACCTCTTTCTCAGGACTCCATATTGACATATCCAACTTAATGGAAAGTGTCTCCATCTGGGTATCTTACAGACATCTTGAAACTTGTAAGTCCCAATCTCAAAATACGGCCCCAGTGAGAGCAGCGCCATTCTAAAAGTTGCTCAGACTGAAAACCCTGGAGTTCTTTTCAACCCTTCTGTATCTTTCTATCAGTTAGGAAATCCTGTTGGCTCTATCTTCACAATATATTAACAGTCTAACATTTTCACCCCCTAGATCACTTCCCACCCTGGTCTGGGTTACCTTCACTTTTTACATGAGTTGCTACCATATCCTCTCCATTAGTCTCCCTGCTCCAACCTTAACCTCACAGAACCTACTCCCAACCTAATAACCTAAACTAACAGGTAAATCAGATCTACCTCTCCCCTGCTTTCTGAAAACACTACAGTGCTCCCCTAGCTCCTTCGCACTCAAGAGTAAAAGAAGTCCTTTCAAGGGCCACGGATGACTTGGCTCCTGCAACCTTGCTGACTTCATCTTCTGCTCATCCTCAAACCACAAGCAGGTCCTCACTTCAACAGGCTTTTAATAAGTGTCGCCTCTGCCAGGAATTCTCTTCCCCCAAATATCCACATTCTTTATTTCCTACAACTCCTTTAAGCTTTTGATCCTAAGTTTAAAGGAAACCACTAGGTATACCAAAGAATGTAGACCTTAAATTTCACAAGTGCAGTTACCCACACAGGGAAGTCTCCAACAGTCCAGCACTGTCTGTTTTAAATCTAATTTAAGTTTCAGTTCTAAGAAGCCCACTTAACAACCATGGATATGAACTGCATTCTCTTCTTTGAAGAGTAACATTTTGGCTTCCCACATGCTGTATTCTTCCTTGTGTATCTCTTAATTATTTTAAACTACAGGCATGAAAAAGTGAGCTTTTGATTGCCCTTCTACCACCTCCTACCACCCTATGACACCCCCAGGACATACTTGCAATCATCATTAGCTAAATCTTGAAATCCACAGCCTTCATTCAGCACAGTATCTTGCATATGGCAGGTCCCCTGTGTTTGTTAACCTGGTGCAAAGCTATACAAACTATTTACCTACCCTGTGTTGAAAAAAAGATGGATCCAGATATTTGTCAAATCGATCTTCAAATTTTACATCAGATTTTTTCCATTTTACCTGAAAAAATGTTTTTCCATTTAAAAACCAAGGCCAATAAACAAATCAACAATTGATGACAACACCTTAAGCAAAATTTCAAAAGATTTAAACTTAGAATTAAAAATAAAAAAAAAACAGTGCAAAGTTACTGACAATCAGTGAATCTTAAAAAGACATTACAAAAACTAATCCAAGTTTTCTGTGTATTAATTAAACTTACAACTTAAAGGGATCATTTCAGTTTTAAAGGATTGTTTATTACTCTTGACTTATACATTCTGACCTGAAAAATGTGTTAAGAACAGACTTAACAGAAGCACATCACAAGTGTTTAAACTAATTAGAATTTATCCTTACCGCATTATTTTTATTACAAGTATCAAATTTCTTCATGTTTAGCTATGCAAATATTATTTGTACTAGGCCTACGTGCACAAAGCTTGAACACTACTATTATCTACTAGTAACAGACTCATCCCAGTTACAAGGAAAATAAATGGCAGTTCTAATAGCAAACTGTACTGTAAAAAACAAATAGTAGGTCCCACAAATGCTTAACTGGCATCTAACACGAGAGACCTAAAACAAACCTATTGCCTGCTTTTAGGAGGCTACTAGGCACACTGAGAAAAGAGAACAATAGTAATATTTTGAAATGTCCCATTTCAAGCCACATTTCATTTACTGAAGTTTGAAAACACAATTGCTGACATTAGATCACAAACACATCTTCCTGCACACAGTTATTTTAATACTCACTGAATAAGACATCTGGATTTTAGTATTTGGAACCAGTTTCACCTTTCCTTCACTAGTTAGGTTAACATCAACAATTCGGTTTCCATTAAAACCTATTTCAAGTTTTTTGTAGGTCCAAAGATAGTAATCTTCTCCATTTTCATCTGCTTCACCAACAATACCTACAAAAGAAAAAACACTTTATACAAGGTAATACCACTTAACATTTAAAATATCCTAGAAGGTACTGCACATTCAAATGTTTTTGTATATAAAAGTGTTTATCACTACTATTCCTTATAGGCAGAACAAGGCAGAAGTGCAGGCAGGACTTCTGCTCTTTGTTACCTACCTAGCAAACATGCACCATGGCCATTCCACATCAAAAAAGCAATGAACAGAGGCCACTGCTGTGGCACAGAAGATTAAGCTGCGGCCTGCAGTGCCAGCATCCCACGCGGTTGCCAGTTCAAAACCTGGCTGTTCCATTTCCAATCCAGCTCCCTGCTAATGCACTTGAGAAGGCAGTGGAGGATGGCCCAAGCCCTGGGGCCCTGCCACCCATATGGAAGACCTGGAAGAAACTCCTGGCTCCTAACTTCAGCCTGGCCTAGCCCTGGACGTTGGTTGCAGCCATTTGGGGAATAAACCAGTGGATGGAAGTTCTCTCTTCCCACTGCCCCCTCTCTTTTCTCCTCTATTTTTGCCTTTTAAATAAATTTTAAAAATCTTTAAAAAAAATAATGAACAGTTCAGTATAAGGCACCATTAATTTGATCCTCAAAGTTCATAACTGTCATTAGTTTCACCTTCATTGTAACAATTATCACCTTATATGTGCATACTATTTAGCATCCCAAAATTTCTCAGTTCTTCTATATCACCTTCTCTAAGGTTACTTCACCACTAGTTCTCAAAGAAAAATGAAAACCAAGATTTCCACAGGCCCAGTATAACACCTTATCCAATAACCTATGATCTACCCATTCCTAATAAGATGCACACTTGTATACATGGGTCTCAAACTTAAAATGCCTCCTCTTGGGGCCGGCGCTGTGGTGCAGCAGGTTAATGCCCTGGCCTGCGGTGCCAGAATCCCATATGGGACCCAGCTGCTCCACTTCCAATCTAGCTCTCTGCTATGGCCTGGGAAAGCAGTAGAAGATGGCCTAACTCCTTGGGCCCCTGCACCCACATGAGAGACCCAGAAGAAGCTCCTGGCTCCTGGCTCCTGGCTTCAGATTGCCGCAGCTCCGGCCATTGCGGCCAATTGGAGAGTGAACCATCGGATGGAAGACCTCTCTCTCTCTACCTTTCCTCTGTTAACTCTTTCAAATAAAAATAAATATTTTTTTAAAAAATGCCTCCTCTTTATGCCTCGAGTTCTGTACCTGTCCACAGAAAGTCATCAAAATGAAAGAAGTGAAGATAAACAGTCATGAGGCAATAGTTTAAAATGATCACTTTGATCATGATTTGCAATATTGAAGGTAAAATTTCAAAAATGTGAGGACAGTAGATGGCAGCTGAGGAATCATCTCTTGTTCCCTGTCAGCATCTTTCCAGTGCCTCCCCTCCCCCCCCCAAGCCTATATACTTCAAGAGCCTTAAGCTCTGTAAGTTACTGAAGGCCTTCCTGCCATAGTCAGTGTACCCTGTTAAAGCATTAGAAAAAAAAATAAGATGATTTCTTAGAAAGGATTATTTGATTATTGACAAAAATGATTGTTTCTAATGATATAAATTCAAGAAGTATAGTTTTGTTTTGTTTGGGGTTGTATAGGGGTAATGAAATTCTTCTAATAATGAATTTCATTAAGGTTTATTTGCCTGTCTACTCTGAAAGCCAGACTTTGGAGGCAGACACAATATCAAATAAGAAGCTACTCTCTAAGAGGCTTTTAAAATCAACTCTGAAACCTTTACCCCAGAAAAATCAGAGAAGAACTTTTTTTCTCCATACAGGGATTCTCCAAGGCTCAGACATTATAGGGCATCCAGAAGTATCTCCCCAAAGGCGGCACAACCTGGAGTTTCAAGGTTGAAAAATATTTACACATATTTTAAGATAAAAAAGCACAACTGCCAACGTTGTTAAAGAAGCTTACAGGGGCCAGCTCTGTGGCATAGCGGGTAAAGCCCCAGCCTGCAGTGCCGGCATCCCATATAGGTGTCGGATTGACTCCCGGCTGCTCTACTTCCAATCCAGCTCTCTGCCACTTCCTGGGAAAGTAGTGGAGGATGGCCCAAGTCCTTTGGCCTCTGCATCTGTATGGGAGATCCAGAAGAAGCTCCTGGCTCCTGGATTCGGATCAGCAGAGCTCTGGCCTTTGTGGCCTTCTGGGGAGTGAACCAGCATACAGAAGACCTCTCTCTCTCTCTGCCTCAGCCTCTCTGTAACTCTGTCTTTCAAATAAATAAATAAATAAATCTTTAAAAAAAAAAAAAAGCAGCAGCAGCAGCAGCAGCTTACAGCACTGACTGAAAAACACTTAAAAAAGAAAAGAAACCTATAGGCAATTTTTTTAAAAGAAAAAAAGGGAGGAAACTGCTCTCTCACCAAAAGCTAAGGGAGTTCAGACTAATAGGCTCATAAAACTTTAGTCAATATTCACTACCTCAGAGTTGATCAGAAATGTCTGTGTTGCTATAACTCTAATTATAATGATTCATATGAAATGCTTACTACATATACCTATTTAACATGCAACAGTAAAGATGAGGCATACAAGTATTTGAGATTAACTTTCTTACAAATTCCATTTTATTGTAACAGTAAACTCTGCTCTATTCAGTCTTTCATAGTTTGTTGCTTACGAGCATAGTAATCGGCTAACAATCTTTAAAAATCTTTCGTCCAGAGACAAAAAAAGAAAAAACACTAAGAGAAAAATGAAATCAAACATAATGGCCATGATATCAGGCCACACTTTGCATTTTAATTTAATGTCACCCAACATAAATGATTTTTGGATTATGCAAAATCTATATAACTATACCACAGCTCTTCTTCATTAACATACATGAGCAAGGGCTAAAACATAAAATATTTTAAATATTTAGAATTTGGAAAATAAGAGGAATTAGCAAAGTAAGCCATTTCAGAAACTATCACACCTAAAAATCATATTAACACAGTACCACAGGCAGAATAATATTTCAAAATCTTATTCAGTCTCCACAATTTTTTTAAAAGCACAAAGTAAAATAAGATACAAGAAAAATAAGAGCAGAGGAAAGTTCAGACTGTCCAAAGAACTTTTTAATTCCTTGAATCTGAGAAGTTACACTGTATGAAAGTTATATTTAAGCAGAGTTTCAAGTAAGGTTTGGTCATGTCAAAAATCACTAATAATATAAGACCATAAAATTCGAAGTAAAATCATTCAGTGGAAAATACTGAAGACATTTACACAATGATCCAGGAAACAGAGTGATTACATAAATGTTGATTATTATACAAACATTCCCAAATTCTAAATACATGCAACACTTACCCCATATTGGTAAGTCATCTATGTACATCTGGTACCAGTAGTGATTTTTGATGGCATACACAAATGCATCTCTCTTCTCTTTATCTAAGTCAATTTCACAGTAAGTGGCTGGCATCACATCATCTGCGTAAATTAAAAATTGTAATTTACCCACTGGTTTGCAAAATAGGTACAGGAAAAATAACAAGAAAAAAAGTCAACATTTCCTGAAGATTTCTATACATAATAGTTGAATCTGTACTATTCATGTATCTTTTAAGATTTTTTTTATAAGCAAAGACTCAATCTTTATTTTCAAAGATTATCTAAGAAATTCTCTCTTATATAAAGAAAATTATACAAGAATATTTACAAATGAAGTTTAGGGGCGTGGCGTAGTAGGTAAAGCTGCTGCCTGCACTGCCAGCATCCCATTTGGGCGCTGGTTCAAATCTCGTCTGTTACACTTCCAATCCAGCTCCCTGCTATGGGCTGGGAAAGCAGAAGATGGCCCCAGGTCCTTGGGCCCCTGTACTCTTGTGGGAGATGTGGAAGAAGCTCCTGGCTCCTGGTTTCCGCTAGGCTCAGCTCCAGCCATTGCAGCCATCTGGGCAGTGAACCACCGGATGGAAGACCCCTCTCTCCCTCTCCCTCTCTCTGTAACTCTGCTTTTCAAATAAATATATACATCTTTAAAAAAAAAAGATAGTTGTTTGGCATACAATAGCTTAAACAATTAAAAAAATTCAAAGGAACTTTAAAATGGAAAAATTGGTTTAATGAATAAATCCAGCTACTACCATAATTCCATACAGATGGTCTCTAACTTTACAAATCTAGTATTTCAAAATTTACTTAATGTTTCTAATGAAACAAAACAAAATAAAAATACCTACAAATATTCTAATTGTCAATCAGAAGATTAAACTTTTGGTATGTCACTTAAACAATTAAAAACCAAAAAAGAAAGCCCAGGTCTTTTTTTACATTTTTTGTACTACAATAATGGTTATTTAGAATCTGAAATGTAGTTCTCCCAAAAAACATACACAAACTTCTTAAATACTAATTCAAACGTTTTAAACATAAAGTATAGTTGAACCATGAATTTATGGTCACCTACAACATTATTTCTGAAAAAACAGCAATCTGAGTTACAACTCAAGATATGCGGCAACATTCTCTCTCCAACACTCAACAGAGAACAGCTCCCTTTACTAAGCCCAAAGAGAAGATCCCAAAACCCCCAACACCAAGATGCCAGTGCACACTGAAGTCCTATGAAATACAGGAAAATACTCTCACCCTCAAAGTGGGAGAAGAAAATTGCTTTTTCTGCAACAACAATGATGCCTACAAAGATCTCTTTTCTACTCAGTTCCTTCTATACAGCAAGCAACTTAGGATTCTCGTAATGATAAAAACTGAGGGAAGGTTAGGAAATTGAGAGAGCTAGAAAGGGTCCCTGCAGCAGGAATCGGCACTGGCAGCAAAGGCGCCCCAGATGAGATTTCTGTGAAGTGTAATCACAGATAAATGGCAGCAGGCCATCGCTGCTACAGAGCAGACAGCCAGAATCAAAGGAGCTCAGACTTGGAGGGTAACAGATGGCTGCAGCAGCTATGGAAGACCTCACAGCTCCCTGTGCAAAGCCACTGAAGTCCTGGCTGTTACACACATGTGATAATGGTCATTAGCACTTTGGAGGTTTTTGAAGGAAGTTCTGATACACTGTATGACACCTCTCTCAAGATTTTCAAAGACTCTTGTCTGAACTTTAGTTCAGCTCTGTCTTTCAACTGACCTATGACCCCACCCTCTCTGCCTATGGGCCATGAACCTCACAGACTAGCAGTTCCCACACATGTGGTGCTGCCCTGGCCTCTGGACTTTTGTACTCCTGCTGTTAACTCCACCTCATATGCCCATCCTAGAATCCTGTCGCTCATAGCCCCGCTGTCCTCTACAGGCCAGCTAGTCCCCGATTCCCCACCCTCACACTTTTCACATCCCATAGCCTATCCCTATCCCTTTCTCTGAAGCCCCAAGGTTTTCTCTACCCAGTTTCCTTATGGCACAGAGGCCTACACAACTTTTTAACTTCACAGGAGCATGTCAGTGCCTTAAAAACACCATTAGATCTTGAGAGCTATGTCCAGAACTACTTACAACCTTTTCATCCCCAGCTACGCCTGCTTCAGTATCCTGCACAGAGTAGCAATACTTTAATTTTAAGAATAAAATTCTCTATTTATTTAACAAAGAAAATCATTAGTTATACCAAAGTACACACATACACATGCCTCTATGTATGAATGGATACCTGCATATATGTGTGTAGGAGAAAAGACAATAAAACAAACGAAATTTTGAACAGGATCTCAGAAAGAATGAGAAGGAGGGTGAAGGGTATCCTCCAGTGATAAAGATATAAAAAAAAAATTAGAGTAAAAAGAAAAGCCTGGGGCTGGTGCAGTGGCACAGTGGGTTAAAGCCCCAGCCTGCAGCACTAGCATCCCATAGGGGTGCCAGTTCAAGTCCCAGCTGCTCCAATTCTGATTCAGGTCTCTGTTATGGCCTGGGGAAGCAGTAGAAGACTAGCAGTCCTTGGGCTCCTGCACTTGCCTGGGAGACCCAGAAGTTACTGGCTCCTGGCTTTGGATCAGCTCAGCTCTGACCATTGCGGTCATTTTGGGAGTGAACCAGCGGATGGAAGACCTCTTTTTCTCAGGCTCTACCTCTTTCTGTAACTGTCTTTCAAATAAATAAAACCTAAAAAAAAAAAAAAAAAAAAAAAGGAGGCGGGCAGCCAATCATGGCGGGCTGCAAAAAAGGGCACTGGTTGGTCATATTTTAACGAAATTCCTCTTCAGACAAGTAAAAAAAAAAAAATACAAACATCACAAATAACTGAAAAACAAGCACTTCTCTCAGGATAGAGCCACTCTGAAGTCAACTAATGCAATGGGTATGAATATGCCAAATCGATATTCAACAATCTAATTGGAAAACAAATCCAAGAAACTTATCCCATAAATCATTGCTTTAAAATTATAATAGGTTTGGGGTTGGCACTGTGGTATAACAGGTAAAGCCACTGCCTGTAATGCCAGCATCCCATATGGGCATCAGTTCAAGTCCTGGCTGCTCCATTTCTGATCCTGCTCTCTGCTTTGGCCTGAGAAAGCAGAAGAAAATGGTCCAAGTCCTTGACCCAGAAGAAGCTCCCGGCTTCAGATCAGCCCAGCTCCAGCCACTGCAGCCATTTAGGGAGTGAACAAGTAGATGGAAGACCTCTCTCTCTCTCTCTCTCTCTCTCTCTCTCTGTGTGTCTCTGTCTCTCTCTGCCTCTCTGTAACTCTGCTTTTCAAATAAATAAATAAATCTTTTTTAAAAAATTAATAGGGTATACCTTTCTCAGATAAAACACATACTTGGGGAGCCAGCACTGTGGCTCACTTGGTTAATCCTCTGCCTGCGGCACTAGCATACCATATGGTTCTAGTCCCGGTTGCTCCTCTTCCAGTCCAGCTTTCTGCTGTGGCCCGGGAAGGCAGTGGAGGATGACCCAAGTGCTTGGGCACCTGCACCCGCATTGGAGACCAGGGGTAAGCACCTGGCTCCTGGCTTTGGATTGGCGCAGCGCGCTGGCCGTAGCAACCATTTGGGGGGTGAACCAAAGGAAAGGAAGACCTTTCTCTCTGTCTCTCTCTCTCTCACTAACTCTGTCAAAAACAAAAAACAAAAAACAAAAAAACACATACTTAGGAATTCTAAAGATACAGATAAGATTTTACTAATGTAAACACTTTAAAAAACAACAAAAACTGGTCTCTTTTCCTAGAGAGTTTGAGAAGCAGTTTAATTTATTTATTTCAGAGGCAGAGAGACAGAGGGCTCCCATCCACTGGTTCACTCCCCAAATGCCTGTAGCAGACAGGGCTGGGCTAGGACAAAGCATTCCAATATGGGACACAGGGAATCCCAAGTGGCAACTTAGCCTCTAGGCCAAACAGTGACCCTGTAGATGCTTTTAATGTGGAAATAAATAAAACTCAAGTTGTAAGGTAGCAAATGCTAAGTGATTTTTCAAATAAAAAGTGAAGTTAGATTCTGCAAACTATACCCCAATACATCTTTCATCAATTCTCATTAAAACTCCAGGTTAATGACTGAATAAACACATGTAGCATTGAGAAAAAAATGTCATAATTATTCTCAGGTTCTCTAAGAACGTATCATGCCACACTTTACCTTATCTTTTGATAACACTACTAAATTAGAAAATCAGATTTGCACTATCTCAAATTCAGCAGTACTTGCCAGGGTCTCTCAAGAAATCACTATGAGAATATATAATCACTATTATAGAGAAATGGGAAGCAACATGAGTTGTAGTCTGAGCTCCCCTATTTCCTGGCTATGTGAATAAGAGTTAAGTCATTTACCCTCAACTGTGAAACAGACACAACATCTGTACTCTCTCTTTCCCAGAGCTAAGAACTCAATGTTCCCTATGTTCAAAGACAGTATTCTTGAGTCTCCTTGGGCCTTACATTCCTTTCAGAATCCAATGAAAACAGTATCTCCCTTCGTCCCCAAAAAAGCTCATTCACATAATAATATTAAGTGTGCCATTTCAGAGAGCCTATGAAGAGGAATCCTGAAGCCTGAAACACACAGCGTTACTGGTTGAATTCTGTGTACTCAGAGCCTACCATAGCGCTGGAATACAGGAAGGTATTCCAACAACAACCACATAAATTAAAGAAAATATGGACTGGAAAACCTGGTGTATCATAGACAATTAAAAAATGACATAAAGAGTACTGATTAACTAACCAACTCAACTGGCAGTATAAACTTCAGTTTTTTGTGGATGGCAACATGTACCCATGAGGAGCAGTGTTTAGCCGAGTGGTTATGATGACCATACCCCACGTGAGTACCTAGGTTTGATTCCTGGCTCTGGCTTCTGACTCCAATTTCTTGATAATATGGATTCCAGGAAACAACAGTGATGGCTGGAGTAGCTGCACTCCTGCCACTCATGTGGAGACTTCATTGCATGCCAGTTCCCAGCTTCAGCTTGGCCTAGCCTTGGTCACTGCAGGCATTTGGGGAGTGAATGAGCAGGTAGCAGAACTCACTCTTGCACATAAATGCATTTGGTCTCTGTATCTCAAATAAATAAATAAAAAAAATTCTAAGGAAACATTCTAAAAGTGTTTATACCTTTTGATTCAGCAGTCTAAGAATTTATCCAAATAAAAGATTCAGAGACTCATTACTTATGTGCAAGGAAAGTCAAACACATTGTTATTTTTAATAGTAAAAAACAGGGGGCTGGCGCTGTGGCGTAGTGGGTTAACATCCTGGCCTGAAGTGCCGGCATCCCATATGGGCACTGGTTCTAGTCCTGGCTACTCCTCTTCCAATCCAGCTCTCTGCTATGGCCTGGGAAAGCAGTGGAAGATGGCCCAAGTGCTTGGGCCCCTGCTCCCGCATGGGAGACCCGGAAGAAGCTCCTGACTTCTGGCTTCAGATCGGCTCAGCTCCAGCCGTTGCGGCCATCTGGGGAGTGAACCAGTGAATGGAAGACCTCTCTCTCTGTCTCCACTTCTCTGTAACTCTGTCTTTCAAATAAATAAAAATAAATCTTTAAAAAAATAGTAAAAAAACAGAAAAAGGAAAAACAAAAAGAAGGATGTATCACCGTAACTTGTTAACTGGGAAATGATGAAAATTACCATGTACAAGTTGTTTATAGAGTATTACGTAGTCACATTTCTAAAACAGCAGTTAACAATATAAACTCACAAAATGTTGAGAAAAACAAGTGGAACAAAAAATAATTATGGGGCCAGAGTTGTGGCATAGCAGGTAGAGCTGCCACCTGCAGTGTGGTCATCTCATATGGGCGCCAGTTCAAGTTCTGGCTGCTCTGCTTCCAACCCAGCTCTCTACTATGGCCTGGGAAAGCAGTGGAGGATGGCCAAGTCCTCGGGCCCCTGCACCTGTGTGGGAGACCCAGAGGAAGCTTCTGGCTCCTGGCTTCAGATCAGCACAGCTCCAGCCACCACAGCCATTTGGGGAGTGAAGATGGAAGCCCAAATCTCTTTCTCTAACTCTACCTTTCAAATAAATAAATAAATAAATATTTTTAAAAATAATTACATATATAACTTTTTCAGTTAAAACAGTGAGAACAGTGTCTGGCAAATAATGAGAACTAAATAAGGGTTTGTTAAACTAAAAAATTACATAACAAAAGCTCAATTTTAGAATACTTTTAAACAATGTGGATGAACAAGAAAATAAAAGGCACTGAAGAAAATATACCAAAATGTCAAATGGTAATTGTATCCAGGCGATTTTTTATTTTCTTCTTTATATTTTTCTGTAGTTCCTAATTGAATACACTGAACATATATCATTTCTGGAAAAGGGAAAAAACAGATGGACAATGAGAGATGACTAATAACAGGGAAAAAACAGAACAGAAGGACACATACACAAAGGGAGGAAACTGGTGTCATAGAGCTCAAGACACACTTAAGACTTAAGGCACTACAGACCTAAAGAGCAGGGAGTACAGGGAGGGCACTGTGGCGTGGCGGGCTAAGCCGCTGCTTGGGACATCAGTACCCCAACACTGTGTGGGATGGAGTCTCACCTCCCCGTCTAACTCAGCTTCCTGTTAATGCACACCCTGGGAGGTAGCACGCGAGGGCTCAAGTAGTTGAGTTTCTGCCATCCACGTGGGAGACCTGGACAGAGTTCCAGGCTTCACCCTAGCCCAGACCTAGATGTTGTGGGCATCTGGGGAGTGAACCAGTGGATGGAAGATCTCTCTCTGTCTCTGTTGCTCTGCCTACCAGATAAAAAAATAAACTTTATAAAAACAACAAAAAAGATAAACAACAGTATAAAATATGTATTTGGAGGGAATGGATACCCAAGTTCCCTCCTCCACTCATCACACAGCTAGATGAATGATGTCAATTCATTCCCTACAGCAGACTAGAGGCAGACGCAGTTTCCTCTTAAACTTTTGGAGAGCTACGTAATCCAGGCGGATCTCTAGAGGGCAACAGTGCATAGTGAGGTTGAGAACAGCCAAGACTGAGACTCAGGGAACCAGAAAAACTTCAGGCAGTCCAAAAACTAAGCAGTCCAAGGCATTTCTCTATCTGTAGTATTTTCAACTTAACAACTCACTCTTCAGAAGAATATCTGTAAAATAATTCCATCCCTCTTTTAATTTGGGATATTCAAGGAAGACAAAATTCAAGGGAATATTAATAGAATAAATGAGGGGACCAAGATTGTGGTGCAGCGGGTTATTAAGCCATCACTTACAATGCCTGTTTCCTATACTGAAATGTTGGTTTGAGTCCCAGTTACTGTCTCCAGTCCAGTTTCCTGCTAATGTGCTTGGTAAGGCAGTGGAAGTATATGGCCCAAGTACATAGGCCCCAATAGGAGATCAGGATGAAGTTCCTGGCTCCTGGCTTTGGCCTGGTCCAGACATGGTTGTGGGCAGTCATCTGGGAGTGAATTTGCCTTTCAAATAAAAATTTTTTAATAAAATAAATGAAGAAATCCTCCAGAAGTCATTGAAATTTCAATGATTAATAACCTGCATCACAAATTTTAATGGGTTGGGCCCAGCGCTGTAGCACAGAAGGTTAAAGCCCTGGCCTGAAGCACTGGCATCCCATATGGATGCCGGTTCTAGTCCCGGCTGCTCCTCTTCCGATCCAGCTCTCTGCTATGGCCTGGGATAGCAGTAGAAGATGGCCCAAGTCCTTGGGCCCCTGCACCTCTGTGGGAGACTGGGAAGAAGCTCCTGGCTTTGGAGTAGCCTAGCTCTGGCCATTGATACCATTTAGGGAGTGAATCAGCAAATGGAAAACCTTTCTCTCTGTCTCTCCTTCTCACTGTCTGTAACTCTGCTTCTCAAATAAACAAACAAAAGCTTAAAAAAAAATTACTATTCCATATCATCTAGTTATCACAGAACAAGCAGGCAGAAACTGGCCAGCTGCAGACAATTTATTAAGAACTTATTATGCCTTAGTAGCTGAGGATGCAATGGTGAATAAGAAAGCTACTGTCCCTGCCCTCGAGGAACTACCAGGCTAGTGCAGCAGCTTGGAGACAAAATTGTATATTCAATCAACTAATTTAACATTTCATAATCACTAATATCAAATCAATTGTAACTACAGACCCATACTATGTACTACCAGTATTTGTAACAATTATCACTTTTTTTTTTTTTTTTTAGACAGGAAGAGTTAAACTGAGAGAAACAGAGAGAAAGGTCTCCCTTCCATTGGTTTGCCCCCCAAATGGCCACTACGGCCGGCACGCTGCGCTGATTCAAAGCCAGAAACCAGGTGCTTCCTCCTGGTCTCCCATGTGGATGCAGGGCCCAAGTACTTGGGCCTTCCTCCACTGCCTTCCTTGGCCACAGCAGAGAGCTGGACTGGAAGAGGAGCAACTGGGACAGAATCTGGTGCCCCAGCCAGCGCCGCAGCTCAATAGGCTAATCCTCCACCTTGTGGTGCCGGCACACCAGGTTCTAGTCCCGGTTGGGGCTCCGGATTCTGTCCCAGTTGCCCCTCTTCCAGGCCAGCTCTCTGCTGTGGCCAGGGAGTGCAGAGGAGGATGGCCCAAGTGCTTGGGCCCTGCACCCCATGGGAGACCAGGAGAAGCACCTGGCTCCTGACTTCAGATCAGCGCAGCACGACATGGGAGACCAGAAGCACCAGGCTCCTGCCTTCAGATCAGCGCAGCGCGCAGGCCGCAGCAGCCGTTGGGGAGTGAACCAACGGCAAAGGAAGACCTTTCTCTCTGTCTCTCACTGTCCACTCTGCCTGTTAAAAAAAAAAAAAAAAAAGAATCTGGTGCCCCGACCGGGACTAGAACCCAGGGTGCCGGCGCCGCAGGCAGAGGATTAGCCAAGTGAGCCACTGTGCCAGTGGATTATCACTTCTTGAATATAAACTATGGACTGGACACTATGACAAATGCTCTACATGCATCACCTCATTTAAACATGAATATGATTCTATGATTTAGATATTATTCCCTGTACTTCAAAGAAGAGGAATACAAGATCAGAGAAACTGAGTATTTGTCTCAATCACAAAGGCAGGCAGAGGAGGATCCAGGATGTGCCAAGTCTCTCTGACCATAAGCACACGTCCTTTCCTATCCATTATGGTGAAGTTCCAACAGGTATCCTCTAAAATGAGAGGGTAATGAAGTCAAGCTTGGTTCAATTTAAGACTATCATTCTGGGCCGGCGCCGTGGCTCAACAGGCTAATCCTCCGCCTTGCGGCGCCGGCACACCGGGTTCTAGTCCCGGTCGGGGCGCCGGATTCTGTCCCGGTTGCCCCTCTTCCAGGCCAGCCCTCTGCTGTGGCCCAGGAGTGCAGTGGAGGATGGCCCAAGTGCTTGGGCCCTGCACCCCATGGGAGACCAGGAAAAAGCACCTAGCACCTGGCTCCTGCCATCGGATGAGCGCAGTGCACCTGCCGCAGCGCGCCGGCTGCGGCAGCCATTGGAGGGTGAACCAACGGCAAAGGAAGACCTTTCTCTCTGTCTCTCTCTCTCACTGTCCACTCTGCCTGTCAAAAAATAAAAAAAAATAATAAAAAAGACTATCATTCTGTATTTAATGTGTTTTCTCTAAACAGTCTGAGTTTGGCATTTTTGCCTAATGCCAGTACACAGACTATTAGGAAGAAAAAAAGTTATACATAAAAATCTTAAGAGGTATTCTACTTTAGACTTAACACTATCATTAAGTAATCTCTTTAGTGATCTTCATTTTACAAAAAGATATCAATCCATTTAGCCTGACAGAATCTACTAGTTTGGAAAAAAAAAGATGAGTGTGTATACATACGTATATGTAGATATAATTTTTTCGGGTTTCACAGTAATTCCAAAAGTTTTATTTGAATATGCTTTCAGAACAATCTTTAAAAGTCAAATGTTTAAGGGATACAAGATTAACGATACAAGTACTTCCAGAGCTCACATACAGAATGTTTTAGTTCCCATTACATTCTTAGCATGCTATGATATGCCATTATCAAATCTTTTCATCTCTGGGCCTCTGTGAGAAGAAACTGGATGACACAATCTCTAAGGAACACACTACTTTTAAAACATTAACAACAGCCAAGAACACTTTTCAAAGCATGACCTACCTTATCTTTGAACCGATGAAGCAAAGAGTTAGAGTAAAGGGAAAAGAGAATGCTAATCAGCATTTACTGTTTCATCTGGACCACCTCACTGAGCAACGTCTGCAGCATATCCACACCAGAGGAGGTGCAGAGATGACAAAACCCCAAGAAAGCACACCAGTTTTCAAGTTTTTCTTCTTTTAATCTAAAAATGCTTAGTCTAAAAAGAAAATAAATCCTACTTTCTTGAACAGGAAAACATTTTCCTTCTGTTTAACTGGCTTCTCCATCTCAGCCTGAAGGAACTAACTAGAGATGTTGAGATTCTTCTCTAGCAAATAGGGTGAAGGTTTCAAAAACAGATGAGACCAAAGTAGCACAGTACTCAGTTTTTTGCCTAATCTCTCTTGCTGATTCCTCTTTAATAAACTAGAAATGTCCATGAAATATAGAAGCCCACAAAATAAGGAAAAAAATAAAGAAGGTGACTAAGTATAGTATTGAGGTTCTTAAAGATCACATATTCTGGTTTAAGTTTTCTCTTTTTTGTGACTGAATGTTTAAATTACCTGATTAATTTAAAACACAAGCCTCAGGACATGTTCACAAATAATGCATAAAATTACAGGCCATACCACTGTGGTTTAAAATTATAATAACTTTATACTTAATCCCCAAGGGATACAATCAGGAGAAAAGGAATTTAAGTATGTATATCTATTCTCAATTATAACCAAAAAAACATCTAAAAACAGGAATAGAACTTAACGAATCAAAATTAGAGTAACATCATCTTTAAATTATTTCATTTCACATCTTCTTCTATAAAGCACTAAAAATGCCAAAAGTCATTTACTCATTTTCCACAGATAATAAATCAAAACTAGAGTAAACAACTGTACTAAAATCAATATACTACAAGAAATGAAATTAAAATTCAAAGCCCCTGGTCACAAAAGTTATGTTCTATTCAAAAACCAAGGGACCTAATCAAAGATTCTACAAAAATTCAATCATTTCAAGTTCTGTTCACTGTGCTAGAATTGCCTTTGTAGGAAATGCACTCTCTGACAAACTTCGCAGAGGAGAGGAGAGTAGAAATACACTCAAATGGCTGGACAAGACACTTGCATAACAAATAGATGAGTTTTCCCAAGTTTTCAGTCTTTGACTTAAAATGTAAATATCCTATAGATACTGAGATGATAAATTAACATAACACTGACGAATACAATGGTACAAGTTTGAATTTGAGGCTTTACCTGAAGTCTTCTAAGCATTCATACTTCCCATTACAATCTTATACCTCCAGAAATTACTTGGTTAGGAATCTCTGAAGGTCCTCTCAGGCTAGTTTGTCTAATCACTAAAGGATTTACTAGAAACCACTTTTTAGAAAAAATGTTAAGAGAAATACAATGTTATATACAATTATTTTATTAGTCTATAAATACTCAAAATAAATCTTTGTTGTTACTAATATATATTTCTTAAAAGAAATACACTTAACTAACAGATTATAATTTTTTTAGTCTTGAGCAGGGATTCTCATCAGAGGGTGATTAACAATGTTTGGAGATTTTTTTCGTTGTCCAACAGGATGGTGCAGCTGGCCTCACTGAGAAACGTCCTTCAATGTATGTGACAGACCCTCAACAAACATCTGGTTCCAGTGTCCACAGTTCCAAAGTTAAGAAATCTACTTACCTTTAAATTTAATATCCATACCACTAAATTCCAACTCAACTCCTTGAAGGGCTTCTCCCAGAGTTTCATGGTAATGACTGATACTTTTTTTTGACCCCACACAAAATGGAAGTGAAAAGTACTTGTATGTTTCTTGACGATTATGGTAGGGCCCAACAGTATTCATCCATAAGACAACTTCTTCTTTATCTTGATACTGAAACAAAAAAAACAAGTAACAACATAAAATGTATTTTAATCTAATTCAAATTAGTTATTTAAATTTATTTGTTGTAAACAATAGTGTACTGTCTCTTTGGAAAGTTATGAAATACTAAAAGCTTACTTCGTTTTAAAAAAAAGTATTTACTTATTTGAGAGGCAGAGTTACAGAGAGGCAGAGGCAGAGAGAGAGAAGTCCTCCATCCGCTGGATCACTCCCTGAAATGGCCACAAAGACCGGAGCTGAGCTGATCCAAAGCCAGGAGCCAAGGAGCTTCTTCCAGGTCTTCCATGTGGGTACAGGGGCCCAAAGACCTGGGCCATCTTCCACTGCTTTCCCAGGCCATAGCAGAGAGCTGGATCAGAAGTAGAGCAGCTAGGACTCAAACCAGCGGCCATATAGGATGCTGGCACTACAGGTGGTGGCTTTACCCGGTACACCACAGCACCAGTTTCTGGAAGCTTACTTTGATGACTACTGTTCAAATTTTTTTTTAAAAAAATGTATTTATTTATTTATTTGAAAGGCAGAGTTAGAGGAAGAGAGAGAGAAAGAGAGAGAGATCTTCCATCCACTGGTTCACTCCCCAAATGGCCACAAGAGCCAGAGTTGGGCCGATCTGAAGCTAGGAGATAGGAGCTTCTTCCTGGTCTCCCACATGGGTACAGAGGCCCAAGCACTTGGGCCATCTTCCACTGCTTTTCCAGGTGCATTAGCAGGGAGCTGGATTGGAAGTGAAGCAGCTGGGACTTGAATGGGCATCCATGGCAGTACAGGTGGCAACTTAACCTGCTATACCACAGTGCTGATCCCAACCACTGTTCAAATTTTTAAAATGGAACTTTGAGGGGCTAGCATTGTGGCTTGGCAGGTAAATCCACTGCCTGCAATGCTGGCATCCCAAATGGGTACTGATTTGTATCGTGATTGCTCCACCTCCTAGCCTGCTACCTACTAATGGTCTAGGAAAAGCAGTAGATGGCCCCAGTACTTGTGCCCCTGCCACCCACGTGGGAGATCCAGAAAAAGCTCCTGGCTTCAGCCTGGCCTAGCCCTAGCTTTGCAGGCATCTAGGGAGTGAATCAACAGATGACAGATCTCTCTCTTTCTCTCCCTCTCTCCAGCTCTAACTTTCAAATAAATCATTAGATACCAAAAAACAAAACAAAAATCCCTAACTTCGTCAGCAAGCATAAATAAAACTGAATCTCCTTTCTAGTCTTTCACACAGCCACTGGTCACAGTAATGAAGACAGAAATGGCTAAACCAGAGGAAGAAAAGTCACACTATGAAATCTCCTCAAGTCCATTCTGTTATCGGCTTGAAAGATATGTACTGTATGTATATTTCGTTACATCAGTGAATACTGACTGTACTTAGCTAAATCTGGAGTATGGCCAATGGCTTTAGGTTGCTGACTTTATCTTATTAGGGTCCAAATGGGTTATCTGCCAAAGATTTCTAAGATCTCTACAAGTTTAAAATTCCAATGATTCATGTAAACCAATTACCCAAGCAATTTTAAAACTCGTAATTGTAATTGGCAGTATAAATTAAAGAAGACAAGAGATACATTTAAGTCAGCTGATAGTGTAGAAGTTAATTCACTGAATAATTATTTACTGTCTCGTGACAACTATATTTATAGCTGAAAATCCAGCAATGAACAAGATGTGTTCCTAGCCTTCTGGAGTTTAAAGGGAAAGGTGAACATTGAGCAGACAATTATAAGACAGGCTGCTCTGCAGCACACAACAGAAAAAGCTATCCAAAGCCCATTACAAAATCATTATCTTCAACTTTTCATCTAAAACTAATTAATAAACATGCTCAATAAAAATGTAACATCACCAAAACCAAACTCATCCTTCCGAAGCCCAACTACCACAACTTTGTTTTTCTAATGGTACTACCCATTCTCTCAGGCATGAAGACTTGAAACTCCAATTCCCTCTGCATTCTAGAGAACCAAAAATATTAACTTGTCTACTCTTACCCAAAGCATCAGCCTCTTCCTTTTTATTCAGATCATCAGCACCCTAAAACTTAGATCCAAGGACTTCACCTTCAAACACTATAAATACTTAATGTCTTACTGTTCATATAAAACATCATCCAAGTAGTCAAGGAAATAAATCTCATTTTTTTAATATGTATAAGACATGTACCATGTATTATTAGGTATTAGTATTAGGTATTAAGGACATAAAGAAGACACTTTCTATCATGAACTTCACAATCCATAGTGAAACTACATAAGTAAATGATTAACAATGAAGAAATGTTACAGTTAATGAAGGGCTATTACAACAATAAATAAAAGAATGATTAATTGTGTTTTGGCAAAGAAAGGTCAGGACTAATAATCACACAGAAAATCACAAGCTGTCTTAAGTGAGTTCAAACAACTACAGATAACCTTCATGTACAAGGCAACGAATCAAAGGTCTGAATGTTAATGCATCCATATATCCTCATTCATCCTCTTTTTACCTTAGAAGGTTGACAAATGTTTTATATGACACCACTCTTCCACCAAGGTTCATAGTTACATAGCACTAACCAATCAACTTATTCCTCTCCGCTGTATGTATCTTCAAAATTCTTCTCAATACAGTGCTCTAAACTAACTGGCCAGAAATAGTACTAGAAATGAAACCTGTTCACAAAGGTAAATCCTTTCTGCACAGTACAATGTGTCTAACAAATACTTAATAAATAGGATAGGAAAACGCTTAAGAAATGCTAAAATGTTGTCCACCAATAGCCTAGTAAAAGAAGTCTGAGGTATAGGCAGCAACAATGCCTACTGACTGTGACAGTATGTTGTTGAGAATGTATACATTTAAGATTAGAATTCATGGGGCCGGCACCGTGGTGCAGTGGGTTGATGCCTCTGCCTGAGGCACCAACATCCCATGTGGGTGTGATTCTGGTCCTGGCTGCTCTTCTTCCAGTCCAGCTCTCTGCTGTGGCCTGGGAGGGCAGCAGAGGATGGCCCAAGTCCTTGGGTCCCTGTACCCACATGGGAGACCGGGAAGAGGCACCTGGCTCCTGGCTTCGGATCGGCACAGCTCCGGCCATACGGCCATTTGGAGAGTGAACCAATGGACGGAAGACCTTTCTCTCTGTCTCTCCCTCTCACTATCTGTAACTCTACCTCGCAAATAAATAAATAAAATCTTAAAAAAAAAAAAGATTAGAATTCATGAGGACCTTGCGGAAACGTTATAAACCAAAACTTGTGAAAACAAGCACAAAGACACCTTTCCCATAAATCCCCATGCAAATATTCCTTTAAAAATAAACAAAATATTGAACATACATTTAAAAATAGGGCATGTTTATCTACACAAACTGAAACATAGGATTAAAACAAATTAGGGGTCACAGTATATGTTAAACTATTTGTTCTGAAGTCACACATTTTAAAAAAGCTTTTTTGTGAGAGCCACAGAGACAGAACAGAAAG
The DNA here is from genome assembly GCA_949820135.1 of Sylvilagus floridanus. Classification (NCBI taxonomy): domain Eukaryota; kingdom Metazoa; phylum Chordata; class Mammalia; order Lagomorpha; family Leporidae; genus Sylvilagus; species Sylvilagus floridanus. The sequence continues at coordinate 49,200,851 of OX463235.1, forward strand.
AGAAAACTCCCACCTGCTGGTTCACTCTCCAAATGCCTGCAATGGAGCCAGGAATTTCTCCCACAGTGGCAGAAATTCAATTATTCAAGCGATCCCTGCTGCCTCCCAGGGTCTGCATTAGCAGGTACCTGGAGTCAGGAGTCAGAGCCAGGAGCAGAACCAAAGGACTCCATGCTGGCATCTTTTAATAGCTAAGCTAATTGCTGGCTCCCTGAAGTCATTCATTTTAAACAGTCTAGTTGATGTGATGCAAGTACTATTACAATGTGTAAACTACTTTGTGATCCTTTCTGGGACAAGGACAGAAATACTAATTAGAAACACGCACATAGTTTAGGGTGAATAATAACAACACAGAATAATGTGATTTTTCCTTTTATATTGTTCCTTATTATGCAAACCATGGTCAAATACAATGAAATTAAAATGTTTGCTTTCATCCCAGTCCTTGATTATCCCTGAGAATAAGGGCTCCCAAGACAAGATCAAGAGATCTTCCTCAAGAGAGAAAATGTGTTTTGAAACATGTTGCTAATAGAAACTACCAAAGGGAAGAGTCTTTTAAGGAGAAAACAAAACAGAATAACAAAAATAAAACAACTCTTTCTAGTCCCTGAGCTCTCCTACTTTGTGGGAGAGGAGAGCCAGGTAAGGCTCTTTCCTCTACCACTCTACTTCTCAGGAATGCTTGGCCAAATAGCTAGTATAATTCGCTTCCAAAACACTCCAGGAAATCCTACAAAAAATTTTAAAACACTTTTCCTTGAAAAAACTTTGAATGAACCAGTGGCACTGAAAATGACATTTTTAACTTACCTCCAAAGTGTAACCAAGAGAAGGGGAAAATCAAGGAGGACAGCAGTGATTAGGAAATCCCTGAGCATGGCAATAATTCCTTTCATTTGAGGCCTCCTTGGGAGGTGGCCAAGGAAAAGAAGGCTAATTCAGGCTACCTGCATTTTTTTTTTTTTTTTGAGATTTATTTATTTATTTGAAAGGTACAGTTACAGAGAGGGAAAGAAAGGGAGAAACAGAGACAGAGAGAGATCTTCCATCCACTGATTCACTCCCCAAATGGCTGCAATGGCTAGGGATGGGACAGACTCACGCCAGGAACAAGGAGCTCCTTCTGAGTCTCCACATGGGTGCTGGGGCCCAAGCACTTGGACCATCTTCTGCTGCTTTCCCAGGTATATTAGCAGGGAGCTGGATTAGAAGTAGGGCTGCAGGCAGTGGCTTTACCCACTATGCCACAACGCCTGCCCCTATCTGCATTTTCCAGTTCTGAAGAATGTCACTGTTAAGATTCAACTTATGAGCTGTCCAGTCTAAATGGCTTATGACATTGTCTTTCTTTCCTTTTCTGTTCTATTTTGTTTCCTTTGCTCTCCTTTTCTTCACTTAGCCAAATTCTACTTATCCTTCAGAGTTGTTCAATTCCTTTCTCAAATCTTCAGATAAAGCTAAAGCAACCAATTCTTAACTTGACATGTTCTCACCATCCTCCGTAACAGAAACTTCACTAGCAAATTCTTTTTTTTTTTTTTAAAGATTTATTTATTTACTTGAAAGGTAGGGTTAACAGAGAGGCACAGAGACATGTATCTTTCATTGGTTTACTCCCCAAATAGCCTCAACCACTGGAGCCAGGCTAGGCCAAAGCCAGGAGATTCTTCCCGATCTCCCACGTGGGTGCAGGGGCTCAAGCACTTGGGCCACCCTCTGCTGCTTTCCCAGGCCCATTAACAGGGAGCTGGATTGGAAGTGGAGCAGCTGGGACTCTAGCCAGTGCCCATATGTGATGCTGGTATCCCAGCAGGCAGCTTAACCCGCTACACAATGCTGGCTCCAGCAGAAAACTCCTAACATGCACATATCATGAGGTATAATTCTAAAATCATTGCATCAACATTTAATCCTCTCAAAACTCTGTAAGACAGGTCCTATTATTTTCCCATTAAAAACAAAAAAACAAAAACTAAAGAACAGAGATGTTGAGTCATTTGTCCAACATGATATAATTATTCAGTATCAAGTTTACAAACCCAGGGCTATACTTTTGTGAATTCCTGGTCAGCTTCATCAACTAAAGAACACAAACTCAATGAAATACAAAGCAAGTGCACCTGTGCGAAGCAACGAAAGACAGTACTAAATACTAAACAACTTTTCCATCTGAGCCTTTAATCTACCCTAAAAAGGAAAATCTTCCTAGGGAGCGACATGTGCTCTCATCTCAAAAGCAACGACCTTTTCCTCGAGAAGTCTCCAAGGCGGAACCCTCTTACTGAAACTTTCATACTGCGAGGGGGGCACCAAAGCTTCCTCCCTGACAGAATTCATGTACTAATTTTTTCAAGAAGAATATTGTAGGAGATAATGCTGTTGCCAAGCACATGTAAAATCTGAATAAAGAAATCAGAATTTGACAGACAGGAAAAGGACTGAGGACTCAGCATAAGCACCCAAACACTGTTTTTTGTTTTCAAGGGAAAGGTAAAAACAAACAAACAAAAGCATGTTTACTTTTAAATACGTACCACAGAAGGCAAAATCCAGTTCTGGAAAAATTTGTCTATTCAAACCACACATCAGAATTCTAATACAAATAAATTAGGAATAGTCTCTTGTGATAACTGTTCTCTCTCAAAATAGCTTTGTACCTAAAGCTGCTAGTCTATCACCGAGTATAGCTGAAAATAGGACAATGAATTATGGAATTTCTTAAAAAGTAGATCTATATTAGAGCACTTACAAATTCACTTGTAGTGAACAGTTTATTCTCAAATAAGGGGTTTTTTTTTTTTAATTTTTTTATTTTTTGACAGGCAGAGTTAGTGAGAGAGAGAGATAGAGAGAAAGGTCTTCCTTTTTCCATTGGTTCACCCCCCAATGGCCACTACTGGTGCGCTGCACAAATCCAAAGCCAGGAGCCAAGTGCTTCTTCCTGGTCTCCCATGCAGGTGCAGGGCCCAAGCATGGGCCATCCTCCACTGCCTTCCCAGACCACAGCAGAGAGCTGGACTGGAAGAAGAGCAACCGGGACAGAATCCGGCGCCCCGACCAGGACTAGAACCCGAGGTGCCGGTGCTGCAGGCGGAGGATTCGCCAAGAGAGCCGCAGTGCCGGCCTCTCAAATAAGTTTTAAGAGTTTCTAGGCCGGCATTGTGGTTCAACAGGCTAATCCTCTGCCTTGCGGCGCCAGCACACCAGGTTCTAGTCCCGGTCGGGGCGCCGGATTCTGTCCCGGTTGCCCCTCTTCCAGGCCAGCCCTCTGCTGTGGCCCGGGAGTGCAGTGGAGGATGGCCCAGGTGCTTGGGCCCTGCACCCCATGGCAGACCAGGAGAAGCACCTGGCTCCTGTCATCAGATCAGCGTGGTGCGCCGACCGCAGCGCACCGGCCGCGGCAGCCAATTGGAGGGTGAACCAACGGCAAAGGAAGACCTTTCTCTCTGTCTCTCTCTCTCACTGTCCACTCTGCCTATCAAAAATTAAAAAAAAAAAAAAGTGTTTCTATACTCCCAACAGAGACAAAGACAAAAGGCTGCCATTTGCCAAAGTAAAGCGAAAAAAAAAAGGAAAAAAAGTTTTAAAATCACTTAGTGGTGTAATATAAAGTATCTAATTTAAGATGATGCATCTTAAATCAACAGTGTTCTCTAGGGCCAGCACTGTGGAGTAGTGGGTAAAGCCGTCACCTGCAGTGCCGGCATCCCAAAGGGCACCGGTTCGAGTCTCAGCGGCTCCACTTCCCATCCAGTTCTCTGTTATGGCCTGGGAAAGCAGCAGAAGATAGCCCAAGTCCTTGGGCCCCTGCACCCACGTGGGAGACCTGGAGGAAGCTCCTGGCTCCTGGATTCGGATCTGCTGCAGCTCCAGCCGCTGCAGCCAATTGGGGAGTAAATCAGTGGATAGAAGACATCTTTCTCTGCCTCTTTCTCTTTCTGGGTAACTCTGACTTTCAAATAAATAAATAAATACAGTGCCAGCATCCCATAGGGGCGCTGCTTTGAGTCTCGGCTGATCCACTTCCGATCCAGCTCTCTGCTATGGCCTGAGAAAGCAGTGGAAGACAGCCCAAATGCTTGGGTCTCTGCACTGGCCTGGGAGAACTGGAAGAAGCTCCTGGCTCCTGGCTTTGAATCAACCCAGCTCTGCCCGATGCAGCCATTTAGGGAGTGAACCAGTGGCTGGAAGATATCTCTGTCTGCCTCTACCTCTCTGTAATTCTGCCTTTCAAATAAATAAAAAAATAAATCTTAAAAAAAAAATAGTGTTCTGGGTTTATTGTGGTTTAAGCAATAGAGTTCCACTGCTTATCTTTGGGGTCCTGGTAGCTCTCCAATTACCCAAGCTACTCAATAAGCACTGACTAAAAATCACTGTACATTGCACAATGCTTAGTAGGTATGTAACAACCCTCCCAACACACCACACACACACACACACACACACACACACACACGAGCTGACTTGGTGAGATTGTTAAGTAAACAGAACCCATAGAAATTGAATGCCCTAAAATACCCATGGTTTTGATTGTACTGGTTTTTGGTGCTAACAACTATATATTACTATGGAGATCATAAGAGTTACGTACAAGACAGGCAGAAAAAGGAAGGACTATGGCTCAGAAGTTCAGGTGACTTCTGTGGTCTTTAGTCAGTCACTGGGCCTCTGTGGGCCATTGGGAAAGTGAGATTAAATGATCTCAAATCTTTCCAATTCTAAAATAGTCTGATTCATAATTTGAAATAATGTTCAGTGGAGATCTCTGGAATCTTAGGAGACACAGTAGTCTAACTCTAGATATACTTCTTTGTACTTTATGTTTCAAAAAACCAAACAAGGAATAAACCACACTCTATACATCTTTCTCTCACTCCAAAGGGGGCTTTTTATGACCTTTCACTTACTAAAAGCCTTGCAAGGAAGTGTCCTTTAACTTCAAATGCATCCTATAATTACATATGACTGAACTTTTAAAATTTAAGAAAAATGTATCTTTGCCTATTCTAGATCTGTAAATACTCTACAAGTCAGTACATCTCCATCTCATCATCCTTCTGAGAATCTTTAAAGAACTATAGATAAATCAGTACCTTAAAATATCATGCCGGTCAAATGTCAGCTGAATCCTAATTTGGTAGGTACAGTAAGAAAAAAAAGAGGCTTTGAGGAACAGCATGAAGTAGCTGCCCTTTCTTAGAAACAGCTATACAGTGTGTGTGTGTGTGTGTGTGTGTGTGTGTGTGTGGGAGGGGCAGTAAAAATAAAATTGTAGGATCCTTGCTCAAACATGAAGAATTTCAAGATGGTGACAACAGAGCATTAAAATACAGTTCTATGTGATTTTTAATTAATTAATTTATTTTTGACAGGCAGTTGGGGGGGGGGCAGAGAGAGAGAAAGAGAAAGGTCTTCCTTTTTCTGTTGGGTTACTCCCCAAATGGCCGCTACGGCCGGTGCGTTGCTCCAATCCGAAGCCAGGAGCCAGGTGGTTCTTCCTGGTCTTCCGTGCGGGTGCAGGGCCCAAGGACCTGGGCCATCCTCCACTGCCTTCCCAGGCCACAGCAGAGAGCTGGACTGGAAGAGGAGCAACTGGGACAGAATCTGGCGCCCCAACCGGCACTAGAACCTGGGGTGCTGGCGCCGCAGGCGGAGGATTAGCCTAGTGAGCCACGGCTCTGGTCTTCTATGTGATTGTTCATATCATGTGCTTCCAAAGCCAGCCATAGCTCTCTTAAATGCTAATCCAGACATCTAAGTAACAACCCCATTCTGAACCTAGACTCAACCATACATTTCTTTAAACACTTAAGCATACTACTGATAGAGAACTACTCAATTTAAAACCAAGAGTTTTACTGCCCTATTTTCAAGATAAAGGGTTTTAAAACATATCAGCAAAGCATGTAGAGCACTCAAAACTCAGAATTGTATGGGTTCAAATCCCACTTTCTACCTCTACAGGTTCTGTGGCCTCTTGCAAGTGACTTAACCTCTTTGGCCTCAGTTTCCTCATCCTTGAAAAAAGCATAATAGTATCTATTTCACAGTTGTTAGTGTGTGTATTACACCTAGTGCCTAGTTATCATTTCTATCTGCAAATAGCCTTCACAGAAAGTTAACATAAAAGGCAAGCTTTAAATTCTGAAAGCTGTTCCTCAATAATTCAATTCCACAAGTATTTACTAAACACCCGCTCAGCAACCTTCTTCCCTCAGCAATCTGTCTCCTCCTTCAGCGGCATTCTCTCTTCACCAGCTACTTCTGCCTTTTTGAAGAAAAAAAAAAAAGTTACCAACCCATAGCCCTTCCAGTCTGTTATCTGGCTAGGGTGAATGCCTAGTTTTCCAAAAATATTTTAAGGGAACTTAGAAAAAGCATAAGATTTTGGCTAACAGTAAAAAATAGTAATATGAATACCACTGATTTGAGTTTTACATTTATATTTTAATGCTATTCTTCTTATAACTTTTTTGCTGTTTTAATAATAGGCATGTAATAATGGGTAACCAAACAAGAGTAGTTCAACGTAGACATCAAATGAACAGATTCTCAATTGTGTGGCCCAGCAACCACGTCAGATAGTCCACATTCTCTTTTGTGGCAGTCAACAAAAACATTTTATCTAATATCTTATATTCAACAACTATCATTAAAAAAAAAAGTTCCTGACAATAAAATTTCATTGAAACTGGCATTTACATTTTAAATTTGTAAATTATTCTAAAGCTTTTATACACTTTCAATTTATAAATTTTTAATTAATAGTTTCTCCTATTAATAGCAGTATGAAGCACAAGATAAAAAAGCAGACTACTCTCAAGCATGTACGCCTGTTACCACAAAAGGTAGCTCAGAGAGAGTTCTAAATTTTACACAGTAACTTTTTAAAAAGTGTTTTGAGTAAATTGGAAAAATATTAGTAATAATACCACTAACCAAATGGATGCTCACTGGAAATTAAAATGTAATCAAATACCCCAATCAATACTTGGTCTCTGTATACCACATGAAAAAAACAGTAGTTCTTAAACTTACAAGTTACAGGATAGAAAAACAAAAACAACAGAACACCGGCTTTAATTTAACTGTTTGACGCCCAAACAAAATTATCTGAAGGTAAAAAAAAAAAAAAACACAATGATAAAAACATGTCATTAATTGAGGACTTGTGTCCCTACATAATTTCATATGTACAGTTAAGACGACTCTGGCCGTAACTGAAGGTGAGGTAGCCAAAAGCTCAGGACTTTTGTTAGCTAAAGAGTCCAGCTAACCCAGGTGGCACCAGAGACTTTTTGCTCATTACAGAGAAAACACCAATCGAGTCCATTAACCAGATACGGACGACTGCTTGATTTCCTCTCTTATCAGCAACGGCAACACACTGCCCCAAATCCATCGGGCTTAGCACACACGCAAACTCTCGTGCACAATCATGTCAGAATAATTACTGGAAAGCAACCTCTCAATTTACCTGACTTCCCTGCCTTGCTCGCGTCCACCATCCCGCAAACCTGGGAGTTAACAGCCCCCAGCGAAAGCCACCGCAGGAGTCGGTAACACCCATGCTTTGATGTGAAAGTGCAATCACATAAAGCACACACTCTGGGCCAGATGCAAGGAGAGCCTGCTCCAGCCCTCATCTGAACACTGGACAACTTGAGACCCTTCCCCACGGGAAGCTGCCCTAGTTAGAGACCCCCGGGGCCGGCGGCTGGGAGAGCCAGGAGGAGAAAGTTACCGGAGAGGCCCCGGACCCAGGGCGGGCGGGTCGCACGTACACGTGGAACCCGCGCTCCACCTCAAGTTTGTTAGCGTTGTCCCCACCCCGGGGTTTCGATCCGGCTGGGCAGAAGGGAGCGGCGAGGGGAGCCAGGCCGGAGAGGATCGTAAAGGGGTGGGTATTTCCTGGTTGGGGTATGACGGGTAATCGCGAAGCATCCGTGTTCCGTCGTGTCGGAGCCCCAGCCCCGGGCAGCCCGACGGCAGCCCCCATCCCCGGGGGGCTCCGGCCCGAGTGCGGCCGGCCTGCAGCCCTGCCCCTCCCCGCCCACGGCCAAGCGAGCCCCGTCCCTGCCCAGGCTCCTTCCCGGCCCCCGGCCCCCGGCCCCGGAGGCGGAGCGCCCCTGGGGTCCGGGGCCCGTGGAAGGAAGCCCCGGCTCTCCGGGAGCGCACGGAAGGGCCTCCGCCCCGCTCCCGAGGCTCCAGCTCCGCCAGGCCCAACCGGAAGGAGCCCTCGGGCGGCCGCGGGGCTGCGCTGGGCCTCCAAGCCCCGCAGGCCGCGCTGGGCCTGCCCAGGCAGGGAGCTGAGGGAGCCGGCCGAGGGGCCCTGCGCCGGCCGCGGCGCCTCACCGTGTGCTCGTGCTCGTCCGCCCGGGCCCTCGGCAGCAGCAGCAGCAACAGCGCAGCGGCCGCCGCCACGCCAGGAGCGCCCGGCAGCGGCCTCATCCTCCGCGCTCCCACCGGCCCGCCGCCGGCCCACCGACTCCTCCTCCGCCGCCGCCGCCGCTTCTGCCGCGGCCGATTCGCATCCACGGGGCGCGGAGAGACGCACAGAGCCCGGGCCCAGCCGCTGCCTCCGCCGCCGCCGCGGCCGCCGTCACCGCCCGCCCCGAGCCTCCCCCGCCCGCCGCGCCTCCCCGGCCGCTTCCTCTGACTCAGCCACGTCATCGGCCACCCCGGCACACGCCGGAAGTGCCTCGCGACGCGGCCGCAACCGCCGCCGGACGCAGGGAGGGCCCGCTCGCGCCGCCCGGCGGGCGCGCGGACGCCGTCGGCCGTGCCTCGGGTCCCGGGCGGCGGCTCGGCCCCCTTGGCGGGCAGTCGGGCGGGCACCCGCAGACTCCAGCTCGGCCCCGCGGCGGCCTCGTACCGCTTGCGAACGGCCTGGTCTGGCCCACACTTGAAGGCCGAACCCTCCTCAGGGCCGCGTCCGGGCGCTCGAGGCAGCGCGACCTTGGCTGACGTGCTGAGCTTTCCCTGGCTGCGAAATGGGCTGGTGCTCGGACTCCGTCTCCAGCCTGCGGGATCAGATCAGAGGCCTGACAAGGCTCCCGCTCACCCCAGCGAAGGACTCGCGGGCGTGGGCGATTGCTGAACTTGCACCGGCTTTAAAAGTGTTTTAAAGTCTCTCGGGCTGTATTTGTTTATTGGACTAATATCATTCGCTGAGAAAAGACTGGGCTACGTAGAAGTTCTTGTTCGTTTATTTACTTCTTATTTGTTGGTCTCCCATCATTGATCTCTCTTGGAATGTAAATTTCTCAGAGCACAGTTTCTGTTGCCCTGTTTTCTGTGCCTAGAGCAGTGCCAAACCTGTAAGAGGAACTCACAAAATGTGGCACCAGCATCTACACATACAACCCTCTAAGCCAAAAACGTGCAGATCGCCTGTCTCAGAAGTCAGCAGTCAACAAGTTCTAACATATGGTCTGTTAAAACTACCTCGAATTTATTTTTCCTCCTTTTCCTGCCAGTAACAGCCAATCTTGACCTTACTGTAGATTACAACAGTCTCCCCGCCACCAATCTAACTTCCCCTGCTAGTGATCATTCCCCCACAGGTGCTAAGACGAGCGTTCTAAAAAGAAACCAGATTATAACTCCTGCTGGAAGGAGTTGGTGCTTAGCAGATAAAGCCGCCCCCTGCGATGCTGGCATCTCATATGGACTGGTTCCTGTCCTGGCTGCTCCACTTCTGATCCCTAATGGCCTGGGAAGGCAGCGGATAATGGCCCCAGTACCTGGGACCCTGGCACCCACGTGGAAGACTGGGAAGAAGCTCCTGGCTTCAGCCTGGCCCAGAGCTGGCAATCCGGAGAGTGAACCAGCAGATGGAAGCCTTCTGTCTCTCCCTCTCTGTAATTCTTTCAAAATAAGTAAATCTTAACAACAACAAAAGCCACTCCCAGTATATTAAAGGTTTTTAATCTAAGAACATTGTTCTGAACTCTACTGAATCCTGCACAACAGGTTCTATTAGTATGTGCCTGTGGCAGATGAGGTAGCAGAAGCACAGAGAAGGTCTTGCTGGAAGACCAGACCCAAGAAGTCTGGTACCACAAGAGGTCCTTTTACCACTCTTGGATACCAACTGTACAGCCTTTCTAAAAAATGAAATAGATCTGTATGATCTGGCATGGAATGATATCCAAGGAGTACTTTTAAGTGCAAAAAGTTGAAAAAATAGAGCACTGTGGCTTTAGTAGGCTTAGACTCTGCCAGTGGCGCCGGCATCCCATATGGGTGCCGGTTCATGTCCCAGCTATCCTCTTCCTATCCAGCTCTTCACTTATGGCCTGGGAAAGTAGTGGAAGATGGTCCAAGTACTTGGGCCCCTGCCACCCATGTGAGAGACCCAGGAGAAGCTCCCGGCTCCTGGCTTTGGATTGGCCTACCTTCACCAATGTGGCCATTTGGGGAGTGAACCAGCAGATGGAAGACCTTTCTGTCTCTCCCTCTCTCTGCCTGTAACTCTACCTCTCAAATAAGTACAATCTTTAAAAATAAAATAGAGACAATCCCATTTTAAATAGTAAAATGTTAGTCTACCAATAGAAAACAATGTGAAGGATAACTCAAACCATAACAAATGGTTAACTTTCTACTTCTGTACATGCCTATAAATGTTTGGCTTTTTTTTTTTTTCTACAGTGAGCATGTGTTACATTGTTAAGGGGGAACTGGCAAAAGAGGAGAAGTTCCTGTCTACAGAATATAAAGTCCAAATTCCTAAACCTGTTAACATGTCCCTATACCATCAGACTGCAATTTATCTCCCCAACGTTACCTCTCACCAGTCTCTATGTTCAACCTTCACCCATGCATTTTCTAAATACACTATTTCTTTTCACTTCTGTGACTTTGCTCTTTATACTGCTTTTATCTAGAATGCTGTTTCACCTTGTCCACTAGATACTATCTGTCCAGGCCTAGCTGAATTATCTGCTCTTCAGTGAAACCTTGCCCCTGGGCAACTTATAAGGTTGAGCATCCCAGTGGCCAGTGTTGTGACCTAATGCGTAAAGCCAAGGCCTGTGACACCGGCATCCCATATGTGTGCCAGTTCATGTCCCAGCTGCAGCACTTCCAATCCAGCTCCCAGCTAATGGCTTGGGAAAGCAGTATAGGATGACCTGAGTGTTTGGGCCCTTGCCACCTACATGGGAGACCTGGATAAAGTTCCTGGCTTCTGGCTCCTGCTTTGGCCTGGCCCAGTCCTAGGGAGTAAACTAGCAGATGGAATTGCGTGCTCTCTCTCCCTGTGTGTGTGTGTGTGTGTCCCTCTTTCTGTGTAACTCTTTCAAATAAAGAGATCTTAAAAAAAAAAAAAAAAAAGTTGAGCATACCTTCCCTGGGGTGCCAGTAGCATCTGAAATGCCCCATTGTAATTACTGCTCTGTTCCCATTTCATTTTCTGAGCTACAGTGTAACCTCTTTTTTGATGGCAATGACTATCATTTATCTTTATACTTGGCCCAGCTGCTAGGATAGTGCTTGTCACATCATAGACAATTCAGTAACTATTTGCTGAATGAATGAATGAAGACATTAACAAGTGAAAAGTCAAATGGCATTGCAGGATTTAAAGAATGCTTTCTAGGCATCACAAGAGACATCACAAGACAGTACATGATTAATTGCTGAATAAATCGTACACCAGCAATTGCTATAGAAATCAGAGGAGGCATCCTATGCATCTTTGCATATCTTCCAGAGCACCTAGCATGGTGACTTGCTCACAGTAGAAGCTCAGCAAATGCTCCATGAATGAATAATCACTGCTTTTGAATGCAATGATGATGGGCAATTGATGAACAAGCAGTATAAGTGCTGCATTAAGATGGATGAGTAGTTCCTTGCTTAAACACCCATTACAGCCTCCACAGATTTGAGGGAGTAAGAATTGCTGGCTGTTATGGGGAGCAGTGAGTTGGCAAGTGCTTTGGAGTAGGGCGGACACAAGAAAAAGTACAAAGCACTCATTTGGGGAGGGTAGACTTAAAACCAAGAAACTATACACACAATAGAGATCAGGCATGACAGTGTACAAAAAACTCACACAATGACCAGCTGTGTAAATGAATGAGCAATTAAAGCAATAACTAATCTGAGGAGTGGAAACCCAAGTAGCTCATTAGAAGTGTGGTTTGGAATCTGATGACTTCAAAGCAACAAAATGGGTTCAAGGGCAGCATCAAAATTAGGGTTGTTCTATGAAACCGAGAAGTAGAAAACACTGATAGATCTTATTCACCAGTTTCTTCATCTAGGTTAATGACCTCATTCCCTGTCACCCAAATGGGAAAAAATGTCAGTGAAAGGAGATCCCCACTCCCTCCAATAGCTGTACAGTTTTTTTTTTTTTTTAACAGTGGCTCTAATAAGATTTTATTTGGTTAAGGAGCTTATAACCACTAAACACAGAAAACCACAATTTCAATTTCTTATTCTCATTCTGGATAAACATGATCATCAAAAGTCTTGAGATGTGGATGAGAACATCTCTTCTGATTTTATTCAGCTACTTTTTCTTTGAAATTCTGTTTCTTCTTCACAAGTTTGCTTTGCCACTCATTTACTTCTGGGTGCCGGGGCCCTAGAAAGCAGCCTTTTCATTGTTATCTGCCACTTACAACTTCCACTTTTTCTGTTCTGGATGAAACACTCCAGACACTGGTGACCTTCAGGCTTGCTCTCAATACTTTAGGAAGCCATCACATAAAACATTTGGGTCTTGGATGGAAGAGCAACCAAGATGATTAATTTCTTTGTGCCATTCTTATTTCACTGTCTCTGGTTATTTTATTTTCCATTTTCCTTCAAACTGATCTGTTACAGTAATACAGGGCAACTAACAGCGATTGCCACATGACTGTGTGTGTGTCCTTTCCAGTTTGGTAGTGATTCCAGTAAGGCTGTGTCCCTACATCTGCAGAATGAGAAATTTCCTATCCTTTGCCTTAGACTTAGACTTGTAGAGTTGAAGGAATATGGAATATGACCAGGGGCCTATGGTATAATCAAGCACACAGCTCTCCACTTCATAGCATAGATGATGAAACACAGGCCAATGTAGTCAAGTTATGTGAACTCATCAAGTAGAAGCAGATCAAACTGAGAACCAAGCTTCCTGATTTCCAAACCAATGTTCTCTTCCCTGCCCCCTTACTAAATCCTACTGCACAGATGGGACATTTTCTCCCATGTTGTAGGATACAAGGGCTTTTTCAGGCTGGCCTGTTTCACAGTTTCTATGAGAAAACAAATCCCAAGTTGTGTCTCAGAATTCAGAATACATCTTTCAACCTCCTACTCATCTTCTCATCACTCTGGTGAACTTGATAGCTGGCCATCAGGAATAAATAAAGACTTTGATATTCTTAATAACTTGCTTGGAAGTGAACAGAATGTAATTTACCAAACTAAAGGAAATATTTATGTAGGCACATCCCTCAAGATTGAGGATTGATGTTTAGGGTGAATCTTTTAGAATTATCCACATTAATCACTTGTCTTTCAGAAATAAATCTGTTGCTAATGCTTCCTCTGCCAAGCAGCTCCAAAAGCACACACTATTGTTTGATGGAGCAGCACTGAAAACCAGCCTACTGCCTGGGCACACGGGGGAGGGCTCTAAAAATCCCAGCTGTTGAGGTAAAACAGGATTGACAAGGGACTCTCTTTTAATAACAAAGCAGAACAAGGGGGTGGAGACCTGGCTTGACACGATATTCATTGACATTCTCGAGATACTACCACTTTAGGAAATGATGGCAAGGCATCAGAGTATTCACATCATTAAACATGTCAAGTTAAACTATTTTGTTACAACATGAACCTCTTATTCATAGTCTCTCAGTCTTCACACTTTTTGCTTCTATAGTTAGGCTATCTTCTCCTGGATTCTAAAATGCAATGAAGGAACTGGGCTGGCCTAGGAACTCGAAGCCAAGTTATCTCCTACCGTGGTGGGGAAAGGTGATGGCAATGAAGAGGAGCAGTAACTTCACTCTCTAGTGAGCCAGCTGGAAACACCGTGGGGAAGGATAGTGGCAGCAGAGCCGTCTCTCAGAGTCCTATGGAAAACTTTTTATGAGTCTCTTTCCATACTTCCTTTAGTTTAGTTTCTGATTCTCATTGTATAGAGAATCCATGGTTTTGTTACATAATATATTCCTAAAAATGTGTACAAATGTATTGAGTCTGTGTAATAGGATACACTTAGGTTGTAATTGAATATATCTCTGTTTCCAGAGAAATGAATTAATTCACCTCCTTGTTAGAGACATTCTTTGATAATGCAGTCCTTGCGTTTAACCCAATTTATTTCATTGTCCTCTTTTACACACAGTCAACCAGCTTGGGTGGTCAGTGAACACCTACCAAGCACTCAAACCTCGTCACTTTCGACTTGGTGCTCCGGATCATGCCCATTCATGACTGAGGCATACTGCATTCATGGGACCCAGGCTTCTCTTCAGCACTTTCAACTTTGCTTCTTCCACTTATTTTCGTGTAAGAATAAAATGCCACAAAATATTCACATATTGCATGGTGATGTTTATCATTACCTGAGAGTAGGTTTTGCCATGTTATCAATCTAAACGTTCATTAGAGGATGTACAAAAATTAAAAAAAAATTAAATTTGGCATCCAAAAGGTAATTTAAAAATATTGAATGTAAAAAAAACACTTTGTCAAAATCAAACATCCTTACTATTGAGACTATCCATAATATAAACAGGAGCCAGACCATATCAACATTATAATTTTTTTGTTCTCCTTTTATGTCACATCTTCTTATTGCCCTGAAATAAGTGACCAGGGGAGTAGAGGGACCACTGCAGGGACTGAGTAATGGCTGCCATGTGACAGGACTGGTACAATGTAATTTGTACAAACACTGAAGGACGAGGCAGGAGTGGATTTTATGTCAAAAGAAAACAAAACTCAAGACTCCAGAAACTGCTAAGTTCAATAAACGTCATTGTTTTCTGAAGTGAGGCATGAGATTTAGAAAGAACACTTGATTATCAGAAAAGGACTAATAAAAGTGTACTTAAATGGATCATTACTAATGTGGTTTTTGTATACCTGTGTGAAACGGAGAATAATTTCATGGGAAACATCCAGCTTTCTAATATTTCTAAAAGAAACAGCTCTGACACTAGTTTCACTATATAATTAGGTGTCATTACAGACTCATGCTTTAAGGCAGGTTTATGGGACAGGGACTTGGAATGAATGGCATAGTTAAGGCTCTGCATTCTCTGCCCAGTTTTACTATTCCTATTAAGGTCTCTCCTTCGGACCCC
Source organism: Sylvilagus floridanus (assembly GCA_949820135.1). Lineage (NCBI taxonomy): Eukaryota > Metazoa > Chordata > Mammalia > Lagomorpha > Leporidae > Sylvilagus > Sylvilagus floridanus. The sequence continues at coordinate 49,216,180 of OX463235.1, forward strand.
TCAGCAGAGCAGAAGTCAAGGATCCTCTCTCTCTCTCTCTCTCTCTCTCAGGCCAGAGCTAAGACTTTAGGGCAACAAGTGGAGTTCCTGGCATCCCGAGTTCCGGTTTCCAACCACATTTAGATGTTCTCTGTCAACACCACTGCTTGGAAAGCATACTGAAGTATGAATGCCCAGACTGAAAGTAGTACCGTGCCTGAAAGCTATGAAGGGAGGAAACCTCGGAGAGGTCAGCAGCCAATCTGTAGACCCGGGCACTCCCTGAGAGAGAGACTGGGTATTTGGAGATCAAAACGGTGCCGATCTAGAACCTGCAGGTCCTGAGTCCAGACCCAGGTCTCCAGACCCAGGTCTCTCTCTAACCAACAGGCTACTCTCGGTTCCAGACTCCTATGGGACCTCACTGGCCTTCTGTATCAGAAGAGTCAGAATCGATCCCCCCTTAATGTGCTGACTGCTTTATTCTCAGTTTGTGGTAGGTGACTGGTGCTAGCACTTAAACACCCTTCTGAATATATAGAAAACCTGAACAATTATTTAAAAATGGGGCTCTGATCTTCTTACTTGAAAGTATAAGTTTTATCATAAACATTTCTTTTTTTTTAATTTATTTGACAGGTAGAGTTATAGACAGAGAGAGAGAGACAGAGAGACAGAGAGAAAGGTCTTCCTTCCGTAGGTTCACTCCCCCAATGGCCGCCAAGGTTGAAACTATGCTGATCCAAAGTCAGGAGCCAGGTGTTTCCTCCTGGTCTCCCTTGCAGGTGCAGGGGCCCAAGCACTTGGGCCATCCTCCACTGCCCTCCAGAGCCACAGCAGAGAGCTGGACTGGAAGAGGAGCAGCTGGGACTGGAACCAGCGCCCATATGGGATGCCAGCACTGTAGGCAGAGGATTAACCAAATGAGCCACGGCGCCGGCCCCCAATCATAAACATTTCTAGAATTTAGGCTAGACTAACAAATACAGGAGAACTAATATAAGTGCATTTCAGTAAAATCATTTGTAAAGTACATTTTTGATTGATCTTCTCAAGCTTCTGATATGCAAAATTAGAAGCACCCTGACCAGGCCTTTCCTTTTGGCTAACAAGTATCTGGGTCAATACACTTGGCAATGGTGAATACAATCCTTAGTCTCTCACTTCTCTGTGCTTTGATAATGTCTTCTTCAAGGACGACCCAACCAAGCAGGGCTGCAAACACCCTGCCGTGAGGGTGGATCTTGAAGTCTGGAGTCACTAACGGGCTGAGACCTGCAGTCTGAAGGCCTGCAGCAGGCAGGCTGGCGGAGTGGAATCAGCGGCCTCGGGGTGGAACAGGTGGCGGAGGGTGGAACGTCTCCCTGGTTGGAGGCCTGAAATGGAAGACAAGGCAACGCCACTTTAAAAATCATTTGATTAAATAGCTTTCAGGCACCCACAACTTGTGGTACACTTGGTAACGCCATGCAAAGGAAATGCTGCTCTGTCAACGAGTCTGGACACGCATCTGAACATCTGAGTGACATATGCTAGCTGTAGCTCCCGTTCCAGCTGCACAATTAGATGTCCAGCGGAGCTTTTATTTACCTATTTGAGAAGCAGAGAGCCAGACAGAGAGCTCCCATCCCCTGGCTCACTCCCCAGATGCCTGCCGTGGCTGCAGTGGGCCTGGAGCTAGGAGCCCAGAATTCAATCCAGGCCTCTGATGTGGGTGGCAGGAACCGGTTTCCTTGAGCCATCACTGCTGCCTGCTCGGGTCTGTACTAGCAGGAAGCTAGAGCCAGAAGCTGGAGCCAGGGCTCAAACTCAGGTGCTCTGACATGGACTTGGGTGTCTTATCCTCTAGAGCAAATGCCTACCCTAATGGAGCTTTTAAAAATAAAAAATAGGCCGGCGCCGTGGCTCAACAGGCTAATCCTCCGCCTTGCGGCGCCGGCACACCGGGTTCTAGTCCCGGTCGGGGTGCCGGATTTTGTCCCGGTTGCCCCTCTTCCAGGCCAGCCCTCTGCTGTGGCCCAGGAGTGCAGTGGAGGATGGCCCAAGTGCTTGGGCCCTGCACCCCATGGGAGACCAGGAAAAAGCACCTAGCACCTAGCACCTGGCTCCTGCCATCGGATGAGCGCGGTGCGCCGGCCGCAGCGCGCCGACCGCGGCAGCCATTGGAGGGTGAACCAACAGCAAAGGAAGACCTTTCTCTCTGTCTCTCTCTCTTACTGTCCACTCTGCCTGTCAAAAAATAAAAATAAAAATAAAAATAAAAAATAGGGGCCAGCACTGTGGCACAGTGGGTTAAGCCAGACTTGTGATTCTAGCATCCCATATCAGAGCACCAGTTCAAGTCCCAGCTTCTCTGCTTCCCACCCAGCTCCCTGCTAATGTGCCTGGAGAAGCTGCAGATGGCCCCAGTGTTTGTGCCCCTGCCACTCACATGGGAGAACCATTTGGAAATCTGGGATCCTGGCTTTGGTCTGACCCAGACAGGTTGCAATCATTTGGGAGTGAACCAGTGGAGGATCTCTCTCTCTCTCTCTCTCTCTCTCTCTCTCTCTCTCTGCCTTTCAATAAAGATATAAATCTTTAAAAATAAAAATAATTAAAAAGTAAACAATGTTCAGGCTCTATCTCAGACTCAGTCCACCATTAATCTCTAGGGGCTAGGGCACAAACAACACAATGTTTTAATAGTTTTAGTAGCGTCCTTCCCGGCCAGTGCTGTGGCTCACTAGGCTGATCCTCTGCCTGCGGCACCGGCACCCCAGTTCTAGTCCCATTTGGGGCGCTGGGTACTAGTCCCGGTTGCTCCTCTTCCAGGCCAGCTCTCTGCTGTGGCCCGGGAGGGCAGTGGAGGATGGCCCAAGTGCTTGGGCGCCTGCACCCGCATGGGAGACCAGGAGGAAGCACCTGGCTCCTGGCTTCGGATCTTTGCAGCGCTGGCCGTGGCGGCCATTGGGGGAGTGAACTTACGGAAGGAAGACCGTTCTCTCTGTCTCTCTCTCAACGTCTAACTCTGCCTGTCAAAAAAAAAAAAAAATACTGTCCTCCCCCAAACTGGCTATATTTACCATGCCTTTTCTAATTCTTTGTTATCTAGGTCCTTGCTGATGCTGGAAAGACTGCCCATCCCAAGGTGAGCTTGTTTCCTGAGATAGCAAACATATGCCTTTCACATGCAAACCAACCAATCCAGATGCAAATCACAACCACCTCCTCTGGGTCACTATCCACCTGCCTCTATCACCCCAGGCCAGGTACCAGACAACCAGGACAGCCCCTACTTTCCAGAGCCCACTGCTATGACTCCAACTAGCCAATCCTAAGTCAGCTTACCCTGTCGCCTCTGGTTCTTCTCTTGGAATCCACAGTAAAGGCTTTGTCCTCATTTCCCCCGCCCACTCTGTGAGTCCTGACCAGCCCTGGTGTGCACTGTGTGCCCTCCCACATCAACAGAGTGGTGTGGCCCCTCCTCTTGGGAACTGTGAGTATAATAATCTTTCTTGTGGAAGTTGTTTCCTGATCTGTTGACTCTGCCATTTCTAAATAATAATAAAACCTCGATTTTAGGGGCTGGTGTTGCGGCCCAGTGATTTAAGTCACATTACATACTGGAGTGGCAGTCTGCTTGCAATCTAGCTCCCTGCTAATGCATCTGGAAAAGCAATGGAAGATGGTCCAAGTAATTGGGTCCCTGGCATTCATGTGAGAGACCCAGATGGAGCTCTTGGCTTCAATCTGGCCTAGCACCTATTGCTGCAGCCATTTGGGGAGCAAACCAGTGGATGGAAGATTTCTCTTTGACTCTGCCTTCAGATAAATAAAATAAATACTAAATAAATAAATGAACCTAGATTTTAAAACACTAGTGATTCTAACAGGAAGCCAGGCAGGAGACACACTGCAGTAGAGAGGCTGCTGAGGGAGGGACTGAGAACTTTGAAAATCTGCTTCTCATGACTACTTCCTCAGGAGACCAGGATGTGTTATCCCAGCTCTGGGTCTGCTTTCCATGTTATTCTTGGGGGGCGGGGGGGGGGGGGCTTGCACAGTCCAAGTGACATCTCAGGTGGCCCATTTACAGATAGGTTCAACCATTACAGATAGCATTTCCACAAGTGTACTGTAAAACCAATATTTAATTCTCTTGGAAGCAAGTCAATAAGTCAAGAAAGAGAGCTTTGTCAGGTGCTACAACCGAACAGGGCTCCCCTGGAGTTGCACACTTGAGGACCAACTGAATCAATGAGTAAATATTTACCAAATGTCTCTTGAAAGCAGGTTTTGTGTAGATCAAGGAAATGACAGCAGGGTTTGGAAAGGAGAGGCTGGCTCAGGGACAAGAAAGAGAGGTAGAGGCGGAAAAGAATAACCACAGACGTCCTCAGGAAATCGGCAGCAGATGATTTCGTGGATTGTCACCGAGGGACCAAGCATTAGAGTGAAACAGCGTCCTTCCATCTCCTCAGCCTGCCCTATGAACTGGGGCTCAGAGCAGCTACTACCTGAGCTCATTCAGCTGCCCCCTCCCCCGGTCCCTCCCCGGCGTCCTCCTTTCTCTCAAACACTTGTCTGCTGTGCATTCACCCCGCGTATGATCTGTAACAGCAAACACAACTGGCACAGAACCACCCTGAAGATGCTGTAAGTGAAGACAGACAAGAGGCAGCCTCTCTAAACCGTACTGAGCGCCTGGACAAGGAAACTGAGAATGACAACCTGTGAGGCCGTGCAGCGGATGCATTTACGCATGCATCTCTGTGTGTGCGCAGATTCAGCTTCTCAGAAACTGTTCTCTCTTCTGCCAAGCAGAGGTAAGGATGCCTGCGCTGGAGAACTGGCTGAGGCTTCAAGGGACCTGGAGAGCAGGTAGCATGGCTTCTGGCTTGGAACAGGCACTCAAGAAGAAAAGCTCACAACCTGGCCGTGCGTGTTCCTGGTCTACTCTGAGATCTGCGGCAGGCACACTCCCTGAGCCACCACCAGGATTCTGGAGACACTGCTGTGCAGCTGGGGTGGGGCGGAACCCACCAGCGGGTCATCTCTATACTTCATTCTGGTAGCAGCCCCAGCAAAAGACGGGAAGCCCAGGCTCTGGGACGTGGGGTGGTGATGAAGGATGGCAGAGCCTGGGAGGTCAAGGTGCTAAATCAGAAACGGCGGTCTGGGGACGGACAGTCTGTCCAGGACTGTCCAGGGACACCTGGGCTCCAGCTGCTTTCTCCTTCCTGTGAGGAGAGGAGAAAAGGGTGAGGGGTCGCTGGTGATGAGTGTGCTGCAAGATCCCAGCACACCTGGCATTGGGTAAGAGTCTTTTGAAGCAGGGCTGATATTTAGCTTGTAAACATTTGTGTGGCTCCATCCATTATTTAAAATAATTGTTTTAACTTCCCTGTTCTATAGCCTCTGTCCCACGTACCCACTCCCTGACCACTCCAGTCCCTCCCTGGAACTCCACAGATCTCTTTGGAACTCTTGGTGTTGCAGGAAGCCTTCAAGAGGTGTCCACAGATTGCCAGTGATGAGCAAACCATCAGTGAATGAGAAAACACGTTAAAAAAAAAAAAGAGGCAATGGCTCAGCCAGAGCTTGCCTTTTTCCCCTCAGCTATTGTAGGCCCTTACTTACATAAAGACGGCACTGGCAGCTGTCTACCCGACAGAGACCAGGAGAGGGGAGAGTGCCGTGCAAAGTTCTGGCGAATTGCTCCTCCTGTTAGCACCATCTGCCCTCCCCTTACTCTGCTTCTTCTGTTAAGTATATTAGGAACCCAAGCCAATCCAGGAATGAGAAGTCTTCCTCTACCACCTGTGACCCTCCTGTCCATGGTGGATGACTGACGCGCCTGGGAAGTCCACCCCGAACAGCACCAGTCCATCCTTCATCCAGGCAATCTTTACACGAGAAATGTTTATTAGGTTCCTCATTTGTGCCAGTCTTGCGCCAGGCACTGGAGATTGTAGGAAATAAATACTGTAGTTTCTAATCTTGTGAGGTTGACAGCCCACTGGAGGAGACAGCTACATAAACAAGGGTTGGGATGTATTATAATAGAGCTCTCTGGGGAACCAAAAGAAGACTAGCTCTGCGAACATCAGGGAGGGGCTCCCAGAGGAGGCAATGTCTGGACTCAGCCCTAAAGGATGCGCAGGAATTTTCTACGCAAAAATTGGAAGGAAGTGGGCAGACAGGATTTCAGGCCAGAGGGACAGACTGGACAGACAGTAGGAAATGGCACAGCATGCCAGGAATCTGTAAGGAGTGTGGAATAGGGGAGTACTGGGGAGGTGGAGGTGGGGATGGGACATGAGGCTAGGCAGGGCCAGAGCACACCAAAATCCACAGGATTACATCTGAAAGGCTTTTATGCCAGGAACTGACATCATCAGCTACTTCTATTCTAGAAAGTACACTTGAGTTGCAGTGAGGAGGAAACTGACTGGGGCTCCAAAGATGAACTTGGACCCTAGCAGATGGGAAGGAAGGGGTGGATCTGAGAGGCGAAAGGGCTGCAGAATGGAGCCAGGAGCCAGCAGCCACACTGGACGTGGGAGCTGTGAGGGAGGCAGGAATGTGGGATGACTCCTGGGTTCAGGGCTTGGGGAAGGGACAGAATGGTGCCTCCACCTCAGGCAGGGAGCTCCTGAGCAGAAGCCACTCCATTTTGCATGGGCTGTGTTTGGGATAACTGGGACACCTGGATGGAGGTCCTCAGCCAAGAGTAGACAGGAGGTTGAGTTGAGGGTGGGGGCTTGCAGTCCGCGTCTGCTGGTGGCAATGAGCAGAGGAGAGGACTGGAAGTGGGATGGTGTGATGGATGGGATGCAGGCTGTGCTCACCAGTGCTGCTGGTGGGAGGGAGGATTCAGGAAAGCACCAGAGGAGGAGTGAGGACAGGGACTCTGAGGTCAGCTTCCCCTCCTGTCTGTAAGCAGGTCAACAGCAAAGTCCCTCAGATGGGAGGCCTGCTTTAACCTCTGCTCAAAAATCTCCTCCTTTTATTATGAACATTGTATGCATCCTTACAAACCAATTGCATACTTGCAAATCTTTTTTCACACCAAAAATGTACACAAATGCCAAGTCTGATCAATTACAGACCTCCTTGCGAGCACTGTTTCTTTACCAAAGGTGTTTTCTTTCTTTTCTCTCCCATCCTTATCACAACATGCCTCCAGACTCCCCACGTAATCCACCTGCATCTCTTCTTACCCACGGACAGGCATCCCAGTTTCTAGCCTTTAATCTCTAGATCCCATTTCCCTGTTTTCCTCCTGTCCTCTTCCCTTAACAAAATCCTGCAGTACAGTATTTCTGTAGTAATACTTTCAAGCTGACAACACTTTTACACGGGTAGAATTAGATAACGGCCTCCAAAGCCCTCTACCTCCGGGACTAAAAGGCCTCGGACATCACATCTCCTCCCAACACCCAGGCTTCCTGGGGCAGGTGTAACAGTGATGAAGAGAGGGGGTCCTGGAGTCAGGCACACGGGGTTTGCCACACAGAGCAAGTCTCAGTTCAATCTCAAGCTCTGGTTTCTGAGCTAACACCCATATCTACCTCACATGGTCAAGGACAGAATTAGATGAGGTAATGTTTTTAGTATGTTTAGTGTAGTACCTGCCACACAGTAAACTCTCAATACTTAGCATTTACTATCATAGCTGCCCTTGGTAGCCCTCTTCCCCAGCCACCAACTATATTAAGAATTTTTAAGCAACAAAACATAATGCAAATTCAAGGATTGGACTAGATTGTTACCAAGATTCCCTCTAGGAATATATGCCCCCTAGTCTACACCAAGGAAACACTCTAGGTGAATGTGGTACAACCTAGTGCTGTGGAAATTGTGTGCGCCGGGGTGTCAGTTTGCCCCTGTTACTGGGAGCAACAGAGAAAGTGGGAAACAGCAAAAGAAGAAATGGGGAGATGGTTAGCATAGGGTCAGCTTTTCTTTCCAGTTCACTGGGAGGAGGGCCTCCTTGCTATACCTTCTCCAGTTCTACTGAACTTCACTTAAGCTAGAATGTTCAAAATGCAGAAAAAAATCCTGGTTGATACAAAAGATTCCTCACTTATCCTTCTTCTCGCCTCCTCCCAAAACACACCGTGTCTCAAACATCAAAGAATGAGACTCCCAAGACAAGGGCTCCTTTCTGCATTGAGAGACACATGAGCCAGCTCTGACTGCTTTCGCCACCACTCTGCACCACCATACAAAGAGGTCTGTGCTCCACATGAAGAGACACACATCAGAGCCCAGTGAAAACCTCAGGCTCTTTAGTATCTTGCTCATCTCCAGGTCTCCAGATGTTTCTTCCTCTGATGTATTAAAAACCACTTACATTGTTAAGCTCTCGCAATAGGCTAGGAACCCAATCAACCCTTAGAGCTCTATGAGGAAGTTGTAAACATCCCCATTTTATGGACAAGGCAAGTGAGGCACATGAAAGTCAAATAAGCCACCCAAGCTCACGAGCAGTTGCTGGAGAACTGGCCCCAGGACTGTGGCTCTGGAGCCAGCCTTGCCCCCAGGACATTATGCTGCTTCTCGTCTGCATTTTTATTTCCAATTCCTTCTCATCATCTGTTCCTCAAAGGCCACAGTTCCCGCAATAAAGCCAAGGAAATGTGTTAGTAGGGAGCTGAATTCTAGTCAAATAGATAAAAAATTACTTAAAAAGTTGGTGTTCATCAGTGTGCTTCACTTATGAAATAGTACACGCCACGGCTGGTGCAGGGATCTAGCAGGTAAGGCCGCCGCCTGCAGTGCTAGCATCCTACATGGGCATTGATGCGAGTCCTGGCAGCTCCACTTCTGATCCAGCTCCCTGATGATGTGACTGGGAAAGCAGCAGAAGATGGTCCAGGATCTTGGGCCCCCACATACAGGTGGGAGGCCTGGGAGAAGCTCCTGGCTCCTGGCTACAGATCAGCCCAGCTCCAGCCGTTGTGGCCACTTGGGGAGTGAACTGGCAGATGGAGGATTGATTCTCTCTCTCTCTCTCTTTCTCTCTCTCTCTCTCTGTGTGTGTGTGTGTGTCTTTGCCCCTGCCTCTCTGTAACTCTGCCTTTCAAATAAATAAATAAACCTTTAAAAAAGAAATACTGCACACACAGCCTGAGTAGAGCATCACTGGAATGACTCAGGCCCACTCTGACACGTCAGGAGCAGCGTCTCCCTCATCTCCGCACTCATTCTTAGGTGGCTGCAGATGTCCCCAACCCCCCCCCCCCCCGGAATTCGGAGAGTGAGGGGGAATCATCCTGTCAGCTTCCGTGTTACCTCTGGGAGGCAGCTCGGGGAGGCACCCTAGGGGGCCGCTCCGTGGCCATGGTGGCTGTTCCATCCACTTGGGGGCCAGGACTCCGACTTCTCGTAACCTCTGGGACTTCATTATCCTACGGCCAACAAGATGAGAAAGGAAGGTGGAAATCATGTTATGCCACCAGCTCAGCTCAACACCCCTCCCACAACCTCTCATCCCTCCTTAGGCTGTGGCTGAAGCTTGGTCATGAACTGATAATGGGCCCAGCGGCACCGGCAGCTTTCCACTTCCTCCCAGAGTCACTGCAGAAGACAGTCTGGACAATTAGCATCAATCACCTAAATTCTAAATCTCTGTTACTCAAAGTGTGGTGTGTGGCCCATCTACATGGGCACTGCCTAGCAGCTTGTTAGAAACGCCCCCCTAGGACCCTTTCTCAAGAGCCTTCAGGGTTGGTAGCAGCCCTGGTAGGTCCTTCTGACTTGTCCCCGTCAGTGGTCACAGGATAAGGGCAATCTCACTGACTCAAACTGGGCCCACCTGGAGTGCAGTCCCTGCCTAAAGCAAACTTCTGTCTACCAATATTTACCAATTTTGCCACAAACCTCTGTCTGTCTATCTATCTATGTATATCTATCTATCCATCCATCTATCCATCTATCTATCCATCCATCCATCCATCCATCTCATTCCCTTGTTTCTTTTCTTTCTAGGCAAGTCAAAATTCACCTAACATTAACCATTTCAAAATGAACCATTTTGTGGCATTGATACATTCACGGTGTCGTGCAGCCACCAGCTGTCTCTAGTCTCAAACCCTGTTCATCAGCCCCAAAGGAAACTCAGTAAGCAGTTTCTTCCGACTCCCCACTCCCGCCAGCCCCTGGCAACTACCAGCTTGCATTCTGTCTCCGTGCAATTACCCACTCTGGGTATCTCATGCAGGTGAAATCTTATCACACGTGACCCCTGTGTCTGCCTCCTGCCTCCTGGATTCCAGCCTCTTGCAGAGATGACCCCTGGAACAGACAGATGGGGCGGGGTCCCAGGATCTCACCTCGTTGTCCCCTTCCATCCCGCTGCTCACGCTGAGGAGACTCCGTGTGCTGGATCGGTTGCTTGCACTGCCTACAGGGCAGAAACAAGATCAGCCAGACTGTGGGTTCTCTCAGGCTAAAACAAAACGCAGGGCTCCAGCACTGACAGTTTTACTGTTAGAATTAACACATAGGCTGTGAATACGGGGTTCTGCAACTTGTGGCCATTTTATACTGTTTTATCAAAGTTTTGTTTTCTTACAGCGTAAAAGGAAATAGCCCACCTTTTTATCATTTTGTTTTCTGTTTTATAGCTACCACACATTAACTGTTCAAAACAGGATTCCCACTTCATCCTTAGGAAAACCTTACTTCATATTAGTGCTCTCATTTGACAGACAAGGAAGCAGAAGTGCTCGGAATCTCAGTGGCTCAGCAGTATCTCCAAATTTTGCAAACTAATTTTGTTGCTGCATTATTTTTTTTACTTCTTTTGGAATTACAGCAAATATGTTCATGCATTACATGTGCAGATACACTCTCTAATAAAGGGCCAGCCACTCTAACACAAACAAAATGCAAAGCACAAATTCAAAAAATGCATTTCTGTTCACGGAAGGAACTCTGACCATGCGAGTTTAGGTGCTCAAGGCTTTGAGTTGGGAATCAATGACTTACGTCCTTAGAGTAGTGCTATCTGATAGAACTTTCCAGCAATGTTCTGTTGTGTACCATCCAATTTGTGAAACTTGGAGACTACAACCAAGGAAATGCATTTTGAATTTTATTTAGTTTTAATTAACATAAATTTAAATATAAATGTGTGGCCAAGGGCTACCTTACTGGTCAGCACAGTACCAGAGCAAGCTCAAGCACGTGGTGGTGGTGCTCTAGTGACCAAGGAACAGGACTAACCAACTATAACATGCTGGGATTAACTTGAATTTACCAATGACGCCACTAACAGTATTGACAGCTCTTAGTTTTGCAGGCTTTCTACTTCAAATACCTACTAATCCTACTAGTCTACTATAATACTAGTAAGCAGTCATAATTTTGACTTAATTTATGGCATCAATGTTGACCTAATTAATTTAGATGCTAGCTTGAATACAGCAGGTTATGATAATAACTTTGGATTATTTCCGGGGAGAATATTTTAAATTGAAATAATGTGCCAAGGGTCAGACATTTGGTACAGCAGTTAAGATGCCACTTGTGGGCTGGTGCGGTGCAGTGGGTTAATCCACAGTTTGGGAGCCCCACATCCCATATCAGAGTGTCAGTTTGAGTCCCAGCTACTCTGCTTTTAATTCAGTCCATGGGAAGGTAGCAGCAGAAAATGGCCCAAGTACTTATGGACACCAAGTACTTGCCACCCACAAAGGAGACCTGAATGGATTCCTAGGCTCCTGGATTTCGCCTGACACAGGCCCAGCTGTACAGGCATTTGGGGGGTAAACCAGCAGACGGGAGATAAAAGAGAAGTTAAAATCAATGTGTTAAAATATTTTCTTTGGGGCCGGTGCTGTGGCATAGCTGCTCTACTTCCAATCCAGCTTTCTGACATGGCCTGGGAAAGCAGTGAAAGATGGCCCAAGTCCTTGGGCCCCTGCACCTGCGTGGGAGACCTGGAAGAAGTTCCTGGCTTCTGGCTTCGGATCAGCTCAGCTCCAGCTGTCGCGGCCATCTGGAGAGTGAACTAGCGGATGGAAGACCTCTCTCCCTCTCTCCCTCTCTCTCTCTGACTCTCCTTCTCTCTCTGTCTAACTCTGACTTTCAAATAAATAAATCAATCTTTAAAAACAAGTATTTTGTTCACTTGGCCACACTGTCCTTTCTCCCCACTTCCCCAGCCCACATTTGTCCATAAGTCTAAAATCTCCTCTGTCTCTATGCTCAGGACACATGCTGTCAAACCTCTCCAGATTTACCCAACTGAAAGTAACCCCTCAGGCCTAGAGGCTATCCACTTCATTGAACACTGCTCATCAAATTCCCTCCCAATGAACTAAACTTTTTTTTTATTAAAATGTATTCTAATTTTATTATGTATTCTTATTTTATTAAGATATATTTTTTATTAAGATGTATCCTTGGGCCCTCTTCTTCTGCTTTCCCAGGCCATAGCAGAAAGCTGGATTGGAAATGGAGCAGTTGGGACTTGAACCAGCACCCATCTGGGATGCCGGCACGGCAGGTGGTGGCTTTATCTGCTAAGCCACAGCATTGGCCCCTAAACTTGTTTTGAAGGTTATCCATTAGCTGGGAATAAAAAGCTGTCACAGGTACTGGCTCTGTGGCTTAGGAAATCCACGCTGTGAGGGATCCCACACTACTGAATTAAAGGCCATAGGGAGAGGCCATCTTAGTTGTCTAAAACAAGCTCACAGCATCAGCTCCCACCACCCATTCCTGTGGCATTCTTAGATCTTGAGCCTCAGCTCTGACTCAGAGCCATGGTTCTCCTGCTGCATCTGCCCTGGTCCTGTCCCCTCTTAGGGCCAATACCTTCTTGCCCCACACAGCCTCTGTGCTGCACTGTGAGCAGGTGTTTGTGGCCCAGCCCTCCTGACCTTCAGACTTCCCAGAGGGAAGGAGGGCTCTGTCATCAGAGGAGAAGGGTCAGACAGAGCTGTATTCATGCTACTCCTATACTTTCTCTCTTCCATTGCAAGCTCCTAAGACAGACCCTGATTCTTTTTCAGCTTTTTGTCTCCAGTGTTTGGTTTGGCTCCATTTTTTTTTGTACAAAGCATTCCCCAATATTTGGTGGATGAATGAATGAGGGTAAAAAATGACCACACATAATACAACCCTTAAGAAAACAGTCAGACAACCTAGGAGAAAATCAACAGTACATCTGTAATGCAACTTTGTTCTCTTTCAAACTTAACATGAATATCGAGGGCTTCAATTTTTAGTTATAACCAGATTTAACCTGCAACTATTTGTCTGTGGTTCCCAAGAGCTGACAGCTGTGCCATCATTTAAAATAGTGCCATTTTAGGGTGTGACTCTAGGGCTTGAGGAGCAGCTGGTGGGTCAGAGCTGGGCCACACCCAGTCTTCCTCTCTGTCCTAGGAACTATTTCCACGTGGCAGGCAGTACTTCTCCATTGTTAAGAGATGGACAATCTAGATGTGAATCTCAGCACCTCTGCTTACTTGCTGAGAGATCCAAGGCAAGGTGCCTAATCTCTTAGAGTCTCCATTTCCTCATGCAGAAACTCACAGCACTGTTGTTTACAATGAATTAGAGCACATGGTACACGTGTGGCACAGGGCCTCCTCTGAATAGCATCAATTCCACGATGGTAGACTAATTATTAGGGACCCCCCAGTGAACCTCACTCCCAGCACCCACACTTCTGTATGCTCTCCCCTGCCCCTCCCACTCACCCCCCATCCCCACTTCTGGGCTAGCCAGGTGCCCTGCTTTGGCCTGGACATTAGCAAGTGTGATTCAAGCTAGCTTTTTTAATCATTTGTCCTTAGGGCTTGTCCATCTGGAATGCTCCCTTTCCAGATCTTGTTGCCATATAAGAAATTTAGGCTACTGAATTAAAGGCCATAGGGAGAGGCCATCTTAGTTGTCTAAAACAAGCTCACAGCTCATCATCTGATGTCACACAGAGGAGAGATGAGCCAGCCCATCTGAGCCCTGCCCTAGGTGTAGAATCAGCCATCAATGAATGGTTATGTTTCAAGCCATGCTCCAGCATGGTTTGCTGCATAGCAAAAGCTAACAGAAACTGTGTAACAGGCTGGGTGTGTCTAGAGCCACAGAGGAGAGTAGATCAATCATTCAATGACACTTTCTAAGCAGATAAGCCAGCTGTCTCTGGGCAATAAACCGCTGTACAAGGTAAAAGTACAGCTTACTCTTTCTACCCTGTCCTCACCCTAAGCTATCCCAAGGTAAGACACACACTTGACACATTTTGCATGATACTACTCTAAACCGGAAATGAGCTTTCCCAGTTCATCCTGTTTAATTTCCAGCTCTCGCTCTCCTCCTCTCACCTTGGAAAGCACTTCCCTCACTGGGGAGAATTCTCACTCTTCTCCTCTCCTCTCCCATGTATCTGAGAGAACAGCCACCTACTCCTTGCCTCCTCTGCCAGTTGTGATTCCCTGGGAAAATCTCCCCATTTCTGAACTTTTCAGAATTCTTGAATTGTCTCAGTCGGTGCTTTGGAAACAAACTATTGCCTCTTTTGTCCCACCTGGACTTCCAGGTGGTGGAGGGACAGGCTTTGGCTCTGTTTTACAGTTGTTGGTGGCAGGAACTTTAGCCTGGAAGAGGCAGGAGCTGGGTTCTCATCCCACCTTTGCTACTTACTGGCTGTGTGACCTTGGCGAAAATTCTTTCTCTCTCTGGGTTGCAAATGCCCTATGCATAAAGGAAGGAGGGAAACTAGTTCAGAGATTCCTGACCTAACGCCAAGGGCGGGCAAAAGTGCATGAGTGCTCCAGCATGTGTGTGTGTGCATGTGTGTACATACACAAGCATTTTTCCAGGAAAATGACCAGGGCATTCAGTCTCTTGAGGGAGTCTGGATGCAGAAGAGACCAGAAGCCTGGGTTAGATGGCCTTCCTGATCCAACATATCTGGGCTTCTCCACCTGACACTTAAGAAGGAGTTGCAATTCCTGAACTTCAGCTTCACCCTGGCTCTCCCATTGCTTTGTTAGCTGTCCTGATAACAGTGAAATACACAAAAGGAGAGCAACTCAGTCTCTGCAATTTGAAAACCCAGTATGTCTGGAGTCAGCTGACCCCGCCCTGGAAACGAGAGAGCAAAGCCCCCAGCCCACTGCATATCAGCCGGCATTGTCTACGCAATCAGGCTCCTCTTCAAGAAAGATGTTGGCTAATTAGAGCTCCCCTGGCCTGTAAAGCTGGAATTCTCAAGTTTGAGTCCATTGCTTCCCAAGGTCTCTAACTGCCCTGCCCTTCCCCTCACCCCAGCTGGGGAAGCAGCAAGACTAGGCGCTCAGAGTCTTGGCTCTGGATCCAGACCAACTGCGGTCAAACCCCAGCTCCACCACGTGAGCTCTGCAACCTGCACAAGACACTTAGGCTCTAGCTCCTTCCTCAGGAGACAGAGGCGATGGCTCCTAGCTCCTAGAGTTTCTGTGAGAATTAAATTAGATAATCCATGCAGGGTCTTTGCATTTAATAGGTGCTCCATAAACGTTAATGTTATTATAAGGGGTTGCTATTTCTAAAAGTATAGAGTAATGACTGTCCATCACCATGGTTTCACAGGATAAAGAGCAAACCTCACAGGCTAACTGCTCCTCATTTTTACCCCTCTCAAACCCAAGCCAGTCCCAGGGAGATCTTTGGGGCTCTGGGCAGAATGTCCCCTAGGCCCAACGGTGCCAGCTGGGGTCCACTCTCCCTGCGTCTGCTGCTCACTCGCTGTGCTGGAGGTGCTGTCTGTTTTCCAGTCTCCCCGTCTCAGCTCCATGCGTGGGGGGAAAACACTTTTCCTGGGACCGCTCTCGTAGACTCCGAACTCGATTTTCCCAGGCTGGTGCTGTGAGTGTCGAATTGGGACTGTGATCTCCAAGTCTGGAATGAGAAGACAGAGGGAGAAGCCGGGATGGATCAGACTGTCATTTGCCAACCTGCTCAGCCACGCCCTCTCCACCTGTCTCCCTTATCTGAGGCTGGAGGGTAGACAGGGGAAGAGGAGGAGAAAGGAAAGGAAAGAGGGAAGGGAAGGGGCCCTGAGTTGGTCTCCCCACCCTTCAGCACTGAAACTCCAGAGAATCCTGTGTGGCCATCGCTTGGAGACAGGAGAGCTTTATGGAGAAATGCAAGAAAAGGGCAAAGGGGCGGGTGTTTGACGCAGTGGCTTAGCCACCGCTTGGGATGATACATCCATGCCCTATCAGGATGCCTGGTTCGTGTCCCAGTTAGTCTAGTGATCCAGTTCCTTGCTAATGTGCACCCTAGGGGTGGCACATGATGGTCCAAGTATTTGGGGCCCTGACACAACAGGTGGGAGAGCCGGATGGAGTTCCTGGTTCTTGGCTTCAGTCTGGCCTAGCCCTGGCTATTGCAGCCATTTGGGGAGGGAACCAGCAGATGGAAGATCTCCCTCTGTCTCTGCTTTTCAAATAAATACAATACATACATTTTAAAAAGGAAAGGACACAGAAGTGCTTCTGCATCAGGGAGTGGGAAGAACACGTGATTAGGAAGAGGCCTGGCCCAAACTCTGCCACCGAGCAGCTGTGGGGCTGGAGAAGTCTGTCTGCCTCTCCGAACCGGTCAGTACAGCACTTATGCTAACAACAGGCTAGCCTGTGCACCGGCAGTTATATAAGAGTCCCATGTTTTTAGCTTATTTAGTCCTCATGATATCTGAGAAAGAAATGCTAGTATCATCATCCCCAAACGAAGCTAAGGCAGAGAGAAAGGAAGTAGCACACCTGCCCTGCAGCTGGTGAGGGGCAGAGCGGGGGGGTCTGAGTCCAGGCTCTTAACCATCACTCCTACTGCCTCTCAGTCCCCGAACAGGTCATAGGTGATGGGTGAGCAGGGTGGGTGGTGACAGTAGGGACCCGGGGTAACGCATGGAGCCCCTTCAGACCTGTGAGAGATGTGGCTTATAAGGCTGACAATGATATAAATAGATGACTCCTTTGCCCAGCAAAGCACTGACTGGATCTCCTTCCTGGCTTAATCTTGTCCATGGTTTGTCTCTGCTTCTCTCTAGATTTCCACTCCTGGTTCTCTGTGCAGAAAACAGCTCCTGCGTAGCAAAATGACTGTGGTTCTGGCACCAAGTCTGGCCCTGGGGAATGTGCAGGCAGGAGAGCTCCTGCCTGGGGGTGGGGTGGTGGCAGGGCCTTTCAGAAGGTAAGCTCAGGTGTGCACTTCTGTTCACGGATACACTTCCTCTTCTGCCTCCATTCTTCTATGGGATGGGTGTGGCAGGAAGTTCAGGGAGTCCAAGTCAGCAGTGCGTGGAGAAGGGTGAATGGGTAAGCATGAATGGCAGGACTGGGGGCGCAAGGCCAGCGTAGGCCCAGCTACATGCCGAACATTCTGCAGAGAACTGAAAGGGTGGTCTTGTGGGGCCGCAAAAGGCCCAAGTTCCAGGTCCTCACTCTAGAAACTCCAGTTCCAGCTGCAGGGCAGAGCCTTGGTGTCCCACAGGCTCCCAGGCCTCACTGTAACACCGGCTCTCCTACAGCCCGGGGCTCTCTTGGTTACCGCTTTTTTCTTTTTTCTTTTAAGATTTATTTATCTGAAAGGCAGAGTTACAGAGAGGCAGAGGCAAAGAGAGAGAGGTCTCCCAACCGCTGGTTCACTCCCTAAATGGGTGTGGTGGTCTGAGCTGTGCCGATCGGAAGCCAGCAGCCAGGAGCTTCTTCCAGGTCTCCCATGTGGGTGCAGGGGCCCAAGGACTTAGGCCGTAGCAGAGAACTGGATTAGGAATGGACCAGCTGGGGCTCAAACCAGAGCCCAAACGGGACGCCAGCACTGCAGGCGGTGGCTTTACCCACTACACCACAGCGCTGGACCCCTTGGTTACTTCTGTGCAGGGGAAGCACCCACCCAGGCCTGGAACCACTTGGACAGAGAATAGCCGGATGCAGCCTCATCTGAGTGTGAGTGATGACACCTTAGCGCCCAAGCAAATCGCACACGTTTTTGTTCTCTCGGTTTTAACCTTTTTTAAAAAATCATTTTTTTCTTGGGGGGAAAAAGGAGGGCCTGTCCCTTCCTGCTTAATGAACTCCCAGGAAGCATCTTCTACCTCCAAGCAGGTCTACGCAGAAGGAAAATGAAACACACAGGGGAACATCTGCGGCCAAATGTTCAGCAGATCAGGTGGAGCCAATCTAAATGGTTACTAAATCCCGACGGCCTTTGAATACAGGCAGGATGCCAGGAGCGTTGACCGCTGCCCTGCTTCGCCGCGCTCTCCCGGAGTAGGCCCACCTGCACCAGGAGAGCTCCTCTGAGCTTCATGACTTCTCTCCGTTAAGTAGGTGAATCAGGGCAGCCCTCGGTGAGGAAACTGAGGCACGGAGTGGTTAAAGGACTGGCCCTGACCATAAAGTGATTCAGGGACAAGCCTGGGGATGAGAGCCTAGATTTCCTGGGACCCCGCCTGCTTCTCTCTGTGTGCCCGATGTGACACACCCGGAACACAAATATTGGTTGTCTTCATGGTATGCGCCAAGCCAGACTTTGCCTGATCTCTACACCATCAGCACTCTGCACCAGTCTGGTAAGGGCAGAACAGCTCCCTGGGGCTGCAGAGAAACTGGCCAGTTATGATGAACAGAATCTTCATTTTTAATTATCTTTGGTGCTCTAACCCAAATTCAAGAAAACTCATTTTTCTAGAGGAAAATGAAGTTTCTAGATTAATAGAACCAGTCCTTGTGTTTAGAGTGGACTAAATTCTTAGAAAAGTCTCGTAAGCTGAAGTGCCATCCTTCGGCCCTAATTGTTCTATAGATCAATGTTACCATGTATTAGTGGTTTTCAGTGGTGTGTGTGTGTGTGTGTGTGTGTGGCAGAATTCTTCCTTCCTGAGAAAACAGAAGCTCAACGTGGAAAACAGACTTTTAATGGGCCAGTGTTGTGGTGTAGTGGGTTAAGATGCCACCAGCGATGGTAGAATCCCATATGGGCACCGGTTCAAAACCCGACTGCTCCACTTTTGATCCAGCTCCCTGCTAATGTGCCTGGGAAAGCTGTGGAAGATGGCCCAAGCACTTGGGCCCCTGCACCCACATGGGAGACCCTGAAGAAGCTCCTGGCTCCTGACTTCAGTCAAGACCAGCCCTAGACATTGTGGCGATTTGGGGGAGTGAACCAGCAGATAGAACATCTCTCTCTCTCTTTCTCTTTCTCCCTTTCTCTAAATCTGCCTTTCAAATTAATTAATTAAATAAATCTTTAAAAAAATTTCATGCAGAATTAAAAAAGAAAACAGACTTTTAAAAGGGGCCATGGTGATGTACGCAGAGGAAGGCGCCCCAACCCTGTGGA
This sequence comes from Sylvilagus floridanus, assembly GCA_949820135.1. NCBI lineage: Eukaryota > Metazoa > Chordata > Mammalia > Lagomorpha > Leporidae > Sylvilagus > Sylvilagus floridanus. Next base: position 49,235,491 of record OX463235.1, read on the forward strand.
TGCTAATGCGCCCACTCCCTGCCCACCCTGCCCGGTCCTAACCGCATGCCCACAGCACGCATGCAGCAGCTGAGTCCCCTTCAGGGACCCAGTGTGAGGAGTCCCAGAACAGGCGGGTCTGCGCCTGAGGACACGCCGAGCTCTGTGCAGCCAGCTGACACGTCATGTTCACTGAGCCACCAGGGATGCCTTCCCTCCATTGGGTGCCCTCACCCTGCAGTGCAGGCTCCAACTGCCAACTGCTGAGGCTTTCTGTGGGAGCCGAATTAGGAGTGCCCCTCCCCCAGCAACGACTGATGGAGGCCAGAGTGCCACTGCCCAGCTCTCCTGCCCCCCATCAGGACGACTCAGAGCCCGAGTTCCCCAGGGACTCCTTTCCTGTCTCACTTCTGCACCCTCTGCATGTTCCCTGGGATCACCTCCCGTACCAGCTGTTTCTTCTCAAAGCTTTGCTAGAGCAGAAAAACTTCTAGAATAGAAGTGGTAATGGCTGTAGGATGCAGTGAATGTGTTTAATACCACTGAGCTGTACACTTAAAAATGGCTCAAAGGGCTGGATACTGCCCTAGCAGTTAAGACCCCACTTTGGGACACCGAGTGTCTCCATATCTGAGTGCCTGGGTGAGTGCCAGCTCTTCTCCTGATTCCAGCTTCTGCTATGTGCACTTTGGGAGGCACCAAATGGCAACTCATGAAGTTGGGTTCCTTAGGGCCGGCATTGTGGTATAGTGGGTAAAGCCGCCGCCTACAATGCTGGCATCCCATATGCACACTGGTTTGTGTCCCGGATGTCTATTTCCAATCCAGCTCTCTGCCAATGGCCTCAGAAAAGCAGTGGAAGATGGCCTCAATGGTTGGGCCATGCCACCTGTGTGAAGACCTGGATGAAGCTCCTGGCTCTTGGCTTTGGCCTGGTCCAACTCTGGCTGTTGCAGGCATTTGGGGAGCAAACCAGAGATGGAGGATCTGTCTCCCCATTTCTCTCTCTGCCTTTCAAATAAAACAAATATTTTAGTGGTTCATACTGTAAACTTTATATTATAGGTATTTTATCACAATAAAAATAAAACACAAGGAAGCTCTCAGAGATGATGGGCAGAACATTCTCCCCAAGCTCCTTACAGAGTCCTGCTGTCTCCACCCATTCTTGCTCTGTGTCTAGTGATGTATGGGTTCATCTCTTCATAGTTAAGATGTAGGCCAAAGCCCCCAATAAAAAAAAATAAAAATATTTGGGGCTGGCACTGTGGCATAGTGGGTTGAGCATGCACCTGCAGCACTGATATCCCATATGGGTGCCAGTTCGAGTCCCGGCTGCTCCACTTCTGATCCAGCTCCCTGCTCTGGGCTGGGAAAGCAGTAGAAGATGGCCTAAATCCTTGGGCCCCTGCACTTGCATGGGAAGACCTGGAAGAAGCTCCTGGCTCCTGGCTTTGGATCAGCCCAGCTCCGGCTGTTGCAGCCATTTGGGGAGTGAACCAATGGATGGAAGACATCTCTCTGTGTCTTTCCCTCTCTCCGTCTGTAACTATGCCTCTCTAGAAAGTAAATAAAGCTTTACAAAATTAAAAAAATACAAAAGTAATTAACCTCCTCTTCCCCCCACATTCCTTTTCAGAGAGTCTGGTCTTGTGGGGCGGGACCGGGGAGGGAGGACAAAGTCAGCACCGAGCCTGGAGAAGAAGGTACACGCTGACCCTTTCTCTTCAGACTGAGGCTACTGGTGCATCTAATTTGCTTATTTGCAGACTGATCAGCCTTGGGTGAGCTTGGCAGACTGTTTCAAAACTTGTGATTCTAGGGCGGGACCTGGACTGGGAGTCTCAGTCCAGTGCACTCAAGGACACCAGCCTTGGGGGGGGGGCATGTGTATTCACCCGTGGACAGCTATTGGGGTGCTCCTGTGTGCCAGGTGCCACAAGAGGCACTGGTCCCTGCCTCCCATGGCTCACCCGACCTTCGCAGCAACCCTAGTGGGGTGGGCACCTTCATTTTTGTCATTTGCAGATGAAGATGAAGACGGAACTCAGGGAGGCCCAGGATCTTGCTCGCAGTTCCCAGCTCAGCAGGAGCGAGCAGTGGGCAGGGATCCACCCCTGCCTGCCCCTTCCCTCTCAGCGTGCACGTCTGTCCTGCTTCAGCATCTCCAGTGCCACCAGCTGCAGTCTGGGCGGCAGGTAAAGACGTGAAGATGAGCAGAAAGCTCAGTTCTCGGGCCCAGACAGCTGGGCACACGTGACTCCAACACTGCTGCTCCCGGGCCTTCAGACGCCGGGGCAGCACCAAATCACAGGTTCCTCGAGGCTGCCTATACTTAAAACTTGCAATGTCTCATTTAATCCAGACTTGTATCTTTGGGTTCATGTGCTCTGGTTTTAAAAGGCACCTCAGCTCTTTTACCATCGACAGCCCTTTTATCTGACCCTAGGATGGCTATGCAGGACTTGAAACAGGTTTTCTGCCTTCCCTCTTTCCCCCTCCTCTCAACCAGGAGGGCACACAAGTGTGAGCACGGTAGCTGTAGCACACACCCAAAATCTGGACACCCAAGCAAAAGTCTTAGGATGACCTCTCTAACCTTCCGATAAGGTTAACCGTCCTCTCCAATTCAGTCCAAATCATTAACTAAGCTACTCCTATCTGCAAAACACAGCGCTAGGCATTTGGGACAGACCCTAAGAAGGGAAGCCGCCTACAAGACTAAAAAACAATTAACTCATTAGCTACTGGATGGAAGATGATGTCACTCAGGTCTCTGCATTTACCTGGGCGCCAGGGGCTCAGTGTGTGGAATGAATGAATGGTGTCTCCAAGCATTTTACTCCAATGAATCCTTCCAACAAAGGCTTCTTAGGCTCCCCCAGCGCACTGCACTGCACTCTGGGAATTCAGCAGAATGCAAACAATACACTCTCGCCCTCATGGAGCTGAGCGTGGGAGGGAGTGGGGTGTTGGACCGCAACCCAGAGAACAGAAACACAGGTAATTCCAGGCTGTGCTGCGTGATACGTATCAGGGGGAAAGCAGTGAACAGGAAGTCATGGCTGGAGAGGATGGCAGAAAAGGCCTCTGAGGTGGAGATGACAGCCAAACCCTGGAAGATCAGCAGAGCCAGTAGGGCAGGCGTGTGGCACACAGCTCAGTCACCCACTGGGGCACCTGCATCTCCTACCAGAAGCGCCTGGATTCATGGCCCAGCTCCTCGCCTGATTCCAGCTTCCTGTTAATGTATACCTGGGAGGCAGTGGTGATGGCCCAAATGGTTGGGGTCCCTGCCACCCATGTGGGAGACTCAGATTGAGCTCTAGGCTCTGTCATTTGCAGAGCAAACTAGTGGATGTGAGTTCTCTCTCTCTCTCTCTCTCTCTCTCTCTCTCTGATGAAAATGTGGGGAAAGACAGGGGATAGCAAGTGCAAAGTCCCCAGGAGACATGCTCTTGGCTTGTCAGAGTCAAACCCAATGGACAAAGAAGAATCTATTGGGTTTGTCGCACAGAGGGGGAGGAAGAACGTAGGACGACCTCGGGGGTCAGATCACGTGGAGTCCTGTAGGCCGAAGGGAGGAGCCTGCCTTCATCCTGAGTGAGATGGAGCCCTGGAGAGCTTTGAGCAAGGGAATGGCATCGTCAGACCTTTTAATAGCCTCTGAAAAGGTCATTGGCTGCAGTTGGGAGGGTTAACCGTCGGGGGTGAGAATGGACTTGGGAAGATAATTGAAGAGGCTATTGCATTGGGTCCAGCAAGATAATGGCCTGGCTCTGGCTGTGGCAACGCAGACGGTCAGAGATGACCAGATTTGGGATGCATTTTGCAGGCAGGAATCCTGGCAATTCCTGGTAGTTTCAAGGAGGGAATAGGTAACAACAAAAGAGGCAGTGAAAGAGAGGTGAATGGGATGGAAGTCTACAGATGCTCAAAAGGCAGGAGTGCAATGGCCTGGAGTGGCCAGGAAGGCCTCGCTGAGAAGGAGCGAGGGGCTGTCAGCCCACTTATTTCCCTCTGGGTGTGAAGGAAGAGGCATGAGCAAGGGGCCTGTGGCAGCAAGAGCTCCCACTTGGAGACCAGGGGACCCGCAGCAGACCAGGCCCGCGGGAAGTGGGCTATCGACAGCAGCTGGGTGTGGACTGCGGAAGTTGTGCTCAAGCAGGGCTAGAGGCACCAGGCTCCACTCGAGGTCTGAGGGTGTCCCACAGCGTTTTCTTGCCAGCTCCTCTTGCTGTCAGGCACCAAGGCCCAGCATGCCAGAGGCTCTCCGTGGGAGGATAAGTGTGGGCAAATGCCACCTCCTTGCTCGGGGCTGGTGCTACCACAAGGCTGGCCCCTGGGGGGGCGGGGTCAAGGAGAGCAGAGGGGCCCAGTCCTCAGGGTGCCCAATGGGTGTCATGTCCCTGCTGTTGTGTGGACCCAGGGGTCCCAGGCTTCGGAAGCAGTATGTGGTGTGGACGCTATTGGCACGATTCCCTGCTCAACCAGAAATGCACACTGTGTGGATGGGGCTTCCTCCCTCTGCACAAAGACACATACTTCCTGCTGATGGCCAATGGGATGGTCAGATGCCACAGTCAGCCATGGCCTTTCCTCTGAGCAGGAGAGTGGAGGCCGGCAGAGGCAGACCCAGGTACTCACCTGTTTGCTGGGTACATCTTCCTGGCCGGTACTAGGTTGCTTAGAGTAAATCAGACAGAAGCCCTCACAGTGTCGCAGGGGACCCCAGTCTCCAGTCAGGGAGAGCGCGAGATGCTGGGCAAGGGATCTGTGCACTCGGACCACAGCAGAACAGAGAGGGACAACAGGTGACAGCAAGGCCCCCCCTTCCCGCCACCAAGTGCAGGCCCCCAGAAGCTACATACCTGTCTGCTTTCCTGATTTTTGCTTCTCTCTCTGTCTTCGGGTGATGCTGTCCCTTAGCCGTTTAAGATTCTCCTGGGAAAAAAATTTAGTTTAATTTTCAAGTGCATACCAGGCTTATGCCCTCTGGACATAGAGTTTCTGTCTTGTTTTATGCCATTTGCAAGGTTCATCACATGGCAACGACGTTTTCAAGATGCAAGTGAGACTCGGTGCGTTTACAGTCAGCGCCCAGTGGGGTCCCCGCGCTCACAACGTGCTCCTGCAGACATCCCTTCCACAAGGAGCATCTCTCCTCCTCTGTCCCCACTCTACTCTCCACCTCAGAACCCACGGCTTCCCCCCACGTGCAGCCCTTGGCCAAGTCAGCCTCTTACCTACTCACAGATGCTCCTCGTACACTCCTGCCTCTGAGACTGGGTTCCCACCTCGTCCCCCTATTCTGCAGGGATGCTGATTGCTTCCCATGAGTCTGCCCACCTCCTCCATGAAGCCTCCCCAGGTTGCTGCAGTCCTTAGTGCTGGTCAGGCTAATCATCTGGTGCTTGAGCTTTGCTGTCTTGGTGTGTGTGTGTGTGTGTGTGTGTGTGTGTGTGTGTGTGTATGGACCTGTGTATACACTTTGCCTCTTCAGAGTTACTGGGAACTCTCCAAGGGCAAGGGACCAGCCCTCATAGCCTTCTGTAATCTGGGCCACTGTGATCTGTTACTGAACAGATATGAGGGTCAAGAACTGCTGCTGCTAGTTGATCCACAACAGGGACTGAGCATCCCAGGAAAAACGGCCGCGGAAAGCACCCAGAGAACCTTTGAGATGTGAGGCAGTCGTATGCAGGCTGGTTTGGGTCCTGCAGGTTGGGGAACGGGGCAGGGCGATGGGAGGCAGCAAGGAGACACTGAAAGCCAGGAGCCTGCAGTCATTGCTGGGAGGTGCTGGAGACAGCGGAGAAGGCCAGCGGCAGGCTCCAGGGCTGACCCTGGAAAGTGGCTGTGGGACAGAAATACAGGGGCAGATGCAAGAGGAAGAAGGCCACGGGGTGAGAGCAGGCAGGAAGTGCAGCTGGCTGGGCATAGGGAGCTGGGAGGGAGCTGGGGAGACCAGGCACAGCGAGCAGGGAGAAGGGGTCAGGAGAGGGCGGCAGCCCTGCGTGGTGTTAGTGGCCGGATACACCTCAGGTCTGGGCACCTCCAAGCGCATGCCCTGCTGGTGGCTTGAAACAGGCAGCTGGACACAGAGGCTGCAGCGCCATCCACACAGGGCAGCAGCAGAAGAGAAGCTGGGCGGTGCCCACCCATGGGAGAGGCAAGAGAAGGAGACAGAGAGGCAGAGTGGAAGGAAGATGGGGCCGTTCACACCAGGGATGGCCCCCACACCCACCCGCCCGGGGATAGGGAACAGGAGGCTGCTGGTGCAGAACACTGTGTTCCCACAGGCTGGGACGCTCTGCCGTGCTGAGCATGAACCCCAGTCGTCTGCTGCACCCAGGAGTTCCAGGCAAGTTCCTGGGAAAGGAAGGCGCCCCTCAGATGGAGACACAGAGTGCAGGCACATCCCCAGAGCCCTAGCTGTGCAGCAGGCGTGCTGAGGCTTTACACGGCTCACCCTTCAGGGGAGGCACAGCAAAGTCAAGGTCATCCAGCTGCAAGGGACAGGACAAGGAAGTCCACCTGGGCTGCCGCTCAGAGCCTCTGCCACGTGGCAAGGAGCAAAAAAAAAAAAAAAAAAAAAAACCAACATTGTTGGGCCAGGGCCAGGGCCACCTTTCTCAGAGGAGCTGCTAGGGAGAAGGGCCCTGGAGGCCTGCATCTAGCACTGGAAGACCCCCCTCCCCCTCCCCCCATCCTTCAGACCCCAGGAACACACAGTGGGCAACTCTGGTTTTTTCTGTTAAACACACTTATCTTTCTAAAATTATCATTTCTTTGTTTGAGAGGCAGAAAGAGAGAGAGTCATACACTTCTATTCACTGGCTCACTCCACAAGTACCTGCAGTAGCCAGGGGCCAGGTACCCAATCCAGGTTTCTCATGTGAGAGGCAGGACCCAACCACTTGCAAGGTGGAGAGAACAAGCAGGAGTTTCAGTCCTGACTCAGCAGCTACACACTAGTAAGTGGCCTTGGACATGCCCCTTAACTTCAGCCTAAATTTCCTCCTTTTTTTTTTTTTTTAAAGATTTATTTATCTATTTGAAATTCAGTCACAGAGAAACAGATCTTCCATCTACTGGTTCACTCCCCAAATGGCCACAATGGCCAGGGTTGAGACAGGCAGGAGCCAGGAGTTTCTTCAAAGGTTTCCCACATAAGTGGCAGGGGCCCAAGTAAATGGGCTGCTTTCCATTTACTGCTGCTTTCCCAGGGGCATTAGCAGGGAGCTGGGTCAGAAGTGGAGCAGTTGGGACTTAAGCTGGTGCCACCATGGGATGCTGGTGTCAAGACAGTGGTTTAACCCACTATGCCACAGCACTGGCCCAACTCCCCCCTTTTTAATCTGAAGGCATTGGATTGGGGATGTGTTTCCTAAGGTTGAGCTGCAGGTCTTTTGATTGTTTTCAGTTATGCATGGACTTATTTATTCTCATTAAAAACTTCAAGTCACACAGGTAAAGAAGCAAGAGTCACCTCTGACATCCCAGTCCTCCAATCCCCATCTCTCCTGGGAGGTAACAGTGGGGTGGGATGAGCGGGCCCTTTCCAGAGCCTTGCCTTTGCTTCGCACACATGCCCGTCTGCACATACATGAGTTATTTTAACTCAGGCAGTCTAGTAACTGAGGCTGAGGTATTCGTTTAATCAGATTTTCTGGGGGCTTTCTATGTTCCCTCTGAGTTCTGAAGTGTGAGAGTTCCGTGGGAGATTGGACACTGGCAATCGAGAGCTGGCTGGGAAGCAAACCAGAGGCCCGAATGCAAGGGATCAGGCTGCGGAGGGCAGTGTCTGCTTCTGACCTGCAGCGTGCTGCACCTGGAGAAGCCACCTTCCTCTCAGTCTGGGGCTCCAGACACACAGGCGCGACCACAGGTGCTCAGGGATGCCCCACACGGCCAGCCGTGGCCCAGCCTCTGCTGGTGCCCAGTGGAGGCGGAGACCTGAAGCAAAGGGCACAGGGAGCTGCTCACCTGCTGGAAGCGAAAGGACTCGGATCGTTTCTTCTGGTTGAGCTGCCACTCTTTGAAGTGGAGCACGGCCTCGTCCACGTTCACGATGCCCAGCTTCACCTGCTCCTGGAGCGTGATGAGCTGCCGCTGGCCTGGCGTCTTCATCCCAGCGAAAGGGTCATATATGCTGGACTGGGGCCTGTCCCTCCACGGGCGGACAGCCGGCTCTGGAAAGGACGGCAAAACTCAACTGGACGCTCTCTCCCTGGAGAGAGGCTGGTCATGGGCTCAAGGGGACGTGGAACCAGGAAGGGGAGATGCAACGTGGACTCGGGGCGGAGGGGAGCAGCTGATAATTTCAAAGCCTATCACGCTGATGTAGACAAGGCTGCAAGCTTTGAGGGACCTGCAGAATCTGCGGAACGCCCCGATCCTCAGTGACCGAGAGCTCCGTAGTCCAGCATTTCCCAGCCTCGGCACCACTGACATTTGGAGCTGCACGATCTTTGTTGTAGGTGCCCCTGGCCTCGACCCACGGATGCCAGTACCTTCACCATTCCCCACCTGGACCAACCAAAAATGTCCCCAGACATTGCCAAATGTGCCCTGGGGCGCAGGGCCCTATCTGCCCCAGTTGAGAACCAGTGCTTTAGACCGAAATCCACGCCCAGAGGCGAAGGCACAGGAAGAGCCCAGCCAGGATGTCTTTCCCAACGCCACTTCCTGCCCTCACTGTCTCTCAGAAGTGTGGCCTGCGCTAGATGGGCATGGAAGGCCTAGGAAAGTGGAACAGCAATGGAACAGGGACACAGGCCCCACAGCACAGTTACAAGTGAGCTGTCAGCCTACGCCTGGGTTGTTCTGTGCCAACCTCTTTTCCACGCTGGAAACCCATGGCTCTCTGCCTTACGGATTCAAGGGAAGTCTGAAGCCAGCCCCCTACCCTCTAGGCTGTGACTCCAGTGCCGGGGGGAAGAAACCACTTGCAGAGATGACGGGGCCATTCATGTGGGGGGAGCATCTACTTCACCCTACGTTTCTCCAGCAGGACCCCAACTGGGTGTTGGGATCACAAGGACACAGCAAGAAGGAAAAGGAGAGAGAGCATCACCAGTAAGCACTGAAAAGACCTCAAAGAAGCTTCTCTATCATTCCACACAGCCGTCCTCACATCCGTCTGCACTCACTGGCACACCCTTCTCCTGAGTTTGCCCTCTCCAAGACTGACTTCAGAGGTAACGGAGGTTGGGGCTGGGAGGTGGGGAATGACACACACGAGATGACCAGGCCCACTGGCCCACTACCAAAGTGCTTGGGGCATGCCTTCAAATGTTTACATGGTGTCCTGGCTGCAAAGGAAATCCTCAAGGGGATCACTGAAGGCCTCTGCAAGAACATTCAGGAAATTACTTGAGAAAAAAACAAACAAACAAACACAGAGCTCTTAGCTCCTCAAACTTCCTTCTAAAGTCTTTAGAAAAATGGAATGTCCAACTTGTCGCCCAAAGGCAAATGAAATGTCTCTTAAATAAAAGTTGAATCAAAGTATGATGGAGCAGGTACAGACCGGCGAGTGACAGGCTGAGGGCCCTATCATTAGGTAGAGAACAAGTGCTGCGACTCTCGCCTTCATCCTGTTGGCACGGATCTGCACATTTAGACTGTATTTCTAGGGGCTGGGTGGACACTCTCTAGTATGTTAGTGCCCTCCCTACGATCAGTTTGTATACTCTTCTAGGGTTGATACATTCTTCTCCCTTCATTGTCCACACAGGATTCTCAGAAAGCCCCGCCCTAAGATCTATGTAGGGTTTTGAAATTTTGTGTGTTTATTTTAATTGAAAAGAAGAGAGAAAGAGTCAGACAAGACAGACAGACAGACATATAGAGCTCTCATCTGTTGATTCACTCCCCAAATGTCTGTAAAGGCCAAGGCTGGGCTACGTTAGGCTGAAGCCAGGAGCTAGGAGCTCAATCCCAGTCTTCCACATGGGTAGGGACCCAACTACATGAGCCATCAGCAACGGCTCCCAGAGTGTACACTACCAGAAGCTGGAATATGGAGGGGAGCCAAGACTAAAACCTAGGTCCTCCAATGTGTCCCAAGCTGCATCCTAATCACTAGACTAGCTGACCTCTCTTCGAGTTTTCAATACCAAGGAACTGCTGTTACACTTGGAAATAGCTGGAATAGGAACACCCCTGCCACCTGGAAGTTCAGTTCATCCAAAACAAGGCTGAGGACAACATCTGGCTTACCTTTCCTGATGCTCTCAGAGGAAATGTAGAAATTCCCCAGCTGCTCTTGACGTTTTTCTGCAAAAACTGAGATAAAAAAAATTCTGAGTAAAAGGTAAGACACAATTCTTCCTAAGTTATGGATGTATAACTTTTTATACATTTATCAAAAAAGTTATCAAAATTGTATGCAAAAAAAAAAACCCCTAATGATTCCATATCTAGGACCACTGTATGCAGTTCTACAAATCAAAACTTACAAAGAAGCAAAGAGTGAGAAGGTGTAGGGACTGTCAAATAAAGACAGACCAAACCAACAGGACCTCAAACCTAGAAAGACAAGGAAGCAGGAGGACACGACCAATGTTTATGTGACTGTGAAGAGAAAGAATACAAGGACGTGTGCACAGGTCCCTGAGCCCCTGGAGCCAGATGGGGAAGATCTTAAAGCCCGAGAATAAAGGAAGTCCCATGTCCCATGAGCATGTCAGCAAACACTGCAGGACAGAACACCAAGTGATGGAACAGGTGAAATACATGCAGAGCTCCAGAGGGATCATGGAAGTCACTCACAAGGAACAGACTTACGAGTCAAAGGAGAAAACTGGGGCATGACAAAGGTTCCCTCCATGGCCGGATGGCCTGACGGTCACTGTTCCCTGGGATCCCAGGGAGGCTCCCTGGATCCAAACCCTGCCTCTGCCACTCATGAACCACAAGCTCTGGGACAAGACGTTGACCGCCCCCTGCCTGCTTTTCTCATCTGTGGGGTGAGGGTGGCAATGCTAACTTCATTGGGTTAGGAAGATGAAAAGAGTTGATATGTGGAAAGAGCTCAGAGAACATCCAAAGGCCCCACTGGCATCGTTCCCTGCCCTGCTCACCTTTGGAAATGTAAGGTTCATTGTCAGGCAGCTGGTGAGCGCCAGGAGCACTGGTCTCTGGCCTGGGAACGGGCACGGGGGGCCTGCTGGCCAGGTCCACAGAGAAGGCCTCCTCCTCATCTACTGTGTGATAAACGTCTTCCTCCTCACTGAGATGCCGCTGCTCTCTGTCCACACCGGTCATTCCCATGCTGTTGCCTGGAGACACAAAAATGATGACTGAGAGCAGTGGCCACACAGACTGGATGGTCCCCGCCCCCAGGGCAGAGTGAGCGGCCATGCCTTACCTGCACATTGCTGGCCTCTGGCAAAGGGTTTCCCCAACACCGTCGCTGCGCAGTCTGCTCAGAACCCCTTGCAAAGCAGCTGAGAATACCCTGATGTCACCCCTCAGCACAGTGAAGGAAGTGAACACCAGCTGCCATCATCCCGAGCGGCTGCTAGGATCCTCTACTGGGAACAGCACACTGGGCCCCTGCAAGCCTCAGAACACCGGTCTCCACCGCCTGGTGCCCGGCTGAGCAGAGGAGTCCTCTCCACCAGCACGCTCTTCGTCTCTCCTTTCACCTCCGAAAGGCTACAGAGAACCATTCCTCAGGACCTCCCTGCTCCCTGTCCCCTGTGCACTACCCACAGCCTGGATCTCCTTTGATTCACAGTTGTGCTGTGGAGGAGCCACAGTCATCGCTGTCACCTTGCAGATGAGGAAACAGGCCCTGGATGACTGAAATACCGTGCCCGAAGTCACTCACAGCCAGTGGGCGCCCAGGAGGGCCAGCTCCGGAGCAGGCTCCCCTCAGTCTCCAGCACCTCCTGCTTCGGCCATCTTTGCTGCTACCCTGCGCCTCACTCTCCAGGACGGAAACCTGCCCCACTCACTGCCCCACAGAGCCCCGCAACCCAAGTGTCTCTAGTGTGCTCCCTCCTTCTCCCTAGCATCATTCCGTCAGAATTCTTTCCTGGGATACAAGACTAAATCAAGCTTGGCCTCCTTCCCTGGGATGTGCAACGCAGGGATTTCCCGGGAAAGTCTGCTTTCGTGGCATCCTTTCCGAGCTGCAGGGAAACTGCTCTGGGCCCCCTAGTGACCCAGACCAGGTTAGACCCAGCTCAGTAGAGGACACTTGGTCCCGAGATGCTGACCCTTGGGGGAGTTTCCAGTTAGTGGAAAAGCCTCTGTCTTTGAACTTGTTGTAGAAGGCCTGGAGAGAACCTGAGGGGGCTTGTCCTGCATTAACAGCACAACGTGTCCCGGGGGCACTGCCGGCTGCCTCAGGGTAAGCGCGACCCCGCCAGCACCTGTCTCCTGCTCGCTGCTCCCAAGCCTCCTGGCCTCCATTCAGTTCTGCTGCAGGAATGCTCCTTTGTTCCTCCACGGAACACTCTCTCCTCCATAGGGGGCCACACCAACCTAGCTCCCGGGCAGGGTCTCAGCTAAGCGGTCACTTCCTCTGAGAGGCCCCGTCTGTCCTCACTGTGCCACATGCCTTGCTTCACGGCTCTGCGGCCATGTCTACCCACACACCCATCAGTGTGCTGGGCTATTTTGCACCTCTTTCTTCCACTAGTCTGTGAGCTGCAGGAGGGCAGGCCCTGCCCCTGGCTTCCCGTATAGTCCTAGAGCCCAAACACTTGCCTTCACAGGGCAGGTGCTCAGTCACATTTTAGAATGAATGGATGAGTGGACTCTGGGTAAAATGGGCTCTCTGGATCAAGCAGAGATCCATACACCAGGCATGAGCCCCCTCAACAGCCTGCACCCTGGGCCCACTGTCCTTCCCAACGCCTTTCTGATCTGGGCTGGGCAGGCTCCTGGGGACCCTTGGCAGTCTGAGGGTTACAATTTAACTGAAGAGGACACAGAGTTTAGATCAGAGACTGTGCTCTCTACCACGATGCTGCACAGCCTCGACTTAGTCTGCTGTGTGTATTCTCCTCATTCATTCCTGAGGACGCTGATCATGGTTTCCTTTGAGGCCCAACCCCCAGCATCCGGAACACTGTGGGGCACACAGTAAGTATTCAGTACATTTTGGTCAAATAACAACAGACAAGCACATTTTAAAAGAGATCTTGCTGGAGGCAACTGGTTGAACCAAATGAGTGGCTCTAGGATGGCAAGTTCTGGCCACCCGTAATGGGCTGCCAGTGCTCAGGGCTGCTCGGGGCTGGAGGGGAGGCAGTGTGCCTTCAACCTGATCCACCGTGGATGAGGCAGCCCCAGCCTTGAGAGAAGCAACTCTCCTATGGGCCAAGGCAATGTCCTGCATTTGCTTGTCTTTCCTTCCTCTTGCTTCCTTGCTCCCAGGTACAACCTTACCTTCTAAAAACTTGCGGATCATAGAGTCCTTCGTGGCCTGAGAGAAACGCTCTCCAGGGATTGGGTTAGAGGCACTGGCTTGAAACATCTCAACATCTAGAAGGAAAATGAGAATAAGGTTGGTGTGCTGTTTTTGCACAAAGGCAAGGAGATTTTACAGAGGGATTTATAAAGTGTCATGACTTTCTTAAGAGACTTAACTGGGGCTGGCGATGTGGCATAGTGGGTAAAGCCGCCACCTGTAGAGCTGGCATCCCATATGGATGCCAGTTCGAGTCCTGGCTCTTCGACTTCTGATCTGGCTCCCTGCTGTGGCCTGGGAGGGCGGTAGAGGATGGCCCAAGTCCTTGGGCCCTTGCATCCATGTGGGAGACTCGGAAGAAGCTCCTGGCTCCCGGCTTCAGATTGGCGCAGCTCTGGCCGTTGCGGCCAATTGGGGAGTGAACCAGCAGATGGAAGACCTCTCTCTCTCTCTGCCTCTCCTTCTCTCTCTGTGTACTTTCAGACAAATAAATAAATCTTAAAAAAGAGAGAGACTTAAGTGTTCAGCCATTCCTCCATACTGCATACCTCTCTCTCTCTCTCTCTCTCTCTCTCTCTCTCTCTGTGTGTGTGTGTGTGTGTATAAACTCCCAAATTATTGTGCTGAATTTTCCCATGGGTTAAAGAAATGATTAGGGAAAGAGAAAAGAACACCAGTAATAAAACCATCAACACCATGACTCCTCAATGTGAGGCACTGACAAGAACACTACATTTCTAGGGCATTCTAACCTCAGTGCAATCGCAGAAACATCAGGCAAACTCAAACTGAGGGTATTTTACAGAACCACTGACAGGTGCTCTGCAAAAGTGCCAAGACAGGGAAGCCCTGAGGGACTGTGACAGATGATTGGGAATGGAGCAGAAACCACTAAATGCATTGTAGCATCTCCAGGGAGAATCCCTGAATGGAAAAGAACAATCGTGGGAAAATGAGTACAAGCTGAAGGAGGTGTGCAGTTTGGTTAGAAGCATCGTGCCAATGTCATTTCCTCACTTTATCACTGAATAATGGTTATGCAAGGTGTTAACGTTAGGGAACTTGGGTGACAGGTAAGGCAGGACCTTTAGAATTTCTGCAACTTTTCTCGAAGTCTAAAAGGAGTTCAAAATAAGGGAGGGAGGAATGGCATTGTGGCACGACGGATAAAGCTGCTGCAGTGACGTTGGCGTCCCCTGTGGGCACCTGTTTGTGTCTCACGTTCTCCACTTCTGCCAATGGCCTGGGAAAAGCAGCAAAGATGGCCCAAGTGTCTGGGCCCCTGCCACTCACCTGGGAGACCCGGCTTCATCCTGGCAGTTGTGGCTACCTGGATAGCGCACCAGCAGATGGAAGATCTCTCTCTGTGTCTCCTTTCTCTCTCTCTCTCTCTCTCTCTCTCTCTCTCTCTCTCTCTGTAACTCTGCCTCTCAAATAAATAAACCTTTTTTTTAGAGGAGAATAATAAATGAGAAAAGGAGAGGAGCACCTGGCCTTCTGTCCTGCCTACCTGTGCGACAAGACAGACATCTGCCAAAGACACTTGTGGGGTATGCCTGGGTGCGTCCAAGGATCAAGGTGGTGCTGAATGAGCCACCTGGCAATAGTAGGTCTCTTGCTTCACAGTCAAGCCTGCGCTGTATTTTGGAGGTAGGCAAAGAAGGCTGCAATCTTTGCAGGTTATTCAGCTTCCTGTAGCTCCCTGCGTCTAGCAGGATGGTTAGAAGCTTGAGCATGCGAGCTTTCCAGATATATGGCTCCAACTTTGATAGCTCCACTCTGGCTGTATGATTACACAGTCACCCATCCAACACCCATTAGTGTTTTCAGGTCCAGCTGAACATTCAGACACTCAGGATGCCCGCGGCCATGCCTGGCACTCTCCCCTCCAAAGGATGAAGGATACAGGCGGCAGCATGATGAGGACTGTCCTCAGCTGGACCTGGTACCGCAGTAGCCCAGGCACAAGCAGAAGAGTGCCAGACAGGCTGGTACAAGAGTCACCCGGGGAAAATGTCTCGGGTCCCCAACCCTCCGCACAGCTGGTGCAGAAGCATCGCTTCCCAGTTACCACGGGAGACGTGGCAGAGGCGCTGCCCATGGGGGAGTCCAAAGTATGCTGGCCCTGATTATAAATCAGGTATTTATAATTTGTGCTCAGCTCCTCCCAGGCCCAGATATAATTTAACCAATCAGAGAGGTCGTTTTCATCCTTGGCAATGTTGCCCAGAAATACAATTGACATTTGGCTCTTATCAAGTTACCAAGGTAACAGATAGGAAGTCAATCAAAGGTCAAATTCTCATGCAGAAAGGGAAATGATAGCTGCTATATTAACTCTTTGCCCACAGTTATTTCGGGTGAAGTTGTGCAAATCCTCTCAGCTTCTCATTTTCCATCTGTAAAGTGGTGATGGGGACAGCAGCATGTTTCTCATGGGTTTGTCACGACTATTACAGGAGAAGCTCAGGGGAGGGCGTTGGCACAGGAGTTAAGCAGCCATTTGGGACGCCCGTATCCCATGTTAGAGTCAAGTCCTCTGCTTTTCACTCTAGCTGCCTATTGATGCACACTTTGGGATGCAGCAGGTGATGAATCAAGTACTTAAGTCCTTGCCATCCATGTTGGAATCCGGGATTGAGTTCCAGGCTCCTGATTTAAGCCTGGCCCAGTCTTGGCTGACATGGACATTTGGGGAGCGAACAGAAGATTCTCTCTCTCTCTCTCGCTCTCTCTCTGTATGTGTGTGTGTGTGTGTGTGTGTGTGTGTGTCCCTTTGCCTTTTTTTAAATTTATTTTTTAAGGCATACAAATTTCATAAGTATAACTTTAGGAATATAGTTATTCTTCCCACCATATCAGCCCTCCTCCCACCCACACTCCCACCCCTCTTCCTCCTCCCTCTCCCCTTGCCAGTCTCATTCTCCATTAAGAATCATTTGAAATTAATTTTTTTTTTTTACAGGCAGAGTGGACAGTGAGAGAGAGAGACAGAGAGAAAGGTCTTCCTTTTGCCGTTGGTTCACCCTCCAATGGCCGCCGCGGTCGGCGCGCTGCGGCCGGCGCACCGCGCTCGTCCGATGGCAGGAGCCAGGAGCCAGGTGCTTTTCCTGGTCTCCCCATGGGGTGCAGGGCCCAAGCACCTGGGCCATCCTCCACTGCACTCCTGGGCCACAGCAGAGGGCTGGCCTGGAAGAGGGGCAACCGGGACAGAATCCGGTGCCCCGACCGGGACTAGAACCCGGTGTGCCGGCGCCGCAAGGCGGAGGATTAGCCTGTTGAGCCACGGCGCCGGCCTGAAATTAATTTTGTACTCAGAAGACCAACTCTATACTAAGTAAAGATTTTAATAATTTGCACACACACATACATATACACACACACAAACTGTCTGAGAACTGGTTTTACAGTTAACCCTCAATACAACTCATTGAGGACAGAGGTCTTGCATGGGAAGTTAGTGCACAGTGACTCTTGTTGTTAACAATTAACACTCTTACATATGACATCAGTGACCACCCAAGGCTCTTGAAATGAGCTGCCTAGGCTATGGAAGCCTTTTCCTTCCACAAACTCTGTCAGTATTTGGACAAGGCCATAAGCAAAGTAGAAGATCTCTCCTCCCTTTAGAGAAAGGTACATCATTCTTTGATGGCCACTTCTTTCCACTGGGGTCTTACTCACAGAAATTCTTCATGTAGAACATTTTCTTCCAGAGTGTCTTGGCTTTCCATGTCTGAAATGCTCTCACGGGACTTTCAGCTAGACCAGGAAGCCTTAAGGGCTGATTTTGAGGTCAGAGTGTTGCTTAAAGTGATTGTCATTCTATGAGTCTGCTGTGTGGACTGCTTCCCATGCTGGACATTCTTTCCTTTTTAATTTTATCTATTATTATTGCCAGGCACTTGATCCTATTTATATGACCTCTTTAACACTTAATCCTATCTATATGTTCACTTTAACACTTAATATGATCACTTTAACAATTAAGATGGCATTTTAACCACCAAGTTTGATGGGATTTGAAGTCCCATGACAAGTTTTTAAAATGTACCCTTAGAAGTAAGTCTGGGGGCCAGCACTATGGCACAACAGGTTAACACCCTGGTCTGAAGCACCGGCATCCCATACAGGTGCCAGTTCAAGACCCAGCTGCTCCACTTCCGATCCAGCTCTCTGCTATGGCCTGGGAAAGCAGTAGAAGATGGCCCAAGTCCTTGGGCCCCTGCACCTACATGGGAGACCCGGAAGAAGCTCCTGGCTCCTGGCTTTGGATCAGCACAGCTTTAGCCATTACGGCCAATTGGGGAATGAACCATCAGATGGAAAACCTCTTTCTTTCTTTCTCTCTTTCTCACTCTCTCTCTGACTTTCAAAATAAATAAATAAATCTTAAAAAAAAAAGTGAGTCCATAGGAATATATGTAGAACTATACAGCTTTACTGTTACAAACTTCCTCCTCCTCTCTTATTTCCACTCTTATTTTTTACTGAGATCTATTTTCAGTTAACTTTATACACATATGAGTAACTCTATGCTATGTAAAGAGTTTAACAAATAGTATGAAGAAAAAAAGGACACAAAAACAAAGAAAACGAAACTTCTTCGACAGTCAAGACAAGGGCAGATCAAGTCATTCCTTCTCAAAGTCTCAATTTCACTTCTACAGATTTCATTTTAGGTGTTCTGTTAGTTATCACAGATCAGGAGAACATATGGTATTCGTCCCTTAGGGACTGACTTATTTCACTAAGTATGATGTTTTCCAGGTTTGTTCATTTTGTTGTCTCTTTGCTTTTCAAATACATTTAAAATAAATAATTTTTAAAATTATTTTTAAAAACATACAAGTTTTCCCAGTACTTGAGAGTACCTATCACATTGGAAATGCTAAATGAATACTAGCTGATATTATTGCCATTATTATTACTATTTTTTTAAAGATTTATTTTATTTATTTGAAAGACAGAGTTACAGAGAGAGGTAGAGACAGAGAGAGAGGTCTTCCATCTGCTGGTTCACTTCCCAGATGGCCACAATGGCTGGAGCTGCATTGATCTGAAGCCAGGAACCAGGAGCTTCTTCAGGGTTCCTAATGTGGGTAAAGGCCCAAGGACTTGGGCCATCCTCCACTGCTATCCCAGGCCATAGCAGAGAGCTGGATCAGAAGAAGAGCAGCTGGGATTAGAACAGGTGCCCATATGGGATGCCGGCACTTCAGGCCAGGGCATCAACCCACTGTGCCACAGCACTGGCCCCTATTACTATTACTTTTATTGTTAAATTCTATACCAAGGCTAATGTCCTAAGCAGAGACCCATTCAAAAAAGAAGGCTCAGTTTACACTTATTCTAACCAGTTTATTTGATCCTGGTCTTTTAAAGTAATGAATGTCTATACTACCATCTGAATAGCCCTGACTGTTGCCACCATTTGGGGAGTGAACCAGCAAATGGGCAGATGGAAGAACTCTCTTTCTCTCTCTCTCTCCCTCTCTCTCTCTGCCTTTCAAATAAACAAGTAAACCTTCAAAAAAAAAAAAAAAAGAAAGAAAGAAAGAAAGAAAGAAAGAAAGAAAGAAAGAAAGAAAGAAAGGAAAGAAACCGCTCACACTGGGCCTACTTCAAGGCATTCTCAGGGCTGCATTCCTTTCTAGAAGCCCTAGGAGAGGCTCTGTGCTCCCTCCTGCCCATTTCTAGAGGCTGCCTTCATCCCTTAGCACCAGGACCTCTTCCTCCCCCTTCAAAGTCAGCAGTCAGTGTGTGTATCCAGCCTAGCAGTGAAGATGCCAGGACCCCTCACCAGGGTTCCTGGGTTCAATACCTGCCTCTGGCTCCTGACTCAGGCTTCCTGCCAGTGCAGAGCGTGGGAGACAGACCTAGAAAGGCGATGGCTAAGTAACTGAACTCACAGGAGACTTGGATAGAGCTACGGCCCCTGGCTTCAGCCTCAGCTCAGCTCTGGCCGTTGCAGGCATTTAGGGAGTGAACCAGTGGATGGGAGGGTGTATTCTCTTGTGTGCACTCTCTGTCTGTCCCGTCTCTCAGTCTGTAATTGATTATTTCTACAAAGGCAGCAATGTCGAGCAGGTGGTTTGGCTGAACTCATTCTCACGAGGCCACCTCTCTGATCTGTCTTCTGCATCCCTCTCCCATGTGTAGGGATCCTGGTGACTACACTGTGCCTACCCAGACACTCAAGGAGAGTCTGCTTCTCTGAACGTCAGCTGACTGGCAATGTGAATTCCAGCTGTGCCTTTAACTCCCCTTTGCCATGGAACCTTGTGTGTCCACAGAGTGTGCTCCTGAGGGAAGCAGCAGCCATGGGGTACACGGAAGTGAGCCCATCACATTCATACACACACTGGGCAGCCTTGTCCCAAGAGAGACATTGGTCTCTGCTGAGAGTTTGGATGTGTGCTGCCTTAAAGAAAGATATCTAAAAATGATTTTCTTTTTATTTATATTTATTTATATTATAAATAAAATTATTTATACTTAATTGAACATAAATATTTCTGAATTAGACCAGGAACAGCAGGTATGTATATATACATGAAACCCTCCATGCCCTATTCCATTTTTGCAAACAAAACCACTAAACAATCAATGTATTATTTTTCTATATAAGTAAACCACTTTTTAAAAGATTTATTTACTTATTTGGGGCTGGCACTGTGGCACAGTGGGTTAAGGCCCCAGCCTGCAGTGCCGGCATCCCAAATGGGCACCGGCTTGACTCCCGCATGCTCCACTTCCTATCCAGCTCTCTGCTATGGCCTGGGAAAACAGTGGAAGATGTCCTTGGATCCTGGCTCCTGGCTTTGGATTGGCACAGCTCTGGCTGTTGCAGCCATTTTGGGAGTGAACCAGCAGATGGAAGACCTTTCTCTCTGGCTCTACCTCTCTCTGTAATTCTCTTTCAAATAACTAAATCTTTAAAAATTATTTATTCATTTGAAAGTCAGAGTTAGAGAGAGAGAGAAGAGATACACAGAGAGAGATTTTCCATCCACTGGTTAACTCCCCCAAATGGCTACAACAGCCAGGACTGAGCCAGGTCAAAGCCAGGAGCCAGGAGCTTCTTCCGGGTCTCCCACATGGGTGCAGGGGCCCAAGGATGGGGCCATCCTCTGCTGCTTTCACAGGTTCATTAACAGGGAGCTGGATTGGAAGTGGAGCAGCTGGGACTCGAACCAATGACCACTGGGATGCAGGCACTGCAGATGGCAACTTAACCAGTTGCACCACAGTGCTGGCCCCACAATCAATGTATTCTTTCTGGCCTCAGAATCCTTCCCAGCACAGCACCCAAGCACTCAATACCATCCAGCTGGCACTGGCACATGAAACTATGCTTAAAACACTATTTTCCAGGACTGACATTGTGGCACAGTGAGTTAAGTTATGGTTCTGGCATCCCATATGTGTACCAGCTCGAGACCTGGTGCTGCTCCACTTCCAATCCAGCTCCCCAGTAATGGCTTGGGAAAGCAGCAAAGATGGCCCAAGTGCTGAGGCCCCTGCTACTCATGTAGGAAGCCTGGATGGGATCTCCTAGCTCAAGCCGTTCTGACCATTTGGGGAGCAAATGGAAGATCGATCTTTGTGTCTCTGTGTCTTCTCTCTGCAACTCCGCCTTTCAAATAAAGTAATAAGTTTTTTTTTTTTTTTTTGACAGGCAGAGTGGACAGTGAGAGAGAGAGACAGAGAGAAAGGTCTTCCTTTTGCCGTTGGTTCACCCTCCAATGGCTGCCGCGGTCGGCACGCTGCGGCCAGCGCACCGCGCTCATCCGATGGCAGGAGCCAGGAGCCAGGTGCTTCTCCTGGTCTCCCATGGGGTGCAGGGCCCAAGCACTTGGGCCATCCTCCACTGCACTCCAGAGAGCTGGCCTGGAAGAGGAGCAACCGGGACAGAATCCAGTGCCCCAACTGGGACTAGAACCCGGTGTGCTGGCGCCGCAAGGCGGAGGATTAGCCTAGTGAGCCGTGGCGTCGGCAATAAGTCTTTCAAAAAAGAACCCCCACACACACACTATTTTTCATATGTACATTAGACACTAAATCCCTGTAGCAATAAGTAAAAGGGACCTAATTGTTTGGAGCTAATGAGCAACAAGATCCTCTCAAGCTATAAATCTGCCATGGCAGCCACACAGCGAGTAACACGCGAGCTGCCGGAACCATCGGAAGGCTGCAAGTGAAGGGTCTGCTTCCAGGAGAGGGCGTCTGGGAAGGAAGACGAGCAAGTCCTTGCACTCCTGGATGCTCTGCGCTTGCACGTCAGAGTCCAGCCACTTAGCCTGCACCACATCCCCATTAAACATGAGATAAAGTGTGCTGGAACCGGCTGGTCTGAGAAGAAGGGCACAGTTGTGTCTTTTCAGAGAGGAAAACGGTGACGACCACCTCCAGGAGACCCTGGGGCCGCAGCCCCCTTCTGTGAGCTCCAGAGCCACACTGTCCTTTACTGAAGGGTCAGTGGGAAAGCACAGCCCGCTCCTGGACTGCAAGAAGCTCCGACAGACGTGAGCCCGCCTCGGCAGGCGCTCCGTGACAGAAGGAATTAGCAGCATAATGAGTTCTCCGAGACCCTCTCGGGATACACCCCGTGGGACATACATCTACACCACTTAGCTGCTGTGGGAACGCCACACTAGTTTACTACAAAGCCAGGTCAGAGTCTATAACAGGAAAATGTCAGCTGCTGAACGACTTCTCTACAAAGGCTCTCCAGCCTTGAAAGTCAGCCAAAGGAATTTCTTCCCCCTAGCAAGTATCTTTTGTGGGACGAAAAACAAACAAACAAACAAAAAACAACCAAACAACAACAAAACATCCCTAACATGGTAGAACATCTGAAGATAACCTAAACTGGCTCAGTTTGCATCCAAGCAGAGTGGAGTGATTGGACTGACCACACCAATAAAAAAGTTCCCCTTTGCTATCTCTCTCTCTCTTATTTTTTTTTTTAAAGATTTACTTTACTTATACGTCAGAATTATATAGAGAGGTAGAGACAGAGAGCTCTTCCATCTGCTCGTTCATTCCCCAAATGGCCATAGTGGCCAGGGCTGGGCCAGGCTGAGGCCAGGAGCTTCTTCTAGGTCTCCCACTTGGTGCAGGGGCCTGAGCACTTGACCATCCTCTGCTGCCTTTCCAGGCACATTAGCAGGGAGCTGGATTGGAAGTGGAACAGCCAGGACTCAAACCGGTGCCCAAATGGGATGCTGGTGCTGCAGATGGTGGTATAATCTGCTATACCACAGTGCCACTACTCCCTCTCCCCACTTTGCTATGCCTTAAGGGAGAAGTGATGGGAGAGGGGGTTTGGGAGACAGATGGACAGAGACACAGATGCACAAGGGAGAATGGCAGTGTGAATTTGGAGGGGCGAAGGAATGATGGGTGGTTGGCATTGCAATGAAAACTAGGGGCCCAAGCACGAAAGGTTAGGGAAGCAGCAGGTATAATTTATGACTTTCTTTCTTCTTTTTTTTTAAAGATTTATTTATTTGAAAGGCAGGGTTACAGAGAGGCAGAGGCAGATGCAGAGGGAGAGAGAGCTTCCATCTGTTGGTTCACTCCCCAAATGGCTGCAACAGCTGAAGCTGGGCTAATCCTAAGCCAGGAATCAGGAGCCAGGAGCCAGGAGCCTCCTCCAGATCTCCCATGTGGGTGCAGGGACCCAAGCGCTTTGATCTTCTACTGCTTTCCCAGGCCACAGCAGAGAGCTGGATTGGAAGAGGAGCAGCCAGGGCTGGAACCTGCATCCCAGCATTGCAGGTTGCTGCTCTACCTGCTGTGCTACAGCACCGGCCCCAATTTATGACTTTCTTATGCAGACAACAAGGGCCTCTCCTAGGTCTCCAGGAGAGCACGAAACCCTTTGCTGGGCAGCAGTCGGTCTAGGGGCAGGTCTGCGGCAGGGCGCCGTGAGCACTGAGTGCCACGACACGCTAAGTCACTAGTGCTGTCCTTTTCCTCCAGGGCACTGCCACAGCTTGTGGTTATATATCTAGTCATGAGAAAGCAAGCAAGTCATGCATAAGCAAGTAAACAAGTGAATGCAGAACAAAGAAATGAATACAAGACTAGGAGGTATCAGGCTCTGTGAAGGAATCTGAGCCATCCCCAAGCTGATGAAGGTGCAGGGCAGCTTAGGCAGAAGGAACAGCATGGGCAAGCACGTGGAGACCGAATGAAAAGGCAACTGCCCTGGGACGGCCCACCAGTGGGGACAAGTAACAGATGTCTCGCCATCACTACCAGGAAAGCAAGTCCGTGGCCTCGTAATATTAACCAACTTTCCCACACTGCAATGTCGAGGATTACATCTTACTTTCTGGTACCTCAAATTCAAGAGCGAGTTGAGGGGCATGCACTGTGGTGCAGCCAGTTAAGCTGCTGCTTGGGACACCCCCAATCCCACACCAGAGTGCCTGGTTTGAGTCCTGCTACTCCTTATTTCCAATTCAGCTTCCTGCTGATGCACCTGGGTTGCAGCAGATGACGACTTAAGTATTTGAGTTTCTGCAACCCATGTGGAAGACCAAGACGGAGTTCTAGGATCCTGGCTTCGGTCTGGTCCAACCCTGGCTTTTGTGGGAATTTGGGAATTTGGGTGGCTGGAAGATTGCTCACTTGTGCGTGCTCTCTTTCTGCATTGCTGTCACTCTGCCTTTCAAACAAAAAAATGGGGGGGCTGGTGCGGTGGCATAGTGGGTAAAGCCACTGCCTGCATTGCCAGCATTCCATATGGAGCGCTGGCTCAAGCCCCGGCTGCACCACTTCCAATCCAGCTCTCTGCTAATGTGCCTGGGAAAGCAGTGGAAGATGGCCCGAGTGCTTGGGTCCCTGCGCCACGTAGCAGACTCAGAAGAAGTTCCTGGTTCCTGGCTTTGGATCAGCCTAGCTCTGGCTGTTGTGGCCATTTGGGGAGTAAACCAGCGGATGGAAGACCTTTCTCTCTCTCTATCTGCCTCTGCCTCTCTGTAACTCTGCCTTTCAAACAAATAAATAATTTTTTAAAAATGTTTTCTTTAGAGAACTTCTGGAGCACTTATAGTACACAGCACTGTGTAAAGCTAAAGGACATGCTTTATACTGAGGCCAGGTAATGCGAGAAACATGTAAATAACCACAGTCCGGGATGATTTGTACGCCCCAAGGAAAGCATGCTCCATGGCTGTGCAAGGTTGCTGCTGAGCTGGGGCTGTCATCATACTAACCTTTTTTTTTTTAACCTTTTTTTTTTTTACAGGCAGAGTGGACAGTAAGAGAGAGAGACAGAGAGAAAGGTCTTCCTTTGCCGTTGGTTCACCCTCCAATGGCCGCCACGGTCAGCGCGCTATGGCTGTCGCACCACGCTGATCCAAAGGCAGGAGCCAGATGCTTCTCCTGGTCTCCATGCGGGTGCAGGGCCCAAGGACTTGGACTATCCTCCACAGCACTCCTGGGCCACAGCAGAGAGCTGGCCTGGAAGAGGGGCAACCGGGACAGAATCCAGTGCCCCGACCAGGACTAGAACCCGGTGTGCCGGCACTGCAGGCGGAGGATTAGCCTATTGAGCCGCAGCACTGGAATCGTACTAACCTTAAAACACAGCGGGCACTTGTTCAAGAGGTGCCCACATCCCCAGCACACTGCTCATGTTTCCTCACGAGCGCAAAGCAACAGGATGTCAAGAGAGCCCTGAGCTCATCCCCTTGCCTCTGAAGCAGCACTGACCTTGCGGGTAAAGACCCCATGCCCTGCGCACAGCCCCACTGCCCCAGAGCATCTCTGGGCACCACTCGCCTGAACCCTCCTGAGAGAGATGGCTGAAGGAGGACAGAGCCTTAGCAGCTTCAGGGAGACCCCTGAGAAAAACAGGGTGCAGAGGGAGGAGGCATCCTACTCTAGAAGCCAGCCAGCAACTTAGTCACAGTGCCCTTCTGCTGGTCTCAGAGCCCATGGGGCTGGGCGATGGTGTCTATCTGCACCCCCAGCCTCGGGGAGCAAGGGAGGCAGCTCAGAGGGCTGTAAGTAGAGATGGCTGGAGGTGATCTGTTACAAAGACAACAGTTGCCAAGGAAGTTGCTAAGGGAAGCCGGCCAGGTAGCTGGGGCTGAGGCAGCTCAGCACTGTGTATGAACTTGAGCTGTAGAAGGGAGATCCGATGCTCAAAACCCAAGTTCAATGCAGGGGTAACATGAAGCAGAACAGCCCTCTGGGATTGATTAAGGGGATGCATGCGAGCCCGCCCTGTCACATGGGGAGATACTACACCATTCTCTTTGGTTCCTTCCCCCTTATGGACCCAGATGAGACTCAGCAATGCTGAACCAAAGCTCTAATCCACTAAGTGGATGACTTTCCCAGCCTCCCAAAACTGGCTCCCAACACCTTGGTACTCAGAGCCCCTGGGAAGTGAACAATCACTGGGCAAAGTTTCAACACGAAATTATCGCCTCTGTCAAAGGACCTCCGGGACCACCATAGCCTTCTCGGACAGCAAGGATGGGGCAAAAGAATTACATAATAGGACTAGGAGATGGCGAAAGCCTCCAAAAAGAGTGTTGCCTTGATTTTGTTTGGTGTTTGCAAAAACAAACTCTTCATAAACGCATTCATTTCTTATAAAGTGTTCAAGGCAATGGTTCAAATCTGCAGGATCTTGAACAAAAAAATTGGGAGCAAGATCTGAGGTCTGATAACAAAGATGCATAGTTACCACCTGGTGGCAGCATACCTAAACTAAAGACTGAGTGTGAAGTATGGGGGTGTGCACACCCACACACATTCCAACAGAGACAGGACCCGGACTGCAGAGGGATCACAAAACCTCAGGGTCAGAGTCGAGCACCTCTCCCCGCCCCTCTGCATTCAACACTGGGCGCCTCCCCTAGAGCCTGCCTACTAGGAGGTAATTTTAGACGGATTCCCTTTGGAGAAGGGAACCTCATGACCATTTCTTCCTCAAACTACTCAACTCAGAAAGAAGCAGATCTGTCCCTAGAATGGTTAGGTAATCTCCAAGGCAGTGCTAGGGAGCTGGCCTAACGCCTGGCACTCCATCATGTCTGCTCTGAGGTGAGGGAATGAGTGAGCCAGTGAGTAAATGCACACAGCCTAATGTCCTTAGTAACTTTACTTTCTAGGGTTCCCTTCACAAATGGTAACAAAGGCGGGGCATGGGTAAGCTCCTGGTGTGTGAGGGGGTGGCTGGCACCATGGTGTAGCAGGTAAAGCCATCACCTGCAATGCCAGCATCCCATATGACCACGGGTTCGAGTCCCAGTGGCTCTACTTACGATCCAGCTCCCTGCTAATGGCCTGGGAAAAGCAGTGGAAGATGGCTCAAGTCCTTGGGCCCCTTCCACCCACATGGGAGACCTGGAGGAAGCTCCTGGCTCCAGCCTGGCTCAGTCCTTGCCATCCCAGTCATTTGGGGAGTGAGCCAATGGATGGGAGATGGGAGATAGCTCGCTCTCTCCTTCTCTCTCTCTCTCTTGCTATATATATATTCCTCCCTCTATCTCTCTCTCTCTCTTTGTAGCTCTGACTTTTAAATAAATCAATAAATCTTAAAAGAGAAAGAAGGAAAGAGAGAAAAAGAAATAGCTCTGGGGGGTGAGCATTTGGCCCAGTGATTAAGACAATGTTCAAGGTCCAGATGGGAAGACGCGCGGCCCACTGCCCAGGCGGCCAAGGTTTGATGCCTGGCTTGACTCCTGGTTCCAGCTTCCTGCTAATGCAGGCTCTGGGAGGCAGCAGGTGATGGCTCAATGGTTGGGTCTCTAACAGCCATGTGGGAAAGCTGGACTGAGTTCCTGGCTCTGATTCTGACCCCGAGCCATACCAGCCTTTGCAGGCATTTGGGGAGTGAGCCACTAGATGGGAGCTATGTCTGTCTGTCTGTCTCTCTGCCTCTCAAATAAACATAATTTTAAAAATATATAAGTAAACGGTCCCTGTGTGAGTGTCTATCCGAGGCTGGCAAATGCAGCCCTTAGAAGGATGGCTCAGGTGAACCCTGGACTTGTCTCCTGGGGATCTGAAGACCCAGATCCCGATGAAGTTCTCTCTTGGTTTTCTCGCCTATGAAATGGAGATTATGCTGTCCACCAAGCTTGGGTGGTCAGATGCGAGGACAGAGCTCAGACATGCTGAGCCGTGCTACAAATGCACCCTTTGGATCTGGCAGGGTGTCGTCCGTCCTACTGCTAGAGCCATGTGGGGGACAGTGAATGCTTCCTTCCCAGGTCCAAGCTGTTGCCTCTTCTGAGCCAGTAGCTAAGTGAATGTTCTTAAGGTAAACCTGACTACTACCGAGACAGAAACACAGACCAAATCATGTCTAGTCAGAAAATCCAGAGATTATCTGACTTGGCAGATGAACAGTGTGCCACACTGGCTTCCATGCAGAGAGCGGCCAGGCTCTGCTGACCTCCCGTGAGCCTCCTTTGTAGCACCACCACAACCTGAAGCCCCCTGACCAGGTGTGACTCCAAGCTGCCAGTTCAGGTTACTTGCAATAGCACACTGCAGCCTCGGGAGGCGCTGGTGAGCCTCACCGCTGCCGCTATAAGGCAGATGGGGAGCGATGGACAGAGGCTGTCACAGGTTCTTGGGGCACGGCCTGAAAGGCCCTGCAGTGTAACAGGTGTTAAGGCGCTCTTCAACACTGAGAGCTGCTGAAGTGGGGGAGTCTGCCATTAGCCCACAGTCACAGGCAGAAATGAGGCAGTCTCTGGCTTCCTGCACGGGGATTGCTGGTTCCCCAAGTGTTTGTTCTTTTGTGTCCCACAGTGGAAGGGGCTGAATCTTGGTTCTGCTGTGGATAGAGGCATGGATGTGCCAGGGCAGGGGGTGCCTGGGGCTATTCAATCACAGACATGTGGCCCTGCAGAAACAGGGAGCAGGCTATGGATCTGAGCTGCATGCTTTTTCTAGAGGAAACCAGGACTAAGGTTTGTGGTGTTAGATGGAAAATTTCTGGCATGGTATAAAGAATATATAGCTGTTGGGGCCAGAATTATGGTACAGGTTTAAGCCGCTGCTTGTGGTGCCAGAACCCCACACTGAAGGTCCAGGTAGAGTCCCAGCTGTTCTACTTTCAAGGCAGCTCCCTGCTGGTACACCTGAGAAGGCAGCAGAAAATGGATCAAGTGTTTGGGCCCTGTCACCCACTGGGAGACCTGGATGGAGTTCCTGGCTCCTGGCTTTGGCCTGGCCTAGCCCCAGCTGTTGCAGTCATTTGGAGAATGAACCAAAAGATGAATATATATATATATATATATATGTATATATTTATAGAGATCTATATAGATATATATAAAGATATATAGATATAGACATATAAATAAAGACATAGATATAGATATAGACATAGTTAGCCTCTCCCTGTCTTCCATTCTGCCATTTGAATAAATAAATGAATCTTTATGTGTGTGTGTATACACACACACACACACAGTTATACAGATGGAGAGGTCTGGGGATGGCTGTGTGGCACAGTGGGTTAACCTGCTGCCTCGGACACCAGTTGCTCTGCTTCTGATCCAGCTCCCTGTTAATGAACCTGGGAAAGCAGCAGCTGACAGCCCAAGCACTTGTGCCTCTGCCACCCATGTGGGAGAGCTGGATGGAGTTCCAGGCTCCTGACTTTGGCCTGGTCATTGTGGCCATTTGGAGAATGAACCAGAGGTTGGAAGAGCTCTCTGTCTCTCTTTCTCTCTGTAATTCTGACTTTCAAGTAAATAAATATAGCAAAAAAAAAAAAAAAAAAGGAAAAGGAAAAGGAAAAGATAGGAAGGCCTGGAATCAAATCTGGGTTCTATCACTTACTGGTTGTGACTCTGGGAGACCTGTTTAACCTTTGTGCCTCAGTTTCCTTATCTGCAAAATACCAGTAATATGAGGCAACCTCAGAGGGCTGCGTTAAGGATTTGAGGAGATAAAGAACATGGCTGGTAGGGATGGCCACTGCCCTCGTCACGTCCCTGCTGGCCAGGGCTCCTTCAGGAAGAGCTCAGTCAGCACTCCAGTCCTCCTGGGTGGGTGCAGGAAGGGAGCTTCTACCACCTGCCTTAGACCAGCAGCCACTCTGACTGGCAAATACCTAACAACTGCTGGACCCGGCTTGCAGGCCCTGCTGGTCACAGATGACCCCTGGCCCTGGCAGGCCTGCGTCTCCTGCTCCAGGGCACCCTCCCAGTGCCTGCTTCTGCACGAGTTTGTGAATGGGAAAGTCAGGCCTCCTCCTTGCAGGCCCAGGGCCCTGCTGCATTCTTTCTGGGTTGAAAGGTGCAATACTTAGTCCAGCCCATTCCAGAAAGCCCTCCATCCAGAAAGCTGGTGAGTATTTTTCTGTCTCTCTTGAATCAGTTAGACCCAAAGGGAAGGCAGGCTACACCCTGGGCAGTGTTTGCGGATGCTTAGCTTTTGACGGTAAATAACGGTAACACATTAATAAGCTTCTAAGAGACACCCTCTCCCCGCCCTCCCCCCACCCACTGTGTGCTCCTCCTTCAGCTCTGGCACATGCACTGAAAGCCAGCGTTACACAGATCGGGGTACCCGGGGGGGCTTGCTCTCCTCCCAGCTGTGAGGGGAATATTCTGAACATCTGTGAGGGGTCTGGTGTTGTCACCATGATGGAGGGACACCATGGCATTTAGTAGGACCAGGAAGGATGCTAGACATCTTGTGGTGTGTGGGGCAGCCCCGCACAATGAAGTGCTTTGTGTTCCTCATGAATTTCTTTTCAATAAGTTATTTATCTATTTGAAAGGCAGAATATTGGAGGTGAGGAGAGAAAAAGAGGAAGGGAGAGAGAGATCTTCCATCTACTTGTTCATTCCTCAAATGGCCACAAAAGCCAGGACTGGGCCAGGCTAAAGCCAGGAGCCAGGAATTCCATCCAGGTCTCCCAAGCAGGTGGCATGGGCCCAAGCATTTGGGACATCTTCCGTTGCCTTCCCAGTTGCATTCACAGGAAGCTGGGTGAGAAGTGGAGCAGCCAGGACTCAAATCTGAAATCCAGTATAGGATGCTAGTGTTGCAAGTAGCTATTTAAACTCACTATGCCACAACACAGGCCCCTTTCATGATTTTTAATATTCCACTGGACATACATATAGGTTAAAACTGCTTATTATACATGTTTATTCATGTGCATATACTAATACATATATAATATATATACATTATTATATTATACACATATTATATATAATATATCATACATAATATAATATATTATATATTATATCATACACAATATATAATATTATACATAATATATTATATACTATATAATATTATATATAACATATTTTATATATAACATATTATATTACATAATAATATATAATAGTATCTATATAATATATATTACTATATTATATAATACATAATATATAATAATGCATAATATATAATATAACATTATAATTATATTATATAATATATAGTATATAATATATTATATTATATATATTATATTATATTATATATGTACATTATATAATATATAGTATTATATAATATATAATATATTATATTATACAATTATTAATTATATCATATATTATATACTAATATTAATATGATATATTATATATTATATATCATTATATATTATATTATATATCATATTATAAATTATATCATATATTATATATCATATATATTATATTATATATTATGCCATATGATATAATGTATTTTATATATTATATAATATACATATTATATATAATATTATGTATCATATAATGTATATTATATAATATAAAATATGATATAGTATATTATATGTTTTATATAATATGTATATTATATACTATATTATATATAGTATATAATAATATAATTATATATTATATATGTGTATATGAGCTGTGTATTTCCTATTTCACCTCAGCAGATACAAAAAGAAATATGGACAGGTATATCCACCAAACCATTACTAATCTATATTGGTTGACAGTCACACAGATTTTTATCCAGTCAGTATACATACTTAAAACAAAATAATTTCAAGTTTTTTTAAAAATGCATTACTTTTGCAATGGGAAAACAATTAAGATAACCCAAAATGGGAAAAATTTGTTGTGCAATTTATTAAAAACAATGCCCTGGAATATGATATTTTAGAAATGAGTTTGCCTTGTATTAATAAAATCAGATTCCTGCCCTCCCTAAAATAAGCCTGCTTATAATTTTCTGAGTCTTGAACCTAAACTGCTTCACATATAAACACAACTTTTTTTCATACATTGAATTTTCTAGGAACTCGATTATGATGCAAATGGAGAGGCAACTGGAAAGAGTTGTAGGAAAATCCATGCACTGATGCCAACACTGCCCAGAGCATCCAAGCCACCAAGGCAACAGACATATGTCAGTCCATACTGCAGGTCATGATGTCGACAGTGATTCTGAGTGTAGGTGTTTGTGTTGTACTATTTCATGACCCCTTCACATGCAGGCAGATCAGAGCTTGTCCTTCTGCTTTTATTTCTCTTGTATGTGAGTGTTTCAGTTTGGGCAGTATACACCTATTTGATTTCAAAGGAATTCACATGGAGATGGGTTACGTTACAGATGAACCGCACGTAGAGGGAGTGGGATAATGGGCCTGCTCGAGTTTGGATAGGGGTTGAACGTGTCTCCACAAGGGTTCCTGTGCTGGAGGCCAGGTCCCCAGCGTGGGGGTGGTGGAACCTTTAAGAGGTGGGGCCTCACGGGAGGTAACTGGGTCATGAGGGCACCGCCTTAGAAGGAATGGAAGCCAACCTCCAAGAGTCAGATGGTCCTCCCAACAGTGGACTGTTTTAAGATGAGGCCAGGCCGCTCTGACCCTTGACCCTTTCTGCAAGTGCCCAGTTTCCTTTCTGCTTCTCTGCCTTGTTGTGACACAGCCGGGGGGCCTCACCCGGAGGCAGGCAACACACTCTTGGACCTCCAGAACGGTGAGCCAAATAAACCTCTTTTCTTTACAAAGAACCCAGCCTTGGGCATTTCGTTGTAGTAACACTGAACAGACTGATACCGGGATATTAGAAAAGCCTTGTTCCCAAACTGGCTCACGGGCTGAGAAGCACCGATTGAGCTTTCCGGCTCCCAAGCAGAGCCTTCACCCAGTCTGACTTCCAGGCTCTCTCCACCCCCACTGCAGCTGCGGCAGAGGAAGTCTGCAAGAGGATGCGACTGTGGCAGCACACAGCTGAGGTCTAACTCTGTAAAACAGGATCTTCATCCCCCGGGGGAGGGCACAGGCCAGCAGGGACTTCCCCCCAGCAGACCAGAATGAAGAAAGCCACTTCTCGGCAGGGGGGTGGAAGCTGAACAGGGCCGGGCCACTTACACAGGTCCTCGGCGGCAGCAGGGGCGAAGGCGGCCATGGACTCATACAGGTCCTCGTCGCAGCCAGGGTTGAGCGAGCATTTCATGAGCAGGTCTGTGGACAGGTGGGCCATGGACTCGTACACAGCATCTGCCTCCTCCCCCTGCATCAGTTCCTCCTTGATATGGGTCTTCAGCATGTCCACAGTTTCCTGCAAAAGATGACACAGTTCACAGGCACCCCAAGACAGCCTGGCTTGTGGGATGCAGTCAGGCCCGCGGTGGGCGAATGCAAGGTTCACGCAGGTCAGGCCTGCGATTGTTTATGTGTATCTGTACCACCCCACCCCACCCCTCAACTGCAGGCTCCTGGAGGCTGGGCTTCAGAGAAACGTGAGCCACACAGACTTGAGCCCCCACTGAATGCATGGGTAAGCTTCCCTGTCACACAGAGCAGGATAACAAGTCCCAATATTGGTATCAAACTAGGTTCAAAGTCTGTCTCTGCCTTTTCTAACATGTGGTTCTATGCACAGTCACTCCACCTTCCTAAATCCTTTCCTTTATTTTTAAAATGAAGACTACAATATTGTCAACTTTAAAGGGTTACAGTGAGGATTAACTGAAACAATGTCTTTACTGATCAAATAAATTAAATAATATTCATTACTGCTATGAACATAGTATGTCCTTAATAAAAATTATCAGCATGGAAGTGAAACATTCCATTGCATGCATTTGTGATTTCAATGTACCTCAATGGAAACAGTAAAAAGTCAACTCTAACACTGTGAGCACCTGTAGCCTCATTTATGTCAGTGATGTCCAAACAAGGACTCAGGCTACTCCACTCCTTGGAAACACTTACATACCCCTAAACACTGGGAGCCCCCTCTGCATGCTTCAGTGGTTTTCCAATGCACAGTAGAATCAAGTTCCCGGGAGTTAAATGTCAAGCTCATTCCTAGCTGGGGGTAAACAGCAGAAGACTGGACTGTAGTTATTGCTCCTTTGAGAGGCCAAGCTACTGTCAGTGCCCTCTGTGAGTCTTTGGGAAATCGAGCAGCAGCTGCCCCTGGGTGATGGAGGCAGTTCCAGGGCACGGAGTAAGATGGAGGCACAGGGTGAGATCAGACTCAGAGGACATAGGAGTCCATGGTCCAGGAGCAGCTGGGGCCCCCAAAAAAGATGAGCAGATAGGCAGCTTGTACCTGCTGTCTCAAGGCCAAACTCAGACAGTGGGTCAGGAAGACAGAGAGGCTGCTGACAGGAAGTGGGTCTCGGGGGGTCTCCCTGATGCTGCTTAGGGGGCGCAGCTTTATTATGGTCAATCCTAACACAGTTCATCTGGGCCTGAAGATGGACGAGGTAGGTGGATGCCTCCTGCCAAGGTGCTGGGGAGGAAGGAGGGCCGTTGGCTGCAGAAGAGGGATCAGCATCAACCTACAGCAGATTCACTCTATGAATGTCCCTGTGAATTACTTGAGGGGGACCTCAGTACTTTACATGCATCATTTCCTCTTGCCCTCAAAACAACTCTATGAGCAGAACTACTAGTATCATCCTTCTGCATCTTAAAACACTGAGGGAGAAGATTCATGACTTGCCCAAAGTCACCTGGCTACCAGTGGTACAGGAGTTTGGACCCAGGGCCACGTGCCCGCTGGGCGCATCTCTGAATCCCAGAGCACTGCTGACAGCTGGAGGAGGCGCATGAGGCCAAGCTACAGCTTTAGTGAAAAGGCAGCCCTGGGACCACACAGTGCATTTTTAATCCTGCGGCCTCCCTGTTTTGACCTTACCACGTACTCATCGATGAACTGCCGCAGGTCCCTGAAGCCGTGCTTCTCTGCGATGGTGTTGGGGTAGTGGCCATGCTTGTTGGCCACGCTGTATGCCTGGAGGGCTCCTGGGCAGGTGAGCAACAAGGCAGTAAGGTTCTTCAGTCCATATTTTGCAGCAAAATGCAACAAGGTGGGCAGCTCTTCGTCCCTTTGATCTGGAAGTTGACAAGGAAAACTTCATCGAGATAAAAAGGAAGGCGCGGACACCATTGTTCACGGAAATGAAGCTGCCAAGCCTCGTATGGCATGCAGTAGGCACTCAATTATTACTATTGATTGATTGACCGAACATCTGACAGCTTCCTTTGGGGCACCCCTGATGATCATGTGCTCAGATGACAACAGAAGTGATAGCTTAATTAACTAGCAGATCTAATAATCAATATCCTACCCTCTTTCTCCAAAAGGATTGGGAAGTCCTGAGGAATAATGCTAATTCAAATGTGCTTACATAGCAACCATGAAGCACAGCAGAAATCACATTTTGACCTTCTCTGCAATGTCCAGAATGCTGTAAAACTACTGTTCTGTGCTATGAAAACAAAGAAGTCCATCCTCCTAGCTCTAAGTCCCAGCTTCATAATAAATATGCCAAATAATCCTGGGTATGTCACTTGGCCTTTCTGCAGTCCTTCATTTTGGACTAGAAAATGTTTCCAGATGACCTCAAAGGGACCTAGGAGGATTAGTAAGATTAGTAAGACAGTCTTGAGTTTCTTGCTTAGGAGACATTTGGGGTATTGGTATTAATGCACACAGGCCTCACTCTCATGGGCAGGAAACTAAGTAGCTCTGAGGGTCCATGAATCCTCACAGACCCCTACTGATACCAGCAGGTTCAGCAAGAACACAGACATGTTTTTGTTGTGGAGTGGAGGAAATTTTTTAAAGTTGATTTGTTTTAAAAGATGTATTTATTTATTTTAAAGATGAAGTTACAGAGAGGGAGAGGCAGATGCGCGCGCGCGCGCACACACACACACAGATCTTCCCTCTGCTGGTTCACTCCCTAAGTAGCCATGATGGCTGGAGCTGGGCCAGTTCGAAGCCATGAGCTAAGAGTTTCTTCTGGGTCTCCTAGGTGGGTGCTGGGGCCCAAGGACTTGTGCCATTTTCCACTGTTTTCCCAAGCACATTAGCAGGGAGCTGGATTGGAAGTGGAGCAGTCATGTCTCGAACCAGCACCCATATGGGATGCAGTGCTGCAGGTGGTGGTTTAACCCACTGTACCACAGTGCCAGCCCCAGAAGTCGATTCTAAACCCAACCATTACATGTATACTTTTTAATCTGACAAACCCAGCTTCTAGCTCTCCAGGATGTCATGCTTGGGATGAAGGGTTTGAAGATATCCCCCAGGATCCCTCACTATCAGGCTATGAAACTCCCTTAAGCCTAAAGTATTAGATTGGAGAGTAGTAGCATCTACCAGAGGGGATGTAAGATCCTCCCACGGTAGGAAACCGGGAAAAGACAGGAAGAGAATGCTCCCAGGAAAAGGCCATGAAAGCAACACAGGATCATGCCTGCATTTCTTAGGGAAAGGCAGGATAGACAGCAGGCAGGAGGTAGCCAGGGACTCGAGTCTCTTTTGAGCAGTATGACCACAGTGTAAGGGAAGAGTGATACCCATATAAACACTACAACAGGCCCCTGTCCTAAGCACCAAGCACCATCCCATTCTGCTAGCATGTCACAGGTACACCAGAGGCTGCTCCCCCCTCTCCAAACAGATAATTGTTTGGAACCTGAAATGAGTCTGCCACCCAGGAACAGCTTAGACCTTGCTGAGCTGACAGACCAGCAAAGGAGATGGACCCTGCTGTGAGTGCTGGGACAGGGACATTAAGCATGCTGGGGGAGCCCACAACAGGTGGGTAGAAGAGAGTGGGCATTTGGAAAAAGCCTTCTGTGGGAAGTGCTACCCAAGCTGCTGCATGAGGCAAAGTTAGCCAGGTGAGCCCAACCAAACTGGAGAGGAAGAAACTGTCTTCCCATGAGTCACAGTAGCAAGAGACAGGCAAAAGCTCACACCTGCCATGGAGCAGACATCAAAAGAGAGCACGAGGAGACAGGAGGGCAGATATGCAGCCAGGGCCCCTTGGAAAGGGCTGGCTAACAGGCTAAGTGGTTTAGATGGCATCCAGGAGGCAAGTGGGAGCCGTGCACGTTTTTAGAAGGGGATGGAGTACAGTCATGTGGGCCATAACAATGCTGAGGGGCCAAGAAACAGCAGCATCTGCAACTGTGGTCCCAGCAGATTCTAACAGTACTAATGACTTCCTAGCCATCTTGACATCATGATGCAATGTGTTACTCACGTGTTTGTGCTGATGCTGGTGTTAACAGATCTACCGCACTGCCAGTTGTACAAAAGTGTAGCAATACAATTATCTACAGTACATAATAATTGATATAGATAATAAATGACTATTATAAATTATAAATAAATGACTATTATAAACTGGTTTATGTATTTACTACACTATACCTTTGACTCCTGCTTATCAAAACAAACAAGGGAGAGTGTTTGGCCTAGCAGTTACCATGCTGCTTGACATCTGATCCATGTGTTTCCCACATCAGAGTGCCAGGGTTCCAATCCTCGCTTCCCTCCCAATTCTGGCTTCTTGCTAATGCATACCCTGGGAAGAAGTGGGTAATGGCTCGAGTAGCTGGCACTCTGCCACCCATATGGAAGACCTGGATTGAGTTCCTACCTCCAGCTTCAGCCTGGCTTCATATGTGGGTATTTAGGGGAAGAACCAACAGATGAGAGATCCCTACCCCTCTCTTTCTCATTCTCTATGTGTACTTCCCTATCTCTCTGTCTCTCAAATAAATAAATAAATATTTAAATTTTTTTAAAAAGCTTAATGTAAAACAGTATGACATGGGGCTGGCATTGTGGCATAGTAGATAAAGTTGCCACCTGTGCCACCAGCATCCCATAAAAGCACCAGTTCAAGTCCTGGGTGCTCCACTTCCAATCCAGCTCCATGCTAACGTGCCTGGGAAAGCAGCAAAGGATGGCAGAAGTACTTGTGCCCCTGTACACACATGGGAGACCCAGAAAAAGCTCCTGGTTCCTGGCTTCACACCACCCCAGCTCCAGTCATTGCAGCCATATGGGGAGTAAACCAGCAGATGGAAGATCTCTCTCTCTTCTCTCCCTCCCTCTATCTGCAACTCTCCTCTCAAATAAACCTACATCTATAACTATAATCTGTATCTATAAAACAGTATGCCATGCATGCAGCAGCCTCATAGGAATGTATCTTATGTTTAATCCCATTCCTTGTTTGCATAATCTTATACTTAATTTAATCTCATATTGTTTTGTTCATCATGTCCCAAGCAATGAATGGGCTGCGCCATATACATATACATCATGGAGGCTGGGTATGCAACAGGCTATGCTAGCCAGGTTTGTGTAAGTACAGTCGATGACGGGTGTACAACGCACTCCTCAGAACACATCCCCTTTGTATAGTAAAACATGACTGCATTCAGATTTGCAATTTAGATGAATCTCTGGTGACGCAGTGAAGAGTGAATCCTTCTCAAAGGAGGGGCTGTAGAGCAGACACCCAAAAGAAGGTACACGTGTGGGTGGACTACACGCTGAAACCTGCAGGCTGCAAGGAGCCTGCTGCTGGTTTCGGGGTTTGCCTGCTCACTTACTTGTCATCATATCTTCTTCTTCCAGCTGGTTGATCCCAAAGAGGTGCAGGCCACTTGCAGGGATGTTGTTCTTCAGGGACTCCGTCAGCAGTTTGTCAAGGGTCTCTGTGTTGTAGGGCACAATTTTAAAGGCCTGAATGCAAAAGAAGCGAAAATGGTCAGATTCAAAGTCTGGCTATTTCCAGCCCAGCAGATTCAAGGCTGAACAACTCCGAGCAGAAGTATGTGGCCAGAGAGCTTGGGTTTCCCTGTGGCATCCTTACCTGGCACATGAACTCCACAGGATTGGCAGCACTGGACAGCAAGTTCCCAATCTCTTCCATGTCAGTGTAATAGCTGAGAACGGTTTCACACACCACCAAGTCTCCTGAGTATACCTTTAGGGACACCTTCCCAGACGAGAGGTCTGCACAGAAGACAAGACAGGATTAACACGCTCAGGATGGAGCAGGCGTTTAGCCTAGCAACTAAGACACCCGCATCCCATCTTACAGTGCCTGGATTTGATTCCTGGCTTTAGCTCCTGATTACAGCTTCCTACCGATGCAGACGCTGAGGGCAATGCTGACAGCTCAAGTGATTGAGTTTCTGCCCAATCTCATGTAGACCTGGAATGCAATCCTAGCTCCCAGTTTTGGCCATGGCCCAGCCCCAGCCATTGTGGGCATTTGAGGAGTGAACTAGCAAATGGGAGCACATGCTCTCTCTCTTTCTTGCTCTTGCCGTCTCTGCCCCTTAAAAACAACAACAACATAAAACCCAAGGATCCAATGAAAAGTTCTCATGGATATAGAAGGGCACATCCAAAAGTCTGTGAAAAATAGAATTAAAAGATAAGTTGATTTTGGTGCAAAAACTTTTTGAGGGATGGGCATTTGGTACAGCAGTTAAAACATCCAACACTTGGGACATCCTCATGCATATCAGGGTTCCTGGATTTGAGTCCTAGCTCTCTTCTGATTTCAGCTTGCTGATAATGCACAACCTGGAGGGTGGCAGACAATGACTCCAGTAGCTGGGTTCCTGCCATCTAGTGGGAACCCCAGGTTGAGTTCTTCAGCCTGGCTTCAGCCTGGCCCAGGTCTGTGTGGGCATTTGAGGAGTGAACCAATGGATGGAAGACTCTCTTTCTGCATCTTTGAAATAAGTAAAATTTTTTTTAAATTTGACATTCATTCATATAAGAACTCTTCAAAGCTTTCACAAAACATGCATATTATTTAAAAAAAACTATGCATGGATTTCCAAACTTTGCACCACAATAAACTTCTCTTTTAATTTTCTTTTTCCATGAATTTTTGGAAGTACCCTGGTATATGCTCTCTCTGAATAGCGAAGAGACCAACTGGGACAGGGCGGGGTGGGGGTGGGGGGACTTGGGAGTGAGCTGGAGACAGCGAGGGAAAGGGCAGGAGTGGAGGGCAAGCAGGTTTTCTGGCTGTGTGTGGCTCCACCTCCCAGCAATTGCCCTCACTGGGTCTGCGATTTACTTTCCCAAGGCCCAGGGACTCAATTTTGAGAACACTTTACAAAAACGCCGGTGGCTGCTGACAGGGGGAGGGGCCCTGGAAGACGACACTGTGTCTGTGCCACGTGCGACCAGCTGAGTTGGTTCACCTGCCCTGCTGCTGTCACTGGGACGCACTCCTGCTGGGTCAGACTTCTACACCACAGGAAGGGGTTTTGAGGGGGAAAGAGAATTAAAACTACACCAACCACAAACACTGAATTCACAAAAGAGGAAACGCCAAGAAGAGAGCAGGAACAAATATTCAACCTCACTAGTAAACAACAATGCAGCTGGAAACAAAGAGACGACTTCTGAAAACAAATCAGAAGAGCAAAAACGATGATGCCTCATGTTGGTGACGGGGTGGGGGGCAGGCAAGCTTGGTTGCGGTCACAATGCAGACAGCGAGGAAGCACGCGGCCGCCACATCTCAGCCGGCTACTCACTGGGCGCCTTCACGGACACGGTGTACTCATTCTCCAGCTTGGCTTCCACCTTGATGGACGGGGACTCCTCAGGAAAGAACTCTGCCTCCGTGGTGACCTTCTCATCCAACTTGCATCTCACAATCACGTACACGGTGGTTTCTGCCTGCAACAGGAGACCTGTCACCATCCCCTCCCTCTCGCCCTCCTGGATCCCCTTAGGGCGCTGGCCCAGTGCGGGCCTCCCAGGCCACTCAACCCCAGCTCCATCCAGTGAAGGTGCCCGGGTGCAGGTGGGCTCCCATCCCGGTGACACAAGTTACCAAAGCTGAGAGTCAGCCTTTACCAGCCTTTACGGCGTTTGACGGGAATAGTTATGTATGCTGAATCTAATGATAATAATGTTGTAAAGCCTGGGGCTTGTATTTTATGTCTTTTTATTGTTTTTTCTAATATAAAATCTTTGATCTGTTGCAGAATAGGATTTTTTTTAAAAAGATTTTATTTATTTGAGAGGCAGAGTTAGAGAGAGGGAGAGATATCCACTGATTCACTGCCCAAAAGGCCGCAACAGTTGAAGCCAGGCCATCAGAAGCCAGGAGCCAGGAGCAAGCACTTGGGCCATCTTCCACTGTTTTCCCAGGCCACTAGCAGAGAGCCACATTGGAAGAGAAGCCAGAGCACGAACTAGTACCATATGGGATGCCAGCACCCCAGGCAGAGGCTTAGCCCACTATACCACAGTGCCGCACCGAAGTTTTTTTCTTTTAAGCCTTTCCCTGGGGTGAAGCCTCCACTTAAGACAACACTGGCATCCCTTATCAGAACATTGGCTTCTGATGCAGCTCCCTGCTAATGTGCCTAGGAAAGCAGCAGAAAATGATCCATGTATCTGGACCCCGGCCATCCCTGTGGGAGACCCAGATGGAGTTCCAGGCTCCTGGATTCAGCCAGGGCCCATTCTGGCCATAGTGGCCATTTGGGAAGTAAACCAGTAGATGGAAGATCCTCCTGCCACTGTGTGTGTGTGTGTGTGTGTGTGTGTGTGTGTGTGTATCTCCCCTTGCTTTGTAATTCTTTCAAACAAATAAATCTTTAAAAAAAGAAAAAGAAAGGAAGGCAGAAAGAAAAGAAACACAGACTCTCAGGCTTCTCCTGACCCCCGACCCAGTCTGCATTTGAACAAGAAACCAGAAACCCAGAGGTCTCCTCTGTCCTTTACGGTGTGAGAGGCCCTGACCCAGAGATACCCCCGTGGGCTCTGCTCGTCACACTGCTCCTAGACGTGCAAAAATAACTGACCGGGAGAGTCACTTTCCCAAAGCACCCAGTGACTCAAATAGCTATCTTCTCCTGCTGTAGGAGCTCTCGCCACGCCTGCTCTGCTGTGCTGGCTAAGCTGGAGAATGGGCCTCTCTGAACTGGGAAGGGGGAAGAGGAGATTTCTGGCCTTGACTAATTCCCAAATGTTCATCTGAAGGTTCTGCCAGGAAGTCCTCAGAGCAGCCCTTGATGGCGAGGGCCATGGGAAGGGTGCTTGGATTTACAGCAGGGAAGTAAGTGTACGGATGGGGGTGTCCTGGCTCCTAGAGACTGCTGAGGCTGAGGGCACGTGTGCTCATAGTTGTCACCACCCCAGCTGCAGGCCAAGCCCTGTCCCACCTATACTTGTACCAGGAGGCAGAAGGAGCCAAAGAAAACATGTGTGCTCCCTGCTGACAATCAGAACCTGGCCAGCTACCCAGGACCCTAGAGCAGGCAACAGAGAGAACCCTGGCTAATGGGCAGATAAATCAGGGATAATAATCATGGGGATGAGTGAAGAGAACTGTGCTTTGGTCCAAAGCCCCTCACCCACAGGCACCCAAAAGCCTGATCCGAGGGGCTGAAAGAGACTAGAAGGCACAGGGGAGCTTGGGAGCTGAGTGTCCACAGAGGCTGTCAGGAAAAGGAGTGAAAGAGCAGGAGGTGTGTAGACCAGCAAACTGGAGGCTCCGTGTCCTGGGTAAATGGCTGCCTGGCCCTAACCAAGGGTCTTGGGGTCAGTATCACAAGATTCTGATTCAAAGGAAGCTGGAAACACAGATTCTTACAGCCCATTTGTAAAACATTGTGCAATCTAAATCACACATGCCTCTGGGTTAAACAGCACAAAGCAGCAGCTGGCAAGCCCTGTATGAGAAGCACCTGCCCAGTGAAACCAGTTACAAGTGCAAGGAAGCCACTGCATCCCATTGCCAAGGCTCTCAACTGTCTTCTCTCGAAGAGCCCACAGCAGCGATGAGCTGAGCAAAGAGCTTATAGCCACAGGATAAAAAAGAATTCCCAGGGCTAGTGCTGTGGCATAGGAAGCTAAGCCTCCACCTGCAGTGTCGGCATCCCATACGGGCACCGGTTCGTGTCTTGGCTCCTCCACTTCCAATCTAGCTCCCTGCTGATGGCCAGGGAGAGCAGAAGAAAACAGCCCAGGGCTGGCGCTGTGGAGCAGTGGGTTAAAGCCCCGGCCTGAAGCGCCGGCGTCCCATATTGGTGCAGTGGAAGAGCTTCCTCCGGGTCTCCCACGTGGGTACAAGGGTCCAAGGACTTGGGCCATCTTCTACTGCTTTCCCAGGCCATAGCTGAGAGCTGGATCAGAAGTGGAGCAGCTGGGACTCAAACTGGTGCCCATATGGAATGCTGGCACTGCAGGCAGCAGCTTTACCTGCTATGCCACAGCGCCAGCACCCCTTTTTGTATTTTAAAAAAGATTGATTTATTTGAAAGGCAGAGTTACAGAGAGGCAGAGGCAGAGGCAGAGGGATGGAGGGAGGGAAGGAGGAAAAAAGAGAGAGAGAGAGAGAGAGAGAGAGAGAGAGGTCTTCCATCTGCTGGTTCACTCCCTAGATGGCTTCAATGGCTGGAGCTGGGCCAGTACGAAGCCAGGAGCCAGGAGCTTCTTCCAGGTCTCCAATGCAGGTGCAGGGGACCAAGGACTTGCGCCACCTTTTACTGCCTTCCAGGGCCATAGCAGAGAGCTGGATTGGAAGTAGAGCAGCCAGGACTTGAACTGGCGCCCATATGGGATGCCAGCACTGCTGGCGGCAGCTTTACCCACTATGTAACAATGCCGGCCCCGTGTCCAGTCTCTTTAATAGGCAATATTGGCCAATGAGTTTCAGCCACCCAGCTTCAAGGCACTCCTTTGGGCCATGCTGGCAGGCAGCTGTTAGACCAACATGCTCTCCGGATGCTCTGCATCTCCTGCCTCCCAGAGCTCAGCTGGCAGGGACAGATGCCTGCCTCTAACTTTGGAGCTGGCCCAAGAGCCAGGTAATGCTGCTGTCTACAGGTCTCCTGAAGCTTCTATGCTATCAATCTGTGAATCAGAAGTCTTTGATGACCTATACATTCTTGGACTCATCTCTCTTACTTAAAAGAACTAGGTATAGGGATGGCATGATGGTGCAATGGGCTAAGCCATCACCTAGGAGGCTGGCATCCCAGATCAAAGTGCTGGTTTGAGTCTCACTTGCTCTGCTTCTGATCCAGCTTCTTGCTAATGGTCTTAGGAAAGCATAAGAAGAGAGTTCATGTGCTTGAGCCCCTATCACTCATATGGGAGACCCACAGATGGAGTTCTGGGTTCCTAGCTTTGTCCTGCTCCAGGCCCAACCTTTGTGGCCATTTGGGGAATGAACCACCGGATGGGAAGATCTTACTGTCTCTCTCTGTGCCACTCTGCCTCTCAAATAAATAAATCTTTTTAAAGAATAAAAGAAGGAGCTAGGTGTGTCCAAGGTCCAGATAACAGGGTCCAAGGGGAAATGCCACGGGAAGGCTGTGATTATACTGAGGTGCAGTGTCAGAACCCACCCCACTCCCCTGACTGCAACAAATGCATGCATTTGCAAAGTGCCTGTTCTGGCCCCCCGATCTATCAGCTCCAGGGGGGCCTACCCCACAGCGGATGCGCTCTGGCTGCACCACCATCAGGTTCCCAGGCGGAGGCTCTAGCGGCAGGCCCTGCTGCTCCAAGTGGGGAAGCAGCTTGTCGTCCTCGGGCTCCGTGTCAGTGACTGAGTCGCAGCCGGAATCTGCAGAATAGAGAACACTGCTGAATGGGAACCAGAGGAAGTAGAACTGAGGGGGATGTTCCACCCCGTGAAAGCCCCACACATGACCAAACAGGAAATGGCTCTGAACACCCCACAGCTACAAGCCAAAGGGAATGACTCAGAAAATCACAAAAGGAGACCCAATGGGGGAAAAGTCAACCACCATTTAGGCCACAGGATGGGGTGACAACAAGAGGACGAATCAGAGGGACAGGCCAGAATCTGAGGCCGGCAAGTCTTGTTCTAGCCAGCAGCTTCCAGGAGCTTCACCACTGGACTTCCTGCAGGGCCGAACAGCTGAGAGGAGAGGCGGCCCCTTCTCTCAGGTGGGGTCAAAAAGGGACTGCCTGAGTCATCCTTGGGTCATCAGATGAAGCTTGTGTAGACCTCGGGGTCATGGCTGGCCAACACATCCTAGGGAAGCAACAGGGACAAGCATGCCCACTGCTGACAG
The DNA here is from genome assembly GCA_949820135.1 of Sylvilagus floridanus. Taxonomy (NCBI): domain Eukaryota; kingdom Metazoa; phylum Chordata; class Mammalia; order Lagomorpha; family Leporidae; genus Sylvilagus; species Sylvilagus floridanus. The sequence continues at coordinate 49,280,247 of OX463235.1, forward strand.
CCACCATGGGAAGATGTGAGCATGCACAGGTTCAGAGCAGACGAGCAGGGGTGTGTGGGGGGGGGGCACGTGGAGATGATGCTGAGGACCTACCTACCTGAGCTGTAAGGCAAGGGCTTTTTTTTTTTTTTTTTGCCAGGCAGAGTTAGACAGTGAGAGAGAGAGAGAGAGAGAGAGAGAGAGTTATAGACAGTGAGAGAAAGAGGGAGAGAAAGGTCTTCCTTCCGTTGGTTCACTCCCCTAATGGCCACCACGGCCAGCACTGTGTTGATCCGAAGCCAGGAGCTGGGTACTTCCTCCCGGTCTCCCATGGGGTACAGGGCCCAAGCACCAGGGCCATCCTCCACTGCCCTCCCGGGTCACAGCAGAGAGCTGGACTGGGAGAGGAGCAGCCAGGACTAGTACCCGGCGCCCCACCCGGGACTAGAACCCGGGGTGCCGGCGCTGCAAGTGGAGGATTAGCCAAGTGAGCCATGGCGCTGGCCGGAAAGGGCTCTTAACCAGCGTCCACTGAATGACAGGTCTGCCTATGATGTGGTGTGTAAGAGAGTGTGTGTGTTTGCCTGTACTGCTCTGGAGACAGTCCAAAACAGATCCCCAAAGAAGGATGGGACCCTAAAACGGTTAACCAGAGAAGGAAGTTTCATTTGGTTCTTTTTGGGGACTTGCTCTTACTCACTCCCAAACCATTTACAGAACCAGTGGAACACATTAGGCACTTGAGGGGACAGCAGGATGAATCAGACACCCGTGCTGCCCCCAGAGAGGTCACAGTCCAAGAGGACAGGAGAAGCAGGCGTGGGGAGCTTGGCTGACCCTGCGGGCTGGCCTCTCCAGAAGAAGGGGGCCTCTGCAGGTTGCAGAGCCATCTAGATCAGGCCGCTGATAGGTCCCTCAGAAAGCCATAGCCACGGGCTCACACCCTACACCCCAGCTTATGCCGGGGAAGAGGCTGCACTCCCATCACCATGAGGGCTGGGCTGCCACACCCTCCTGGTGCAGTCGTGAGGCATCAGCCCCTAGCCGCTTGGACCAGTGCAGGGGGTGAAGCTCCCCTAGCTGTGCAGGACCTCAGGCAGGAGCCCTATCCCAGAGCCTGGCACCCACATGTGTTCAGTGCCTGCAGATTGCCCACAGTGTGACGGGAAACGCAGCATGCATCCCCGTTCTCTGGGCCAAGTTCATGGAGGCGGCCATTTCCCTTGTCAGCTCTGTCACCCTCTTCTCCGTGACTGGTCACTTATAAAACACCCAGGGCCCATGCCATGCACAGACCTGTATGTGCTATCCAAGCAACTCTCTCCCAACACAGGAACCTGAGAAGGAATGAGCCAAAAATATCAGAGATCACGTATATGCTTCTTCCTAATGATTACATATCACTTCACATTTCAATTTTTTATTAGATGCTTGGACATCACTAAAGTATCTGAAGTTCTTCCTGGATAAGAAAATAACCTTATTGGTGCCAGCGCTGTGGTGCAGAGAGTAGGGCTGCTGCCTGCAGTGCTGGCATCCCATAGGGGCTCTGGTTCGAGTCCCAGCTGCCCCACTTCCAATCCAGCTCTCTGCTATGGCCCTGGAAGGCAGTAAAAGGTGGCGCAAGTCCTTGGTCCCCTGCACCTGCATTGGAGACCTGGAAGAAGCTCCTGGCTCCTGGCTTCATACTGGCCCAGCTCCAGCCATTGAAGCCATCTAGGGAGTGAACCAGCAGATGGAAGACCTCTCTCTCTCTCTCTCTCTCTCTCTCTCTCTCTCTGCCTCTCCTTCTCTAACTCTGCCTTTCAAATAAATAAATAAATAAATACTTTTAAAAAAGAAAAGAAAAGAACCTTATTGACTTAAGCATGAGACAAGCCCCCTGGAACTACTTCTCACTCCAGACCTACCGTCCTGAGTGGCCAGAGTGGCACCGACTCTTGCCAATTACCTGATAGATACCACACAGATAGAACCTCTTCAGGGTGAACTCACAGCATAGTCTGCTGTTGCTTCAAAACCAGAAAAGGCTTTTATTTCTCCCAAATTACTGGCCTATTAGTCTGCTGGACAGAATCAAACTCTAGCAAATACAATTAAGAAAAGCATGGAGGGAGGCGGCGCTGTGGTGTAGCGGGTAAAGCCGCCACCTGCAGTGCTAGCATCCCATATGGGTGCCGGTTCAGGTCCCAGCTGCTCCTCATCCGATTCAGCTTCCGCTATGGCCTGGGAAAGCAGTAGAAGATGGTCCAACTCCTTGGGCCCCTGCACCCGCATGGGAGACCTGGAGGAAACTCCTGGCTCCTGGCTTCAGATCGGTGCAGCTCCAGCCATTGCAGCCATCTGGGGAATAAACCAGCAGATGGAAGACCTCTCTCTCTCTCTCTCTCTCTCTCTCTCTCTCTCTCTCTCTCTCTCCTTCTCTCTGTGTATCCCTGACTTTAGAAAAAAAAATAAATCTTTAAAAAAAAAAAAAGAAGTCTGAGACATATGAGAAAGGAATGGTAGCTACAAACATGGAGAAGAGAAGCCAGACAGGAAGGAAATATCTGCAAAATGCAAGTCTGACAAAGGACTGTCTACAACACACAAAGAACTCTCTAAACTCAACAGTAAGAAAATGGGCAACTGCAGTGAAAAGTGGGCAAGACCTGAACAGACAGCTCACCAAAGAAGACAGACAGATGGCAAACACGCATAGGAAAAGATGCTCCTCCTCAGATCCATCCAGGGGATGCAAATGAAAGCAACAAGGAAATGCTGCATCCTTTAGAACCCAGACCACAAACAATGCCAAGGACTGGCAAGGATGTGGAAAACAGGAACTTCATTCATTGCTGAGAGGAATGCATAATGGGGACAGGTGTTGTGGCACAGTGGGTTAAGCTGCCACTTAGGATGCCTGCATTCCAGCTTCCTGTTCATGTGTCTGGGAGGCAGCAGACGATGGCCCAAGTACTTGAGTCTCTGCCACTCACATAGGAGGTCTGGATGGAGCTCCTGGCTCCTGGCTTCAGCCTGGCCCAGGCTCAGTTGTTACAGGCATTTGATGAGTGAATCAGTGGATGAAAGATCTCCATCTCCTTCCTCCTTCCCCTTCCCTCACTCCCTCCCTTTCCCTCTCCTTCTCCATTGTCACTCTAGCTTTCAAATACATACATCAGTCTTTTAAAAAAGATTTATTTTTTATTTTATTTAAAAGGCAGAGTTACAGAGAGAGAGAGAGAATGGGAAGGAGAGGGGTAGAAAGAGGGAGAGAGAGAGAGAGAGAGAGAGAGAGAGAGAGAGAGAGAGAGAGAGAAAGAGAGAATCTTCTATCCACTGGTTCACTCCCCAAAAGGCTTCAATGGCCAGGGCTGGGCCAGACCAAAGCCAGGAGCCTGGAACTTTTTCTGGGTCTCCCACATCGGTGCAGGGGCCCAAGGACTTGAGCCATCCTCTGGTGCCTTCCCAGGCATACTAGCAGGGAGCTGGATCAGAAGTGCAGAGGTCAGGATTCCAACCAGTGCCCATAGGAGATGCTGGCGGTGCAGGAAGCAGCTCTACCTGCTGTGCCACAACACCAGCTCCAAATCAATCTTTTTCAAAAACAAGGAATGTAAAATGGTACAACCACTTTGGAAGACAGTTTGGCAGTTTCTTACTAAAATGAACACATGTTTACCATATGTTCTATCAACTGTGTACACTGCTTATTTACTCAAAGGAACTAAAACTGATGTCCACACAAAGATCAGCAGACAGATGTTTATAGCAACTTTATTTGTTAACTGCCAAAGCCTGGAAGCCACCACACTAACCCTCAGCTGTGGTACATTTGATAATGCAATTGTCACTCAGCACTAAAAATAAAAGAGCTATCAAGTTATGAAAAGACATGGAGAAAATCCAAACGTATATTACTAGGTAAAGGAAGTCAATTTGAAGAGTGCAATGAGGGGGCTGGAGATGTGGCGCAGCAGGTTAATGCCCTGGCCTGAAGCGCTGGCATCCCATATGGGTGCCGGTTCGAAGCCCGGCTGCTCCTCTTCTGATCCAGCTCTCTGCTACGGCCTGGGAAAGCAGTAGAAGATGACCCAAGTCCTTGGGCCCCTGCACCTTCATGAGAGACCTGGAAGAAGCTCCTGGCTCCTGGCTTCAGATCGGTCATCTGGTTTGTGGCTATCTGGGGAGTGAAGCAGTGGATGGAAGACCTCTTTCTCTGTCTCTACCTCTCTCTGTAACTCTTTCAAATAAATAAAATAAATCTTAAAAGAGTGCAATGATCCCAACTGTATCATACTCTGAACATGGCAAACTATGGAGACCAGTGGTTGCCAAGGGTTGGCAGAGCAAGGAGTGAACATGGAGGACAGAGGGGTTTAGGGCAGTGAAAATACTTTGATACTGTAATGGTGGATACAGGTCATATACATTTGTCCAAATCCATAGGAGGTACAACAATAGGAGCGAACCTTAATGGAAACTATGGGCTTTGGGTGATAATGGTGTGTCAGTGTAGATTCATCCGTTATAACTAATGCACCACTCTGATGCTAGATGTTGATAATGGGGAAGGATGTGTATATGTAAAAGCAGGGAATATGTGGGAACTCTCTGTAGTTTCCACTTGAGTTCAGCATGAACTTAAAACTGCTCTAAAAAACTAAATCTAGGGATTGGCATTGTAGCATAGCAGGGAAAGCTGCTGCCTGTGATGCTGGCATGCCGTATGGGTACCAGTTCAAGTCCTGGATGCTCCACTTGCAATCCAGCTCCCTGCTAATGCAGAGGAAGATGGCCCAATACCTGGGCGTCTACTAGTCACATGCAAGACCCAGATGAAGCTCCTGGCTCCTGGCTTTGGTCTGGCCCAGCCCCGGCCATTGTACCATTTGGAGAGTGAGCCAACAGATAGAAAATCTCCATGTATCCCTCCTCCTCTTTCTCTATGTCTTTAAAATCAATGAATCAATAAAAAAATCTATTGGGGTGGATATTTGATCTACCAAACAAACCATCAGCTGGGATGTCTATATCCCATTTTAGAGCATCTGGGTTCTAGTCCCAGATCCATTCTGAATTCCAGCACACCCAGGGAGGAAGCAGTGATGCTTGAGTAGTTGGGCCCCAGCCACTCATGCTGGTGTCTTGAACTGAGTTCCCAGATCCCAGCTTCAGCCTGGCCCAACCCTAGTTATGGCAGGCATTTAGAAAGTAAAGCAGTGGGTGAGACCACTTACTTTCTCTCCCACTGCCTCTCAAGTAAATAATAATACTAATAAAAATTTAATTAAAAAGCAAACCAGCACAGTATAAAGGACATGGTTGGTAAGAAGATGACTCAGCCGATGGTGCTGGAGAACATTGGCCTGAGGGTGATGAGGTCACGGGGATAGAAGGGTTACGTTTAGATTCCTTCTAAGCCTCACAACTTCCAAGTGACAAGTTGTAAATGGAAATATGAAACAAAAATGAAACAAACTTTAAAAATTAAAAAGACAGAAATATGGGGGAACATATTATCACTGGTTTGGGAGCAAGTTTAAGTAACTGAAGAACTCAGAATCTAAATGAGCAACAGCCTTGATGGCACAGATTTAAAACTTTAGTAAACAAACTAAAAACTAAGCCTAATGCTTATAGGAGAATGATATATAACAGCTCAAAGGCAGAAACAACTCAAATATCTATCAACTGATGAGTGAATAAATAAAATGTGCTCTGTCCAGATTATCTGTGGGAGATAAAAAGAAATGGATTTCAAAACCCATTGTTTACAATAATTACAATCTTTATTTAATTAAAACAGATGGATGTATGGATAGATCAAAAAAGGAATGAAGCACTGACACATGCTGTAGCACGGAGGAATCTTGAAAAGATTATGCTAAGTGAGAGAGGTCAGTCACAAAAGACTACGTATTGGGGCTGGCTCTGTGGCATGGTAGGTTAAGCCTCCACTTGCAGAGCCAGCATCCCAAATGGGTGCCATTTCCAGTCCCGGCTGCTCTACTCCCACTCCAGCTCCCTGCTGATGGCCTGGAAAAGCAGTAGAAGATGACTCAAATACTTGGATCCCTGCACCCACATGGAGACCCGGAAGAAGCTCCTGGCTCCCGGCTTCAGATCAGCCCAGTTCTAGCCTTAGCGGCCATTTCAGGAGTGAACCAGCAGGTGGAAGACCTCTCTCTCTCTCTCTCTCCCTCTCCCTCTCTCTCTCTCTCTCTCTCTCTCTCTCTCTTTCTCTCCCTCTCCCTCTCTCTCTCTCTCTCTCTCTCTCTCTCTCTCTGTCTTGGTCTGTAACCCTGCCTCTCAATAAATAAATAAATTTTTAAAGAAAAGATCACATATTATGATTCCAAATATATGATATGTCCAGGAAAGGTAAATCTATAGAGAAAGATTTGGGGTTTCTTTGGTCTGGACACATGGGCAGGTCTGTGGGATGACAGAGAAAGGGTACAGGATTTCTTTTTTAGGTGATGGAATTCTAAAATTGACTCGTGATAATTGCACCAATCCATAATGTACTAAAAACCATTGATCTGTATACTCTAAATGGGTATATTATATGGTATGTTAGTTATATCCCAACAAAGATGCTACCAAAAAATCCAATGGCAAACTACAAACTGATTAAAATGAAATAACATTGATAAGAGGATAATCTCCTTAATACATGAAGAGGTCATAGACATTTCTTTTAAAATGCTAAAAGCCCAATAACTAAACAATTTACAAAAGAAGAAAAACAAATTACCTCCCTACTCAAAAAAGCAAAGTGCCGTTCATCCTCTCTAGCCACCACAGTATTGAAGATAGAAAGAACCTACAGCAACTTTGCCTTTTCAAATTAGAAAATGTCTTCAAGTGTCCTCAGCGTGCTGAGTGAAGGTGACTGCAAGACAGACTCTCACACCTGATGCTGGCAGAAGTCTGAGGGGGTCTTCAAAAAGTTCATGGAAAATGTGTGCTATCAAAAAACCTGCATGTGTTTCAAAATCTTTTGCACCAAAATGAATTGATTTTTTAATTCTGTTGCCTAAGAACTCCCTGAAGTGGCCCCATATAAACTGGGAGACTCTTTCTGGAAACCCAAGAGTCCATGTCCACACAAAAGGAAAGCCTCTTAATGCTAACACGGGGGCCTGCATGTGGCACAGTGGGTTAATGTGCTTCTTGTGGCACCAGCATCCCATATGGGCACCGGTTCCCAAACCTGCTGCTCCACCTCCAATCCAGCTCTCTGCTATGGTCTGGGAAGGCAGCTGAAGATGGCCCAAGTGCTTGGGCCCTGCACCTACATGGGCAACCTAGTCAAAGCTCCTGGCTCCTGCCTTTGGCCTGGCCCAGCCCTGGCATTTGTGGCCATCTGGGGAATGAATCAGTCGATGGAAGACCTCTCTCTATCTCTCCTTCTCTCTCTGTAACTCTGCCTTTCAAATAAATAAATCTTCAAATAAAATAAAATGTTCACACATTTTCCACATAATTCTACTTCCAGAAGTCTCTTTTAAGGAGGAAACTAAATGTCCAAGATACAAAGATAACAAACCGAGCCATCTTTGTTTCAGTGAAAAAACAAAGCAATCTGTCTGGAAGAAGATCGTAAACATTGTTTCAAAGAGTTTTAAGTGACGCAGGTAAATGCTTATGACACCAGAAGCCAAAAAGCAGGATACAAAATGACATATCATCTACTGCAGGAATTCAATTATATTTTAGAAGGCATTTTTAAATATCGGATGAAAACATGTGGCTGAATTCTGCAGCCCCCCCCCCCCCCCCCCCGTGCCGTCCGCCCAACCTCCCTCCTTCCCTGGGCTGGGTGATGAGAATCCACAGGCTCCTCGTACTCTCACAGAGGCCTGCGTGACATAGGGGAGATGACCTAAGAGTGCACAGCATTCGGCACATACACGGCCCCTTGCACAAAGTCGCCTTAGGGGGCTTCCAGCAGCTCCCTCATTTCAGAAGCCAGCCTGGTGAAATTCATTCTGCAGGTTTACTCTGGGGGTGCGGCCACGTTGCGCTACAGAGGAGGCGGACCTCTCAGCAGGGCCAGGGTCCAAGCACTTCAGCAGATTAAGTCTCATCTGGGCATGGGTGTGGGGTGTAGCTGGTGGAGCCATCGTGTGGGAACCCCACATTCCATACCTGAGTCCTGGGATGGAATCTCGCCTCTGTTTCCGATCCAGCTTCTTGCTCATGCCCTTGAGAGGCAGCAGAGGATGGCTCAAGTACTTGCTCTCCTGCCACCCATGTGAGAGACCTGGCTGGAGCTCCAGGCTCCTGGTTTAGCCTGGCCCAGCCCAGCCCCAACTGTTGTGGGCATTTGGAAAGTGAATCATCAGATGGAAGAACTCTGTCTCTCTCTCTGTCACTCTACCTTTCAAAAGATGAACACATAAATCTTTTTTTAAAAGTTTCATTTAGGGGCTGGCACTGTGGCATAGCAGGTAAAGCCACTGCTTGCAGTGCCATCATCCCATATGGCTGCTGGTTCAAGTCCTGGCTGCTCCACTTCTGATCCAGCTCTCTGCTACGGCCTGGAAAAGCAGTGGAAGATAGCCCAAGTGTTTGGATGCTTGCACCCGCATGGGAGTCCCAAAAGAAGCTCCTGGTTCCTGGCTTTCGACCGGCTCAGTTCCAGCCATTGCAGCCATTTGGGGAGTGAACCAGTGGATGGAAGGCCTCTCTCTCTCTCTCTCTCTCTCTCTCTGCCTCTGCCTCTCTGTAACTCTGACTTTCAAATACATACATAAATAAATAAATATTTAGAAAAAAAGTTTCATTTGAGGGGCTGGCACTGTGGTACAGGAGGTTAAAGCCTCAGCCTACAGCACCAGCATCCCATATGGACACTGGTTCGAGTCCCAGCTGCTCCACTTCTTCTTCTTCTTCTTCTTTTTTTAAAAGATTTATTTATTTATTTGAAAGGCAGCATACAAAGGAGGAGGCAGAGAGACAGAGACAAAGTCTCTCATCCTGTGGTTCACTCCCCAAATGGCCGCAATGGCCAGAGTTGGGCCAATCTGAAGTCAGGAGCCTGAAGATTCTTCCAGGTCTCCCACATAGGTGCAGGGGCCCGAGGACTTGGGCCATCTTCTACTGCTTTCCCAAGCCACAGCACAGAGCTGGACTAGAAGTGGAGCAGCCAGGACTCCAATCAGCGTCCATATAGGATGCCAGCACTGTAGACCGGGGCTTTAACCCACTGCGCCACAGTGCTGGCTCCTGCTCCACTTCTGATCCAGCTCCCTGCTAATGCCCCTGGGAAAGCAGGAGAGAATGGCCCAAGTCCTTGAGCCCCTGCAGCCATGTGGGAGACCCGGAAGAATCTCCTGGCTCCTGGCTTCAGTTCGCTCAGCTCTGGCCATTGTGGCCATTTGGGGAGTAAACCAGCGGATAGAAGACCTCTCTCTCTCTCTTTCTCTGCCTCTCTCTGTAATTCTTTCAAAATAAATAAAATAAATCTTTAAAAAGAAAGTTTCATTTGAAGGAAATGCAAACTCAATCAGAAACCCTGTTGAGGGGCTGGCGCTGTGGCGCAGTGGGTTGAAGCCCTGGCCTGGGGTGCCAGTTCTGGTGCCGGCTGCTCCACTTCCAATCCAGCTCTCTGCTGTGGCCTGGGAAGGCAGTGGAGGATGGCCCAGGTCCTTGGGCCCCTGCACCCACGTGGGAGATCTGGAGGAGGCTCCTGGCTCCTGGCTTTGGATCGGTATAGTTCCGGCCATTGCAGCCAATTTGGGAGTGAATCAGCAGATGGAAGACTCTCTCTCTCTCTCTCTCTCTCTCTCTCTCTCTCTCTCTCTCTCTCTCTCCTCACTGTGCAACTCTTGACTCTCAAGTAAAAAATAAATAAATCTTAAAAAAAAAAAAAAGAAAGAAACCCTGTTGAAACCCACCTGACGGAGTGGTCCAGGCCCATGCTTTCCCACGTGACCATGTGGATTTCCCTTCAACTCCCTCCCCTGAGGACAATACCATGTTTGCTTGTTCTGAGACCCAAATGCTGAATGTTGGAGTGAAGGCACTCAGAAACCCCAGCCCTCCCCTGTGTAAAGCAGTGTATCATGCCAACAGCAGCTCTCAGCTTTGTGAAATCCAGAGAAACCCTGAAGAAATCTCAGAGAGACTCCCTCCGTGCATCCAGTTCCCCCAGGTCTCATCTGTGAGGGACCCACGCACGTGGCAATGCTCCTGGAGCTGAGTGGCAGGACAAGCCTGTCGCTTCCTCCTATTAGGAAACAAGGACACACTGGCATGCGACGCTGGCCACCAGGCAGCTCGGCGACACTCTGTCCGGGTCCTTGGTCCATCTACTTCTGTTTCTTCTATCATGCTTTATTTTGGCAGCTGCCTCAAAAACTTTGGGGATGCAGTTGGTACGCGAGTCACTGTTTCTCAAGCATGGAGGCGCTAATGCCGCTGAAATGGGAGGCAGGAGCGTTGCGGGCTCTGTGGCTGATCAAGCTGTAGTGGAGCCTGCCACAGGCCATGGGTGCCCTCTGTGTTTGTGTCTGCAGTCCGGTGTCCCTGCACCATGCTATGCTAGAGGCCGGCAGCTAACAAGGAAAGAAGCAGGGGGCAAGACAGAATGAGGCATCTGTGTGCAGTGAACATGGCAGGGTCTCCCTGCACGCTGCTTAAAACAGAGAAGCACAGTGGGAGAGCCAAGTCTCCACAGAACGCGGTGGAGCTGCCTGCACACTGTGTTCCTGCCGCTGCCTCCACAAACCAGCATCGTCTGTGGCAGAATGAACGGAGTCAATGCGCCTTTATGTCTTTTATACCTATATCTATATCTTGTTCATTTGTTTTGCTTTCAGAGTTGGGAAAGAACAATGAATGCAAATTAAATACATTTATACATATTTACACAGCATCAAAATAACCTGCCAACATGAAAGGTTCATAATAATTTGTTTCCTTTAAAGGAGAGTCTATACGTTATTCAGGTCTGAATATTAATTTAAATGCAATAGAATACACACACTTGGACCCACAGCTAAGCCACGTGGAGCAGCTCACAGTTGGTGAGAAAGTGGTTGACAGACTGACTACTATAACTGATAATGATAACAATAAAAGTTACCATTTATGGAATATTGTGGTTCCTTCTCAACAATCTTTTTTTTTTTTTTTTTTACAGGCAGAGTGGACAGTGAGAGAGAGAGACAGACAGAAAGGTCTTCCTCTGCCGTTGGTTCACCCTCCAATGGCCGCCGCGGTCGGCGCGCTGCGGCCGGCGCACCGCGCTCGTCCGATGGCAGGAGCCAGGAGCCAGGTGCTTTTCCTGGTCTCCCCATGGGGTGCAGGGCCCAAGCACCTGGGCCATCCTCCACTGCACTCCTGGACCACAGCAGAGGGCTGGCCTGGAAGAGGGGCAACCGGGACAGAATCCGGTGCCCCGACCGGGACTAGAACCCGGTGTGCCGGCGCCGCAAGGCGGAGGATTAGCCTGTTGAGCCACGGCGCCGGCCCCTTCTCAACAATCTTAATCTCATGGAATCATCACAACTCTGGGAGGTAAGAATCTATATTCCCATTTTATGGATAAAATACTGTGCCTAGAAGGAGTGAAATAACTCAGCCAGGGTCAAGGAGCAGGCAAGGGTAGAGCTAGAATTTCTCCCACGTGTCCCTGTCCTGCCTCCTCTTATGGCTGTGGTCAGCGGCAGCAAAAGGCAGGGTCGCCTGCCATTCATTCCTGGTCTGGGTTTGTGACTGCCGCCTGTGACGTGCAACTTGGGCTCCTGCCATCACCAGCACCAGGTGGTGTTGCCTTGTTCTGAGCAATGCCATTGGTTGGGTGCTGGGACCCCCACACACTAAGGCAAACGGGCACATTGCAAGGATGGGGCTTACGTGAAGAGACTTTTGAACGTCAACGATACCAGGGTATTCCAGTGGCCTCTGACCCAAGGCTGCACTCCTTTTCTTTCCAATTAAGTTTTCACCCCTAAATATTTACTGCCTCCTTTCCCTGTGCATCACCAGGTACTCAGTCAGCACCCCCAGAAGGAGGAGGGGAAAGAAGAGTGGCAGTGTTTCCCTAACTTCTCTGGTAAAGTTGTGCTCAGTCTTGAGGGAAAGAGTAAACAAGTACATAGTACATATAAACAAACACACTGCTGTTCTCTGAGCAGTGACGCTTTGCCAGGCACTAAGCAAAACACAACACAAGGATTCCATTTCATCACACAGCTGGGAGATTCGCAGGAGTTTGCCCATTTCACAGGTGAAATCCTAGTCAGTTGTCCAAGTCACCCAGTGCATGCTCTGTGGAAAGTCAACCCCCAAATCCTTGGGGGTGCTCCATTTTCCAGGGTTTCCCACGCTATGAGCCACGCACTCTGGGGGCACAGGGATGGTTCTAAAGTGTGAAGCAGTCAGTGACGCTGATCCTTTTTCAAGTCCTTCAATTCTTCTAAGATCAAGAAAGATTCTGCCTGGTAAAGGGAAGCCGGTCACACCTCTTTAATATGCTTGTCTCCCACTGTACTATCGCGGGCAAAAAGCTCTGAAGTCACAGGCTCCTGTAGGCATCCGTATCTTGCAGAATTCAATATTGATATTTGGTTTTTATTGTCAATATTTTATAGCTACCTGCAATCTACATCAAGAAATACTGGTTTTTCAGTCACAGTAGCAGTTTACTTTTAAAATAAATCTGCTTAGGAGCCAGGCATTGTGGAATAGTGAGTGAAGCTGCCGCCTGTAACCAGCATCCCATGTGGGCAACAGTTCGAGTCCTGGCTGCTCCACTTCTGATCCAGATCCCTGCTAATGCATTTGGGAAAAACAGCAGAAGATGGCCCAAGTGCTTGGGCTCCTGTGACCTATGTAGAGAACCTGGAAGAAGCTCCACATTTCTGGCTTAAACCTGGCTCAGCCCTGGCTGTTATGGCCAGTTGGCACGTGAAACAGTGGATAGAAGATCTTTCTCTCTCTCTCTCTCTCTCTCTCTCTCTCTCACTCTCTCTCTCTCTTTCTATCTCTTCCTCTCTTGCTGTAATAATGCCTTTCAAGTAAGTAAATATTTAAAAATAATAAAATAAAACTACTTAAGTAAAAAACATGGATTTAAGAAAATATTAAGTTCAGGCAGGTCATTGATACAATGTTTAAGACATTTGGGACACCTACACCCCGTATCCAGGTGCCTGGGTTCAAGTCCTGGTTCTGCTCCTGATTCCAGATTCTTGATAAAGTGCATCCTGAGAGGCAGTGGGTGATGGCTCAAGTACTTAGGAGACTGGATAGAGTTCCCAGCTCCTGGTTTCCACCTGGCTCAGCTCTAGCCATTGCAGGCATTTGGTGAATGAATCAATGGATAAGAGTTCTCTCTGTGTCTGTTTCTCTCTTTCTCTCTCTCTTTTTCTCTCATAGTGTGTGTGTACGTATCTGCCTTTCAAATAAATAAAATTATTTTTAATAACTTTTTAAAAATATTTATCTATTTATTTATCTAAGGTAATTCATCTCTTAGAGAGAGATAGAGAGGAGTGTCATTGGTGTGTGTCCCAGGCCTCCAGGCCTCCAGGCCTCCAGGCCTGCAGGGTGGATGATAAGAGGAAGAGTAGGGAAGATTCAATAGCGCGGAAGTGGCAGACACCCGAGAACTGGGCTCCACAACGAAAGGGCTGTGCATCCTTTGCACGTGCGTGAGATTTGGGAAATGTCACCCTCACACCCTCTTCAAGGTTGCCCAGGACCTGCAGAAGCTTCCGGAGGCTTTTCCACTTGGCGTGGAAACTTTCTCAGCTGTTCTGATGCCAATCTCTGCTATCTAAGCTGTGAGGTGACGAGATCATGAAACAGCTCTTTCTCAAAGCCCCAAATGAAATGTTTGGCAATCTGGGCCTACTGTGTAGTTTCCTAATTACGTAGCAAGTATCGGTGCAACGTGCATTACACATTCTAGCACTGGCCTGCGCTCCTGGGGGGGCCCCAAGTCTGTGGCCTCTCTAGTCTCAACCCTTAAGGAGCTGAACTGAATTGGGAAATAAGTTCCCACAATAAAAATGCAGAGAGGGTTTTGGGATATCTCAATGAATAAGAAACATCCAAAGCTCATCTCAGGTACCCCCATGAAATGCAAGGGTGAAAATATGAGTGTCCCCACAGTGGAGACCACACAGGAGAGGGGAAAAGGGCTTCCCAGAAGAGGCAAAGTCTAGTTAAAGGCACTAAGGCCGGGCACAGAGGCTGTGTGGGCTGCAGGAAGCAGTGTGGGGCTCCTCCTAGGTGGGGAAGGACTGGCTGAGAGGGGAGAGAGCTCGGGTGTCTCGGAAGCCCCCTGGATGCCACCCCAAGGGGCTTAGTTTGAAGGCTTGGTGGCATGAGTTTTCATGAATCAAGAAAATCCTGTGAAATACAGATTTAAAATGCTGCTTCCACACTGTTAGACCAAACTCATTTAAGATTTGTAAAGAGAGGTCGGCGCTGTGGCGCACTAGGTTAATCCTCTGCCTGCGGCGCCAGCATCCCATATGGGTGCTGGTTCTAGTCCCAGCTGCTCCTTTTCCAGTCCAACTCCGCTGTGGCCTGGGAAAGCAGTGGAAGATGGCCCAAGCGCTTGGGCTCCTGCACCTACATGGGAGACCAGGAAGAAGCACCTGGCTCTTGGCTTCGGATCAGAGTAACTACAGCCATTGTGGCCATTTGGGGAGTGAACCAGCAGATGGAAGACCTTTCTCTTTGTCTCTCTCTCTCTCACTGTCTGTAACTCTACCTTGCAAATAAATAAATAAAATATTTTTTAAAAATTTGTAAAGTAAGGTGAACGTGGAAAGGCAGGAAGGAGCATGTACATGATGCATTACCTTCTCCAAGTTTTGGTTGACAAGGAAAAAGAAAATGAAGAGAGAAGGAAACCAAAAAGATCAATTTCAACCAAGAATTCAGAGTTTTCCACCAAATTAGTGGAGAGCAGAACACACAGAAACAGTTGCTGGGGCCGGTCAGGGGAGTTGTGTGCTTATCTTTCTGAAAGTTAAAAGAATTTTCCTTTCTTGTTTGTAAAGTAATTCCAGACCCTCAAGCAGACTATGTAAGCTCTTTTGCAAGGTCAGGCCAGCACCGAGGAGCGGCTGACCGCCCCCAGCGCACCACAAGCAAGCACTGTCTTCAGATGCATAAACCAGCCCAGTTTAGTGGCTAACACTAGGTTACCAAACCAACATCCTGCTCGATCTGCTTTCAGGAACCGTCAGCTGTTACAAGAAACCAATGTCTGAGATGGATCCCCAAGCACGCTTTACAAAGTGCTCAGAAAGTCATTAGACTGCACATTTTTATCCTGTTTGCACTGGTTATTAGCTCAAAAAGTCAGCGTCCTGGCTACTGTGATGTCCCAGGAAAGCATCAAGGGAGAACCAAGCCTGGCCCTGACCCCAAGTTCCCAATCTGCACCCCCAAACGAAGGAGCCTCCGCTCCACTGCAAACACTGTGGGCTCACAGGGTGGGAGGTGAGAAGCCTGCGATGGTGGGACCCAAATCCTCCCCCGCCCCCCTCACTGCTTCCTGGCAAACATCAAGACTGCGCTCTCATTTCAGTCATCACTCTCGAGTGTTCTTCCCCCTTGCTCGCCCACCTCGGTTAATGGGTTGTGACTTTCCTGTCCAACCAACCCCTTTCACTCACAAAGCTCCCAGCTGAGAGTGGCAAGAACATCCAGCCCGAAAGTCACCAGCTACCCCCAAAGTCACAAGCCGCCATTGGATTGATGATACATGGGCCAGCGGAATGCTGGGCTCTTGCCAGCCAGATGTCTTCCTGGCACTGTAAGTCAGGGGAGATGGTGATGATTCAGTGCTGTTAGCGTAAGTTAAAGTGAGGGGATCAGTATCCTCATGATCTTCATCATTGACATCATCATCATCATCTTAATGCCAAAAGGGTAAGGCAGAGTCCTGTGGACACATTCTCAAGTCAGATTTTAAATAAACCCACGGTGGCCACTCTGCCTTGCTGGAAATTAAAAAGAAAGGAGTTGAAGGAGGAAGGAAGAACGAATTCCCCTCTCCCACAACCCCACGCTGACTTCCGGAACGCAGCCAGCTAACCTGTCAACCTGCTTTGCCATCCAGGTGTTCTGCGCCAGGTGCAGACTCCTGAAGCCACTGGTCTCACTGCACATCAAAGGCTTTGCACCACTGCAAGGAGGGCTCCGGGTCAGGACTCTACTGCACATGGACCCAGGTGTTTTCCAGGTCACCGAGACAGGCAACAATGTTTTCTTTGTTCACCAGGGGATTCGCCTCGGTCTCCCCAAGGCACTTGAGGTTCGGGGTAAAGAGACAAGACAGGAAGAGTGGACCTCAGCCTCTGCAACCTTCCTCCAGCCCCAACCAGCGGCTCTAAATGAACTACTCAAAGTGTTTGGTTTTTAGTTTTTTGTTTTTTTTTTTCAAAGCAAAGGATGATGGTTCTTCCCCTCCCCTCCCACCCCTACCTGCTCTTCAGCCTGAATAAAAATAGCACAGCTTAGGCTGCCATGACAACCCACAAGAGCCATGCTCACTCATGTCCACCAAGGAGAGTCTGCCCGCCACGCTCCTTATTCTTCCAAATCCAGCCTTCAGGAAGCTTTCCTGAGTAGTAGAGTCAAGTTGCTCCATCCTCATCCAAGAAGCCAAGGGCTCCTTGGAGTTCTCTCACTCCCAGTGCCTCGGTGCCTCACTATCTGCTGGGCGTCTGTGCCAGGCCCTCTGTGGACACCACAACCTGTGGACACTAAGGTCCCTTACATACAATGTGCACAGAACCCAGGTATACTCCCTGCATCTGAATCATCTCTAGATGACATCTAATACCTAATACAATGAAATACCATGTAATTAGCTGCTATAGCATATTGATAAGGGAATAATGATGACAAAAAACTGTACATGCTCAGTGTGGATGCAATTTTTAAAATATTTTTGATCCATGCTTGGTTGGCTCTGCAGACGTGGAACCTGCAGGTAGAAAGGGTTCATTTGTTCTCATGTTGCTCCTTTCAGTGTTATCGGGCATGTGTGACAGAGGAGATTCTTTCCATTTTGCAGATGGAAAAATGGGAGGTGGCTGGCATGGTGGTATGGCGGGTTAAGCTGCTGCCTGCCATGCCGACTTCCCACATGAGCATCAGTTTGAGTCCCTGTTGCTCTACTTCTGTCCCAGGCTCCTGGTGACGAGCCTGGGAAAGCAGTGGAAGATGGTCAAAGGGCTTTGGCACCTGCCACCCACATGAGAGACCAGGATGGAGTTCCAGGCTTTGCCTGGCCCAGCCTTGGCTGTTTAAACTATCTGGGGAGTGAACCGGTAGATGGAACAACTCTCTCCTTCTCTCCCTCTCTCTGTTACTCTTCCTTTCAAATAAATAAGTAAATAAATCTTAAAATAAAAAAAAAAAAAAAGAAAGGAAAACCGAGGCACAGGGGCACAGACTGACTGGCCCCAAGCCATTGGCAGCCGGCTGAATGGCAGAACTGCATCCAGAACTCAGGGCTCCGAACCTCAGGGCTGCTGGCAGCAGAGCAGCTGCCCCGGGAAACAGGGCGCAAATGGGGAACAGGCTCCACTGTATGGGCTGCTTCTCAGCCAAGGCCTGCAGTCCCCTTGTCCTGTCTCTGCAATCCAAACCTGGAAACGGCTCAGGGAACAAAAAAAATCTGCTTCCCCACCGCGGAAATGTACATGTAAATTCACATTTATAAATCTGGGCTCCACAAAGCCCACCTCTGCCCTGGTCTCAACATCTCGTAGGCTGTTCTGGTCGACCGCAGGCAGCCACACCAGAGCCCAGCTGATCGGCACCATTCGCACTCACATCCCAGTGGTCAGCAAGGGGAGAAAGCTGTCTACCAGGGTAGGGCAGCCAGGTCTGCAGGCCCCTGCTGCACCGTTCAGGAAACCCCAACATTGCTAACAAAGCCGGAGACACCACAGCGCCCATGAAAGGCTTCCTCTTTCTTCATCTCTTTCCGACACTTATAAATGTGCTTCCTCTCTCTATGTAAATGTAGTGCAAATGGCACAGCGCAGGCTTGTGACGAGGCCATTAATAACTAGCCGCTTAGCAGGCGCTCTTTGGTTTCCTGGTTTGGGAATCAATTCTAATCTAAACAGCCACTGAAGTCTAGATCGACTGGAGTGAGGACAGACAAACGCAGGCTTTGTTCGGGGCAGGCTGCGTCGGTACAAGTTTATTCCCACTGGGCCAGGAACCGAGCTCAGGGAATGGTGAAGACACTGTCTTTCCCGCCTTCTCTCTAGCATTCAATTGTCAAATTCAGTCCCAGGAAACAGTGCTTACTTCCCCCCACTCCAGCTGACCCTCAGTGTTCCGGGCAGCTGAGGCCAGGGTACCGAGCTGGTCAGTTTCACTTTGCATTTTCAGGAAGGGAAACTTTCTATCCCCCAGGCCTCACCTCACCCTGAACCCTGAAACTCTGTGCCTGGCAGGACAGTCAGAGGAGGGGGGGGGTGCTGATGCTCCACAGGGAGGGGCTGAACGAAACACAAAACAAGACGCACATGCCAAATTCTGCTTCAACAATTCTGGGCCAAAACTCACACTCCTGTTTGACTGATTGCCCCAGCAATGACAACCTGGGCTACCAGGGCTGAGGTGCGGAAAGACATTCTGTAACATTTCCTCTCCACAGACAGGCAGGTGCCAAGGAAGGCTGCACAAGCACATTCAACCAAGGCATGAAGACCTGGGTTCAAGTCCCACCCCTGCCATTTACTAGCTGATCCACTTCTCCAGGCTTCCGTCACCTCTCCTTTAAACTGGGAGTAGTTCCATCTGCCTGGCTTAGGGCACAGGAATCCTCTTGAACATTTCATGCTGAACAAAATGAAAGCACTTGGTGCTGTTCATCTGTTGATCAACTTGTTCTCCCACTAGACTGCGGTTTCTTTGAGAGCAGATTCCCTGACATCCATTCATCTTTGTACCACCACCACCACCCCCGCCCCAGTCTAGAGTACAGTGAGAAATCAATAGGCGCTTCTTGCGTGCATGGACAAATCGATGAATGAGATGAGACCAACCACATATGCCACCAGCAGGGGGGGGGTCACAAGTGCCTCTGAGAGGACCCAGCAAGGCTTCAGAGGTGCTGGGGGACCTTGACAGTGGAGTCTGGAGAGAAATGGGAAAACTGGAACTGCCGCCCCAGCCCCCAACCCCACAATTTTTAGTAGCAGGCTGAGCCAAGTGGCCCTGGAAATTCTGCATGGTACAGCCTGTCAGTCCAGATCTCCCAAGAAACAGAGGCTAAGGCAGGATTAAACATACTAAGGCTCTTCAGAAAGTTCCGGAGGCTTACATGTTTGGGGCAGTGGTTAGGACGCTGCAGACACCGACTGTCCACGCTGGAGTACCTGTGTTCAAGTCCCAGCTCTGCTCCCGATTCCACCCAATTCCACCCAATTCCACCATTCACTAGAGCACACCCTGCGAGGAAGAAGGTAATGACGCTAATCCTTGGGTCCCTGCCACCCATGTGGAAGACCCGGATTGGATTCCAGGTTCTTGGTCTCGGCCTGGCCCAATCTTGGCTGTTACAGACATTTGAGGAGTGAACCAGTAGATGGAAGATCTCGTTTTTCTCTCTGTCCTTCAGGCTTTTTGAATAAGCAAAAATAAAGAAATATTTTTAAGTTTGTGGAAAAATGAGATTAAAATATTATCTTGGGCAAAAAAAAATGCTGAAATTCACGCCTCGTTGCTTCATGATACACATTTTCCATGAATTGTTTTGCAGAAACCCTCCCCCATACAAGGGTATTATTGGGCAAAGTGCACAGGACAGAGAATGGGGAAGCAGGCAGGAGAAACCGGAGCCCATCTGAGCCTGAATGAAGAAGAGGGGGAAGGAGCTGGGGTCCCAGACCCCTGAGTGGGCCGGGAAGGGTCTGCAGATCTGCCAGGACCCTTGCTCTGGCCTTGCTCATCACAGAATCCTGTGTCCTCCAGAAATGAGCCGCTCTGGTGCCCTTGGCACATCCGGCAGCTGCTGGGAAGGAGGCCTTGTCAAAGGCCCTGACAGATGTAGAGGGCAGCACCAGGGCCCTCGGTCAGCTCTTCTCCCGAGGCTGAGGTCTGTACTGCCAGCATGGGGTTTAGAGTTCTGACCATCTGGATTGAACCCTAGCTCTGACTAGCTGGTTCCCTTGGGCAAATTACTCAACCTCTCAAAGCTTCGTTATCCTGCTTTGTAAAATGAAGATTTTACTTCCTACCTCTCTGGATGGTTATTGTCCAACACTGTGCCTGCCACAGAGTAAATGCTCAATAAAAAATAGCTGCTATTATTTTACTAATAATTTTTTTTTGACAGGCAGAGTGGACAGTGAGAGAGAGACAAAGAGAAAGGTCTCCTTTTTTTTTTTTTTTTCTGTTGGTTCATCCCTCAATGGTCGCTGTGGCCGGCGCAGTGCGGTCACGCACCGCACCGATCCGAAGCCAGGAGCCAGGTACTTCTCCTGGTTTCCCATGTGGGTGCAGGGCCCAAGGACCTGGGCCATCCTTCACTGTACTCCTGGGCCATAACAGAGAGCTGGACTGGAAGAGGAGCAACCAGGACAGAATCCGGCACCCCTACTGGGACTAGAACCCGGGGTGCCGGTGCCGCAGGCAGAGGATTAGCCTATTGAGCCGCAGTGCTGGCCTACTTTACTAATAATAACAACAAAAAGTACTTGTACTAGAACCTGAAAACAGCCCCCATGGTTGTATCCTTACATTGTGCTTTGTTGAGGCCACCACAGGGATGTGGACTACGGCCTAAAATGATGGTTTGCCAGTGTCACAGTTCAACCAACCAAACCAGTCTGTCTACAAATAAAAAGTCAAAGGGGCTTTCCCAGTCTGGCTGTTTCCTGGAGAGGCTGTCAGGGACGATCACCCTGCCAGAATCGACCCACAGGTACAACCTGCTCTCTGCTCTTCCGTGGGTCATGAGTCACTTGCACTGACCTCAGTCTGGCCCCTGCCAAAGAAAGCAAAGCAGGGTCTGGAACCCTTCCCCTGCAGGACAGGATCACCCCAGGCTCCTGGAGCAGAGCACCTCTCCTGGGAGGCCCTGGATGCCTTTGTCTCTGTAACCTGGTTTGTTTACACCTGGGCTAACTCTGACCGCGGTCCCTGGCCCCTACATCTTACTGGAGGCATGGAATGTCCTCTTATTGGGCCAGCAGTGACCTGAGGCAGTTACGAGTTTCACGAGCCCAGTTTAGTGGCTGAGCCTCTCCCAGCCTTGACAACACTCATGCCTTGGTGACAATCATGATGGAGAACCAACAAAGAAAGGGACCCCCAAACCCGGCGCTGTGCTCTCACTCGTCCCACTGCCAACACAGACTTGTCTCCAGCCGCAAGTGCCCGGGGAGTCACCAAAATACATCAGACATTGAGCATTTAGTGCATTGGCTGACTGCTTTAGATGCTCACATCCTACACCTGAGAACCTCGGTCAAGTTCTTTCTCTGCTGCTGATCCCAGCTGCTTGCTACTGAGCACCCTGGCAGGCAGCAGATGACGGCTCATGTACTTGCGTCCCTGCCACCTCATGGAAGACCACGCTGATTTCCAGGCTCCAGGCTTCGACCTGATCCTGGCCCAGTCATCACAAGCATTTGGGAAGCAAACCAGCAGATAGGAAAGCTCTGTCTCTGTCTCCCTCTCTCTGTCTGCCTGCCTTTCAAATTAAATAAATAAATAAGTGAGCACACTGGGATTTCCTGCTTTCTGTCTTTGAATGCAAGACCTTCGGTTTTTCAAACTGAAAGAGTCAAAATTAAACTTAAAAAAATTGATTTTGTTTAATAATTACCAGCTGAACAAAGCTGACCAGACTGTCCCTTCCAGAATCATTATCTCCATTTCACAGGGATTTTATTTTTGTAGGGCGTTTTAAGTTTCTGTGTTGTAGCTGGAATCCAGCAGCTGAGCTGCCTCTGTTGAGCTGGAGGCTGGACAGCAGGGGGGAAGGTCAAGGACTGGGTGGACCCCATCCCCCCACCAGACCGAGAGAGGAAGGCACCCTCAGATGCCGAAGGAAAGCCTCAGAGAGGTGCAAAGAGCACGAGCGCGGTGGGACCTCTTCTCCAGGGCTCTCCAAGGCAGACCCGGTACAGAGCAGGCCCACCTGACACCACACATGCCCACATCCGGGAGTGAGAACGACCACCGTTGGTGGAAAATGCCAGTTACACCACCTTCTGCCCCATTACACACGAAAACATTTGCAAGTTAATAATTAGCCTCACCACACCACCTTTCTTTGTCTCTTTTTTGCATGAATCCCTCTCACTAATGGAAAAGCCAATTATGTTTGGCTGCTTTGCAAATCCCAATTCTTTTAAAAAGCGATGCCCTGGAGTGGACCTGGGCCTTCTCTCACTGCTGCCCTAGGTCAACTCTCCTGCAACCACAGGTAACCACTTGGCTCCACTGAGTCACTTCCCCTCTCAGAACCATTTTGTCCCTCTGTGTTGACGCAGACTGGACAACACCATGGGATTTTGGAGGCCCTGGTCAGCCCTGACAGTCTGGGAGCCCACTGGCCTTGCCATCCACACTCCTACTAGCACAACAGTGAGCCCCCACAGCCTGCTGCAAACATGTGTTCCCTCCTGCAAGCCCCACTTGGTTATGTGAAGTACAAACCATGAAGCAGGAAAACACGCGTTCTGGTTTGGGGTCACAAGCATGGGGAGAAGATATGAGGGCACTTCAGTTCTTGGAAGAGGACTGCAGTTCTTAGAAGAGATAAACTTATTTTGGTAAAAAATAATTTTGAAATCCACAAATACGAGGGAATCTTCTAAAAGTTAATGAAAATGTATTTTATGAAATAAAAATATATGTGCCTCAAAAATTGTTTACATCAAAATACTTACATATTTTTTTTAATTGACCGGCAGAAACACAGAATTATTGAGGTGCAGAAACACAGACAGGGAGCTCCCATTCACATTCACTCCCTGAGATGTCCACATCAGCCTGTGCTGGGGTGAAAGTGGGAAGTCAGGAGCTCAGTTCCAGTCTCCCACGAGAATGGGAGGGATCCAACTGTGAGTCACACGTGCTGCCTCCCAAGGTGTGCACGAGCAGGAAGACAGAATTGATAGTGGAGCTGGGACTCGAACCCAGACACAGGATGTGAATGTCCTGAGCGGTGGCTTAGCTGCTAGCCTATATGCCTACTCCTAGACTTTCAGTTTTTCTTGGACTTGCTGAGGTGTCTTGTATGGTCTTCACTGTTATTTTATGTATAGAAATCTAACTGACATTGACATCAGGATCAAGAACAGGGGTACCCTGGCAGAGGCCAGAGTGTTTGTCAAATTCTGCCAGTGTGATGAGTACAACGGAGAAAGGATGTCGCTCTCGACAGTATTATATTATACTTTTACACTTTATTTATTTATTTATTTGGCAGGTAGAGCTACAGAGAGTGAGAGGGAGAGACAGAGAGAAAGGTTTTCCCTCTGCTGGTCCACCCCCCAAATGGCCACCATGGCCGGAACCATGCCTGTCCGAAGCCAGGAGCCAGGTGCCCCCTCCTGGTCTCGCTCACAGGTGCAGGGCCCAAGCACTTGGGCCATCCTCCACTGCACTCCCAAGCCCCAGCACTCCCAGGCCACAGCAGAGAGCTGGACTGGAAGAGGAGCAGCCTGGACTAGAACAGGCATCCACACAGGATGCCGGCATCACAGGCGGAGGATTAACCAAGTGAGCCATGACGCCAGCCCACTTTCACACTTTAAAATGAATGAAACCACATTACATTCATAACATGAGCCATGTAAGAGGGGTGTGTGTGTGTCAAACTGCAGCATGGGTTAAAACAGGTAGAAAGCTGTTTTCTGGAACCCTTGCGACCTGTTGCCTACTGTGCCCTCACTCCCCCTAGCCTGTGTTCGCCCACCATCCCAAGACTTTTCTCTTTTTCACTTTCCTTCTTCACAATATTGTAGTCCTTTGTAGATAATGTTTTGCCAACCCAGTAGTCACGCTATAGTTTATTTCCTCTTCAGTCAGGGGTTAGCAAACTTCCAGAAGCAGGCGTGCCCCTGTAGGGGGAGAGGAGAGCTACCCACCAAGCAGGAAGTAGGAAAGGAGCACCCAGAAGGGTCTCAAGCACACAAACCTCCCCACCTCCACATTCTACTAATAAAAACTCCATCTGAGTTATTGCCCTGGGGATGATGCAAATGCTCGGCGGAAGGTTCAGCTTCATGGTCATTCGCACCTTAATAAGGATTATTTTTGAATCTCAGATCATCAGAATTTGAAAGAAACCAAAGAACCATTTCAATAAATATTATACTCAATCAAGGGTTGGTGGCTGTGGTTTTCAATCACGGTGCTCTGGTTTGAATGTTGCTACCAAGATTCATGTTGAAGCACAATCCCTATGTGAGGTAAGGAGACTTGGGACCTTTAAGAGGTCCTGGGTAGCAGAGCTCCGCCCTCAAGTGGATTAGTCCATTCACAGACCCGTGGGTTAACAGATTAACCCATTATCTTAAGAGTGGGCCTGCTTCCTAAAAGCCAGTTGGGTTGTCTCTTGGATGCAGCCCTGTCACCAAGCTCTGTGCCACCTCAGGTCTTCGCAGGGACCCTCCACCAGCAAGAAGACCCTTACCTGACGGGACCTCTTGACCCCCCCCCCTCCCCAGTCTCTAGAACCATGAGCTGAGAAATATCTTTACTCCTTGGAAATGACCCAGTCTTTGGTGGTCAGTTCTAGCAGCACACGTATTAAGACACGTGGTGACAAGAGCTCCCGCCCAGGGAGCAGAGGGCCCTACCCATTAAGGAATGCTGGAACAGACAACCCCGCAGCTGAGTGGGGTTCCGACACCCCCAAGGACCCTGGTTCTTCACGCTTCTCTGTCCCATCATCTTTGGCAGGAGCCTCTTTTTCAGGCTGGCAGCAAGATGGCTGTGGCCGCTGCAAGTCCACACCAGACACAACAAAACTCCCAGGAAGAAGAGGAAAACACCCTCCCCAGGTAACTAAATCCTCCCTCGCCTGGACCGGGCAAGCCGCGTATGCGCACAGCCACCAGGGGCCTTTGCACACCAAGGTGTGTTTCCAGACTCCCTGCTGTCCTTCTCTGTCCAGATGGCCAGTGTCTTCCTACGAAAAGTGGCACCCCAATTGGAACACCACCGACATTCCAGGGTTCCAGGACCGGGAGCTGCACTTTTACTAATGTTGATGAATACTGAAGTAGCTCTCAGCGACAGCATCGTGCTGATTTTTTTTTCAAGTAGTCAACTCTAAATCCAGAACTCATTTTCACAGGTTAATACCTAGCTAGTTTCTTCCATGCTGCCCTAGCTCAGTTGCGTTTATGGACTTAGGAGAATAACATGATCACCACTTTGACCTGGACCGAGCCAATCACAACTATGCTCTGTGTGATAACCATCCAGTCACCTACAAGTGTTATTTATCTATAAATCTGCATTTGTATGCTAGGCTGTCATGACAAAATACTACATATTGGGGGCCCAGCACAACAGGAATTCACTTCTTCACAATTATGGAGCCTACAGGCCCAAGATCAAGGTGTCAGCAGGGTCAGTCTCCTCTCTGGCCTCTCTCTGTGGCTGGCAGATGGTGGCTTAACCCCGCGTCCTCACCTGGCCTTTCTTCTGTGCATGTCCCTGTCCATAGCCTAATCTCTTCTTACCAGGACACAGTCATATTGGATGTGACCTCATTTCACCTGAATTGCCTCTTTAAAACCTCATCTCCAGATACAGTCATGCTGTGAAGTACTCAGAGCTAGGGCTTCCAGAGGCGAACTCAAGGGAGATGGGATTCAGCCAGTAAAAAATGAGAGTGTGGTGCCTCCAGGTCAGAGCAAGACTGGACAGGAAGTCCCAGACCAGAGCCTCCTAAACTCCTCCAGGCTCTCCAGCACCCTGCTCGTGCCATACTGAGATCAGTCTCTTTGGAGAGGGCATTTTGACTGGCTTGAGAGAGTGTTGAAAAGACAGATCACTGGGGCTAGTGCTGTGGCGTAGCAGGTAAAGCCGCCACCTGCTGTGCCAACATCCCGTATGGGTGCTGGTTTGAGTCCCAGCTGCTTCACCTCTGATCCAGCTCTCTGCTGTGGCCTGGGAGGGCAGAAAAGAATGGCCCACCTGTGTAGGAAACTCGGAAGAAGCTCCTGGCTCCTGGCTTCAGATCAGCTCCGGCCATTGTGGCCGACTGGGGAGTGAACCAGCAGATGAAAGACTTTCTCTCTCTCTCTCTCTCTCTCTGCTTCTGCCTCTCCTTCTCTCTGTGTGTAACTTTGACTTTCAAATAAACAAATAAATATTTTTAAAAAAGAAAAGAAGGGTCATTCTAGAAACATGGTCATTTCTAGTTGAACAGAAACAAGGCTCCATTTGGGTGATCCCACAGTCGGACTGGGTGACTATAAACATGAAAGTGCTCAACCAGGGGGCTACTGTGCGGGAGATGAGCTGGACTGGTGGTGAAAGGTCAAAGAGCAGTAAGAAGGTTACCAGAGGGCAAATTCAGTTATCGCCCCATTTCACTTAGGACATGGGTAGCGGCAACAGCCTCTCCCGAGTGCCCATCTCAGAGGCTGACAAGGCCTGTCTCCATCATTTCAGTCTGCCGTTAGCCAACGGACAGAGATCACTTGCACTGTGTACAGGGACTTCAAGACCCAGGTTTTCATGCATGCAAGTAATGGGGAGCAACTGGCATCCTTGTTCACTTTGTCTTAAAAATATAAAAGGGGCCAGTGCTGTGGCGCAGCAGGTTAAGCACCATCTGCAGTGCCAGCCTTCCATATGGGTGCCGGTTTGAGTCCTGGCTACTCCACTTCTGATCTGGCTCCCTGCTAATGCACCTGGGAAAGCAGCAAAGGATGGCCCAAGTCCTTGGGCCCCTGTATCCACATGGGAGACCTAGGAGAAGTTCCTGGCTCCTGGTTTCAAATCAGCCCAGCTCCAGCTGGGCCATTTAAGGAGTGATGGAAGATCTCTCTCTCTGTCTCCCCCTGGCCCCTGGAACTCCACCTTTCAAAACAAATAAAGAAATCTTTAAAAAATACACACAAAAATGCATGCATAAGGTTACTTTCAAAAGTTCATGACAACACATATTATGAAAAAAGGATGCATGCACTTCTAAAAATTTTTTGCATCAAAGTAAATTCATCTTTCAATTCCATTTTCCATGAACTTTTAGAAGTATTCATACACACACACATGCACACACACACACACAGAGGGGGAGGTGTACACTACAAGTACAGTCACATATAAATACTAAATTAAGCAGATAGTCCCAAAGAGTTAGACTGAATAAAGAAATACTTGTCCATAATTACATCAGCTACTCTTGATTTCTAGACTGTTCCTTCTTACATTAAATCTCTTAATTTGAGGCAAAAGACTGCACTCCAGATGGATTGACAACTTGATGTAACTACCCCTTCTCCCCAGTGATTTTCCTTCTGCTGCTAAGAGCCTGTGTTCAAAGGCTGGAGGGTCTGCAAAGAGCCTCAACTGGGCTTCTACCTCAGATGCTTGAATCCCGTTTCCCACAAGCCAAAGGTCTCCTTACAGCCAAGGAAACTTGGCACATGGGAGTGCCCCTTTGCAACAGCACCTGTCTCACAGGAAACTCTTCTTCAGAGGTTGGCCTGCAACAGGACACCCAGGTGGACAGGGAGTATGAGACCCCATTCTTCTTCTTCCCCCACCCCAAATCAGTGATGCTTTTTATCCATTTCATGAACTAACTTCAAGCTTGGCCTCTGTCCTCTTATCAAAACCTTAGCAGGGTTTTACATAAACTGAAATTTACATTGAATGATCACCATAGCAACCACCACACAGAATTAGATACAACTTCATCTCTGACAAAATACAATTTTTTAAAGAGCTGCCTTTATGTTCAGTTGCAAATCCAAGCTATTTGGGAAACAACCATTAAAGATCCATTTTGGAAATGCTACATTTAAACAGACTGTACCAAGGTTCTAAAAACAGGTACTTGAAGTGGCTTCTAAGTCACTGAGCACCACATGCTTCATTCCTTCCATAAATGGCCACGCACTGCTGAGGGCTCAAGGGTTCCGCCCTGTGCTAGGAATTGCTCAAATCAAACAAGGCTGTGTTCCCAGGCATGACAACCAACCCTGGGAAGGAGCCCCACGGTAACCACTCCCAGCCAGGGCTGACAACTGTGCTAACTTCCAAAAGATGTCTGCATCATGCTACAAAATAAACAAACAAAACAAAATACAACAAGGTTTGGTTTCACTGCTCAACATGCAACTGGCAAATCCCCTGAATTTCTCAGATTCACTCAAGGCCAGAAACAAAGGGAAAGCTCTCCATCCGAGAGGTGTGTTTCTCATTCCATGAGCACAATGCCATAGAAAGGCCCTTAGAGAAAAGTAAGAAAAGATATATTTCAGAAACTTTACTAAGACAAAAAGAAATCTGCTGTTCCCACCCATTCATCATTCCTATACTTGTCATTCCTTTGCCACTTAGAATTGACTGGGCAAGTCAATTGTGCTAGAAATTGAGATAATGAAATTAAGTGCCTTTCCATAATCCAAATAATTTGTTTATTTATTAGAGAGAGATTGATCTTCCATCCCCTGGTTCACTTTGCAAATACCTGTATACCTGCAACAGCTGGGACTGAGGCAGGCCAACACCAGGAACCTGGAACTCAATCCAAGTCTCTCCAGTGGGAGACAAGAACCCAACTATGTGAGGGATCACCTGCTGCTTCCCAGTGTGCAGGTAACAGGAAGTTGGAACCAGGACTAAAACCCAGATACAATGATATGGGATGCTGGTGTCCCAAGCAGTTTTGTTTTGTTTTGTTTTGTTTTTTTACAGATTTATTTTTTTTTCCAAGCAGTTTCTTAATCACTGAACCAAATGCCTGCATTGTCCAGATAATTTGATTTTGCTTATTTAAAGCCAGATGATAATGCAGTGATACTGTAGTAATTCATTAACTATTCATCCAACACTGAATGTCACCATATGCTGAAAGCTTTAGCAAATAAAGGTGAGGACGATTTCATCTTAGACTGCCTTATTTCTCTCTCTCTTTTTTTTTTTAAGATTTATTTATTTATTTGAGAGGCAAAGTTACAGATAGAGAGAGAGAAGGAGAGACAGAGTGAGAGCTCTTCCACCCACTGGTTCACCCCCGGAATGGCCACAATGGCCAGGGCTGGGTCAGGCCAAAACCAGGAGCCAGGAACTTCAACCAGGTCTCCCACGGGGTGCAGGGATCCAAGTACCTGGGCCATTTCTGCCACTTTCCCAGGCATGTAAGTAGGGAGCTGGATCAGAAGCGAGCGGCCAGGACTCGAACCAGAACCTATATGACATGCTTCCACTTCAGGCGGCAGCTTTATCCACTAGGCCACAACACCAGGCCCCTCACTTTCCTGATACACAGCACAGAAGATGCTTTATGAGACAATGTTGGGAAGATTCCCACCCATTTTCTCTGAATAAACATGTGTTGATCCAAAGGAGGTAATGCCGCTCACTTAGTGGTCCCCATGTAGACACTCGGACTAGACAGATGGCTGACAATCACTCTTATTAGGAAGACTCATTAGATCTCACCAGCAAACATTTATTTGATTTCCCTCCGAATCACTGAGAAAGGTTAAGAGTCCACCAGACATTCCACATTTACTCCGAGATTTCAGAAAACATCCCGACTTGGTCCCAGTGAAACCCTGCCACTTAGGTTCCCCCAAATGCTTCTGCAGCCGGGTACTATGAGCAGCCAGGAGAGGCAGTTCTGGACCTTCCTGTTCATTTTTCCTACTCAAGACCACGACAGGGTTACTTAGCAGCATGTGTGCAAGAAGGAGCTGATTTAAATTTTAAAACATCCAAAAGATCGGCTATGCCTAGAAGGGATGTGAAGGGAAACGTGTGTGAGAAAGGGGCTGGCCCAGGAAGGGGTGCTGGCTTCCTCTCAGCACCTGTGCCACCTCCAGCAGAATGACGACAGGTATCTAACGCTGCATTACATGGGTGCTACATCAGCGAGTAAACACGCCCTGATCTATTAACAAAGTCTGATCTGGGAGGAGGCAGGCTGTGCTTCACAGTGTGCCCCATTGTGCAAGAGTTGTGCTGGGGAGTGTGTGGGGCAGACAGAAAGAAGCCACTGAGTTACCCGGCAGAGAGTGTGAAAATACTCAGAAAGAAAATCCAAAGACAGCATTTCTTGTAACTGCTACTTGGGACTCCTGCACCCTATACTGGAACGTCTGGATTTGAGTCCTGGCTTTGTTCCCAATTCCAGTTTCCTGATAATACAGACCTTAGGAGACAATAATGATAGTTCAAGTAATTGGACCCCTATCACCTATGTGGAAGACCTAGATTGAGTTCCTAGCTCCAGGCTTTGACACATCCCCGCTCCAGCCATTGCAGGCACTTAGGGAGAGAATCAGCAGATAGGAGATCACTCTCTCAATCAAATAAATAAATAAATATTTTAAATGTATTTATTAAATTCAAATTTTTATAAATTATTAAATAGATCATTACATTTATTAAAATATTTTAAATCCCAATGTACTCCAATACCAGCAAATCCATGTTATCTTGATAAAAACTCTGAGGCACAATTGGCAGAATTTAAGACACAACAGGTGCCTTCCAAATCACTGAGAAAGGTAAGAGTCAACCAAACACATGTTGAGAAAAATGCACCAAGAAGCATAAAACGTGGAAAACCCAAATAGGATCACAGAGATCAGAGCAAGTGAGGTAACACTCTGACGAGTATGCCACATTGCGAAGAACGGGACAAGCTGAGAACCAGGCTAAAACCCTCTCGTGAGAACTGACAAGCCTGTATAACACATGCATTGCGACCAACACCAGCGTTCTGGGGCTTTCTTGTTTCTTTCTTTTTTTGTGAAGATATGTAGAAAGATCACAATCTCCCACACACAGCCTCCTGGCAGTGATGCAGACATGTGGCTTTTGAGGTCAAAGGAAGCCAAGAACGCTGCCTTTGAATTTCCTAGGACTGCAGGCTTACTGCTTTTGAAAAATAGAAATAAATACATCCACAGAAGCCACAAAATTCAGCGTGTGAGTTATTTATGGCTTGATTTTTTCAGAGCTTCTTAGATGACTAGTATCAAGTCTAAAACAATCCCCGCGCGTTCTGGGGTTGGTCCTTCCAGTGCTCATCAAATTCAATACGCACAAGCTTCTCACCCTTGAGTCTCCCTCGCTCTAGGGCTTTGTCATTCAGGGCCATGCAGTCAAGAGAAAGGGAGGCATGCTAGCTGGGGTTCAGCGAGGAAGGATGCTGACCACCGTCACCTGCCCTGGGCTCTTTTGGCACTGCTATAGCTGAGCTGACTGCAAATGAGGGCCTCATATCTCCTATGAGGGGAATAACTGCACCTCCTCCTGCCCTCACTGTACCTGAATGCATTACAGGAGTGAAGGTGGATCCAGCATGTACTACATGTTAGGCACTGAGATGGACACTGGCAGGACCCAGCTGGATACAAACTGCTTTGCAGCTCAGTTTTTATCTTAGCTCCTGGACAACTGTCCTCCAGCTGATCTTCTTGCTTCCATGCCTAAGGACCTCAAGTCTTGGGGACCTAAGCACAGTGATAACTCCAATGCAAAGACAAAGGTCAACAACAGCCTAAGGCCTCGGGTGTTCACCATGAAAAAGGACAGACAAGTGACAAGGCTGAGTTCTCCAGAGCCAGTTCTCCAAACCTCCGTGTTTAAGAATGGGCTCCTTAGAATTTGAGAGGGAGCCTTCAGGACACATCACCAAAAAGATAGGAAACTCACAAGATGTATTTCCTCCAGGAGAGAAGGCTAACAAAAACTTCCAATGTCATTATTATTTTTTTAAATAGTGGATTGCAAGCCTGTAGCAAACAAAGAGAAATTAACAAAGTTATGTAATGTCTGACTTTTCAAGGCTGATTAAGAAGGACCCACCTGCCCTGAGCGAGGATAAGAATCAGGACAGAGAATGGGGGCTGGAGAGCAGGAGAGGGAAGAGTGGGAGACGGAGCAAGCTCAGGTCCAGCAGTCCACAATATTCACATTAACTACAGGAGCTCCGTGACTCTGTCATTCATTGGGGGTACACAGAGGTTTTGTTCAGGGGACAGAAAGTTTCTGTGGAAGTCTGCAGGGACAGGAGGGCAGACAGCTTTCAACAGTCACATTGAAGAGTCTGGACTTGACCTCATACTTGGCAATTCCCCGTCCGGGTTTTGGGAAAACATTTCTAGCAGCCCGGCAGAGGCGGGCTGGAGAGTACGACGTGGAAACAAGAGGGTCAAGCAGAAGACGTCATCAGGGTGGGTGCTGAGGTGCAGCAGCTAAGCCACCACTTGAGATGCCCACGTCTCCTCTCAGAGGGCTGGCTCTAGCCCCAGCTACTGAGCTTCTGATCCAGCTTTCTGCTTATACAACTGGGAAGGCAGCAAAAGGTGGCTTAAGTATTCGGGCCTCTGCCACAAACACGGGAGACCCAGATGGAGTTTGAGGCTCCTGGCTTCAGCCTAGCCCAGCCCCAGCCATTGTGACCATCTGGGGAGTGAACCAGCAAATGGAAGATCTCCCCCACCCCTTCTCTCTCTCTGTCTCTTCCTCTCCCTTACCCCCACCCTGCCCCCATCTGTCTCTGTCTCTCTTTCTCTGTTGCTCTGCCTTTCAAATAAATAAATAATGTTTTTTAAAAAAGACAGTTGTACATGAAGTTAAGATAAAAGCAAGCTGTAAAAAAAAGTCAATTGTATGTCATAAATTACAGAAGAGAATTAAGTTTTTAAGATCAAGTGTAGAAGAACAGATACACAGTGATTCTATTTGCAAAGGAACAGTGCTCCTGCCATTGTGTGTTTTACAAATCCTCAAACCTTGGTGGAAAGGGGCCCTGGGGCCCTGCAGAACACAGTGGGGATGCAGTGAGGGTGACACAGGAACAGCTTTGCTCTCTCCACTATAGACTTCTGACTGTTAGAAGACATTTTTGCAACAAGCATACATTACTTTTATGATGTTGACAATATTTCTAAAATTGAAAAAAATGAAAAGATTGCCATAAAAGAAATCAACTCTGGGACAAAGAAATGCTTAGGACCTAAAGCCCAGTCAGTCTCCCTGAGAAACAGGAGGGACAAACCCAGCAGACAGGCGCTGCTGAAGCTGCGGCAAGCCCCCGAGAAGGAGGAGGTGGTGAGGGAAGAGGGACTCAAGTGTCCACCTCATTGCAGTTCCACTTCCTGCAGCCCTGGGCGTGCGTGCTCTCCCCCCACCTTCCAGAGCGTGGAGACCGAGCCTCTGAGAGCCCTGCCCCAGCATCCACACAGGAGCCCTGGCCTGGACTTGCTGCCGTGGCCAACTGAATCCCTTCAGACCAGGGTCCTGTGACTTCCCTTTTCTGTGCCCACGTCCTGATCCAGGACAGCAGTGAGGGACTAGGGACTTAGTGCCGATGGCAGGGCACAGCATGGAACACCAGCAAGGACACACCGTGTGCCCACCCCTCTGAGAAGGCCCCAGCCGCTGAGACAAATGCCCACAGGCTGACCTGGCTCCTGATTCGCGGTGGCAGGGCCCGGCTCTGCTGCACAGAAGACAGCACTGGCCCTCATTCAACTCACTGTGTGGGTGTTTAATAAATATGTGTTAATGGGAGGGCAGCGAGATCACCTGAAGCAAATGTGAAACTGCATCTGCTTCTTTATTTAGCTCTTAAGTGCTCTGAAAACATTCTCTTTTTTTCTCCCCATTCAGGATGCAGGCAGTCGGTGCACATTTGAGACAGATGACTGTAACCCTAAGGAAAAAGTTAATCACCTGTTCTAAAGCTGTCTCTGCAGAAAAGTAGCTGTATCTGTGCTCCCCGACCTCGACCAAACAGCCGACCAACCAAGGAGAAGCTACAAAGACCCCTGAGTGCCGGCACCGTGCTGGGCCAATGCAGAGTCCCACAGAACGCACACACACTGAAGGGGTTTACAGGAAATGACTAGGTAAGTGGGCGTTACCTGTGGAGGTCCTGGAAATGAATTCTGCAGGAGTGCAGAGAAAGGAGAAGCCACAGGCACCAGAATTTAAATTAGGAGGACACTGGGGACTGGCGTTTGCCACAGCAGTTAAGTCACTGCTTGGGACTCCCACATTCCCTGTCAGATTATCTGGCTCGAGGCCCACATCCCTGTCTCCAGTGCAGCTGCCTGCTAACGCACACCATAAGAGACAGCAGATGATGGCTCAATTACTTGGGCCCTGACACCCATGTCGGAGACCCAGATGGAGTTCCAGGCTCTGGGCTCGGGCCTAGCCAGTCCTAGCTGTTGAGGGCCTTTAGACAATGAACCGGCAGAAAGATGATTCTCTTCCCCTGCCCCCACCGTCACTCTGCTTTTCAAATAAAATGAAAATACAGAGATTTTTTTAAGTAAATAAATTAGAGGAACTTCGACCATGTGATAAAAAACGAGATACAAAAATGACTCAGTCTTTTAAGGATATAACAGCGTTGCAGAGCACCCACAAAAGCACTCACAGCTCTCACGCTGTTCCCCTGGTCGGCCCCGGGCACTATGTGGCTGCTGACAAGGACTAGGAACGCCCTGACCACCCTCTCTTAAATGCTAGCGATGGCACTGCCAGAGTCCCGGAGATGACGCAAGCAAACAACTTGCTTCACAAATATTTGTTGCAAAAAACAAAAGGAACACAACTCCACATGGACCCTAAACCAGCCCACTCTGCCCTGTGAGGACAAGGTGCGAGGTGGGGGTGCTCTGGTCACACAGTTGGAACCCCCTCTTCCTTCTGCACTTCAGAAACCAAGCTCGTCACCTCTGCTCCAGACTCCAGTTAAGATCTCCTTCCTAGGAGGAGCTGGAGCTCTCCTCAGTTTTTCATGCCTAGCAGAGCCTGATTCGTGCTAGGTGTCAGATCCACCTGTCCAGGTGAGCCCCTTGAGTGCTGAGCCCACACTTCCCAGTGCTTACCGTACAGCTACTCTGGGCGGTATCACCATCACCAGAGGGTCAGGCCCTCTGAAAGCGAACACCTAGTCTTCCTGCAATACTGCCTTCTTCAGCACAACGTCATTTCTCTTAGCGACATCATCATTCCTCCAATCATTCCTGCTCAAAACCTTATCATCATCTTGGGCCGGCGCCATGGCTCACTTGGTTAATCCTCCGCCTGCGGCACCGGCATCCCATATGGCGCCAAGTTCTAGTCCCAGTTGCTCCTCTTCCAGTCCAGCTCTCTGCTGTGGCCCAGGAGGGCAGTGGAGGATGGCCCAAGTGCTTAGGCCCTGCACCCGCATGGGAGACCAGGAAGATGCACTTGGCTCCTGGTTTTTTTTTTTTTTTTTATAACGCTTTTATTTAAAGAATATAAATTTCCAAAATACAGCTTATAGATTACAATGGCTTCGCCCCCCATAACTTCCCCCCCACCCGCAACCCTCCCCTTTCCCACTCCCTCTCCCCTTGCTTCACATCAAGATTAATTTTCAATTCTCTTTATATACAGAAGATCAGTTTAGTATATATTAAGTAAAGATTTCAACAGTTTGCCCTCACATTGGCTCCTGGTTTTGGATCGGTGCAGCGCCGGCTGTAGAGGCCATTTGGGGAGTGAACCAATGGAAGGAAGACCTTTCTCTCTGTCTCTCTCACTGTCTATAACTCTGTCAAAAATCCCTTATCATCTGGCCTCCTCCTTCTCTCCTTTCCCATTGAACCTCCCTCCTGAATCTAGCACACACGCCCTTGCTGTCCAACCCCACAGCATGGCTCCATATTCTCAGAGGCTCCCCCTGCCCTCTTGCCTACATTGAAGACCCGTGGGCCGCATCTCCCTCTACAGCTCAGAGAAGCAGGTAGGAACTATGTCCAACCTCCCTCGCATTCCTGGCCACCCTGCCTCCTTCTGAACTGCGCCTTGAGCCTCCTCCCTGGGTCCCAGCCCACATCTCTGTCCCTGCATTATCCTAAGCTATGTGGGTTGCAGAGGTGGGAAGCTAGTAAGAAGTCACCTATTCACAGAACGGTGTAGAGCAAACCAGGTGATTTGGGAAAGCCGGAGTGGGAGTGGAACAGGGAATTTGTCTTGAAGAACCCTTGGTAGAGTAAATACACTTTCTTTTCTTCAATTTCATGTTTATGTGCCAGGGAACTATTGCAGCTTTAGGGACAAACCCACCCACCTGCCCACCCCTAAGTACTCTTTGGTGCTTCAAGGGGGAACACTGCACTTTGGGCATTTTGCTCCTTCCAGCCAACCTCATTTCCACCCCTACTGGACATGAGGCTTTGTGAAAACACACACCACCCAAGATCTCTGAGGCACACCAAGACAGACAGTCCAGATGGCTGGTGATTGGAGTCACAAGGCAAGGATGTCAGAGGAATTCAGCACTTGACACTATCTCAAAGTACTCTCAGGTCCACTGACACGTACTGTAATATCTCAAAAGAAAAATCTCTGTGGAATATGGGTCCCATTTCCTTTTAAAAGTTTATTCTATTTTTAATTATCTGAAAAGCAGAGGGAGATAGAGACAGAGAAAGAGAGACATCAGCATTTTTTTAATGAGATCTGTTTATGAGTAGTTGCATGGAACAGACAAGAAGGTGCAGGGCCTGGGTGATGAGTCTCCCAGGAACAGACCAACAGACAGACAGGAAAGGCCCAGACAGCCAAGCAGACAGGGGACAGAATTAAAATCAAATGGGTAAGAGGCCCAGACCCTGTCTCAATGTTTGTGTCCAGCATCAGATCCAGCTCTGCTCTGGGCACCTGGTAGATTAGCAGGGCTGGCGGGGGCCCCAGCCCTTGTCTGGCCCCTCTGCTCACTCCCTTCTCTCCCTCATCCAGTAGGCTGGGAGCTTCAGCAGGGTTAGGGAATGGGTGGACAGAGGACCAAGGTTCTCAGGAGCTCCCAGGGAGGTGGAGGCCTGTGGGCCTCCATTGGTTCATTCCCCAAATGCCTGCAATAGTCAGGGCTGGATCAGGCTGAAGCCAGGGGCCAGGAACTCCATCCATGTCTCCCACATGGGTGGCAGGGAACCAGATAAACCAAGTACTTCAGCCATCACCTGCTGCCTCCCAGAGAATGCATTAACAGGGAGCTGGATCAGAAGCATACTCTGACACAGGATGTGGGTATCCCAAGAGGCAGCTGAACCTGCTGAGCCACGATGTCTACTCTGCAGTCTTTTTTAAAGTAATATTTAATTGACAAATAAATTTATCATACACAAAATGGTGTTCTGAAATCTGTATACATTCTGTAATGGATAGTGCAGGCTAATTAACATACTCATCACCTCACCCATTCCTCATTGAAGGAGAACCAGCAATGTTTAGTGCCACACCCAACCAAGGCTGCGAACAAGGCTGCCCCAGGACCTCGGGTCAGCTCTTTTGCTGGGCTGTTTCAGAGGCCCTTCTGGTCATATTCTTGGCCCAGTCAGTGAAAAGTCCTCAGTGATCAAACGAGCAAGGTCCCCTCACTTGACAGTGCAGGGCCTCCCCAGCGGACTCAGTGTGACCTTGACAGCTTCTGTTCCCACCAGCCCTCCCAGGCTACTTCTCAGCCCGACTTCACACGCACCCAGTGCTTTCCTGCCCCTCTGCCTTGTCCGCACGGTTCGTTTATCCTGGAACATCTTTCCCAGCCATCCCTGCCAACGCCTCCTAAAATCTAACCCTCTGTTTCAGTGCTGCCTCCTCTGTGAAGTAGTCAGCGTTCCACCCCGTCAAAAGTGCTTTCTGATTTTCTTATTCTTCGTGCCTGCCAGCTCCACAGCGGGCAGCTCTTACGCTTATGGACTGAACCCTCCCATTAGACTGCTTCCTTCCTCTAGCCCACAGCTACGTCCCAAGTCCTGCTACTTCCATCCTGCCCACTCCTTCAGCCTTTGGTCAACCCCCGGACCCCCATCACCTCTTCCCTGCAAGAGAGCAGTGACCCCAGGCTGTGTGCCTGGCATGGCCGCTAACTGGCCCACATCCCATGCTGCTGCTGTTGTTCACATTACTGGGAAGGAAGCAGGAAGGAGCCAGTGAACAGCAGCAAAACCCAGGTTTTCAGGTGTCAGGGTCGCTAGCTCAAAGAGACCTCAGGGACTCCTCCGTCAGCACGCTTGGCAGATGTTTACCTGACCTAACCTGAAGGCTACCACCTCCGGAGGCACCTGCTCTGTGGTTAACATTTTCCCTTAAATCTTGAAGAACTCTGCTCGTCAGTTACCACTGTCCAAAGATCCTAATCTGCCCTTCAGAGCAGCCTCAAACAGCACTGCTACTTCCCTGTAACAGTCCTTCAAATGCCCGAAGGCTATTCTCATGGCTCTTCTTGCCATTTGCTTCTTCGGGAGGAGAGCAAAGTATAGTGGATGAGATTCCAAGTTCAGCACTGAGGGGTAGGGCTTTTGTCTCTAACCAACGTGGCAACCTGGGGGAGTCATTTGATAATGCTGACCCTCAGTTTCACTCCAGCCTGGAAGTCTGTAATTCTAGGATTGAACACCCCCTAATTGTTCCCTCTTTCCTCTTTCCTCGAGTTCAGACACGTTTGCAAATCCCTCAGTGTGGCAGGCATCTCTGCATTGCTTGGTAAAAAGCAGCAATCCACCTTTGGGAACAGTCTTTATCCCTCCATATTTGCCAAGTGGTTTGAACAGAAGCCATCAATATTTTTGAAATCCCTCACCCCAAGCTACCAAAATGGACCTCCATGATCCTCCAGTCTCTGGACACAGGTAATTGGCTTAGAGTTAGGCACCTGACCCAAGTTCAGTTAATTAGACTTCCTCTAAGATTCTTGAAATTGGGGTCAAAGAGAACAAATACAGTTCTTCTCTAGGGTTGGAGTTGGAAGAAGTGAGGTATGGAAGCTTCTTAAGGGCTCTGCTTCTCCTTCTTGGAGACGACTCACCAGGGAGAATTATGCCAATATGCAGAGACACAGAAATAAGAGGAAACTGGAGTTCAAGTCCTTGGCTCCAAGTATCTCTGAGGATCAACTGCAGCCCTGCCCTTTCCATAGTTCGGTTAATTCCTCTTTTGCCCAAGTTGAGAGTTCACTTCATAGGAGCAAATACAGAGCGATACTTTCACTTTCTAAGCAGACCTCACCTGGAGATAGCTCTAGCATATCTGTACCTCCCCCAACCTCACAACCTAACTCCCCAGTCCCCTGCCTCCTCCTAACAGCTACTCTGGATGGGAAACTGGAATCTGCACATAACACAAGAAAAGCGGTCGCTTCTTACCATCTGCCCATAGTCTGAAAGGCAGCAACCAAGAGGAGTATGTAAGCTGCTGATTCATACCAAGCCTGTGGTCCCCTCAAACTTCCAGCTCTTTCTCACATAAACCTGGCCTTTCCCGTTATTGCACTACAGCTGAACAACAGGCTTGTTTTGTTTTGTGGGGGATGAGGCTTGGGACCTCATTACAATAATGTAACCTAGTTATGTATTAGATTGGGGCCAGAGGCCAGGGGCCAGTCCATCAAGTTGTTTTGACTCAGGATTCTATCATTGTGGCAGAATTAATCAACTGGTCTACCAATGGCATGGGTACCAATATGACAGAATACTCATTCCTTATGTTCTTTGCTTGGTGAAATGAAGCATGAGGTTCTGAACCCATGTTAGTGGTTCCAACTCTGACAACCTTATCATTTTCTGCATATTCCTATTTCAAGTTCCCCTAGTTACAGTAATATTGGGAAGCTACATTTTTATAAAGTAAAAGTTTTACTAACATAAATGTTCACTTATAAAATTGATTCCCACTTAAACATCTCTGCTTGCTTAATCTTGGTTCATATTCTCATTTTTTCAAGTCTATTTTCATTGTTGGTCTCTCCCAGATTTAAGATTTTTCCACAATAAACTACAAATGCAATGCAATTTGGTTTTACAAAGTAATATTAGATTTTATTCTTTTAAAATATTTAATTAGGGATCAGTGTTATAGCATAGCAGGTAAAGCCACCACCTGGGACACCACCACCCCTTAAAGGCATCAGTTCAAGTCCCAGCTGCTCCACTTCTAATCCAGTTCC
This sequence comes from Sylvilagus floridanus, assembly GCA_949820135.1. Classification (NCBI taxonomy): domain Eukaryota; kingdom Metazoa; phylum Chordata; class Mammalia; order Lagomorpha; family Leporidae; genus Sylvilagus; species Sylvilagus floridanus. Next base: position 49,320,361 of record OX463235.1, read on the forward strand.
TGCTAATGTGTCTGGGAAAGCAGCAGAAGAGGGCTCAAGTGGGAGACCCAGACAAAGCTCCTGGTCCCTGGATTCCACCTGGCCCAGCCCTGGCCACTAAGGCCATTTTGGGACTGAATCAGTGGATGTAAGATCTCCTCTCTGCCTTTCAAATAAATAAATAAATCTCTACCCCCAAATTTTATTTATTTATTTTAATACAAAGGGTTTAGATTTAATCTAGTCTACAGATACAATTCTAATAATATAATAGTAAGATGCATCATTTCAGGAAGTTAATGAAAGCAATGTTGGAAATCTGAATCAGAAGTAAAGCTGCTGTCAGTTGGAGAGATTGTCACATGAACAAGAAAAAAATCTCCAGAAGGATGCTGTCGAGTCATTAAAAGCAAATGATAGGAGAACATTTTAAAGTCAAATGTACTATAAATTATTTCAGTACACATTTGGATTGTGTGCTTAACCCCAAAGTTAAAACACTGGCATCCTACGTCAGAGCACCTGGGTTCTATTGGCTCCCACTCCTAACTCCAGTTTCCTGCCAGTGCAGACCCTGGGAGGCAACAATATTGGCTCAAGTAATTGGCTTCTGAGACCTGAATTGAGTTCCTCTGGCCCTAGCCTGGACCCAGTCATTTCTCAATGAGAATTCTCTGGAGAATGAACCACTTGAATAGGGGCTCTGTCTGTCTGTCTGTCTCTCTCTAAGTATCTCTCTGCCTCTCAAATAAATAAAATTAAGAAGAAAAAAATCAAACATAAGCTTACGTTACATCATTTTGGCATAAAACTGTTGGGAAAATGTACTTAACCCCTCTTGCACAAAGCCTAGCAACAGCTGGTTCCACCTTTGTGTAGTTTTAGAATTAGCACACAACTGAAACTATAATCAAAACTGTGACTATATGCTAAAATTATTTTCTTAATTTTTAGTTGTATTTTTCAAAATAAAAGTCCCAATCAAACATTTTTTGGTATTTGCTCTGAAACTTTGACCTCTGCTCACGTATATTCATTCTAAGTGACCTTTTCCCAGGATCAAGCTGTCTTTGGGTTTTGATGGCCTCGTACACTCTTGTTGTTGCCACTGTTGCAGTTTTCATCCATTTAGTCCTTTCCCTGTCCCTTGTAGAAATAGAAAAGGACTGGCCCCTCTGCTTTTCCATGGGATAGGCCTTCAAACTCTGAAGATAACTTTCAGGGCTTCAATAAAACTTTTCTCCCTTATAACAGATTTCCTTCAACATTTTCTCTCCTGACAGAATTTGAAATTATCCCATTTATTCCATTCAGACATTTGACAGTTTACTGAGGGCCTGCTACATGTCACATACTGCTGAGGCCCTGGGACTACAGCAGTGAAGAAAGCCCCCATTCTCTTGAGGTGTACATTGTATTACAGGGACAATAAACAAAATGAATGCACAAATGAATGGATGAAGGATGGATGGATGGATGGATGGAAGGAAGACTGGGTGAGCAGGTAGACGAATGGGTGGAAGGAAGAATGGACGGATGAGTGGATGAATGGGTAGATGGGGGAGTGGAGGACAGATGGATGGAAGGATGGGTGGACAGATGCATATAGGTATGTGTTCTCATCAGCCAGCATCCCACTGAAATAGTGAACACTTCTCCATGGAAGCTGACCAACACAGGATGGAGAAGGAGCCTCTTCTCTGATACCAATACTTTGTTCATAACATGCATATGGCTTGTACTTTCTGGAAATGACACATTGCTCTGCTGAATCAAGTTTACCTTGCCCTCACCTAAAACCACCAGACCTTACATATGTTACTTTTAAAAAAACATATCCCTTTATCTTGCTCTCTTACAATTCTTCAACTACTTTCTTAGACTCTGCACAGGATTTCATACCATTCCTTACAAATTTTCAAATTAATCTTTAGTCTATTCTTCCAACCAATACTCAGTTAGAGGAACTATAATGTGAAATTTGCAAGTTATGGGAACATATGAATATATGCACATCAGTATCACTGTTATCTACAAATTTAAGATGCAAAATGCTAATTTTAAAATTGAATGCTTGGTATGTGGTTAGGATGCTGCCTGGTGTGCCTGCATCCTCTATGAGAATGCCTAGTTTGAGTCTTGGCTCTGCTTCTGACTGCAGCTTCTTGCTAAAGTGCACCCTGGGAGGCATCAGGTTCTAGTTCCAATACTTGGGTTCCTGCTACCCACACAGAAGCCTGGATTGAGTTCCTAGTTCCCAGCTTCAGCCCAGCCCCAGCCATTGCAAGCATCTAGGGAGTGAACCAGGAGATGAGAGCTCTCTCTGACCGTCTGTCTGTCCCTTTCTCTGTCTCCATCTTCCTGTTTCTAGAATAATTTTTTTAAAAATTAAGTTCTTAACTGCAGCTACTCTAAAATGTTAGACAGTTCTGATCACCACACTGAGTTACCGTTAAGGAGCCATGTGCCTAACATATGCCTAACTACAGGCCTGGCCTTTTAGTCTCAGTTCCAAGGCAGATGCTCAGCACACTCATTCTTCCCTTAATGGATGTTATAAGGAACTATCAAAGAAACACCCAGGACATGTCAGGTCCCCTTCGTGATTCACAGGGAGCTCCATGGTTTCTCCTGCATAGCAGCAGACACTCCCAGCATTAAGTAAATAATGGGGCAACTGTTCATTTAATGTCCCTCTCCAGCTAGGACACATAAACTCCAGGCCATCCAGAAAGCTCAGTAGACATTTGTTAACTATAAGCACAAACTAGTAGTCTCATCTCCACAAGTGTGAAACATTAGGTAAGTCATCTAACACCCCTGGGTCCTAGTTTGTTCATTTTAATTTTTTTAAGATTTATTTAGTTATTTGAAAGGCAGAGTTATATATAGAGAGAGATGGAGAGTCAGAGAGAGAGAAAGATCTTCTACCTGCTGGTTCACTCCCCAAATAGCCACAATGGCCAGAGCTGAGCCAATCCAAAGCCAGGAGCCAGGAGCTTCTTCCATGTCTTGCACATTGGTACAGGGGCCCAAGCACTTGGGCCATCCTCTGCTGCTTTCCCAGGCACATTAGCAGGGAGCTGGATCAGAAATGGAGCGGCGAGGACTTAAACCAGCATCCATATGGGATGCCAGCATCCCATATGGCAGTGGCTTATCCTGCTAAGCCACAGTGCGAGCTCCTAGTTTGTTCATTTTATTCTAAAATGGTTGGAACAGCTGATCCCGAAGATCCTTTTTCTGGTATTGATATTCTGTATTTCTACCCTGCTGACTCAGGGGCTCCCTGGCTCAGTTTTCCCAACAGAGACTCTGGAGTTTGTTTCCTGTTTAATCATACCAGCACCCTGGACCACAGGACAAGCTGGAACAAAATAACAGTTAAGGATTCTGTGGGACCAGCGCTGTGGCTTAGCAAGTTAAGCTGTAGCCTGCAATGCTAGCATCTAATCTGTCTGTCAATTCAAGTCCTGGCTACTCTACTTACAATCCAGCTCCCTGCTAATGTTTCTCAGAAAGCAGCAGTTGATGGTCCAAGTAGTTGAAACCTTGCCACCCACTTGGAAAACTTAGATAAACTTTCTGGCTCTTAGATAAAGTGCCTGGCCCAGCCTGGCCATTGTGACTATCTGGGAGGTAAACCAGAGTATGGAAGATCTCTCTCTCTCTCTCTCTAACTGCCTTTCAAATAATAAATAAAATCTTAAAAGACAGAGAAGAACTTCTATACCTTCTGGAGACTCTAAATTCAAAGGGACTGAAAAATATAAACAAACATTTAGGGTGTCAAATGACTATACAATGGTTTCAGCATCATACTTTTCCTGAAAAACCTCTAACACAAAAATACTTCACAATTACACTCAAAGACCTTTCCTGGCAATAGAGCGAGGCTTTGAGAAATGATATTCAGAAAGTTGTAGAAAATGGGAGGGCAGCCTGGTTCAGCACCAGGCACAGGTCAGCTCTGTTTGGAGTACTGAGTGCCATATCCTGTAACAGCAATGCATTCCCATATTTCACGTGATCAAAAAGCAGTCAATGGTAAGGTCAATATTCTATCTGCTAGTTTGGCTGAATGTCCTGTCTTACTGGAAGCTTTGACTACAGCCACAGCCTCAAACATTAGCCGTAAGTATAAAAGGAAACTTATTTTAGTCCAGTTTAAAAGCAGAGCATTTTCATGTCCTCATCAGCCTCCTCCTCTGTTTCCTGTGTTATCAGATGTTAGACAGAGAGCCAGCAGTCTTCGAAATGGGCAATTTGGTAGACAAAATATGCCCCTTCAACTGAAATTATTTTAAATAAGCATCTAGCATGGGTTTAACGTTGTAAAAGTGATGGGGAAGATGCGCATAATCAGAAGGCAAAAACTCAGAAGAAAATATGCCAAGGAATCCCCAAAAGGATAAGGCTAACTCTAGAGCTCTCCCCCAGTCTCTATAGAAAAGTCTCTCTTGAAAAAGGACACAGCCAGTTTAATCTGTGCTGCTAATGGAACAACACACACTTTGAGAAGCTAACGATTCCAACTGTTAACTACCTTCTGTCATGGCATATGTAATTCTTTTGTGGGACAGGTTGTCAAAGCTGGTACATTTTTAAGTACGGACACATAAGAAATATGAACTCCATGGAACCTGTCTAGCTTTTAATGAACCTGAAGAGCCTTTCTCTGTTTAGAAGCATCCTATGCGACACAAAACAAAGTTACTCAATGGACATGGCCAATCCAAATGTCACCAACAGTCAGGTCCCTAAATGGGTTATCCATGAGAGGGACATCTTTTTCTCCAATTGAGACATTCAAAATGGTCTCAAGAATAAGGATAACAGAGAACAAGTCATGGTAGCACCCACCTGTCCATCCACCCACCCACCCATCCATCCATCCATTTACTGGACACCAAACACACAAAAAACATCATCCGTGGAGACCCGTATTTTTTGAGCCATAAATACAATGAAAATTTTAAAACCTCCAAATGTCTTTTTCCCCCAGAGAACAGGCAACTGACTTTACTTATCTTTCTGTATCTTGGAAAATCAACCTTCCTCTGTTTAAGCCTAAATTTTCCCAAACCGACTAGAATAGGAAATTTCTGCTCAGAAGTCCGTATGACAGACCTACGATGGTTTCAACAATTTCTTCAAAGCACGGACCAAGAGTCATTTCCAGCATTAAATCATCCTATTTCCTGGGCCACCTCAGACATGCTCTCAGTCACGCGAATGGTTCTTGGAAACTGAATAGAAAAGCTGTGAAAACATCCTGCAATAATAGGGAAATTAACAGACCAAAATTCTGTCATGCATATTTACCCTATTTCCCCGTCCATTATCTTCCTATGAGCCTGCATGCTTAAATCTTTACATGGGCCATAATAAACAGATTGATTAAAGGTTAGAGATACACATTCCTTAACTCTCACACAGATAATGGTATAATGCTATAGTCTCTTAAGATTGAAACTTGAGCTGATGTCCATAAAGAGAAAACTATCACTGATATTTCACTTAAGGTTTTATTTAAAAGTTCTGTTGTGAAGGATAGCGTGTTAGATGAAATCGACACTCTACCTTGACTTGGATTTGGGAAAAACACTCAAATGAGACCCAACAACGAAATGCAAGACATGTAAAGTCACACACCAGGGAATTTCATGGCTACCAACAGCTGAGATGTCCACTCACTTGCAACACCCTTCCTGGAATTTTAAAGAGGATAAGAACAGATCCAGGTGACTTAGTGACTTACCTAAGGGAATACAGGAGCTTGGTGTCTCCCTGTGAAATATACACCCCTGTTCTCTTACTGTTTATGGTAAAGACCAGAGCAACCTAAGAATACATCAGTCCAAATTTGACGAGAGTTAAAATATGACTCAGTGATAAGTAGCTGTTCCCTTTTTACAGGTATTAGCCCTCATCAAGTGGGTGACAATGCAGATGCTGTCGCAGTAACACAAACCATTACCATGTCATTCCCCTTACCAGAAGGTCAGTCTATGAAGCCAAGAGAAAAAGGTCAATGAGTTTGTACAAAGAAACTTAACCTGAAACCCGACCTACACGGATTAGCTGGGTACAAAGCCCAATATCTTCTCCAGGATCCATAAAATCCCCAAGACTCTATCACTTTTCTTTTCAGAATGCCTAACTGAAAGTAAAACATGAACATAGAAAAATGAACATAGAAACAGGAACCTATTTAACCAAACCCTGACCCAAACAGGGTTTTTTTGACTCTTCATAGAGGCTGCCAGGGAGCCCAGTCTCCCTAGCTCAGAGGGTAAGCCGGTCAGGTCACAGACGGAAACCCTGTTGGGAATCAAAGCTAATGTTCTTCACAGACACCACGTTCCCCAAGTCTGTGAACATGGCACAGCAGGCGGCAGAATACAGAACCGGAGAAGGAAGGAGTAGTGAAAGAAACACAAGAAAAATGACGTCTGTGAGGGGAGGAAAGAAAAAGAGAAAAACACAGCATCTGCAGCTGGCATACGCTCATCAAAACTCCTTAAATGACTCACTGAATAATGAACGAACGAATGGAGAAACCAAGGTAGGGCAAGGTGTGTCATAGACATGTGTGTCACAGACATGTGACATGGAAGATATTCAACTGTTAACTGACACACAGCTCCAATCCTCTGCGAAGTAAGCATTCTTTCTGAATTACGCTGTGCAATACGATAGCTCCCTGCCTCGTGGGGCTAGTGAACATCTGAAACATGTGTTATCTGTAGTACCCACTAGATTCAAATATAAAACAAGGATACAAAATATCTCAATAATTTTTATACTGAAGATGTGCTGAAATGAGAAGTAGGTTAAGTAAACCATATTATTAAAATTATTTTCATTTGTTTCTACCTTTGTTTTACTTCCAGCTACTGGAGAGTTGTATTTTTCGCATGTGGCTCACATTATGTATTTTTGGGTAATGCAGGTTCAGAATGACACCAGCATGGTAGTGACTGTGTCTGTCTTTCCCTGCTCTACCCCAGCATCCAGTCCAGGGTTTTGAGAATAGGAGGTGTCCAATAACTATCTGGTAGAGGAAAGCCTGGCTCTGGAGAAAGTAGCAAATGGGCCTTGGACTACAAGACAGGGGGAGCCCTCGCCCTGATCCTAACCTCTGATGGAAAAGCAGATGTTTGACCCAGGGCAAGTCATTGAACCTGCTTAGGCCTTATTTTTGTCATCTTCAAAATGGAGATAAAGGGAGCAAGCATTCAATCAAGTAGTTAAGCTGCACACTTCCCACACTAGGGTACTGGGGTTCAATTCCCAGCTCTGGCTCCTGACCCTGGGAGGTCGCAGTAGTGTCCTAGGTGATTAGGTTCTGCCATCCACGTGGGAGACCTGGATTGAGTTCCCAGTTCCCAGCTATGGCTCCAGCTTAGCCCCAGCTGTTGCGGGCATCAGAGGAATGAGTCTCTGGATGGGAGCATGCTCTCTCTCTCCCTCTCATACAAACAAATACAAGGATAATAAAATGGAGATAACATTGACATCTGCCTTAGAGAGAAACTGCACAGATCAAATGAAATAACGTCCACAAAAGAGCTTTGAAACAGATGTCAGGACCACCTGGGGTTCTAGTATCCTTTCCTAGTAATAGTCCTAAGAGAAGCAAGACACAAGATGGACTGAAACAACAAGGTAAGAAGTGAACTGATAAAATTCCTACATCTGCTGTTTCTGTTCCGGCACACTTAGGAACTTCAGATAAAGGCAGGTGCAAATGTGAGAGTCTCACTCTCGTGGAAACTTCAGCATGCACTACCCCCTCTCCACGGCAGCTCCCCAAGCTCGGCTGATGCAAGGACTTACAGAAACACTTTCTTAGAGGCACCACAGAAAGTCTCCCACAAACGGGGAGCAGGAGCTGTCTCTGGGTGGCTGATGAAGCAGCAAGGTGGCCAAGCTCACTACCCCCGCCTGGAGCTCACAGCCTTGGGGAAATCTGTAATCCTGGGGGACTGAAGTTCTAGGGGCACAAAATCCACCATGGGTGTCTGCCCCTATGAACTGTTCCAGGCGTAGCTGGCAGGGGGCTGAGCAATGAGGAGAGTGAACAGGCCCTGGCTCCCTAAGGGGGTCGGGGCACCTGGTAGTGGGAATTCTGACTCTTGGACAGGCTATAGCTTTTTGGTAACGCTGGAAGGATTGTTACCATTGCAGCCAGGCTGCTGTGTTCCCAGATTTAAAAAAAAAAATTTTCAGAGGGGAAAATAGGAAGAGAGCATCGCTCAGCGGGAGCATCTGCAGGAAGCCGAGGGTGGAGCGGACTCCGCCACAGCAGAGAAAGAGTAAACCTAACAACCCACAGCCCAGGCAGGAGGACAGCAGAACCCAACCAGGCACCCTCAAGAGTCCCAGGCTGGCCTCCCCTCTCAATCTCTGCAGGGCAGCCCAGGAGGCCAAGAGCCACCCATGACTTACCATCCACGAGGCCACCACACAGAGCAGAGCACAGCGACTTCCCCTTTGCTGGGAGGCTCTGACTCCCTTCCCCTCTCTAAGGGCTGCTGCCTGTGACGCACCCAGGCCCAGCTCTGAGTCCCTGGGACCACTGCTCCGTGACCTGCCTGAATTAGCCCACGGGGCCTGAGCCGCTGCCAGCTGCTCAGATCCTGCAAGGCACAAGACAGGACAGCAGGCACAGAGCAGAGCCCAAACAGGGCTGTGCAGCAGAGCCAACTGTGGAGACTCTGAAACGCATACTCCTAGGAGCGACCCACAGGGGTTCCCTCAGTAGGCCCAGGGTAGGGACCAAACACAAAGTGCAGGGCCAATGCGAATGCCCAGCCCAGCCAGTGGGACGTGGGAATCTGTGGTCTGGAGGCCTCAGGAAAGCTTTCTGTTTCTAATCATTTTCTCCCATGAGCTTTCTTCACTTGTCTCAGGGCGGAAGAGGAGGGAAGTGAGCAAGACAGAAGAAAAGTAAAGCACAGAGAAGCATTTTAGAATCCAAAGGCCCTAGGATCCAAGGAAGCTGTCCAGTCCTTACACAGGCATTCTACCTCTCTGAACCTTGGCTTTCTCTTCTGCGAAGTAGCAGGAAGACCATCCGTCCACTCAGGGTTGTGGGGAGAATAAATAGACAAAATGCCTGAAGCATTACCCATAGTAATTGTCACGAAAAACTATCATAATTTTATTATTTTTAGCCTTTCTGTAAGGGGAGAAAGGTGTGAGGCACTTCTCCAATGAGTATCTTTGCAAAAAAAAAAATTACAAACATAAAGAATGGATTGGACCAGGAATAAAGAAAAGAGGAAAATAAACTGCAACAACAGAGACTGCAGTAAGGAAAGCAATGGATTTAGAATACAGGGGAGGTGGAGACAGCAGGCTCGCAACCAAATATTATTTAGCTGTTAAAGAAGAGGGCCATGCTGCCGTGTGTGTCAGTGTGGATGAACCTGGAAGATATTATGCTAAGGGACATTACCCAGACACAGAGGACAAATACTAATGTGATCTCACATGTGGAATCTAAAAACGTGAAACTAACAGAAGCAGGGGAAACAGACAGTGGGATGGTGGCTACCGGGGCTGGAGGTAGACTGAGGAGGTATCAGACAAAGGGATCAAATTTTCTCTTACAAGACGAGTAATCAACAGCTTGGTGACCACAGTTCCAAATACTGCATGGCTTGGACAGGCATGTGGCACAGAGCCCAAGACGCCACTTGAGACACCCACATTCCACACTGGAGCTCCTGGGTTCAAGTCCCAGCTCCTCTACTTCCAATCAGCTTCATGCTAATATTAGTGCACCCTGGGAAGCAGCAGGTGGTTCCTCAAGTACCTGGGTCCCTGCTACCCACATGGGAGACTCGGATTGAGTTCCTGGTCCTGACTTTACTAGGCCTCACCCCGGCTGCCGTGGACATTTGTGTAGTGAACCAGCAGTATCTATCTGTCTCTTTCTCTCTCTCTCTCTCTCTGTCCCTCAAATAAAATGAAAATAAATAAATATATAGCATTGTTTACATAAAATTCACTAAGAGTGACTTTAAATTGTCCTCACCTCCCTCTGCACCCCCTCACAAACATAACCCACAAAAATTGTAACTACATGTGGTGATGGACTGTGGTAATCATTTCACAATGCATACATGTAACACATCATCCTATTGGCTCCTTGAATGTATTTAATTTTTGGCAATTCTATCTCAACAAAAGTGAAAAACAGAAATTAAGCAATGGGTTGCTGTAGGAAAAGATTTTGGAATCCATCCGATTAGTTAGAAGCATTTTTAAATAGCATTTTTTAAACTGTCATTTCATATTCAGATTAAGTACTAATATCAACAAAAGAGGGCCAGATACGGCCAGAGCGCTTTCAAGCATCCCCATGGGAACCAGAGGTGAAACACAGTGTCATTCTGAGTACCATTAGAGCCTCTGAAACACAAAGGGACAGGGGAGGCAGGAGGGAGACAGGGAAAACACACACACAGCTGCAGACTGGATCTCTGCTGGAACACTACAGAACACGGGGCAGTCAGACCAGTGCTTCCCTCCCACCTGAACACACACACAGACACACACCCAGATACACACACAGAGACACACACAGACACACACCCAGATACACACACAGAGACACACACAGACACACACCCAGATACACATCCAGATACACACAGAGGCACACACACAGAGATACACACACAGACACTCACAGAGACACACACCCAGATATACACCCAGAGACACACACAGACACACACCCAGATACACACATAGATGCAGACACACACACACATAGACACACAGACACACACATTTATACACATAGACACACACCAAGATACACACCCAGATACACACACAGACACACACCCAGAGACACACACAGACACAGACACACAAAGACACATACACATACACACAGATACACACAGAGACACACAGAGATACATACACACAGATACACACCCAGATACACACACAGACACAGAGACACAGACACACAGAGACACACACACAGACACACAGAGACACAAACAGACACACACAGAGACACACACACATACACACAGATACACAGAGACACATACACAGACACGCACACATACACACAGATACACACAGAGACACACACACAGACATACACAGACACACACACAGAGACACACAGAGATACATACACACAGACACACACCCAGATACACACACAGACACAGAGACACAGACACACAGATACACAGACACAGACACAGACACACAGACACACACACAGACACACACAAACACACAGACGGATGGGAAACTTCTGAAATAAAACAGCATCACCCACCGCATCCTTTCACACACAGTCTAACAGAATCTATTTTTGTATTCCAGTGAGACTGGCAACAAAACTTAGAGCTCCAGTAGAAAGAGGAAATAATTTCTGTGCTGTACCAAAGCTTTCTCACTTCCTTATTTTAAAATAATCAAGCAATAAGTCCAAAAACTTCAGAAACAAGTCCCCGATACGGTGGCATAGGTCCCTGTGGACACTGTGGAGCTCAAGTGAACCAGCACTAAGGCTCTGGGTAGTTTTCTGTCTCCTTAGGAAACTAAAACTGATCAATTACAGTGCAGAGGGCTGGAAGGAATCTTTCCAATCATGGGTTCCAACCTCATGGTTTCACAGACGAAGAACCTGGGAAACAAGCAGAGTGCTCCTGCACACTGAAGACTGCACTGAAACCATCGGCAGTGGCCGACACATTTGGAGAAGGGGTGGGAAATAAAATAAAACCTCTAACTCCTTTTTTATTGGAAGAGCAATTATGATGAGAGGACCTCTCAAATGAAGAGTAAGGATCATGATTGCAACAGGATCCCGACCCCAAAGTCAGGACCGATGGCCTCTGGAAAACTGAGATTAAAATCCGCCAGTGTGAACCCCCTGTGCACAGACTCAGGAACAAAACTCAGAAGCTCCACCTTGAACCTGATGGTCTGAGGACCCCAAACACCAGCCTAATTTTGTACCCAATGGATGAGTATCCTGGTGCTGCCCTGATGGGACGCTGCTTCCATTTCAGGGAGTGAAGATTTGAGAAAATGATCTGTTCACAACAGAGGTACACAACCAGTGACGTGACAAGGGAGGAGTGGCTCAGACCCTTGCTGTCCAGCAGACCCCTGGACCCCTAGCAGATGCAACAACTGGGAGTTTATCAGATATGTGGAAACTTGGGCCCCCGCCAGACCGACCAAATCAGAATGAGCACATGGGCAGGTCCTTCCATGCACAGTTCAGTTTGAGAAGCCCTTGTATAGATAATGCAGCAGCAACAGAAAGGGTAACTGACTACCTGCAGCCACCTTTGATCTAAGTTCCAGGAACAACTACCTCCCCTGCTCCATTAGCACCTCTACTCTCCAAAGCTTTTCATCTCTAAATATTAAGTGGTCTAAAATTAAGCCTACAATTCAAAAGGCTCAGTGGCTATCTCATTAAATATTTTTTTTAATAGGAACCAGGGGCCAGTACTGTGGTGCAGAGGGTTAAGCTGCTACTGGCAACACCAGCATCCCATGTCACAATGTGCTTCCAGTCTCGGCTGCTCTACTTCCAGTCCAGCTCCCTGCTAAATGCCCCTAAGAAGCCAGAGAACAATGGGCCCTTGCTAACCATGTAGGACTCCAGACGGAGTTCCAGCTCCTGGCTTTGGCCTGGAGCAGTCCCAGCAGTTGTGGTCATTTGGGGAGGGAATCGGTGGATGGAAGACATTCTATCCCTCCCTTTTTTCTCTCTCTCTACTCTTCCTTCTCTCTCCCTCTCTCTGTAACTCTGCCTTTCAAATAAATAAATAATTAAAAAAAAAAGGTACTGCAAAGTTAAGAAGATACAAAGATCCCAGAAGACTTATCTTTTTACAAGATTACATAGATTATGAATTGGGGTCTTTTTCCCTGGAGGAACAGGATCAAGACTTCTCCAGTTAGGACTCAGAAACGCCGGTAAGACCTGGTAAAAGAGGAAACTGAGTTCAGAGTAGACGTGCTCCTGCGAGAAGAGGAGCTTCTTGGAAAGGAATTGTATCCTCAAAACGCTGCAGGGTCACATGGTCCATCAGGTTCTGAAGTGGACCCCGTTGCCACACCCCCAGTGTGCTCTCCGCCTAGAAGGCTACCACCTCACCTTCACACCACTCTAACGATTAGAAAGTTCTTCCCGAAATTCGCCTCCCTATGGTTTACGACAGCCCTCCAATCAGCAATGCCACAATGACCATCGCCACCATTAGTGCATCCTCTTTAACTTTCCATTACATTTCCTGTTGAGATTTATTGTTAATCACAGAAAGTCAAAGAAACGGGTTTCAGGTATCTAATTTTCATGAGAATGGGGCAGCTTGTGGTAGAGAGTTATATGAGATGTTGAGTACCTTGGGAACACCTCATGTGAACAAGAGAATTAAGGTAGAGATGAAACTATCACAAGTTATAGGGACAGTAACTAAGAACACAACTCCTCCAGAAACCTGGTTTAGGCGTAGCATTGTCCTTAAACACTGTTTTAGCCCTGAGCTTCCTGGGAGTGTGAACCAGAGCAAGAAAGTGCTACTTTGAAATGTTGAAGACTCTCTGGTCTAGGGGCGCCATAGATCACTAGCCCCAGGAAGTGTCCCAAATCAAGCCCAAGGTTGCCTCTTACAGAGAAGGAAACAGGAGGTCAGGGGGACAGGTGACTGGACTGGCACCGAGCATGCAGCTACCAACAGAGCCAGGTGAGGGAGAGTCCCTACCCCGTTCAGTGCTCCTTACACAGACTGTACCGCCAGACTATAGTGACGAGTTTGTTAAGAAAACTTGCCCAGTGTAAAAATCAGGAATATGGCCCTACACACTGGCCAAAGGCATAAAGCAGCCAAAAAACAAACCCACACCAGGGCCGGAGCTGTGGCATAGCAGGTAAAGTTGCTGCCTGTAGTGCGGGCATCCAATATGGACGCCAGTTTGAGTCCCGGCTTCTCCATTTCTGATCTAGCTCTCTGCTATGGCCTGGGAAAGCAGAAGATGGCCCAAATCCTTCGACCCTTGCACGCATGTGGGCAGCCCAGAGGAGGCTCGAGGCTCCTGGCTCCTGGCTCTGGATAGGCACAGCTTCAGCCATTGTGGCCAACTGGGGAGTGAACCAACAGATGGAAAACCTCTCTCTCCTTCTCTGCCTCTCCTTCTCTTTCTGTGTAACTCTGACTTTCAAATAAATAAAATAAATCTTTAAAATAAAAAAACCCAGACTGTCCTGCAAAGACGGACACCTCAAATCTCAAGATCCACAAGCTTACTGCCAGGTAAGAAAGTTCTGTTGGGGCTAGAAGCTTTCCTTCCTCCTCCTCTCTTTCCTATAATTCCTCTTGTTCCTATGTCCATTGAATCTGAACCTCAGAAGTTTCCCATCAAGCAGCTTATTTTAATCTCCCATTAGAATAAACTCTTCCTAATGAGAGATTCTGTGTTCTCAGAACAGAACACCATGAGATACTTCATTCTCTCTGAAACACCTGAGCCCAACGGTCACAGCCTGGTGTGCCAGAATCTTTTAAAAAGTACAACACTGGGGCCAGTGTTGTGGCATTGTGGGTAAAGCCTCCACCTGCAGTGTGGGCATCCCATATGGACACCAGTTCGACTCCCGACTGCTCTACTTCCAATCCAGCTTGCTGCTCTAGCCTGGGAAAGCAGTAGAAGATGACCCAAGTATTTGGGCCCCTGCACCCTCGTGGGAGACCTGGAAGAAGCTTCTGGCTCCTGGCCTCTGACCAGTCCAGCTCTGGACATTGTGGCTATTTGGGGAGTGAACCAGCGGATGGAAGATTTTTCTCTCTGTCTCTCCCTCTCACTGTCTGTAACTCTACCTCTCAAATAAATAAATAAAAATCTTTTAAAAATAATATTTAAAAAAGTAAAACATTAGAAAAGATCAATTTATCCAACCATCTCCTCACTGGTTGCATCACAATACTACTAGAAGAATCCACTTTTTAAAATAACACTGCTGCCGGCACCGTGGCTCACTAGGCTAATCTTCCGCCTTGCGGCGCCGGCACACTGGGTTCTAGTCCAGTCGGGGCACCAGATTCTGTCCCGGTCGCTCCTCTTCCAGGCCAGCTCTCTGCTGTGGCCAGGGAGTGCAGTGGAGGATGGCCCAAGTGCTTGGGCCCTGCACCCCATGGGAGACCAGGAAAAGCACCTGGCTCCTGCCATCGGATCAGCGTGGTGCGCTGGCTGCAGCGCTGGCCGCGGCGGCCATTGGAGGGTGAACCAACAGCAAAGGAAGACCTTTCTCTCTGTCTCTCTCTCTCACTATCCACTCTGCCTGTCAAAAAATAAAAAATAAATAAATAAAAACACTGCCATAATATTTGAAGGAACAATCTGTTAGCAGGTGCAAGATGCCAGAGCAGTGACAACCTGCTCAGAATGATTGGCTGAAGGGTCACAGCCACCTGCCCAGGGGGTCACAGACAGACAAGGTGGTGACACAAATGCATAGACACAAACAGCCAGTGAGGTCTTGGTTCTTTGTCAGTCTGGGCAGATCACAGTGCCCTCCAAGCAATACAGTGCAATCACATCAGTAGGAAACGTGTGTTTTTTCCCTCCTATCTCACCTAAAGATGGGCAAATCCTAGAAAACTATGCATCCAGATCCCAGGCGATTCAGGTCACACAGCTGCACACTGGCATCAGTCACAGACCCTACAAAAGGAGCAGGGCTCTTTCTATGTTAAGAGAGCTGCTCATATTTGTTGGTTTAGAGTGTCCTGTTCTGGGGATAAAAGCACCTAGGAAGTGACGTCATCTTTTTAAGGTCACTGGGAATCAGTAAGTTCTGACTTCAGTTAATTGGACGGGGCAGGGGTGGCTGTGTCAAGTCAATGCCCAGGCCACACCAGGGATCACCGAGCCCCTCTGCCAGTGTCAGGTATATATAAAAGACCTCCAATGGCGAGACAGCAGGAGGTAAATGACGGCCCACTCACAGCCCACATCGAGACAAAAATAGAAAACCAAAAGAGGAAGAAGAGCTGTGACACACATCGATCCTGGAGCCCGTCTTCCGGTACCCTTAATCAGAGTGCATGTCATACTTCCTGGGGCCCCAGAAGTTGCTAGCCTGGGCAGAGAGGGCTAGAATTTTCCCACTTTAGAACGAGAACAGAGCAAAAGACAAGAGCTAGGCTGATAGGAAACAGAAAAAAAGAGAGCTGTTTCTCCATGAACATGCTCTTTGCAACCAAACAATAAGGTCCCACAAACAGGAGGGCAGGCCTCAGCCATGCTCCTCACACAGCCTGCAAACCAAGTCTCAGCCCCGCCTCTCCACGGCCCTCTAGGCTGGAACCCATGTCCTGTGTCTTCCAAGGCATAGAAAATTCTAGAAAGAAGGCTTTTGCCCTAGCACACGATGGAGGGGAAAGTGTTGTCTTTCCCACCTGAGGTTCAGGAGACCTATGCAGTCTCCATCTTATCCCGTGAATAGGCCACTCCGAACCAGCAAGGAGAGTGCGCTCCCTGTGCTGCCTGTAGTACGCATGACCAGTGCTCCCAGGAGCCCTGCCTGGCCCCTGCGTAGCTACTTTCCCAGGGCCTGCTGGCCTTCACTTCAGAAGAATGGCTCACCTTCAGAAATGGCCTTCCTCACGGCCGCCACGTAGGTCTCGGGCTCGTCGTCACAGGTAAGCTCCTGCCAGTGGGCCCAATCTGGAAAGTAGTCCAGAAACTCGGGGCTGTCCTGCACACCGCAGAGCAGCCTCACCACGCGGTGCGCAGGCTGGAAGGCCCTCTGCAGTGGGGGCAGCAGGGCCGGCCGCCGCAGCTGCAGCACCAGCTCCGCTGACAGCAGCACCACCACGCAGCGGGCGCTGAGGAAGAGGTGCAGGTCCTCGGCGGAGAAGCAGGCCTCGGGGCCCAGCCTGTGCGTCAGCATCTTCTGCCTGCGAATCTGCCGGCTGGACAGGAAAAGGTCCTGGAGGTACTGGCACCACTCCTTGGCATCCGGGCTGTAGACAATGAGGATGTCGCATCCTCCCAGCACCCCTGGGGAAGAGAGGCGTGGGGGCATGTTACCACATCCGCTTCTCCCATTTGGCTCTCTACCCAGGCACCCAGGCAAGGGGAAGGGCAGTCTGCCTCCAGCACATATATGTGACCTCTTTCCCCACTAACAGACCCAGTCTTTGCCCAAATGTACATTGCGTTTCAGATCCTTGTGCAAGCCACTGCTTCTGCCTGGTGTGCTGTCCCCTGCAGTTGATGAGAGAAACTTCATCTGGGAAGAAACAGGGCTTACCCAGATTCATGCTCTGCAAGTCGGCCACAGACTGACACTCAGGTGTCCTGGGTTCCCCAGCCAGCCCTTCGCCCAACCTCCCTGCTGCCTCCCTTCAGGAATTCCGTCAAGAATCTTGAGTAACAAGTCCGGATCTTCCAAAGATCAAAGTGATCAAAGTTCAAAGAAGCTCAGCTGTTTCCACTGGGGGCAGGTGGGGCAGGGGGAGTGAGCACGGTGTCCATGCACCTTGTGCAAAGCTGACGCATGAAGCCGTCATGGGTTCTCATGACAAAATGCCAGCCTCGCGCCACATTTCACTGAGAGGCTCCTGGCAAGGTCAGACGCAGAGCCCAGGGAAGACCTTGACACCAAGCTCTGCAGACACCTGGTGGAATCTCCTTCCCTTCCCCATCCACCGTGATATTCAAAATGTTTTTGAAAATAGTAGAAAATGTAAACTTAATATAGTTCTGATTTCCCCCAGGATGATATTACCAAACTTTCAAAAAACAGCCAAGGAAAAGATTTGAGTTTCATTCTTTTTGGAATCCTGCTTTGCTGGATCCTAATCCAGTGCTAACATAAAACCCAATGCACTCATCTGCAGGAGTATGATGATGAGCTTAAAAGCACTTTGTGGGGCCCACGCTGTGGTGTAGTGGGTAAAGCCACTGCCTCCAGTACCAGCATCCAATATGGGCACCGGTTCAAGTCCTGGCTGCTCCACTTCCAATCCAGCTCTTTGCTACGGTCTGGGAAAGCAGTGGCCCAAGTCCTTGGGCCCCTACACCCATGTGGGAGACCCAGAAGAAACTCCTGGCTCCTGGCTTCAGATCAGTGCTTGCAGCTAAATGGGGAGTGAACCAGCGGATGGAAGACCTCTCTCTCTCTCTCTCTCTCTCTCTCTCTCTCTCTCTCTCTTTCAAATAAATGTATAAATATTTTTTAAAAAAAGAACTCTGTGGTGTTGTGGCACAGTGGGTTAAGCCACCTCCTGCAATGCCAATAACCCAAACAGGTGCCGGTTGAAGTCTTGGAAGTTCCAGTTCCACTCCAGCTCCAGCTAATGCACCCGAGGACAGCTCAAGTGTCTGGACCCTACCACCCATGGAAGACCCAAATAAAGCTCCTGGCTCCTGGCTTCCCTTTGGCCCAGCCCTGGCTATCGTGGCCATTTGAAGAGTAAACCAGCGAATGGACAATCAATCTCTTGCTCGCTCGTTCTTCCTGTCTCCTCCCTCTCTTTCTTTCAAATAAATAAAATAAATATTTTACAAAAGAGAACTTTGGCAGGGAAAGTGTACAAGTGTTTAAAGAAGTCAATGTTAGGCCGGCGCCGTGGCTCAACAGGCTAATCCTCCGCCTTGCGGCGCCGGCACACCGGGTTCTAGTCCCGGTCGGGGCGCCGGATTCTGTCCCGGTTGCCCCTCTTCCAGGCCAGCCCTCTGCTGTGGCCCAGGAGTGCAGTGGAGGATGGCCCAGGTGCTTGGGCCCTGCACCCCATGGGGAGACCAGGAAAAGCACCTGGCTCCTGGCTCCTGCCATCGGACGAGCGCGGTGCGCCGGCCGCAGCGCGCCGACCGCGGCGGCCATTGGAGGGTGAACCAACGGCAAAGGAAGACCTTTCTCTCTGTCTCTCTCTCTCACTGTCCACTCTGCCTGTAAAAAAAAAAAAAAGAAGTCAATGTTAGAACACTGTGTGGGACAGCAGAAAAGCAGCCAGGGCCTCTGACAACGCTGTGGACTCCCACGGCTCTCCACGGAGCTCAGGCAGGGATGCTTACCCTAATCCCAAAGCTTAAGTAGACCAAGGACAAAACGCGAATGTACAGTATTGCAGACTTCCAGAAGACAAATTCTTAGATGATCAGATCTATGTGTGTGTACACTTCTTTATATCTCAGGAGAAAACAATCTCAGGACCAGAGAAGACATAAAAGTGGCAAAGCTCCACAACTCTGGAACTTGCGCTGGGGAAAGCAGAGTGGTATTGTCAGAGTAGATTTACCTCTGTCTCTGTACACACTTGATTTAACCTAAGAGGCAATGTCCTTCCTGGTGTGAAGTGCTATGGCAGATGGTGTGCATGAGCATGAGCCGTCAGGTGGGAAATGGACAAGGCTTCACATTCCACTACATTGTCAAGGATGCAAGGTCAGCGACTCTGTGCTCCGAATTCAGTTACAAATGCCTAAGTGAGAAGTGGTAGCGCCCTTCCCTCCCCGGACACACACACACTAGTGAGTATCATGTCCACAATGTGTGCAGGTGGTAGAGAGAGGATAAATAGCCAGACGGGCTGGCTGCGGTCCCACACCTGGTGAGGAGGAAACCATAGGCAATGGCTTCGACACAGTCAACAATGGACGGCAAAGAAGCAAAGAAGAGAGAAGAGGATTTTTCAGAGCAAAAGCTGTACCCTTAAGAAGGCAACGATGTTCCTGCAGCGCTGACTTAGCAACAATGAGCACTTTTCTGAAACGCTGCCCTGAAGAGCATGTGACATGAGCTATCATTCCAGTTTTATGAGAAAGATGTAGTGACCCGAAAGTAAGCCCCAGGATCACGAGGAAATGAGTACTCATTTCACAAGTCTCCCATGCGTGAGAATTCCAAAAACTTGACGTGACTGACTACCCTCCAGGAGGTGCAGCATTAACTCCTCAGTGTGGGCTGTGCTCAGTGAGTTCTTTTTTTTTTTTTAAGATGTATTTTTTTATTTGAAAGGCAGAGATACAGAGAGGCATAGGCAGAGACAGAGAGAGAGAGAGAGAGAGAGAGAGAGAGAGGTCTTCCATCCACTGGTTCACTCCCCAGATGGCCACAATGGCCAGAACTGAGCCAGGAGCCAGGAACCAGGAGCTTCTTCCGGGTCTCCCACTTGGGTGCAGGGGCCCAAGATCTTGGGCCATCTTCTACTGCTTTTCCAGGCCATAGCAGAGAACTAGATTGGAAGTGGAGCAGCCGGGACTCGAACCAGCGTCCATATGGGATGCCAGCACTGCAGGCAGCGGCTTTACTCGCTACACCACAGTGCCGGCCCTGCTTAGTGAGTTCTTTACAAAGAGCACAGAGTGGAAGGAGTGAGTGGCTTCACAGAGGAGAAACCTTGTGAACTCCACCTCAGTCTAGTGACCCGGCCGACATCCACAGTCATGAACCATGTTACTAAGGAAGCGCCCTTACTCGATGATCTTCCTCCCCTAGACTCACCGCTTCACTCCAATGGTGAGAAAAATCTCAGAGAAACCCCAGCTGACAGACAGACATTCTATAGAGTAACTGCCCGGTGCTCCTCAAAACTGCCACCGTTACCAAAAGCAAAGATGGCAGTTGGAGGAGACTAAGGAGACAGGACCACCAATGTCCATGTAACATGGACATTAAGTGGGTACATACAAACGGAACAACACTGCTGCACGTCCGCATCAGGATGGGATCCTGGGGCGGATCAAGGACACTGTAAGAACTTGGGAAATCCAAGCACAGGCCAGTTAATCCCGTTATCAACACTGGCTCACCCACTGTAACAAATGCACCACACTATTGGAGATGCTGCTATGGGGAGGCCGGGCCTGGAATACGAGAAGCTCTCTGGTTCCATCTTGGCAATTATTCTGGCAATCTCGAGCTGTTCTCCAGCAGGACGGTATGCCCGGATCCAGCCGTTCGGGCAGTGAACTGGCTGATGGAAGACATTTCTCTCTGTTGCTCTGCCTTTCAAGTAGATGAAATGAAATAAACACACATTTGAAATGTTGCTCTTAAAACAAGGCAACTGAAATAAAAGGCCCCAAAGAAGTTAGTGGAAGACAGCTGTTTTAACCATCTCGTTCCTGGGGTTCCAGAGTTAATCCAATCCCCTTTGAGCAGAGGTATGTAAGAGGAAGTGGTTAGGGCCTCAGACGAGTTAATACTTTAGCCTCCTTGGTCACTAACTTGTGTTGTGACGGAGACTAAAATCCAGGGACACTTTGCCTCCTGAGATGCGGCCGGGGGAATCTGTCATCTTCCTGACTTGGTTTGTTGTTGCCGGAACTGAAAGCTGAGGAAGCTGACGCCCCTCCCTGCTGCGCTGGGGCACACAGGACCCCGGGCCTGGGGTCACCCCTTTCTTCCGTGATTATTTCCTTCCTCTAAGCACATGTTACTTCTCCACCAGTCCCCGTTCACTTCTCACATTCTTGGTTTGCTTCTTTATCGAGAGAAACTAAATACGTGAACCAAGCAGAAGCCCCAAAACCCTAGACAGGCATGAGGAAGGGGCTTTGCTCTTGTGAGGCTTAAGGAAGCTGTTTGGCTACAGGAGGAGGGCAGGAGGGGGAAGGGAGGGGGAGGGGCTGGCTGGGGGCAGCAGGGAGTCACGGTGGCTGGAGGAAGTGCCAGGGAGCTTCTCCAACTGCCTGGGCCATCTCCTGGGCGAGAGGTGACCCTGGCACCGTGTGCACGTCTCTCCTGGGGGCCTGTGTGTGAATGTGAGCACCACATCGGGAGAGGGATGTGAGACAGGAACGGCAAGCAGGCCAGAGAGAGAGAGAGAGATCTGGTAGGGAGTGTGGGAGAGCCATCCTGTCCCTCACAGAGGTCAACTTCAGGGTTCGAGAACCACTGGAAGCTAAGGTCACCAAAAACGGGCCAAGTCCCTTCAAGCCCTGTGGTCATGGGAGTCCAGGAGTGGTAGAAGGATATGGAGATCTGGGACCTTGGAGAGAGGGAGCAGGTATGGTTGGGGCTTCTTCACACCCCTCCAAGCTGAGACATGACAGAGAAAAAACTAGGCCTTCCCCAGCCTCAGACGGATCATTTGGGAAAGCCACTCAAGCCCTCTTTCTCACCTTGTTTTCAAGTGTTACTACATACGATGTTATCCATGACCTAGAGAATATTCTGGGACAGGCTAATGCCATTTCATTTTATTGCTACCCAAAGCTCTTCCAAGGACAGGGAGCCAAGATTCTCTGGGATTTCTTTTTTTTTTATTTTTTTGACAGGCAGAGTGGACAGTGAGAGAGAGAGACAGAGAGAAAGGTCTTCCTTTGCCGTTGGTTCACCCTCCAATGGCTGCCGCGGATGGCACGCTGCGGCCGGCACACCGCGCTCATCTGATGGCAGGAGCCAGGTGCTAGGTGCTTTTCCCTGGTCTCCCATGGGGTGCAGGGCCCAAGCACCTGGGCCATCCTCCACTGCACTCCCGGGCCACAGCAGAGAGCTGGCCTGGAAGAGGGGCAACCGGGACAGAATCCGGCGCCCCGACCGGGACTAGAACCCGGTGTGCCGGCGCCGCAAGGCGGAGGATTAGCCTGTTGAGCCACGGCACCGGCCAGATTCTCTGAGATTTCAACGAGCAAACATGCCTTTCAGAAAATCGGGGCCAGTACTGTGGTTAAGTTAATTCCGGTTAACTGCAGGTTAAGCCTCCTGCAACACCAGCATCCCGTTTTGGAGCAACGGTTGGAGTCCCACCTGCTCCACTTCTGACCCTGCTCCTTGTTAATCCACCTGGGAAAGCACCGGAAGATGGTCCAAGTATGGGCCCCTGCACCCAGGTGGGAGACCCAGATGGAGTACCAGGCTCCTGGCTTCAGCCTGGCCCAGCCCTGGCTATTTGCAACCACTGGGAAATGAACCAACAGATGGAAGATTCTCTCTCTCTCTCTCTCCCTCTCTCTGTCTGTGTATGTGTGTGTGTTTGAGAGAGAGAGAGTGTGTGTGTGTGTTGACTCTGCTTTTCAAATAAATGAAGAAAATCCTTTAAAAAAAGAGAAGACCAACACTCACCCTGAGGTTGGAGGGAATTTAGGAAGGCCAGAGGATCAGGCCATGAAGCAGCAAAGCACTGACACATGCCACACGCTGCATGGAAACAGCCAATCTCCAGAGCCCACACACTAGAGAGCCCCACTCATATGAGAGTCCAGAGTATGGAACTCTACAGAGACAAAGCAGATCTTAGGGTTGGGGAAGTGGGGAGAACAAGATGACAAGCATATGGAGTTTCTTTCTGGGGTGATGAAAATGCTATAAAATGACTATGGTAGAGGTTACATATCTGTGAAGATGCTTAAAGCCACTAGAGTGTACATTTAAGTGGATGGGCTGCATGGCATACGAATTACTCCACAATCAAGCTGCTTGAAAAAGAGGAAGTGCAAGCAAGCATTTTGCCTAGTGCCCAAGACCCTAGATGATGCCTGCATCCCACATGGGAGTGCCTGAGTTCAAGACCCGCAGTTCCCAGTTCCAGCTTCCTGCTGACACAGACCTTGGAAGGTAGGGGAGATTATTCCAGGCATTGGATCCCTGGCCTTCATGTTTGATAACTGAATCAGGTATTGTCTCTCAGCTTTGGCCTATCCCAGCCCTGGCCACTGTAGGCATTTAGGGAGTGAACCAGGGGACAGGAGATCTTTCTGTCTCTTTCTCTCTCTGCCTTTTGAATTGGAGAGAAAAAAAAAATAATGCACATTAGAAAGAATGGGGGGGGGGGAGACAAAGAGGGAGGAAAGGAGGGAAGAAGGAAGGAAGGAAGGAAGGAAGGAAGGAAGGAAGGAAGGACGGACCATAGGTGAGAGTAGCCCAGGTGACTGCAGAACTTGCAGCATCTTGGCAAAAGGTGTCTCCCATGAGCCCTGGTACCTCCACATGATTCTTCCAGACCTCAGAGAGCCTCGAGGACCCCAGAGGCCCACTCCCACATGCAGCTCCCAAGTGCGACTCACTGCAAAGCCTGTAGATGGCAAACACCTGCAAAACACCACTGCAGAGCCGTAAAGATCCGCAGGTCAGTCACTAGGGGACCACGTGAACCAGAACTGGCCCTCCTGGTGCCCTCGGCCATGCTCACAGGACACTGGACAAGAGTGGCCTTCTTGGCCTCCTCTGCCCAAAGGCCTGTCCAATTTGCTGGTTCCTGGATGCAGCAGCCCAGGGCCTGCTCCCAGCTTTGGAAGGAGGTGGGGACTGCACTGGCTCATTCTCAGCTCTCAGCTCCCTCTCCACTACCACTCACCTACCCCAGTCCCTCTGGCCTGCATGCACCCACTGCCTAAAGCACTGGTCCCCAAAAGTTCCCTCCCTCTGCTCCTTCAGGTCTGGATGAAACATCCGTTGCTCCATGAGGCCTAACCTGGCCACTTTATTTAAAGTACCAACCCCTCTCTATTCTCCACAGCACACATCATACCGAGGACTGTCCTTAGTAGGTATAGTGCAACTTTCCCTGCTCCAAAAGCTCCACGGGGGCATGGCTTTTGCCTTTTCTGTTTACAGTATGGACACCCAACCCCTGGAAACAGGACACATGCCATAGAATATGTGTGGGAATGAATTTCCCTCTGGATAACTCTACTTCTGCTTTCCAGTGGAATGCGTGAATCCTTTTCTTCTTTCTTTTTTTTTTTTTGGACAGGTAGAGTTATAGACAGAGAGAGAGAGAGACAGAGAGAAAGGTCTTCCTTCCGTTGGGTCACCCCCCAAATGGCCGCTATAGCTGGAGCTACGCCGATCCGAAGCCAGGAGACAGGTGCTCCTTCCTGGTCTCCCATGTGGGTGCAGGGCCCAAGCACTTGGGCCATCCTCCATTGCCCTCCCGGGCCACAGCAGAGAGCTGGACTGGAAGAGGAGCAACTGGGACTAGAACCCGGCGCCCATATCGGATGCTGGCGCCGTAGGTGGAGGGTTAACCAAGTGAGCCACGGCGCCAGCCCCTGCGTGAATCCTTATTCACAACACAGCTTCTTCCAACTTCCAGAGCCCAGAAGCTGAGATGCATTTCCAGCTCCCCTGAAACAATGAGCTTGGATCCCCAGAGCCCATGGAACTGTCACCACTGGCCTTCCAAAGCACCGGACCAGGCTGGAGCTCAGCAGAGCTGGGGGAGCAGGCACTTCCTACAGCACCTGCTCAACAATGCTTTTTCCCGGCCGCCTAGGGGTTCTCTGTCAAGGGGTGCTTGCTTCTTATCTCACAGGTCGCATCTCTGCCAACACCTCCTCGGGGAGACACCAGCGAGCCCTTCACAAACGTGGTGACTCTCTTCCTACCTTGCAATTCTCTGCATGCCTTTACAAGACCATAACCCCGGAGGGCACAGCCTGGGCGAGCCTTGCTTACCCCCGGGGAACAGACCAGGTACGCACGAGCCCGTCAGTGATCTCTAAGCATTACGAGGACGTGAGTGAGCGATCTGGCTGGTGTACACATCCATGAACCAGAGAAGAACCCAACCTCAGCAGAAACGACTCCCGGCACCTTTCGTCAGTGAACTCCAAACTCTGTCCAGGGCCCGAAGTGCTGCAAAGGACACACGCAAAGCGGAGCTAACGGGACAGTGCGCCTCGGTTCCCGAAATCCAGACCGGGAACACCACGTCTAGAGTGAGTGGAGGAAGGCGGCCAAGCGCCAATGCCGACCGAGGGCTGTGCGAGCGCCCCCTTTTGGTCCGGAGAAGCATTTGCCCGGCTGGGACAAAACGCCCGCCGCCTGCTTTCAGCTGGGCTACGGGTTCGCAGGGTGGGAGGAGCAGGGAAGACGACCCTCTGGAGCTCCGAGCGTCAGAGGCGGAGCAGAAGTGCCTTGGAAGACGAGGGACAGGGGAGGATCAGGCGGGAGCTGAAGAGAAACCCGCAACCGGCCGCGAAGGGGGCCGTGGACCAGCGGAGATGGGAAGTTTGCGACGGAGAACTGAGAACACAGAAGGAACCCGAGTCCCGCGCGCGAGCGGGGAGGCGCCGGGCAGTGCCGGGCCCTGCCAGCTCACCTGAGGCTGCCATGCCGTGGGCCGCAGTCGCATCCCCTCCTCGCCGCGTGCGGCTGCCCGGAGCCGGCGCCCGGCGCGTCCCTGGGCGCGGGGCCGGAGGGGCGCGGCGCTGGCGCAGGACCGGCCGCGGCTCTGGCGCTTCCTCCCGGCCGCCAGCGAGGACTGACGGCGAGGGCGTGTCCGTAGCGCCCGCCCCGCCTGCGGGGCCCGGCCCGGGCACCTGCGCCCGCGTCCGTTGGCAAGGGGAAGTGAGAGCCGCACGCCGGCGGGGGCCCTGGCCAGCTCCCCGTGCCGCCCCCCTCTCGGCGTCGGGAGTCGCCAGGGCCTTGGCGCCACGTGCGCCTCGCGCCTCGGGAACCCTACCCCCAATCGGCCAGCAGCCCAGGGTGGAGGGACGTTGGAAAGGGAGGGAGAGATTGGGCTGCGCGTCCTCTGGGACCTCGGATGGGGGATGCTTATGAACACCAGCTGCCTAGACCACCTCCCCATTCCCTGGGGCTTGTCCCTGAGCCGCTGCCCCAGCAGGAAAGGGGAGGGGCAGAAGGTTGGGCACCTGGCTGTGGTGTCTTTGTTACCCTTGACCACCCTGCTGTGACGGCTGTCATTCCTTGGATCTGGCCTTAGCCCGTGAACATTGGTCACCATCTCATATGATAACTGGTGGGGTGACCACCGCTGTTCATCGTGCTGCTGTATGCTGGGCAAGGTGCTACACGCCCTTCCACACGTTAGTGCATTGCTTCCTCAACCCTTTTCGTCTTTGCGTTGGAGCACGAACAAGCCAGCCTCCACGGAGAGCAAATGCTGCTCAGGCTCCACACCAGCGTCCAGAGCCACAGCACCTGCCCAACCTTTCCTACCCCCTTCTTGTCTCGTTCCTTTTCCGGCTCCTGCACTTGACAAGCACCTGCCCTTGGGTCCTCAGGAACACAGGGTCCAGAGGATGGACCCAGCCAGCAGAGAGAAGGGCAAATTAGGGTTCAAGTCTAAGTGGAAATAAATGAATCGGATTTAAGAATGGAACCACTAGAATGAAGGTGTATTAGGTTTTTACTGTTGCTATAATGAATTACCAAAATCTAGTGACTTAAAACAGCACAAACATGGCCTCTTACAGCTCTCCAATACAACAAACCGTGTGGCATGCTCTTAGGATCTGTGAAGATAAACAGTGCAGCTAGGCCTGTAGAAGGTGCCCTGCACTCGTTCTCAGAGGCACTAGTACTCTTGAATTTCACGCATTTCTTCTCTTTGTAGTACTTGCTAGTTTTTAACTAAATGCATGCTTTTGCTTCCTTTTCCCGCTCTGTCTCCCTCCTCTACAACGTGTCTGTCATTCATCTTTGCAGAGCTAATGTGCTCTGTGGAGTTATGCAGCTTTAAAGAAATGACTGAACTATTGAAGCTTCGCAATAACAATAATATAGAGAATGAAAACATCACTCTCACTTTCTGGGGGATAATCCTTATTTTTCCTAAGATGCTGATGGATACTATTTTTGAAGCCAGAAATTGTAGTCGGCTTTTTTTTTTCTGTCCTCACAAACAAACCCATATGACAGATGTACATTGCTATTTATATTTTATTAATAAACTGAAGCTTGTATTTGTAGAAAAAACAATAGTGTGACATGAATCTCACTAGGCATGGTTGGGTTCCTTTCTGCCAGAAAAGAGTCCATTTCCTTTGCTCTTTCAGCTTCCTAAAACTGCTCACATTTGGGTTACAGCCCCTTCCTCCAACTTCAAAGCCAGTCATATAGCATCTTTCTGATCTTGCTTCTGTCATCACAACTCTCTATGTCTCTCTCTCCCCCTCTCCCTCTCCCCTTTTTCCTCTCCCCGATTCTCTGTCTCCTCCTGCCATCATTTCGGATCCTAGTGATTGCCTTGGGCCTATTTGGATAACCCAGGAAAATCTCCCTAGGAAGGTCAGCTGATTAGCAATTTCAATGCCATCTACAGCTCCAATTCCCCTTTGCCACAGAACATGGAATATTCTCAGGTTCTAGGTATTAGAGTGTGCACATCACCAGGAACCATTTCTCTGGCTCCCACAGGCTGGGGATTCCTAAAGCACATTTGAGCTTGTTGCCTGCAACCTGCTCCTGTTGCCCCAGGCCTCTACGCCCCAGCAGACACCACCACAGTCCTATACTCTTATTTAGTAGAAATTATATAGGGTTTGGGTCATTTTGCGTCTCCTCCACTCAGTTATAAGTATCTCAAAGGCAGAATCCAAGTCCGTGTTTTTCACTGAGAAACCTCCAGCACCTGGAGCTAACACTGCAGAGACTATGCTCAGAAAGGGATTGCCGAGTGGACAAGTGAATATCACCAGGAAGTCCTCAAATTTCAGACTAAAGGATACAAGGGGTCTTTGGGCAGTGAACACTTTGGAAACCTGACAAAAGTAGGCCATTCAGAATAAGAGCCATCAGAGTAAGGGTGGAAAAAAGCTACAGTTTGAAAGTGTTGAGTTTGAGGTGTCCATAGGATGTCCTAGGAGTCTGTCTTTTCAGGAAATCAGATGGGGACTAATGGCTGGTTGAGGACGTTGCCCTTGGCACTGAAGCTGCTTGAGTGGAAGGGGAGGGGACAAAGAGCCCAAGGGCAGAGCCATGGAGAGAAAGGACCCTACTTAGGGCCACAGGCAGAGGGTCTGCAAAGGGAACCAGAGCAAGCAGACAGGTGGATGAAAGGCTGAGTAGCCCAGAGCCCTGGGAAGGAGAGTTTGGAGGTCACCAGAGTGTGGAACCCTGGGAGGGTCTGGGAGAATGAGATCTGATCTAAAAACAACAGATCACTGGGTCACCAGTAACATCCAGGAGTCCAACCCGGAGCAGCAGAGGCCAGGCTGCTAGAGAATGGGGGCTGTGAGGAAGGCAGCCTGGGGCAGGGGTCAGAGTTCTGGACAGAAAGACAGGAGCCTCAGAGTCTCACCTCAGCCCTCCCCCACCCATGTGTGGCCTTGGACAAGCAGTAGCTCTGCAAATGCCTCGCTTCCTCGTGTGCGGTGAGGACCCACAGCTCAGTCAGTGCCAGGACTCTGGGAGATACCCTACTTGGAGACCCCTGAATGAACACCGACCTCCAGATGCTACTTCTCCCTGAAGCCCCTCACTCCTCACAGGCCTCCATGGCCCTGTGGAGTCATCTCTACTGAGGGTCCATTCATTCAGCCAAGGCCAACTCCCCCGAGGCCCCCACTGAAGGTGTGGTCCTCCCTCCAGCTCCTGATAGCAGGGGATGAGGGCCCTTTCTTGCCTCCTAACCAGGAGGCTCTGGACAACTTTAAGTTAAGGAGATTTCTGCACCGGCTACAACTGTTAGAGGGCATTTGCCAGGTGTGGGGGAGGTCTTGGGTGCGGGGCCCACTCTCCAGTTCTGCTCCCACTGCTGCGCAGCACTGACCTCTGGCATTTGGCCAGGAAGGGGATCCAGACCAGCATGCCCCTGGTGAGAAGACATGACTGCTTCTAACACGGGAAATTCTACCCCCTTTTCTCTTTGCAGGTGGGTGGGTTGAGGGAAGTATTGTCTGTTTGCTTTTGTACCTCCATTTAGTGGGTTTTGCAGACATGGCGGGGGTGGGGCGGGCAGCAGCTTCTCTAAAAGGCCCCACCAAATGGGTTTGAGGAAGACTAGAGAACCTGGACTTGAATACTGCCCACACACCTGTCTGGCCTGGCAAACACGAGGGGCCAGAGTTGGATGTCTGTCATCCAAGGAACAAGGGGCGAGGTGGGGCAGGGAACTCTTGTTTGCAGATACATCTTCAAGACATTATATCATAATCTCTCAAACCTTGGGGCTAGTCTTTTCTCTGCTTCTAGAAGCCTCACTTGCTAGGCTAAAAGGTGGAGACAGAGGACAGAGGACCTAGGCAGACTGGACACTCCCAAGTTGCCTTAATTCTCCTAACTACCTTATGAGGTTAGGGACTAACAGTAAACCCATTGTATTGATACAGAGGTTAAATAGCTTTTGCCCCAAAGCACACAGCCAGGAAATGCAGAGCTGGGTTTTGAACCCAGAAGGTCTGGCTCCAGAATGTGTGCTGCTGTCCATTAGTGCGGGTGTATATGCACAGCAGGCCCACACTGACTGAAGGCCCCGTGCTGGCTTCTCCTCTGTGGCAGGTGAGCACAGCATAACTGTCACCCAGGGGCTCCCACCTCACTCTCACAAAATGCCATCATAGGCAGAAGGTCCTCCTTGGGAGCTCCCCTTGCATTCCCACTTCCTGTTCAACTCCCAGTTAGTGTCCCAAGACCCTCAATCCTTTGAGAGTGGGCCTGTGTCTTTCACCACAGCATCTCCAGTGCTTAGCATGGGGCTCAGACCTAGGTGGGGAGTCATTTGTTTTTGAATCATTGAATCCAACCTACTTGTTTTTATATATGAAGGTACTGAGTATGTGAAGATTGGACTGTATGGGGCAGGCAGATGGCGCATCACAGGTGCAAAGGTTGGGAAGAGAATCCCAGGGCACCAAGAGCCTGGTCTGGCCTGGTAAACACCCTGGATTAGTAAAGAGTGCCCTTGGGGCCCACATTGTGGCGCAGCAGGTTAAGCTCCTGCCAGCATTGCAGATGAGCACTGGTTCAAGTCCCAGCTGCTCCATTCTGATCCAACTCCCTACTAATCTACATGGGAAGGTAGCAGAAGTACTTGCTCCCCTATACTCACATGGAAGACCTCATGGAGTTCTGGACTCCTGGCTTCAGCCTGGTCCAGCTCCCTGCAGTTGTGGTCATCTGGGGAGAGAACAAGTGTCTAACTCTGTCTTTCAAATAAATAAACAAATCTTAAAAAACAAACAAACAAAAAATACTACTGCCCTTTCTATCTGCTTGAGACTGTTGCAACTCAACCTAGTATGGCAACATATTAAAACCCAATGCAGGCCAGCGCAACATATTAAAACCCAATGCAGGCCAGCGCAACATATTAAAACCCAATGCAGGCCAGCGCCATGGCTCAATAGGCTATTCCTCTGCCTGTGGCGCCAGCACACCGGGTTCTAGTCCTGGTCGGGGCACTGGATTCCGTCCCGGTTGCCCCTCTTCCAGGCAAGCCCTCCGCTATGGCCCAGGAGTGCAGTGGAGGATGGCCCAAGTGCTTGGGCCCTGCACCCCATGGGAGACCAGGAGAAGCACTGGCTCCTGGCTTCGGATCAGTGTGACGCACCGGCCTCAGCACGCCGGCTGCTGCGGCGGCCATTGGAGGGTGAACCAACGGCAAAGGAAGACCTTTCTCTCTGTCTCTCTCTCACACTGTCCACTCTGCCTGTCAAAAAAAAAAAAAATGCAGGGGCTGGCACTGTGGTGTAGTGGGTAAAGCTGCTGCCTGCAGTGCCAGCATCCCATATGGATGCCAGTTCTAGTCCTGTCTGCTCTACTTCCCATCCAGCTCTTTGCTATGGTCTGGGAAAGCAGTAAAAGATGGCTACTGGCTTCAGATTGGTGAAACTCTGGCCATGGCAGCCATCTGGATGGAAGACATGTCTCTCTTTCTCTCTCTGCCTCTGCCTTTCAAATAAAGGAATATTTTTTTAAAAAAAATGCAGGGGCAAGTGTTTGCACAGCAGTTAAAATGTACTTGAGATGTCCACATTCCCTATCAGAATGCCTGGGTTAGAGTTCTAGCTCTACTTCTGATTCCAGTTTCCTGCTAATGCACACCCTGGGAGGCAGCAAATGATGGCCCAAGTACTTGGGTCCCTGTAACCCATGTCAGAGACCTAGATTGAGTTTCAGCCTTGCCCGCCATGGTTGTTGTGGGCATTTTAGGAGTGAACCAATGGATGGAATATATCTCTTTTTGCCTCTTTGTCTTTCTGCCTTTCAAATAAATAAAAATACAGACAGGAATAAATTTTTAAAAGAAGGCATTTTAACATAAATAAATAAAAAATAAACCCAATGCATGTCATTTGGGAACATGTACAGTGTTTCAGGCACAGCAACTTTGCAGATTAAGCGTAGAAGCCTAGCCCTTCCAAGAGTACAGAATTCTTTCCCAACTCACCAAAATGGCTACTTTTCATGAATATTCTGCTACAGCCCAGCAGTCCCTACTTGGGCCTTTTGGAGCAATGGCAGTATGCATTTCCAGGTCCTTAATCTCAGGATCTGAGAAGCAAAATGTTGGACACGAGCTAAGTGGCTCCAAGAAGCTAATCTGCCTGATCCATGATCACTTAGTTAGTAAATGTCAGAGTTGGATTTTGAATTCAAAACCATTTGTTGTACAAGAGCTGCCTTCATTGTCCCATGCTGTGAGCCCAAAGCTATGCCGGCTACCATATGGTGGTGCTGTGATCTGCAACCCCAAAGAAATGTTGGTAACTAGGAAAGGAAGTATTAGAGAGATGGCTGGTTGTCCCCCTAGTACCCAGTCTCCCTTGTGTCTTGGTGACAGAATTACACTTTTATTTGTGTGCAGCAGTGCCCTGCTAAAAGACTCCCTGGGGCTGGCACTGTGGCATAGCACATAAAGCTGCCACCTGCAGTGCCGACATCCCATATGGGCACTGGTTCGAGTCCTGGATGCTCCACTTCCAATTCAGCTCTCTGCTGTGGCCTGGGAAGTCAGTAGAAGATGGCCCAAGTACTTGGGCCCCTGCACCCAGGTGGGATACCCAGAAGAAGCTCATGGCTCCTGGCTTCAGATCAGCCCAGCTCCGGCCATTGTGACCATCTGGGAAGTGAACCAATGGATGGAAGACCTCTCTCTCTCTCTCTTTCTCTTTGTAACTCTTCCTTTCAAATTAATTAATTAATTAATTAATTAAAAAGACTCTTTCCTGGCATATTTTGCAATTTCAAGGAGATCCATAAAATGTAAATGGAAGTCATTGGCTGCATGCCCATGAAAGTCCTTTACAAGAGGCTAGACTATGAGGCAAACACACTCTTTCCTTTTCTCTTTCTTTAGTCCTGCCTGGAATGTGAATGGTATGGCCAGAGATCCAACAGCCCTCTTAGGTCATGTGGGTGGAAGCCAGACACTACGGATGGCAGAACAGAGCCTGGGTCCCTGCTGACCGTGGAGCTCCCACACAAGCCCCAAGTTTCCCACCTCTGACTCAGTTTACATGAAGACATCTCTAAGGATTTTGGTGTTTTGCTATATTTACCGAAACCTAATTCCTTTCTGAGAAGGGAATACAAGCAAATATTGACTGAACATTGACTATAATCCATGAACCCTCTGATGTAGTCTCAAATGATTCTTAGAGTAATTCTGCATCATAGGAAGAATCTCCACCTCACAGATGGTGAAACGGAGAGTCAGTGATGTGAGACCACTTTTCCAGGGTCATTCAGCAGGGAGCAGAACTACAACTCAAACCCAGATGGGTCGGAACTCAATACCCATGATCTTTCCATTATATAATGACATATTGGATGCCTTCCAGAGAGTTCATTTAAAAGTACTTCCTCCAGACATGTGGGTGCTCTCAAGTGAATCCTCAGCACTTCAAGTCGTGTGCAGATGGCACCTGCAATCGTGCATGAAAGTGTGTCATGTACATTTTCTACTTCTGCCTTTTGAGGCATTAGAGCAGAAAGTCTAGGCAGCTGTGACCAAAAGTTTAGGACTTAACCTCGCAGTATCAGAGCTGGAAAAGACTCCAGGGGCTCATTATTGAACATATGTGGAATAGGACCAGGATGGGCAGAGTGACCTTTCTAACACCATACTTCAGGGGGTCGGGGGCAGAGCCAGGACTAGAACTCTTGTGATAATTCCTAGTCGTGCTTATTTGCTATATCCGATCACCTATTGTTTTCCCTACCAGTAAATTCAACAAGCAACTGTAGAGTGTGTTTCTTGAGCTGATGCTTTAAGTTTGTAGTTTCTTCCCATAAGTCTATCACTAGCTCCTAAAAGATTAACCCAACCTTGAATCCCTGAGATAAACCTCACTTCATCATAACGAATATATTACCCATCTGCTAATATTTTGCTAATGTTTTTTGCATATACATTCACAGGAGATATTGGTCTGTCTTTTTGTCTGTTTGTTTGCAGTAACTTTCGTCAGTGTTTTGCCATCAGCATTAATCTGGCTTCAAGAACAAGTTGTAAGTATTCCTTCTTTATTTCCTCTACTTTTTTACACGTCTATGATTTTTCTTTAATCATGTCTATGGTTTTTCATCTTTCTTTCATCAAGGACATTGTTTTTAAAGTTTGTGTTTGTTTTCATTTCATTTGAATGGTAAATAGATGGACAGAGATCTTCTGTCTGCTGATTCACTCCCCAAATGCCCATAATAGCCAGAGCAGGCCAGAGGCTTGGAAGGGTTTATGAAGCTTGGAGTCCTCCCTTGATCTGTGTTTTCTGAGATACAGCCCTTTCTTTCCGGACTTGGCCCTTCCTTTTGGCTGGACTGTAAACTCTGAATTTTAGCTGCCTCCCAGGGCACAAACTAGGGCCTGCTTGCTGTGGCCAAGCCTGTGCAACAGAGAGGCCCAGTGCTGTTTCCTTCTTCTGCGTAGGGTCTCTGCTTGTTACTACTCTGCTGGGCCTTTTGATTCTTGTTTTTGTGTATTTTGTCCAGCTGCTGCTGGGAGGGCTGGCCGGATAGAAGCTCCCCTTCTATTGTTGGAAGCTAGAAAAACTGATATCTCAAGTCCATAACTTGACTGCTGGACAGTGCCTGGGGTGCCATCTGAATGGAATCTGAAACATTCCAGGAATAAATGAGACAGACAGTGCCAACCAACTCGTCTTTCTGTGTGTGACTCCTGATACATTAGAAGAAATGCAAACTGTAGGACCTCGTGGCGCAACGGCAGCGCGTCTGACTCCAGAAGAAATGCAAACTGTTTCCTGCTTAAGTAAACACAGTACTTAAGTAGACACTTAGGAATAAGAAAATTCCACTAATCCAGGCATATTTCTAGGTCAATATGTATCTACTAAACTCATTCTTTTATAGTTGTACAGAGGCAAGTGTTTGCCTAGTGGTTAAGATGCCAGCTAAAACACCCGCATCCCACACCAGAGTGACCGCGTTTGACCCCAGCCCTGGCTCCTGACTCCAGCATCCTAAAATGCAGACCCTAGGAGGCAGTGGTGATGACTCAAGTAATTGGGTTCCAGCAACTCACATGGGAGATTTGAATTCCCAGCTCCTGGCTTCAGCTTAGCCGGGCCCCAGCTGCCAGACATACTTAAGAAGTGAACCAGTGGATGAGAACACTCTTTCTGACTATCTGCCTCTCTCAAATGAAAAAAAAATTAAGTTGCATGATACTCCGCATTAGATACACTGTCGTATGTCAATTACCTGCTGACGGAAGTGGAGTTCTTTTTCTTCATGTTAGCTGCATCTTTTTACTCCTACAAATCCATGCTACAGTAAATTTCACTGAACATATTTCTTTATGTACTGATGCTATTCTTTCTATAGGATATTGCTAGATCAATGGATATGTGCATTTTACAATATGTATTACTATAATACTTTGCAGAGTTGCTGCCAAAGTTCACATTCCACATGCATATTGATAGTCTCACCAACCTTTTTCTATTGTTGCCAATCTGATGGATCAAAAATGTTATACTCACTATTGTTAGCATTTCCTTGATGACCAGTGAGGTTAAGTATCTTTTCACTTTGCCTATGATTTACATTTTGTTTCTGGAATTTCCTATTAAAGTGCTATAGCAGATTTTATTTGGATTATATTTTTATTATGATTGGTTTGTAGAAGAAAAGACACGTTAGTAATTCTCATCCTTTGTCACACATATTTTAAGTATTCGTGCTCATCTATCATTTGTCCTTTGACTTAGTAGTTCCTTTCACTATACCAAAAAATGTTAGCTTTTAGCATTAGCATGGCTGTGATTTTCGATCATGATCCTGAGAGCTTTTGGGCTTAATTTTTTTGCTTCAATTTCTTCTTTACAATTTTATAAATAATTCTTCACATTTGCATCTAATATTTTTATTTTTCACATTTAGACTTTTAATCCATCTGGAGTTTATTTTTGCCTAGGAAGTGGGAGAGACGTGTAACTGTGTTTCCTTCCAGATGGACAGTCACTTCTGCTTGCACCATACAGTAAGTAAACCATCTTCCCTCTCTGAGATGAAATGCCATCTTTATTTATGTTAAGTTCCCATTCACATTTGGTTTTGGACTATTTATTAAGTTCTACTTGCATTGCTCATTCCTGTGTTATACATATGGCTTTTATTATAATACCATGATAGTAAGCTTTATTACTTGTGTATAAGTTGAAATTGTGTTTGATGGTTAGTCATGTAGATGCAGATAACAGAAGTTTGTTTTTTTAAGATTTTATTTATTTATTTGAGAGGTAGAGTTACAGACAGCAAGAGAGAGAGAGAGAGAGAGAGAGAGAGAAAGGTCTTCATTCTGTTGTTTCACTCCCCAAATGACGGCAATGGACAGAACTCAGGTGCTTCTTCCTGGTCTCCCATGGGGCTGCAGGGGCCCAAGCACTTGGGCCATCCTCCACTGTTTTCCCAGGCCACAGCAGAGAGCTGGATTGAAGGAGGAGCAGCTGGGACTAGAACCCGCACCCATATGGGATGGGCGGTACAGCAAGCAGAGGATTCACCTACTTCGCCATGGTGCCAGCCTCAACAGAAGTTTTTACACTGGCAAGGAGGCATCATTCTCATTAGGAACCCAGACATCTTCTGATAGGCCCTGCCATCTTTAGGAACGGCTGCCCTTGCAATCTCCTCATACTCCAAGATGTCTGCTGAAGCCACAGCCACACAACTCCTTTTCCAGGGAGAAAGCAAACAGAGCATGGAAGGACCAAGATATCTTTCTTTGTCTTTTTCCCTAAAGATTTATTTATTTATTTGAAAGTCAGAGTTACACGGAGAGAGGAGAGGCAGAGAGAGAGAGAGAGAAAGAAAGAGAGAGAGAGAGAGAGAGAGGGCTTCATACACTGGTTCACTTCCCAATTGGCCTCAACAGCTGGAGCCAGGAGCCAGGAGCTTCTTCTGGGACTCCCACTTGGGTGCAGAGGTCCAAGGACTTGGGCCATCTGCAGCTGCTTTCCCAGGCCACAGCAGAGAGCTCTATTGGAAGTGGAGCAGCTAGGAGTAGAACCACGCCCATATGGGATACCGGCACTGCAGGCAGTGGCTTTGTCCACTATGCCACAGTGCCGGCCCCCCTGACTTTGTTTTTAAGAGCTTTTGTGAAAGTCTCATGTGGGAAGGTTATTTCTATTTTTATCTGAAAGGGGAGAGGGAAATGAAGTCCTTTAGATCCCGGATATCAGAGTTGAACTGTTAGTCTCAACCACATCTAGGAAGGTAACTCCTCCCTGCCCTCATTCTTTCTGAAGTTGTTAATTGTTTATTCTCAGACTTTTATATTTTTTCATCAATAAATTTTAGAATAGTTTTAGATTTATGGAAAAATTGAGCAGATACGGCGCCGGCACGCTGGGTTCTAGTCCCAGTCAGGGTGCCAGATTCTGTCCCGGTTGCCCCTCTTCCAGGCCAGCTCTCTGCTGTGGCCAGGGAGTGCAGTGGAGGATGGCCTAAGTCCTTGGGCCCTGCACCCCATGGGAGACCAGGAAAAGCACCTGGCTCCTGCCATCAGATCAGCGCGGTGCACCGGCCACAGAGCGCTGGCCGCGGCGGCCATTGGAGGGTGAACCAACAGCAAAGGAAGACCTTTCTCTCTGTCTCTCTCTCTCTCTCACTGTCCACTCTGCCTGTCAAAAAAAAATTGAGCAGATAGTACAGAGACTTTTCATAAATCCCCTTCCCACAACCCCACGCCCCCCCCTCCCCGTTTCCCCTGTCACTAAGATCTTGCGTTACTGTAGTCCATGAATCACAGTTAATGAGTAGTCCAGGTACATTACATGAACTGGAACCAAGTTTTCACCAAGGCTCTCTCTCTGTGTTTTGCACTTCCATGAGTTGTGGCATAAGTATAATGTACTACAGAGTATCAAACAGCATCAATTCATCACACCCAAAATCTACTGTGCCTCATGCACACATTTCTGCCCCAAACATGCCTAAAGTCCTGGCAGCCCCTGATCCTGCTACTCTCTCTCTCTACAGTTTTCCTCTTCACAAACGTCACGAAGCATGTAGCCTTTTCAGATGGCTTCTTCCACTTAGCAACATGCATTTTAGTTTCCTTCATGTCTTCTCATGGTTTGTGAGCTCATTTCTCTTTATTGCTCAGTAATATTCTAGCATGGATGTACCAGTTGTTTATCCATTTACCTATTGAGGGACATTTTGATTGTTCCCTGACATAGGTGATTATGGTTAAAGTGATTGCAAACAATTGTGTGAAGGCTTTTATGTGGACATCATTGCAAGCTGGTTGGGTAAATACCTAGGAGCACAATTGCTGGATTGTAAGGCAAGATTATGTTCACTTTGGAGATGGACATTTGGCCTAGTGTTAAGATACCAGTTAGGATCACATCAGAGTACCCAGGTTTGACTTCTGGCTCTGGATCCTGATTCCAGCCTCCTGCAAATACAGACCCAGGGAGGCAGAGATGATGGTTCAAGTACTTGGGTTCCTGCATCCATGTGGGTTACCTGGATTCAGTTCCATGCTCTCAGCTTTGATCTTCTTGACTGTTGCAGCACTGTTCTAAACTCTACAAATATTGACTCATGCAATTTTCT
This sequence comes from Sylvilagus floridanus, assembly GCA_949820135.1. NCBI lineage: Eukaryota > Metazoa > Chordata > Mammalia > Lagomorpha > Leporidae > Sylvilagus > Sylvilagus floridanus. Next base: position 49,359,080 of record OX463235.1, read on the forward strand.
ATTTTAGGAAAACTTATTTATTTTTCTTATTTGAAAGGTAGGGAGACAGAGAGTGAGAAAGAGTGATCTCATCTGCTTGTTCACTCTCCAAATGCTTGCAACAGCCAGGGCTAGGCCAGGCCAAAATAACAGGCTCAGAACTCAATTCAGGTCTCCCCTGTGAATGGCAGGAACCCCTGTATATGTTCCATCATCTACTGCCTCCCAGAAGGTGCATTAGCAGGAAGCTGGAATTGAAGGGGAGCCGGAACTCTCACTGGGCCACTCCTGTATGGGATGTGGGCATACCAAGTGGTGGCTTAATCACCACAACTTGCCTTTCCCCTCCTCTGTGTTTTCTATTGGCTTAGGAACACTTTCCTTATTGCATCTGGCTGATCTCTAGGAGGATTCAATTAACAATCAGCCAATCCACATTCAACACAATTAATTATTTAAAATAAGTAAAAAGAGATATAGATGATATAGATATAGATTCATTCCAATAGCTCTTGTTTTTCATCATTTTAAAAAAAATATTTATTTATTTATTTATTTGAAACTCAGAATTACAGAGGGAAAGGCAGAGACATGGAGAGAAAGAAATCTTCCATATGCTGGCTCACTTCCCAGAAGGCCACAAAGGCCAGGGCTGGGCTAGGCTGAAGCCAGGAACCAGAGCTTCATCCAGGTCTCTCACCTGGGTGGCAGGGGCCCAAGTACATGGGCTATCTTTCGCTGCTTTTCTCCAGCCATCAGCAGGAAGCTGGATCAGAAGTTGGAGCAGCCAGGACATGAACTGACACCCAAAATGGATGCTAGTGTCACAGGCAGTGGCTTTACCTGCTGTGCCACAGTGCTGGCCCTGTTTTTCATCATTCTAAGAAATCTTCAACCACACAGATAGCTGACTAGAAGACTACACATACCAACATCAAAATTTCCTCCTGGACTTGTCTTTTCCCTCCTTAAATTCTTCATACACCCCAGTAGTTGCTCGGGGAAAAGGCTCCTTATTTCAGAAATTGTAGAACTCAGCAGGTGTCCTGCAGAACCTGCTACACATTGTCACTTCCACCTCAAAGCCCTGAGCCTCCTCTGGCATCAAACAGATGTCTCTCCCTCTTCAATTGACCACAACATTGCCCAACACTGTTTGTCTGTCTCTCTTTTTATTTGAAAGGCAGAGAGACAGAGACAGAGATCTCCGATCTACTAGTTCACTCCCCAGATGCCTGTAACAGCCAGGGCTACGCCAGGCCAAAGCAAGGAGGAGTCTGGAACTCAGTCTAGGGTTCTCACATACATGGTAGAGACCCAAGTACAGGAAACTAGAATTGGAAGCAGAGCTGGGGCTTGAACCCAAGCACTCTGAAATGAAATATAGGCATCCCGAGTGGTGTCTTAACCACTGTGCCAAACATCCACCCTCAACACTCTTCCCTGGCTCCTGAAGGAGTTCACTCCTCTCTGGTTCTCCATCTCTGTCCCTTCATCTGTTCCTTTTCTCCCCTTTCACTCCTGCCCCAACTCCTTCCCTCTCCAGTGGAAGGGACCTCAGTGACTTCCTTTTTCCTGGTTCCAGTCTTGCTGTCCACAGACCTCTTTCAGTTTTCTCCATGGTCTCTTCATTGCATCTGAAGTTGTGGTTGTTAATGTTATTTCACATTTTAATACAAAATGAGTCTATACATTCTCAGGAAAGAGTAAGTAGGGCAAACCTGCACTGAGCAAATAAGGTTCCAGGGGGCCTGATTTTAAAGGATATTGATGACTGTATTGGCAGGGATCAATTTGAAGCTCAACAAAAGGATTTGAAAAACCCATTCCACCGATTTACCTAGATTCTTGCTTCCCCATAAAAACACTTTCTTGAGGCTGGCACTATGGCATAGTGGGTTAAGCCTCCACCTGGCACAGGTGCCAGCATCCCAAATGGGCATCAGTTTGAGTCCAAGCTGCTCTACTTCCAGTCCAGCTCCCTGATAATGCACCTGGGAAAGCAGCAGAGGATGGCTCAAGCCCTTGAGCCCCTGTACCCGCATGGGAGACCTAGAAGAAATTCTTGGCTCCTGGCTTCAGATCAGCTCAGCTCTAGCTGTTGAAGCCATTAAGGGAGTGAGCCAGCGAATGGAAGACCTCCCCCCCCCCTTTCTACCTCTCTCTGTAACTCTGTCTTTCAATTAAATAAAATAAATCTTAAAAAAAAAAAAAAAAAAACTTTGTTGAAGTCCCAAATGAGATTGTGAACCTAATGCTGATCACAATGTTTTTGAGGTCCACTGAGCAATGCAATATTTACTCATGTGAAATCCATGTCACATTTATCTGAATAGATGAAAACTCAAGAGACTATAAAAGGCCAGCACCATGGCTCACCAAGCTAATCCTCTGCCTGTGGCACTGGCACCCCGGATTCTAGTCTCGGTTGGGGCGCCGGATTCTGTCCCGGTTGCTCCTCTTCCAGTCCAGCTCTCTGCTGTGGCCTGGGAAGGCAGTGGAGGATGGCCCAGGTCCTTGGGCCCTGCACCCACATTGGAGACCAGGAGGAAGCACCTGGCTCCTGGCTTAGGATTAGCGCAACACACTGGCCGCAATGTGCCAGCCGTAGTGGCCACTTGGGGGGTGAACTAACAGAAAAGGGAAGACCTTTCTCTCTGTCTCTCTCTCTCTCACTGTATAACTCTGCCTGTCCAAAAAAAAAAAAAAAAAGAGAGAGAGAGAGTGAGAGAGAAAGACTATAAAAAAAGAATATATAATCATGGCAGGAAAATTAATATAGAGCAGAGAGAAGAGGCTAAAATCTAAAACATCTGCAGTCCCCTGAGCCAGCAGGAGCAGCCACTCTAACAACATAGCGCCTTCAGTATCCTTGATGCCTGTGATACAGAGATTCATATTCTTTCATGCACAATTGCAGAAAGTAGAAACCTCTAAAAAACACAAGGTTGTTTTGATTTTGTTTAAGTTTATAGCAAATTTATTGGGCTACAAAGCCCCATTCAAACTGTTGTGATGCTACTTGTAGTCTTCAGTTATTCTACTTTATTTTATTTATTTATTTTTTTATTTTTGACAGGCAGAGTGGACAGTGAGAGAGAGAGAGAGACAGAGAGAAAGGTCTTCCTTTGCCGTTGGTTCACCCTCCAATGGCTGCCGCAGCTGTCGTGCTGCGGCCGGCGCAACACATTGATCCGAAGCCAGGAGCCAGGTGCTTCTCCTGGTCTCCCATGGGGTGCAGGGCCCAAGCACTTGGGGCATCCTCCACTGCACTCCCTGGCCACAGCAGAGAGCTGGCCTGGAAGAGGGGCAACCGGGACAGAATCTGGTGCCCCGACCGGGACTAGAACCCGGTGTGCTGGCGCTGCAAGGCGGAGGATTACCCTGTTGAGCCACGGCGCCGGCCCAGTTATTCTACTTTATGTATACAGTCTCATGTTTCACTGCACAAGTATTAATGAGCTTGATTTTGCTGCCTCAGACACACCAAATTTGTATCATCATAATGTGGTGCCTTTGTAAAAGCTGAAAATTTTGGGTCACAAAGCAAACCTGACCCCCAGCAGTCTGAATGGTAGACCTGAGTACCTACGAAAAGCCATGAAGGTAACAGTGGTGCTGTTCAGAAGCTCTGTGCAAAGGCACTGGGAAGCACTTCACGCGTATTCATCACTGAAACCCTTGCAACACCCCACAAAGTAGACGCTATCATCTGTATCTCACTTTACACAAGGAACAGGACTGCGTACGGTACCCACGGTGTTATTACCGCACTTAATCTGTCTTGAACATCTTTCCGTTAAGGGAAGATTCGTGTTTGCATTATCTCTAGAGGCTGCATCATATCCTGCCGTGTGGTTGTGCTGATGTTTTGCCAGTTCCCCGGTGTTGGAGATGCAGGCCATTTCCACACTTTCCGTTGGATGCGTTTCTTCAGTAGAGACTTGACTGCCCTCCCTCTCAAACCTTTGACCCTGAGAAGACAGTATATCCCAGGACTCGCTGGCTCCTGGAAAGGAGGTAATGCATTTCTTCCTCTTGACCATCTAGTTTCACATTTCTCATTTTTTCTTATTCTAACAGAAATAGGCTCATCCTCTGTATGTCCCAAAGGTGCTGACAGTTGAAGGCTCTCTGCTGATGGCACTCGCTGCAGCTGAGCAGCAAGCCCTTCCCGATGTCCTACCCAGTGATACACTGGGATGACTTAGCGAGACAGAGCCCAGAGCTGCTCACAACTGCCCCATGAGAACTGCGATGACCTGTCAGCACCTGGCTGCCATGGCCTGCTCCTGTCCCCAGACTCACAGCTGTCTGTGCCTTTCTGCCATCTGGAGACAGGCACCACCACCTTATCTTCCCCTTTTGATGGCAGAAATTCTGGTTCCTCTTTGGCTGGGATGTGTGCTGCAGAGCAGGGGGAGAGGAAGAACTTTTAGTTTTCAAGGCACATTTCTCTGACAAATATGAAAACAGAAATGGCTGAGGATTCCCACCGTGTTTAAGCCAAGCACAAAGGGTCATTCACACATGCGACAATGGGCCCTTTCTATCCACTTCCCCTTTCAACCATCTTTTAATATTTTCCTTTCTTCAGCACTTGCTGACCCAAATCCCAAGTTGAGCATTTGAAGCCACTGTCCCATGGCTGGAAAGGGGCAAATGCCACTGCCCTCCCCGGATACACCCCCAAAGGAGGCTGCTGTGTCTCTGGCACGCTCAGTAGGCATATTCAGCTGGTGGCCCTGCACCTTCCTGAGCCCCTCTTATCCCTCTTCCTTCAGTGGGTCTCCACTCACCCACAAAAAAGTGAAGATTGGGGATGGGGAGTGGGGAAGAATGCAAGAATTAGACCTTCACCATTATTATGGATGAGATAGGAATGTAGACTGGTTCAGCTATTTTGAAAAACAGTATGGCAGTCTCTTATAAAGTTAAATAAATACCACATGAACCAGCCATTCCACTCCTAAATAAATGAAAGCCTACATTCACACAATCACTTGGATGTGAATGTTGACAGCAGGTTTATTCATAATAGCTCAAGCTGGAAACAACTCAAACATCCATCAGATTTTTAAAAGTGTGATATAGTCTTACAACGAAATGCTAGCCAGTAAAAGGAAGGCACTAGTCATATATAAAATTAGTTCCAAAAGTTCATAGAAAATGTAATTAAAAGATAAGTTTCCATGCAAAAAGAGCCACATGAAATCCATGCAGTGTTTTTCATAAAGTGTTTTTCCATGAACTTTTTGAAGACCCCTCACACTCAAAACATGGATGAATCTCAAAAACATGTTGAACAAAATACAGATACAAGAGCACATACTATATGATTTCATTTATAGAAAACTCTTAGAAAATCTATCTAGGAGTGGGCATTTGGGCTAGAGGCTAAGACACCTGCAACCTATGTTGAAATGCCCCATATTAGAAGCCTGGCTCCTCCTCCTCTTCCCCCTCCCCCCCTCCTCCCCTTCTCCCACCCCTCCCCCTCCTCCTTTTTTTTTTTTTTTTTGAAGATTTTTATTTATTTATTTGAGAGGCAGGGTTACAGACAGAGAGAGGGAGAGGCAGAGAGAATCTTCCATCTGCTGGTTCACTCCCCAAATAGCCACAACGGCTAGAGCTGATCCAAAGCCAGGAGCCAGGAGTTTCCTCTGGGTCTCCCACATGGGTGCAGGGCCCAAGCACTTTGGCCATCTTCTACTGCTTTCCCAGGCCATAGTAGAGAGCTGGATAGAAAGAGGAACAGCTGGGACTCGAACCAATGTCCATATGGGATGCCGGTGCTGCAGGCAGAGGCTTAGCCTACACCACAGCGCTGGCCTTTGGCTCTGGCTTCTAACTCCAACTCCCTGCTAATGCAGACCCTGGGATGGGGGCAGCAGGTGATGGTTTAAGTTATTGGGTATTTTCCACCCATGGAGGAGGCTGAGCTTTAGCTCCTGGCTCACAGCTTCAGCCTCTGTCCAGTGTTGGCCATTGCAGGCTTTTGAGGACTAAACGGGTAGGTAAAAGCTCTCTCTCTCTGTTGAAGAAGATCAATAAATTTTTTAGACTACATTTTTAAAAATGACTTCTTTAACTTATCTGTATGTCTATTGCAGCTCAATTCATACTAGCTAAGCTATGGAATCAATCCAGATGTCCATCAGCTGATGAGTGGATTGTGGTGGTGCATATCTAGTATGGAATACTACTCAGCCATAAAAACAAATGAAATCTGTCTTTTGCAACAAAATGGATTATATTGGAAACCATTACACTTGGTGAAATAATCCAGTCCCAAAAGGACAAATACCATGTGTTTTCCCTAATCTGTGGTAACTAATAGAGTACCAAAACTGTAATATATAGGAGTGAAATGGACATTTTGAGATCCGATGATTGTTTACAGCCCTTGCCTCTACCATTGAGGAACAATTTTTTTTTTCTTCTTCTTCTATTTGTTGAACTCTTTATTTATTGTAGGGGTAATCTTATGAGAATAAAACAAACTGAAACTAGATCCTTGTAAAAAAAAATAAGAGAAGGGGGACTGGCGCTGTGGTGCAGCAAGTAAAGCCACCCCCTGTGACGCTGGCATCCCAAATCTGTGCCAGTTCCAGTTCTGGCTGCTCCATTCCTGATCCAGCTCCCTGCTAACATGCCTGGGAAAACAGTGGAAGAGCATGGGCCAAGCATTTGGCCCATGTGGGAAACCCAAGAAAAACTTGGCTCCTGGCTTCAGCCTGGCCCAGCCCTGGCTGTTGTGGCCATTTGGGGAGTTAACCAGCAGATGGAAAATATCTCTGTAACTCGGACTGTCAAATAAATAAGTAAATCTTTAAAAAAAAATAAGAGAAGGAAGAGAGGAAGGAGGAGGAAGGATGGGTGGGAAAGATGGTAGGATGGGAAGTATCACTATGTTCCTAAATTTGTGTACATGAAATTTGTTTACCTTAAAAAATTTTAAATAAAATATAAATAGTATGAGATTTAAAAATGACTTATTTTTTAAAAGAAAATTTATTTAATATACAGTGGCAAAAAGCAAACCTGCAGTTCCCTGGGGCTACAGGTAGAGGTAGAGAGCACTTGACTATAAAAAGGTGTAAGACCAACAGGAACGCCCTGTATCTTGACTATGGTGATGATTACATGGTATATAAATTTGTCAAAATTCATTGAGGTATAAACTTTTTTTAAAGATTTATTTTATTTTTTTGAAAGACAGAATTACAGAGAGAGGTAGAGACAGAGAGAGAGGTCTTCCATCCACTGTTTCACTCCCCAGATGGCCGCAATGGCTGGAGCTGCACCGATCTGAAGCCAGGAGCCAGGAGCTTCCCCCAGGTCTCCCACCTGGGTTCAGAGGCCCAAGGACTTGGGCCATCCTCCACTGCTTTCCCAGGCCACAGCAGAGAGCTGGATCAGAAGAGGAGCAGTCAGGACTAGAACCCATACACATATGGCACTTCAGGCCAGGGCTTTAACCCGCTGCGCCACAGCACTGGCCCCCAAACTGTAAACTTTAAATGAATGGTTTTATTGTACACAAATTATTCCTCAAATGAGTTGATTGAAAAATAGGACATATAAGTCAGAATATTCAAGGAATGTATGAAAAATAAATTAAACCAAAGGTTTTGATTTTCTAGTTGTTTTAACTTACAAAATTTACCTTTTAACCATGTGATAAATATCAGGAAAGTTATTAATATAAATAATCCTAAAGATTATTTATACAAAGGAGTATATTATTATACAAAGGAGTATAGTCCCAAGATCATTTCAATAGGGATTAAGAAGATATTTAATAAACCCTTAAGACTAACATTTTAGAAACAGTAAAATGAATAGAAACTAATAATAGAAAACTTTTTTTTTTAGAAAAAAGAAGGCTTATTTATTTGAAAGTCAGAGTTACAGAGAGAGAGAGAGAGAGAGAGAGAGAGATCTTCCATCAGCTGGCTCACTACCTAATGGCCACACAGGCTGAAGCCAGGAGCCAGGAACTCCATTTGGGTCTCCCACATGGGTGGCAAGGATCCAAGTACTTGACCCATTACCTGCTCCCTCCTAGGATGCTCCTAATTAGAAAGCTGGAACCAGAAGTGGAGGCAGGAAGGCAGTGATGGCTAGTGGAGCAGTGAGTTAAAGCCAGGGTTTATAAGGCTGGCATCGTATATTGGAGCACTGGTTCCAGGCCTGACCACTCTGCTTCCAACAGATAATGATCCAAGTACTTGGGACCCTACCATCCATGTGGGAGATCTGGAAGGAGTTCCGGAATCCTGGCCTCAGCCTTGTCCAGCCCCAGCCATTTCTGCCATTTGGGAAGTGAACCAGTAGATGAAAGATCTCTCTCTCTCTCTCTCTCTCTCTCTCTCTCTCTCTCTCTCTCCCTCTCTGTGTGCATGCATGTGTGTGTGTGTGTGTGTGTTGTGTGTCTCCACTCTCTTTGTCACTATTCCCTTAAAGTAAAATTAAATAAAATTTAAAAAAATAATAAAACATGAAGAGTGGAGGTGGGACTCAAATGGAGGAAGTCCTGGATAGAGTTTCTGGCTCCTGGCTTCAGCCCAGCCAAATGACCCAACCCATTTTTGTGGTCATCTGGGGAGTGAACCAGCAGATGGAAGATCTCTTTGTCTGTGTCTCTCTGCCTTTCAAATAAATGAAATAAATAAAAATTGTTTAGAAACTTTAAAAAATACAAGCCACCTAGTCCACTCCTAGATATATAACAGAAAAAAATATGTACTCACAAAAACTTGAAGTATTATTAATAAGAGAAAAAAGTGGAAATAACCCAAATGTTCAAGTATTCAATGAATAACTCAAATAAATGCTCATTTGATGGAATACTCTTTGGCTACAAGGAGAAATGAAGTACTGATATGTACTGTAGAATGGATGGTCCTTTTGATTATTATAATATTTGAAACAAGTCAGTTTCATCATATATTTTTCATGCATATGAAATTCTCAGAGCAGGCAAGTCTGTGGACAGGAAATGAGTGACTGCCTAGGGCTGGGTGAATGGAGGCATGGCGGGAGGGTTATGGCTAAGTGGTGCAAAGTTTCTGTTGGTAGTAATAAAGATCTTCCAGAATTAATTGTGGTGATGGTTGCACACATCTGTGAATACACAAAAAGCCATTGAATTGTACATTTTATTTACTTATTTATTTTTATTTGAAAGGCATAGAGACAGAGACAGACTGAGATCTTCCATCCATCTCCTGGTTTGTTTCTCAGATGACTACAGCAGCTGGGACTCAATCGAGAAACCAAATATATCACCTGTTCCCTCCCAGGGTGTGCCTTAGCAGGACAGTAGGATAAAAAATGAAGATAGGACTTGAAGCCAGGCACTCTGATTCAGGATACAAGTACCCCAAACACTGTCTTAACTGCTGTGTCCAATGTCTGTCCCAAATTGTACACTTTAAGTTGGTCAATTTTATGTCAGGTGAGTTATATTTCAATAAAACTATTAAAACCTTTACAAAGAGTACATATCACTTTTTAAAAATTTTTATTTATTTATTTATTTTTGACAGGCAGAGTGGACAGTGAGAGAGAGAGACAGAGAGAAAGGTCTTCCTTTTCTGTTGGTTCACCCCCCAATGGCTGCTGCGGCTGGGGAACCACGCTGATCCGAAGGCAGGAGCCAGGTGCTTCTCCTGATCTCCCATGTGGGTGCAGGGCCCAAGCACTTGGGCCATCCTCCACTGCACTCCCTGGCCACAGCAGAGAGTTGGACAGGAAGAGGAGTGACCAGGACACAATCCGGCGCCCCAACTGGGACTAGAACCAGATGTGCCGGCGCTGCAGGCAGAGGATTAGCCTATTGAGCCACTGCACTGGCCTTATACTAATTAAAAAGCTAGTGATGTCTCTGATAAGTGTATATCTTATCATATGTATTCATTGTGTTTTAAAGGTTTGCCCCCAAAACATCCTAACTACAGGCTCCACTCTGAGTTCCCTGGATAATTAGTCTTCTAAATAGATAAGTATCTAACAAAGGTGAGAAGGAATACAATGCAGTATTGGCAAAAAGAAAAAAAAAAAGGAAGAAGGAAAAGAAAAGCAAGATAAAGCAATGAACAAAATGGAGACTCCAGAAATAGCCTTTGCTAACTACAAACTCATTAGATGATTGTGTAAGCTTTTTAAAACTCTGGGGTGAAGACATTTTCTTTGAATGATGTTTGAATAATTAGATAGTATTTTGAGGAAGAACTTAAATGAGATCCATATCTTAACAACATACTGAAAAAAGAAACTCCAGATTGAAGTGTTAAATATAAAAATCATATTAAATAAAAATGAATAGAAATAAGAATGGAATATCCAACAGATCTATGAAAGCTTGGTAACTTTCTCCACTCTAAACGCCACAGAAACTACCACTAAACCCAGACATTCAACCATTAAAAATGTCTCATTTCCACATCTGAACAATGAAACAAAATTAAGATTTAAAAAAATCAAACTAGATTATAGCAAACTCAGAAGCTTCTGCAAATCAAAGGAAATAATCAATCTTATCCGACCAAGAATTAATATCCAGAATATATCAGCAACTCAAAAGACTCAACAACAAAAAAGAACCAACACAGTTAAGAAATGAACAAAGTATCCCAAATAGACAGTTCACAAAAGAAGAAAAACAAATGGCCCACAAATATAAGGAAAAAATGCTCAACATCACTAGCCGTCAGAGAAGTGTAAATCAATCAAAACCAGGATGAGACATCACCTCACTCCTGTCAGCATGGCTGTTATCCAAAAGACAGAAAGTAACAAATGCTGGCAAGGATGTGGAGAAAGGCAACTCTTACACATGGTTGGTGGGAATATGAACTAGTGTAGCCACTGTGGGAAACAGCATGGAGATTTCTTTAAAAACTAGATAAGCCTAATGATCCAGCAATCTCCCTACTGGGTATATACCCAAAAGACCTGAACACAAAGTATCACAGAGAAACCTGCACAACCATGTTCATAGCAGCACTGTTCACAGTAGCCAAAATATGAATCAACAAGGTGTCTATCATCAGATGAATGGAGAAAGAAAAAATATACTCACACAGGTAAACATTGTTCAGCTTAAAAAAATGAAATCCATTATTTGAAACAAAATTGTTGCAAACGGAAGACATCATATTGAGTGAAACAAGACAGACCCCAAAAGACAAATGCCACACAAAAAGAAAAAAAGAAATGCCTATGTGTATCAGTTTTGCTGCAAATTTAGTGTTTTGTCAAACTTTGTTTTAAATCTTCATCAAATTGTTAAAAAATGATATACTATTGTAATTTTAATGATCGGTGACTATTTTAAAATCTGTTGTATATGATGGGGCCAGCACTGTGGCACAGCAGGTTAATGTCCTGGCCTGAAGTGTTGGCATCCTGTATGGGCGCCACTTCAAGACCGGGCTGCTCCACTTCCAATCCAGCTCTCTGCTATGGCCTGGGAAAGCAGTAGAAGATGGCCCAAGTGCTTGGGTCCCTGCACCCCTGTGGGAGACCTGGAAGAAGCTCCTGGCTCCTGGCTTCAGATCAGCACAGCTCTAGCCGTTGCGGCCATCTGGAGAGTGAACCAGCGGATAGAAGACCTCTCTCTTTCTCTCTCTGTCTCTCCTCTCTCTGTGTAACTCTGACTTTCAAATAAATAAATAAATCTTTTTTTAAAACAATCTATTGTACATGAGTGAAAAAGACTTTCCATTTGCTTATTGTTTTTAGCCCTTCCCATATTCTGCTGGGTTATGATCGTTTTACTTTTTATTGTTCAACTATTTAGTGGAGCACTAAGCCTTTTACTATAATGTAAGTTAAAAACATGTTATCTCAGAAATAAAAAAGGGGAAAAAAAGAATATACAAACTACTTGTATATTCTTGATGCAAATGGCCAAAAAGTTAAATTACAAAATATTTATCATAAATATGACAAAAGATTAATGGACAAGTCTCCTACCTATTAAAAAAAAGAAGAAAGAAAAGAGCTCAGGGGGTAAGCAGACCAAAAAAATGAACAATTTGCATTAGGAGAATTCACAGTAAACAAATATTTGTTAAAAACTCAATTTCTGGTAATCAAAGGAATACAAATTAAAGACATTGTGGACCTGTCACTGTGTTAAGCCACTGCCTGCAGTGCTGGCATCTCATATGGGTGCCAGTTCAGGTCCTGTTGCTCCACTTCCGATCCAGCACCCTGCTGGTGTGCCTGGGAAAGCAGTAGAAGAAGGAGCAAGTCCTTAGGCCCCTGCACCCATGTAGGAGACCTGGAAGAAGCTCCTGGTTCCTGGCTTCAGATCAGCCCAGCTCCAACCATTGCAGCCATTTGAGAGTTGGGGAGTTAACCAGCATCATAGAAGATCTCTCTCTCTCTCTCTCTCTCTCTCGCTCTCGCTCTCGCTCTCTCTCTCGCTCTCGCTCTTGCTCTCTCTCTCTCTGAGTCTCTCTCTCTCTCCCTCTAACTCTGCCTTTCAAATAAATAACTAGATCTTTTAAAAAATTAAAGCCATCACATTCTGAATATTAGCACTACTTTATTAATCCACGTGGTTGCTGTGGATCCTAGATCTGTATGTGGTTCAGCAGATATACTGATTTCCAGTCTCTCCTATATCACAGAGTTAACCTCCTGCTCAAGTACAATAATCTCACAATCTACACAAAAATTATCTCCCTTTTATCCTCCTTTTTTCTATACCCTCAAGCCCTATTTTTTCTCTGAAAAAAGTTATCCAATGTTTAAATATACTTTGCTTTGAATTTTTTGTCAGCAAATTTAAAGTCCATAAAACATATAACCTTATGTGATCTTTTATGAACCTTTTTAAAAAAGATTTATTTATTTATTTATTTGAAAGGCAGAGTTACAGAGAGGCACAGGCAAAGTGAGGAAGAGATCTTCCATCTGCTGGTTCACTCCCCAAATGGTTGCAATGGCTAGGCCTAGGCCAGGCAGAAGCCAGGAGCCTCCTCTGGGTCTCCCATGTGGGTGCAGGGGCCCAGGGACTTGGGTCATCTTCTGCTGCTTTCCCAGCTGCATTAGCAGGAAGTTGGATTGGAAGTGGAGCAGCCAGGACTCGAACTGCCCCCCTCCCCCATATAGGATGTCAGTGGTGACTCTACCTGCTATGCCATATAATTGGCCCCCTCATATGAACTTTTAAACCCAGGAGTAACCAGATTTCTCAAAATTCCTTCAGACCCTATTAAGCAGACCCATGACGTGACTCTGATGGGAGTGGCATCTCTCAGCACCTAACCAGCTCTCTGCCTCACAGAGCCCTCACCAGTTCCCCAACTCAACACCAACACTCCAGAAACCCTTTCTCCTTCTCCACATCTCACAACTTTCCTATCCCAACATGGGCAGTGCTGCTCTGAAACTGACTCTTCAAGCCTCTCATTTGATTCTTGCCACATTTTATCTCTCTTTATTTTTTATTTTTTTATTTTTTGACAGGCAGAGTGGACAGTGAGAGAGAGAGACAGAGAGAAAGGTCTTCCTTTTGCCGTTGGTTCACCCTCCAATGGCTGCTGCGGACGGCGCGCTGCAGCCGGCACATCACGCTGATCCGAAGGCAGGAGCCAGGTGCTTCTCCTGGTCTCCCATGGGGTGCAGGGCCCAAGCACCTGGGCCATCCTCCACTGCACTCCCGGGCCACAGCAGAGAGCTGGCCTGGAAGAGAGGCAACCGGGACAGAATCCGGCGCTCCGACCGGGACTAGAACCCGGTGTGCCGGCGCCGCAAGGCGGAGGATTAGCCTAGTGAGCCACGGCGCCGGCCTTTATTCCTCTTTTTTAAAAGAGGTATTTATTTATCTAGCTATTTATTTACTTATTTGAAAGGCAGATAGAGAGGCTGTGTGTGTGTGTGTGTGTGAGAGAGAGAGAGAGAGAGAGAGAGAGAGAGAGAGAGAGAGAATCTTCCTTCCACTAGTTCATTCCCTAAATAGCTGCAGCAGCCAGGTCTGGGCCAGGCTAGAGCCAGGAGCCAGAGCCAGGAACTTATCCTGGTCTCCCACATGGGTGGCAGGGGCTCAAGTACTTGAACCATCTTCTACTGTTTGCCATGCCCTTTGATATGGCATTGCAGGCCTCCCAAGATTCGGCTTAACCTACTGTGACACAATGCTTGCCACCCCTCCCTCCCACCATCTGTTTTATAAAGAAAGTTATTGTTTTGTTTTTAAAAGTGTTGTTGAATTAGCTAAAAAGTAAAAATAATTTAATGATTAATTTCATAAAAGTGCATTGGTATACTCTCATATCAACTAACGGAAGTGGAAAACCATACAAGGGTCATAAAGTTGTGCATTCTTTTTAATCAAAAAGATGACGTGTGTGTAATTGCAACAAAAAATGGCATTCTCTAAATGCACAGCCATTGGGAAGAGTTAAATATACTGTATTCTGTCTCCTTGCAATGATTGATGGGAATAAGGATGGCTATCTGTCCCTCAAGCCATCAGCCAGCCAGGGCCTATAATTTGTATGGCCTGGGAAAAAAAAATAAAAGATAAAAATGAGTCTATTAGAGCCAGCCTCCCCAACCAACCTCAAATCAAGGAATTCTTATTGCCAACTAATGTAGATCTTGGGGCTACACCAGTGGTTCTCTAACTTCAACATGCACAAGAATCAGCTGGAGAAGGACCCAAATTGTGGTGCAACAGATTAATTTTCCCCCTACAATGCCAGCTTCCCGTACAGGCACCTGTTTGCGTCCCGGCTGCTCCACTTTCAATACAGCTCCCTGCTAATGTGCCTGGGAAACCAAGCTGAAGTATCCTTCTCTAAATTTTATATACCTATGTATGCCAGCGTTTTTACTATTTATTTTATAAACATTAAATTGTTCAGATTCTGTTCCTGAAATAGACCAACATACCTGTGGCTTAAGACAGAATTTATTTCTCTGCTACATAACAGTCCTGAGGTGGGTGGCCCAAAACCAGCAAGGTGGATTGCTCTCTGAGGTCATTGTGGGACCCAAGTTCCTTCCTTCTTGCTGCTTCAGCATCTTGGAGGTTGCCTCAACCACACTTCCAGGGTGGGTCATACCTTGTCTGTGTTCCAGTCAACAGAAAGGGAAAGGGGGAAGGGGAAGAGAGCTTTCCTTTCTGGAGGAACAGACTCTCAAAGGCACGCAGATCATTCCTGATTACTACCCTTTGGCTATGATTTAGAATCAGGTAGACAACTAACTACAAGGCTGGAAATAGTGTCTTTAGCTGTTAGTCATTAAAATTCAGATAGTCTATTCCCAAAGGAAAGAAAGCAAATGGAACTTGGGACACATTTAGCAATTTCTGCAGAGCAGACTATACACATGCTCTGTGGTTTGTTCATTTCACAATAAATGAATGCCAATAAATACGGAGCCACTTTGGTTTAGTGGCTGTCTAGTATCTCATTGCACAGTTATAGCATAATATATTAAACCATTCCTGTATTTATGGATATTCAGGTTAGGTCCATTTTTTGTACCCATAAAGTTTCTTCAATAAACATGCTTGTTCATGGATTCTTGTTCCCTAAAGCTTTTGCCTCTATAGGGTAAAATGCCCCAGATGAATTAAAAGATATTTGCAGTTTTTAGTTTTTTAGGTATTGCTAAATTAAGTCCTCAAAAGTCGACTTAATAAATTATACATTCCTCAGCAATGAATAATATGAGGATATTAACATTCATTCTCTTATTTTGGCGCATGTGAATGGATGAGAAATTCTAATTCATCATTCCTTAAGTGTGAACTCCTCTGGGTACAAGTGAGGTGGAAGATGTTGGTACATCTCTCTTGACATGCATTTCTCTTCCATATGCTGCTGGCTCTTATCTGTATCTGGTGGGGTCCCAGTGGAAATAGAATCCTTTCTCTCTCTCTCTCTCTCTCTCTCTCTCTCTCTCTCTCTCTCTCTCTCTCACACACACACACACACACACACACACACACACACACACCTGTCCATGGTTCAGATAAAGGGATGGCAGTGAAGTGACCACGTAGAGCTGTGGGCAGGATGAGGGGCGTGTGTAAGACAGAAGAAGCTGGTTTGGCACCTGGAGCTGGAAACTGTGGGAAGCTGATTCTGTCTCCCTAGGCTGAAGGGACATAGTGAGGAACAGGTGATACCCAGTGAGCCTTGTGAATTCTGGAACGTGAAGGCAAAGCTGTCCACTTAGAGCTGCTGAGGTGGAGCACCTGCTTCTGCCAGAGACAAAATCACCAGACAGGGGAAATAGCCTGACTTTTCTCTCCTTCAGCTCTTCAGGGACCTGCTGGCTTTTCCCATTGGCCAAACCAAACGGGGAAGCCAGACCAGCAAGAATCCAGAGCATGCAGTTCACATGAGCAACTTCCTAGGACACAGATGCAGGCAGGAGAGGGCAGAGATCTGGGAGTGGGGCAAGGGACCAACATTGTAGCAGAGTGCGTTAAGTCACCTCTTGCATCACCTACATTCCATATTGGAGTTCAACTCCCAGCTGCTCCACTTCCAATCTGCTTTTTGCTAATGTGCCTGGGAAGGTAGCTAAAGATGGCCCAAATTGCTTGGGTCCCTAATATCCATGTAGGAGATTCGGAGAGTCCCTGGCTCCCAGCTGCAGCCTGGTTCAGGCCCGGCTATTGTGGCCATTTGGGGAATGAACCAGTGGATGAACCAGTTTTCTGCCTTTCAAATACATCTGTTTTTTAAAAAATGAGGAAATATAAATGTCTGAGGCTGTTTTATGGTGCTATAAGAGAATGCCAAAGACTGAATATTCTGAAAAACAGAAATTCGTTGGCTCACAATTCTGAAATCTGAGAAGTCCAACATCAAGGGACCAGAATCTAGTGAGGGTCTTCTTGCTGCATCCTCTCATAGCAGAAGGCAAAGCACAGGCCAGAGAGAGCAAAAGGGGCTGAGCTTCCCTTTTACAACGAGCCTACTCCTGAACTAATGGTATTCATCCATGCACTCTGCCTTTGTGGCCTAATCACCTCTCATTAGGCCCTACCTCCCAACACTTTTACATTAGGAATTAAGCTTCCTACACATTTCTGGGAAACACATTCAAACCATAGCAGTAAGTGCTTCCCTGAGATCTGTGTGCCTTCCTCACATATTAACTGAACCCATGGAGTGCGTACCCCCAACTTAAAGTGCATTGGTCGGAAGCACAGGTCACAGGCTGGGGCTTGCAACTGGCATCTAAAGTAGGAGACAGTCATGGGACTGAGCCTCGTCCAGTAGTATCTGAGTCTAATCTCAGGCAGATAGCATCAAAACTGAATTGAAGGGAACTGGTTGTTAAGTGGGGAAATACCTCCCCCAGTGGTTTGGTGACTGGAAATGAAGTGTGGTATCCTGTGTTGAGTGATATGAGAGTGGAAAGACTTTGCTGTTTTCCCTGTATCTCACAGTGTGTCTTTTCTCTATGAGTTTGTGAGAATTTGTAAACATAAGGGATACCAAACCTTGGTCTCTAACATGCATGCAAATTATTTCTCAGTCCATCACTATCTATTGGTTTCTGTCTATAGTTTATTTTCCACATAAGACATTTTTGTGGTTTTAGATTTCCTACTGTTTCAGAAAGATCCAGGATATGAGAACCAGCTGTCAAAGGCAGAAGATGCCATGAGACCAAAGAATGCAGACCAATCCAAGATTACACAGAGTGTGATTCACTGAGGCTTACAGACCCAAGCGCAGTCTCAGGCAGATGCTACACACATGGATCTCCATGCAATAAGGCAGAAGAAAAAGGGTTTTATAGACAAAGGGGGCTGGTGTCTAATTGGAATGCACCTGGACTTTTTAAAGGAATATTAACATTCATAAGAGATATTCCTGTTATCAGATAAGAGTCATCTCAGATAAGAGTGTCAGATAACAATATCAGATAAGAGCGGCAGGTTGTCTTAATGACTTTGTTTTGGATAACTTCCAGGGTCACCTAAAAGACAACGTGTTCGTTACAACTAAAATGGCAGCGGTCCTGTCAAGCTGAACCCTACCTTCCCTTGTTCAAGACATCTTTACCTTGGGTGGCAGGTATCTAGCCTAGCAGTTAAGACACCTGTGTCCCACATCAAGCTACCTGGGTTCAGTCCAGCTTCCTGCTAATGCAGACCCTGGTAGGCAGCAGTGATGACTCAGTAATTGTGTTCCTGTCATACACATGGGAGACTCAGATTGTGCTCCTAGCTCCTACTGGCCTCAGCCCAGCCTCAATCATTACAGGCATTCGGGAGGTAAACTAGTAGATGAGAGAAATCTCTCTCTCTCTCTCTCTCTCTCTCTCTCCCCCCTCCACCCCCCTCTTCCTCTTTCTCTGTGTCTCAAATAAATAAAATAATAATTTTTAAATAAAAAAAAAAGACATAGCTCTGGCCTGGCATTTGGCACAGCAGGTAAGACACCACTTGGGACACACATGTCAGAGTAGCTGGGTTTGAGTACCATTCCTGATTCTAGCTTCTGGCTACACCCTGGGAGGCTGCAATGATGGCTCCAGTATCTGAGTCCCTGTTACCATGTGGAAGAGCAGTTCCACGCCCCTGATTTCAGCCTGGCCCAGCCCTGGCTTGTTGCAGGCATTTGGTGGTGGATTAGCAGATGTGAGAGCTCTGTTTTTCAGCCTTTCAGATAAAATGAAGGTAAATAAAAGAACAATTAAAAGAAAACTGGTGTAGACATTTGACACACTGGTTAAGTCACCACCTGTGATATCCACATGCCATATGGGAGCTTCCTACTAATGCATACCCTGGAAGGCTCAAGTGGTTGGGTCCCTGCCAACCACATGGGAAACCTAGATTGAGTTTTAGGCTCCTGACTTAATCCTATTGCAGCCATTTGGCGAGTAAACTAGCAGATGGAAGATCTCTCAATCTCTCTTACTCTGCGTATGTGTGTGTGTGTGTGTGTGTGTTTTCCTTTCTTTTTTAAAAAAAAATATTTAGTTGAATCTTCAATCCATTGGTTCATTCCCCAAATTGCCACAATGGCCAGAGTTGGGCTGGTCTAAAGCCAGGAGCCAGGAGTTGCTTCCGGGTCTCCTACATTCCAGGTCCAAGCAATTGAGCCCTCCTCCACTGCTTCCCCAGGTGCATTAGCAATGAGCTAGATCAGAAGAGAAGCAGCCAGGTCTTGAACCAGCACCCATATGAGATGCCTGCTCTGCCGGTTGTGGTTTTAACTGCTGCACCACAACATCAAACCCTTGTCTGCCTTTTAAACAAATACAATTTTCAAGTAAATAAAGAAGCCACCACTGAGACAGCTAACCTACTCCCACAATGATGATATCAGTGCATTCCTGAAGCTGCAGTTCTCCTGATCTAATCACTTCTTAAAGGTCTCACCTCTAAAAATTGTTGACATTGCCACAGTGACAACCGAATTTTAGCATGAGTTCTGGGGGGCGGGATATTCACTCCATAGCAGGGAGGTTGTTGGTTTGACTACTACACCGAGAAGAGGACCCTGAGGAGAAAGCTATTAGATAATTCTTAGCAAAGAAGTTATGTGGTTTGATTTATTACGAACACCAGACATAGCCATCAGATTACTGGATGAATCTAGAGGATTATGGCGAATTTATCCTGAGTTCCCTTCATTTCTCAGTGCTCAGAGTTCAGAAGCACAGTGAAGGGAATGGGAAAGGAAAAACAACAATACCGTCTCTTCCGACACCTCCTCCTCTCCCCTGATCTGGTTTGAAGTTAACACCTTTCAGTTCCAAGGCACATCCTACTGTATGCACACAGGAAGGAGGGAAGCAAAGAGGGAAGGCGGGCAGGCAGGCTATTCGTGTAGCGAAGAAGGAGATGATGAGAAGTAATTCCTGTGAAAACTATCACATTCCTGCTCCAGAAGTCGAGATTGAATGTAAGCTTATCCTGAGTTCCCTTCATCATTATTATTTGGCACTGCCTAATAATGCTTCCCAAGATTGCAGCAAAAGTAAAGGAAGGGAGGAAGGGAGGGAGGAACAGAGAGAAGGAGAGAGAGAGAGACAAAGTTCAATATAAACATTGTATATATGATCAGGTTTGTGGCACCACCATTGTGGTGCAGTGGGTAAAGCTGCCTCCTGCAATGCCAGCATCCCATATGAACTCCTGCTCAAGTCCTAGTTGCTGCACTTCCAATCCGTCTCCCTACTAATGCACCTGGGAAAGCACCAGAAATAGTCAAAGTGCTCAGGTCCTTGTCACCCATGTGGGAGACCCAGATGGAGTTCCAGGCTCCTGGATTTAGCCTGGCCGTGTCTGGGCTGGTGTGGCCATTTGGAGAGTGAACCAGCAGACAGAAAATCAATCAATCTCTCTCTCTCTCTCTCTCTCTCTCTCTCTCTAACTCTGCCTGTCAAATAAGTAGACAAATCTTTACAAAAGAAGAAAAAAAAAAGGTTTGCTTAAGGATGTCTGGATTTATTTTATCACATTCCTTTTTTTTCCCCTAAATTAAGCAAACCTAACTCAGTCCCCAATCCCTCCAAAGATTGATAGAAATTCACCTTTCATCATTTTGGGAGATCTTTAAACCCTCCAAAGGATTTATGGGTACCACCAAAGTCATTTCTCTAACTGTATCATGATTCCCAGTTCAGACAACTATGGCCTATTCAAGAGTGGGCCACTTCCATTGGTGACATCCATTCCTTCCCAACAAAAACTTCTGTGGTCCCCAAAGCTAGCAGGCCGGCACCGTGGCTCAGTAGGCTAATCCTCCGCCTGCAGCGCCGGCACCCCAGGTTCTAGTCCCAGTTGGGCACCGGATTCTGTCCCAGTTGCTCCTCTTCTAGTCCAGCTCTCTGCTGTGGCCCAGGAGGGCAGTGGAGGATGGCCCAAGTGCTTAGGCCCTGCACCCGCATGGGAGACCAGGAGGAAGCTCCTGGCTTTGGGTCAGTGCAGTGCACCAGCCGTGGCAGCCATTTGGGGGGTGAACCAATGGAAGGAAGACCTTTCTCTCTGTCTTTCTCTCTCTCACTGTCTAACTCTGCCTGTCAAAAAAAAAAAAAAAATACACCAATACTCATTAATACCCATGTCCCAGGCAACCACAGGCCACTGTATCCATTATCTAGTGCCATATAACAATGAAAGTTTTGTTCTTCAGTCTAGCTTACTCTGTCGGATATAAACAAATGATGCCCCCAGATAACAGAAAACAGGTGAAAAGGGCACTATTGAACTTGAAAATCAATGCTCAGCTTTAATTCAAATGGGGATTGTCCCATGGGGATTATCTTATTTCTCTTCATACAATGGCCACTTTGTATTAGAAGTTTATTATGTAAATTTGTAAAACACAAACCAGTTTCTCAACATATAAATCCTCCCCAGGTATAAGCAAAGTCACCCTGGAGGGATTTTTTTAAATTTAAAATTTTTCAGCTTCCTAAGAATGGAATATTAACATGTAAGTGAATATTGTCATTGTTCAAAGGCAATTTTACAATATTAAAAGTTAAATTAATTCCCAAAATGCCTACATAACCCAGTGGCAAAACTCACTGCCAATATGTCAAAAAAATCCAATAGGTAGAATCCAATGCAAATCTGTTAAAAGCAATTTAGGGGCAGATATTTGATGCAGTGATTAGATACTGCTTGGGACACATCCCATATTGGAGTATCTGGGTTTGAGTCTTGGCTCTGTTCAATATTCCACCTTCCTGCTCATATGCATCCTGGCAGGGAGCAGGCGATGGCTCAAGTATCTGGATGTCTGCCACCCATTTGGGAGACCTGGATGCGTTCTAGAACTCAATCTGTCACAATCCTAGCTACTGTGGGCATTTGGGGAATCAACCAGCACATGAGAGATCTCTGTCTCTGTTTCTCTGTCTCTCTGCCTTAAAATGTAAACAAACAAATGAATACTTTTTAAACATTATATTATTTGGGGGCTGGTGTTGTGGCATTGTGAGTGGGCCCACCCTTTGCAATGTCAGCATCCCATATGGGCACCAATTCATGCCCTGGTTGCTCTGCTTCTGATTCAGCTCCCTGCTTATGGCCTGGGAAAAGCAGCAGAGGATGGCCCAAATGTTTGGCCTCTGCCACTCTCTTGGGAGACCTGGAAGAAGCTCCTGGCTCCTGGCTTCAGCCCGGGCCAAAACTGTGGCCATCTGGGGAGTGAATCAGTGGATGGAGGGTTCCCTCCCTCCCTCTTCCTCTCTCTCTGTAACTCTGACTTTCAAATAGATAAATCTTATTTTTTAAAAGAATGTATTACTTTTATTTATTTTTTATTTTATTTTTTGACAGGCAGAGTGGACAGTGAGAGAGAGAGAGAGACAGAGAGAAAGGTCTTCCGTTGCCATTGGTTCACCCTCCAATGGCCACTGCGGCCAGCGCACCTCGCTGATCCAAAGGCAGGAGCCAGGTGCTTCTCCTGGTCTCCCATGGGGTGCAGGGCCCAAGCACTTGGGCCATCCTCCACTGCACTCCCTGGCCACAGCAGAGGGCTGGCCTGGAAGAGGGGCAACCGGGACAGAATCCGGTGCCCCGACCGGGACTAGAACCTGATGTGCCGGCACCGCCAGGTGGAGGATTAGCCTAGTGAGCCGAGGCACAGGCCAAAGAATGTATTACTTTTAAAAAGCTAAGTAACTCACCACTAACTAGCTAACTGACTGTCGATGCACAGCATTTAACAACATATTGTACAGCAATGTTTCTCAAACTTTAACTGGCATCGAATCACCTTGAGGGATCATCAAAGCCTGACGGTCTCAAGCTCCGAGGTTTTCTTTGAGCAATCTGAGATTGGGTCCTGGGATCTTCATTTTTTTTTTTTAACTTTTATTTAGAATATAAATTTCCAAGGTACAGCTTGTGGATTACAATGGCTCCCCCCCATAACTTCCCTCCCCCCTTTCCTGCTCCCTCTCCCCTTTCATTCACATCAAGATTCATTTTCAATTCTCTTTATATACAGATCAGTTTAGTATATATTAAGTAAAGATTTCAACAGTTTGCCCCCACATAGCAATACAAAGTGAAAAATACTGTTGGAGTACCAGTTATAGTATTAATTCACAATGTACAGCACATTAAGGACAGAGATCCTACATGATATTTTTTTAAAAAATTGATTAATTTTCTATGCAATGTCCAATTTGACACCAAGTTTTTTTTTTCATTTTCAATTATCTTTATATACAGAAGATCGATTCAGTATATACTAAGTAAAGATTTCATCAGTTTGCATCCACACAGAAACACAAAGTATAAAAATACTGTTTCAGTACTAGTTATAGCATTACTTCACATTGGACAACACGTTAAGGACAGATCCCTCATGAGATGTAAGTACACAGTGACTCCTGATATTGATTTAACAATTTGACACTCTTGTTTATGGCGTCAGTAATCTCCCTAGGCTCTAGTCATGAGTTGCTGAGGCTATGGAAGCCTTTAGGGTTCGCCGACTCCGACAGGGTCATAGTCAAAGTGGAAGTTCTCTCCTCCCTTCAGAGAAAGGTACCTCCTTCTTTGATGGCCCCGTTCTTTCCAGTGGGATCTCACTCAAAGAGATCTTTCATTTAGGTCTTCTTTTTTTTTTTTTTTTTCCAGAGTGTCTTGGCTTTCCATGCCTAAAACACTCTCATGGACTCTTGAGCCAGATCTGAATGCCTTAAGGGCTTATTCTGAGGCCAGAGTGTTATTTAGGACATCTGCCATTCTATGAGTCTGCTGTGTCTCCCACTTCCCATCTTGGATCATTCTCTCCCTTTTTGGTTCTATCAGTTAGTATTAGCAGACACTAGTCTTGTTTGTGTGATCCCTTTGACTCTTAGACCTATCAGTGTGATCAATTGTGAACTGAAGATGATCACTTGGACTAGTGAGATGGCATTGGTACATGCCACCTTAATGGGATTGTATTGGAATCCCCTGGCATGTTTCTAACTCCATCATTTGGGGCAAGTCCGATTGAGCATGCCCCAAATTGTACATATCCTCCCTCTCTTTTTCCCACTCTTATATTTAACAGGGATCACTTTTCAGTTAAAATTTAAACACCTAAGAATAATTGTGTGTTAATTACAGACTTCAACCACTAGTACTAGAACAAAAAAAAAAATACTAAAATGGATAAAGATTTACATTGTACATCAACAGTCAGGACAAGAGCTGATCAAGTCACTGTTTCTCATAGTGGGATCTTCATTTTTTACAAATCCCAGTTGGTGAGGAGGCTACTGGGGAACCACACAGAAAGCCACAGTCTTCTTAGCTATTAAGTTAACCATAAAACGGGCATAAACTATTTTAGTTAGGGACAGAAGGGGCTCAAAATATAGCTCTAGCTTGGGAAACAAACCGAGGTTATCTGTCAGCCTTTGCTTTGGGGTTGTTTCCTGTAGTTCTAGGGCACTGGAGGGCTACGTTCCAACAGAAGTGAAGAGGTTGCTAATGTCACACTTACATATGTGAAGCCAGGTTGCTGAAACCAACAGTGTAGAAGTGCAGTGGATGCCACAGACATTGAGATCTCACCTCAGCCTAGCCTCTGTGCCCTGCCTTTCCCATCACTCTTGCCCTTAAAAAATGAAATCAGATTGATCTCTCAGAGCCAAAGTATGAATTAGGTTATCTGTTGACGCTTATCAACATTCTTACAAATTATTTGTCATTAACACAGTGAAAAGCATTTTCACAATAGTATTGTCTTTGATACTGTGGAAATATAAGGAAAGTTACAAAAAAGGCAGTGAATGAAAGAACCTTGCAAAAGGGAGACAGGAATTCTTTATGAAACAGAATTTATGGGGCTGGTGCTGTGGCACAGTGGGTTAAGGCCCTGGCCTGAAGCACCAGCATCCCATATGGGCACCGGTTCTAGTCCCAGCTGCTCCTCTTCTGCTCCAGCTCTCTGTTGTAGTCTGGGGAAGCAGTGGAAGATGGCCCAAGTCCTTGGGCCCCTGCACCCACATGGGAGACCCAGAAGAAGCTCCTGGCCCCTGGCTTCGGATCGGTGCAGCTCCAGCCGTTGTGGCCATTTGGGGAGTGAACCAGTGGATGGAAGACCTCTCTCTGAGTCTATACCCCTCTCTGTAACTCTGTCTTTCAAATAAATAAAATAAATCTTTAAAAAAAAAAAAAAGAGGTTGTCCAATCCTTGTTTTATAGTCATTTCCATTTTGTTCATACATTTTTGTTGTTTTCTGTCTCATTGTGCTTGTTCCTTTTTATAGTTTTTATAGAAGATATAAGCAAAGATATAAGCTCCCACTTTTTCTGTCTTCCTCAGGACACTTATTCAGAGTTATTTAAACCTGTGTCTCCAAAATTGTGATTCCTAAGTTGACAAATAAAGTCCTTCTAATCTGGCAGTTTCTAAGTCTAGATTAAACAGCAATCCTCAAAACAATCCTACTAGGTAGACCTCATCACCCTCATTGTATGATTGAGGAAACTGAACCACACCACAGATAAATGACTGGCCCAGTATTAGAGTTAACTGATGGCAGTGTCAGGGCTCAAACTAAGGCCTTTAAAGACCAAGTACTAGAAATTTAAGATGTTCAGGGGCCAATTCAAGTCCCTGCTGCTCCACTTCCTCTCCAGCTCCCTGCTAATGGACTAGAAAAGCAACAGAAGATGGCCCAAGTGCTTGAGCCAGAGACTTGGAAGAAGCTCCAGGCTTCTGGGTTCAGCTTGGGCCAGATCTGGCCATTGCAGCCACCTGGGGAGTGAACCAATAGATGGAAAATCAATCTCTCTCTCTCTCATTCTCTCTCTCTGTCTCTCACTCTCTCTCTCTCATTCTCACTCTCTCTATCTCTCTTTCTCTCTCAATCCCTCTTTCTCTCTCTCCCCCACCCCTCCCTCTCTGTAACTCTTTCAGGTAAACAAATATTTAAAAAAAAAAAATGGGGCCAACACTGTGGCATAGAAGGTTAAACCTCTGCTGTGCCAGTATCCCATATGGGTATCAGTTCAAGTCCCAGCTTGTCCACTCCCAATCCAGCTCTCTGCTAAGGCACCTAGGATAGCAGCAGAAGATGAGCCAAATGCTTGAGACCCTGTATCTATGTGGCAGACTGGAATGGAGCTCCCAGCTCCCGGCTTCGGCATGGCCCAGCTCCAGCCATCTGGGGAGTGAACCAGCAGAAGGAAGAATCTCTCTCTGTCTCTCCCTCTCTCTCTTTGTATAACTCTGCCTTTCAAATAAAATTTTTTAAAAAGTTTAAGATGTTCAGATATGTATATTTCCAGAAGTACTGAAGCCAAGAATAAAGTCTATTATCCTTGTTACTGTTGCTTCACAAACATGTTAGAAATGATTAATGACAGTTAAATATATATAATACCTGTTTTTAAAAAGGAAATAGTACAAAAATTGAAAGAGAACATTTCCCAATTTTTAAAAAGGTTGTTAACTTTTATTTTCATTTTACTTGAAAAGCAGAAAGAGTGAGAAATTGACAAGAGAAATCTTCTATCCACTGGTTCACTCCCCAAATGCCACACAGCCAGAGCCAGTCTGAGTCTCCCACATCAGTGGGAGGAGCCCAGGTACTTGAGTTATCATCTGATGCTTCTCGAGGGTGCATATTAGTAGGAAGCTGGATTAGAGCAGTGTAGCCAGGATGTGAACCAGGCACTCCAATGTGGGATGCAGGCATCCCAAGTGGCAACAAGAGCTGCTGCACCAAACACCTGCCCCCCAAGACAGCCATATTTAAAGAAGATTATTTGATAAGTTTTGATGCACACACCAGTGAGACTATCATCACAATTAAGATAATGAACATATTAATCACCCCTTCAAAGTTTCTCTGTTCCCTTTGTCCTCTTTCCCTCTCTCATTCCTCAAAACACAAACCTACCCTGTCCTTGGGCAATAACTGATTTGCTTTCTTTCAGTACACATTAGTGATAGCTTTATATAAGTGAAATCATATCATATGTACTCCTTTTTGCCTAGATTCTTTCATTCATTTCAATCTGATCCTCTTCTATATTACCGCATGTATTAAGTGTTCATTCCTTTTCATTGCTGAGTGGAATCCCATGATACACACTACAGTTGCTATATGCGTTTACCTATTGGTAGACATTTAAGTTGTCATCAAATGTTGGCTATTTCAGATAAAGATATATAAACAATCATGCACAAGTCTTTGTGTGGACATATGCTTACATTCTCCTGGGAAAATACCTGGGAATAGAATGTCTGGGCTGTATTGATAGGTGAATTTTAATTATTTTAGAAATTGTTACTCTGTTTCCAAAGTATTTGTATAATTTTACATTCCCACCAAGAGCATGAGAGAGTTCTAGTTGCTCCATATCCTCATCAATCCTTTTAATTTTGGTCATTCTAATGAGAATGTAGCAATATGTCAATAGGATTTAAACTTATATTTCCCTATGGACTAACATGCTGTTAATCTTTTTGTGTGTTTATTTGTCATCTGTATATCTTCTTTGATGAAGTGTTTTTTACGTTTTTCTTTTTAGTTGTTTATGTTCTTATTATTGAGTTTTGAGAGTTCTTTACATAATCTGGGCACAGGTCCTTTCCAAGAGAGTGGATTTGAAGCTATTTCTTCCCCATGTATGGCTTAGTTCTTCTTTCTTTAAACTACCTCTTATTAAGTGAGGAAATTTTGATGAAGTCTAATTTATCAATTTGTTCTTTTATGGCTTATGCTTTCGGTGTCATATTTAAGAAATGTTGGTTATTCCCAAGGATATAAATATTTCTCCTACATCTTCTTCTAGAGGTTTAACAGTAATAGCTTTTACATTTTGGAGTATGATACTTTCTGAGTTGATTTTTTCTATATAGTATGAAATATCAATTGAAGTTCTTTTTTTAAATAGGCAAATTGTCATTGAAAAAACTTTCCTTTCTGCAGTGAATTGCAGCTTTGTCAATTGTATAAGGGCAGCTTTGTCAGCTGTATAAGTGGAAGTCTATTTCTGGACTCTCTGTTCAGTTCGATTAATCTGTTTGTCTATCTTTGAGCTAATACCACATTGTCTTGATTACTGTAATTTTTTATGTCTTAAAATCAGATTGTGTTACTAGAATCATATTGTGTAAAATGTGACAATATCCATATTTATCAAGGGCAATGAAAACATAAATTCCTCCCCCTCCTCCTTCCCATTCTGCACATTTTGGGAGTTCATTATCAAGAAAATAATTTGAAACAAAAATAACTCTATTTTATTTTAAAATATTTTATAATTTCCCCTCAGTGGAGCTAGAGGCAATATTTTAAAATATTCAACACTAGAGAAATGAATGTCAATTATGTCATCTCTATGTGATGGCACTATACAGTTTTTCTAAAGTTTTATTTAGTTTAATTTTATTTGAAAGGCAGCAACAGGTATTTTCCATTAGCTGGCTCGCTCCCCAAATGCCTTAACAGCCAGTAGTTACAAGCCAAAGGCAAGTCAAAGCCAGGAGCCCATAACTACATCCAGGTCTCCCACACAGGTGGCAGAGACCCTAGTATTTGAGTCATCATCTGCTACCTGCCAGGGTGCACGTTAGCAGGAAGCTGGAACTGGAAGCAGAACAGAGACTTGAATCCAGCCCCTATATTACGGGATGAAGTATCCCAACAACATCTCAACTCCTATATCAATTGCTTCTTTAAGAGACCTTCATAGTTGTAGTATTCTAGAATTTTGGGCCACTGTAGGTTAAAGTGATATAAGCAATTCTGCAGGACTCTCCAAAGGAAAGACAAATTTCTTCCTTTTTTTATTTTTTAAGACTTATTTTTAGGGCCCAGCGTTGTAGCATAGGTTAGGCCTCCCCCTGCGATGCCAGCATTCCATATGGGCACTGGTTCGAGACCCAACTGCTCCACTCCAATCCAGCTACCTGCTAGTGCATTTGAGAAAGCAGCAGAATATGGCCCAAGTATTTGGACTCCTGCATTCACTTGGGAGACCCAGAAGAAGCTCCAGGCTCCTGGCTTTAGACTGGCCCAGCCCCAGCCATTGTGGCCATTTGGGGAGTGAACCAATCTCTGTAACTCATTCAAATAAATAAAAAAATAAATCTTTAAAAAGAGAGAGAGAGAGGAAGAGACAAAGAGAAACAAATAGAAAGAGAGAGAGAGAGAGAGATCTTCCACTGCTGATTCACTCCCCAAATGGCAGCAATGGCCAAGCTGGGCCAATCAGAAGCCAGGAGCCAGGAGCTTCTTCTGAGTCTCCCATGTGGATGCAGGGGCCCAAACACTTGGACCATTATCTGCTGCCTTCCCAAGACATTAGCAGGGAGGTGGATCATAACTGGAGCAGCCGGGACTCAAACCAGTGTCTATATGCAATACTGGCATTGCAGACAGCAGCTTAACCTGCTACACCTCAGCACCAGCCCCAGAAAGACAAATTTCTAATTCCCTGGAATTAGTGAAGTGGAGTGGGTAACAGCAATGGGGAGATGCTGGTGGAGATGAATAGTCAGATCAGAGAAAGAGGGGCCAAAGGAGGAGAAGTGGAAACTTTAGGAGAAATGACCTATGAGGGGCCAGGCGTTTGGTGCAGAAGTTAGACCACTGCTTGTTCAAGTCCCAGCTCCACTTCTGATTCCAGGTTCCTGTAAGTGTGCATCCCAGGAAGCAACAGGTGATGGCATAAGTACTAGGGTCTCTGCCACCTACTTGGGAGATCCAGATTGGTGTCTAGGCTCCTGGCTTCAGCCTGGCCCATCTTTGGCTATTGCAGGCAACTAGGGAGTGAGCAGCAGGTGGGAGATCTCTATTTGTGTTTCTCTCTCTGCCTTCGAAATAAATAAAAATAAACTTAAATATGTTTTAAGTTACAATAATATTAAATTACCCTCTAAAATACTGACAAATTTGCACTTCTACCTACAGTGTGTGACTGCCTATTTCTCTTGCTTCTTTGACCTTGCTTGACATTTTCACACTTTTTAATACTTATCAATCTTATTGATAGAAAAGTAGTATTTTTAATGAATGAAATGGATCACCTTTTAGATTTGTGAAGACTCATTGTTTTTAATTAAGTAATTAATTAATTTCAAAGGCAGAGTGACAGGGAGAGAGAGATATACAGGGAGAAAGAGAGATCTCACATTCAGTTGTTCATTCCACAAAAACCTGCAACAACCAGGGCTGTGCCAGGTTGAAGCCAGGAGCCAGGAACTCCATGTAGGTCTCCCACGTGGGTGACAGGAACCACGTGCTTGGACTATCATCTACTGCCTCCCAGGTACATTGGCAGGAAGCTGGATTGGAAGGGTAGAGTATCCAGGACCATAACTTGTACTCCCTGGGTGTTCCAAGTTGGGGTTTATCCTGCTGCACCACAATGTGCTCCCCACCATATCAGCACCTTTTAATGCAATCTGTCTGCTCATGAGCCTTGCCCCTTTTGCAGTTATTCAATTTTAAATTACAGCTATCAGGGGCCTACACTGTGGCATAATGGGTAAAGCCACTGCATGCAGTGCCAGCATCCCATATGGGCTCTGGTTCAAGTCCTGGCTCCTCCACTCCTGATCCAGCTCTATACTAAGGCCTTGGAAAGCAGTAGAAGATGGCCCAACTACTTGGGCCCCTGCACTTGCATGTGAGACCCAGAAGAAGCTCCCAGCTCCTGCCTTCAGATCAGCACAGCTTTGACCATTGTGGCCAATTCGGTTGTGAACCAGTGGATGAGGACCGCTCTCTCTTTGCCTCTCCTTCTTTCTCTGCGTAACTCTGACTTTCAAATAAATAAATAAATCTTTAAAAAATAAAAAAAGAAAGTGGCTTATGTCATGCACTAAAATCAGCCCTCCCAAAATTCCTGTCAACTGCCTCTAGTTCTACTCTGACAGCACACAAGGCTATTCCTCCTCCAATCTGCCACCTTTCAGTGAGTAAAGACACATTAGCAGGGAGGTGGTTCAGAAGTAGAGCACGGGGCTGGCACTCTGGGGCAGCAGGTTAAGGCCCTGGCCTGAAGTGCCGGCATCCCATATGGGTGCCAGTTCAAGACCCAGCTGCTCCACTTCCGATCTGGCTCTCTGCTATGGCCTGAGAAGGCAGTGGAAGATGGCCCAAGGCCTTAGGCCCCTGCACCCACGTGAAAGACCCAGAAGGGCTCCTGGCTTCGGATCAGCACAGCTCCAGCCACTGGGGAGTGAACCATCAGATGGAAGACCTCTCTCTCTCTCTCTCTCTCTCTCTCTCTCTCTCTCTCTCTCTGTGTGTGTGTATGTGTAACTCTGAATACAAATAAATATTAAAAAAGAAGAAGTGAAGCAGCCAGGATTTGAACTTGGCACCCATATGGGGTGCCAGCATCATACCAGCAGCTTAATCCACTGGCTGGCCAGCATTAGCCCTTCTAAAAACGACAGGGAATTTAGCAGCCTTAAAGGAAAAGTTGATGGGTTCAAGCACAAAATCATTTAAAATACTATAGTCAAAGCCAAAAGATGACAGACTTGTCATACTGCAACATTTGACAACGTCGAAAAATTTCTAAAATACAAATGACTCCTTCAAATTAAAAAAAAGGGAATAAATAGGCAAAGGATAGGAACAAAATTAACAGAAAGAGAAAGCAAGCAGTCAGCAAACTAGAGCCAGCATTGTGGCACAATAGATTAAGCATCCCAAATCAGAGGGCCAGTTCAAATCCCAATGACTCTACTTCCCATCTAGCTTCTGGATGCACCTAGGAACGCAGCTAATGCTGCTAATGCACAGACAAGGGCCCAAGCGCTTGGGACCCTGACACCTATATGAGAGACAAGAATGGAGTTCTTGGCTCCTGGCTTCAGACTGGCCCAGCCCTGGTTGTTAGGGCATTTGGCATTTGGGGAGTGAACCAGCAGAGGGAAGATCCCTATTTCTCTGCCTCTCCTTCTTTGTTGTTCTGCCTTTCAAATAAACAAATCTTCTAAAAAATAAACAGTCAATAAACTTACGAAATGTTTGTCCTCAGAGGTAGTACAGGAAACACACACTTACACTACTAGCTATCATTCTTGGTCATGAGACGGACAAACTGGCAAGTGCTGCTAATTTCCAGTGTAGCTGAGGAATAAGGACACTTGGTCACTCTCACAAGTGACCAGTTTGAAATAATCCATGAATCAATTTTTCTTTTCTTGCTTGAGCAGCTGTCTTTCCAAGCAAATGATATTTTATCACCAGCCACTGAAGATAGCACTGGAACAAGATGTGACAACGAATCTGAAACCGTGGCACACAGAAGCCTGCGCTCCGTGCTGGGTGACAGGGTGCCGCTCCCCCTCCCATTTCCCACATATTCTGCACAGTGGTTTTCGTAATTCAAGAGGTAAAAAAGGTAATGGAGGAAGCAGCATTTTCGGACTGTTTCCCGAGCCTGCTGCCTGTTGGGAACCTCATGGTGCAATCTGGAAACTGTTTCTGTTTCCACCACCACCAACACACACTGGCTAAGAACAAAATTCTCATTTCATAATAAAGTCTTTCGTTTTCTTATCGTCTTTACTTGCAGGTAGAGAAAGAGGAAGTATCAGGGGAAGCTTTCAAGGGGGTTTTTGATCCACAGAAAGAAACACAGTTCAGAAAGAGAACCTCAAGTTTATCTGGTTGCCTTGTTCATCCAGAAGAGGAAACCAAGTGAAGAGAAGACAGACCTCAGATGTCAGAAAATACACAGGTGGGTAGCAGCTGCTGCCAGACCTTGTCATAGCTCATCCAAAGCAGGGCTACCCTCCTGAGGGGGCCCCTTCCGTGGACACACACATTTTTCAGAAGCCCCTTTGGCACAGACTCACCACTAGGTGGCACTGCACATTACTGGGCTAGTTCTGGTTAAATACCCCTGGCCCAGTTACAGCTTCAGTTATGGATATGTCCCTTTCGGGCTTGCTAACTCTTAATTCTCCAAAACCAACAAGCTCAGCCAATTTTGAGAGTCCTATAATTTTTAGAAGAAAGGAAAGAGTTGGGGTTTGTGGACTGGAAGACCCTTCCACTTGGGACATTCTCTGGAATCAGTCCACTCCTAATTTGTTATGGTAAAGCTTACTCAGCATCTATGATCTTGTTGAGATGCCCAGGTGGCAAGCAAGGCCCGAGCTGTGCAGCTTGAGGACAAGTGTGTAGGGAGCAATGTGTACAGAAATGCTTCTTGAGTCCAAGAGAAAATGAAAATCTCCACAACAAACTGTGTCTAACACCTCACCCCTTACTGGGATAAATACTCAGTTTCAGCTTCTGACTCCAGTTTTCCTGGGATGCAGCAGGTGATGGCTCATGTAGTTGGGTTCCTGACACCCATATGGGAGACCCGTGCTGCATTTCCAGCTCCAGGCTTTGGCCCTTGCCCAGTTCTGGCTGTTGCGGTCATTTGAGGAATAAACCTATGGATGGGAACTCTCTTCCGCATTTCTCATTCTCTAGCTCTCTGTCTCTCATATAATAAATTATTTTTTTAAAGATTTATTTTATTTATTTGAAAGACAGAGTTACAGAGAAAGAGACAGACAGAGATCTTCCATCCACTAGTTCACTGCCCAAAATGCCATAATAGCTAGGCCAAGGACAAAGCCAGGAACCTAGAACTCCATCTGTATCCCCCATGTGGGTCATAGGGGCCCAAACACTCGGGCCATCTTCCACTGCTCTTTCCAGGGCATTAGCAGGGAGCTGGATCGGAAGTGGAGCAGCTAGGACACGAACCAGGGCCCATAGGGGATGCTTGTGTCACAAGCAGTGGCTTTACTCACTACGCCATAATGCCCCCTCCCCTAAAAATTTTTTTTAAAGTAGGAAACAAAAATAAACACCAACTGATGGGGGTCTAGCTGGAAAGGAAAACAGGAATACATTCATTAAAAATGAAAATGAAGGAAAGAAAAGTGGGGTGGGGGGAGAATGCAGAGGAAGACAATTATTTATAAAATTGAAGTCCTTGAAGAAGAAAAACAAAAAAATGCAACAGAAACAACATTTAAAATTGTAACCCAGGGGCCAGTGTTGTGATGTAGTGGGGTTAAGCCAACACTTGGGACATCTACATCCCATATCAGTGCTGCTTCAAGCCCAGCTCCTCTGCTTCCAATCCAGCTTCCTGCTAGCAAATCCTGGGAGGCAGCAGATGATGGCTCAAGTACCTGGGCTCCTGCCACCCTGTGGGAAATCTGGATGGAGTTTCTGGTTCCTGGCTTCAGCCTGCCATCCCTGGCTATCATGAGCATCTGGGGAGTGAAATGAGCAGATGGAAGCGCGCTCTCTCTCTCTTTCTCTCTCTCTCTCTCTTTGTCTCTATCTCTCCCTTTCAAATACAAAAATAAATCTCTACTAAAGTATATACTAAAATTCATATAGAAAAGCAAACATTTAAGAATACCCATTGTCCAAAAGAAAAACCACTGAAAAAGAACAGTATGGGGTACCTCCCTCTACTGGGTATTAATATATGAAATAAAGTCTTTTTAAGTAAAGCAATTAATACTGATGCACAGGCTACATGATCATTGGAATTTAATAGAAATTCCAGAAACAGACTGTAGTTGACATGGAAATTTGTATATGATAAAAATCGCATTCTAACATGGGAAGCGAGATACACAGCAGACTCATAGAATGGCAGATGTCCTAAATAGCACTCTGGCCTCAGAATCAGCCCTTAAGGCATTCAGATCTGGTTCAAGAGCACATGAGAATATTCTAGGCATGGAAAGCCAAGACACTCTGGAAAAAAAAGAAGACCTAAATGAAAGATCTCTGTGAGTGAGATCCCAGTGGAACGAATGGGGCCATCAAAGAAGGAGGTACCTTTCTCTGAAGGGAGGAGAGAACCTCCACTTTGACTATGACCCTGTCGGAATAAGTTTGAAGTCAGCGAACCCTAAAGGCTTCCATAGCCTTGGCAACTCATGACTAGAGCCTAGGGAGATTACTGATGCCATAAACAAGA
Organism: Sylvilagus floridanus; assembly: GCA_949820135.1. Lineage (NCBI taxonomy): Eukaryota > Metazoa > Chordata > Mammalia > Lagomorpha > Leporidae > Sylvilagus > Sylvilagus floridanus. The sequence goes on from OX463235.1 coordinate 49,394,004, forward strand.
GTGTCAAATTGTTAAATCAACTTCAGGAGTCACTGTGTACTTACGTCTCATGTGGGATCTGTCCTTAATGTGTTGTCCAATGTGAAGTAATGCTATAACTAGTACTGAAACAGTATTTTACACTTTGTGTTTCTGTGTGTGTGCAAACTGATGAAATCTTTACTTAGTATATACTAAATTGATCTTATGTATATAGATAATTAAAAATGAAAAAAAAATCTTGGTGTTAAATTGGAAATTGCCTAGAAAATTAATCAATTTTAAAAAAAAATATATCATGTAGGATCTCTGTCCTTAATGTGCTATACATTGTGAATTAATACTATAACTAGTACTCCAACAGTATTTTTCACTTTGTGTTGCTATGTGAGGGCAAACTGTTGAAATCTTTACTTAAAATATAGTAAACTGATCTTCTGTATATAAAGATAATTGAAAATGAATCTTGATGTGAAGCAAGGGGAGAGGGAGTGGGAAAGCGGAGGGTTGCGGGTCGGGGGGAAGTTATGGGGGGGAAGCCATTGTAATCTATAAACTGTATTTTGGAAATTTATATTCTTTAAATAAAAGTGTTATAAAAAAAGAAAAAAAAATCGCATTCTAAATCATTGGACTGGTGCAACTGGGTAGGCTTCTGGACAAAGGTAAAATTATATCCATATCTCACTCCTTGCACAAGAATAAACTCCAAACTGATCAGAGAACAAATGGAAAACAATAATGAAAACATGTTAAGTATTAGAGAAAAATATGGGTAATTCCCTCTTCAATCTTAGTGCATAGGAAGACTTTGAACCTATGACTCAAGTGCAGGAGCAATAAAAGAAGATTGATAAATTTGTCCACATATGAGGTTGGGAATGTGGCACAGTGGGTCGAGCTGCTATCTGCTACCAGCATCCCATATGAGCACCAGTTAAAATCTCGACTTCACTTCCAATCCACTTCCTGCTAATGTGCGTGGGAAAGCAGCAGAAGATAGCTTGAGTGATTGGGCCCTGCCACTCATATGGGAGACCAGGATAGAGTTCTAGACTCCTGGCTTCAGCCTGGCCCAGCCCTGGCCATTGCAGCCATTTGAGAAGTGAACCAGTGGATAGAACTCTCTCTCTTTCTCTCTGTAACTCTGCCTTTCAAATAAATAAATCTTTAAAAAAATTTTCCATATAAAATTAAACTTCTGAGTGGAGAAAAAATACCATAAACAAAGTAAAAAAAAGCACCTGATAACCTAGGATAAAATGTTTGTGGCATATATTACAGATAAAGGGCTAGTATAACCAATATTTTTAGACAATTGAAGAATAAAGGTCCAAAATCTCCGTAGAAAGAAACCCAGAAGATATGAATAATTCATGAAAGTATACTAAAATGATCTTTAAAAATGTAAAGATATTCAGTCTCATAATTGGAAAAATGTAAATTTAAACTATGCTTCATTATTATTTCTTCCTATCAGATTGGTAAAAATTGGGGAAAAAAACCCACATGACTCTGTTGGAAAGGCTATGGGGAAGCAGATACTTTTTTTTCCTATTTTTTTCCCAAAGAAACCTTCTATTTAATGAGTACAAATTTCATAAGTACCAACTTTAGGAATATAGTGATACTTACCACCATACCCGCCCTCCCACTCTCACCCCCACCACACCTCCTCTTCCTCCTCCTCCCATTCCCAGTCCCATTCTCCATTAAGATTCATTTTCAATTAACTTTATACACAGAAGACCAACTCCACACTAAGTAAAGATTTCAACAATTTACACACATACACACACACACATACACACCAAAAAAAAAAAAAAAAGCTGTTTGAGGATAAGTTTTATAGTTAATTCTCAAACTACAACTCATTGAGGACAAAAGTCCTGCATTGGAAGTAAGTCCACAGTGACTCCTGTTGTTAATTTAACAATTAACACTCTTATGTATGACATCAGTGATCACCTGAGGCTCTTGACATGAGCTGCTAAGGTTATGGAAGCCTTCTGAATTCACAATCTCCATCAGTATTTAGACAAGGCCATAAGCAAAGTGGAAGTTCTCTCCTCCCTTCGGAGAAAAGTATAGCCTTCTTTGATGACCACTTCTTTCCACTGGGGTCTCTCTCACAGAGATCCTTCATATAAGACTTTTTTTTTTTTGCCACAGTGTCTTGGCTTTCCATGCCTGAAATGCTCTCATGGGCTTTTTCAGCCAGACCAAAATGCCTTAAGTGCTGATTCTGAGGTCAGAGTATTATGTAGTGATTGTCCTTCTGTGAGTCTGCTGTGTGGACAGAAGCAGGTACTTTTGCACATTGCTGGTGGGTCTAAATGGTACAACCATTAAAGCAGGGAATTTGACAATATCCAGCCATGTACATAATGCACTTACTTCTTGTCCTAGCAATGTTACTCTAGGACTCTACCTTGACTCTCCACCTCCACCATTATGGCACCACATGAGAACAGGGTGGCTCACTGCAATATTATATCTAATAGCAAAATATTGGAAACAACCTAAATTCTCTGCATGAGAGACTGGTTGAACAAACGGTGACACATCTGCAAAGTGCTCTGTCTCAATAAAAGAATGAGGAAGATTTATGAATTGATGTGAAGTAATGTTCCAGCTACATCATTAAAGGAAAAAAGCAAAGTGCAAAAGGGATTTGTTAAAAGGCACTGGAGCTCAGCATCTCTGTTCTGAGTGAAACAATCATCATCAATAAAAATTATTAAAATAACAATAATCATCCCCCCCCAAAAAAAGCCATTGAAAAGTTCTGAAAATTGCCGTAGGGCATGCTGGAAATGAAGAAACATTTATCCAAGAACATCTGCTAAGGGTTGGTAAGGCCAGCGAGATCTGTAGCACTTGACCCACTCCCTCTTTTTGCCCACTCTGAGTGACAAAAGCCATTCCCAATAGGTGTGGCACCATCCACCCCCAGCACCCAGGCCAGCACTAGGGTATCTCCCCTGGAAGGGCAAGTCATCCGCACTTCTAATCCTCCCCATAAATTGAAGGTGAATGTTGACAAGAGGTTAGAAGCTGTGGCACAGTGGGTTAAAGCCCTGGCCTGCAGTGATAGCATCCCATTTGGGTGCCAGTTCAAGTCCTGGCTGCTCCACTTTCAATCCAGCTCTCTGGTATGGCCTGGGAAAGCAGTGGAAGACGGCCCAAGTGCTTGGGCCCCTGTATCCATGTGGGAGACCCAAAAGAAGCTCCTGCCTCCTGGGTTTAGATCAGCTCAGCTCCGGCCTTCGCAACGATTTAGGGTGTGAACCAGTGGTTGGAAGACCTCTCTCTATCTCTACCTCTCTTTGTAACTCTGTTTTTCAAATAAATAAAATGGAAATCTTAAAAAAAAAAAAAAAAAGAGGTTGGAAGAGGTTGGAAGCTGCCTGCTGATACTCCATGTGGTAGAGATTGTACCTCAGGCACCAAGCCCAGGATCCTGGGACCCTCACTGCCATGAGCCCGATGGTAAGGTGTAAGTTCTATAAGAGCCACTTCCTCTCCCCAGTGCCTTGTTCATGAAGCACTGCTACCAACTAGGAGAAGCAGGCCACTGTCCCCACCCCCAGCTCTGCAGTTATGTACGAGTATACCCCATTTGTTACCTGTAACAAACCATGGTTCAAAAATATTAAATGGAAAATTCCAAAAATAAACAATTCATATGTTTTGAATTACCTGGCCTTCTAAGTAGCATGATAAAATCTTTCACAGTCCTGCTCCATCCCACCCAGACTGTGAATCATCCTTTGTCTAGCTTATCTGGGCTATATATATGCTTCCTGCCCAGTAGCTACTTAGCTGTCTCTGTCATCAGACTGCCATGGTATCACAGTGTTTGTGTTCAAGTAACCCTTACCTTTTTAAAAAAATATTTGTTTATTTGAAAGGCAGAGTTACAGAGAGAGAAGAGACACAGAGATTTACTCTCCAAATGTCTGCGATGGCTGGGGCTGGGCTAGAGGCTGGGCCAAGCAGAAGCCAGAATCCTGGAACTCTATCCAGGTCTTCCACATGGATGGCAAGGATCCACACACTTGGGCCATCTTCAGCTGCTTTTCTAGGCAGGTTAGCAGGGAGATGGATCAGAAGTGGGCAGCCAGGACTCAAACGGGCACACATTTGGGATACTGGCATCGCATATGGTGTCTTAACCCCCTGTGCCACAACACCAGCCCCTCAAGAAACCCTTATTTTACTTGATAATTGCCCTGAAGTGCAAGAGTTCTGATGCTAGCAATTCAGAAATGGCAAATGGAAACTATAGGTGCTTCCTTTAATCCAAAAAAGTAAAAGAAGTACTTTTATCATAGTATATTGTTACAAGTGCTTTATTTTATTATGTTATTGCTGCTAATCTCTTTATCTATAATTTATAAATTAACTTTATCATATGTATATAGTATATGGGGAAAAATACATACTGTATAAAGAGTTTGGTATTAGCTGAGGTGTCAGAATACACTGAGGGTCTTGGAACAAATCTTATAAGGATAAGGCGGGGACCAATGTATTTTAAAACAATACAAGAAAAGGAATACTGTAAGACTGGATATAGGATTAAAAGAAACTAGAGGGGTTGATACTGTGGCATAGTGGGTAAAGCCACTGCCCGAGGTGCTGGCATCCCTTATGGGCGCCGGTTCTACCCTGGCTGCTCCACTTCTGATCTAGCTCTCTGCTATGGCCTGGGAAAGCAGTAGAAGATGGCCCAAGTCCTTTAGCCGCTGCACCCACGTGGGAGACCCATAGAGGTTCCTGGCTCCTGGCTTTGGATTGGCCCAGCTCCGGCCACTGCTGCATCTGGGGAGTGAACCAGCAGATAGAAGACTCTCTCTCTCTCTGCCTCTCTGTAACTCTGCCTTTCAAATAAATAAATCTTTAAAAGAAAGGAAGGAAGGAAGGAAGGAAGGAAGGTAGGAAGGAAGGAAGGAAGGAAGGGAGGGAGGGAGGGAGGGAAGGGGGAAGGAAGGAAGGAAGGAAGGAAGGAAGGAAGGAAGGAAGGAAGGAAGGAAGGAAAAAAAAAAGAAAGGAAAGAAGAAAAAAAGAAAGGAAGAAAAAGAAACTAGGGATTGGCAGCCGTAGACCTAGCGGTTAAGATGCCTCTGGGGAACCTGTGTCCCCTATCAGAATGCCTGTTTGAGCACCAGCTTCACTACAATTCCAGCTTTCTGCCAATACAGACCCTGAGGGAAACAGGTGATTGGTCAACTACTTGGTTCCCTGGGGCCCACATGGGAGATCTGGATTGTGTTGGCTCCTGGCTTCGGCCTGGCCCAGCCCTGGCTGTTGCAGGCATTTGGTGAATGAACCACCAGATGGGAACTCTATCTGTCTCTTTGTCTGTCTTTCTTTCTGTCTCTGCCTTTCAAATAAATGAAAATGAATAAATTTTAATAAAGTAATTTTTAAAACTTCCTCAAATGTGTAAAATCTTCGCAACTTCCTCCTGTCTAAGACTGGATCAATAGGAAAGTGACTGGAAGTTCTGGGTCTGAGGGGGACTTTTCACCTGGAGGTTTCATCATGGAGTGATCAGAAGGGACTGTTTTATGAGAAACACTGAGGTCACTATCTTTAAATCGTTCCTAAAAAGACTTTAGTGACAAGTGTGGTATAGCAAGTAAGGCCACTGCTTGTGATGCTGGCATTCCATAAGGACATAGGTTCAAGTCCTGGCTGCTTCACTTTTAATCCACCCCCTGCTAATGCCATGAGAAAAGCAGCAGAAGATGACCCAAATGTTTGGGCCCCTGCCACCCAACACGAGAGATATAAATGAAGCTCCTGGCTCCTGGCTCCTGGCTTAGGCCTGGCTCAGCCCTGGCCGATGTCGCCATTTGGGAAGTGAACCAACAGATGGCGGATCTCTCTCCCTTTCTCCTTCTCTCCCTCACTTTCTTTCTCACCTTCTTTCTATGTACCTCTGACTTTCAAATAAATACATATTTTTTTTTTAAAAGAGCGAGTGAGTGAGCAATCATAAGGTAGTTGTTAAGAGCACAGAGTTTGAGATCCACCACCCATTTGCCAAGTGACTTTGGTCAATTTACCTAACCTCTTTGGCCACAGTTTCCTTATTTGTACAATGGAGATGATTACAGTGCCTCCCCCTTAGTATGAAAACTAAACAGGGTTCTGTATATAAAACAGTATTGAGCATACAGTAATCACTAAACAAACATTAGCTATTACAGCTATCATCTGGGCAGAGTTCCCTTCTCCTACCTTGAAAACATAACTCTGGCTGCCACTCAGAGGCAGCTGACCCGTTTTCTTTGCCCTTTCCTCAGGGGGTTATGCCCTTATTTCTCTAGGTTGTCTCTTAGTGGGACTGGGAGAAAGAACAGAGGCTAATGTCTGTATCAGACCCACATTGTCATAATGATTTGCCAAGCAAATGACCAGTGGAAAGTCTCACTATTGAGACGTTGAGTAGATTAGATTACAGAGAAAATCTAAATCATGTATATTAAAAACATTATAAACAAATCATAAAATCATTTTCAAGAACTAAAATTCAAGAAAAGCAACCAAAATGAAAAGGACATGCAACACATGTGGTGCGGAAATGAAGTCCTACCCGGCGAGGACTCAGGGCCTGCTATGGCACAGGAGCCAACCAGTCTCTTGCTTTTGGCAGAGATTCAAACTCTGCCAGGGAAGTGGCAGAGCTTAATAGTGAAAAAAAATTGAAGGTTTCACCTCTGCTCTGAGTGGAGATTTTGGGCTCAGGAATCTGGAGGGGAGACAGGCTAACTAGAAGCGAGGCATCTAAGGTGATATTTGGCTTTCTCTGGTTGGCCTTGAGTTGGAAGTTGGCGGGAGGGGGCAAAAAAGTAAGGGAGCAAGCAAGTCCTTGCAATTCTGAGTGGACTGCTGCAGAAGGCATGGCTTGGCTATTGGGGTGGGTAGCTGCAGAGGCTGCAGGACAGAGTCCTATTGTCATACATGGCCTGTTTTGTTTTTTAAAGATTAGTTTTATCTATTTGAAAGGCAGAAGGACAGAGAGAGGGGGAGAGACAGAATGAGATCTTCTATTTGCCAGTTCACTCCCCAAATGCCTGCAACAGCCAGGCCAAAGCCAGGAGCCAGGAGCTCCACCTGGGTTCCCCACATGGGTGGCAGGAACCCAAATACTTAGGCCATCATCTGCTGCCTCCCAGGTAAGCAGCAAGTTGGATCCAGAATTTGATCCCAGGTACTCCAATATGGGATGTGGGTGTTCCACTGCACCACAACACCCATACCACGATCTGTTTTATACTGTGTCTCAGAGGCTGCACTGAGAGATTAAAAAAATCTCTGATGGGCCGGCGCCGTGGCTCACTTGGTTAATCCTCTGCCTGCGGTGCTGGCATCCCATATGGGCTCTAGGTTCTAGTCCCGGTTGCTCCTCTTCCAGTCCAGCTCTCTGCTGTGGTCCATGAGGGCAGTGGAGGATGGCCCAGGTGCTTGGGCCCCTGCACCCGCATGGGAGATTGGGAGGAAGTGCCTGGCTCCTGGCTTCAGATTGGCACAGCACCGGCTATGGCGGCCATTTGGGGAGTGAACCAGTGGAAGGAAGACCTTTCTCTCTGTCTCTGTCTCTCTCTCACTGTCTATAACTCTACCTGTCAAAACAAAACAAAACAAAACAAAACAAAACAACTCTATTGTCCCAAATAGTCAAAGGCTACAGATATATATTCTATAGATTTAGAATTGTAAGTAGCCAACAATTCAGTAGATTCAAATCAGTTAAATTTGATTTTTAAAAAATATTTACTTATGGGGCCAGCATTGTGGCATAGTGGGTAAAGCTGCCACCTGCAGTGCTAGCATCCCATATGGGCACCAGTTCAAGCCTCGGCTGCTCCACTTCTGATCCAGCTCTCTGCTATGGCCTGGGAAAGCAGTAGAAGGTGGACCAATTCTTTGGGCCCCTGCACCTGCATGGGAGACCGGGAAGAAGATCCTGGCTCCTGGCTTTGGATCAGCACAGCTCCAGACTTTGAGGCCAATTGGGGAGTGAACCAGCAGATGGAAAGCCTCTCTCTCTCTCTCTCTCTCTCTCTCTCTCTGCCTCTCCTCTCTGTGTGTAACTGACTTTCAAATAAATAAATAAATCTTTAAAAAAAACAAAATTAAAATTAAAAAATTTACCTATTTTTATTTAAAAGGCAGTTACTTAGAGAGAAAAAGAGATCTTACATCTGCTGGTTCACTCCCCAAATGGTTGCAATGGCGAGGAGTCAGGAGCTTCATCTGGGTCTCCCACATGGGTGGCAGGGGCCCAATTACCCGGGCCATCTTCCACTGCTTTCTCAGGTGCATTAGCAGGGAGCTAGATTGGAAGTGTAGCAGCTGGGACTAGAACCAGCTCCCATACTGGTGTTGCAGGGAGCAGCTTAACTCACTGTGTCACACTGCCAGCCCCCTAGTTTTGATTTATATAAATCTGATTGTAAATGCTAAAGCAAAAAAGAGAAAATGAGCCAATTCGTATTCCCCTAGATGAGACGATGTCATAGGTAATGAAGACCACTGTTCAGATGATCTTACAAAATGGACAGGGTGGGGGCGGTGGGCGTTTGGCACAGTGGTTAAGACACCACTGGGATGGCTGCATCCTGTGTTTGAGCGCCTGTGTCTGAATCCCTGATCCACTACCAATTCCAGCTTCCTGCTAATGCATAGCTTGGGGGCAGGAGGTGATGGCTTAAAAACTTGGGTCCCTGTCACCCACATGGGAGACCTGGCTCCTGCCTTCTGACCCACTCAGGCTTGGCTAATCGCTGGCATTTGGGAGATGAACCAGAATATGGAAGATTTTTCTCTGCTCTTCATTTCTGTGCCTTTCAAATTCAACTTTAAAAAACTTTCTAAATGGATTTGAATGGGGGCCAGCTCTGTGGTATAGTGGGTAAAGCTGTTGCCTACAGCACCAACATCCCATATGGGCATGGGTTCAAGTCCAGCAGACTCTTTTTTTCTCTCTTTGTCTCTCTACCTTTCAAATAATTTGAAAAGCAAATGAACAAACCAGAAAATAACAAATATTGCTGATCATCTGGAGAAACTAGAAGACCTGTTCACTGCTCTCATATTGACACAGGGAGGTAGAGGAAGCAGCTGAGCCACTTGGAGGTAGTAGTTTTATTATCTCGAAACCTATAGGATACAAGATTGGATTCCTTTGCTCTGAAGATAAACAGACTCCCTGCCTGCTTAAGGTTCATACCACTGTAGGGGACTAAGGCTAACCTAGATTTACCCACAGTTCATTATACACTCATTGTAATACATTAGCAAACTAAATAACATACCTCCCAGTGGCCATCACAGGAAATATCAGATCATATATGGAGCAGGTTAGCTAGATTCTGGGAAATCTCCACCTACTTCCCAGAAAACCATGAATATTCTTCCCTTTTATTAGAATGTACCTCCCCTTTTATTAAATGACCCATATGTTAAAATGTAGTTCAGAGACAGAGCCACTCTCCACCAAATCGGCCCACACTCCTTTCTCTTTCTCAATAAAATGCTTGCTGACTACTCCTGAATTCCTTCTTCAGAGGAAGTCAAGGGTCAGCTTCACTGTCAAGTGCCAACATGCTTACAGCAATCCCGTTTCTGAGTATGTGTATATATATACACATATATATGTATATATACATATTGAAATAATTAAAAGCGAAGTCTTAAATATTTGCACAGCATGTTCCCAGCAGCATTATTCATGATACTCATGGAGTAGAAACAATCCAAATGCCCACCAATGCATAAACAAAGTGTGGTATATAACTCCAGTGAATATAATTCTTTACAAAATCAGGAACATCTTTCACTGCTACAACATGGATGAATCTTGAGGACATTATGCCAAGTGAAATAAGTCTATCACAAAAAGAAGTGGTTATATGAGGTTTCTGAAGTAGTTCAGTTCATAGAGACAGAAGGCAAGATGGGGGTCATCAGGGGCTGGGACGGGAAGTGTGGGAGCTGTTCACTGGCGCAGACTTTCAGATTTGCAAGACAGAAAGGTTTTGGAGAGCCGTTGCTCAGCAATGTGAATGGACTCAACGCAACTGACCTGTTCACTTGAAAATGGTGAAGATGAAATATTCTACTTTATTTTTAACTGCAATTTTATAAAATTATTTTTAAAAACTAGAACAAGAGTGGAGCCAGCACTGTGGTGTAGTAGGTAAAGCCGCCACCTGCAGTGCTGGCATCCTATATGGGCATTGGTTCAAGTCCCAGCTGCTCCACTTCTGATCCAGCTCTCTGCTATGGCCTGGGAAAGCACTGGATGATGGCCCAGGCCCTTGGGCCCCCTGCTCCCGAGTGGGAGACCCAGAAGAAGCTCCTGGCTCTGGATAGGTGTAACTCTGGCCATTTTGGCCAACTGGGCCACAATGAACCAGCGGATGGAAGACCTCTCTCTCTCTCCGCCTCTCCTTTTCTCTCTGTGTAACTCCAACTTTCAAATAAATAAATGAAACTTAGAAAAAAAATTAGAACTGATGTAGGCAGGCAGATAGGAAAATTTTGATTAAATCTATGAGCTGGGAGATTACACCTTCACCACACCCCTGTGTGATCTCATCCCCCTACCTGACCCCAACTGTACGCCCACCTGCCAATCAGGCTACGTGACCAAGCCCCTTTGGAAGTGGATAAAAAGCCTAGAACACAGTGGGCCTGGCCCTTTCCCCTTCTTTGCCCCTGCTGCCCGTTGCGCTTGCTGGCAGCGCCTCTGGGAGCACGGCCTTCGGGCCACCCACTCTGTCTTCACTCTGCTGCTTGTGCTAAGCTACCTGTGGCTGCTCACTGCACGTGGCTCCTGGCCTGCTCTCTGCTTGGTGTGGACTCCAACTTAGTCTCTAGACCTTTCTTTCCCCATTAGACCAAGCCCTCACTCCCCTATGCATTTCTCTCACTGAATAAAATCCTTAAAACTTACCATACTGCCTGGTCTGTTTGAGCCAATATTCAGAATTCTTCTCTGAATTCGTGGCAAGAGTCCACACCCTTTTTGATATGGGAAATATTGATAAGCAAAACAGTTTCAGAACAAGATACCATTTGTCTGGCCGGCGCCGTGGCTCAACAGGCTAATCCTCCGCCTTGCGGCGCCGGCACACCGGGTTCTAGTCCCGGTCGGGGCACCGGATTCTGTCCCGGTTGCCCCTCTTCCAGGCCAGCCCTCTGCTGTGGCCCAGGAGTGCAGTGGAGGATGGCCCAAGTGCTTGGGCCCTGCACCCCATGGGAGACCAGGATAAGCACCTAGCACCTGGCTCCTGCCATCGGATGAGCGCGGTGCGCCGGCCGCAGCGCGCCAACCGCGGCAGCCATTGGAGGGTGAACCAACAGCAAAGGAAGACCTTTCTCTCTGTCTCTCTCTCTCACTGTCCACTCTGCCTGTCAAAAAAATAAAAAATAAAATAAAAAAATAAAAAAAAGATACCATTTGTCTATTAACTTCCTAAAGCTTTTAAGTAATAATGCTTAAGGTGGTGGGAGTTTAATGAGATGAGGAGTCTTACACCGTTGGTAAAAGCATTTCCTACCAGACAGCAGTTGGGCAGCATCATTCAAAAGACTTAGAAATATTAATAAACCCTCAGATCAGTAGTTCTGTTCTTTTTTTTTTTTTTTTTTTTTTACAGGCAGAGTGGACAGTGAGAGAGAGAGACAGAGAGAAAGGTCTTCCTTTGCCGTTGGTTCACCCTCCAATGGCCGCCGGCGCACCGCGCTGATCCGATGGCAGGAGCCAGGAGCCAGGTGCTTTTCCTGGTCTCCCCATGGGGTGCAGGGCCCAAGCACCTGGGCCATCCTCCACTGCACTCCTGGGCCACAGCAGAGGGCTGGCCTGGAAGAGGGGCAACCGGGACAGAATCCGGTGCCCCGACCGGGACTAGAACCCGGTGTGCCGGCGCCGCAAGGCGGAGGATTAGCCTGGTGAGCCACGGCGCCGGCCAGTAGTTCTGTTCTTAAAACCTATCCTATGGAGTAAAAAATATATAGACAAAGAACTTACAAATGAAGATGTTCATAACATTGGTTTTTCATGTGTACAAAAGGAAAAAGGGCAAACAATCTAAATATTGAGCACCTAGGGAACAGCAGGAGCCCATTCCCATGAATACTGAAGGGCGAGTGGCTCAACAGTCATGCATTTGTATGATGCAACACCAGAGTCACTAAAACTATATTCAGGAATAATTTTTAAAGGAACAACATTTATGATATGTTAGTTATTTAAAATCATGATTCTCACACAAATGCAGTATAAATACCCATCAAGATTTTATTTAACTCAGTAATTAATAATATACAGTAAGATAAAAAACCAGTTTAAAAGAGAATTCAAAGAATCCCACATGAATCAGTCAAGCAGGGATACTTTAATGAATTAACAAATAAGCACAAAACTTTCTCCACTTGGGGATCTGGAAGTCATTTGTGTCTTCACCCTGCAGGAGTCACTGCATTGCTATCCCTTAGCAGACATGTGCAATAGACCTGACATGAAATGATCTTTTTTCTCCCCTTTCAACATCTTTTACAATTTTTCCTTACAGTAGAAGTAATCAGAATATACATTCAATATGTAACATTGCCCCAGTTAAGGAAAGAGAACATACTCCAAATATTATTTGTGATTTTTATCTCAGTGGTAGATTTACTGGTTTAGTTTCTTTGGTAATTATTTCTTTTTCATATTTTCTACTGTAGAAATCTAGTCCTATTGGAATTTTTAAAGCAATTTAAAACCAGTTGGGGCTGGAGCTGTGGCACAGCAGGTTAACGTTCTGGCCTGAAGCACCAGCATCCCATATGGCCACCGGTTTAAGACCCAGCTGCTCCACTTCCAATCCAGCTCTCTGCTGTGGCCTGGGAAAGCAGTAGAAGATGGCCAAGGTTCTTGGGCCCGTGCACTCATGTAGGAGACCCAGAAGAAGCTCCTGGCTCCTGGCTTCAGATCGGCGCAGCCCTGGCTGCTGCAGCCAATTGGGGAGTGAACCAGCCGATGGAAGACTCCCCCCCCACCCCGCCTCTCCTTTCTCTGTGTAACTCTGACCTTCAAGTAAATAATTGAATCTTGGAAGAAAAAAACAATTTACAGTTATAATTTTATGTAAATCAGTTTACAGGAGACAAAAAGACATAAAGAATAACATCCCTAAAATTCAGTAGTAAGCATGAAAATTTATATCCAGAAATCTAAAGTTAACAACATCAATACAAAATGTCTGGGATTAGCTACTTCCGGAAATATACCTAAAGGATTCCTCCAAGGAAAAAATTTAATTGTAAATGCTATTTAAAATTTTTTAAAATTTTATTTATATATTGTATTTATTTGAAAGAGCCACACACAGAGAGAGACTCAGAGAGAGAGAGACAAAGAGATCTTCCACCCACTGTTTCACTCCCAAGATGGCTGCATCTGCCAGGGCTGGGCCAGGCAGAAGCCAGGAGCCAGGAGCTTCATCTGGGTCTCCCATATGGGTAGCAAGGGCCCAAGCACTTGGGCCATCCTCTGCTGCTTTCCCAGGCACATTAGCAGGCAGCTGGAACAGAAGCAGAGCAGCCAGGACACAAACCGACACCAGATAGGATACCAGCATTGTGACAGCTTTACCCACTATGTTTTCAATTTCTTTGATCATAATCCAGGTCTAACATAAAAAAGATGAGTATATTTTGATCAACTGTAGCAAATTAGAGTAGAACTGAGATCTGTTAAAGGTAGATTTTGGTCTGCATGCATTAGGGGGATAAAAGAACCAGAAATAATTTGCCCATGTATCTCACGTAGATCTCAGAGGAAGGAATGTAGTTATCCGAGACGGTTGTTCCCAAATGTTTCAGGAGAAAGGCTGTTTAGAGTCGAGTAGAGTGGAGCGGGACAATTCCTCTGCGTATTGTACTAGAGGTTACAAGAAGTACTTGTAAAAGAATACCCAGCTCCGTTTGTTCTCGTTCCATCCTCATATTTTTGGTCTTCTGTAATCATACCTATTACAATGGCCAGTCTTGTGCACGTGTCATTTTCTATCATAAATACTACCACATACCACATAAGGATGTTTCGGCCAACAAGAACCCCATATGCCACAGTGATCGCATGAGATTATAATGGACCTGAGAAATTCCTATCACCTAGCATTTTTTTCCTATCTTTCCTGTGTTAGATACACAAATACCATTGTGTTACACAGGGATGTATGAAATCATTTGGTCTGGCCCTGCTAAGGCAACTGCAGGTGCGACTCAAAATTCAATAAACCTTTATATAGCAGGCTAATTTTTAAGCTGATAATTTTACATGGCCTGTGAATGATGCTATAAATATCCAAATGGCCCTGGGAAGAAAAAAAGTCCCCCACCCCTGGTACAGTATTCAGTATAAGAACATGCTATGTAAGTGTGTAACCAAGAGCAATAGGCTATCTCATGTAGCCTAGGTATGTGGAAGGCTATACTGTCTACGTTTGTTTAAGTACACTCTATGATGTTTGCACAATGATGCAGTACCCTAATGACATGTTTCTCAGAATGGATCCCCCATGTTAAATGATGCATATCTGTATTAACAATGGACCTCAAACATGGTTGTAGTAGAGTCTGCTTCCCTCTTTGAAGCTCATCCTGGACCTGTACTAACAAAGAGGAATCAAATGTCAAACTGACTCTCTCCAGTCTTGGCAGCAGCTACAACAGTGAGATTCTAGGAGGCCAGGGCTCAGGGCCAGTGGAGGGCAGAAATGGCTCTATGTGGGAGAATTGCTTCCTCACCTATCAGGCTCAGTGTCCACGTCCCACAGCCACCCTTTCCTGAAGGGACAGCATTCCCTGTCAGACCTCAAGGGTGTCTTGGGCAAATGAGCCAGGAAAGGGAAACAAACTAGAGAGAAAAGATATGATTGGGAAATCATAGGAAGACATACATTTCTTTCTGTCCATCATTTTCTGTCCATACAGTTCTGTCCATCATCTTTTTTTTAAAAGATTTTTTTTTTTGACAGGTAGAGTTACGGAGAGAGAGAGACAGAGACAGAGAGACAGAGAGAAAGGTCTTCCTTCCGTTGCTTCACCACCCAAATAGCCCAAACAGCCATAGTTATGCAGATCCGAAGCCAGGAACCAGGTGCCTCTTCCTGGTCTCCCTTGTGGATGCAGGGTCCCAAGCACTTGGGCCATCCTCCACTGCCTTCCCAGGCCACAGCAGAGAGCTGGACTGGAAGAGGAGCAACCAGGACCAGAACCTGGTGTCCATAAGGGATGCCGGCGCGAAAGGCGGAGGATTAACCTAGTGTGCCACAGCGCCGGCCCCTGTCTGTCATTTTCATCCATTAGACTTGTGATTTGTCAGACTCATAACTTCACTGTGTAGTTGTGATTTTATGCGCTGTTTACATAGTAAAGACTTTCCTGACCTTTTCTCAGCAAGATCAGAAGACAAAGTGTTTCTCTGACTCCACCCCCCAACCCTCTTCAATATAAAGAAGGACCTAGGATTTCTCAGACTTCAGTGAGTTTAAAGATCACCTGTTGCATTTGAAATGAAGAGATCCCTCTCCCACCACTAAAATTCTGATCTTTTAAAGGGCTCCAGATGATCCCATTGTGCAGCCAGAATAGAGAACTCTGACACCTAGAGTTTTGCCCTTTTTAAGGGGCTTTCACTTGTCTTCCTTAAAAGTGTGTTGAGTGGTTCACTCCCTAATCCCAAGCAGCCAAAGTGTGCAGCATGATCAGTGCAGCCAATTACATATTGAGAACTTTGACTTTTGATGGAAAGGGTTCAAAGTCTCAGGGCCAATTAGAAATCACTGCTGAAATTGCAGTGGAATTGACTTAGTCCAGACTACAGGACCTGGTGGCATACTAAGCAGAACTTTCCTGGGTGGGGTTAGCCCACCGATTTTGCTGAACCTTGAATATGTTTTTTAACACCTTATTTGACAGTTGGATGTGACACTTTGGATATATCAATTATCGCAATTCCTTGGCACACAAAAATCTTTTTTCTAAAATGCAAAACTACATTCGATTTAACAGATTGTCCTTGTGTTGTGGGGCAGGTTGTTCCAGGCTTTTATGAAAAAGAATGAGAAAGATTTCAAGGAAGAGACATAAAGATGAGCAGGAAAGCAAGATTTATTTAAAGTGGAAAAACATACTCAAGGAATAAGCAAAGAGAATGAGCAGCAATTAACAAAGTTTAGGGTCATCCTTTTTATAGATCTGGAGGCATGAGGGTAATACCTGGGCAGTGCTTAATTGAATATTCAAATGATGGCAGAGTTTGGGTGGGGCCTGAGTACCAGCCACTTCTGTTCCCCTTTTTTGGAAATTCTGGAAGTGTCATGGCATCAGGTACTTGATGAAAGTGTGGTTCAAGTATATGATAGGAGTGGGTGTGGCAATCATGGTAATTTTATTATTATTGTAGGCACCCAGACTGCAGCCATACTGCATATTTCTAGTGCAGGCTGTGCCTGTAAGGAAGCGGGTAGAGACCCGGTGGTACACACTGGGCTGCAGTGTAGGGGCTGACAGTCATCAGTTCCTCTTTGCTCAGTACCTCCCTCTCTGTATCACTTGGGCTAGTAGCTTAACCACACAAAGAATGGTATTTCTTATATGTGAAAAGGAAGTCCTGGAGTAGGCATTTGCCCTGTGGTGAAGATGCTTCTCAATGCCTGATTCCATATCAGAGTACCTGGGTTCATATCCCAGTTCCATTTCCAATTCCAGCTTCCCACTAACGCACAACTGGGAAGCAGGAGTGAGGGCTCAGATATTTGGGTCCCTGCTACCCATATGGGAGACCTAGATGGCGTTCTCAGCTCCTGTCTTCAGCCTTGTCCAGCCTCAGGCATTGCTGGCATTTGGGAAGTGAACCAGCCCTCCCTGCCTCACTAATTAATTATTTTTTTTAAAATGATGTCCTAACAATACCTACTTCATAGGCTATTGAGAGCATCAAACGAGAATCTGTGTACGAAAGTCCTGTGTGAACTACAAAGAACTTCATTAAGGTTGGCTGGGTGTCCATGTCTATGTGCTTTTATATACACAAACTTTGTAAAAATGGTGTGATTCAGATGATCTTTATAGGATTACTAGCATTTAAACTGACAGAGAGGGGGAGCAATAAATTACCATGTAGGAAAAATGAGTGGATATGCTAAAGAGTAATTAATCTAAACCATATTAAACGAGAAACATGACAGGCCACAATGATGCCCATTAATTATTATAATGATTATTTACTGTTTTGAAAATTCTTTCCAATGCAGTAAGAAAGGAAGTAAAAATGAGGAATGGATATAAAAAAGGAAGAAACAAAAATCATTATTTGGAGATGATATAGCTTCAATACTAAAACCAAAAAGGATTGGTTAAAAGTATTGAAATTAGTAAGTGGATTTAGGAAAGCTAGAAAAAATTGATATACAAAGAAGCAATAACATTTCTATAACAGGTAGGGAAAGATAGTACAATTTTGCCTACCTATGATTCTGAATACACTTGCCCTTCACCACTCAGTCAATACACGGTCCAAACCCAGTTTCCCCATTGTCTCTCCTTTCCACTGTCGTCTCCTTCACCCCACACTGACTCTTTCCTGAAGACAATCTCATGTGTTGCTTATATTCATTTTTAATGAATAGTGTTGAGAATAGCTTTTGTCTTACAGGTTCTGTGCCAACACTTTGGGTGGACAAAGTTTCCCTGAGAAGAGAGCTCCTCATAAAACTGTGATTGTTGTTTTTCTTGATGCTTATCTCCATTCCAGTTTCTCTTAGGTCTCACTTCCCTTCAATTCCTCCAATTACTATTTATGGTGAGACGTAATAACCTGCAGACTTTGTGATAAGCCTGTCATAAATGCCAATGTCTGCGCATACAAGCAGGCAGCTCAGACTCAGGGAGGGTTTGCACTCCTCTCTCAGCTGAAGCCTTCCCCGAGTCTACCAGCCTCGTCCACCGAGGCCTGCTGCCTCCCAGCTCACATTAGGGTGAGCACCTTCAGGGCTTCCCTCTCTGGTCTACAGAGTTGTCTTGTCTCTGGCCCCATGGGGACTTTGGCCCTAAACTTAATTTGAAGTTGAAGAATGTTGGAGGCGCTCGGCTGTGACTGACAGGGCTGGGTGACCAGTCAAAATGTAGATGAGGGTGGAAAACCGCCCCTTAGCAGTGTTAGCAGGGCCTCCTTCCTGGGGCAAATCCAGAACCAGCAGAGGCACATGGAGGGGTCTCAGTAGGGCTGAGTGAGGATGATTCCTCCAGCTCGCAGTTCCTACTCAGCTGAACTGCTCTTTCCTGCTTCCTCCTCTGCCAGGTCAGGTGAAAGAATGAGTGGGGAATGAATGTTTCCAGGCTTTGGGGATTTGCCTTCTGGCCCCATAGCTCCATCTACTGCAGGTCCACACAGCTCCTGACTCCAGCATGCGAGGTTTCCCAGGAAGTTGCAAGAGCCAGGGTGCCTGGTCCCCATGCACCCTTGACCACCTTACATGGATGAATGTCTTACTCCATGCCTGGGTAGTGTGCTAGGCACTTTATTTTCAAAATCTAATTCAACCTTTCCATCAAACTATTGAAATAGAGCTACTATAACAAGGAAACAAAAAAATAGAGAAGTTACATCACTTTCCTAAAATCACTTACCTAGTAACTATGGTAGGAGCAGATCAAACTTTGGTCTAATGTGATTTTGTAAAATTAATATTTTAAAACTGTAGAATTGTTTTAGATTCACAGAAAAGTTGAAGAGGTAGTACAGGAAGTTCCATATAACCCCTCAGCTAGTTTCCCCTAGCTTTCCTTTCCATTAACATGATTCATTGTCAAAATGAAGAAACTAACCTTTGTGTGTTGCTACTGACTAAACTCCAGACTCTGTTACTACTTTTAACTAGTATTAACTAAACTTCAGACTGTATTTCACTAGGTTTTTTTCCACTGTTTTTTCTGTGTTTTAGGATTCAACCTACAACATCACATTATATTTAAGGAACAAGGTTCTTCGAACTATCATATAAAACTGTTCACAGGCCACTTCCAGCTCCATACTTATACTCCTTTTTTTTTTTTATATATATAAAGCTTTTATTTAAAGAATATAAATTTCCAAAGAACAGCTCATGGACCACAATGGCTCCCCCCCCCCACAACTTCCCTCCCTCCCCCCACCCTCCCCTTTCCCGCTCCCTCTCCCCTTCTGTTCACATCAAGATTCATTTACAATTCTCTTTGTACACAGAAGATCAATTTAGTACATATTACGTAAAGATTTCAACGGTTTGCCCTCACATAGAGACACAAAATGATAATACTGTTGGAGTACTAGTTATAGTATTAATTCACAATGTACAGCACATTAAGGACAGAGATCCTACATTTTTTTTTTTAAAATTGATTAATTGTCTATGCAAACTGATGAAATCCTTACATAGTATATATTGAATCGATCTTCTTTATATAAAGATAATTGCAAATGATTAAAAAATCTTGGTGTTAAACTGGAAATTGTATACTCCTTTCTAAGACTTTCCATCAAATCTAGGGTGGGAGAAGGGACCAACACCCCAAGAAGGTCTGCTCTAAAGCTGCCTGGGCACTTCTCATCAGCATTTCCTGAGGTGCTCTCTCTGGATTAGTGTCTAACAGGAAGGTGCTCTGCTGTTAAAGAAAGGGGGAGAGAGGAGTGATAATCAAATGACTTAGTAAATGCTAGATGCCAAACCCCTTCCTGAAGGGGCACGATGCCCATCAACCTTGCCCAAAGTGCCCCAAATCCTTGAGAAGTCCTGCAACAAACAAGGCCATTTTAATTTCATTTCACAGAACTTTTCTCAAATTCCAGCCATCTGTGTACTACCTTCACGCCTTTTGCTAAATCTGCAGACAAGCTGTACTATGGTCAACTTAAACTTTTTCCTCTAAATCTACTCAGTTTTTAAAAAAAGACACATCCTTGGGGCCTGTGCTGTGGTTTAGTGGGTAAAGCCACTACCTGCAGTGCCGGCATCCCATATGGGCACCGGTTCAAGACCCAGCTGCTCCACGTCCAATCCAGCTCTCTGCTGTGGCCTGGGAAAGCAGTAGAAGATGGCCCAAGTCCTTGGGCCCCTGCACCCATGTGCAGGGGAATAAGCTCCTGGCTCCTGGCTTTGGATCAGCATAGCTCCAGCCATTGCGGCCATCTGAGGAGTGAACCAGAGGATGGAAGTCTCTCTCTCTTTCTCTACCTCTGCCTCTGTAACTCCGCCTTTCAAATAAATAAATAAATAAATTTTTTTTAAAAAGACACATCCTAAAAGGGATCTTTCATTGCTACTATAAATGGAGAATTAGAATCATTTGCCAAAATTCATTAGAATGGAAAAAATACTCCATTTCAACCCAGAACCTCCTAAGATCATCTCACTGAATACCAGTGATTTACATATAAAGGTTTAGGACACAATGGTTAACAGAACCCTATTTCCATAACTCTAGTTCACATCCTGGAGATACTGAAGATGCTAGTCTAACTGGTCACCTCTAAGGTCCAGAGGGTGGGGAAAGACGCCCCAGGTCACCCATGTGCTAGTAGAAAGTCAACCAAGACTGAAGGTGCCCAGCTGCCTCTCTAGTGCTCTTCCCTCAACTCCACTCTGCTCTGGGTGTCAGACAGTTCCTGGGCATGGCTGAAAGAGACACCATGAGGGCCAGAGTTTGTACCCAGTAAGGTTCAGATTCCAAGTGATCAGGTTTGATCCCATTTTTGGGATTTTAAAGAGAGTTCCACACTATGCCCAGAAGGTTCCCTTTTTTTTCCACTCCAAGGGACAACCTGGATTTTATTCTCTATCAAAGTACACAGGAAGAAAGTGTTTCTGATCTCGTTTATCGTTGCTGCTGGCATCTGCAACTTCCAGGTACCAGCACTTTGTACAGTTCTTCCTAAAGTCATGTTACTTCTAAATTTCATTGTGTCTGAGTAGGAGGATGTGGCAAGAGGGATGCCCAATAGTTAATCAGCAACAGATAGCAGTAGATAAAGCAAATGGTTCCAGCTGGGCTGGGCACCATTTGGCCTTCCTCTCTCCCTACAGTGGCCCCAAAACCTGAGTACTCAGTGCCTTGTTGCATCTTGGCTGCCTTCTCATGGCAAGAGCCTAGCCCGTGGATATCACTCTCTCCTCCATTTGTCCAGTTTCTTGTTATGTTGAGTGGGTTCAACAATGTAATGCCCACTACTCCTAGCCCAGCTGGTATCCACCATTCAGACCCGAGTCATCCTTTCCTTTCCTCACTCAAAATACTGAACACCTATAGCAAGTCAGGCTGCACCAGGTGAAATGAGTAATGATAGGTAATAGTTACAGATCTCTTGCTCATGTGTTAGGCATTCCTTGTACATTACCTCATTTAATTCTAGGACAACTTTGTGAGATAGTCTCCCCACCCCCCCCCCATTTTAGATCAGGTAAACCAGGGATCAAACAATGTAAATAACTTTCAAATTTCACATAATTAACAAATGACAGATCTGAGATTTGAACCTAGGAATACTTTAACACCAGAGCCTATACTCTTAGTCTTATCCTATTCTACCCCCTTGGGAAAGGCATGGTTTTGATCCTCAAAGACCTCATGTACTTATGATAGCTATTTTGATGTCCTTTAAAAATCTCTGCTGCTTTTGGAGTGTTTTATTTTCTGTCTTTCTCTATTCATAATCGTATCTTCTTCCTCCTGTCTGCTAATTTTTATTGATTGTCATACATTGTAGTTGCATTATAGAGCATCAGGATTTCATTGTCATTTTGTAAAAAAAAAAATGCTAAGGCTTATTTTTTTCTGCCTGGCATCAAATTAATTTAACTTAGAACACCTTTATCATACTACAGCCTTGTTTTTGGCTTTTTTTAAGATTTATTATTTGAAAGTCAGAGTTACACAGACAGAGAAGGAGAGGCAGAGTGAAGTCTTCCATCCGCTGGTTCACTCCCCAATTGGCCACAATGGCCGCAGCTGTGCCAACCTGAAGCCAGGAGCCAGGAGCCTCCTCCGGGTCTTCCCTTGCAGGTGCAGGGCCCAAGGACTTGGGTCATCTTCGGCTGCTTTCCCAGGCCATAGCAGAGAGCTGGATCGGAAGTGGAGTAGCTGGGTATCAAACCAGCGCCCATATGGGATGCCAACACTGCAGGCAGCGGCTTTACCTGCTACACACAGCACCAGTCCCTGTTTTTGGCTTTTTAAATGCTGGTCTATAATTTTCTTATTTCACAATTAAAATAGCCTTTTTCATAAGGCATTGAAGTTTGGGGATTCAAACTTGAAGCCCTGGGTGTAAAACATCAAAGTCTCCCTACTTCTGTGGTCAGAACCTGAATGTCTCCCATCACTCTCCCAGTGACCAAGAAGCTGTGTGCTTACAACCCAGTAGTAGCTGTTTTCTGTCAGGCCTTGAGCACGTGTTGCTGTGTAGACGCAAATCAGTTTCAGCCAAAGCCTAAGGAAATCCTTTTGAATATTTCTTGACCTCCTTTTTGATGCAGCTCTTTGTACCCAGCCTCCCAATCAAACCCCAGAGCAGTTTGGATCAGGTCTCTGTCTCCTCAGCTTAGCAACCTCTTTATGCTTCTCTTGGGCTCCCCCTTCACACAGCATGACTGGGAAAGTGTGCCCTGTACCACAGCTGGGGAGGATAGCTGTGTTGAACATGAAACTCACATCATGCATTTCCATTGGTCAAAGATCACAGCTAAGCACTACCTAAAAGGCATTTTCCAATGCCTAAAAGAGTTGCTTTGTATATTTTTCCAGTGTTATAACTGTAAATAGTGAGAGTAAGCCTAATACTCACTATTACTACCACCACATCTGGAAAGCATATTCCTAACAATATGATGATTTCTGCATTTTAATTGGAACTTTAGTCCAATTAATTAATTGTGAGTATCGATATATCTGATATATATATTTATATCATTTAACTTTTTATTATATAGCCTTCAAAATTTTATTTATTTATTTTCAAATATTTGAAAAGGAGAGAGACAGACCTTCCATCTATCTGCTGGTTCACTCCCCCAGATGCCTGCAAAAGCCATGGTTGGGTCAGGCCAAAGCCAGGAATCTGGAACTCTATCCAGTTCTCTCATTATGAGTGACAGGGACCCAGGGACCCAGTCCTGCTGCTTCCTAGAGTGCATATTGGCACAAAGCTGGATTGGCAGAAGAGGAGCCAG
Organism: Sylvilagus floridanus; assembly: GCA_949820135.1. Classification (NCBI taxonomy): domain Eukaryota; kingdom Metazoa; phylum Chordata; class Mammalia; order Lagomorpha; family Leporidae; genus Sylvilagus; species Sylvilagus floridanus. The sequence goes on from OX463235.1 coordinate 49,417,259, forward strand.
GATGCAAGCCAGGCAATCTGATATGGGATGTGGGTGTCCCAGGCAATGTCTTAAGTGCTATGCTAAATGCCCACCCTTGATCTTTATGTTCTTCAGCACCTGGAAGATATTATCAATGAAAATGTATTTTCCAACATTTGCTGTTTTAAAATCTGTAACTTAGTCATCATTCATTTATAGTTGATTATTTTTCCTTTTAGGCTGCTTTAAATAATTTCCTTTGTATTTTTACTATAAACTACAAAGGTCTACAGTTCTTTTCATTATCAATTTTGCTATAAATCATGTTTTGTGTATTTATGGGTTTACACTATCAAAGGGCAAAATTACAGTAATCCACAGAGTTAAATTGGCTTTATATTCAGTTCTAGAATCAAGCAAAACTTCATTCCATTAAATAGAATAAGCATTTTGATGGGCTGAACAAAAGGCAAGTTTTATAGAAAAAGAAGAAAACAGAAGCAAACAACAAAATGATTGATCATTTCTTTTTTTGTTTTTAAGATTTTATTTAATTATTTGAGGTAGAGTTACAGACAGGGAAAGGGAGAGACAGAGAGAAAGGTCTTCCTTCCGTGGTTCACTCTCCAAATGGCCGCAATGGCTGAATCTGAAGCCAGGAGCCAGGTGCTTCTTCCTGGTCTCTCATGCAGGTTCAGGGACCCAAGCATTTCGGCCATTTTCTACTGTTTTCCAGGCCATAGCAGAGAGCTGGATTGGAAGAGGAGCAGCCGGGACTTGATCCGGCGCCCATATGGGATGCCGGCGCCACAGGCAGAGGATTAACCTACTGCACCACGGCACCAGCCCCAGATTGGTCATTCTAAGTTACTTTCTTTGTAAATCATGGAGAAACAGAATAGAAAATAGCTGATTGGTTCATGTGAGGTTACTTCAAGTTTCTTTTTGTGATGATTAAATCATGTAAGGATTAAAGCACAGGGAACGTCATTGCCCAACCATTGTCTGTCTGGGAAACCTAGCTGTCTCTCATTCTCCTGAGTTGCTAGTCTAGGTTGTTGTTACAGAATTTTAGCATGGGTAACTCCATGCAGGAGCCTACTACTCCAAAATCATGATACTCTGCATCTACTCAGATAGTTCTCTACCAGCATCTTTCATCAGAATTGGAAAATTATCATTTGTTAATTCCAGTATTTCCTTTCAACTATCTATGCTCATAATAATTCCCCCAGAAATCCATAAATTAGATTTATTGTTCTATTTTGTATCTACCTTTAATCCCGTTTTCATACTTTTTATCTCCTTGTTTTCCTTGGAACATTCCAGGTAATTTATTCAGATCCAGTTTCCTTGATACTATTCTCTTTTCATCCACATGTAATCTGTTGTGTAATTCATGGTTTCATGAAGGATTTGAATGTCAACAGCAATATTTTTATTCTTAAAATTTTATTTTATTATTTATGTGAGTGGCAGAGACAGAAAGTGAGAGAGAAATCTCCCATATGCTGTGTGTATGTGTGTTTGTCTATCTCTAAAATAAATACATTAAAATTTAAAAAAGTAAAATAATTCTTCCAGAATCTCCTTATTTTAGGGTAGTAGAGTGCTTTATAGTTATAGTCTCTGTGTTGACTAAAGTTGAAGCCCTATAGACTGCTTTTTTTCTTTTATTTTTTGGAAAAATTATTCCTGTGGGACACATTTGGTACAGCGGTTCAAACACTGCCTGAAACACTCATATCCCATATTGGGGTGTCTGGTTTGAATTCTAGCTCTGCTTCCTATCCTAGCTTTCTGCTAATTTGCATCCTGGGCAGTAGCAGATGATGGCTCAAGTACTTGGATCCCTGACATCCACATGAGAGACAATGATTGAGTTCTGGGCTCCTGGCTTCAGCCTGGCCCAGCCCCTGCTATCTTAGGCATTTGGGAAGTGAATCATTAAATGGGAAATCTCTATCTGCCTGCCTTTCAAATAAATTTTTAAAAAAATTTTAAGTGATTCCTGTGAATAACAGTAAAGAAGATAAAACATGCATTTGAAAAATGTGGCAGATATATATTCAAAAATAATAAAATCATAGTAAATAAGATGAAGTTAGGTAAACTAAGATTTATATCTTAGTGGAAATTCAGAGGAGGAGGGAGGGAGGGAGTGAGGGAGGGAAGGAAGGATGGGAGGAAGGAAGGAAGGAAGAATCAAGGATAGGCTTCAGGGCAGAAGGTCCCAGGACAGGGAACAATTAAATCACCAGAGATTTTAGTAGGTGGGGCTGTGTCGTGAGACAAATAGAATACTTCAGGAGTCAAATGGAAGCATCTTCGGTCTCTCTTTTCCCTTAACATAGGAGCCAACTTTTGAAGCTGCTTGAGGTAGGAGACTGAAAACTTCCTCAGGGCCGAACATGCACTGCAGAAAATCTTCAAGAACACAAATTCTTGTTTCTCAAAAGCCCTAAAGGGCCATTCCCCAAGAAAGGGAACAAATCAGAATGAGATTGCTTCCAACTCATTCCCATTAAACCCACCTCCCCATTCTCCCTCCACCCCGTGGGTCAGTCCAGGCTGAAATGAGGTCGTTAGCTCCTTCCTCCATGAGTTCAACAGATTAAAGGGTGAATTCCCTATGACAGAAGTGTTAACAAAAACACTTGAGCTCCAACACATCAGACTTAAAATCAAAAGGAAGTTACCAAGGCTAAAATTTCATACCATCAAATCAAAACAAAGCTGTTATTCTAACAGCATATTAAACAAAGCTGTTTCTTTCCTAAGAAACCAGGAGGAATAAGAGCTACATTTCCCAAACTGGACAGTCTCAACTGGCATGACAATGAGCTTCCCTTCCCCTTAATCCTAACACAGAAAAGGTAACCAGAAGTAACCTGATGTCAGCCAATCAGTTATTTTTCTATTGCTTAGTCTCTTCCCCCATCCCTGTTTTACAAACAAAGTAACTTTTCCTATTTTTAAAAAAAGATTTATTTATTTCTTTTATTTGAAAGTCAGAGTTACATAGAGAGAGGAGATGCAGAGAGGTCTAACCGCTGGTTCACTCCCCAAATGGCTGCAATGGCCGGAGCTACACCGATCCGAAGCCAGGAGCCAGGAGCCAGGAGCCAAGAGCTTCTTCCGGGTCTCCCACCCAGGTGCAGAGGCCCAAGTACTTGGGCCAACCTCTACTGGTTTCCCAGGCCATAGCAGAGAGCCAGATCGGAAGTGGAGCAGTTGGGACTAGAATCGGCACCCATATGGGATTCTGGTGCTTCAGGCGAGGGCGTTAACACACTGCGCCACAGTGCTGGCCCCCAAACAAAGTAACTTTGGAATAACCAATCTGCTTTTTAGTCTGTTTCTGCTTTTTGCGCTCTTCTCTGTCTAAACAACCGACCCCCTAAAATAAGCCCATTGGAACTTACTCCATTTTATGGAATCAAGTGCTAACTCACTTTTAGAACTGGAAAAAAAAAAAAAAAAGCCAAGTATGACCTTTAAACTAAAATTGTAATTTTGGCTTTATATTTTTTTTTTACAAAATTTTAATTTATTTGAAAGGCAGGGTGACAAAGAGAGGAGAGAGAGAGTTCATTCATCTGCTGGGTTACTCCCCAAATGCCCACAATAGCCAGAGTTGGGCCAGGCTGAAGCCAGGAGCCTGGAACTCCATCTGGGTTTCCCACTTGTGTGGCAGGGAACCATGTACTTGGACCATCATCTGTTGCCTCCCAGGTGCATCAGCAGGAAGCTGGATTGGAAGGGCATCAGCTGTCACTTGAACCAAGCACTCCAATATAGAATGTGGGTGATCTAAGGGGTGGCTTAACCCTCTGTGCCACAACATTCACCCCTAATTTTGTCTTCAGATCTGGAGCATGTATAGTCATTTAGACATAATCCATGACATAGAATTGACAATATTTGAACTTGTGAAGGCCAAGACCGTAAGACAAATCTACAATTCTAATGAGTTTTCAATATATCTTCCTTGAGGATTAAATTAACAGAAAATAGGTAAAAATATAGCAGATTGAAAAACACTATTAACCAATTTGATTCCATGTAACAGCAACAGAACACATTCGTTTCAGGAGCACATGCAACATTTACCCAAGACTGACTATATTCTGGTTATAAAATAATCTCGGTAAATTGAGGAGGATTAAAATCATATAGTAGGTTCTCTGACTACACTGGGATTAAATTAGAATCAGGACAATCTACAGAAAAACTGTAAATTTTTGGAAACAAAACAACTCTAAATAATTCATCAGTCAAAGAAGAAATGGCATAGTGGGTTAAGCTACTGCTTGGGAGCCCACATCCCATATGGGAGTGCCTGCTCCAGTCCCACCTACTCAGCTTCCCTCTGGCTTTCTGCTAATATGCCTGGGAGGCAGCAGGTGATGACTCAAGTACTTGGGCACTGCCACCCATGTGGGAGACCTGGATGTTGTTCTGGGCTCCTGGTTTCAGCCTGACCCAATTCTGGCTCATTTACTACCCAAATGCCTGCAACATTCAGGTCTCAACCAGGCTGAAGCCAACAGAAAGGAACTCCTTCTTGGTCTGCCATGCAGCAGGAATCTAAATAGTTGGGTTATCATCTGCTGCCTCACAGGCACATTGACAGGAAGCTGGAGTGGAAGCACAGAGTAGACAGGACTCAAACTGGCACTATCACATGGGATCTGGCCATGCCAAACAGCAGCTTAACTTGCTGGGCCACAATGCCCACACCCATTCTGTGATAGTTTATAGTGATTCCAGGAAATTAATACAAGATCCAAACTGGAAATAACCTAAATGCCCATCAACAGATAAATTAACACGCAAATGTTAGCATATATGCAGAATATAGTTCCACTCTGGAATCAAAAGGAAGAAATTAGTGATACAATCAGCAAAATGAATTAATCTCAAAATAACTATACTGAATTAAATACACAAACAGAAAGTAATGCACATGCAATCTAATGTATAGTAACAGAAAACAGATCAATAGTCAAGGATTGTAGGGGGAGTATGTTAGGGAAGGGTTGAAAAGGAGAACTTAATTTCACTGCCACTGGGTGTGGGCTGACCTTAGTAACCCCATCCAGAGTACAGAGAACAAAATTATAGAACAGGAGAAATATTTTACAGTGGAGAAATACGGAAGACATCACTTAATGAAGTGGTACAAGTCTGTATTGGCCAGTGATAAATCACACTGATACCATATGCCACCTGACATCATGCACGGAAAAGGGTACCTCACCTCTGTGATATTCCTCTGCTAAACCCAAACCCTATTCTAGTCATGAGAACACATTAGACAAACTAAAACTAAGGGACATTCCACAAAACATTTGATCAGGCGTCTTCAAAAGGTTCAAGGTCATGAAGAACAAGGAAAGATTCATAGAGTGGAGGAGACAAGATGATAAATGTAATATGACACTCCTCACCAGACCCTGGATCAGGAAGACATTTGTGGGAAAACTACTGAAGTAGAAGTAAAGTCTACAGTTTAGTCTATGGTATTGTTTCAATGTTAATTTCTTAGTTTTGAGACGTGTACTATGATTATGTTAACATTAAATGATGGTAAGTGAGTAGTATCATCTTTGCAACTTTTCTATAAAATCTAAAATTATTCCAAAATGAAAAAAAATTTGGCTGGCGCCACGGCTCACTAGGCTAATCCTCTGCCTGCAGTGCTGGCACCCTGCGTTCTAGTCCCGGTCAGGGTGCTGGATTCTGTCCTGGTTGCTCCTCTTCCAGTCCAGCTCTCTGCTGTGGCCTGGGAGTGCAGTGGAGGATGGCTCAGGTCCTTGGGCCCTGCACCAGCAGGGGAGACCAGGAGAAGCACCAGGCTCCTGCCATCAGATCAGCGCGGTGCAGCGCACTGGCTGCAGCGGCCACTGGGGGGTGAACCAACAGAAAAAGGAAGACCTTTCTCTGTCTCTCTCTCTCACTGTCCATTCTGCCTGTCAAAAAATATTTTTTTCAAAGTATGTCAATGGAGGGACCAGTGTTAAACAAATGTAAAAGACAATTTTAAAAATTTTGAACATCAAAAATCAAATTCTTGGGGCAAGCATTTGGCCTGGTGGTAAAGGCAATGGTTGGACACTGGCATACCGCATCTGAGTGCCAGGGTTGATTCCTGGCTCCACTCACTGCTGACTCGAACTTCTTGCAATACGCACCCTTGTAGGAAGCAGGTGATGGCTCAAGTGGTTGGGTTCCTGCCATCCACATGGGTGATCTGGATTGTGTTCCCAGCTTGTGGCTTCCTTGCAGACATTTGGGGATTAAACTAGCAAAACGTAACTTTCTGTTTGTATGTTTCTGTCTCTTTTTCTCCCTCTGTTTCTAAAATTAAAAAAATATATCAAATTCTTGGGGCTTGCATTGGGGCATAGTGGGTTAAACTACCACGTGCAACACCAGCACCACATATGGATGCCAGACTGCTCCATTTTTTTTTAATATAAAGCTTTTATTTAAAGAATATAAATTTGCAAAGTACAGCTTACGGATTACAATGGCTCCCCTCCCCCCATAACTTCCCTCCCACCCGCAACCCTCCCCATTCCCTCTCCATCTCCCCTTTCATTCACATCAAGATTCATTTTCAATTCTCTTTATATGCAGAAGATCAGTTTAGTACATATTACGTAAAGATTTCAACAGTTTGCTCTCACATAGGGACACAAAGTGAAAAACACTGTTGAAGTACTGGTTATAGTATTAATTCAAAATGTACAGCACATTAAGGACAGAGATCCTACATGATATTTTTTTTAAAAATTGATTAATTTTCTATGCAATTTCAAATTTGACACCAAGTTTTTTTTTTTCATTTTCAATTATCTTTATATACAGAAGATCGATTCAGTATATACTAAGTAAAGATTTCATTAGTATGCATCCACACAGAAACACAAAGTATAAAAATACTGTTTCAGTACTAGTTATAGCATTACTTCACATTGGACAACACATTAAGGACAGATCCCACATGAGACGTAAATACACAGTGATTGATGCTGATTTAACAATTTGACACTCTTGTTTATGGCGTCAGTAATCTCCCTAGGCTCTAGTCATGAGTTGCCGAGGCTATGGAAGCCTTTAGGGTTCGCTGACTTTGATCTTATTCCAACAGGGTCATAGTCAAAGTGGAAGTTCTCTCCTCCCTTCAGAGAAAGGTACCTCCTTCTTTGATGGCCCATTCTTTCCAGTGGGATCTCACTTGCAGAGATCTTTCATTTAGGTCTTCTGTTTTTTCCAGAGTGTCTTGGCTTTCCATGCCTAAAATATTCTCATGGGCTCTTGAGCCAGATCTGAATGCCTTAAGGGCTGATTCTGAGGCCAGAGTGCTATTTAGGACATCTGCCCTTCTATGAGTCTGCTGTGTATCTTGCTTCCCATGTTGGATCATTCTCTCTCTTTTTTTTTTTCTTTCTTTCTTTTTTTTTTTTTCTGACAGGCAGAGTTAGACAGTGAGAGAGAGAGACAGACAGACAGACAGAAAGGTCTTCCTTTTTCCGTTGGTTCACCCCCCAAGTGGATGCTACGGCTGGTGCATTGCGGCCGGCTGCTGTGCCGATCTGAAGCCAGGAGTCAGGTACTTTCTCCTGGTCTCCCATGGGGTGCAGAGACCAAGCACTTGAGCCATCCTCCACTGTCTTCCCGGGCCACAGCAGAGAGCTGGACTGGAAGAGGAGCAACCGGGACAGAATCCGGCACCCCAACCGAGACTAGAACGCAGGGTGCCAGCACCGCAGGCAGAGGATTAGCCTAGTAAGTCATGGCGCCGGCCAGACTGCTCTATTTTCGATCAACCTCCTTACTAATGCACTTGGGAAACAGCAGAAGATGTCCCAAGTGTGCCCTGCCACCCATGTGGGAGACCCAGATAGAGCTCCAGGCTCCCAGCTTTAGCCTGGCCCAGCCATGGCTGTTGTGGCCATTTGGGGAGTGAACCACTAGACATATCTCTTTCTTTTTCTTTGCAACTCTATCTTTCAAATAAATAAAATAAATTTTTTAAAGATTTATTTTATTTATTTGAAAATCAGAATTACACAGAGAGAGAAGAGGCAGAGAGAGAGAGAGAGAGAGGTCTTCCATCTGCTGGTTCATTCCCCAAATGGCTGCAACGGCTAGAGCTCTGCAGATCTGAAGCCAGGAGTTAGGAGCTTCTTCCGGGTCTCCCACGTGGGTGCAGAGGCCCAAGCACTTGGGCCATCTTCTACTGCATTCTCAGGCCACAGAAGAGAACTAGATCAGAAGTGGAGCAGCCAGGTCTCAAACCAGTGCCCATATGCGATGCCGGCGCTTCAGGCCAGGGCATTAACCCACTGTGTAACAGTGCCAGCCCCAATAAAATAAATCTTTTAAAAAAATTAAATTCTTGGGAATAAATCTAATGAAAGGTACATGACACATCCATATTAGAAAATAGACAGCCGGCGCCACGGCTCAATAGGCTAATCCTCCGCCTTGCGGCGCCGGCACACCAAGTTCTAGTCCGGGTTGGGGCGCTGGATTCTGTCCCGGTTGCTCCTCTTCCAGGCCAGCTCTCTGCTGTGGCCCGGGAGTGCAGTGGTGATGGCCCAAGTGCTTGGGCCCTGCACCCCATGGGAGACCAGGAGAAGCACCTGGCTCCTGCCATCAGATCAGCGCGGTGCACTGGCCGCAGCGCACCAGCTGTGGCGGCCGTTGGAGGGTGAACCAACGGCAAAGGAAGACCTTTCTCTCTGTTTCTCTCTCTCTCACTGTCCACTCTGCCTGTCAAAAATAAATAAATAAATTCATTAAAAAAAAAAAAAAGAAAAGAAAACAGACAGGGGCCGGTGCCAAGGTGTAGTAGGTTAATCCTCTGCCTGCGGTGCCAGCATCTCATATGGGTGCTGGTTCTAGTCCTGGCTGCTCCTCTTCCAATCCAGCTCTCTGTTACGGCCTGGAAATACAGTGAAGATGGCCCAAATGCTTGGACCCCTGCACCCATGTGGGAGACCCACAACTCCTGCTATTGCAGCCATTTAGGGGGTGAACCAATGGAAGGAAGACCTTTCTCTCTGTCTCTCCCTCTCACTGTCTGTAACTCTACCTATCAAATAAATAAATAAAAAAGTTAGAGTATATCATAGCCCAACTAATTTTAAAAAAAGAAAATAGAATATTATAGACATGAATTTTTAAATACATAGAGGGATAGATAGTCATGTATTAGAAATCTTATGATTATGAAGATGACAATATCCTCAAATTAGCCAAACATTCAATCCAATCCTAATCAAAACCCTAGCAAGGGCTGTGTATGTGTGTGTCTATAAATAAAAAAGTTGATTCTAAAATTCAGATGGAATTAAAGAGCTACAAACAGCCAAGGAAATCTTGAAGAAGAACACTAGAGAACTTAGATTAACAAAAACTATAATGATGGGATAGTGATTAAGACTGTGTATATGGGACCGGCGCTGTTGCATAGCGGGTAAAGCCACAGCCTGCAGTGCTGGCATCCCATATGGGTGCTGGTTCGAGTCTCAGCTGCTCTACTTCTGATCCAGCTCTCTGCTATGGCCTGGGAAAGCAGTAGAAGATGGTCCAAGTCCTTGGGCCCTTGCACCCACTTGAGAGACCCAAAAGAAGCTCCTGGCTCCTGGCTTTGGACCAGTGCAGCTCCGGCTATTGAGGCCAATTGGGGAGTGAACAGCGGATGGAAGACCCCCCCCCCCCAATCTCTGTAACTCTGACTTTCGAATAAATAAATAAATCTTAAAAAAAAAAAAAAAGACTGTATATACTGGTACAAAGAAAGAAAACTTGATTACAGAAGATAATGAGCCACCAGAAAGAAAAACATACAGTTGGGGCTGGCACTGTGGCAAGAAGGTTAAGCCTTTGCCTGCAGTGCCGGCATCCCACAGGGGTACTGGTTTGAGTCCTGGCTGCTCCACTTCAGATCCAGCTCCCTGCTAATGTGGCTGGGAAAAGCAGCAGTAGATGGCCAAAGTACTTGGGCCCCTGTACTCTTGTGGGTGACACAGAAGGAGCTCCTGGCTCCTGGCTTTGGCCTGGCCCAAAGCCATTTGGGGGAGTGAACCAGCAAATGGAACCTCTCTCTCACGGAGATGGGACTGTGGCATATTGGGTAAGGCCTCTGCCTCCTACAATGCCAGCATCCCATATTGGCACCGGTTCGAGTCCTAGCTGCTCCACTTCTGAACCAGCTCTCTGTTATGGCCTGGGAAAGCAGCAGAAGATGGCCCGAGACCTTGGGCTCCTGTGCCTGCATGGGAGGCCCAGAGAAAGCTCTTGGTTCCTGGCTTCGGATCTGCCCAGGTCTGATTCTTGAGGCCATCTGAGGAGTAAACCAGCATACAGAAGACCTCTCTCTCACTGCCTCTGCCTCTCTGTAACTCTGCCTTTCAAATAAATATATCTTAAAAAAAGAAGAAAAGGTTAAAAAAATAAATAATCTTTTTTAAATATATGTAGTCAATTTATGACAAAGATGATACTATACTGCAGTTGGGAAAAAACATTTGCTAAACAGTGTTTTGGTAATAAGGTAAAAATATGGAGAAATGTATATCTTGATCCCTACCTAAGACGGCTAATAAAAATCAATTTTAAATGTATACTGTAGATGTAAAAGTGAAAGATATAATAAATGTCTTGGAAGAGAACATCTCCTTCACTTTGGAGTAGGCAAAACATTTTTTGAAAAAGACAAAAGCACTAGCCAAAAAAGAAAACAACTGATAAATTAGCATATATTAAAATTAAAAACTTCTGGGACTGGCGCTGTGGCACAGTGGGTTAACCTACTGTCTGTAGTGCTGGCATCCCATATGGATGCCAGTTCAAGTCCTGCCTACTCCACTTCTGAACCAGCTTCCTGGTAATGCACCTGGGAAAGCAGCAAAAGATGGCAAAAATGTGTGGGCCCCTATCACGAACATGGGAGACCCAGAGAAGATCCTTGCTCCTGGCTCTTGGTTTCAGACTGGCCCAGTTCCAGCTGTTATGGCCATTTGGGGAGTGAGGCAGCAGATGGAAGATCTCTCTTGGAATAATCCTGCAAAAGACCATTTTGATAGGACAACACTTGGTAACTGGTCACACGAGATTTATTTCAACTTTTTTGTTTTGTTTTAAAACTTATTTTGCTAGATTTTGTTGTGGTTTATTTGTTTTGGGTTTTCCAATTGATGTTTCTATTGAAGCTACTGGTTTATATGGTTTTTGCCACAAGGCAGGCATATATTTCTTTCATATACTGTCTTCCTCCTAGAAAATTACAAATGCCTTAAATTTTGCAGGTATCACACCATCAAATTAAAATGTGTAGGTTCCTACAGACTTGAGTCTACTATTTCACTTAAGCAACTACAGAATGTATTACTAAAACTTTTCAATTCTATTTTACATATTGGGGTATCTTCTTAAAATCTACAAATGTAAAATTGTTTGAAACAACTGACATTGATGAATCTTAATAACTTAGACAACTGTGACCTCAGGGAACTTGGGAACTCCTAGTCAACCTTCTCCTTGTAGAGAAGTGGATGATAAGTGCTAGAGGAATCCAGTTATTCCTCAAATGTAGCAAAGCAAGTTGATCAGCAAAGGAGATGTCCAATACATTTTCCAAGTGTAACCATGACTATGGTCCTCAACTTTCTGAAGGGGTGACTGATCACAGAACTGACCACTCGAGTTTGCCAGAATTAAGTGTCACACAACATGAAAGGGCATTTGTGCAGCAACATCATTATCTGTTTGCAACATGCAGAGCTTCCTGGCATCATTAATACTGAAGCTCCGAGCGCATCTGTCAAGAAGAATCTGACTGAGAAAAACGGTTTTCAGAGAGATGTACAGAGTAATCTTCATGAGGGAAATTTTTTATACTAAGGTGACATAAGCTGTAAAGCAACTTGTAGAGATTATGTTTTCTTTTTTAAAAAGTGAATGCATGGAAAACATAGAGCTCTCATTTATCACTTTAGTGCCTTATTCTCTTTCTTTTGAATACAAAATGTCACCCATTCCATGAACAGATGAACTGCTCTTTGTTTTACGTTGTACCAGTTTATTGACAGTATTGCACTTCTTTCACAGTGTGCACTTTGGAATTTGTTGCCTCTGCATTTCAATTGATTTGGGAAGAACTGGTATTGAATCAACAAGACAATGCTCAAGAAGAAAACTGTAGAAATTATAGACCTTTGTTGCAGGTAAACTAACAGGAGTCATAAGCATATGTAATCATGTTTAGATATTGATGAATACTGAATAATACCCTTTTAGTGACTATACTTTTGAAAAAGTATCTCAATGAGAAATCACACATTTAAAAATATTAATAGAAATTTATTTTTGGGCCGGCGCCGTGGCTCAACAGGCTAATCCTCCGCCTTGCGGCGCCGGCACACCGGGTTCTAGTCCCGGTTGGGGCGCCGGATTCTGTCCCGGTTGCCCCTCTTCCAGGACAGCCCTCTGCTGTGGCCCGGGAGTGCAGTGGAGGATGGCCCAGGTGCTTGGGCCCTGCACCCCATGGGGAGACCAGGAAAAGCACCTGGCTCCTGGCTCCTGCCATCGGACAAGTGCGGTGCGCCGGCCGCAGCGCGCCAACCGCGGCGGCCATTGGAGGGTGAACCAACGGCAAAAGGAAGACCTTTCTCTCTGTCTCTCTCTCTCACTGTCCACTCTGCCTGTCAAAAAAAAAAAAAAAAGAAATTTATTTTTGGAAAGAGTGTGGATTAACAGAATTATTAAATATATTCTAATGTATTATCTTTTTTTTTTTTGACAGGCAGTTAGACAGTGAGAGAGAGAGACAGAGAGAAAGGTCTTCCTTTGCCGTGGTTCACCCCCCAAATGGCCACTATGACCAGCACGCTGCGGCAATCCGAAGCCAGGAGCCAGATGCTTCTCCTGGTTTCCCACGCGGGTGCAGGGCACAAACACTTGGGCCATCCTCCACTGCACTCCCTGGCCACAGCAGAGAGCTGGCCTGGAAGAGGAGCAACCGGGACAGAATCCGGCGCCCTGACTGGGACTAGAACCTGGGGTGCCGGCACCACAGGTGGAGGATTAGCCAAATGAGCATTAGCACCGGTCCTAATGTATTATCTTTTAAAACTAAATGTTATTTGGGGCAGGTGTTGTAACACAGTGGGTTAAGTTGCTGCTTGGGATACCCACATCCCTTACTAGGTGCTGGTTCACCAGACACCTCCACTTTCCATCCAGCTTCCTTCTAATACATCTTTGGAGGGGGCAGATGATGGCTCAGGTGCCTGGGCCCCTGTCACCCATCAGGAGAACTGGATGGAGTTCTGGGCTCCTGGCTTCAGCCTAGCTCAGGTCTGGCTGTAGTGGGCATTTGGGGAGTGAACCGGTGGATAGAAAATCTCCTTCTCTCTCTGTCACACTGCCTTTCAAGTAGATGAAAATAAATAAACAAACATTTAAAGAAAAATATGTGTTATCCATCCCATTGGTTTTTATATTCTGAAGACCTGAAAATTCCAATTAAATGATGTAGAACTTCAAAGACTTTGTGGGTAAGCATTTGTTATATGCTAGAATTACAGAGTTTAATTTATATAGACAAAATAAAAGGCAAGTTTGGCATCTATCTTTTAATTACATACAGGGCCAAGCTAGCTTTCACCTTGATTTGTGAGGCACTATTGTGAAAGAAATAAAAAAATGAAATTACTGAAATATCTCGAGTTCAAATTCTTTCACAAACTTGTTTTGTGACCTTCAATAAGGTATTTTTTGTGGTAATAAGTATTTTGTATGAATTTTATTTTTTCCCCAAATATTTAATTTATTTGAAAGTCAAAGTTACAGAGAGAGGCAAGAGAAAAAAGAGAGAGAGGGGGCTGGCACCGTGGCTCACTTGGTTAATCCTCTGCCTGTGGTGCCAGCATCCCATATGGGTGCTGGATTCTAGTCCTGGTTGCTCCTCTTCCAGTCCAGCTCTCTGCTGTGGCCTGGGAGTGCAGTGGAGGATGGCCCAAGTGCTTGGGCCCTGCACCCACATGGGAGACCAGGAGGAAGCACCTGGCTCCTGGCTTTGGATCAGTGCAGTGCCAGCCAAAGTGGACATTTGGGGAGTGAACCAGTCGAAGGAAGACCTTTCTCTCTGTCTGTCTCTCTCATTGTCTGTAAGTCTACCTATCAAATAAATTAAAAGAGAGAGAGAGAGAGAGAAAGAGAGAAATCTTCCATCCACTGGGCTGGAGCTGGGCCAGGCTGAAGAAAGGAGCCAGGAGCTTCCTCCAGGTCTCCCACGAGGGTGGCAGGGACCCAGGGACCTGGGTCATCTTCCACTGCTTTCCCAAGAACATGAGCAGGGTGCTGGATATGAACTGGAGCAACCAGCACCTATATGGGATGCCATCACTGTAGGCAGTGGCTTAACCTACTGTTTTTGAGATAATATATTTTAAAGTTACATTATATTTAAGTTTACATTATCGTAAAAGATTTTATTAGCCCCACTGAAAAGTAAAAATGGCAATAGTTCCAGAGGAAAATAGGCAAAGGCTATAAATAATAATCAGATAAAAAGATGTTCAAGTTCACTCATATAATATAAACTTTAAAAGTCACAAAATCACTAAAACTATGTAGTATATGATTCCTATCAATCTGTTTGACAAAGATTTAAAACAAAGTTTGACAAAACTGATACACATAGGAATTTTTCAAGTTTTTTTTTAGCTCCCACATATAAGGAAGAACATGTGATAATTGTCTTTCTGTGTCTTGCTTATTTCACTTAACATGATGTCCTCTAGTTTCAACAATTTTGCTGCAAATAATAAAAATTTTAAAATAGCTGAAAATAATCCATGTGTATGTACCATATTTATTTATTCATCTGATGATGAACATCTTTCATGAACTTAAAAAATTTTATTTACTTATTTTTATTTGAAAGGTAGAGATATAGAAATAGATCTTCCATCTACTGATTCACTCCTCAAATGCTTGCAACAGCCTGGACTGGGCAAGCAGAATGCAGGAGCCAGGAACCCAATCCAGGTCTCTTACAGGAATGGCAAATACCCAACTTCTTGAGCTGTCTCCTGCTGCCTCTCAGTAGGAAGGCAGCTTCCAGGTAGGAAGCTTGAATAGGAACTGAAGCTAGAACTCAAGCCCAGCTACTTCAACTTGGGTTGACAGTGCCCCAAGTGATGTCTTAAGTGCTGGGTGAATCATTCACTCAGAGTAAATTATTTAAACACTGTGTATGGGATGGACATTTGGCTTACCAGCTGGGATACATGTCCCACACCAGAGTGCCTGGGTTGGAGTCCTGGCCCTACTCCAGAGTCCAGCTTCCTGCTGATGCACACCCTGGGAGGCAACAGGTGGTGGCTCAGTGCTGGGTCCCTGTCATCCACATGGGAGAACTGGTTTGAGTTCCTGGCTCCTGGTTTCAACCCGGCCATTGGGGGCATTTGGGAAGTGAACCAATGGATAAAGTTCCGTCTGTTAGTCTGTCTCTTTCTGTTCTCTCTGCCTCTCAAAACAAACACAATTCTGAGTTCTATTTTCTCTATCTCTTAAATGAGACTTAAAAAATAGTACTATCTTGGGGCTAGCATTATTGCACAACAGGTTAAACAACCACCTGAAGTGCCAGCATCCCATATTAGTGCCTGGCTGCTCCACTTCCAATTCAGCTCCCTGCTAATGTGCCTGTGAAAGTAGTAAAAGATGGCCCACACACTTGGGCCCCTGCCACTCATGAGGGAGAACAAGATGGAGTTCCAGGCTCCTGGCTTCAGTCTAGCCAAGTACCAGCTGTTGCAGCCATTCAGGGAATGAACCAGCAGATGGAAGATCTCTTTCTATCTCTCCCTTTCTCTAACTCTGCCCTCAAATGAATAAATAAATCTTAAAAAAAAAATAGTGCCATCCTGCAGAATTGTTTAAATTTTTTTTTTAAAAAGATTTTATTGGCCGGCGCCATGGCTCAACAGGCTAATCCTCTGCCTTGTGGCGCCGGCACACCAAGTTCTAGTCCCGGTTGGGGCGCCGGATTCTGTCCCGGTTGCCCCTCTTCCAGGACAGCTCTCTGCTGTGGCCCGGGGGTGCATTGGAGGATGGCCCAAGTGCTTGGGCCCTGCACCCCATGGGAGACCAGGAGAAGCACCTGGTACCTTGCTCCTGCCATCGGATGAGCGCGGTGCACTGGCCACAGCGTGCCAGCCGCGGCGGTCATTGGAGGGTGAACCAACAGCAAAAGGAAGACCTTTCTCTCCGTCTCTCTCACTGTCCATTTTGCCTGTCAAAAATTTAAAAAAAAAAAAAGATTTTATTTACTTATTTATTTGAGAGGTAGAGTTACAGACAGTGAGAGGGAGATGGGAGAGAAAGGTCTTTCATTCGCTGGTTCACTCCCCAAAGGGCTACAATGGCTGGAGCTATGCTGATATGAAGCCAGGAGCCAGGAGCTTCTTCTTGGTCTCCCACATGGCTGCAGTGGCCCGATGACTTGGGCCATCTTCTACTGCTTTCCCAGGACCTCTTCTGGACTCTGCACATTCTCTATCCAGACCAATGAAAGCCAACTATCTGCAACTGTCATTTGGAGTCAGTCCATAGTAGGCTCTGAATAATCAATCTTTTCACAGATTAAATGAAAGATAATTAGAATGGTTGCTCAGTATTGAGGAGGTATTTTTGTTACATAGGAAAAAAAACAAGTGGAAATTTTCAAATATACATTTTTTTACTAAATCTTAGTGAGGGCATTTAAGTACTTTCTGTGACCTTATTTTTTTTTTTCTTAGTTAAACATTTATTTGAGGACTTCATTTGCTTTTAGACACTTTCATTTAGCCTAATTCAGATGCATTTTACAACTTTTCAAGCATAAAAATTCTAACAAATTTTCCATGGAAACAGCTTTTGATTGCTACCTAGTTATAAATAACTCTTCTCTGGTTATTCTTTTAAAAAATACTCCTTACAGTCATCTAACATAGACAATAGTAAATGATGTTTGCTCTTCCTGAAAACTGGAACAAAATATCATGAGTTCTGGTAAATACAGGTCAGCATCAAATTTGACTTTTGAAGGCTTATGTAAGAGACTAATTTCTTTAAAAATCCAAAAAGTATATTAAAGACAAATATTTTAAAATTTTATTTATTTCCTTTTTTTTTTTTGAAAGATCTTCAAGCTGCTGGTTCACTTGCCAAATGCCTGCAACAGTTGGGATTGAGTCAGATCAAAGTCAAGAGCCCAGAACTAAATTCATGTCTCCCACTTGGGTGGCAGGGACCCAACCTGAGCCATCACCTACTGTCTAGCAGCAAGCTGCATTAGCAGGAAGCTGGAATAGAACCAGAGGAGCAGAAACTTGAATCTAGGTACTCTGATAGGGGATGTGGGTGTCCCAAGAGGTAACTTAACTGTTGGACCAAATGCATGCACCTTAACACTGTTTACATCTCAGCCATTAAATTTATTTTACTATTTTTTGGAAAATATCTCATTCAAAATATCTTTATATAGTTTGTGTCATATATTCTTTCTATATATTTTACAGTACTGTTATTAATGTGAAAATGCTGTCATCTTTTATGATTTTTTGGTTACTCTTACATGAACTGTAAATAAGCAGATATCATGTGCTTATCATTCTAATTGGGTGGGTCATTACCCTATTATAATGCTTTAATGTAACCTTTGAGTAGCAAAGATGAAAGACAAATGAACATTCATCAGGGTGCCCATTTTTTAACATGAATCAGTCTAGCAATGTAGGATTTTTTCTGAGTTATATTATAATTTTACATATCTTTGGGGATAGTGCTGACCAGATTTCACTTTTATTCTAAGATTTATTTCTTTGAATGGCAGAGAGAGAGGGAGAGGGAAAGAAAAAGAAAGAGGGATCTTCTACCTACTGGTTACTCCCCAAAAAAATGCAACACCTGGGGCTTGGTCAGGCTGAAGCCAGGAGCAAGAAACTCCATCTGAGCTTCCCATATGGGTAACAGTGACCCAAATATTTGAAGTATCACCTGCTGCCTCCCAGGCACATTAGCAGGGAACCGCATTGGAAGTGAAGTAGCCAGGACTTGAACCAGCATTCTGATATCAGATGCAAGCATTGCAAGTGGCAGTTTAACCTCCTGCGCAATAATGCCCACCCCAAGAGCCCAAATCTTGCTTTCTAAATACTATCCTCCATCAAAAGAAGCAGAACTCCTTGGAGAACTGATTTCAGTGCTGAGGCAAGAAAAATACAAGGTGAACCTAGAACATGTAGTTGCACCAGAAAATAAGAAAATGTTTATAGAGGGACTAGTGCTGTGGCATCGTGGGTAAAGCTATGAACTGCAGTGCCAGCATCCCATACGGGCACCAGTTCAAGTTCTGGCTGCTGCTCTTCTGATCCAGCTCTCTGCTATGACCTGAAAGGTAGAAGATAGTCCAAGTCCTTGGGTCCCTTCACCAGCATGGGAGACCCAGAAGTTCCTGGCTCCTGGCTTCAGACTGGCCCAGCTCCAGCCATTGTGGCCATCTGGGGAAAGACCTCTCTCTTTCTTCTTTCTTTCTCTGCCTCTGCCTCTCTGTAACTGCCTTTCAAATAAATAAATAAATCTTAAAAAAAAGAAAATATTTATAGAATGAAGCAGCCACGCCAAGAGGACCAGGAAATCAGCTTGAAGGGGTTCCCACTGGCCAAATCAGAAATAACTTGAAAATGAAAGTAAGTAATCATGATAATACATTACAACTCACTGAATGATACAGGAGCCCACAAGCCCATACTGAGATCAGTAAGAAACTGAACAAGTAAGTAAAAAGGGACAAGAGAAACCCTCCCTTCCATTAGAATGTTAACTAGTAAATGCAGAAGAAAGGATGAAGGAAACATAATCACCATGTGACCATCATCGTGACGAGTGACCAGCCATTCGTGAACTTTAAGGCTGGCATGTGAGGGTTTAATGAGGGATGGGGTATTGGCATAATCTCAGACTCTCTCCTCACAAAATATTTATCAAGTAGAAAGGAAGCAAGGGTGATTTTGGGTGGAGAAAATCATTTGACCAGATCAGCAAAGTTCTCATCACAATGCTGTGGAAGGGTCACACTGAGTGCCTCTTTGTGAGGAGGGGCCCTGGAAAGAGCCTAGCTTCCTGTCTTGTGGGTTTCCTGTCCAAACATGTGGCTAAGCCTAGTCATGAGCAGACACTGGATGGGCCCAGGTGAGGAACAGTTTAAAGAATGCCAGGCCTAGGGACCGGCGCCATGGCTCACTTGGTTAATCCTCCACCTGCGGCACCGGCATCCCATAGGGGCGCTGGGTTCTAGTCCCACTTGCTCCTCTTTCAGTCTGGCTCTCTACTGTGGCCCATGAGGGCAGTGGAGGATGGCCCAAGTGTTTGGACCCCTGCATCCACATGGGAGACCAGGAGGAGGCACCTGGCTCTTGGCTTTGGATCGGCGAAGTGCAAGCCATGATGGACATTTGGGGAGTGAACCAATGGAAGGAAGACCTTTCTCTCTGTCTCTCTCACTATCTATAACTCTACTTGTCAAATAAATATTTAAAAAAAAAAAAAAAGAATGCCAGGCCTAGTCTTCCCAAAACTGTCAAGGTCACAAAAAATAAGAAAGATCAAGGACATTTTCCACATTGAAGGAGATTGAAAATTCATGACAATTAAATTTAAAGTAAGTTCCTGGATATGATTTCAGGCCAGTTGGAATGTTGTTGAATTAAATGTTAAGATGGTCTGTGTTATGTCAACGTTGATTTCCTGGTTTGAAGGGCTGTACCATGGTCAAAAAGTTCTTTGTGCTGTGGACACATACATGGGATATTTAGGGCAAAAGGGCATCAAGTCTCTAGTTTTCTTTCAGATTGCTCAAAAGGATTCTAGGTAACAACAAAATCATATGTGTGTGTGTGTGTGTGTGTGTGTATAGAGAGAGGTGGTAAAACATTAAAAACTGGGGAATCTGAGTGAAGAGGACATGAGAGTTATTGTGATTAGCCATTTGAAATTTTTTTCAAAATATATGGAATACATTCATATTCACATTAAAGCAAACATGAAAACAGGTCTATATAAAACTTGTGCACAAATGTTCATAGCAGTAATATTCATGTCAAAATGTTGAAAGCAGTAAAAACACTAATCAACTGGAATTAATGAACAAACTCCTGTGTAGCCTTATGATGAAATATTATTTGGCAATGAAAAGTGAATGCTGATACATGCCACAACATGGGTGAATCTTGAAAAATTCTCAGTGAAAGTGGCCAGCTCTCAGAACATACCAAAAATTGGTGAAGAGTACACTTTAAATGAGTGAATTTTATGGTGTATTAATAAAGTTATAAAATAAAATGAATTTCATATACATACAATATAAAGTTTTCTAGGCCAGTAGTAACAAGGGCAGGCTGAGAAGAGAGGGACTCCGCAAGTCTTTCACTAAGCAAAAGTAATGATGATATGAGTTGTTTCTCGAAAATACCAAGCCACCAACTGACATGGCCTCCCTCCCATCTCTCATTCCACATTTCCCCTGGGTGCACTGTAGGCAAAACAGTACAATAGCTGACTCCGCAGCCAGGTTGCCTGTGTTTGAATCCAAATCTACAATAACCTATGAGGCCTTGGGCAAAGTACTTAACCACCACGTATTGTTACAAAATGGGGGATGATTCATTGTGTTGTTGTGAGGAATATCACATTATCCATGAAAAGTGCTTCAAAAAGAATCAGTTACTTACTAGACTTCATTAGAAGTCAACCGTATTTTTAAAAATCTCCCATCAGGATGTTTTCTTCCTTGGAAGGTCCCAATGCCCCATTTATCTAAGGTCATTTCCCTATTGCCTGCTGTTTCCGCCTCATCTGACACAAGGTAGTGGTGGGTCTAACCCAGACAGACCCAGACTCACAGTTCACAGACAAGTTGCTCCCTTCTCCACTACAGTTTTTCTGTAATCTATTTCTTCTGGCATCTGGAGCCCACTGAGAGCAACAGGGCACAACTCAGACTACCTTGTTTTCAAAGACCAAGGTCATGGCCGGCATTCCTTCACACTCTTACAGACTGACTCTGAGCTGCACAAGCCTCTTGGTTTCGTCATGCCGCATGCTGGGCAGGTAGACAGGAGTTTGGGAAACCTAATCATGAGATGTGACATGAACCTCATGCTGACAACATGTCAGCAGCTGTAGGTGGATCGTTTCATTTGACTTTCACCTTCACACAAACCTGTTTTGTACAGTTAACCTCCTTTTCACACAAGGAAATTGATGACTAGAACCACATAGCCCTTAAGAGATGGAATCGGTGCCATGGCTCACTTGGTTAATCCTCCACCCTGTTTTCAGGTTTTTTTTTTTTTTAATATTTATTTATTTGAAAGGAAGAGTTACCCCAAATGGCTGCAATGGCTAGAGCTGGACCAGGTTGAAGTCAGGAGCCAAGAGCTTCTCCCAGATCTCCCACCTGGGTGCAAGGGCCCAAGGACTTAGGCTATCCACCACTGCTTTTTCCCAGGCACAAAGCAGAGAGCTGGATGGGAAGTGGAGCAGCCAGGACTCAACCTGGCACCCGTATGGATTCCAGCATTGCAGGTGGCGGCTTAACCCACTGAGCCACAGCACCAGCCCCCAAATGCCCTTTTCTTAACTGTTGTATTCTTAACCCTCCCCAGAAGGGGAAAGAGTTTACAGCTAAGGGCCCCTTCCAGGGTGGCCAAAGGTAATGCAGGTCACAAATTAGGACTTTGCTGTGTGCTTGTCCTCAGCACCTAGCACATTGCCCAACATTTGACAGGAGCTTAGAATGTGTGTTCCGACTGCTCACCTGGCATAGATCATCTCTGCTGCTTCCACTTCCATGGCAACTCAGAGGGGTTTGGAGTCAGAGTGAGCTTGGGTAGAATTCTGGTTGCCATTGCTAATGATGTCACCTGGGACATGGATATGTACAACTCCCCTGGAAAATATAGTAAAAAATACCTACTTCATTGCCTTGCTACTCAGATGAAATGAAATCATGTAGTGATGCTAAACCTACACAGCAGGCATTCAATAAACAGTAGCTATTATCACCCTGCTGATCTTTTCTTCCAAAAAGACCTTTTTAAGGGATCAATTATATGTGAGTTCCCAAGGTAAAATAAGTAGAGTAGAGAGTGGCATTCAAAGTGAAGCCGTGGAAATAATACTGAAAAAAAAGAGTTGGGAAACTTATCTCCTGACTTTTGCTGCTCTCTGTCTGGGAGTTCTGCAGCCTTGGTCCAGTCAGTCACCTGCTCCCAATTCTATGCCACGTATCTGAGAATCTATGACTTTATTTAGAATTGACCTCTGAAACCTCTAGGATTCTCTCCTTGAGACTCTTTAAGATATTATGTTGAGAAAGAATCAATCTTAGTTTGTTTTACACCAAAATTGTGTGGGGTGACTAGAGAATACATTCATTATCAATTCATTTTTGAATTACATTGTTCTTCGCACCCTGGACATTTTAGGAAACTTACTTCCGATCACAGAAAACTAGAAAACTCGGTTAAAAGCTACAAAAAGACTCAAACCCACCACCTAGCGGTGAAGAAAGGACGTTTCCGGATGGGATGCAAGGTGTGGTGCCAGGACTCGGGACAGGACGGTTGTCAGGCAGCCCTCGGTCTCCCACCCCTCTCTCCTCAGGCCCTGGGAAGTACTGCGCGCACAGAAACTCGACACTCCCTAACTTAACAGCCCGGCCATTTGACAGTACTCTTTCGCCCATGAAATACTGTGGACTTTCTAGAATTGCGAAAAGGATTATTTTACATTGAGGGGTGGGGCAAGCCTCTTTCTGCCAAAGCAACTCAGACCAGCCCTACCCAAGGGGCCCACCCAGTCGCTCTCTTATGGCTAGCTTCCTCCATTCCTGGTTCAGAGAACCAGGAACCAGAACTTTTGAAAAGATCTGATGGAAACACCTTAACGACAATGCTTACCCACTCCGGTAATTAAAATTGAGTGCCTGAATTTAAATATCTAAAAGCAGGAGCGCTGTCCTTAAACCCAAAAAGGGATATGAGGCCAGCATCCCAGGGTACCAGGCCTTTGGCACAGGGCTCTCTTTTCCTTCGTTTTTTCTCTCCCCTCTTTCTCCTTTACCTTTTCTCCTTTCGCTCCCCCATCCTTCTTTCTTCGCTCCCCAGTAACAGTGAAGCAAGGCTTAAACGAAACAGCCGCACAGGCAGTGCCTTGTGCAGAGAGATTATTTCAGGAGGTACTTGGAAATCCCCTTCCTCATCGAACATGCTTCTCTTCCAGACCTGTGCCGAAATCCGGAATTAGGGCATTTTCCAACAGTCTGCTTAGAATAGCTCTACCTGAGCCTGCTGTTGACCACCGTCCTCTTTCCCACAATTTCCTGAAACCCCTGGAGAATGTCGCCTCTGATCAGCCTTGCTGGGGAAAGCTTTTTCGTTCTCTTAATTACGGATGTCGCCCAGGTCTTCCAGGGACTTAACAGTTGCGTCCAGTCCACCTCTGAGAGCCGCAGGGCCTCCACGGCCCTCCGGCTTTTATTCCTGCTCCTGCCTCTCCAGCACGCTCCGGGAGGGGCAGTTTGGGCCGAGGAGAAGTTCCGAGGCGCACTTAGGCGGAACTTGCAACAGTTGGTGTCGGGCGATAGGCAGGTGGGACGTGACAAATGGGCCTGGTTTAAAAAACAAAAAGCCCCGGGGACGGAAGGGGCCGCCGTGGCCTTGGGGGACAGCGCGGGGCCGTGGGAAGGCGCCCTCCTGGGCAGCCGGAGGCGGCGGGGCCGCGGCCCAGCACGACCAGGACGGCAGCCCGACGGGCGGCTGCGCAGGGCCGCGGAGCGTGCAGGCCGGCCGGCGCGGGCACCCACGGCGCCCCGGAGCCACGCCGGGGCCACGGCGAGGTGAGGCCGGCCCTGCCCCCGCGCCGCCCCCGGCGGGAGGCGCGACGCCTAGGCCGCGGGTGCGTGCGCGGCCCCGGGCGACGCGGCTGGGCGTGCGCGGAGCCGCGGCGGAGGCAGGGCCGGGCGGGCGGCAGAAGATGGCGAGGGTGTGTAGGCGGCAGCAATGCTCAGTTGAGAGACGCGGCTTTCGGCAAGAACTGGACTCGTGGCGCCACAAGCTCATTCACTGTGTAGGTGAGACCCTCTCCCGGCCGCCGCCGGCCCCTAGGCCGCCCCGCCGCCGACCGCCCCGGGCGGGGGAGGGAGCCGGGGCAGAGGCAATTGCTGCTCCGGCCCGCCCGCCCTCTTCGGCTCCGGCGCCCCCTCCCCCACCCCCCCGGAGTGCGAGCGCGCGCGACCCCCGGGCGGGTTCTCCTCCCGCGGGCTGAGCGCGCGCCGGCCCCTCCCCTCCGCGCGCCTCCCCGGGGCGGGCTCTCGGGCGGGAGCGCGAGCCCCTCCCCCGCGGCCCGTCCCCTCCCCTCCCCCTCCCGCCCCGCGCCGGTCGCCCGGCCGCTGCCGGCTTATTGTGGAGTCTCGGCCCGCGGTGCTGCCGCTGCGGCCGGACGAGGGGTGGCGCGAGGGAAGGGCGTGCTGGGCCGCGGCTCGGCCCCCCCGCGCCCGCTCTCCGGCTGCCGCCGGCCTCCGCCGTGCGCCCCTCCCCCACGCGCGGCGGCGCGCCCCGTCCCCGCGTGCACGCGCTGCTGGCGGCGGGCGGGCGCCCGGCGCTCGGGCGTGTGCGAGGCGTGAGGTGGAGATGGGGGCGGAGGGAGCCGGAGCTGTCACAGGCCCCGGGTCCGCCTGACCGAGCCAAGTGGGGTGTCATGGCCGCGGGGGGCAGCGGCTGCACTTCCTCTGCGGGTGCCGGAGGCGGCCGGGGAGTTGGTCCTGGACGCACGGGTCGGTGTGTGCGTATTTGTGTTCGGTGTGTGCGCGGCGCGGAGGCGGGGGTGGGACCGGCCGCGCCGCGGAGCCCGGGCGGGGGTGGCTCTCGTCCGCTGCCCGGGATTGGCCGGAGCCGCCGCCTCGCGGACCGCCTCGCCCGCCTCCCCACCCCCGCCTCCCGGCCGCGGGCCGCCCGCGGGTGGCTTTTCCCCGGGCAGGAGGGAGGGCGGGCGGCCGAGCTGCGCCTCTCACGCTGTGTGTTTTGTCTGTTTTTCTCTCCCAAGGTCCCGTTTCCCTCTGTGCGGCGGCCGGCGGGACCATAAGGGCTTAACTCATATATTTAACCCCCCTCCAAAAAGTAAGTGGCCCGTGTGGTGTCTCCGCTCCGCCCGCCGCCCCCTAGCCCCGGCCCGTCCCTGTGTCTGCCTCTCCTGTCCTTCAGCATTGTTGTTGCCCGGTCTTGGCTCCGCTGCTGCCGGGGTTCGGGGGAATGCCCTTTCGTCGTCCTCGGTCCCCCACGCCCAGCCCTCGGGGAGGCCCAGGATTCCGGCGCCCCCGCCCGCCCCCGCCGGCAAATAGCCTTGGGAACCAGGTCTTCCCCGGCAGAATCTAGGCGATTGCACCCGTTCGCTTGGGCCCCTCATCCCCTCCTTCCCGACAGGGTTTCGTTGGAAGGAATTATGCAAATCCTGCTTTCTGGTGTCCATTCAGCGGCAATTTCATGCGGTGAGAAGTTCTCTTTGTTGTGCGAGGGGGAGAACAGACACTGATTTAATAGACATATCTGTTGGGGGGAAGGGTGGAGGGGGTGTGGAGAGGCTCAGTTTGGAAGAATTACAGCACTTGGTTAGCGCGGTGTCTTTGTGTTAGACTCTTCTGGCCTGACAGGAGGGTCTGCCCTCTGCAGTGTCCCACAAGGGATGTTTTCTGTCATGGATTAAAAAGCAAAACTGAAACTTTGAACAAGTGAAAAATAAGGTAGCTTTTACCTCGAGGATTACAAGCCTTTCCATTTCTTAGTGTTCATCAGAATGTGTTATGTGAGTTTTGTTAAGGATTTCGGCTGTGACATCGAAATGAACGCTCGCATAGGCAACAATGCTTTACAGTATCTGGTATCACTTTGGTTGTCCAAAGGTTAAAAGTACGTTTGAAAGCATATGCTTGTGTAAAGAATAAAAGCATGGATCGGTTTTCTGGTATAATTTGTCTTGTTGGTTGGATTTAAAAATTCTCCTGTCAGTCCAAACCCAGCTTTTCCCTCCAGGAAATAGCCTTTTGGCTATCAGTTATCATAAACTCTAATTGTTTATTCTTTCAAGCCTGTCATACATTTGCTGAAATGTTTCACTGGGTTAAGCCCTTCTCAGAATCCTGTGTTAGTAGTAGCCCTCACCTAAGAGCAGATAGAGGAGGTTCTGAGAAACAGGAAATTAATGCGTTGACAGAATTGTGGTAATATAAAATGCTAAATTTTTACTTGTATTTGTTTCAGTTTTCTTAGTGATTGGTTTCTTTCAGTAGGGCTTACTAATTTTTAGAAGATTTTGAAATGACAAATATAACCTTGTAGGTTTTTAAAGTAAATATTGGTTTATTTTAGGTGGTTTTTAATACGTTGTTATCTTATTCTAATTCTGTTTGCTTTGAATCCCTGTCTTTTGCCTCAGGTCCCCTTTTTATCAGTCATTGCTACCTATCCTCAGTGGTTAGTTGCTCCTGCTTGACAAGATGTTTTAGGGGTTTCTTTCTGTTATGGCTGGTAAAATACTTATATAAATACATAAGTTGAGCATTAAAATTTAGATACACCTTTTTTGAAGGAGCATTTTAATCCGGAGTTCAGTTTTTAAGAACATATTCTTAACTCCAGATTCCCTCTTCAAGGTAGTAAAGTTCAAGAGGAATTGAGTCCAGAGTCCAGAACAGTATTTTACTCTGAGCAGTAATATGTATTGATAGTCTCCCAACTAAAATCAGCTGAGCCTCACGTTTTTTTTCCTGTTTATTATTTGTGATTTTGTTGTGTAAGAGGAGATGCTAAGAAGAACTCTGTGCATTTATAAAGAATGGCAGTGGTCTTCATGAAATCCAAAAGGTGACTGTGTTGTTTACTACCAAATGTAGTAATTCCTCTTTATTTTAATGAGATTGGTTCTGAACAGTTAGCCTTCTGTTTGATTTCTTGACTGATTATCTTAATACTTAAGGGTCATTTAGTTTTTAAATGATACTTAATTTACAATAATCTCAGGATTAAAAATGCATTCTCATTTTCAAAATCTTATCTCCCTCTTTTTTAAGGGAAGAAAGGGATGCTGGTGGTGGAGGAGGAGCTGTTGATTCTGTGACTGGTTTGGTTGAATTGGAGTTATTGAAGGTTTATTATTCCTTATCCAAAATGCTTGGGACCAGAAGTGTTTTGGATTTCAAACTTCGTTGGATTTTGGAATATTTACATAGTTTTTACCAGTAGAACATCCCTAATTTGAAAATCCCAAATCTGAACCCTTTTGAGGGTCATGTTAGTGCTGAGAAAGGTTTGGATTTTCAGATTATGGATGCATGACCTATAGTGGGTTCAGACAGTGATTGTGATCAAGATGGATATTTGGTTTCCAGGTGACTGGTTACTAAGGGGTCCTCTGGGACTCCAATGATCAGTGGAGATTCTGGGAAGACCTAGGCTCTCTCTGCTGTGTGATGTGTAACCTATTGCTGGGATGCTCCTCACCCTAATTGTATTCTCAAGAAGCTCTCTACCCGCTTTGTGGACACTTGTAATGATTTCATTTTAGCTCTAGCTTGGCCAAAAAAGGACAGTAGAACGAATCTCTGTGAGTTACAGAAAGTTATTTCCTGTTTCCCTAAGCCCCTCAAATGTGCTTTAGCTGAAGCAATTCATTTGTTAGCCTTATGGGGCTAAATAGGATGGACTGGAATTTTTTACATAGTGAAAATTGGTTAGTCAATATCTATGGGAACTTGCCACTTTTGAGTACCTGCCTAATATTAATGCTCTTTTTAGGAACCGAAGGCAGTGCTAGGTAAATGCTTACTTCACATAATTATTTATTAAGTGGCTGCCTTGTACCAGCACTGTGGGCAAGTAAGGATATTTGGAAAAACTGCCCTAACTTTCAGGAGCTTTTTGTTAGTGAAGATTCAGTTACCGTACAAGGCATAGTGTGTCATTTGATGGTGCAAACTCATGCTAGGTGTGTTTAGAAATTAAAGAAATCTCCTAGATGAAGGAAGGTCTTCAGAAAGTGGTGGCTTTTTGGTGAATATGGACAAGACATTGCATTTGTGAGAGGGTGAGCAGAAGTGGAAGAGGACAAAAGTGAGTTGTTTGAATTGTCCATCACAACAAGTGCCTGGGACGGGTAGGTGATCAGGTTTGTAAAGGTAGGTTTTAGGATTTGTAAATGCAGGTTATGAAGAAGAGAGTTTTTGTTAGGCAACTTTGGGTTTGCGACACATTTCTCTCCTTAGCTGGGAGGAAGAATGTTTGCTTTTTTAAGGATTCTACTAACTCTAAAACAATGACACAGATTCTTTTTAACTAATCTGACAGGGACATTAATATCATCTGCAACAATACTGTCTTCTAATAAGTAGGCTCAGTTGGAAGTTACATCTTATTTCATTGAACAAAACATGACAGTTTTTGAAATTGTGCAAAATCAGTGGCATAGTCATTCTTTAAATACCCTTAGTATTGGTAAATTTTCATCCATGTATGTTGGATTTGGTATTTGGAAACCGTCAAAACATAGTTGTTAAGTGTGGCAAATAAAGGTGTATGTTGAATAATGAGATTGCTTTTTTTGTTGGCATGCAGACTGATTCTGGAAGCTCTGCAAAGAGGCTTGATTTGTTTTGATGTGCCTCTGAACTTGTCTTGCTTCTTACTTCCTTTATGTCTGTCCATCTGGATTCTTTCTTCTTCCCATCCATCTGCTGTATGGAGTCTGAATTTGTGATGTTAGATAGATGAGAATAAACAAAGCTGTTATTTTTTTTTTTTTGTAGCTTGAAGTTAAAAGCTTAATATCACAACTGTACAAATTATCTTGTCTATCTGCAAATATTTAAGAAACCTTTTTACCTTTCCATGTTCCACACACTTGGACGTTTCCTTGGAGGTAATTTCAGTAGAATCTTAACTCATTTTATTCACTTAAATCTTGCATTTAGGAGGTATCCCAAATACTGTAATCCATACCTTGTTTTTTTCTCTTTAATTTTTATTGAGATATAGTTTACATGGCATAAGATTCACCCTTTTGAAGTACACAATTCAGTGGTTTGCAGTTAATTCACAGGGTTGTGAATTATTGTATCCCTGTTTAATTCCAGAGCATTTTTTTAAAAAGATTTATATATTTATTTGAAGGGCAGAGTGACTCATCTTTCATCCATTGGTTCCCTTCCTGAATGCCTGCAACAGCTAGGGCTTAGGCCAGGCCAAAGCCAGGAGCCAGACTCTCCTTCCAGGTCTCCCATGTGGGTGGCAGAAACCCAAGTACTCAGAGCATCATCTGCCTCCCAGGCACATGAGCAGAAAGCTGGATCAGAAGTATGGAGAAGCTGGGACTTGAACTGCCACTCCATTTAGGAGTGCATGGGATGCAGGCTTCCCAAGTGGAAGCTTTACCTGCTGCACCACAATAAATGCCCAAAGATATTTTTGTTACCGAATAAGAACTACTTACAGGTAATTATATCCCATTCCTTCTATGAACCAGTTCCTAGCAAGCACTTACATACGGATTTCTCTATTTTGGAAATTTTCATGTAAATGGAATCATATAGTATGTGGCCTTTTGACGTCTGGCTTCTTTGACTTAGCATGCTTTCAAAGTTTTTCTAGGCTATAGTATTTATCAGCATTTTTATTCCTTTTATGGCTAAATAGCATGCATTGAGATACCACATTTTGTTTATTCATCCGTCAGTAGACATCTGGGTTGTTTGCACTGTTTGGATGTTAAGAATAATGCTGTTAGGCCGGCGCCATGGCTCAACAGGCTAATCCTCTGCCTTGCGGCGCCGGCACACCAGGTTCTAGTCCCGGTCGGGGCACCGGATTCTGTCCCGGTTGCCCCTCTTCCAGGCCAGCTCTCTGCTGTGGCCTGGGAGTGCAGTGGAGGATGGCCCAAGTGCTTGGGCCCTGCACCCCATGGGAGACCAGGAGAAGCACCTGGCTCCTGCCATCGGATCAGTGCGGTGCGCTGGCTGCAGCGGCCATTGGAGGGTGAACCAACGGCAAAGGAAGACCTTTCTCTCTGTCTCTCTCTCTCTCTCTCACTGTCCACTCTGCCTGTCAAAAAAAAAAAAAAAAAAAAGAATAATGCTGTTGTGAAAACATGTTTTTAATTCATTTGAGTTTGTGCCCACGATGTAATTGTTGGATCATAATGATATGTTTTTAATTTTTTGAGGAACTACAAAGTGGCTGCTGTATCTTACATTCCCATCAGCATTGCTGATGTGAGGGCTTCAATTTTTCCACATCGACAACAGTTTCTTTGTGCTTTATATTTAATCTCTCCTTGTGGGTTTGAAGTGGTTCTTCATTGTGATTTTGATTTGTATTTCTCTGATGACTAATGATGTGAGGATCTTTTTACCTGCTTGTTGGCCATATGTATATTGTCTTTGGAGACATGTCTCTTCAGATCTCTTGCTCATATATTATTTGGGTTGCATTTTTGTTGAGTTGGTGTTTTTTATATGTTCTAGATACTAGACCCTTACCATTATATACCTTGCAGATACTTTTTTTCTCATCATACCCTCAATTTGCAAATGATTACAGATGAACACATAAGCAGATATATTGTAATGAGCTAAACTACAGGATACCATGTGAAGGAAATACTGGAATGATCCTAGTGCCATAGAGTTGCTCCAGAAAGACTTCCTAGGACTGTTGTTGTGGCACAGGGGATTGAGCCACTGTCTGGGATATGTGCGTCCTGTATCAGCATGCCAAGTTGAGTCAAGGCTACTCTTCCAGTCATTTCTTACAAATACACCCTGAGAGGCAGCAGATGATGGCTTGGGTGCTTGGGCTTCTGCCACCCACATGGAAGGCTAGGATCCCATTGTGGATTCCATACTTTGACCTGGGCCAGACCTGGCTGTTGTGGGCTCTTGGAGGGTGAACCAACTGATGAAAGTGTGTACATGCTTTTATTCTCTCTCTTTCAAGAAGATGAAAATTAAAAATAAACATGTTGTTAGAAACTTCCTTTTAACCCTTTTCTATGAATTATTCAAATTATTAGTTATTTGGGCTGGCACCGTGGCTCAATAGGCTAATCCTCCACCTGCAGCGCTGGCACCCCGGGTGCTAGTCCCGGTTGGGGCGCCAGATTCTGTCCCGGTTGCTCCTTTTCCAGTCCAGCTCTCTGCTGTGGCCCGGGAAGGCAGTGGAGGATGGCCCAATTGCTTGGGCCCTGCACCCACATGGGAGACCAGGAGGAAGCACCTGGCTCCTGGCTTCAGATCGGCGCAGCGCGCAGGCTGTAACAGCCATTTGGGTGGTTGAACCAATGGAAAGGAAGACCTTTGTCTCTCTTTCCCTCTCACTGTCAAAAAAAATTATTAGTTATTTGGTAGAATTGTGCTAACAATACAACTATACCTTGCTCTATCTAAATCTAGTAAGTTCTTGCTATTCTAAAGTGAGGGGTCAAAATACCAAGTTCAGATAATATGGTTATGCCATATTATTTGAATCTGTTTTATGCTAAAATTTTGGATAATAAATAATGGGTTTGGGTAGGATAGGATTACTAGTATATTGCTGTATCACAAATGTTTTGTCTGAATCTGTTCTACTTTTGGGTAGTTTGCATAGTGAGAGAAATCTGTACACTAACTGTCTTTGAAATCTAAGATTACTTTTTTTTTGCTTTTTATAAAACTCAGAAATCTGACAAATTACAGTTTATGGTAAACAATTTTAGGATTTTGTTTCCTGATGCTAAACTATATACTGTTTTCAAAGGGTTGTTTTGCATTTTGTTGTTACTATTAGTTTCTCTCTTTTTTTGGAGTGATTAGATTTGGTCTGACGTGAAGTGTTAGATGTAACGATGATTTTAAGGATGCGGTTGAGCATCCTGTAAGGTAGGTAAAAGAATAATTTTGCAAAATTGTTTTAATGGATTGTAAGGGGCAAATTATGAAAAGTATGTAGCAATGATTAACAGTTTCCAATGATATTTGTCTTTTTATGCCTTTTTTAAAGATTTATTTATTTATTTGAAAGGCAGAGTTACAAAGAGACAGATCTTCCATCCACTGGTTCACTCCCAGTGGCTGCAATGGCTGGAACTGGGCTGATCTGAAGCCTGGAGCCAGGAGCGTCTTCCAAGTTCCTCACGCAGGTGCAGGGGCCCACTTTTCCCAGGCCATAGCAGAAAGCTGGATCGGAAGGGGAGCAGCCAGGTCTTGAACCCGTACTGCAGGTGCTATGCCCCAGAACCAGCCCCTTTTTATTACTTCTGTTCCACATTTTTACTTGTTTTTAAATAAAGAGAACTGTGGGTTCTGTTAGTATATCGCTTAATCACTTTTTTGAACTCAATGTTTTGTAATACAGTGATGTTTCAAGTATAAACTGCTTTTATATTTGTATTAACTGCTCTTAGTATAATGAAATTCTTGTAATTCAGGGTAACAGAGGGGTCCAGTTTTATGTTATGTGCATTTTTTAATTGTAAGAGCAGGGTGAATCAAAGGTGTGGCTGAAAGAGAAAACTGCAGATATAACCATTGGTTTAGACTGACATTTCACATTTTCATATTGGGGAAGTAGGAATGAATAATATGCTTGAGACATCTCATCCTAAAGAGAAAAAAAGTCCCAGTTGTACCTTACAGTCCTATAACCACTATTACAGTACAAAAACTCCATTTGAGGTAAAGTAGCATTTCTTAGAAACTTCTGAATTGTTACAAATCAGCCTATCACAGTTTTGCAAAGTTTTAAGAGGATCATACAAAAAAATTGTCTTATAAGATTTTTTGGTAAGCATTATAAATTGCCTTCCTAAAACTTGACACAAGTAGCATAAATTTTTCAACAAATATATTGATGATATTACTGTCTTGTCTTCAAAGTGCACTTTATACTTTTCAGAAAACTTGCACACATTTCATTATCTTTATTTAGAAACATAGAAGAGTGGGTTTTAAAGAACAGTCGGTCAGTTGGAAAACATTTAAAATACTCTTAAAACAATCAGCTTTTGTATAGCTTAGCGTAAATACTTTC
The DNA here is from genome assembly GCA_949820135.1 of Sylvilagus floridanus. NCBI lineage: Eukaryota > Metazoa > Chordata > Mammalia > Lagomorpha > Leporidae > Sylvilagus > Sylvilagus floridanus. The sequence continues at coordinate 49,450,405 of OX463235.1, forward strand.
CTGTTTTCCACAGAAACAATTGTATAATTTTTAATGTTAGAAATATCTGAGATATTTAACTTCTCAGGTAAGAATGAAATAGAAGTAACTTTTCTGAAAGTAACTTTTCTGTTTAAATTGCTTAAAGTGCTATCTAAAATTAGGTATTTTTTTAAAATAACTTCTGTTAAAAATGATATACACCACGACCTATTTTTGGGGTTAAAAGATGCTTTGAACACCAGTGTTTTCTCATTAGATTTACTATTATTGAAAAAACTGTTGTATAATTAGTATTGCTTTTGTTGGTATTATTAGATAGGCTGTGACTCAGGACTGGCTTATTTTTCATAAAATTTGAATCATTATAAACCAGTTGTTACTATGCATAAAAGTAGAGAGTGTAAAAGCATATACCTTTTCTAAATTCACGATATAAATGGGAGGAAAAACTCACTAAGAATGCGTAGGGAATATCTTGCTTGGTTAAAGAGAAATCTCATATGTGTAAATTTGAATTTCCATAATGAAATGTGTTTTAACTTACAATAGAATTCACACCTATTTTAAGTAACAAGTTCAACTAGTAACATTTAGAATGGTTTAAAAAATTTTGGCATGGCATACAATATGCATGCAGGAAAGAACTACTGAATTTGTTAAATTTAGACCATACACTCATTAATTTTTTATGATTCATTTTATTATTTGAAAGGCAGAGTGACAAAGTGAGAGGGAGAGACACAGAGAGATCTTCCATCTGCTATTCACTCCCCAAATGTCCATAACAGCTGATCTGGGCCATGCCAAAGTCAGAGCTAGGAACTCTATCTTGGTCTCCTATGTGGGTGGCAGGGGCCCAAGTATTTGGGCCTTCCTAGGTGCATTAGCAGGAAGCTGGGTGGGAAGCAAGAAGCCAGAACTTGAACTGGCACTTTTGTATGGGATGCTGATATCACAAGTGACATCTTTACCCACTTTGCCACCTCACTGGCCTCTACATTAATATTTTTAAAAAATTTTTTTTATTTATGTATTTGAAAGGGAGAGAGAGAGGTCTTCCAGCCACAAGTTCCCTCCCCAGATGTTCAAAACGGCCATGGTTTGGTAGGCCCAGTCCGTAGTGAGAGGAGCCAGGGAACTGTAGTTGGTGACATGGACCCAACTTACTTGTGCCTGATGTTTCCCAGGGTACTCAGTAATAGGAAGATGGATCAGAAGTAGAGATGAGAGTTGAACCCAAGCACTCTGATGTGGTTGTAGGTGCCCCAAATAGTGTCTTAACCATTGCTTCAAATGCCTGTCTCTGCATTTATTGATTTTGATGTTCTCGTTTTTCTTGTATTTTTTTGTATGTGCAAATTATTCCCAGTACATAGAAAGTTTTGGGCTTTTACCTTCATATTCTTCCTTCACTTCAATCAGGCATATTTGCTAGGTCGTATGTAGCTTTTATATTTATACCTTCCCCTTGAATATTCTCTAATTCTCTTTTCTTTCCATCTTTCAGGTTCATTACTTACTAAAGTTAGAGGGGATGCTAGAACTTTTTTTTTTTTTTGGTTCAACCATATCAAATTATTAACAGGAGTTTTAAAGAAATTTTCATTTTGGAAGACTTCAAGCTTAGCAAAAGATAGAAATAATAGTATAATGTACCTAGCTACATCAACTGAGATCATTCTTATATTTTCCTCAATGAATTGGTTTGAAGCAAATGCTAGACATTGTATGTAGTATTGAATCTTTTTTTACAACCTTTTGTATGAGTGTACTTCCAAAATAAATTCATAAAAAAATGGAATTAAAAGCTAAGTTTATATTGGTGCAAAAATTTTTAAACCCACAAATGGTTTTTTCCATGATAAGCACTTTCGGGAACTTTTTGAATCTCCCAGTATAGTACCATCTTTTTCCTATTTCCTAAGTCATCAGGTGATTCGTAAATTTGAGATAAATGAAAAACTAAAAATGGAGGACAAATTTTTGCTTTTGTTACTAATTTAATTATATATTTTTTACAGGCAGAGTTAGACAGTGAGGGAGAGAAGAGAGAGAGAAAGGTCTTCCTTCCGTTGGTTCACTCCCAAAATGGCCACCAATCCGAAGCCAGGAGCCAGTGCTTCCTCCTGATCTCCCATGCAGGTGCAGGGCCCAAGCACTTGGGCCATCCTCCACTGCCCTCCCAGGCCACAGCAGAGAGCTGGACTGGAAAAGGAACAATAGGGACAAATCTGGCGCCCCAACCGGGACTAGAACCCGGGGTGCCGGCAGGCACCGCAGGTGGACGATTAGTATAGTGAGCTGTGGTGCCGGCCTAATTAGTATTCTTAAAATATGGCACATATTCTGCCATATGTGCAAGAGAAGTGGAGAAGCAGATTTAGAGAGATTAATTATTTCATTCATGGTCATTAAGCTATAGAGTAGTAGACCTGGGATTGGAACTCAGAATCCAATACTCTTTAATCTTAAACTTTACACATATGGGTAAATACTTTAAGAATTTCTTGTTGCTTTGCCTTTGTTTCTAGTTACTGATTACTTACTGCTTTATATAAATCAAGAATTCTGGTTTCTTTACCCATAATCCTGCCATAAATGATAAATTACTTTCTGTTCTCTGGGCTAGAATTAAATCCCTTGTCACTTTCACTTTCTCCTCAGCTGTTATAGTACTGCTTGTTTTTCCTTTTTACTTTCTTGATTTTTTTTTTTTCTGGACAGGCAGAGTTAGGCAGTGAGAGACAGAGAGAAAGGTCTTCCTTCCGTTGGTTCACCCCCCCAAATGACCACTACGGCCGGCACGCTGCACCAGTCCAAAGCCAGGAGCCAGGCACTTCCTCCTGGTCTCCCATGTGGGTGCAGGGCCCAAGCACTTGGGCCATCCTCCACTGCACTCCCTGGCCACAGCAGAGAGCTGGCCTGGAAGAGGGGCAACCGGGACAGAATCCAGTGCCCCAACTGGGACTAGAAGCCGGGGTGCCGGTGCCGCAGGAGGAGGATTAGCCTAGTGAGCTGCGGTGCCAGCCAATTTTTTTTTTTTTTTTTAGTTTTGTTACAGTATTTGGAACTCAATAGATTTCCAAAGTGAATGTTTAGCTACTTTAATACTTTTACAATTAACTGAGTTTTGAGTATATTCTTAGAGAGGAAAGCCAGCAAAGAATATGCAAGGGATGCTGGTTCTAGGCTTCAACTGTGCACCAGCAAAGATCTTAGGATAACAGTGTACAGGTGTTTGGTCTTGTCTTCTATCATATCCTTCCCAGAGACCACAGTGGGGTTGGAGGGGCAAATAAGGGAAAGCATATTGAGGTCAGGACTCATGACTCCTGGATGTTAGCCAATTGCCTTCTTGGATCTAGTCTTCTGTGACTTAGCTTTGGTGCATTTGGCAATAAATATTTAAAAATGTGTGATATAAAGGGAAGTTGTTGGGGCCAGTGTTGTGGTGTAGTGAGTAAAGCCACCACCTGTAACGCCAGTAAACCACATGGGTGCTGGTAAGGGTCCCAACTGCTCCACTTCCAATTCAGCTTCCTGCTAATGATTTGTGAAAAGCAGCAGCAGATGACCCAAGAGTTTGGGCCTCTGCCCTCTTCATGGGAGACCTGGAAGAAGTTCTGGGCTTCTGCCTGGCCCAGAGCTAGCCATTTTGGCCACCATTGTGAACCAGCGGATGGAAGATCTCTCTCTTTCTCTCTTTGACTTTGAAATTAAATAAATAATTTTTTAAGAGAAGTTGCTGAGTGCTACTGCATACTTGCTGAGAAGGGGAGATTGGGCAAATCGAAAAATGATAAATTGTTTAGACAAAATAATGCTTCCTTTAGTAGGCACAGGAAGATAATGTGACAAAGGTAATATTGAGACATTCCCATCTAAATAAGCTTTCACAAAGAATTAAAAAAATGAAAGGAACATAAATGTTTATATATCCCTTTGTTGAGATGTGGCTTCTTTGTGACATGATTTATTGTCTAACTACTAATTTCATCATGTATTAGGTTATGTGGATTTTCCTTCAGCTAATAAGGAAGCTGACAAAGTTTCACTTATGTGAAAAGTGTATCTGATCACAGTTGGTGATCCTTTAATTATGGGTGGACATTAAGAAGTCTAAGAATCATTGGTAATCATTACTGACAAAGTCTTCAAAGTAGTCATTTCTCTATGAGTATTTAATAGAACAATATGTCTTCTTTTTTTAAAGATTTATTTATTTTATTTGAAAATCAGAGTTACACACAGAGAGGAGAGGGAGAGAGAGAGAAAGAGAGGTCTTCCATCTGATGGTTCACTCCCCAATTGACCAAAACAGCCAAGCTGTGCTGATCCAAAGCCAGGAGCCAGAAACTTCTTCTGGGTCTTCCACATGGGTATAGGGGCCCAAGATGTTCTCCTGCTTTCGCAGACCATAGCAGAGAGCTGGATCAGAAGTGGAGCAGTCAGGACTCGAACTGGCATCCACATGGGATGCCGGCATTGCAGGCAGCAGCTTTATCTGCTACACCACAGCGTTGGCCCCTAGAATAATATGTCTTTTAAAAATGCTTTTAATATGTCACCAGTGGCCAAATAGTGCATTAAAATTTTATTTCGTGTTTATCTATTTGGAACTTCTCAATTATCTTCAGCAATATTATTTTTTATTGCACTTACTTCTATCTAGATCTGGTCTCTGTTCTTCAAAGAGAATACATAGGATAAAATAATATAGAATAATTTCCAGGCAGGCACCGCGGCTCACTAGGCTAATCCTCCACCTTGCGGCGCCAGCACACCGGGTTCTAGTCCCGGTCGGGGCACCAGATTCTGTCCCGGTTGCCCCTCTTCCAGGCCAGCTTTCTGCTGTGGCCCGGCAGGGCAGTGGAGGATGGCCCAAGTGCTTGGGCCCTGTACCCGCTTGGGAGACCAGGATAAGCACCTGGCTCCTGCCTTTGGATTAGCACAGTGCGACTGCCGCAGTGCACCAGCTGCGGCAGCCATTGGAGGGTGAACCAACAGCAAAGGAAGACCTTTCTCTCTGTCTCTCTCTCTCTCTCACTGTCTACTCTGTCAAAAAATAAAAAAATAAATAAAAAATAAAAATAAATAAAAAATAAATAATATAGAATCATTTCCAACAGTTTTTAAGAGGTGTTAGAATTTTGCTTTATTGACTTTTTAAAGGTCAAAACAGGTAGGAGTAAAGTGATAAAAGCTGTTTTCTTTGTGAGCCTTAATGCAGCAGTTTTTATTTGTATATTTGTGATGTACAGCTTTTCACTGTATGGTATTTATTAAAATAAGTTCTGTCATGTTACGAAAGCTTATCTGAGAACCAGAAATCAAATATTTCTTCTGAAAACAGTTTCACAAAGACCTATAGCTATAAATGTATAGTCTTACCTAAAAGATAACATTCTCTTGGCTTCCTTATCCTTTGATGAAAATTGTTTACTTTTATATAACATTTCCAAATCAGCGATTAATACATTTTATTGATGAAAGGCAAAGGTAGCTGCATAAGTAGGTTAAAGATAGAAAAGCAAAGCTGGAAATTTTTATGTTAGATGAGAAGACTTTAGGCAGGAGTTTTCAGGAGCTATAAATAAATCTCTGTGGGACTTGGGTTTTCTTAAAAAAAAAAAAAAAGTCGGGGCTGGCGCCATTGCTCACTTGATTAATCCTCCACCTGCAGCGCCAGCATCCCATTTGGGCGCTGGGTTGTAGTCCCGGTTGCTCCCCTTCCAGTCCAGCTCTCTGCTGTGGCCTGGAAGGGCAGTGGAGGATGGCCCAAGTCCTTGGGCCCCTGCACCCACATGGGAGACCCAGAAGAAGCTCCTGGCTCCTGGCTCCTGGCTTTGGATCGGTGCAACTCCAGCTATTGCGACCATCTGGGGAGTGAACCAGCAGATGGAAGACCTCTTTCTCTTTTTTCTATGTAATTCCGTCTTTCAAATAAATAAATTTAATAAATAAATAAATTTTTAAAAATTTATCAACCTGCTACCATAGCATAGTGTCTCAGTTATCTGTTGCCACAGTCACGCTGCATATTAAACCATTTCACAACTTTAGTGACATAACTAGAAGTGTTTGTCAAGTTCACAGGTCTAGGGTTTAGCTGATTTGGGTGGGACTTGGTAGTTGGCGCTGTTGATCTTAGCTGACTTGCTTAGGTTGACTTGCTTCATGTCTGGAGTAGGTGTGGTTGGAGTCTGGAGTGATGTTGGTTGACTTTAGTTGGTTTTCTGACTGTTATGCTTTACATTCAGCAGGATAGCTGTTCATGGCAGAAGAATACTAAGTAATGAGAAATTAGCATTTTTTTAAGCCTCTGCTTCTGTAATGTCACTAATATTTCCTTGGCTAAAGCAAAATGCATGATAGAGCTGACAGCCATGGTCAGAAGGTATTATAAAGTTATATGGCAGAGGTCGGCACCGTGGCTCACTTGGTTAATCCTCTGCCTGTGGCCCTGGCAACCCATATGGGCGCCAGGTTCTAGTCCCGGTTGCTACTCTTCTAGTCCAGTTCTCTGCTGTGGCCTGGGAGGGCAGTGGAGGATGGCCCAAGTGCTTGGGCCCCTGCACCCGCATAGGAGACCAGGAAGAAGCACCTGGCTCCTGGCTTTGGATCGGTGCAGCGCCGCCCGTGGCAGCCATTTGGGGAGTGAACCAGTGGAAGGAAGACCTTTCTCTCTGTCTCTCTCTGTCTCTGTCTCTTACTGTTTGTTACTCTTCCTGTCAAATAAATAAATAAAAATCTTTTTTTTCTAAAATGATGGAAAGGGCCATCTTTTTTTTTTTTTTGACAGGCAGAGTGGACAGTGAGAGAGAGAGACAGAGAGAAAGGTCTTCCTTTGCCATTGGTTCACCCCACAATGGTTGCTGCGGCCACCATACTGCACTGATCCAAAGTCAGGAGCCAGGTGTTTCTCCTGGTCTCCCATGGGGTGCAGGGCCCAAGGACTTGGGCCATCCTCCACTGCCCTGCTGGGCCACAGCAGAGAGCTGGCCTGGAAGAGGGGCAACCGGGACAGAATCCGGCGCCCCGACCAGGACTAGAACCCGGTGTTCTGGCACCGCAGGCGGAGGATTAGCTTATTGAGCCGTGGCACCGGCCTAAATAAAAATCTTAAAAAAAAAAAAAAAGTTATATGGCAAAGAGCCTTAGTGTATGGAGGAATCAAGAATTTGGGCCATAGGGCTGGTGCTGTGGCATAGCAGGTAATGGTGCTGCCTGCAGCGCCAGCATCCCATATGAGTGCCAATTGTAGTCCTGGTTGCTGTCTTCTGATCCAGCTCTCTGCTGTGGCGTGAAAAAGTAGTGAAAGATGGTCCAAGTGCTCGGGCCCCTGCACCTGAATGGGAGACCCTGAAGAAGGTTCTGGCTCCTAGCTTTGAATCAAGCCAGCATTTAGGAGGTGAACCATCAGATGGAAGATCCCTCTCTCTCTCTTTAGCTACTGCTACTGCTACCACTACCGCTACCGCTACCGCTGCCTCTCTCTGTGTAACTCTTTCAAATAAAATAAATAAATCTTAAAAAAGAATTAGGGACAGGAAAGGATTTCTTTTTTAAAGATTCATTTATTTGAAAGAGATACAGAGAAAGAGAGAGAGAGCACTTTCATCCACTGGTTCACCTCCAGAACAGCCAGGGCTGTGCTAGTCCAAAGCCAGAGGCTTCATCCAGGTCTCCCACACAGGTACAGGGACCCAAGTACTTGAGCCATCTTCCACCTCTTACCCTGGTGCATGAGCAGGAGGTTTGATTGGAAGTAGAGCAGCTTGGACTCGAGGCAGCACTCAAATGGGATGCCAGCATTTCAGGCAGCAGCTTAAAAACCCTCTACCACAACACTGACTCTGAATAAGGGTTCTTTAACAATCTTGTAAGACCTTCCAAGATACCTGATTCCGATCTACTTCATTCTCACCTCTCTATACCCTGCCAGTCCTCATTCTCAATTTAAGTCTTAGAACTACAAAACACAGCCTTTTTTTTTTTTTTTAAGTGTACAGGTATGACCACTTGTTATATTTTATTTATTTACTTTTTAAAGATTTATTTATTTGAACAACAGAGTTACAGAGAGAGGTAGAGACAGAGAGGTATTCCATCCATTGGTTAACTCCCCAGATGGCCTCAACAGCCGGAGCTGTGCTGATCTGAAGCCAGGAGCCAGGAGCTTCTTCCTGGTCTCCCGTGTGGGTGCAGGGGCCCAAGGACTTGGGCCATCTTCTGCTGCTTTCCCAGGCCATGACAGAGAGCTGGAGCGGATGAAGAGCAGCTGGGAGTAGAACCGGTGCCCATATGGGATGCTGGTGCTTTAGGCCAGGGTTTTAAACCACTGCGCCATAGCGCTGGCCCGTGTGTTTTTATTTATTTCTTCCTTCCCCTTTCTTTGCCCTGATGCTGCTTGCAAGACCCTGGTCAGTAAGACCTTTGAAATCGACAACCATATTATGTTTTACTTTTAAAAAAAAATTTTATAATAATTGGGAAGCAGAGATAAAAAGAGAAAGGAAAAGCAATATAGAGAGAGATCTTCAATCTCCTGGGTCAAAACCAAGAGCCTAGAACCCATTCTGGGACTTTGGATTGACAGGCACTCACACACTATAGCCACCATCTGCTGTCTCCCATAGTGCACATTAGCAGGAAGCTGGGTGGGGAGCAGGATAGCCTGGACTGAAGCAAGCACTCTGGTTATGGTACGTGGGTATCCCAAGTAGTATCTTCACTGTGTACCATTTGCCTGCTCCTCGAGTATTTCTGTATATTCTTTCAGTTTTGTTTATAAAAATAAATGCAGATATTACTAGTTTTTTTTAATTTCCCCCTTCTTACATGTAATGTTCGCTTATAAAATACACTGTTGTGTTCCTTGCTTTTTTTTACTTAGTAGGTCTTAGCTGTCTTCCCATATTAATATATGTAGAGAACATTCTCCTTTTTCACAGCTGCATTGTGTTCCATTGTGTGGGTGTACTTTTTATTCAACTAGGTGGTTATTGAACATGTGAGTTTACAGTCTACACTTATCCTTAACTACAGCAGAGAATAACACTATATTTAAGTTATTTCCTATGTGTGCTGGTGCTTGTAAGATACATTTCCAGGAATGGAATTGTTGAGTTAATGTGTAAAAAGTATTCAGGGCCAGCACTGTGGTATAGCGGGAAAAGCCACTGCCTGCAGTGCTGACATCCCGTACGGGTGCTGGTTCAAGTCCCAGTTGCTCTGCTTCTGATCTAGCTCTCTGCTATGTCCTGGGAAAGCAGTAGAAGATGGCCAAGTCCTTGGGCCCCTTCACTCTCGTGGGAGACCCATAGGAAGCTCCTGGCCTTGGATCGGCCCAGCTCTGGCTCTTGCTGCCATTTGGTGAGTGAACCAGCGGATGGAAGACACGTCTCTCTCTCTCTCTCTCTCTCTCTCTCTCTCTCTCTCTCTCTCTCTCCCCCTCCCTCCCTCCCTCCCTCCCTCCCTCCCTGCCTGCCTCCCTGCCTCCTTCTCCCTCTCCTTCTCTCTCTGTATAACTCTTTCAAATAAATAACTTTTTTTTTTGAAAAAGGAAACTAGTGATTTTTTTAAGATTTATTTATTTATTTGAATGTCAAAGTTATACAGAGAAGGAGAGGCAGAGAGAGACAGGTCTTCCATCCACTTGGGCTATATTTTGCTTTCCTAGGCTGTAGCAGAGAGCTGAATCAAAAGTGGAGCAGCCAGGACTTGAACCAGTGCCCATATAGGCTGCCAGCACTGGAGGCGGCAGCCTTACCCGCTGCACCACAGCGCAGGTCCCATATTTGAGATTTTACTAAGTTGCCATCTACATGGATGAAATAATTTTGTAGTCTGCTCATCATTGTAGGAAGATTCTGGTTAGGAGAAGGAGTCTTCACAGCCTTACCAATATAGTACTGCATCTGACTGTAGGATTTGTGTGCATTTCATAGGTAAAAAAGTTCTCAGAGTGGTTTTCATTGGCATTTCCTTTATGATGAGGTTGAGCATCTTATTTCTGAATTTTTGCATATTCAGAATCCCTTCTGAATCTGTTAAGAATAAAATTCAATTGCATTGTTAATGGTTTAGGAAGCTTAGAGTGTATGACTGATAAAGCATAAACATTCTTATTCCACCCTTTTCAAGACTGTGGGGTGTGAAACGGGTTTTGCATAGTCTTTTTGAACTACTTGAAAGGATTATAGAAAATTATTCAAATTTTGCCTTAAGGCCTCATCTTGTATGTATCCTAGGCAAGTTGCTAAAATAATTGTTACCTAGTCAGTATAAGTTAATTTTTGTAGACTTTTTGCTTTCCTTTAATGTGTTATACAAAATGCTAGATGCCTTTTATGATTCTGTGTTTTCTTTTTGTCTCTAACCTGCCTATTGTATTTGTTCTTTTTGGCACTTCATTCCTTTCTTTGTCAGCATTCTGTTTACTGAATGTTGGGAAAACTGCCTGAGCTTTTGGTAGTAATGCCGCTATATATGTTAACATTCTGATCTGGAATTGCTGTCCCTGAACAGTTCTTTTTCCAGCTAATAATGCCATTAAGTATTGTCTTGGCTGAGTTTATAAACGTTGTTACTTAATTTCATTAAGACTGATATCTTAGAGACTACAGGAGAAGTACATAGTAAAATACACAATAGAGATTAAAGGTAATAAATAAGAATAAGTGTGCCCAATTAAGAAGGGATCAAGAGGCAGAAACTAATGACACAGAGGCAATCCTATATTCTGTTAACTAGGTTGACAAGGAAGTAGTTACTTGGTGACTCATAGATACTAATCCAAAATGTTCTCTGTCAAATAAAGATATATTGACTCCAGTGGATTTTTCAAACAAGGGGGAAAAAAACCTTTGTTTGCATTGGGGACAATCTTTGTTTAGACAGTTTGGTTGGATATTGCATTTTGAATTTATTCATTGAGCAACATGTCTCATGAGCATCTCCACTAGCTACCAAGCACTATGCAGGAATATGTTGATATGCAAGGCAGACTGTTCCTGCTTGCATAATAACACTTAGAGCCTGATGGGAGAAATAGGGACATTAATCACAGTGGGGAATGAGATGAGTGCTTTGAAAAGAATTGTTCTTTGTATATAATTGTGTATGGAAGAGGCAGCGGAAATTGCAGTATTAAAAATACAAAATTTCTGAAAAAATATTTCATTTGAGAGGTAAAAGATGAGTAGGAGGCTCTTTGCCACATCTACTGTGAGAATGAAGACCATTCTCAGCAGTCAGACTGTCAACATTCCAGAAAATGTTGACATCAATCCGAAGGGACGCACAGTTACTGTGAAGGGACCCAGAGGAACCCTGCAGAGGGACTTCAGTCACATCAATATAGAACTCGGCTTCAAGAAAAAGAAGAGGCTCTGAGTTGACACATGGTGGGGAAATAGAAAGGAACTGGCAACTGTTCGCACCATCTGTAGTCAACGTACAGAATATGATCAAGGAGCTTACACTGGGCTTCCGTTACAAGATGAGGTCTGTATATGCTCACTTCCCCATCAACGTGATTATTCAGGACAACAAGTCTCTTGTTGAAATCTGAATTTCTTGGGTGGAAAATATATCCATAGTGTTCGGATGAGGCCAGGTGTTGCCTTTCAGTGTCTCAAGCTCAAAAAAATGAATTAGTCCTTGAAGGAAATGACATTGAACTTGTTTCAAATTCAGCTGTTTTGATTCAGTAGGCAACAACAGTTAAAAATAAGGATATCAGAAAATTTTTGAATGGTATCTATGTCTCTGAAAAAGGAACAGCTCAGCAGGCTGGATGAATAAGAAATAAAGGTTGTCCTGCTGGAGCTTTTGCTGTAAGCCCATCCCATATAGTTCAAGACCCAGCTGCTCCACTTCCAGTCCAGCTCTCTGCTGTGGCCTGGGAAAGCAGTAGAAGATGACCCAAGTTCTTGGGCCTCTGCACCCACATGGAGACCCGGAAGAAGCTCCTGGCTCCTGGCTTTGGATCTGCCCAGCTCTGGGGCGTTGCGGCCATCTGGGGAGTGAACCATCAGATGGAAGACCTCTCTCTCTCTCTCTCTCTCTCTCTCTCCCCCTCTCCCCCCCTCTCTCCCCCTCTCTCCCCTCTTCTCCCCTCTCTCCCCTCTCTCCCCTCTCTCTCCTCTCTCCTCTCTCTCTCTCTCCTCTCTCTGCCTCTGCCTCTCTGTACCTCTGCCCTTCAAATAAATAAATCTAAAAAAAAACCAAAAACCTGTCTGGCTACAGAAACAATAACCTAGATTGTGTCTTGTGTATTTTAATAATGCAATAAAAGTTCTATTGATTTGAAGGGGGAAAAAAAGATGAGTAGGAATTACCTAGGGGAACAGTGGTTTGTAGAAAGGATTCATGTAGACATACATTACTATGCTTTCAGATGATGGAAAATTAGATGTTGATTTTCCTCTTAGGATTTAGATTTATATAAATATTCCCTTTTCATCACTTAGTTTACTTAAATATGCCTTTTAAAGGCCCAATTTTGGCTGTGAAATACATGCATTAGCAAAAATTTAGGAAAACTGAAATACAGAAAATTGAAAGGGGGGCATTGGCTGCATATATTATTTAAAAAGTTGTAGGGAGGGCCAGCACTGTGGCAGTAGGTTAATCCTCCACCTGCGGTGCCAGCATCCCATATGGGTGCTAGTTCTAGTCCTGGCTGCTCCTCTTCCCATCCAACTCCCTGCTATGGCCTGGGAAAGCAGCAGAGGATGGGTCAAGCCTTTGGGTCCCTGCACCCATGTGGGAGACCTGGAAGAAGCTCCTGGCTTCGGATTGGCGCAGCTCCAGCCGTTGCGGCCATTTGGGGAGTGAACTAATGGAAGGAAGACCTTTCTATCTCTCCCTCTCACTATCTGTAACTGTACCTCTCAAGTAAATAAATAAAACATCTTAAAAAAAAGTTGTAACCAAAAAAGACACAGTTGAACTCAGGTCTTTAAATGCATCGCTGTACAGTTCACAGAGACATTCTGGAGCAGGCACTTTGTCAGTTCTTTAAGTTCAGTCTTTCTTTTCTAAAATAGGGGTTTTTAAAATTCTTTTATTGAAATATAGTTAAAATTCAGTTCTTGATGTCAGTTGTCTACACCTCTGTGACCTCTGCCCAAAGATACAGAACATAGCCAGCTTCCCACTGCATATTAATTTATATTACTGTCAGTTAGTTTTGCTCACACTCTTATTTCATAAAAGGAATCTTGTAGTATGTATTCTTGTGTCTGGCTTCTTTGGCTTAAAAATAACATGTGTGTTATAATAATTAATTCCTTAATTGATTTATTGATATAATTGATACAGCATACAGTTCACCACTTGAAAATATATACAGTTAACCACTTAAAAGTATGTACAGTTCATCAGTTCTTTACTAACAGTACTGCAATCGTTAGCATAATCAAATTGTAGAACAGTAGTCCTCATTCTATCCCTTGCCCCACCTTTGACAGTTACCAATTTGCATCTGTAGATTTGTCTATTCTAGGTATTTTTTTAATTAATTAATTTGAAAGGTAGAGTTACAGAGAGGTGGGGGTGGTCTTCCATTCATTGGTTTACTCCCCAGATGGCCACAACGTCTGGAGCTGCGCCAATCCAAAGCCAGGAGCTAGGAGCTTCTTTTGGGTCTCCCAAGTGGGTAGAGGGGCCCAAGGACTTGGGCCATCTTCTACTGCTTTCCTAAGCTGTAGTGGAGAGCTGGACTGGAAGTGGAGAAACCGGGACTCGAACCAGGGCCCATGTGGGATACAGGCAGTATAGGCAGTGGCTTTACCCGCTACGCCACAGAGCCAGCCCCTTGAAGTATTTCTGATGCATAAGTATTTAATTTAAAAATTGGTGTTATCTTTTTGTTGATTTCTGGGAGTTATTTAATCTGGAATTTTAAGTATTTAACATTGCATCTTTTTAAGACTTGGTTATACAGTATTTGATCTCTTAGATTTACATACAAATTGTAGGAACATCTTGTTTGTTTCTTTAGAAGTCTCCTGGAATTTTATTTATTTACTTGAATCTACTTGAAAGGCAGAGTGATAGAAAAGGGAGAGAGAGAGAGAGAGATCTTCTAAGCACTGATTGACTCCCCAAATGCCTGCCACAACCAGGTTGGGTCAGGCTGAAGCCAGGAGCCTGGAACACCATCCAGGTCTCCATGTGGGTGGCAGGGGCCCAAACCCTTGAACCATCTTCTGCTGCTTTTCCCAGCCCATTAGCAGGAAGCTCAGAGTGGAGCAGCTGGGACACTAAAACTGGTGCTCATATGGAATGCTGCTGTTGCAGGCGGTAGCTTTACCTGCTACATACAATGCCAGCCCCTGATTTTTTTTTTTCCTGCCTCGTCGTTTTGCCTTTTCCAGAACTTTGTGTATTTATAATAATACATTATGTAGTCTTTTCAGATTGGCAGCTTTTGCTTAGTGATAAGCAGTTCAGTTTCCTCCATATCTTTTCATGACTTGATAGGTCATTTCTTTTTAGTACTAAGTAGCATTCCAGTGTCTGGATGTACTATCCATTCAGCTATTGGCAGTTATGAATAAATCTGCTGTAAACATATTTGCAGGTTTCTGTAGGTACATGTTGTCAGTTCATTTGGGTAGATAACAAGAAATGTAATTGCTAGACTAGATGTTAAGAATATGTTCAGTTTTGTAAGAAACTTGTAAACTGTCTTCCAGAGTGGCTATACCATTTTGTATTTCCTTCAGCAATGAATCAGTTTCTGTTAACTCCGATCTTCCTCAACATGTGGCATTATCTGTGTTGTGCATTTGGGCCATTCTAACAGCTGTGTAGTAGTATCTCTTTGTTTTAATTTGCAGTTCTGTACTGACAAGATGTTGAGTATGTATGCTTACTTGGCATCTTTATATTCTCTTTGATGACATACCTGTTAAAATCTTTTGCCTATTTTTAATCAAGTTTATTTTCTTCTTGAATTTCAAGAATTCTTCATTTATTTCAGTAAATAGTCCTTTATCAAATGTGTATTTTGTAAATATTTTCTCCCAGTCTGTTTTGTCTTCTTGTTTCCTGAAAGGTAGTTTCGTCTCTTTCCTTTAAAAAGTTTTATTTTAATTACAGAATTGCTTAGTTTCTGTTATACAATATGTTTCAATATATGGATATATTGTGAAATGGCTCAATCAAGAATAGTTCTTTTTTTAATTTAATTTGATTTGATTTGAAAGGCAGAGGTACAGAGGCAGAGAAAGCTGGTTGACCCCCTATCCCCCAAATGGCTACAATGACCAGAGCTGGGGGTAGCTGAAGCCAAGAGCCTAGTTTTATCCGGGTCTCCCATGTGAGTGGCAGTTACCCAAGTAGTTGGGCCATCTTCCGATGATGAGCAGAGAAGTGGAGCAGTAGAACTGGCACTCATGGGATGCCATTGGTGCAGGTGGTGGCTTACTCTGTGCCACAGCACCAGTCCCAGTAGTTGTTCCTTTAAAATAAAAGTATTTGAAACAGACAGACACTGGAGACCTCTCCCAAATGGTGCAACAGCCAGGACTGGGCCATGCTAAAACCAATATCCCAGAACTGAATCCACTATTCCATGTGAGTAGGAGAGACCCCAGAACTTGAACCATCCTCTGCTGCCTTCTGGGGTAAATATTAACTGGAAACTGGAATCAGAAGCAGAGCTGAGATTCAAACTCAGGCACTCAGACATGAAATGCTGGTATTCCAAGCAGTTTCTTAACTGATGCATCAAACATTTACCTTAGAAGTTTCTAAAGTTTAAGAAATGTGAAATCTTAAGGAATAGTGTATGTATTGTTCATATATACAATAATATGAGTATGTTACGATTGTAACATGCATTTCAAATTTTAAATATACTAAATTCTTAGAAAAATATTATTTGCCTAATATATAATAATTAAGTAATTTAGACAATTGTAACGTAAGTTCTTGGGATTTTGGTCCTTCTGCTGTTTGATCATGATAAATTGTGTTAGCTATATTTCATGATTTTTATTTTTAATTGTGAGAGGACTTGTGTTTGGCAGAGCCTTTCCCCTTTCCCCCAGTAGAAACCCTTTGTGAGTGGGTTATGAGAGCTTTTCTCTAGAGAAGGTCTGCATTTACTTCTGCTCGCTTCCCTTCACCCCCTTCAGTAACCTAGAGGACCAACCATATGTTAACTTTATAGGTAGGGAGTTTCCCAGACAGTCCAGATAGTGCAGCGATTCTCAGTGTGGTCTAGGCACTCCTGAGGGTCCAGAAGGTGAGAACTATTTTCATACTATTACTGTGATATTACTTGGCTTTTCACTCTGCGTCCTCTCACTTTTTATATTTTGTATTGAATTACCACCCTGAAAGGTAACAAAATGTCTTGTTTACTTGAGTTTAAACTTTTTTCTTTTTAAAATTGCAAACACAGCAAATACAAGTATAATCCATGTAAACAGAAGCTCTTTAGGATTTTCAGTAATTTTAGGCAGCGTAAAGTGATCCTTGGACTACAACATTTGAAAACCGCTGAATGATGTATATCTGGATTACAACTCCATGGAAGCACTAATAAAGGGTTCATCTTTTCCAGGGAAACCCCTGTCCTTTCAGTTTCCTCTTCACAGTGGATAGGGTTTTTTTCACCAGTCTTTTTCCCACTCCCTCACCCCCAGCCCCCAAGATTTATTTATTTGAAAGGCAAAGACACAGAGGAAGAGGAAAATTCCTGGGGTAGGGGGAATGGTGAGCAAGCTTGTGCTTCTGTCTGTGGTTGACTGCAGATGGCTACAATTGCTAGGTCTTAGCTAGGCTAAAGTCAGGAGCTTGGACTTCATCCTGACCTCCCACATGGGTAGCAGGAGCTCAGGTATCAGAGCCATCTTCTACTGGCTTCCCAGGTACTTTAGAAAGAAACTGGATCAGACGTGAGTAGCTGAGACTCCAGCTGTCACTCAAATATGAGATGCTGGTGTCACAAGCAGCATTTTTTTTTATGTTTTTTTTTTTTTTCTTTATTTGACAGGTAAAGTTATAGACAGAGAGAAAGGTCTTCTTTCCATTGGTTCACTCCCCAAATGGCCGCTATGGCCGGTGCTGCGCCCATCTGAAGCCAGGAGCCAGGTGCTTCCTTCTTTTCTCCCATAATGGGTGCAGGGGTCCAAGGACTTGGACCATCCTCCACTGCTCTCCTGGGCCACAGCAGAGAGCTGGACTGGAAGAGGAGCAACCGGGACTAGAACCCGGTGCATATATGGGATGCCGGCGTCACAGGTGGAGGATTAACCAAGTGAGCTAAGGCGCCAGCCCGTCAAGCAGCAATTTAACTTGCTATGCCACAGTGCTGCCACATGGCCTCCCCTCCACCCAGCTGCTAGTGAATCCTTTCTGTACCCATTAGTACAGTGTCTGGGACAACACATCTCAAACTTCAGTAAACGTAAGAATCACCTGAGGGGACTGGTGGTGTACAGCAGGTTAAGCCACCACTGGGGACAGCTCCATACCATTTCAGAGAGCTAGTTGAGTCTCGGCTACTCCACTTCCAATCCAGCTCCCTGTTCATGTGCTGTGAAAGCAGTAGCTGATGGCTCAGGAACTTGGGTCACTGCCGTCCATGTGAGAGACCATGATGGAGTTCCTGGCTCCTGGCTTTCAGCCTGGCCCAGCCCTGGCTATTGCAGACAGTTTCTCACTCTCACTCTCACTCTCACTCTCACTGTCTTTCATTCTTTTCTTTCAAGATTTATTTATTCATTTGGAAGTCAAAGTTGCTAAGAGAGGAGGAGAGGCAGAGAAAGAGAGGTCTTCTATCCTCTGATTCACTCCCCAATTGGCCGCAACAGTCAGAGCTATGCTGATCCGGAGCCAGGAGCTTCCTCCAGATCTCCCACGCGGGTGCAGGGGCCCAAAGACTTGGGCCATCTTCTACTACTTTCCCAGGCCATAGCAGAGAGTGGGACCAGAAATGGAGCAGCTGGGACTCTAACTGGCGCCCATATGGGATGCCGGCACTGCAGGTGGTGGCCTTACCAGCTATGCCACAGCGCCAGCCCCATCATTGTTTTTCAAATAGATGAAAATAAATATTAACAACAACAACAATAAAAGAATCACCTGGGAAGCTTGTTAAAATTGAGGGCACTTTGAAAAAAAAGTCCATGGAAAATGAAATTAAATGATACTTTGTTTTGGTTCAAAAAGTTTGAAGTCCAGACGCAGTTTTTTCATAATATGCATTTTATTTTATTTTATTTAAGATTTATTTATTTGAAAGAGATACAGAGAGTGGGAGAGAGGGAGAGTTTGGTCATCTGTCCACTGGTTCACCCCCACATGGATGCAGTGGCCAGGGCTGGGCCAGGCTGAAGCCAGGAACCAGGAGCTTCTGGGTCTCCCACATGGATGCAGGGGCCCAAGCACTTGGGCCATCTTCTGCTTCTTTCCCAGCTACATTAGCAGGGAGCTGGACTGGAAGTGGAGCAGCTGAGACTTGAATCAGCTCCCATATAAGATGGCTGGCACTGCAGGCAGAAGTTTAACCTTCTATGCCACAGCATCCCCCATATACATTTTTTATGAGTTTTTTGAAGACCCCCCTCCCCTTGTGATTCCTGAGCCCCATTTACAGAAATTCTGTCCAGTAGGTCTGGATTGAGATCCAAGAAGTTATATTTCCAGAGAAGTAAGCAACAGATGCTGATGTGACAGGTCAGTGGCCGATACTTTGAATAACATTGCTCTAGGGTTCTGATTTTTATATGAGAGTCCTAGTTTTAACTTAAGGCCTCCCTTCTGTCCCTGCAGAATATTACAACCCAAGTTCCTTGGTTACCTATATATTATCATCCGTTCAATATGTCAGCATACATCTCTATCTCCTAGATTTTCCATTATTTCTGGCACTTAGGCTTTTGCTATCTACACTTTGGACTTAGCTGTGCACTGTATATGCACACTTTTACAAATATTATTCATTATATC
The DNA here is from genome assembly GCA_949820135.1 of Sylvilagus floridanus. Lineage (NCBI taxonomy): Eukaryota > Metazoa > Chordata > Mammalia > Lagomorpha > Leporidae > Sylvilagus > Sylvilagus floridanus. Next base: position 49,469,362 of record OX463235.1, read on the forward strand.
TAATGTATTTGTAGTAACAGGACTTTTAAGTCTCTTTACATACATCCTTTGATAGGTTTGACTCCACCTATAAAACTAACATTGCTCAACTGGAAATTACCTGTAAATCTTTATAGACCTTTTGGAAAATCTTCCTTAAATAGTATTATATAAGTTTGGTGCCAGTGATTAATTTAAGGAAGTGCATTGCTTTGTGGTTATGTAGAACATCGCTACTTATTTGAATATGTGTACAGTTGTATAAAGCTTTCGGAGTTGGACTCGATGTGTTTTCAGCTTACTGTGTGTGTGTGTGCATGTGTGCGTGTGCGTGTACGTGTGAGCACTTTCTGTTCCTGTAACACATTACCTGAAGAAGGATACTTATTTAACTTACAGGAGGCTGAAAGTCAGACACTGGTGGTCCTATCTGTCCAATCTCTGATGAGGACCTCCAGGGGGATGGCATCACAATGATGGGAGCAGGTGCAAAAGAGATCACATGGGAGGCAGGAAGCCAGAGAAATTGAGGGGCTTTTTATAACAACCCAGTCTCAAGGGAGTTAACCAGCATGCTGTGAGAACTACATTAATCCCTCTGAGTGTGGTATCCCTAAGGGCCTAAAGTAACTTCCTCTGGGCCCTACCTCTTAAAAGGTTCCACCATCTCACAACAAAGACAGCCTTCCAGTACATGAACCTTTGGAGTTCACATTCAGACCATAGCCAAACCATAGTAGTACATAAAAATAATTTTTTATTTTATTTATTTGAGAGATATAATTACAGATAGTGAGAAGGAGAGACAGAGAGAAAGGTCTGAAGCCAGGAGCTTCTTCTGGGTCGCCTATGCAGGTACAGGGACCCAAGCACCTGGGCCATCTTCCACTGCTTTCTTAGGCCATAGCAGAGAGCCGGATTGGAAGAGGAGCAGGCGGGACTTGAACTGGACCCAAAGAGATGCGCTGCAGCCGGAGGATTAACCTACTGTGCCACAGTGCCGGCCCCACAATAAATCTTTTTAAAATGGCATTTCTAATAGTTTGCTGTCATTTGCTTCTCAACATTAGAGTGTTGAATGATTTTAAAGATATTTTAGTTGAGAATTTGGATTGGTCAGGTTTTATTTAAAAGTTCTAACATGAGGTACTTTAAAGTTTATTCTTTTTTTTAAAGTTGTAATATTTCTTGATAGAGTGTTTCTTTTTTCTAAAAAAAAATTTTTGGCCGGCGCCGTGGCTCAACAGGCTAATCCTCCGCCTTGTGGCGCCGGCACACCGGGTTCTAGTCCCGGTCGGGGCACCGGATTCTGTCCCGGTTGCCCCTCTTCCAGGCCAGCTCTCTGCTGTGGCCCGGGAGTGCAGTGGAGGATGGCCCAGGTGCTTGGGCCCTGCACCCCATGGGAGACCAGGAAAAGCACCTGGCTCCTGGCTCCTGCCATCGGAGGAGCGTGGTGCGCCGGCCGCAGCGCGCCGTCCGCGGCGGCCATTGGAGGGTGAACCAACGGCAAAGGAAGACCTTTCTCTCTGTCTCTCTCTCTCACTGTCCACTCTGCCTGTCCAAAAAAAAAAAAAAAAAAAAAGATGGGAGCTTCAGCTGGCGCCCCAGCTCACTAGGGTAGTCCTCTGCCTGCAGCGCTGGCACACCAGGTTCTAGTCCTGGTCGGGGCGCTGGATTCTGTCCTGGGTGCTCCTCTTCCAGTCCAGCTCTCTGCTGTGGCCCGGGAGTGCAGTGGAGGATGGCCAAAGTGCTTAGGCCCTGCACCCACATGGGAGACCAGGAGAAGCACCTGGCTCCTGGCTTCAGATCGGTGCTGTGCGCCAGCCATAGTGGCCATTTGGGGGGTGAACCAACGGAAGGAAGACCTCTCTCTCTCTCTCTCTCTCTCTCTCTCTCTCTCTCTCTCTGTCTAGCTCTGCCTGTCAAAAGAAAAAAAAATTTTTTTTATTTATTTGAAAGAGTTACACAGAGAGAGGAGAAGCAGAGAGAGAGAGGTCTTCCATCTGTTGGTTCATTCCTCAATTTGCCCGAATGGCCAGAGCTGCGTTGATTGAAGCCAAGAGCCAGGAGCTTCTTCCAGGTCTCCCATGCAGGTGCAGGAGCCCAAGGACCTGGGCCATCTTCCACTGCTTTCCCAAGCCATAGCAGAGAGCTGGATAGGAAGTGGAGCAGCCAGTACTTGAACCAGCACCCATATTGGATGCCAGTGCTGCGGACTGGGGCTTTAACCCTCTGTGCCACAGCATTGGTCCCAATTGAGTATGTTCTTTCAATGTTCATAGAGTATGTATGTATAAACACCTTGTTATATATTATTCTTGTCCTTAATATTTACTGTTGTTGAACTGCACTCAGAATTCCAGGGATCAGTTCATCACTACAGAATAGGAATACCATTTAGTTTATAATACTCTTCCCAAAGACATCTAACAATTTTGGTATTTTTTTTTTTAGCTATAATGACATGTTTTGTTTTGTTTTGTTTTGTTTTTGACAAGCAGAGTGGACAGTGAGAGAGAGAGAGAGAGACAGAGAGAAAGGTCTTCCTTTGCTGTTGGTTCACCCTCCAATGGCCAGCGCGCTGCGGCTGGCACATTGCGCTGATCCGAAGCCAGGAGCCAGGTGCTTCCTCCTGGTCTCCCATGCAGGTGCAGGGCCCAAGGACTTTGGCCATCCTCCACTGCCCTGCCGGGCCACAGCAGAGAGCTGGCCTGGAAGAGGGGCAACCGGGACAGAATCCAGCGCTCCGACCAGGACTAGAACCCGGTGTGCCGGCGCCACAAGGCAGAGGATTAGCCTGTTGAGCCACGACACCAGCTTTAATGACACATTTTGTAGTAATTGTATTCAGAGAAGAATATACCATGACATCTAGGATTTACTTATTGTTTAGGCTCAGTCATTGTGTGTGTGTGTGTGTGTGTGTGTGTGTGTATAGGTTATTTTTTCTTAAATGTACTTACTCAGCCTTACAAGATTTTACTGTACAGTTCATCTAGTCAGTAGTGTTACCTGAAAACTTTCCACTCTGCATCTCTTTCTAAGCATTTGGAATAATTGGAAAAAATACCTAAGTATCCTACAGCTTACACTTCTTCAGTCAGAAAGGACCCGTTTGTTTCTATCTATAAACCAATACTGTAAGCATATAGCCTTTTATTGTTTTAATCAGCAAACTGAGAACTAAAGAAATATTACAGTATTCTGATTTGTAACTATTAAGTTATAACTGTTAATTGCTAATTTATTTTTTAAAGATTTATTTTATTTATTTGAAAGAGAGAGAGGTAGAGACAGAGAGAGAGGTCTTCCATCCACTGGTTCACTCCCCAGATGGCTGCAACTGCCAGAGCTGCGCTGACCCGAAGCCAGGAGCCAGGAGCTTCTTCCGGGCTTCCCACATGGGTGCAGGGACCCGAGGACTTGGGCCATCCTCCACTGCTATCCCAGGCTACAGCAGAGAGCTGGATTGGAAGAGGAGCAGTCAGGACTAGAACTGGAACCCATATGGGATGCCGGTGCTTCAGGCCAGGGTTTAAATAAACCACTGTGCCACAGAACCGGTCCCTGTTAATTGCTAATTTAATAAATAAGGCAAAAAAGAAAAACCCTGACAGGCCAATTGATTTGATCTCAGCTTCTCAAAGTGTGGTCCAGTGTTCCCTGGTGGCTCCTGAGACAAGGTTCCTGCTTTCGTAATGATATTAAGATGTCATTTGCCCTTTACATTGTGTTGACATTTGTGCTTTGTTGCAAGATTGGTGATGATGGATACAACTACTGTTGCTCAAGTCAAGGCCATGGCTGCAAACTATTAAAATAGTCATTGTAGTCTTTCACTAATATGCACTCATGGTAGAGTAAGTTTTTTTTTTTTTTTAAGATTTATTTATTTTGCTTGAAAGAGTTATACAGAGAAAGAAGAGGCAGAGAGAGAGAGAGAGAGAGAGAGAGGTCTTCCATCCGATGATTCACTCCCCAGTTAGCCACGCGGGTGCAGGGGCCCAAGGACTTGGGCCATCTTCTACTGCTTTCCCAGGCCATAGCAGAGAGCTGGGTCTGGACTGGAGCAGCCGGATCTTAAACTGGCACCCATATGGGATGCCGGCACCACAGGTGGCTGCTTTACCCCCTTTGCCACAGCGCCAACCCCAGTCGAATAAGTTTTATCTAAGGATATAATTATGTGATGATGCTTTTATTAATTCATGAATCTTGGATACACATGTTAATATTCTATATGGTAAAATGGAAAGTATGCATAAAGGTACTTGTGTCCTTGAATTGTCTTTTCCTTTTATTCATTTTTGTTTGAAAGAGCAACGAAGGTCTGCAGTGGTTCGCTTCTCTTAATGCTGGCAACAGCTAGGGCTAGTCCAGGCTGAAGTGAAGAGCCAAGAACTCCATCCTGCTCTCTCACATGGGTTTTCCAAGTATTTGAATCATGTGCTGTCTCCTAGGATGCATTAGCAGGAAGCTGGATTGGAAGTGGAATAGCTGGGACTCAAACCAGCACTCAGATATGGGATACAGGTGTCCTCAGTAGGAGTTTAACCTGTGGCACCACAGCATCTTTCCCATAGCTGCCTTTTTCATGGAATATAATTTTACTTCACAAACTATGGTTATTCAGACTTCAATGTTTGGTAAATGTTTCTTCAAAAATGAATGAAATGAGCTTATCTCATCAAGGGGAAAAAGACGGTCATAGCATTCTAGTTTTAGAGAAAAAATATAATATATTTTTAAATTTTTTAAATTTATTTGAAAGGCAGAGAGCAGGAGGGGAGAAAGGGAGAGAGAGATCGATCGATCGATCTCCTATCCACTGGTTCACTCCTCCAAATGGCCTCAATACCCAGGGCTGGGCCAGGCCAAAGGCAGGGTCCAAAAACTGTTCAGGCCTCCTACTTGAGTGGCAGGGGCTCAGTAGTTGAGCCGTCCTCCTCTGGCAGAGGTGAGGTGTTTTCTGCCAAGGTCCCTCTGGGTATTTATAACATCACTTGCAGGCCATATAATATTATCAACTTAAAAATTAGGCTGCTGTAGGTGCTAGCATTGTGGTACAGAGAGTTTAACCGCTGTCTGTGACACTGGTATCCCATGTGGGTGTTGGTTCGAGTTCTGGATGCTCCACTTCTGATCCAGCTCCCTGCATGCAGTGGAAATCAGTGGAAGATGGCCCAAGTGTTGGGCCCCTGCCACCCACACAGAGACCTTGATGGAGTTCCAGATTCCTGACATTGTGGCCATTTAGGGAGTGAACCAACGGATAGAAGATCTCTCTCTGTCTCTCTCTCTCTCTTGAATCCTTTTTCTTTTTTTCTGAAAATTAGCCTGTTATAGATTTATCGAATTTTAAGTCCTGCCTGCAGTTGCTTTGGCAGGTCTAGACCAAATAATTTCTTGGGCTTTATACAGCTGGACTTTGTCCACCCCAATTCCACTGCCTTCCCAGGCACGTAAGCGGGAGCTGGGTTAGAAACGGGACAGAACTGGGACTGGCACTCTGCTGGTGTCTCAGGTGTTGGCTTAATCCTCTGTACGTCTATACTGACCCTCATTGAGGAATTTTACCTTAATCAACATCATTTGACCATAGAGTGTTGGTTTATTTCTGAACTATCAGTTTTGTGCTGTTGCTCACACATATCTGTTTTGTTTTGTTTTGTTTTCCCTACTCGGGGCCTTCTTGACCTTCTGAACAGTCAGGATTTATCAAAGTTTCCTTGTTACCCTTACTCTGCTGTATTCTTGTTCTACGATTACTTCTACATTCTATATGCTATTTATTTATTTATTTATTTATTTATTTATTTTTTTTTTTTTTTATTTACAGGCAGAGTGGACAGTGAGAGAGAGAGACAGAGAGAAAGGTCTTCCGTTGCCGTTGGTTCACCCTCCAATGGCCGCCGCGGCTGGCGCGCTGCGGCCGGCGCACCGCGCTCGTCCGATGGCAGGAGCCAGGAGCCAGGTGCTTTTCCTGGTCTCCCCATGGGGTGCAGGGCCCAAGCACCTGGGCCATCCTCCACTGCACTCCTGGGCCACAGCAGAGGGCTGGCCTGGAAGAGGGGCAACCGGGACAGAATCGGTGCCCCGACCGGGACTAGAACCCGGTGTGCCGGCGCCGCAAGGCGGAGGATTAGCCTGTTGAGCCACAGCGCCGGCCCTATATGCTATTTATTATCACAGTAATCATTATTTGTATTTGTCTCCCATGCAGAATTAAATCTCCAAAACAAAGTCTTTGTCTGTATTGTTCACAAGTCTGTCTTTCTGGCTTAAAGTGGACACTCAATATCTATAGTCCACCAGGGTAAAGAATCTCAGGAACAAGAAAACTTACTTTTACTTTATTTCAGCTAAGTATTTCTCAAAATTTTTAAGTTTGGGGTTTTATTAGAGAATGGGGCAGTGAGCCAGGAGAGACTACAGCATCCTATTAATAATCATCATTGTTTTGTTGTGCGTTACCACAAGGTGACTGCTTTATACAGTAACACTTAACTTGGTTGTTACTCATATTTTGATATATTGGGCTTTTAGGGATAAGGAGGAAATGTATTAGATTCTTAGTATACTACTTATGAGGAGGAACCAGTGGATGGGAGGGGCATGTGAGTAATTGTAAAGCTCTATAAAGTCATTGAGATTCACAGATGAAAATAAATGAATATCTAAATAGTCACCTCCATTAGCGTGCTATGTCTGCTTTAGGGATAACTCTGGAAAGGAAGTAAATAAATGGGCAAAAGCATCAGGGGAGAATGGGAAGGCTACAAAAAGAATCCCCTTTCTCCGCAAACACCATTAAAGTTTTAGTTCTGTTTCAACTCTAGAAATTCCTATTCTGCCTAAAGTGATTCAGCTTATAATTTCATTTGTACATAGTTCCCTGATCCCCATAGAGTATAAGGTTCCATTTTAACCTTTACCAGTGGTGGTGGTAAGGAGAGACAGGGAGGGAAGAGGAAAAGAAGTTCCTACATTGAAATTTACACTTTGAATGTCTGAGAAAATATGAGAATACTTCAAAAGGTTTGTGGAGGGGTCTGTGTGAGTAAAGCTGCCCGCCTGTAACATCAGCATCACATATGGGCACCAGCTGTTCCACTTCCTTTTTTTTTTTTTGCCTCAGGAAGTTGTTTGAAAGTCCATTACCATGTTGCCAATTTTTAAACAGATCAAACAAATATTAATAAATCCTCCATTGCAGCCAAGTGAAATAGCTTAGCTTCATTTTAAATTTATTAATTATTCTAAGATTAATATTTCGAAGGCCCTTTCCTTGTATTTGGCTAAGAATTTTAAATACTGGCTCGAATAAAACACAATATGGTAAGGTTTAAAATTTATTTGAGGAAGTGAGAAATACACAGGAACGTGAGGGCCATTGGAAGAAGAGGGTTCAGAAAGGTGAACTGGAAAGTCCATACCAGGCAGGAGAGCAGGCCAGGAGCCACGTGTGAGAAATCCACAGGCCGGGCTGCACAGAGGAAAATGTGGTTAGGAGTAGCCGCAGATAGCGCAGTGCAGGCAAAAATGGGAAGTGGCCAAAGTGGGCACAGGAGAGCAAGCTGGCTGCTCCACTTCCAATCCAGCTCCTTGCTGACAGCCTGGGAAAAGTAGTGGAAGATGGCCCAAGTTCTTGGGCTCCTGCCACCCATGTGGGAGACTCTAATGAAGTTCCTGGCTTTGGCCTGGCCCAGCCCTGGCTGTTGGTGGCCATCTGGGGAGTGAACCAGTGGGTGAAAGATCTCTCTCCTACTGTCTCTTCCTCTCTATCTGACTTGCAAATGAATAAATAAGTTTTTAAAAAAGCTTATGGAAAAGTGAAATTAAAAAATTTATTTTGGGGGCCAGTGGTATGTGTTGGGCTTCCACCTGCAGTGCCAGCATCCCAGTCCAGCTCCCTGTTAACAGATCTGGAAAAGCAACAGAGGACAGCTCAAGTGCTTGGGCTCCTACACCCACATGGGAGACTCAGAGAAGGCTCCTGGTCCCAGCCTGGCCCAGCCCTGGCCATTTAGGGAGTGAACCAACAGATGGAAAACTTGTCTCTCTCTGACTTTTTAAATAAGATAAATCTCTTTTAAAATATTAATTTTGTACAGAAAAAAACTCAGAAATGAATTCATAGATTTTTCTTTTTTTTTTTTCATTCATGAGATATTTATTAAAATAACACATTTAGGGAAAAATCAATACAATGTATACATCATTACTGAAAACTGTATACCATTATACAAAAAAGGACTTTATTTTGGGAAAATGACCTCTAATTTATGGCAAGTTTTACTTTCAGAAATAAAACCACAGAACAGCACAATCTAATTCAATCTTAAAGGCTGGCATGCTGAGCAAGGAATGTTCTTATTCTTTGTAGGAGCTCCTTCTTTACACTGTCAGGTACCAGGGCTCTGCCTTTTGGAGTGATTTCAGCCACCAAGTCATCAACAGTAACGTGTTCTAGTCCTTTTTCTTTAATTACCTCTTTACAGTGTGCCTTCAACTGATCCTTCCAGCCACATTCAATTAATTTAGCTCTCAGCAACTCTTTGAGGCGTTCTCTTTCTCCAGTTTCTATCAACTTTTGGTTAATCGCTGCTCTCATCTGCGCATCTTTGTTCATCTTGCTAACCACCATCACCGCGGGCGAGGGCCGTCCCTTCCCAGCGACGAAATGACCCTTGCGCTGACGACCGTTACCTACCACACTCTTGGGCTGCCCGGACTTCATAGATTTTTCTTAATGTACATTTTCTGTGAACTGGTTGAAGATCCTGCATATGCTCAGGTTTCAAAATTATTTGCCCAGGAATAAACTTAATCTGTTAATTCCATTTTCCATGAACTTCTTAAAATATCCCCATTTGTGTTGGTTGACAAAAGACTGTTAATGGGGGAAGTATATTTGGCACAACAGTTAAGATGCCACTTGGAGGGGCCGGTGCTGTGGCATAGTGGGTAAAGCCGCCGCCTGCAGTGCTGGCATCCCATATGGGATGCTCCTGGCTGCTCCACTTATGATCCAGCTCTCTGCTGTGGCCTGGGAAAGCAGTGGAAGATATCTCAAGTCCTTGGGCCCCTGCACCCATGTAGGAAGCCTGGAGGAACCTACTGGCTCATATCTTTAGATCTGTGCAGCTCTGGCCATTGTGGCCAATTGGGGAGTGAACCATCGGATGGAAGACCTCTTTCTCTGCTTCTCTTTCTCTCTCTCTCTCTCTCTCTCTCTCTCTCTCTCTCTCTCTGTGTGTGTGTGTGTGTGTGTGTGTGTGTGTATAACTCTAACTTTCAAATAAATAAATAAAATCTTTATAAAAAAATATTCCACTTGGAATGCCTGCTCCTGATTCCAGCTTCCTGCCAATGCTCACCTGGGAGGCAGCAGGTGAAATGGAATTGGGTTCTTGGCTTCTCGCTTTGGCCCGGCCCAGCACCAGTTATTGTGTGCATTTAGGGAGTGAACCAGTGGTTGAGAGAACTCTGTTCTTCTGTCTTTTGAATGAATGAATGAATTTTAAATAAACAAATGAAAAAATACAAATTTTATTAATTTTAAAGATTTATTTTATTTATTTGAAAGGCAAAGTTACAGACAGGGAGAGACAGACAGAAAGGTCTTCCATCTGCTGATTCACTCCCCGAATGGCCACAATGGCTGAGACTGGGCCAGGCCAAAGCCAGGAGTTTTCTTCTGGGTCTCCCACTTGGGTACAGGGGCCATTTTCCACTGCTATTCCAGGCATATTAGCAGGGAGCTGGATCGGAAGTGGAATAGCCAGGACTTGAAGCGCCGCCCATGTGGAATGCCGGCACTGCAGGTAGAGTCTTAACCTAATTTTAAAATTTATTTATTTGATGGATCTGGCGCCTTGGCGTACTGGGCTAAGCCACCACCTACAATGCTGACGATTCTCAGCCGTTCTGCTTCCTGTTCAGCTTCCTGCTAATACTTTACCCTGGAAAAGCCACAGAAGATGACCTAAGTGCTTGTGTCCCTGCCATCTACATTGGAGACTCAAATGAAGCTCCTGTCTTTGACCTCTCCCAGCCCCAGCCATTGCGGCCATTAAGGGAATGAACCAGCAGGTGGAAGGTCTCTGTCTCCTCTCTGTGTAACTCTTTCAAATAAATAAAACCCTAAAAAAAAAAAAAAAAATCACGTATTTGAAAAGTAGTGGGAGAAGGAGACAGATCTCTTATCTACTTGTTCACTCCCCAGATGCCCCACAACTGCCAAGTCTGGGCCAGACCAAAGTCAGGGGTCCAAAACTCAATCTGGATCTCCCACATAGAAGGAAGGGGCCCAAGTAGTTGAACTATCACCTGTTTCTAGGGTGCATATATTTGGAAAACTGGAATGGAGAGAAGAGCTGGGACTTACTTGAAAGAGATCTCCTATCTGGATCACTGTCCAAATGCTCACAGTTGATAAAGCTGAGCCAGACTGAAGCCAAGGATTGTCTGGGACTTCCATATGGGTGGTGCAGGGATCCAGCTACATGAGTTGTCATTAGCAGGAAGCTGGAATCAGGAATGGAGCCAGGGCCCAAACCCAGGCTCTGATTCTGGTATAGGATGTGGGCATCCCAAGTGTTGTCATAACCACTGTACCAAATATCTGACCCCTGCTTTAAAGAAAAAAAAAAATTATTTACTTGAAAGGCAGGGGGCAGGAAGTAGGAGAGAGAAGACAGGTCTTCCATTTGTTATTCACTTCACAAACAAGCTGGGATCGGAAACTCTTAGTCTCTCCCATGTGGTTGAGAGAAATCCAATCACTTGAGCTATCATCACTGCCTCTTAACATCTACATTAAGCTGGAAATTGGAATCAGGAGCTAGAGCTAGGTTTTGAACCCAAAATCTCTGATATACAGGCATCTTAATTTACCTCTTAACTGCTAGACTAAACTCCTGGTCCCAGTAACGTTTTCTAAAAAAAATGTTATTGTATACTGCAAGGTGTGTTCAGAAGAGTGGTGGGTGTGTTTGCAAGCATGTTTTTATTTCATTGACAAACAGTGCTCATGGACTTATTGACTCTGTAATGACTGAGGTCCTCTAAGGAGTTGTGGTCCACAAATTGTGAACTTCTGATATAATTGACTCATTCCTAACCAACTTTCAATTTGCATTTAAATAGTTTCTTTCTAAGTATAATTACTCTACCCAAAGTAGTTTACTGTAATAGAAAAAATGAACCAAAATTGCCCTTGGTTTTGCAAATACCTAAATTTATTTTACCTAACAACTTACTGCCTTTGTCATTTTGGTTACTTATATAATATCTCTGAATCTCATTTATGCTATTTTATGTAGTAAAGGAAAATTATATGAAATTATTTTGCTAACATTCTAGCACTCAATACTGTTCCTTGTTAGTACCACTATTTTTTAGGACTTTGTCCTACTATATTTCTGTTCGTGTGCAAAGCCATAATCACAGCAAAGTGCTGTCCTTTCTTTTCATGAGCCAGCAAAGAGAACCCTTAATTCTGGCTTTAGTCCTTAGATACAGAAAACTAGCTTCCCTGGAGTAGATTACCATTCTTTTTTCCTTCAGACAGAACTTACCCTTCCATTTTATTTATTTCCTCAAGCCTTCAACATGCCAGACACACAGAATGGAGTCTTCATAAAATCTCTATCCACTTAAGTAAATGTAAGGATACAAGAATTAGTAAAAGTGTATTTGGGGCCAGTGCCGTGGCTCACTAGGCTAATCCTCCACCTTGCGGCGCCAGCACACCGGGTTCTAGTCCCGGTCAGGGCTCCGGATTCTGTTCCGGTTGCCCCTCTTCCAGGCCAGCTCTCTGCTGTGGCCCGAGAGTGCAGTGGAGGATGGCCCAAGTGCTTGGGCCCTGCACCCCATGGGAGACCAGAATAAGCACCTGGCTCCTGTCATCGATCAGCACAGTGCGCTGGCTGCGGCGGCCGTTGGAGGGTGAACCAACGGCAAAGGAAGACCTTTCTCACTGTCCACTCTGCCTGTCAAAAAAAAAAAAAAGACTGTAGTTTAAGGAACTGGAAGAAGTTAAAAGGATGAATAAGATTTGGAGGCAGTTATTTGGCTCAGTGGTTAAGATATCTCCTGGGGTAGGTTCAGGTTCCAGCTGTGCTTCAGATTCTAGCTTCCTGGTAAATGTGTACCCTGGGATGCATGCCCTGCAGATGATGGCTCATGTAGGTGGGTCCCATCCACCCATAAGGGAGACCGGGATTGAGTTCCAGGCTCCAGAATTTGGCTTGGCCTCTGGCTGTTGTGGACATTTGAGGAGTAAACCAGTAAATGGAAGATTTCTCTTTGTCTTTGTGCCTTTCAAATTAAATGAAAGTAATTTTTTTTAAAGAATAAGCTATAATTCTTTGCTCCAAATCTGGTTGACTAAGTGCCAAATAAGTATTTTATAAATCTGAGGTAGCTTTAAAATATTGATCGAAGATCTGCATTCTTTTTTAATTATATTGTTTTTCTTGAAATTTTTGAAGCCATCTCGTACAATCTTTTGCACTGATGGAGGATGCTCCTAACTTTGCCTGGGGTCTATCGGGTAAGATAAAGGATGACTTGGAGTTAACTTGAAGAACATTGTTGGCTGAGGACATGCTGTGCTCAAAAGGCATGAAGTGTTGACATGTGTATAATGATTGATAAATCACTTTGACCAGAGTAAAGGATATAGAGAAAGGAAATAGTGGCAAGGGAGACTGACAAAGGAGCATGGAATGTGACCCATTATCTTTTTTTTTTAAGATTTACTTATTTTTACTTGAAAATCAGAGTTACGGCCAGCACTGCAGCTCAATAGGCTAATCCTCCGCCTGCGGCACCAGGACACCGGGTTCTAGTCCCAATCGGGGCACCGGATTCTGTCCCGGTTGCCCCTCTTCCAGGCCAGCTCTCTGCTGTGGCCAGGGAGTGCAGTGGAGGATGGCCCAAGTGCTTGGGCCCTGCACCCAATGGGAGACTGTGAGAAGCACCTGGCTCCTGGCTTCGGATCAGCACAGTGCGGCAGCCATTGGAGGGTGAACCAACGGCAAAGGAAGACCTTTCTCTCTGTCTCTCTCTGTCACTGTCCACTCTGCCTGTCAAAAAAAAAAAAAAGAAAAAAGAAAAAAGAAAAGAAAAAGAAAATCAGAGTTACACAGAGAGAGAAGGAGAGGCAGAGAGAGAGCAAGGTCTTCCATCCACTGGTTCACTCCCCAATTGGCCACAGCAGCTGGAGCTGGGCTGATCTGAAGGAAGCCAGAAGCTTCCTCCGGGTCTCCCACGTGGGTGCAGGGGCCCAAGGACCTGGGCTATCCTCCACTGCTTTCCCAGGCCACAGCAGAGAGCTGGATTCTAAGTGGAGCAGCCAGGACTAGAACTGGTGCCCATATGGGATGCCAGCACTGCAGACTCTACCTGCTACACTACAGCACTGGCCCCCTGACCCATGACCTTGCATGTCAGCTAGAAATAAGAAATCTTCAGTATTCTCAGTAGATAGCCATCAGATGTTTTTAAAACCCAGAAAGGATATTTAGCAGCATTGTAGGGGTTGGATTCTGGTAGAGATGGTAGTATAGGGGGATGTTGAAATAGGATTAATTAAAAGTTTAAAATTCTAGTAATAAATAGTATGATAAAATGAAAAGAGCTTGTGCTTTAAAATTATTGTCCTGATTTGAAGTCTAGGCTCTGCCTCTGTGTAGTTGATAATGAATTAGCTACTCCAATGAATGATTGGTTTTCTTACCTGTATGTATTGGGTATGATTATTACTTTACAGTGTTTCTCTGAAGATTTTGTTGTAATGGGTACAAAGTACACCTGATACCAAGTAAGAGCTCACTTGATAGTAACTGGCTGTTAATATCAACATGATTGACATTTATTGATGAAGGCATTCAGGCATAGCAAAGATTTGGAGGAATCTTTCTGAAGTAGAATTGAGCAGGACTCAGTGATGACTGGAAGGTGATTCAGGCAGAGAATACAATCATGAGGTTTTTGACCCTGCTGACTGGGGGAAGGAGTGTCTAGTGATGCCATTTTCTTGGTGAAGGATACAGGATAAGTCAGTGCTTAAGAAGAGGGAAAAAGATGATAATTTTTTTTTTGTTTTTTTTGACAGGCAGAGTGGACAGTGAGAGAGACAGAGAGAAAGGTCTTCCTTTGCCATTGGTTCACCCTCCAATGGCTGCTGTGGCCGGCGTACCACGCTGATCCAAAGTCAGGAGCCAGGTGCTTCCTCCTAGTCTCCCATGTGGGTGCAGGGGCCCAAGCACTTGGGCCATCCTCCACTGCACTCCCAGGCCATAGCAGAGAGCTGGCCTGGAAGAGGGGCAACCGAGACAGAATCTGGTGCACCAACTGGAACTAGAACCCAGGGTGCCGGCGCCATAGGCGGAGGATTAGCTTATTGAGCCATGGCACCGGCCAGTAAACAGTTTCAAAAGTAGAAGCAGTGCTTTATAGAATAATTATAAAAAGAGTATTACAGTAAGTACATGAACCAGTAAAATAGTCTGTTATTAAGCATTAGATCTTGTAAATAATTATATGTGTAATACTTTTATATGAATGGCAGTGCACTTGGTTTGTTCACATCAGCATCACCACAAACATGCGAGTAGTGTGTTATCAGCAAGGCAATAAGAACCTGTAGGTAGTCTGTTGTCAACAGGAACATCATTTTGCAGCACGTAATGCTGTGTGGTTTTTATTCAGGGCAACTTGTTCCTTTTCTTTTTTTAAGATTTACTTACTTTGTTTGAAAGTTAGAGTTATACCGAGAGAGAGAGAGAGACAGAGAGAGTGTGTTCTAGTCCTGGTTGGGGTGCCATCGGTTGGGTTGCTCCTCTTCCAGTCCAGCTCTCTGCTGTGGCCTGGGAAGGGGATGGCCCAGCTCCTTAGGCCCTACACCCACATGGGAGACCAGGAGGAGGTACCTGGCTCCTGGCTTCAGATTGGCTCAGCGTGCTGGCCGCAACACACCAGCCATAGCGGCCGCTTGGGGTATGAACCAATGGAAAAAGGAAGAAAGTGTAAAAGAAAATATAAAAAGGAGAAAATGTAATTTCTACCTAGTCTCAGTGGAAATACTCTTTTTTTTTTTTTTTCAAGTTCTAGTGTTTTTCCGTTTTTCTGTTTCAGTTTGGGCCAGAATTTGTGATTTAAGTTGTTATTGTTCTTTAAAGTATATCTGATCGGGGCCAGCGCTGTGGTGCAGCGGGTTAATGCCCTGGCCTAAAGCGCTGGCATCCCATATGGGCTCTGGTTCGAGACCCAGCTGCTCCACTTCTCATCCAGCTCTCTGCTGTGGCCTGGGAAAGCAGTAGAAGATGGCCCAAGTCCTTGGACCCCTTCACCCGCGTGGGAGACCTGGAAGAAGCTCCTGGCTCCTGGCCTTGGATTGGCACAGCTCCAGCTGTTGGCGGCCAACTAGGGAGTTACCCAGCTGATGGAAGATCTCTCTCTCTCTCTCTCTGCCTCTCTGCCTCTCCTCTCTCTGTGTAACTCTGACTTTAAAATAAATAAACAAATCTTTTAAAAAAAGTATATCTGATTAAATTTTGTCATCAGTTCTTGAGTGATAAAGGAGCCAGCAAATAGTGTCCAGCAGAGTGCATGAGCTTGGAGCTGGTTCTCAGGGGGAGAGGAAAAACTCTTAATGGATGTATATATCCAACAGTGGGATGGAGTGCCAAGGCTAGTTGAGATGAGCCTGGTACAGCATTATTCATTATCTAAAAAAGTTCATCCAAACTGCTTGTTGAATGACACACACCAACTAGAAGAGATGAATTACCTTATATTACCTTGGGTGGAATATTGGAGATTATCTAATATGGTGCTTTTAAATTATTTTCATTTTGTGACTCACAGAGTTCATAGTGGAAGTGGTAAGTCATACACTGAGACTTAACAGTCAAAGAACTCCAGATGTTCTCAGTCCTGTTTTATTTATGTATGTATGTATGTATGTATTTGAAAGAGTTACACAGAGAGAAAAGGAGAGACAGAGAGAGATCTTTGATCCACTGGATCACTCTCCAGTTGGCTGCAATGGCCAGAGCTGCACCGATCCGGAGCCAGGAGCCAGGAACTTCCTCCCGGTCTCCCACATGGGCACAGGGGTCCAAGAGCTTGGGCCACCTTCCACTGCATTCCCAGGCCATAGCAGAGAGCTGGATCGGAAGTGGAGCAGCCAGGACTCGAACTAGCACCCATATGGGGTGCCAGCACTGCAGGCGGCAGCTTTACCCACTACACCCCAGTCCTCTCTCTATTAGGTAATAATTGGTGACTGTTAACAGAAAGCAAGTTTGAACTGATACTTTATAAAATAAAAATACCTGATTGAGAAGCAAGCTTTTTGCACTAAGCTCAGTACAAGCTTGAGGTCTAGTTCCATAAGATCTGGATGTAAAAACTCCTCTAATTTTCTTTTTTTTTTTTTTAATAACGTTTTTATTTAAAGAATATAAATTTCCAAAATACAGCTTATAGATTACAATGGCTTCCCCCCATAACTTCCCTCCCACCCGCAACCCTCCCCTTTCCCACTCCCTCTCCCCTTGCTTCACATCAAGATTCATTTTCAATTATCTTTATATAAAGAAGATCAGCTTACTATATATTAAGTAAAGATTTCAACAGTTTGCCCTCATATAGCAACACAAAGTGAAAAATACTGTTGGAGTACTAGTTATAGTATTAATTCACAATGTACAGCACATTAAGGACAGAGATCCTACATGATATATTTTTTTAAAATTGATTAATTTTCTATGCAATTTCCAATTTAACACCAAGATTTTTTTTTCATTTTTAATTATCTATATACAGAAGATTGATTCAGTATATACTAAGTAAAGATTTCATCAGTTTGCACCCACACAGAAACACAAAGTGTAAAATACTGTTTCAGTGCTAGTTATAGCATTACTTCACATTGGACAACACATTAAGGACAGATCCCACATGAGACGTAAGTACACAGTGACTCCTGAAGTTGATTTAACAATTTGACACTCTTGTTTATGGCGTCAGTAATCTCCCTAGGCTCTAGTCATGAGTTGCCGAGGCTATGGAAGCCTTTAGGGTTCGCCGACTTCAGTCTTATTCCGACAGGGTCATAGTCAAAGTGGAGGTTCTTTCCTCCCTTCAGAGAAAGGTACCTCCTTCTTTGATGGCCCATTCTTTCCACTGGGATCTCACTCACAGAGATCTTTCATTTAGGTCTTCTGTTTTTTCCAGAGTGTCTTGGCTTTCCATGCCTAGAATATTCTCATGGGCTCTTGAGCCAGATCTGAATGCCTTAAGGGCTGATTCTGAGGCCAGAGTGCTATTTAGGACATCTGCCCTTCTATGAGTCTGCTGTGTATCTCTCTTCCCATGTTGGATCATTCTCTCCCTTTTTGATTCTATCAGTTAGTATTAGCAGACACTAGTCTTGTTTGTGTGATCCCTTTGACTCTTAGACCTATCAGTGTGATCAATTGTGAACTGAAATTGATCACTTGGACTAGTGAGATGGCCTTGGTACATGCCACCTTGATGGGATTGTATTGGAATTCCCTGGCACATTTCTAACTCCATCATTTGGGGCACGACTGATTGAGCATGTCCCAAATTGTACATCTCCTCCCTCTCTTATTCCCACTCTTATATTTCACAGGGATCACTTTTCAGTTAAAATTTAAACACCTAAGAATAATTGTGTGTTAATTACAGAGTTCAACCACTAGTACTAGAATAAAAACAAAACTAAAATGGATAAAGTATTACATTGTACAACAACAGTCAGCACAAGAGCTGATCAAGTTATTGTTTCTCATAGTGTCCATTTCACTTCAATAGGTTTCACCTTTGGTGCTCAATTAGTTGTCACCGATCAGGGAGAACATATGATATTTGTCCCTTTGGGACTGGCTTAATTCACTCAGAATGATGTTTTCCAGATTCCTCCATCTTGTTGCAAATGACCGGATTTCATTGTTTTTGACTGCTGTATAGTATTCTAGAGAGTACATGTCCCATAATTTCTTTATCCAAATGTATGCTTTGAATTCCCTGTGATCTTTTGCTGTGAGGTTCCCTTCGTTTACCTACTTTCATGTTGATGGTCGTGTTTCTGTGTTTCTGTGTGTAACACATCTTTAAGCATCTTTTGCAGGGCTGGACGAGTGGCAACAAATTCTTTCAATTTCTGCTTGCAATGAAAGGTCTTTATTTTACCTTCATTCACAAATGAGAGCTTTGCAGGATATAATATTCTGGGCTGGCAGTTTTTCTCTCTTAGTACCTGGGCTATGTCTTGCCATTCCCTTCTAGCTTGTAGGGTTTCTTTCTTTTCTTTTTTTTTTTAACAGGCAGAGTGGACAGTGAGAGAGAGAGACAGAGAGAAAGGTCTTCCTTTGCCGTTGGTTCACCCTCCAATGGCTGCCACGGCCGGCGCGCTGCGGCCAGCGCACCGCGCTCATCCGATGGCAGGAGCCAGGTGCTAGGTGCTTTTTCCTGGTCTCCCATGGGGTGCAGGGCCCAAGCACTTGGGCCATCCTCCACTGCACTCCCGGGCCACAGCAGAGGGCTGGCCTGGAAGAGGGGCAACCGGGACAGAATCCGGTGCCCCGACCGGGACTAGAACCCGGTGTGCCGGCGCTGCAAGGCGGAGGATTAGCCTGTTGTGCCACGGCGCCGGCCTAACTTGTAGGGTTTCTGATGAGAAGTCTGCCGTGAGTCTAATTGGAGCTCCTCTGAGAGTAATCTGACTTTTCTCTCTTGCACATTTTAGGATCTTTTCTTTCTGTTTCACTGTGGTGAGTTTAATTACAATGTGTCGTGGTGAGGATCTCTTTTGGTCATGTTTACTAGGGGTTCTATGAGCTTCCTGTACTAGGATGTCTCTGTCCTTCTCCAAAACTGGGAAATTTTCTGCTATTATCTCACTGAAGAGGCCTTCTAATCCTTTCTCCCTCTCCATGCCTTCAGGAACTCCTAGAACTCGAATGTTGGGTTTTTTAATAGTATCCTGTAGATTCCCAACAATGTTTTTTAGATTTCTAATTTCCTCTTCTTGTCTTTGGTTTGACTGTATATTTTCCTGTGCTCTGTCTTCTAAGTCTGATATTCTCTCTTCTGCCTCACCCATTCTGTTTGTAAGGCTCTCTAATGTGTTTTTCATTTGATCTATTGAATTCTTCACTTCATTATGATTTCTCGTCACTATCACAGTTTCATATTCTACTAGTTGTTTCATTTCAGCTTGATTCCTCCTTAATATTTCATTTTCACGAGAGATTTTCTACCTTGTCCATTAAGGATTTCTGTAGTTCAAGAATTTGTTTTTGAGTACTTCTTAGTGTTCTTATCAATTTTTTGAGATGTGCTTCTTGCATTTCTTCTATCTCATCATCTTCGTAATCTTGAATTGGGGTGTCTTTTTCATTTTGGGGTGTCATAGTGTCTTCCTTGTTCTTGTTACCTTGGTTTTTGCGTTTGTTGTTTGGCATATTGGTTTCTTCACTGTGGTGTTTTTTTCTTGTTATACTATGACTCTAGATTAAGTGGACTGTCTGCTTTTGATGGAGCCTTAGAGGCTTGAGATGGGTGTGGCCTGAGAGCTCTGTTTGGTTCCTCAGGGTTGAGGGTGTGTCAAAGGTGACACTCCCAGGTTAGGCATGGTAAATCTCTCTCTCTCTTTTTTTTTTTTTTTTTTTTGGTTCAAAAGGGAAGTAATTCCACACAGCTGAATGGAATTGTGTGTGGTTAGCAGGCGAATGATATACCCACAGGAGCCAGAGATCGGAAGCTCTTTCCCAAGGACCAGAGAGGGAATCTTTGTGGCCCTTTGTGTGGGCTGAGATTCTCCTGTAGTCTCCCACTGGGCTGCCAAGGCTACTGAACTGTAGCGTCTCTGGAGAGTACTCACATGAATTCGTGATTTCCGTGAGTTCTCTCCCCCCACAGTCTCTTTTTTCACAGTCTCAGTTCATTAGCACCACACATTAATTAGGTTCTAATCTCCTGTTATTTCACCCCTCCCACCCAGAGTCAGGTTTTTCTGCTAGGCTCAGGGCCGGTGCCGACCCGAGGTCGCCCTGCTTATGACGTATTCCAAAATGGCGCCTGCTGTTTGTCTTGCTCACCTTTGAGAGGTGAGCAGAGAGAAAGAAACTCGTGTCCATATGGGTCACTTTTTTTTTTCCCTCTCTCTCTTCTAGTTAGCCTGGTGAACTTTTCCCCGCAGGGTTTCAAGCCTTGTTCGCTCTAGTCTCCTCTTTCCACTTCTCTGCTGGTATCTCGGGCTATTGAGGTTCGGCTCACCTCGTGTTCCAGCGCTGATGTGTTGAATCTGCTGCTGGTGTCCCGAACTGCGGGCTCCCATGCAATCCACGCAGGTCCACTGTGGATCACCAGTTCCAGAAGGGTTTCCTCTGCTGTTTCTTCCCCTACTCTTCCTTGAACCTGTGGTATCTCCACTTTTATTAAACTGTCTCTCCCCAGACTATCGGTGTGCTCCCTTCCTATTCCGCCATCTTGCCACTCTCCTAATTTTCTAACATGTTCTGCTGTGGTTTGAGTGTGTTGTAAAAATGAATGTCTGGGACTGGCGCCGCAGCTCACTAGGCTAATCCTCTGCCTGTAGCGCCGGCAACCCAGGTTCTAGTCCCGGTTGGGGTGCTGGATTCTGTCCCGGTTGCTCCTCTTCCAGTCCAGCTCTCTGCTGTGGCCCGGGAAGGCAGTGAAGGATGGCCCAAGTGTTTGGGCCCCTGCACCCACATGGGAGACCAGGAGAAAGCACCTGGCTTTGGATTGGCGCAGCGCGCCAGCCGTAACAACCACTTGGGGAGTGAACCAACAGGAAAGAAAGACCTTTCTGTCTCTCTCACTGTCTAACTCTGCCTGTCAAAAAAAATTTAAAAAAAAAAAAAAGAATGTCTAAGAACCTTAGTTCTTCAGTTTAGCAGTATTAGCAGTGGGGGCCCTTCTGGGAAGTGTTTGGGTTATAGGGACAGAGCCATCACAATGGATTTTCTTACATGACAGAGTTTGCACTCTTAGGGACCTGGATTAGTAACCTTGAGAGCAGGTAGTGATAATGCAAGTCCACTCCTTGGGTTTTCTTTCTCTACATCCAGCTTGCCCTTCCACTTTTTCTGGTGAGTTGAAGCCACACTAGGCCCCCTTCAAAGACTGCACAGATGCCAGTACCATGCTCTTGGACTTCCTAGCCTCCAGAACCATGAGCCAAAATAAACCCCTTTCCTTGTAACCAACAGAAAATGGAAAAGACATGTGCCAACATCCCTCAGCACCTCTCTGACTGCTGATCTCTCTTGATTAGAACCACATTTTCAGTCTCCCTCATTTACAAACTATTGTGGTGACCATAGTTGTTTGTGTATTTGATATGTTCCTATTCTGTTACTTTTCATAACCTACTTCCTCTCTTTGGGTGGAAATAGATTATGATTTAGATTGATTGAAGGGAGAAATTTGAGAAGAATTTTAGTTTTGTTTGTTTGCTTGCTTATTTGTTTTTTGCTTTCTAGAGTTGTGTAATTATACCAGAAGCTAAAAGTCAGGCATTTAAAGCTATAGTATAAGAAAAACACTGGGGGCCGTTGCTGTGGCATGTCGGGTAGAGTGCATGGTTGTCCTGTGTGGGTGCCAATTTGTGTTACAGCTTCTTTGTTTCCAATCCAGCTCCCTGCTGGTGTGCCTAGAGTTGGGGCAGAGCGTGGCCTGGGTGTTTGGGCCCCTGCTACCCACAATGGGGGGGAGGGGGCAGGAGAGGCTCCTGGCTTTGGATTTGCCCAGCTCCAGGTGTTACAGCCATTTGGGGAGTGAAACAGAATATGGAAGATCTTCTGTGTTTCGTCTCGTCTTGTCTCTTCTTTCTCTCTCTCTCTCTCTCTCTCTCTCTCTCTCTCTGTCTCTGCTTTTCGAATAAAATAAGAGATCTTTGAAGAAAGAAAAGAATAAAAACATTGTAGGGGCCAGAATTGTGGTATAGCAGGTAAAGCTGCCACCTGCAGTGCTGGCATCCCAAAAAAGTACCCATTCGCATCCAAACTGCTTCACTTCCTATCCAGCTGCCTGCTAATGTGCCTGTCCAACTCCCTGCTAAGGCACCCATGTGGGAAACCCAGAAGAAGCTGCTGGCTTAAGCCTGACCCAGCCCTGGCCATTGCAGCCATCTAGGAAGTAAATAAGCAGATGGAAGACTGACCTCTCTCTGTCCTCCTCCCCCCACCCCACCCCAACTCTTTCAAATAAATAAATAAATCTTTCTAAAAAGAAAAGAAAAACATTGTAGAAAATGGAAAAACCTTCCTGAGCATTCAGTAAGATGTAAGCCTATGAAAAGAAAAAAATAAAAATGGAGAGTTTAGGTAGCCTATGACAAATTTATGAAGTAGTCACATAGGCAGTGCTTTACATGTGGTTGAAAGCAGAGATGATAGTACAGTTGACTGATTATAAAGATGAGCAAACTAGAAACCAAAAGTTCCACGAAGACAGAGAGAGACTATGTTCAGCACTGCCTGTTCCACGTCTGTGACTGGTAGATGTGAGACTCTCAGTTAATATGTGTTGAATATATGAATATGTATTTGTTGAACAAATTACCTTTAAAGAGATGCTTTTTTAAGCCGAAGTGAGATGCAAAGGCTTGAGAAAATATTAGGAGATAGAAATGATCAGTGAACACAGTGGAAGACCATCCTGACCAGTGGGGTGAACAGAAAAATTCTGGGAAACAAGCCTGCTAAAGGTAACTTTGGACTAAATTATAAGCAGATTTGACTGCTAGACCTACAGGTTTGGGAGTCATTCTATAATTAAACAGTGTGGACTTTGAAGAGGTAGCCTGTTGTCAAAACAGTGTTTTAGAAATAGTCTGAAGACAGTGTAGGTTGCAGTGAGGAAGAGTGGAGGCCACATTTGACACCACTGTGATGTTGGGTAGGAATGCTTTTGAAAGTAGTTAGAGTCCAATAAAATATTTTTTCTTTTTATATGTAAAGATACTCTTTAAGTCGTAGTGATTGAACTTGATAACATGGCAATCTTGTGCACTACTTAATTTTCCAGGGTATTTTGTTACTGAGCTTTACAGTTTTTCTGTGAGATCATGGTATAAATTTTTAGTGTATTTGTTCTTCTCTTATTTGCTTTTTATTAATGTCAGGCATAGCACATGAGACATCCCCTGTTGCTATGCAACTGCTAAAATCCAATATTTAGTGTTAATAAAACTGAATGGCATTGCCATCTAGTGAATGGAGGATAGCAAATTATGGCTTTATAGCAACTGATCAATAATATTTGTAAGGTTTAATGTATATAGGAGTAAAAGAAGAATGACCTTTTTATAGAGTATTCTGAGCAAAATTAGTTGGTTAAATCTGTATGAGCAGATTTTTTTTTCTGGCTTCCTTTTCTTTTTCCTGCTGGTTTTTTGATCTTTAATTTGGTTTTTGTTAGTTGTCCGTGTTAGTGGTGAAGTTCTTGCTCAGGTTTATTTCTGATTCTGTTCTATGTAATTTAAAATTTTTTACCTCCCAAAGCTTTTTTTAAAAAAAAAAGATTATTTATTTATTTATCTGAGAGGCTGAGTTAACAGAGAGAGAGAAACAAAGACAGATCTTCTTCCATCCTCTGGTTCACTCTCCAAATGGCTGCAACAGCTGGAGCTGTGCTGATGTGAACACTTGGACCATCTTCCACTATCAGGCCATTAGCAGATAGCTAGATTGGAAATAGAGCAGCCTGGACTCAAACTGGTGGCCATATGGGATGCTGGCACTGAAGGTGGCAGCTTTACCCTCCATGCCACAGCACCAGCCCTGGAAAATGTTTTAAATATAATACATAAATAATCAAGCATAGGTACTTCTCCTATCTTTGAGTGGGTAGTTTGATTTTGCTTATGTCATTGTAATAATTTTGAAGGGATGAAGTAAGGAGAGTAGAAAAACAATTGTTTGCTAGTAATGAAAAAAATCAGAGCCTAGAAAATTGGGTAGAAAAATCAACTCTGGTGGCGATGCTGTGTCATAGCTGGCTAAACTTATGCTGCCTGTGACGCGTGCATCCCATATGGGCACCTGTTTGAGTCTTGGCTGCTCCACTTCGCGATGCAGTTTCCTGCTAACGTGCCTGGGTAAGCAGCAGAAGAGTGGCCCAAGTGCTTGGGCCCCTGTACCTAAGTGGGAGACCCAGATGAAGCTCCAAGCTTTGGCCTGCGGCCATTCGGAATGAACCAGTGGTTGGAAGATCTCTGTCTCTCCCTCTCTCTGTAATTCTTATTTTCAAATAAGTAAATAAATAATTCTTAAAAAGTTGGGGGGTGGAGGAGAGGGACCCAGCATTGTGACGCAGTGGGCTAAGCCACTGCCTGCAGTGCTGGCATCCTCTTATGGGTTCCGGTTTGAATCCAGGCTGTCTCGCTTCTAACCCAGCTCCCTGCTATGCATCTGGGAAGACAACAAAAGATGGACCAAATGCTTGGACCCCTGGACCCATGTGGGAAACCCTGAAGAAGCTCCTGGCTTCCCCCTGGCCCAGACCCTGCTGTTGTGGAAATTTAGGGAGTGAATCAATCCTTGGAAGACCCCCCCCCCCATATCTACCTTTCAAGAAAATAAATCTTTAAAAAAAAGTTCTCTAATTATAGCATAAACTCTAGAGATTACCGTATTGAAAATTATGCCTTGGGGCTGCTATTGTGGCGCAGCAGGTTAATGCTCTGACCCGAAGTGCCAACATCCCATATAGGCGCCAGTTCTAGTCCTGGCTGCTCCTCTTCTGATCCATAGCTCTCTGCTATGGCCTGGAAAAGCAGTAGAAGATGGCCCAAGTCCTTGGGCCCCTGCACCAAGTGGGAGACCTGGAAGAAGCTCCTGGCTCCTGGCTTTGTTCGGATCAGCCCAGCTCCAGCCGTTACAGCCATTTGGGGAGTGAACCAGAGGATGGAAGACCTCTGTCTCTATCTCTCTCTCTGTAACTCTTTCAAATAAATAAAAATAAATCTTAAAAAAATAAAATTATGCCTTAATATCAGGGTTTAAAAATCCCTTATATAACCGTGCTGCACTGTTACAGCCAGATAAACAAAATATGACTGTCTCTATGGAACCATCTTTTCTACCCCTTACCTATCAGAAACTTTATTGTGATTGTATTTGTGGTAAAGAAATATTACATGTTTGTAACTTTTATATATGCAACTGGTTTTTATTATTATTTTTAAAAATCTATTATTTTCGTTTAATTTGAAAGGCAGAGAAGAATCTTCCGCCCTCTGGTTCACTCTCCAAATGCCTACCAGGCTGAAGCCAAGAGCTGGGAACTTGTTCTGAGTCTTCCGGTTGGATGGTGGACTCAAGTCGTGATGCCTCCCAGAGTGTGCATTAGTGGACAGCCAGAATGGAGAATAGAGCTAAGATTTAAACCCAAGCACTCTAATATGCATTGTTGGTGTTTCTAGCAGTGGCCTAACCAGTGCACCAAACAGGTGTCCTGGTATTTTCTTAATTATAATAGCATTTTCGTGCATTTGAAAAATATGTGTACTAAAACATATAAGCTTATGAATTATTATATATGGATTCATAGACCCCTTGTAATAACTCTGACCTCCCGGTAGGTTATTCATGATTCATTACATAAAGGTATAATCTGATTGCCTTCCTCTTTTTCCTGCTTACTCTTTTTTTTTTTTTTTTTTTGATAGTTAGAGTGGGCAGTGAGAGAGAGAGAGAGACAGAGAGAAAGGTCTTTTGCCGTTAGTTCACCCTCCAATGGCCGCCGTGGCCGGCGCACTGCGCTGATCTGATGGCAGGAGCCAGGTGCTTCTCCTGGTCTCCCATGGGGTGCAGGGCCCAAGCACTTGGGCCATCCTCCACCGTACTCCCTGGCGACAGCAGAGAGCTGGCCTGGAAGAGGGGCAACCGGGACAGAATTAGTACCCCGACTGGGACTAGAACCCGGTGTGCTGGTGCCGCAAGGTGGAGGATTAGCCTAGTGAGCCGCGGCGCCAGCCCCTGCTTACTCTTAATAATCTGTAAACAGAAAGATGGCAAAGATAATTTTTAAAATTGTTTTATTCAGAATATCAACAGCATTGAGGTAATAATTTAGAAAAAATGGTTTTTCGTTTTCTACTTCATTTGTAATGGTAGAAGGATAATAGTTGAAACATTTTATGTACAGGTATATTTGAATTTTTCTCATCTCTTATGGGTTTAATTTGTTTTTATAAAGGAACAGCAAGTGGTAATTGTGATGGTGTAAAATAATTTTAAGGCCTTTTTCTTTCAGAATACTATGTTGTGTCTTGTGTATGTCTGTGTGGTATGCAAGTTTTCAATAGGATATTCCTTCAAGAACTTGTTAACTTGAAAAATCTGTGATCTCAATTGGTGTACAGAAGAATGCTGTTGGGATTATTCTAGAAAGTTGTTAAATGATGCTTACAGTTTATGTAGTAGACATGTTTTGGATTTTGTAAAAGGATAAGAGAACCCTTGAGTTTACATTCATCACTGATTATTTCTAGTGTCTGTTTTGTCTTATTTTTTAATGTACTCTGGATTTGTGTCTTTGAAAAAATACAAATGCTCCTTTTAGATTTGTCATTGACATTTCTTTTCTCAGTACTCCTTTGATAGTAATCTAGGATCCTTGTGAACTGGAAGACACCGTTGTTCATGCAACGTATTATTACTGTACAGTTGGAATGTTATTGTGATAATCGATTTTCTTTTTATCCTTTCAGGGTTTGAAAGTATTCTTGAAGGGCTTTTTGGACCTGCATTATTAAAAGATCTCAGTTTATTTAAAGGTATTCAAAATATTTTTGGTATTTCAAATTCTTCCTGGTAACACATAATTGTTGGTGGCTTAAGGTTTATTCCTGGTTTCATGTGTGTTAAAACTTTATGTAAGCATCTTTTTGTGTTTAGTTGATACTGTTAATTTGTATGTAACATACAAACTAGTGAGCCGTTAAAAATTAACTGAAGAATTAATTTTAAGAGTCAAGAATTTTAAGACACATAGAAACTGCCTACTGCTTAGTAAGCTTTTTGTCAAACAGTATTTTTAAAATTATTTTTCATTTACTTTCTGAAAAGTTCTATTTTAAAATAGTTTATTACTTTTTTTTTTACAGAGTGTGACTCTGAAAGCATTTCTGATTGGACTTTTGATGAAAATTGTCTGTTCTGTTGCTTGAGAAGAGATAAAGTAAAGGTAACAAGAAGCTTGTAAAACTTTGTCTAGTATGATAAATAAAGGTTTTGTTTTCAAAAATTCTGCTACTTTTTGGAGGATTTGTAGTAAAATATTTATTTATAGATATATTTATGAAACAGTTTTGATAGTATGGGTTTTGAAACTTGAATGGTTTCTAGCGTGTTGATTATTCTGTTGAGATACATGTATTCCAACATATATCACCTTATTTATATAGTTCAGAAGACAGATAACTAGGTCTCAAACTGTTGTTTCTTTGAAAATATGAACTGTGTGGTAATTCAAGTAAGAAGAGTTATTTGTAGTGCAGAAAGAGCAGTAACATGGATCTGGATCTAGCAGTTATTAATTACTGTGGATTTATGGAATATACAGTGGTTTATGTTTTAATATCTGGTATGAATGCTCCTTTGAACCTTTGAATTTTTGTTGTTTCATTGCTTTGTATTAAACATAAACAGAATTTTTGTTTAGAAACATTTCAGTTCTTAAAAACATTTATTAATAATGGTATGCACTTTGATGTTTCTTTTCCTGGTACTTTTTTATCCCCCGCTTTAAAGCCTTGGAAACATTTTGATTCCTTTTTCTCTCCTAAACACTAAATTCAGATCACCAGATCCTGGCAGTTCTCTCATAATGAATTCCATTCTTTTTCATTTCCACGGTTATCACCAAAGTTCATAACATTAGCATTTTTTCTGGAATACTATAATAACATGATTCTTCTTCTTGGTTTTCTTCAGTCTGTTAAATACTGCTATAAGATTAAACTCTCTCCTACCTTCACCCCTCAAATTCCAGAGAACTATTAAACTGTACTCAGTCTGCACTGACTTTCTCATTACCTTCTGGATTCACTAGCCAAAAATTCAGTACCCTAATACCTTCCAAAATTCTGTCCACTGCATCTGTTAATGATGCCCCATTAATCTTCTGTGCATTTCCCTTTCAACTAGAATTGTCTGATTCGTCTTTGGACAAAACATTGCATACCTTTTCTCTTTTTTATTTTTATTTTTTTGACAGGCAGAGTAGGCAGTGAGAGAGAGAGATAGAGAGAGAGACAGAGAGAAAGAAAGAAAAGTCTTCCTTTTGCCGTTGGTTCACCCTCCAGTGGCCGCCGTGGCTGGCGCACTGCAGCCGGCGCACTGCACTGATCTGAAGCCAGGAGCCAGGTGCTTCTCCTGGTCTCCCATGGGGTGCAGGGCCCAAGCACTTGGGCCATCCTCCACTGCACTCCCAGGCCACAGCAGAGAGCTGGCCTGGAAGGGGGACAACCGGGACAGAATACGGTGCCCTGACCAGGACTAGAACCTGGGGTGCAGGCGCCGCAAGGTGGAGGATTAGCCTAGTGAGCCGCGTGGCCGGCCCCCACCTTTTCTCTTAATTCCCTTGCTTTTACCTTTTTCTTAAGACCATTGCTTCCTTATAAATGTTACATTTCTGTTCCTATTGCTGTTGGAACCTTTCACACTGTTGAAATACATTTTATCTATACCAATTATTTGTCAATTTTTGTCTTTTCTTCCTCTTCTGTCTGAATTTTGTGTTCCTGACTTTATTAACCACTGAAGACTGGACCATGCCCTCTGCTTTATATCTCATGTAGCAACTATGCCATATTTATCATTGTGGAGCAAGTTAAAAAGTAACAAGTTACGTGAAAGCCAGCATTTAGTCAATTTAAGAGCTTAAAGTTCTTTTGTGGCATCCTCTTGTTTTCTCCATGAAAATGTTGCCTTGACTATCTGGGATGGTTTTCATTGGCTCAATGAGGAAGGTGTTTCTGAGGTTTAATAACTTTGAAAAGAGGGATCAGAAAGTAAAGTAACATTGTATTGAGCAAAATTACCCATGAGGTTGAAGTTCATAATTGTAAAGTGTGTGTGTGAGTGTGCCTGCATGTTGTAGCTTTTTTTTTTTTTTGTAGATCTATTTTATTTATTTCAAAGGCAGAGTTAGAGAGACACAGTGCAAGAGGGATCTCCCATGCACTGGTTCACTCCCCAAGTGGCTACAACAGCCAGAGCTGGACCAGCCTGAACCCAAAAGCATGGAACTCCACCTGGGCCTCCCAGGTGGATGGCAGCAACCAACCACTCAGGCTATCATCTCTGTCTTCCTAGGCGCATTAACAGGGAGGTGGAAAGGAAACAGTAGTTGAGACCCAAACCATTGCTCATATGGGATGCTGGCATTGCAGGCAGTGGCTTAACCTGCTATACCACAGTGCTGGCCCTATGGCTCTTATTTTTTTAAGTTTTTAAAAAATGTATTTATTTGTTTGAAAGGCAGTTACAGAGAGAAAGAGACAGTGATCTAGAGAGAGAGAGAGATCTACCATCCACTGGTTCACTTCCCAAATGACTGCAACATCTGGGGCAGGGCTAGGTCGAAGTCAGGAGCCAGGAACTTCATATGGGCCTCCACATGGGTGCAGGGGCCTAAGCACTTGGGCCATCTTCTGCTGCTTTCCTAAGTACATTAGTAGGGATCTGGGGCAGAAGTGGAGCAGTCGGGACTTGAACTCTGTTGCCCATGTGGGACTCTGACGTGGAAAGCAGCAGCTAAGCCACAATGATGTCGTCTCCTTGTGGCTCTTTATTGAGCACATCTTTTAATAGGAGTTTTGATAGAACAGAAGAAAGAGTGATTATTTAGTCTTTTTTCATGATTAGGATTGAAAAGAAATTCATTCTCTGTCTGATAATATAATAAATTAATGTATTGTCATTGAGTTATCTTTCTGTATGAGGATAAAATATTGATACGAATATTTTTAGAAAAATACAGTAATAAGAAGTCATAAAACAGTGTAACAATTTAAACAGTTTTTTTTTAATTTTTTTTTTTTTTTTTACTTGACAGAGTTATAGACAGAGAGAGACAGACAGAAAGATCTTCCTCTTGTTGGTTCACTCTCCAATGGCGCTGTGCCAATCTGAAGCCAGGAGCCTAGTGCCTCTTCCTGGTCTCCCATGCAGGTGCAGGGGCCCAAGCACTCAGGCCATCCTCCACTGCCCTCCCGGGTCATAGCAGAGAGCTGGACTGGAAGAGGAGCAACCGGGACTAGAACCCGGAGTGCCACCGCCACAGGCAGAGGATTAGCCTAGTGAGCCTTGGCACTGGCGTAAACAGTTTTTTTAAACAGTTGTTTTTACTGTTTGTAGTTCTACAGTTTTGAGTTGATTTTCTAACTAAAAAGGATATTTTCATTTGGCAATTCAGCTTGTTCTGGAAAAGATGTTTTTCTCCATTAAATACTATACTACCTGTCTTTGGCATTGGTTTTCAGAGATAAACCTTTCATCTATAATGAAAAATAGGAAAGGAGACACTCTAGATAATGTAAATTGTCAGGTTGTATTTTTTGTTGTGTTATATTAAAAGTGGCAATCCTTTCTATAGGCACCTGGAACATTTGGTCTGAGAGAGACAAGAATTTGGAAATAGAATTTATTCATTGGTTGAGGCTTGCATTTTGAGACTGGTTTAAGAGTCTCCCCCAAAGGGGCCAGTGCCGTGGCGTAGCGGTTAAAGCCGGCGCTTGCAGTGCCAGCATCCCCTATGGGTGCCGGTTCAAGTCCTGGCTGCTCCATTTTCAATCCAGCTCTCTACTGTGGCCTGGGAAAGCAGAAGATGGCTGAAGTCCTTGGGTCCCTGCACCTGCATGGGAGACTCAGAAGAAGCTTCTGGCTTCTGGCTTTGGATTGGAGCTGCCCTGACCGTTGCAGTCATCTTGGGAGTGAACCAGCGGATGGAAAACCTCTTCCTCCCTCCCTCGCTCCCTCCCTCCCTCCCCTCCCCCCTCTAACTCTGCCTTTCAAATTAAATAAATACATTTTAAAAAATTCTCCCCAAAAGGAAATATATGGAGAATATGATAATAACCAGTAGGTGGCAGCATAGAGCATAACATTGGAATCGAGTTTGAGGTTGGGCTGTGGAAAAGCTGTTAGAAATAGTGCTCTGATGTCTGGGAAAGAGATGGAAGTTACACTTTCTTTCTTTCTTTCTGTCTTTCTTTTTTTTTTTTTTTTTTTTTAGATTTAAAGTATTTATTAGAGTCAAAAACCTCCAGCCAGAGCAGCATGGAGGGGGGCTTCCAAGAGAGATATAAACCCAAAGGGACTGTTGTTTATTATTATTATTAATTGTATTTTCAGTGAATACTAAAGCTGTTAAAATGGGTACATACATTATTTATATTTACCCTTCAAAAAATATGTAGGTAAAATTATGAAGTGACCTCGCCTTTGTGGGAAAAAGAACAGAGATTCATCTAGATCAGTAGTCCCCTCTCATCCTTGGGGGATATGTTCTAAGGACCTTTTCACTTAAAACAAGTGCTTTATGGATTCTCTTTGGCATATGCCAATGGCCTGCATCAAAACTGGCACTTTTGGACCATTATTAAGTACAATAAAGGGTTACTTGAACCCGAACTTGACTCTATCATGATAGTCAATCTGATAACAGGGGCTACTCAGTAACCAAGAGATAGGTGGTGTATACAGCTTGGATGCACTAGACAAAAGGATGAGTCATCCCAGGCAGGATGGTACAAGATATCATCGTGCAACTCAGAATAGCACACAGCTTAAAACTTAGGACACTGCTCATTAGTGTCAGTGTCATTGCTTCTAGGCTCCCTCAGTTGTTTAAGCTGGGAAATATGTATGCCTACTAAATTACACATCTGTATCCACTAAAAACCACATTATAGGACTTATGACTGCATCAGGCTGATAGTATGGAAGAGCTGATCTAAACTAGAGAGAGGGTACTGGAGAGATGAGAAGGATAAGAAATCATTTGTAGGATTTAATATTTTTAAAAAGTAGACTAGTTTCAAGCTATGAATCTACTTGTATGTAACTGAAATAAGGGAAAATAGCTCTTTTAGACTGCCCACAGCAAGGATGTTTTGTTAACTAAGGGTGATGAGAGGTTAGATTGTTTCACCAAAATAAAAAATTAGTTTATGCTCTTGAGTTTATTATAAGACTTTAGTAGTTTAAATATCTGACTGGTATCTTAGAAGAATATTTTGAGGAAGTTAGAAGTTGAGTTGTAATTTTTAAAGAATATATAGTTCTAGAGAGGCACCCCCTGTGTGGAGCAGAGCATTTCTTTGTGGAAGTAGTGAGTGATCCTGCTGGAACTAGATTATAGATATCCTTCAGTGCCCAGCTAAGTCAGAAGTCATGTAACTAGATCCTTTTCATGTTTCTCTTTACTCCGTAATATTGTATTTACACTGAATATTTCATAACTTCTTCTGATTCATGAATACATAACATTATGCTTTTTAAAAAAAAAATTACTTGAAAGGCAAGGAAAGGAGGTCATACTCTCCATTTCTCTGGTTCACACACACCTCAAATGTCTGCTGTGGCCCTTTGCCGCAGCTGAAGTTGGGAGCCGGGAGCTCAGTCACGTGAGCCGTCCCTGCTGCTTCCCAGAGTCTGCAGTAGCAGGAAGCTGGAGTCAGGAGCAGAGCTCGACGCTGAACCTCAGTGCTCTCATAGAGAGTGCGTGTATCTTAATCATGTCTTAACCACTGGACCAAATGCTCACTATGTAACATTGTAATTTTTATTTTTTAAGTTAAAACTCCTTCTTGTTCTTTTAAAAAATTTTAAAATTTATTTTTATTTATTTGAAAAACAGAGGCAGATATTTTCCATTTGCTGGCCCAATCCACAAATGCCTACAACAGCCACCTTTTACTGTTGTGAATAATGCCCTAGTGAACATAGGTATACAGAATCTCCTTGAGACCCTGCTTCCAGGGTGTATACCTAGACATGATACATGGTAATTATATTTTTAAGTTTTTGAGGAAGTGCCAAATTCATCCACAATGACTATACCATTTTATATTCTTACTGACAGTAGAAAAGGTTTCGACGTTCTCCACATTCTTGTCAATGTTTGTTATTTTCTATGTGTTTTGAGTTTTTGTTTCTTCTTTTTTGGTAGGCATCCTACTGGGTGTGAGGTGGTATTTGCATTTTTCTAGTGGAAAGTGGTGTTGAATATTAATACCTTAACAGATGTGATTTGCACATATTTGCTCCCATTTTGTAAGTTACCTTTTCATTCTGTTTTAAGTTTTTAATTTTAAATTTAAATTTTAATGTAGTTCAACTAGCATATTTTTACTTTCGTTGTCAATTCTTTTAGTGTCATATTCAAAATAATCACCCAATCTAATGTCATGAAGCTTTCCCCCAAGTTTTCTTCTGAGAATTTTATAGTTTTATTTTTTGCATTTAGGTCTTTGGTTGCTTTTGAGTTAGTTTTTATATATGAAATGTAAGGTAAGTGGCCTGTGTTTACCTGTGAATATACTTCCTAGCATTTGTTAAAAATATCTTTTCCCTCATTGGATTGTATTGAAAAATCATCTGACTCCTGGCTCCTAGCTTTGGCCTGGCCCAGCCCCAGCTGTGTGGCCACTGGGAAGTGAATCAGTGGATGGAAGATCTCTCTCTCACTGTCTCTCCTTCTCTCTCTCTCTGTAACTCTGCTTTTCAAATAAATAAATAAATAAATCTTACTTTTTTTTATGTAAAAAGCACAGTGATTGAAGAGGTTTTTTAAAAAAAAGAAAATTTAGGGTCGTACAAACATTGAATTTCCAACATACAGGAAACCCTTGCAGGATAGATGTGGCACAGGAGCACCCACATATCTGCTGGTTTGAGTCCTGGCTACTCCACTACTTGATGGCTCAAGGCTTTGGGCCTCTGCTACCCACATGTGAGACCTGTATTGCACTCCAGGCTCCTGGCTTCAGCTTGGTTCAGCTGGGAGCTTTTGGGGAGGGAACTAGCGAATGGAAGATCTCTCTCTCTCACTGGCTGTCACTTTGCCTTTCAAGTAAATGAAAATAAATAAAAGAAACAAAACGCACACATACACACACACACACACACACAGATACACACATACAAAGAAACTCTTGCTATTGACAGTATGGATAGCTTGCATTTGTCTTCTAATATTAGATAGCTGTACCTACATAAGGGAATAAAACTGTTAGCTGCAAATACTGATTATACATACTGACAAATTAACAAATGTAAAGGCAATAGCAGTCATTTCCAATGTACCCTTTAGGTTGGTTTTGTAGGATCTATAATAACAATTATAAGCCAATAAAAATCATTCTTGGTAGGTGTGTTGTACATTTTGAAAAGCAAAGCACACTTTCAGTGTGTGTTCAAACTTCATTGTTTTCCTGTTCATTAACTTGATAACTTGAAAAAACTGAAAATAGTATCAGCATACAGCAAAAATTGCATTAAGCTTAATTAACACTTTGTTTATGGAGAAAGCAGTAATTTGAGTGAAGTAAGGTTTCTTTTTAGATAATTGACCTTAAAGCATGTGAGCATTCAAAATGGTAGAGCCATTTCCCCTAAAACTTGCTGGCATTTACAAAAATAAGATGCAGGAAAAAGGCATTTAAGTTACTGAGTTGCGTCATATCAGCTCCTTTTAGCTCATTGCTTGAAAAGTCAGTAAGCCATTAGGTAGTGGACATGGCTGTGGCTGTAAGTCCATGACCTGTTCTAGAGGTCTGAGAAGGCTCTTCTAACATAATTATAAAACTTGCCTATGTACACAGGCTTTAATGGTATGCATTCAAAACAATATTATCCAAATTTAGACAATCCAGGCACAAAGTGGCCTTTTAAACAGAAGGGACTTTAAACTGTTTCCCCTTTAAACTGTTTTGTGTCATACTTTTGAAAACTATTTCATCTTGCTCCCTTCCCAAGTGAAATTTAGCATTTGGTCTTCTGTTTCCTTTCCTGAGATCTTACATCTTAAAGAGCAAGTACGCAACTGTATAAGTGTCCTCCAGTCATCCCACCCAAACCATCTAAACTCATAAGGGGATGTGTTAGTTACAAAAGAAACTTTCAGACATATTACATCTTTATTGTTTAAAATTTAACTTTAGTGACTGTTTATTACCCTAAGGACTAACTTCTGCACTGACATAAATCTGTTACTTTATTTATTCAGTGTTGTTGTTATCTTAAGGACCAAGGGACCTACTTTTATTATAGGTCTTCTGTCAGGGGTCAGCAAGTTATGGCTTCTCACTAAATCTTCCCCACAGCCTGTTTATGTAATACCGTCAAGCTAAAGAATTGTATAGAAAGGACAGTTTGCCACAGCAACTGTGTATGGCCTGAAGAAACCAAAATATTTACTATTTGGCCCTTCACAGAAAATTTGTTACTGTTTTTATCATCTATACCATGTCCTCGAAATATTAACAGAAGCCTAAAGATTGTTAACTTCCATATCCTATGTATTTTCTTTGCTCTTTATCTTCAAATTGCAAATCAGCAACCTGTAACAAAAATACCAATTAATGACAGGGCAGCTGGGATTATGAATTAGAGGGTGGCGGGCACACAAGGGATCTGGCTTATGGCATGAAAGCAGGACTTTGCATTTATCCATCCTAATTTTCTTTCTTAAATTTTGTTTTGGAATAATTTCACACTTGCAGAAAAGTTGCAAGAATACTAAAAATTTCTAAATCCTGCACCTAGATTCACTAATTGTTCACATTTTGCCACATTTACCTTACTATTCATTCTTGTTCTTTCTCTTTCATGGTTACTATGAACAGTGCACATATTTTCTTGAGCCTTGTAAGAAGTTACAGACACTGTATCACTCATACTAATTTACTGATATTTCAGTATTTCTCTATTTCTTTTTTTAAAAGTTTTTAATTTTTTTTTCATTTCTTTATGGTGAAATATTTTTTAAACTTTTATTTAGTAAATATAAATTTCCAGAGTACAGTTTATGGATTATAATGGCTTTTTACCCCCCATAACTTCCCTCCCACCTGCACCCCTCCCATCTCCTGCTCCCTCTTCCATTCCATTCACATCAAGATTCATTTTCAATTATCTTTATATACAGAAGATAGATTTAGTATATATTAAGTAAAGATTTCATCCGTTTGCACCCACACAGATCATAAAGTGTAAAATACTGTTTCAGTACTAGTTATAGCATTAATTCACATTGAACAACACATTATGGACAGAGATCCTGCATGAGGAGTAAGTACACAGTGACTCCTGTTGTTGACTTAACAATTTGACATGAGAGTACTTTAGGCATGGAAAGCCAAGACACTCTGGCAAAGAAAAAAAAAAAAAAGAGGACCTAAATGAAAGATCTCTGCGAGTGAATCCCAGTAGAAAGAACGGGCCATCAAAGAAGGAGGTACCTTCCTCTGATGGGAGGAGAGAACTTCCACTTTGATTATGACCTTGTCTAAATAAGATCGAAGTTGGCGAACTCAGAAGGCTTCCATAGCCTTGGCGACTCATGACTAGAGCCTAGGGAGATTACTGACACCATAAACAAGAGTGTCAAATTGTTAAGTCAATTTTATTTTTCTTTATTTGAGAGTTACTGACAGAGGGAAAGAAGTCTTCCATCTGCTGTTTCACTCCCCAAATGACCACAACATCTTCTATCTGAAGCTAGAAGCCAGGAGTTTCCAGGGCTCCCACATGGGAGCAGGGACCCAAGGACTTGGGCTATCCTCAGCTGCTTTCCCTGGTGCATTAGCAAGGAGCTGGATCAGAAGTGGAGCAGCCAGGACTTGAACCGTGCCCATATTGGATGCCAGCACTGCAGGCCAGGGCTCTAACCCACTGCACCACAGCACCAGCCCCTCTCTGTTTCTTTTTTCTTTTTTTTTTTTCTTTTCTTTTTTTTTTAATTTATTTATTTGATAGGTAGAATTACAGAGAGAGACAGAGAGAAAGGTCTTCCTTCCGTTGGTTCACTCCCCAAATGGCCACTACAGCCGGCGCTGTGCTGCACCGCACCAATCCAAAGCCAGAAGCCAGGTGCTTCTTCCTGGTCTTCCATGTGGGTGCATCCTCCACTGCCCTTCCGGGCCACAGCAGAGAGCTGGCCTGGAAGAGGAGCAACCAGGACAGAATCTGGTGCCCCAACCGGCATTAGAACCCAGGGTGCTGGCACCACAGGCAGAGGATTAGCCAAGTGAGCTGTGGCGCTGGCCATCCTCACCAAAATTTCATCATTTTAGTTTTAATATTAATGATAATTCTTTGCCTGAATTGGTTATTTTTCTGATGATTAAGAAAAAATGATTTTTCTGTCTCCATTATTAAATTTTTTTTTTAGTTGGCTTTAAGCTATAAGTTTGGAATCTAGATTCTTATTACATTCTATGGGTTATCAGTTGGTGTCCCAGATTTGGTCGTTGGGAGCCCTTTCAAACCACTTCCTTATATCTTTTTGATATGTCCTCTAAGCATTTTCTTTCTGGTACAAGATGTTCTAAGTTCCTCTTATCATCTCCCTGCTACAGAACTGCAGCCTCTTTTTATTTTTTTTTCTTTTTAAGATTTATTTATTTTATTTGAAAGAGTTACAGAATGAGAGAGAGAGTTTCCATCCTCTGATTCATTCCCCAGATAGCTGCAACAGCCAGGGCTGGGCCAGTTCGAAGCCAGGATCCAAGAACTTCAGCCCGGTCTCCCACGTGGGTGGCAGAGGCCCAAACACTTGGGCTGTCTTCTCTGCTTTTCTCAGGCCATTAGCAGGGAGCTGGATCAAGCCAGTGCTCAAATGGGAAGCCAGCATTGCAGAGGGTGTCTTAACCTGCTGAGCCACAATGCTGGCTGCATTTTTGTTTAATTGAAGTAATATTTACACACAGTAAAATTTGCTCAAAGAGTACAGTTCAAATCTTGGCAAATGTATCCATTTACATAACTATCAACACAATCAAAATTGGGGACGGAGGCCAGCATTGTAGCCAAGCAGGTAAAGCCACTGCCTGCGATACCAATGTTTCATATTAGACACTGGTTCGTGTCCCAGCTGCCCTAGTTTCCTGCTAATGGCCTCAGAAAAGCAGCAGAAGATGGCCCAAGTGTTTGGTCCCTGCTACCCAGAAGAAGTTCCTGGTTTTGACCTGGCCCAGCTGTGGCTGTGAGCAGCCATCTTGGGGGTGAACCAGTAGATGAGAGATCTCTCTCTCTCTCTCTCTCTCTCTCTCTCTCTCTGTGTGTGTCTAACTCTGACTTTCAAATTTAAAAAACAACAACAAAAACTGTTAGCTTACCCTGAAGTATTTCCTTGTTCTCTTTTATGTTTAGTTTCTTTCCAAAATCCCCAGATTCAAGAAATCACAATAGAAATTTATATAATAGGAATCAGTACATGCGGTCTTTTATGTTTAACTTCTTTAACTTAGCTTAATTTTGAGAAACAGACTTTGTTTTGTGCATATGTATTTATTTTGTGTTTATTATTTAGTATTACTTTTTAAAAAATTTTTTTTATTATTTTTTTTTGACAGGCAGAGTGGACAGTGAGAGAGAGAGGCAGAGAGAAAGGTCTTCCTTTGCCATTGGTTCACCCTCCAATGGCCGGCGCGTTGCGGCCGGCGCACCGTGCTCATCCGATGGCAGGAGCAAGGTGCTTCTCCTGGTCTCCCATGGGGTGCAGGGCCCAAGCACTTTGGCCATCCTCCACTGCACTCCCAGGCCACAGCAGAGAGCTGGCCTGGAAGGGGGGCAACCGGGACAGAATCCGGCGCCCATACTGGGACTAGAACCCCGGGTGCCGGTGCCGCAAGGTGGAGGATTAGCCTGTTGAGCCGCGGCCCCGGCCCTAGTATTACTTTTAAAAGTTTATTTGAGGGGCCAGTGTTGTGGCATAACAGGTAAAGCTGCTACCTGCATGGCAGCTCAACTTCTAATCCAGCTCCCTGCTAATGGCCTGGGAAAACCAGTGAAAGATGGACTAAGTTTCTGGGCTCCTACCACCCATTTGGGAGACCTGGAAGAAGCTAGGCAGCTTCTTCCTGTTTTTGGCCTGGCCCATCCCTGGCCATTGTGGCCATCTTTTGAGTGAGCCAGCAAATCCAAAATGTCTCTTGTCTTTTCTTCTCTCTCTCTAACTCTGCCTCTCAAGTAAACAAACAAATATTTAACAAAGAAAAAGCTCATTTGAGAAGCAGATAAAGAAAGCATTTTTTTTAAGACTTACTTTATTTGAAAAGCAGAGTTACAGAGAGGCAGAGAGAGAGAAAGTCTCCCATAGCTGGTTCACTCCCCAGATGGCTGCAACGGCTGGAGCTGGGCTGATCTGAAGCCAGGAGCCAGGAACTTCTGAGTCCACACTGGTGCAGAGGCCCAAGGACTTGGGCCATCCACACTGCTCTCCCAGCTCATAGCAGAGAGCTGGATCAGAAGAGGAACAGCCAGGACTTGAACTGGTGCACACGTGAGATGCCAGCACAGAAGGCAGCAGCTTCACCCGCTATACCACAGTGCCAGCCCCAACATTTATTCTTGGTTCACTCCCCAAATGCCCACAATGAGTAGGTCTGGGCTGGGCGAAAGCTGGGAGCAGGGAAGTGGAAGTCAATCCTGGTTTCCTCTGTGGGTGGCAGAAACTCAAATTACTTGAATAATCACTACTGTCTCCCAGGGTCCAAATTAGCAGGAAGCTTGGAATCAGTAGCTGGACCTGGAAGCCAAACATGTGTGCAGCCCAGCACAAGATGAAGGCATCCTAAGCTGCATCTTAACTGTTAAGGCAAACTCTAATTTTCATTTTCATTTCCCTGGAAGACTGATGTTGATTGTTTTCCCATTTCTAAAAACTTATTATGATAGATCTTTATATATTCTGTTTTAACTCTGTGGTCAGGTATGTTAGAGAAATATTTTCTCCCAGGCTTTAGCTTGTCTTTTTCTTAATTTTGTGTTTTGAAAAGCAAAAATTTCTAATCTCTACAAAATTCACTTTTTAAATGTTTATTTTATGAGAAAGGCAGAACAAGGGTGGTGGTGAGGTGGGGAATAGAGAGCTGTCCTTCATCCACTAGTTCACCACCCAAATGCCCTCAACATCCAGAGGCTGGGGCAGGCCGAAGCCAGGAAGTCTGGAGCTCCATCTTGGTATCCCATGTAGGTAGCACTTGGGCCTCATCTGCTGCCTCCCAGCATTAGCGGAAAGCTGGATGGGAAGCAGAGCAGCCTGGACTTGGGGTGACATTCTGATACGGAACGCAGACATCCCAAGCAATAGCTTTTTATCATTTTTCCCCTTAAAATTGATGTTTTTAATCACCTGTTCAAAAAATCTTTGTCTAATCCAATATCAGTTACACAAATGTCGTATTTCCTTCTAGAAGTAGTAGTATTAAATGGTTTCATTTTGATCATTGATACAGTTCTAGTTAATTTTTCTATATGGTGTGAGATAAGAGGCTTTATATTCCATAAGAAATTGCTGTAGCACTGTTTGTTGAAAAGACTCTCTCTCCCCCAAATTACCTTGGCCCCTTTGTTGTGTCATTGAGCCATGCATATGTGGGTATGTACATACTTGGACTCCTGTTCTGGGCCTTAATGTGTGGTCACACCAAGTAGCTATTGGTGACTACTACAATTCCTCTCCCTGTCGCCCTCATAGCTCTCTTAAAAGAAATTGCCTTAAAGGAATATGAGAAAATTGACACAAACTAGTAAAACTATCAGACAACAGAGTAATGGAAGTTAGATAACATATACTTTCCCATGAAAGCTATATTCACAATTAAATTTTATACAGTACATATATATATATATATTTTAAGATTTGTTTATATTTATTTGAAAGAGTTACACAGAGAGAGGAGAGGCGGGGTCGGGGGGTTGTCTTCCATCCGCTGGTTCACTCCCCAGATGGCCA
This sequence comes from Sylvilagus floridanus, assembly GCA_949820135.1. NCBI lineage: Eukaryota > Metazoa > Chordata > Mammalia > Lagomorpha > Leporidae > Sylvilagus > Sylvilagus floridanus. The sequence goes on from OX463235.1 coordinate 49,510,384, forward strand.
CAACGGTCAGAGCTGTGCCAATCCAATGTCAGGAGCTTCTTCCAGGTCTCCCACTTGGTGCAGGGGCCCATGGACTTGGGCCATCTTCTGCTGCTTTCCCAGGCCAAAGCAGAGAGCTAGATCGGAAGTGGAGCAGCCAGGTCTCCAGCTGGCGCCCATATGGGATGCTGGTACTTCAGGCCAAGGTGTTAACCCACTGTGTCACAGTGCTGGCCCCCAGCACACATATTATTTATTTTTACCAGCAATAGCAGTTAGAAAATGAAAAGTCCTTCTCATAATGACAGTAAAAATATAAAGTACATGGGAAGACCCAGCAGTGTGGCATAGCAGGTAAAAGCTGTCACCCACAATACTGGTATCCAGTATGGGCAACAGTTCGTGTCCTGGCTGTTCCACTTCAATCCAGCTCACTAATAATGGCGTGGGAAAAGCAGCAGAAGATGGCCCAAGTTTAGGCCCATACCACCCACATGGGAGACCCAGAATAAACTTCTCGCGCCTGCCTTTGGCCTGGCCCAGTCCTGTCCCACAGGCATCCAGGGAGTTGAATTGGCAGAAGGAAAATTTTCTCTCTCTCTGTCCCTCCCTCTCTGTGTAAATCTGACTTTCAAATAAATACATCTTTTTTTTTTTTTTAAGTATAATAGTCACCATCTATAAATCACATTTTTTAAAAAGTATATAGGAACTATATGAATATTTTAATAGAAACCCATTAAAAATTCCTTAGATAAATATAAAGCTGCTCCTAAAAGAAAAGACTGAATATTTTAAGGATGTTACTTCTTCCTGAATTACTTTCTAGATATTATTTTGATCAAAAGCTCATTGTCTGCTTTGGAGAGCTGGTGAAGGTGGGAGAGGAGCAAGAATCACCAAATGACTTCAAATATAGCAAGAATAAAACTCGAATGACCAGGACACTTTGAAAAATACAAGTAACGAGTGGGGATTTGCATTTCCAAAGACTAAAAAACATACCATAGATACATGATAGTCCTCAGAATAGGTGTTACAGTCCAACAGTTAACCCACCACTTGGGATACCTACATCCCATATTGGAGTGCCTGGGTTCCAGTCCGCAAGCCTCTGTTTCCAGTCTGGCTTCCTACTAAAATGTATCATGGGTGGCAGCAGGTGATGGTTCAAGTACTTGTGTTCTTGCCATCTAACTAGAAGAATCAGATGGTGTTCTGAGCTCCTGGCTTTAATCTGCCTGAATCCTGGCTATTGTAGGTATTTGGGAAGTGGAACTAGCAGATAGAAGATACCTCTTTCTGCCTTTTAAATAAATGAAACTTTAAAAATCTTTAATTTAAGGCTTTACAATAAGACAGTAGACTTCATAATCTTTAAATCAGTACTGTTGGTTGGATTTTTTTATACTGTTACTGTATTATGGAAATGAAGCCAGAATTCCGTTAAGTGAACGTTATAGGCCTGTGAAACATTTTCAGGAAAGCCTTTGGGTTAGTTATGCTATCACTGTTAACAAAGGAGCAAAAATAATATATACAATTTTCTACTATCATCCACCGCTTCATTTTTTTTTTCCAGTTGTTAACAAAAGAGCTTTTTTTAAAAAAATGGCTACTACCTATTTCACAGTATAGAATTGAAAGCTCTGAGGGGTCTGGCACCATGGCTCACTTGGTTAATCCTCTACCTGCAGTGTCGGCATCCCATATGGGTACCAGTTTTAGTCCCAGTTGCTCCTCTTCCAGTCCAGTTCTCTGCTGTGGCCCAGAAAGGCAGTGGAGGATGGCCCATGTGCTTGGGCCCTGCACCCCATGGGAGACCACGAGGAAGCACCTGGCTCCTGGCCTCGGATTGGCGTAGCGGCCATTTGGAGGGTGAACCAACGGAAGGAAGACCTTTCTCTCTGTCTCTCTCTCTCTCTGTCTCTCTCTCTCTACCTGTCATATAAATAAAGATACCGGTAGCAATAAGCTTAGAGAACTAGAAAAATAAATGGCTAAAAAGAGCCTTCCTAGGGTTTGAGCAACCCTGAAACGCTGGCAACACCTTGCCCAACTTCCCCTGACCCCCAGTCCCCTCCCCTGTGCCCCATTTCCCGAAGGGCCCGACTTTTGTTTGATCTGACTGTGGAGGAATTTATATTCTAGAATGTGACAAAAAAAGCAATATAGAACAGCTGACTAACAATTGGTGAAGGCTAAACAGCTGGGTGTATGATGCCATTCCTGGCAGATTAGCCAGAAACTAAAAGGGGGAGCAGAGAAACAGACTTCATTGAACTGGGGATAAGGAGGACCATGTTCTAATTTCTAAAAGGACCAGTTCACCAGAAGACATGATTGTGTATGCACTTAACAACAGAACCACTACATGGATGAAATGGAAGTTGTCACTACCTGCGATGCCTGCTTTTCATGTGAATGTTGATTCAAATCCTGACTGCTCACCTTCTGATTCAGCTCCCTGCTGATGCACCTGGGGAAGCAGTAGAAGATGGCACAAGTACTTGGGCCCCTGCTACCCATGTGGGAGCCCTGGATGAAGCTCCTGGCTTTGACCTGGCCAAACCCTGGCTATTGTGGCCATTTGGGGGATGAACCAGCAAATAGAAGACCTCTCTCTTACCCTTTTCTTCTCCTTTTCCCTGTAACTCTGCCTTCCAAATAAATACTCTTTTTTTAGAAAAATTAGCCTGCTGTAGTTTTATCAGATTTTGAGCCACTCCTGCAGTTGCAGGGCAGGGCCACACCAAATGATTTTGAGGGCCTTATAAGTCCTGTTAACTGGACATTACCCATCCCTTATTTATATTATTAAGGTACCACCCCCTACCTCATGAAAAGAGGCCAAAAATGCAGGAGGGGTCTCTCCATCATGGAACATGCTTGAAGGTACGGCTCTTTTCTCTCTCTCTATGGGTAGCCCTCTGGCCCACTCATGGTGGATCTGTCTCCATGTAGGACTGCCCACATGAGTGTATGCTTATTCCCTTGCTGTTAAATAAATCCTTGTTCTCACTTTAGATGCCTCCACTCTTTTTGTTGTTGTTTAAGATTTATTTATTTACTTGAAAGGCAGAGTTAGAAGGAGAGACATAGAGATCTTCCATCTGTTGGTTCACTCCCCAAATGGCCACAATGGCTGGGGATTGGCCAGGCCAAAACCAGGGGCCAGAAACTTCTTCAGGTCTCCCATGTGAATGCAGGGGCCCAAGCATTTGAGCCATCCTTTATTGCTTTCCTCGATATGTAACAAGGAGCTGGATAGGACAAGAAGCATCTGGGACTGGAACTGGTGCTGATATGGGATGCCAGCATCACAGGTGATGGCTTAGCCCACTGTGTCACCATGCCAGCCCCAGATGCTTCAGCTTTGAATTCTTAACTCCGTAGAGGCAAGGATCTGGAATAAAAATTAAGGTACTCAGGCCCACATCGGATCAAAGCAGAAAGTTAGCAGAGATGTGGAAGACTTGAACACATGAATTAGACCCAACAGATTCTAACCAACAAAAGCAAAATATTCCTTCTTCCCAAGTACACATAAAATATTCTCTGGGATAGGCCATATGCAAGGCCATAAAACAATAAATTTTAGAGGATTGTAGTCATACAAAGTATGGATTTTCAACCACAGTGGAATGAAATTAGAAATAACATGAACTATAAGGAATTCATAAATAATGTGGAAATTACGTATGAAAGAAGAAATCATTAGGGAAATCAGAAAATAGCTTGAGGTTATTTAAAACCAAAAACATTACTAAAACTTAGAACTAACCGTAATTAGAAGGCAGTCTATGGGGCCAGCGCCGTGGCGTAGTACGTTAATCCCCTGCCTATGGCGCTGGCATCCCATATGGGTGCCAGTTCTACTCCCCGCTGCTCCTCCTCCGATCCAGCTCTCGACTATGGCCTGTGAAAGCAGTAGAAGATGGCCCAAGTCCTTGGGTCCCTGCACCCGCGTGGGAGATCAGGAAGAAGCTCCTGGCTCCTGGCTTCGGATCGGCACAGCTCTGGCCATTTGGGGAGTGAACCAGTGGAGGGAAGACCTTTCTCTCCGTCTCTTCCTCTCACTGTCTGTAACTCTACCTCTCAAATAAAATCTTTAAAAAAAAATTAAGAGGCCGGCGCCGTGGCTCAACAGGCTAATCCTCCGCCTTGCGGCGCCGGCACACCGGGTTCTAGTCCCGGTCGGGGCTCCGGATTCTGTCCCGGTTGCCCCTCTTCCAGGCCAGCCCTCTGCTGTGGCCCGGGAGTGCAGTGGAGGATGGCCCAAGTGCTTGGGCCCTGCACCCTATGGGAGACCAGGAAAAAGCACCTAGCACCTGGCTCCTGCCATCGGATGAGCGCGATGCGCCGGCTGCAGCGCGCCATCCGCGGCAGCCACTGGAGGGTGAACCAACGGCAAAGGAAGACCTTTCTCTCTGTCTCTCTCTCTCTCACTGTCCACTCTGCCTGTCACCAAAAAAAAAAAAAAAAAAAAAAAAATTAAGAAAAAACAGGCAGCAGTCCAGGAGCTGGTGCTGTGGCACAGCAGGTTAAAGCCCCAGTCTGCAGCACCAGCATGCCATATGGACTTCAGTTTGAGTCCTGGCTGTTTCACTTCTGATCCAGCTCCCTGCTAATGCACCTGGGAAAGCAGTGAAAGATGGCCCAAGTGTTTGGGCCCCTGCACCCACATGGGAAACGTGGAAGAAGCTCCTGGCTCCGGATTGGCTAAGCTCTGGCTCCGGATCGGCTAAGCTCTGGCAGTGGTGGCCATTTGGGGAGAGGACCAGCAGATGGAAGACCTTTCTTTCTCTCTCTCTCTCTCTCTCTCTCTCTTGCACTACCTCTCAAATAAATAAATAAAATCTTTAAAACAAAAAAATCAATACCCTAATGATTTCCCTTAACAAACTAGAAAGGAGAGAGCACTAAACCAAAAGCAAGCAGAAATATGGGAATAATAAAGATTAAAGCAGAAATAAATAATACAGAAAAATCAAAACCAAAAGTTGTTTGAGATCAACAAAATTAATAGCTTTTATTTAGTTCTGATGAAGAATTAAAATTATTAATCTCAAATGGTATAAGGGAAATCATGACCAGCCTTTTGAAAATATAAAAGTTTATGTTGGGAATACTGCATACAATTTGTAAGATAGTAAGCTAAATAACTTGATGAAATAGGAAAATTCCTAGAAAGATGCAAACTACTAAAACTGACTTACAAAACTGTTTTGGCTACTAGAGGTACCTTGATTTTTCCTATAAATTTTAGGATCCATTTGCCCTAAGAAATCTGAGTAGACCTATGTATTGGGCTTTGAATTGGGTTCTCCAGAAAGATATGTTAAATTGTAACCACTGATACTTGAATGTGACCTTATTTGCTGTCAAGTTAAGATGAGGTCCTGCTGGATTAGGATGGACCCTAAATCCATAACTGGGATAGACTTTGAAGAAAGGTTAGTAAAGATAGAGACTGAGGTTGTAGTTAAACTGTCACATGCCAAGGAATGCCAGAGATTGTCAGCAGCTCCTGGAAGCTTGGGTGTATTCTTTCCAAGACCTTCAGAGGGGAATGGCCTTGCTGACACCTTAATTTTTGACTTCTGGACCCCAGAGCTGTGAAGAATAAATCTGACCACCAATTATGATAATATACAAAAGCAGCCATAGGAAAATTATACATTGGAAAACAAGTTAAAGAGATTAAATTAATAATTCAGAAACTTTGATGGAAAAAATGTCCATAGCCAGGTATCTTCACTGGTGATTTCTATTATGTAATTAAATAAGCATTAATCACCAACTGCTGGCTGGCGCTGCGGCTCAATAGGCTAATCCTCCACCTGCAGCGCCGGCACCCGCGTTCTAGTCCCAGTTGGGGCACCGGATTCTGTCCCGGTTGCTCCTCTTTCAGTCCAGCTCTCTGCTGTGTCCTGGGAGTGCAGTGGAGGATGGCCCAAGTGCTTGGGCCCTGCACCCACATGGGAGACCAGGAGGAAGCACCTGGCTCCTGGCTTTGGATCAGTGCAGTGCGCCGGCCACACGGCCGGCTATAGCAGCCACTTGGGGGGTGAACCAATGGAAAAAGGAAGACCTTTGTCTCTTTCTCACTGTCTAACTCTGCCTGTCAAAAAATAAAAATTAAAAATAACCAACTCCTTGCCAACTCGAGGGATGGCTTCCTTATTCTGTGAGGCTAGCACTTTTTTTTTCCAAAATGAAGATTTTATTTTCTTCTTTGTCTTTTCCTGATGTTTTTGTTTTTTTCTTTAAGGCATGTGGTGTTGCAATTAGATAAAAAGAGAATTGGTCCAAAAGACCCCAGTGAGAAGCTAGTATTTTTTTTTTTAAAGATTTATTCATTTAAAAGGCAGAATTACAGAGAGGCAGAGAGAGAGAGGTCTTCATCCGCTGATCAACTCTCCAGATGACCGCATCAGCTAGAGCTGCGCTGATCTGAAGTCAGGAGCCAGGAGCTTCTTCTGGGTCTCCTCCCATGCTGGTGCAGGGTTCTAGAGACTTGGGCCATGAGAAGCTAGTATTATTGGTACCAAAACCAGACAAAAGTATCATAAGAAAAGTTTAGATTATATCATGAATGTCAACACCAAAGATTGGGGGGGGGGGTCGGCACTGTGTTGTAGTGGGTAAACCCACAGCCTACAATGCCAGCATCTCATATGGGTGCCAGTTCAAGACCCAGCTGCTCCACTTCCAATCCAGCTCTCTGCTATGGCCTGGGAAAGTAGAAGGTGGCCCAAGTCCTTGGGCCCCTGCCCCCACGGGAGACCTGGAAGAAGCTCCTGGCTCCTGGCTCCTGGCTTTGGATCGGGGCAGCTCTGGCCATTGCAGCCAACTGGGGAGTGAACCAGCGGATGAAAGACCTCTCTCTCTCTCTCTCTTTCTCTCTCTCTCTCTCTTCCTCTCTCTCTCTCTCTCTCTCTCTCTCTCTCTCTCTCTCTCTTTCTCTCTGCCTCTCCTCTCCTCTGTGTAACTCTTTCAAATAAATAAATAAATTTAAAAAAAAAAACTTTAGTAAGACATTAACACCAAATCTGGCAACATATAAAAGGTATTAAATACCACTATCCTGTGGAATTTATCTCAGATAAATTTAACAGAATATGAGACTGGTACTGTGTAATTTACAAAATATTGTTGAAAATAAATTAGTGAAAAGACTTCATGTTCATGGGAGAGAAGACAATAATAAGATGACATTACTCCCTAAATTGTTACACATTTTGTGCATTTTCTGTCAAAATCTCAGCTGTTGTCTTTGCAGAAATGAATAAAGTGGTTCCTAAAATTCATAGAAAATTCAAGGTACCCTGTGTAGTCTAAACAATCTTGTGAAAGAACAAACTGGAAGAATTGACATTTCCTGTTTCTGAAGTTAACTATAAAACTGCAGTGATCAAAAGAAGATGGTACTGACATAAAGATAGCTATATAAATCAGTGGAATAGAATTGACTGTCCAGAAATAAAATTTTTGGCTGTGATTTTTTTTTTGACAAGGGTCCAAAACAGTTCTGTAGGGAAAGGAATCATCTTTTCAACAGAAAGTGCACGGGCACAGCTGGGTATCCACACTCAAAGAGCATGAATTTGGATCCCCTTCTGTATACCATTTGCAAAAATTAACTTGACATTTATCGTAGACTTAAAAGTAAGCCTAAGTCCTAAAACTCAGCTCTTAAAAGAAGTCATAGGTGTAAATCTTCATGAACTTGAGCTGGCCAAGAGCCAAAAGCATAAGTGACAAAAGAAAAAGATGAATTAGAATTCAATAGAATGAATAACTTGTGTGCTAATAGTGTCAGTGCCATCAGTGACATGATAAGGAAAGAAGCAGAAAGGAGGAAAATATTTGCAAATTATGTATCAAACAATGAACATGTATGAGAATATATTAAGAATTCTTACAGGTCAGCAATAAAAAAGTAAATAGTCCAATTTAAAAAAATGAGTGAAGACTTTTTTTTTTTTAAAAGATTTCTTTATTTAAAAAGCAGAGTTACAGAGAGGCTGAGGCAGAGAGAGAGGTCTTCATCCAATGGTTCACTTTCCAGATGGCTGCAATGGCCAGAGCTATGCCGATCTGAAGCCAGGAGCTTCCTCCAGGTCTCCCACATGGGTACAGGAGCCCAAGGACTTGGGCCATCTTGTACTGATTTCCCAGGCCATAGCAGAGAGCTGAATTGGAATTGGAATGGCTAAGACTCTAACCTGCAGCTGGCACTGCAGGCAACAGCTTTACCTGCTATGCCACAGAGCCAGCTCCGAGCAAAAGACTTGTAGAACATTTCTGCAAAAAAGATATTCAGCTGGCCAATAACCACTGAAAAAGATTTTCAACATTGTTAGTTATTAGGAAAATACAGATTTAAACCGTGAGGTACTATTTCTTATTAGGATGATTGTGATTTTAAAAAATTAGCAAACTATTATGAATTTGCAGATAAATCTACAATACCCTCATACATTGCTGTTGGGAAAATGATGCAGCTGCTTTGGAAAATGGTTTGATGCCTACTCAAAATGTTAAACATAGTTAAAATATGACTTAGAAATTCTAGTCTTAGAAGTATATATAAGGGAAATGGATACATACATCAACACAACGACTTATGTACAAACATTAACAACAGTGTTCATATAATATCCCCAAGTGGAAACAGCCCAAATATTCATCAGCTGATAAGTGGACAAATGAAATGTGACATATCTGTACAGTGAAATGTTTTTTGACAATAAAAGGAAGGTAATACATATGCAACAACATGGGAGAATCTTGCAAACATTATTATAGGAGAAAGAAGACAGTCCCCCCAAAAATATATGATTCTATCTGCATAGAATGCCCAAGATAGACATCTGTAGAGACAAAACGAGGTATTAAGTAGTTTCCTAAGGTTGGGAGCCGTAGAGGAATGGAGATTTGAGTATTAATCACCACAGAATTTCCTTTTGGAGTGTAAAAATGTTCTAAAGTTGGATTTTTATGATAATGACTCACAGTTTTGAGAAAAAACTACTGGATTTTACAGATTATGAGTGAATTATATAACACTAGGGTACTTTTGGAATTAGAAGATAAAGTTGTCTTTGTACAAAAATTTTTCTGAAATCCCTGTGAAGGAGAGGTCTTCAAAAACTTCTCGAAAAGAGAATTATTATGAGAATACACATGGCTTTCAAAATTTTTTGTACCAAAATAGAACATACCATTCGATTCCATAAATGCAGGTTGATAAAATTGATAATTAAGTCAAGAAAGAACTTGCAGCATCTGCCTGCTGAGTGCTGAGTTGGTTGCTCTCAGTTGCTTCTATCTAGAAGCTTGGATACTGTGTTAAACAGTTTAGGATAATGTTGTTCAGCATCTGACTTGAACATGGGACCAAAGAGTTAAGTACAGTTAAGCACTCGCCTTGATATTTTAAAAATCACTAAACAGTAAGATGGCACCAAAGTTAGTTAATGAACTTGAAGGTTTTATTGGAATCTAACACCTGTCCCTGACACCTTTTAGATATTAAATCTATATCAATTATTTTATTTGTTTTAAGAATTATTTTGATAGTTTCTTTAGTATATAAAAAATATTGGCATAGCATATAAAAGAGAATGTTGGCATGTACAACTGTAATTAGGGTTCTCATGGTTTATAAGACTTAAAATATTTCGTTTAAAAAAATTTTTTTTTTTAATTTTTGACAGGCAGAGTTGACAGTGAGAGAGAGAGAGAGAGAAAGGTCTTCCTTTGCCATTGGTTCACCCTCCAATGGCCGCTGCGGCCAGCGCACCGCGCTCATCCGATGGCAGGAGCCAGGTGCTAGGTGCTTTTCCTGGTCTCCCATGGGGTGCAGGGCCCAAGCACTTGGGCCATCCTCCACTGCACTCCTTGGCCACAGCAGAGAGCTGGCCTGGAAGAGGGGCAACCAGGACAGAATCCGGCGCCCCAACCGGGACTAGAACCCGGTGTGCTGGCGCCGCAAGGCGGAGGATTAACCTGTTGAGCCACAGCGCCGGCCTTGTTTAAAAATTTTTTAACAAATTATGTACCAAGTGTATTGTATCTCACATAGAAACAAAAAAAAATTGTTGTTTCAGTTTAAATATGCAAGTGAGTTCTGTTTGTTTACATTGCTAGATGATATGTCAGCAAAATAAGTGTTTTAGCAGTACTGCTCACGTAGTCAAGTGAAATTATAGAAAAAATTGTAAAAATTAGTGGATATATTTTAAATCTTTGAAGGAAATAATTTGTGGGTCATATAACATACCCTCAATGTCTTGTCTGACTCCTTTTCATTGTTCCAAAGTATGTCCCATATTTATATTTATATCACTTTTAAATTTTCCATGATGAAAATGGATACATAAATTTATACAGTGAAATGGTTTGAAGTAAATTCTGTGCATGGGGACTTAAAAGACATACTTTGTTTTTCTTTATACTCTTATTTTCTATTATTATAGTCTCCAGTTTCTTTATTAGGTATAAGAGTAGAAGTAAATACAAAGTAGTAGTGTCACCTGTGTCCAGTAATCTTATATTCTGGGAGATGAATTTACTGCAGCATTTTGGATCTTCTTTTCTTCTTTTTTTAAAGCATAAATTTCCACTTTATTTTTCCAGAGAATAATTTTTCTTCAGCCCTTAAAGATTGCACTCCTTACATGGGCTTTGATGGAGGCTGAGGGGCAGCACCAGCAGGTCTAAATTAGGGTGGTGGTGTCCAGTCCTTGCAGGCCTCACAAGACTGATTTCTGACCACTTTGCTGTGACTGGCACAACTCACACAATAACGTAGCTTCACATACAGCTTGGGAAACATGTGGGCATCTGAAACACTCACCTCAGAGGTGTTCCTGACAGCTGCGGCCTCCACTATGTTGCAAATGACGAACTTCTTAATAGCCTTGGCCTTGGGCACACAGCAAGTGCAGTTACTGTAGGGAATAGGCTGCATGTGCCCACAGCCCTTTATAGCATGGCCGTTGTTCTTTTCTTTGTCATCTTGGAACCAAGGGCCCGAAAGTGCTCTCTTCTTCATCATCTTGAGATTTTATTGGGGCCGGCCCTGTGGCGCAGTAGGTTGATCCTCTCCCTGCAGTGCTGGCATCCCATATGGGCGCACCGGTTCTAGTCCCAGCTACTCCTCTTCCAATCCAGCTCTCTGCTATGGCCTGGGAAAGCAGTAGAAGATGGCCCAAATGCTTTGGCCCCTGCACCAAGTGGGAGACCAGGAAGAAGTGCCTGGCTCATGGATTTGGATCGGCACAGCTCCAGCCATTGTGGCCATTTGGGGAGTGAACCAACGGAAGGAAGACCTTTCTCTCTGTCTCTCCCTCTTACTGTAACTCTGCCTCTCAAACAAATAAGTAAAAAAAATCTTTAAAAACAAATTTTCATTTGGAAGAGAGAGACAAAGCTCCCATCTACTGGGTAACTTCCCAAATTCTCACTAAGGCCAAGTTGGGGCTGGGGCTGGAGCCAGGATCTGAGAACTCTTATCCAGGTCTTCTCAGATGCCTGAGATACCACCATAGCCTCTCATGGTTTGCACTGGTGGAATGCTGCAGTCAGGAGCCAGAGCTGGGTGTTTAATTCAAGTGCTCTGATAAGAGAGTTGGGCATCTTAATTGCTAGGCTAGATTCCCCCTTGCTATTTTGGAACTTTTTAATCAGAATTTTTAAAATTCACATTGGATTTGGTAATATGTTTAAGCATATATAACAATGTTTATACTTAGATCGTGCAAGGCACTCTAGAGAGTACTTCAAATTAAAATAGAAGTTAATTTTGGAACAAATTTTCTGAATCCATGTATATTGGGATGGTTTCTTTTTCTTTTCTTTTCTTTCCTTTTTTTTTTTTTTTAATGTAATTTACTTTAAAGGCAGAGTCAGAGGAAGAAACAGTCAGAGAGAGATCTTCCATTCACCAATCTACTCCCCAGCTAGAGCTGAGCCAGAAGCCTGGAATTCCGTCAGAGTCTCCCAGTTAGGGGGAAGAGCAGAAGCACTTCAGTTAGCATCCACTGCTTCTCCAGACCCATTAGCAGAGAGCTGGATCAGAAGTGGAGCAGCTGGGGTTTGAACAGCACTTGTATGGGATACTAGCATTACAGGCGGTGGCTTCACCTGGAGGCCCTCCGGTGGTTTCAGAAAGTTCATGCATAGATTTCAGAGTTTTTCATACCAAAATAAACTCACCTTTTAATTCTGTTTTTCACAGACTTTTTGAAGTACCTTCGTATTTTGCAATTTTCAATTTCAGTTTTTTCCTCATGCTAGCTAGCTTTTGAAAGGCAGAGAGACAGAGGGAGATCTCCCATCTATACTACCCAAATACTTGCACCAGCCATCCCTGGGCCAGGCTGAAGCCAGGATCCTGGAACTTAGTCTTGGTCTCTCACATGGTTGTCAGAGACCCAGCTACTTGAGTTATCACTGCTGCCTCTCAGGATGTGCATTAGCAAAAAGCTAGAATCAGGAGCCTAGGATTCTGTGAATTCCAGTGTGGGATGCTAGCTTCTCAGATGATGTCTTAACTACTATGCCAAGTGTCTACTTGTATGTTTTTGAATTTTCCTTCCCAGTGGCCCTTTACAAATGGTGTGGGGACATTCATTTGCCCATATCTCATATTGGGGTGCCTGGGTTTGAGTTCCAGAATCCAGCGCCCTGACCAGGACTAGAACCTGGTGTGCTGGTGCTGCTAGGTGGAGGATTAGCCTGTTGAGCCACGGCGCCGGCCCGGAATAAAATTAATTTCTAATGAACCAAAAATGTTTGTGTTTTGTATGTGGACAACTAGATCTCATGCTAGGAGGGCAAACGTCTTTAAATGAGATTTAAGATTTAAAGCCTTTTTTAAATAAGCATTTAGTCTGAATTGTGCTCATAAGCTGTTGATATAACAGAGCCACTGTATTTGAATGATCAAGGAAATTTTCCAGAGGTAATTATAGTTTACAGTTTACCTCTAAGTTATGAACAGAGCTCACGATTGAAAAACATGGATAAAATGCACCTGAAGGATATATTTGTACTATTTTGTTTCTCTTCACTTGTGGAGATATATTTTTATCCTAATTTGAAGCTTTCACATATTTTAATTGTATTTAATTTTTCTTCTTTGCTGTTAACATTTGTCTTTAATTATGCATCTATTCTTTTGAAATTAGATGGAGAAAGATTTTCACCAAATGTTTTTGCAGGGACACTTAGTCGGTCTGGATGAACCAGTTTCGGGAGCTGATCAAGAAGCTCTGCTTAAACAAGAGCAAGCAAAAATCATTCGATTCGAGAGACAAGCAGAAGAGTTCCTCAATGCAGTCTTTTATAGAAAAGGTTGGTGTCAGTGAAGAATGATATTTATCATCTATCTTGCATTAATCCTTCTGAGATTCAATGTCATTTCAAACGATACTCTAAAAAATATTTTTCTTAATTGATGATATGCTTTATATTTTTCTCTTTTCCTTTGGTAAGTTAAATTTGCAAAAGGGTAAAGGCCCTGAAGTGATGGTGAGTTTTAAGTACTTCAGACAATAAAATTCTGAAAATTGTAAGGACTCAGTAGTTCTATATTTTGTTAGACAAGTTTTCTTATATAAACAGTTTTAATTATTGAGAACTGTAAAACTCTAAAATTTTAGTAATTGTGAAATTTAATTGGACAGAAAATGTAGTTAAGTGTATCTTAAAAATAGATTGATAAACTTTCTCTTCCCTAATAGTGTTTTTTTTCACTAAAGTTTTTAAAAAATGATTACTGTTGGTGAAATAAATTTATTTTAGCTTTCCCCTATATTTGAGATGCATTAATAGCTTCACTTGGCATTTTTCAATTTACATTTCCCCTTGAAACTTTTGTAGTAGGCTTTTTTTGCATTTCTTTAGAAACACGTAAAAGTTCTCTATTCATACAGTCGAGGTTTAGAAATTCTTCATGCAGACATTCAGGTTTCTCTGTCCACAAATAATTGCCACCAGGAAATTTCCTTCCCTGATCATTCTGGTGAAGAACTTTAGTTTCACAAAAACCTTTCTAGATGGACCTATATTTCTTAATTACACTTTTCCTCTTATTTCAAAATGCAGGTTACTGTAGCAGATTCTGAAAAGTTTTGTCATTTTTTTTTTTTACAAACTCCTGATAATCTTGAATATTCTTATTTAGTATTCAGGAGATTAGTGATTCCAGTTCCTTTAATATTTCTTTGTATTTCCTACTTTACACCTCTCATTCCTCTGGAAATTCCCCTCTTCTTCTGAAGTTTGAATATGTATTTTGACTGTGCAGTAGTTAAAACTGCCAGTTCTGATTGATAACCTCTGGGCTTCTACCTAATGTGATCAGTATTTTCAGATAATGATATGAGGTAAAATGTCACATCAAATTAAGAATACATAGAGATTATTTTTTCCAGTAGAACTTTTTTCTTTGCATTTCTTCCATAGATTCCTAGGCAAAATTAAATCTTAGTACACTCCTACTTCTCTTTTAATGCCCATTAGCACCCTCAGACTTAAATCTTCCAACTGAGTCTCCCAGTCACCTTATCATTTCCTTAAAATACTTTGAATTCCAAAATTACCTTCAAGATAGTCATTTTCTTATTTTATAAAATTTCTTAATTTTATAAATTTATAAATTATTTATAAAATAATTTACCTTTAAGGTATAAGCAAGTGATAGATCACTTCTGTGAATTTAACCAAATAAACTGTCTTTACAGCTCCTCCCCTTTAGAATACATTCAGGGTCATTGATGTAGTGTGTTGTTACACAGCCTTCTTTACCTGAAGAGAGGAACTTCTCTCCATAATTTCCATGGAGGAACAACTTTTCATCCATGTAATAGTTTGTTTTTGTTACTTTAATAAAACTACTTGAGGTACATCTTTGGGAAAGAAAAGGTGTATTTTAGCCCACAGTTGGAGATTATAGGATAGGGTGGCCCACGAGTCTGACGTCTGATGGAGCCTGGTTATGGCAGGTGCAACAGTTGTGTTCACATGGTGAGCCAGGAAGGGAGAGAGAGCACCTAAGCCAAACTTTAACTGAAATACTCCAACCTCATGTGTCCACACAGACCCAGGGCATGCCACCAGTGTCTGAAAGACCTCCCATTGTACCCACCTCCCAGACGCCATTAGTAGATAAACTCCTCCCTTAATCAGTCAGTCATTAACATTAAGACCTCAGAGTTTAAAGAGCTGCATGAAATTTGGGGAGGAAAAATCCTGTTAAATCACTAAATAAGGTCAGCAGATTCCTACAGAGAAATTCCATCTTCCTTCTCTGTTGTTCCCATCCCTTTGTTGCAGAGGAAAAGGGAAAAACGTTAGTTCTTATAAATTTTTTTGTTTAGAAATCAGACTTTGGGGGGTATAATATTTAGGGGAGGATTTTTTTTTAATAAGGTAGAGTGACAGGTCTTTCACTCCCCAATTGCTGCAGCTGTTGGGCCAACCCAAAAACAAAGCCTGGACTCCATCCAAGTTTCTCATATGGTGCCGTCCTCTGCTACTTTCTCGGGTGCATTGGCAGGGAACTGGGTCAGAAGTGGAGCAGCCACAACTTCAGGGACTTATAGAGGCACTTGTGTGGGATACCATCATAGCTGGTGGCTGCTTAACCTGATGCACCATAACACTGGTCCCAGGAGAGAAATTCTTGAGATTGGTCTCAGGGTGGATTTCAAGAGCTGAGTCTTCTGAAATTGTCTCTAAAGTTTATGCAGTTCTTTGTATACTGGCATGTGATGCTCAGAAAACTGCTTTGGACTTGGAAGTTCTCTCTTCCTTGCTTCATGTTTTGGTATTTTATATATTTTTATTCATTCTCTTGAAAATATCTCAAGCATTAATACTCTTAAAAATTAATACCAAAAAGTGTTCAGTATTCAGGGATATGAAAGGCAGTTTAGTCTGAGGAAAATAGTTTTTATGAATACAAGTTGAATGTTACCTAAAATTCTTGGGAGTTTTTCAGGTTTTTTAATGTTTTTATAGATTTTTACCAGTTGAGCATCCTTAATCCAAACACCTGAAGTCCTAAATTTGTGAGCATTAAGTCAGCAGTCAGAAAGATCAGATTCTGGATATTCGGAGCAATTTGGATTTCAGATTTTGAGGTTAAGAACATTCAACATTTGGATATTTGGGTTTAGACCTTTTTCCTCAAGAGTTGCAAATTTTTTTTAAATAGGAATGCAGAGATTAAAGTAGCTAAGTATAATCAAAATGCAATAGAGTAGGCCTTTGTGATATGGACTCCAAATAAAATCCATCTTAAGAACAGTGTATCTTCCACAGCTGTCATCATCACATTTGTTTTCAGCCTGCTTCGTCATGTGCCAAAAAAAATCAGACTTTAGATTTGCACCAAAAAAAGTTATATTTGCACCCAAAAAAGTACCCAAGTGGCTGTGATATGGCATTGACATGTTTTATTTTGATTTGACTCAGTTGTGTTTCCCTAAACATAGATACTGTATTTTTAAGTAAGTCAAAGGATTAAGTATGTGCAAGAAACTTTGAAAAGATGTAGAAATTCAGATGGCAGAGATGTCCTTCATAAACTTCGCATATGTTTTGTCTGATGATTGTGTTTGTTCAAGAAGGAGGCAAGATATGGTGCAGGCATTGGAATTTCAGAGATAGCTTTAGGATCTTTATCCTAAATCTTTGACTCTCCACAGAGCTCTTTAATGGTATTTATTAATACTGGTTAAACACAGCAGCACTTTATAAATTACTTGATTTTGCTTCCAGTTTGAAAGCTCCTCTTTATAGTACATATTATTCAACTTTTTAAGGGGAAAATGGTACATCACTACATTAAAATTTGAAATTTTATACAGTAGTTCATATGGAGGTTGCTACATAGGGTAAAGTGGCTTTTGTTTTTAGAAAAGATTATGTATTTTATTTATTTGAATGACAGAAAGAAAGAGAGAACAAGAGCAGTAGAGACCTTCCATCTGCTGCTGCACTCCCCAAATGGACACAACAGCCAGGTCGGAGCCAGGAATTCTATCTGAGTCTCCCACATGGGTAGCAGGGGCCCGAGTACTCAAACCCTCATCTGTAGCCTTCTTGGGAACATTAGCAGGAAGTTGGATTGGATGTGGAGCAGCCAGGACTCCAACCGGCCCTCCAGTGTAGGATCCCATTGTAGCAAAGGGCAGCTTAACCCACTGTACCACAATGCCCAGCCCCTAAAAATGGATCTTAACTAGAAAGTTAAACGACTGCTAATAGGAAAATATAGTGGATAGAGATATTTAAAAAGCAATACATGACAAAAGTGTTTTATTTAAACATTTGAGGAATCAGTGATTATAGGAACCTCAGAACCTTACATAATCAGTACTTTTTTTTTTTGACAGATAGAGTTAGACAGTGAGAGAGAGAGAGACAGAGAGAAAGGTCTTCCTTCCGTTGGTTCACCCCCCTCCCCCAAATGGCCACTACGGCCGGCGCACTGTGCCGATTGGAAGCCAAGAGCCAGGTGCTTCTTCCTGGCCTCCCATGCGGGTGCAGGGCCCAAGCACTTGGGCCATCCTCCACTGCCCTCCCAGGCCACAGCAGAGAGTTGGACTGGAAGAGGAGCAACCAAGACTAGAATCCGGCACCCATATGGAATGCTGGTGCTGCAGGTGGAGGATTAACCAAGTAAGCCACGGCGCCGGCCCCTGTAATCAATACTTTTATTATTAAACTGTAGAATTCTCATAGTCTCTATTTGTAAAAAGGAAAATAGGGTGGTAAATGCATCTTAATAGGACAGAACATTATTGGTACAGCAAGTCTCTTTAAATTCCAGAGGATAAAACAAATATTGTGACTTCATAAGCATCCTCTGGTGTTGAATATTGTTATTTAGTTAAAAAATGACTTGTTTTATTTAAGAGTCCTGTGAGGGTTTGATAATCTGTTTTAGATTTTAGTAGTAATAAAGGTTGATCCTTCTTTAACTTTGTAAGTCAGCCTCCTAAGTTCCTTCCAAGTTCAAAATACTGTGGGTGACGTTAATTTGCTTTCAATAGCTAATTCTTAAAAGATCAAGGCAACAGGTTTTCTGAGAACCATCTTCTAATGGCCTCAAGAATGTGGTGGAGAGTAAAAGTTACAGGTAGAACATTAAAATAGGGGAAGCATTTTAATCAATTATCTGTCACTAACCACCTGTACAGATTTGTAGAGGTCATTTACTTTAGGTCACATTTGTCATTTGTTTAAAACAAATAAAAAGTATTTATTTGATGGTGATTGATTTGAGTAACCCATTAATTTCTCACCTTAAAGTGAATACGCTTTACACCAATCAAGATAGATATATAGAGTTAAGCAAAATTTCTGCTTTCAAGAAGCACAGTCTCCTGGATAGATTTACGGTGTGGTGATTACAGCCATATGACATTTATTTTATTTTATTTTTAACTTTTATTTAGCAAATATAAATTTCCAAAGCACAGCTTATGGATTACAATGGCTTCCCCCCCCACATAACTTCTCTCCCACCTGCACCCCTCCCAACTCCCGATCCCTCTCCCATTCCATTCACATCAAGATTCATTTTCAATTATCTTAATATACAGAAGATCAATTTAGTATATATTAAATAGTAAAGATTTCAACAGTTTGCACCCACACAGAACATAAAGAGTAAAATACTGTTTGAGTACTAGTTACAGCATTAATTCACACATTGAACATCACATTAAGGACAGAGATCCTGCATGAGGAGTAAGTGCACAGTGACTCCTGTTGTTGACTTAACAAATTGACACTCTTGTTTATGGCATCAGTAATCTTCCTAGGCTCTTGTCATGAGTTGCCAAGGCTATGGAAGAACAGCCATATGATATTTATGTAAATAATTTCCACTTTCTTCATACCCCATTTGACCTTCAAGGTCTTTTCTCGAAGTTTTGTGAATTAATGAGTTTGTATGGTCTTTATTTAAAACTTAACACTGATTAGAAATGGATAACTTAGAGGTTATATCATTACTTCCCTAGCAATTGTGTTAATAGTAGATGGGGTATACTTAAAGAACTCATGGAAAATATGTGGTCTTTCCTAGGATTTTGAAATTTAGCAAATAAATTCCTAGCCCAGGGCTTCTCAAATTTGGTCCCTAGACCAGCAGCATCTAGGAACTTGTTAGAAATGCTGTTGGTTTTTTGTTTTTTTTGTTTTTTTTTTTGACAGGCAGAGTTAGAGAAAAAGATCTTCCTTTTCCGTTGGTCCACCCCCCAAATGGCCGCTACGGCCGGCGCACTATGCCTATCGGAAGCCAGGAGCCAGGTGCTTCCTCCTGGTCTCCCATGCGGGTGCGGGGGCTCAAGCACTTGGGCCATCCTCCACTGCCTTCCCGGGCCACAGCAGAGAGCTGGACTGGAAAAGGAGCAGCCGAGACTAGAACCCGGTGCCCACGTGGGATGCCAGTGCGCAGGCGGAGGATTAGCCAAGTGAGCTGCGGCGCCAGCCAGAAATGCTGGTTCTTGAGCCCACCCCAGCATTACTGAATCAGAAATTCTGGGGCTAAGACTCACTCTGTTTTTACAAGCCCAGAAAGCAGTTTTGATGAACATTAAGGTATGAAAACTATTACTGTAGTCCATCATGTATCTTTTTTTTTAAAGATTTATTTTATTTATTTAAAAGTCAGAGTTACACAGACAGAGAACGAGAGGCAGAGATAGAGGAGTCTTCCATCCGCTGGTTCATTCTCCAATTGGCCACAATGGCCAGAGCTGCACTGATCCGAAGCCAGGAGTTTCCTCCGGGTCTCCCTCAGAGGAGCAGGGTCCCAAAAACTTGGACCATCTTCTACTGCTTTCCCAGGCCGTAACAGAGAGCTGGATTGGAAGTAGAGCAGTTGGAACTTGAACCGGTGCCTATACTGGATGCTGGCACTGCAAGCGGTGGCTTTACCCACTATACCACAGCTCCAGCCCTTGTCATGTGTCTTTAAATTAATTATCTTTTCCCATAATCTTGTCATGCCTTCAGATCTTGAACAGGAAGGAAATTAAGCACTAACAGACTCAGTAACCCCAACTTCAAAAACTTGGGAGGCAACAGCTATGGGAAGATCTAGGGCAATCTGTGGAATTAATAGGTGTTGACAGGGGAGTAATTATTTCCTAAGATAAGGGTTTTGAGATTTCTGTATCAGGTAAGTGATTCTTGCCCATAAGATCTACTTTTGTTATCCCTTTTTTAAGTTTCATAATCATGAGGGGGTTGGGGGAAATGTTAAGAAATATTTTTCATGAAAATTTTATTTCTAAAAATCTGCAACTCAAAATCTTAGATATTAAAAATATAAGTCAGAGGGTGAATACTATTTTCAGGATATTGTATTTGAAAAAATAAAATGAAATTTTATGTTTGCTTGAAAGCTGTATTTTTTTAGTACATTGTCCCACTTTAAAAGTAAATAAATCTTTGTTTACAGACAGTCCCTGGGTCTCCGACCCCAATATTCCCCTAGTGGCCCGTGAGATCATGCAGCGAATGATCCAACAATTTGCTGCTGAATATACCTCAAAAAATAGCTCTACTCAGGACCCCAGCCAGCCCAATAGCACAAAGAACCAAAGCCTGCCGAAAGCATCTCCAGTCACCACCTCTCCCACGGCTGCAACTACTCAGAACCCTGTGCTCAGCAAACTTCTCATGGCTGACCAAGACTCACCTCTGGACCTTACTGTCAGAAAGTCTCAGTCAGAACCTAGCGAACAAGGTATGGTTTAATATCAAGGTCTCCTCTATCCAATCAGAAAGCTTTAATTTGGGGAGAAAAAAATATCGACAAATAGGGCACCAGCAGCAATAACAGAATTTTTTAAAATGTGATTCTTAAATTATTCCTGACTCTTCAGTGATGGAGAAGTACAGATCTAGTTGATAAAATCTTACCCATCAGCACTTGATAGTCATGATGGATATACCAACCAGGAAAGTCAGGTGGTTATAGTTGTTCCTCATTGTTAAGTTATTTGGTATTGATAGAAGCATTTTGCACTCTCCAAAATATCGTCATGCCCATTTTCTAAAAACTACTTTAAAAAAGTTTTCCCCCTTATCCTTCAATGTTCTAGTATTAACACCTACCTGAGAAATACTCCTTTACCTGTTAGATAGAAGTTATACTCTGCAAAGGAAAAAAATACAGATTTGCAATTTTAAAAAAGAAACTTCCAGGCCTAGAAATAAAATATTTCAGAAGTGTTTAATACTTTCAGTATAAAAAGAGCTTTCAGTTTTTTATAAAGACAGAAACACATACATATACACATGCACTGTATTAAGAACTAGGCTTAAAATATTTCCAAAAGGGATGTTTTGGTGAGGACCCACATTAAGTGAATAGATTGTTCTGTTTAGCAAATATTTCTTCAGTCTCTCATAGTTTTTTTTTTTATCTTAAATAGGTTAAACATTCATGTTGCTCCTTTTACCTTTAATTTCACATAGATGAAGTGAGCATTTCAGCTCAGACTTTGTTTGAATCACTACAAATTAGAAACTAGTAGCATCTATGCTGATGAGATTTTTATGGTCATAGAAATCTCAAAGTAGGCAAAAAAGTTGTAAGACGTGTGGATTTATTGGAGATAAGTACATATTTGTTTTGAAAGCATATTAATTTTAAAATAACCTCTTGAAAGGATCACCTTTTGCTTATTCAGAGTTATTTATAAAGGTTTTATGTTTAATGGAGTGGCGGTAGTTACTTACTAAGAATGTGTTCTTTGAGTAGTTTTCCTTTGCTTTTTGCCTGTGTCTGGTGGTGAAAAGAAAACATGATTTCTAAGTTCTGAGAGATTCCTGATGGGAGGCCCTCCTAGTGTCCCATGTTCACATTAGTCACTGTGCCTTTGGCTACCATATTTGCAGAGCTATGTCTTTTCTGTTTTATTGAGAATTGTATTCTTTACCACATATTGGTAATTTTCATTAAAAATCTCTTTGCTCTAAATATTGCATCAAAAGTTTTAGGTTTATATTAGAATGGCAGCATAGAGGTATAAAAATGTTAATAAGGAGGTTAACAAAAACAATGATACCATGTAGTCTCATTTAACTCCTTATACATAGTGTTATTATAAGATATGTTACGCTGACAGAATGCTTTTATCAAAAAAAATTGAACTACACAATAGCATGCATAAGACACAAAATTTTTAAAATTATATTAATGATTTGCGGTGTTCCCAATTTAAATCACAGTATTTTTAGACAGAGACAAAATATGTTGCTTATGTGGCTAGACAGGTTGATTGCCTAGGTGATTTAGAAGTCTTTGGTTGGAAATATTTTAAGCAGTGCATTTGCTTTTTAGATGTCTTATAGGATATTTGGTTCTAACAGCCTGAAATAGGGAGTTAGAATGCCCTCGGACACAAGTAGATTCTACCCTGAGGTGATTTTTATCATAACTAGATAACAAGACCTTTCTGCTGGTCAATTGACAATCAGAAACATCATATAGTATCTAGCTCTGTTAATGCTGGACAGAGTGGCAACTTTATAAGTTGGCCAATTCTAACATTTGTTTTCTAGGTATGTCTGTAAGGGGGAAAAATATCTTTGAGGGAAAAGAAAGTTTTTTAATTTTACAATAATGTTAATTTGTGATGTGGGCTAGCTTTCAGGTTATGCTCCCAGGCTATCATTAATGCCAAGATTGTTTTATTCTTCTTTCTTAAAACTTTGCCCTACAAGTTTTAATGTTTTCTTAATTGAAAAACCTTGCCTTTGTAAATTTCAGCAATTATGTTACAAATATGCAGACTTTTTCCGAAAGATTTAATTTGAAAACGTTTTTTTGCACTTCTGTCCAAAGAATAATTAGGACACACTCCAATTATTAATCATTAACAATCTATTCATCTTACTATTTTGTTTAGTTTATGCTTGTAATTTAATCTTATAAACATTTAAAGATAATTTGTATCTTACTTTAAATTTTTACATACAAATTTCATGTGCTTTTGGAGTTTCAGGTAGATTTAACTCTTGAGAAATTTGGTTTTCTAATTTGTATGATATTGTGAGGCATTAAAATTCTAATAATTCTTAGAACTTCATGCCATGTAAACTGCTCTTTCAAATACTTCACTATCTTTGTATCTTTTGTAATGTTTTACCTTTTCTTCAGCCTTATTACTAAAATACGTACTCCTCAAAGATATTAGATACAACATGCTTGCTAAATCTATGTTGCTTCAGGAGGAAAAGTATCCTGTTATTGAATTGCATAACTGAAATAAATCACTGATGTATCTGTTTAGGCCTGTTCATTTTTCATTTTTTACCTATTCAGTGCATATTTGCTCCTAGGTTTTAATCTCTTTAGGTGTTTCTTTGTGTCTCTGCAGACGGCGTACTTGATCTGTCCACTAAAAAAAGTCCATGTGCTGGCAGCACTTCCCTGAGCCATTCTCCAGGCTGCTCCACTACTCAAGGGAACGGGTAAGGGAAAGTACTTGTAGACTTTCATGATTTTATGTAGGTGATTCACCAAAGATTGATGCCAGTCTCCTTTATACACTTTAAAAATCAACCATTCAGAGTAATAGTCTTACAGGTGAGCCTTCTATAAAATGACTTAATTAGTTGATCAAGTAAAAATATAATATGTGCAATCTAGAATTGCCTAATATAGATCAGTCTTGTCAGTTTAGTATGTCAGTAAATAATCATGATTACAGAAAGAGTATGTCCTTGGATTTTTTGTTGTTGGGTGTTTGGGAGTGTGAAACCCAAGCTAAGTAATTCCAAAGTTTAGAAACAAAGACAGTATTATGTGTGCTGAAGTTGTTGAATGAAAATTGGGTTCCAACGTTTATTTAACCTGATATGCCTAGTGGAATTTGTGTATATATGTGCTCATTTTGTTTGTTTTGGTTATTTTTGCTTTTGGTTGTTGATTTGAACTGCAGTTTTAATTCTGTGTGGCAGTTCAGGAAATACACTTCTTTGCTTTTTAGTGCAGCACTGGTTGTAGATGTTGATGGATGACCATCTGAACATTACTACATGTGCAGTTTTGATGACTCTTACCAGACTACAGTGAATTCTCTGGCCACCTAATTTTTATAGGTTAAGAATTATCTTTCTCTATGTGTATCTAGTAAACATTTAGAAGGGTCAAATATTAATTAAAATATTTAGATACCATATTGAGAGGGCATGTCCATAAAATTGTTGTGACCAACTCTATCTAAATATGAAAAACAAGTTTTGTAGGTTGAAATCAGGTAATATGTAGGTATGTTTAACTTTTACACTATAACCATAAAGCAAGTTAATTGTATTTTAAAGGAATAGATGGACACTAAATGCTTTTCCAGTCACCACTCTTAATATTGATAGACTTTCTCTCTTAAGAAAATCAAGATGTTTATGAATGATTAGTCATTTCCAATTTAATTACCTTCAAACTGAAGGATTTCTTCACTGACTTCTAATATACCCTCTTTCTCTAAAATTCCATCCTATTCTTTTTTCTCTTCTCCTTTATTCAGTCTAAAAATAATTTAATCCATTTTGCATAGTTCACTGATCTTTTTTTCTTATTAAGCCCTGTTTTTCACTGTGGTCTATACAAATATAGGTCAAAATGGCCCCAAATCTTTGGTTCCATTTATGTATCAAATTACATTTGAGTTGTAATGAAGGACACAGTCAGAAGAAGCCCAAGTGCAGGCTGCATAAATAAATCCCTCGCTTAAGATTCACCTTGAACTTGGCTACCAAGTCCACACATTGTGTTACTATTGCTCTGTTTATCCACTCTGAATGGAAAGACTTGGGTTTGTTTTATGGAAGATAAATGCAACACCAACAGTACACTCCCATATTTTAGCTGAATAGTCAATGTTTTCCTTATTGTGTTACTTACTGATAACGGCCGTCCCTGAGGAGTTTTGAAGAACATAGCTTATTTAACATGTCTGCAAAAGTCCCACTTTTTCACCTAGTTAATGTAGTCATTCCACCTTGGGCATGCTTTGTCACTCTTTCCCTATTATGAAATTGAAACCTCTGTGTATTAACTTTGTGTAGGTTGTTGACTTTTTAAACGTTATTTGAAAGCTGTCCACTTGAAATGTCGAGGTGTTTGGTATTTCAAGAAGAAAGGTTTTTTAGTTGAACAAAACTGCTACAAAATTGTTTATGTACTTAAGGAACAAAGTTTGGGGGGAAAACAAAGGGTAATTTTTTTAAGCTTGAATTATTTCAAATGGAGAATTACAATACTCAATGTATCTGCAACTATTAGTTTCTTTAAAATGAAGATTTGTGGTAAGTTACAATACAGTGTGTCATTTGGTTTTTTTCTCTCACATGGGAAGTTGGTAGCCATTTATATATATATATATATAATATATAAGAAATGTTATTTGGAATTGTTTATTTTTGAGCATCACCTTGTTTGTGGGAATAAATGAGCAATTATCTATGGGTTCCAGCAATGTAAATGGCTTGTTTTATAGCTAGTTGTAATGAATGTTGAATACCTTGCATTAAAATAAATACTTTGACTTACTCTTTTATTGCTGTACTTGTTTAGTGGTAACGTCACATTGGTAACACAATTCTGTGTAGATCTATGGAGACTGATGATTACTTTGTAATTAATAATTAAAGTGCTATTTTCAAACAGTTGCGCGAAACTTTTTCTCCGAAAATTTGTGAACCCAACCAGAGACCAGCCAACAGGTTTAATTTTTCTTTGCCCAAAAAGCTCCTGGGTTTTTTTTTTCCTTTTTCTTTTTTTTTTTTTTCCTTTTTTTTCTTTTTGTGAACAAGTTTTAAAACTAACTGCTGAGACCATTTTTGTTTTTAATTTTTAGAGAAAAATAAATAAATAACACAAAGTGATGTTACCCAAGCAAGGCCTTCTAATAAAGGAGTGGTCCCCTCACCCATCCCTCCCTACCTGTGCAAGTCCTGCTCACATCAGTTTCCTTCCATCCAATTAGGCGACCTGGGAGACCCAGCCAGTACCGCCCAGACGGACTTCGGAGTGGTGATGGGGTACCTCCAAGAAGCTTACAGGATGGAACCAGGGAAGGTTTTGGACACTCCACATCACTCAAAGTTCCACTGGCTCGATCCCTGCAGATTAGTGAAGAACTACTGAGCAGAAACCAATTGTCCACAGCTGCCAGCCTTGGGCCATCTGGATTACAGAATCATGGACAACACTTAATATTATCCAGGGAAGCCTCTTGGGCAAAACCACATTATGAGTTCAACCTCAGCCGCATGAAGTTCAGGGGAAATGGTGCCCTCAGCAACATCAGTGACCTTCCTTTTCTTGCAGAAAACTCTGCCTTTCCAAAAATGGCACTACAAGCAAAACAAGATGGAAAAAAGGATGTGAGCCATTCATCTCCTGTAGACTTAAAGATACCACAAGTTCGAGGAATGGATCTTTCTTGGGAATCTCGCACTGGTGATCAGTACAGCTATAGCTCTTTGGTAATGGGTTCACAAACGGAGAGCGCGCTTAGTAAAAAATTAAGGGCTATTCTTCCAAAACAAAATAGAAAAAGCATGTTAGATGCTGGACCTGATTCTTGGGGCTCAGATGCTGAGCAGTCTACCTCTGGACAGCCATATCCCACATCGGATCAAGAAGGAGACCCTGGCTCCAAGCAGCCTCGGAAGAAAAGAGGGCGTTACAGACAGTACAACAGTGAGATACTGGAGGAAGCGATCTCAGTGGTTATGAGTGGAAAAATGAGTGTTTCCAAAGCTCAGAGTATTTATGGGATTCCCCACAGTACACTGGAGTACAAAGTAAAAGAGAGGCTGGGCACTTTGAAAAACCCTCCAAAGAAAAAGATGAAATTAATGAGGTCGGAGGGGCCAGATGTTTCTGTAAAGATTGAATTAGATCCCCAGGGAGAGGCAGCACAAAGTGCAAATGAATCAAAAAACGAGTAGGAATACTATAGAGTGCCAATTACTGTACAAACTGGGTGAGCACTACTGCATCATTGTTCAGCTGTCATGCTTGCACCTAACTTCATTTACTGTAACACTTGTTTCTTTGCAGATTTTGCATTAACTTGTGTGTACAGAGGTGAATGGTGCATTCTGAATGTTGCATATTTTAAAATTTCCATGTGCAGTATGGCTCGGAATATTGTTTGGCCTTTTGCATGTTTCTCTACAAAAGAGAATTGAGTTACCTCACAGAGAACAGATACATGGAAGTGGACTCCTTGCCTGTAGAGCCTGCATGCTTTTCTTTTCTTTTCTTTTTTTTTTTTCCTTAAGTTATGTTTGCCTTTATTTTTTAAAAAAGAAGAAGAAAAAAGCCCCCATTTAGAAACCACCTCTGTCATACTGGGAGCTTTATCATTGCAAATTGGAAAGCCATCTTTAAAAATTATTCACATTTTTCTTCTACAATTCAACTAATTGAAGGATTAAACTAAAGAAAAACTAAGAAGAACAATGAGCCTTTGAATTTAAGAAATTTGGTTATTCAGTGTTAAATAATAATTTGGGTCATTTACAATTACATTTTGTAATTTTCTTCTCATTAAATTTACTTAATTAGCAATCTATTTAGTGCTCACCCAGAGGGGAAGGAGGTGGAAAATGTGCACACACTACCTTCAGAAATGCTTCAGTTAATTACTTTGAACACTACCTTTGGTGTGATTTCATTTGGGATTTTCTAAGGGTAGAATTTGGTCTCACCAACAAGTGAGGATGTAGCCTTATCTCATGGAGGACGAGCTCCGTTTTTACTCAGGAGCAGTCAGGGTACATTACATGAAACAGTGGAGGATGCCTCATTTTAGCAGACTAAGTTAATTGGTATTCAGTCCTTTTACAGAATTGATCGTGTACTATGTTGTTGCAGCAACTAGTTTCAGATATTTAGGATCTGTTAATTGGGAATGGGAGAAATAGGGAAAAGCATGTGTGTAAAGAATTAAAATATCACAAAAAGTGATACTTAGATTTCACAGTCTCAGTCGTCTGCCCAATATCTACATTAAAAGAGATCCATGTTTATAATGCTAGGAAAAACACGATCCCAAAGTAACCCAATATGATTTAGGCTGCATATCAGTTATAACAGTAATTCATTCAGCAGTTAAGCTCATTGGAGTTTCTTTTTTAACTAATCCAAATACTAATACAAGGGTGGGAGAAATTATTTTTGGTTTTTATTTAATTTCATTTGAAATTTTTTCTTGGCATCCTGCTCCTTAACTTTTTCTGTTTTTTTAGCTGTTTTTTGTTTTTTTTCATGGTTGTTTAGCACACATTTCAGGACTTTTCAGATCATGTCTGAATAAGCACTCCTTAAAAATTTAAGCTTTTTCTGGAATGGGCTTTTAAAATCATAGTAATGAAGTTGGAAAATTTATTTTCTAGAGTTTTTGCAAGAATAACTGATAAGCTCATAAGATGTGATTCTTTTCATTGTGACCAAATTAAAATTATTACTGTGCAAAAACAAAATCCACACCATGTATACCATATACTCTAATTTGCTGAGAAATATAGTCAGGCCCTTCTGTATATTTAACCAAAAACAGAAAAATCATTGGAGCTTTTGTGTACAATCTAAGTAAATTTGGAGCATTGGTAAGGTTAAGATTGATGATATCAGATGGATGCTTAAATGGTTTCAGGAGAAGTAGGTCTAGATATTTGCAAGGCATTAAATTCTTGCCTGGAAACTTTGGAGCAGTTAATTAAATTAGGTTAAGGATAGTTTGCCCTCAGCAACCCATGTGTTCAAAGGTTAGGCACACCATTGCTGTAATTGAAAAACATGCACTGCTCATTCTTACATAGCCTGGGTATCAGTTCTTTTGATTGTCTTGTGTAGCAGTTTAATCAGTGAACAACTGAGCCTGTTTTCTTAGCTTTCTAGTCTCAGCAGAAAAAGCAGTTTGATTTAAGTAGCAGTACATGACTGTGCAGTATTTTCTAGCCTAGCTGGAAGTTGCAATAAAAATACATTATGAAATGTATGGTTTTCATCCGCAGTTAAAGGAAGGTGTAGAAAGTTTGCTGAAAGCAAAGGCTAAGCTTACGAAGGAACGCCTCCTTTGTTCCACACTCAAGAATTTGTCAGCACACAATTAATTGCACCATGGTATCTTTTTGCTTGATATATTTGGGTTATTGAGTAGCCCAAAATTGCTGTAAAAAGATCCTTTGAGAAATTAATTTGTGCTTGGTTTTTCCCCTCTCAGAAAGATACCATTAAAGGCCCATTTAAAAATCTGGCCCTAAAAGTTCAACTTTTGTGGAGTTTTACTGTTCAGAGAGGTTTAATCCTATGTGGTAGTCTATATAAGTG
This sequence comes from Sylvilagus floridanus, assembly GCA_949820135.1. Lineage (NCBI taxonomy): Eukaryota > Metazoa > Chordata > Mammalia > Lagomorpha > Leporidae > Sylvilagus > Sylvilagus floridanus. The sequence goes on from OX463235.1 coordinate 49,539,758, forward strand.
ACGTATAAGTTGAGTTATGTAAATTTTGTCATTGTAGTGTACATGGAGTGACCATTTTACTAACATAAATATTTTCTATGTGTGTTTCAGTGGATGACAATCGAGCAGCAGAAGAATGGTGTGCCTACCCTTTAATGCTGCAGTTTAAATAAGAGAACTTGTATTGTGTCATTTCAGATTGTAGGCTGAGAGTTGTAAATAGTGAAAATTTGAGTACTTCTATTATTTGTTTTGGTTAGAAAGCGAATTTAAAAAACAAACCAAACTCTAAACTCTCTCAGATTAAAAGTCCTGAGACCTGAAGATTGTAATACTCATGTCTGTGAAGCTTTTAAACATTACACTTGAGATCAGTCATGACTTGATATTCAGGTAAATTTTCTTTTCCAAGAAGCTTTTGAATAAGCATATTTTCTCCAAAGGTCTCTCTTTCTCTTTTTTTGAGTGTAGATTATTTTAAAGCACTAATTGCATTACATTTGTAACTGCAATATAAAATAGCCATTATTGTTTTGTGAAGCATGGTTGAAATTAGATAGTGGTCCCTTTTAAATTTCATGAGCCTCTCAAAAAAAAAACTTAAAAAAAAAAAACAAAAAGCTGCTGAATATTTCAAAAGATATATATTTTACCTTATTGTAGGTATGTAAAGTTAGTTTGTAATATTCAGGTGCACTTTTAATGTTAAATTTTGTGTTCAGAGTTCCATTATACCATGTATTTCTCAGAGGTGGCTCATCACATGGCTGACTGTCAGTCTTGGTGCCGCAGTGATCCCTTAATGTTTTATTTCTCTCTTGCTTTGCCACTATTCTGTATTGGCACTTTCAGTGTAGATATTCTAGTTTGGGGCCGTCCTCATAAATATGTAATGAAGATTGGTCTATTCGCATGCTTAATTTCTGCTAATCAGAGTTTTGCATGGCCCAGACAGCAGTTGATCATTTTTATGGTATGGGAGAGTATAGTTCACAATTGTATTTGTCACAAAAGCCTATTTCACTCACATTTTCCAGTAGGAGGATGATGACATTTCTGAAATCACACCACATTATCTGAACTAATAATAGGAGATAATGTAATTAAAATTGTTGGATTAGATCTGCTATCACACTATAAAATCAAAAACACTAATTCTGTGGAAGGATATGTAGTTGGCATTTTTATCTTTGGCTTCTCATTTCTGAGACAGCACAGTGTCCTACTTGACAGTAGTACAGATCACATTAATTTGTTCAGTAGGCTTATAAGTGACTGAATTATGTTTGTGATGAGCTATACACTTCTTTCTGTTCTCCAAATACCATGAAGGACAAGGTCTCTCTTTCAGGAAAAATAATTTATATTTGTGTATAATACTTTTTAATATTGAGTTTGTTGTTATTCTAAAGTTTAGATGTTGCTTGATAAACCTTTGCTGCAGCAGATCATGAATATGAGTAAGGCTTTGTGTGATAATAGGGGTCCTTATGTGAAGTTAATTGCTGTTCAGTTCTGGTGAGCAAGCTCAACAAGTGTGAAGTGTGTATTAGCTTTACTTGGTACACTTTTACTTTACAATATTGAAGTGCTTTTAGAACTCTGGTTATCTTATATAAACCATTACCTCAACCAATTGGCATTTCTATTTCCCAGCATTTTATGATATGAACTGTGTGGGATCAGATAGGAAAACAATAAAAGGCACAATGAGATGTTTAGTTCCCAATTTTCTGGAGAGAACTCTAAATTAGACTAAAAATGACTACCTGTTAAGGCCCATATCGTAACTACCTTCTGTCATTAGGCAGTACATAGCAAACTTTGAGCTGCTAGTGAGCTCCATGTTCTCCCCCTACCCCAAGTAAGCACATGGTGCCAGGCTTGGTTTCTAAGCCTTAGTGGTTCTCATTCATTTCATTCACCCATAATAGTGAAGCTTGAATTTGTTTGTCAGAAGCTGAAATTCTTAGTTACAGAAGATATATGACAGGTTAGTGTTGTTTACTTTAACAACTGTTATCCTTCTAGATTTCATTTTGAAACCACATCATTTTGCTTTTTATAATTTTCTTTAAAAAACCAAATGTCAGAGGTCATGTTCATATAGATCACTCTTCCTTATATTCAGGTTGCTGTCATTGGTGATGGAATATGGCAATAGATTGATTTGTTCCACTTAATGTTTTATAGGAGATACTGAAAGTTACAGATTAAATTTTGGCTTTCATGAAGATAACAACAGATAGTTTTCCTTGTTACCTTTCCATTAGAATTAGGACGCCATTAATACCATGGTCAGGCCGATGTTATTTAGAACGTGATGGCTTTAGCCAGGCAGCCCATTTGAGAGAGACTGTTAAGCTACATAGAGATTTTTTGAAAATCTAATTGCTTTCAATATCTGAAAAGGAAAAAGTGTGACTGTGGTACAAGGAATGCAGATCTCTAGACTCTTATCTTCTTAGTTTATTTTGGATTAATTCTGTCCTTGAGATTTGAATAGGATTTATGAGCATGATGACTAAAGAGGAAATAGAAGTTATTTTGCATATGCTGTTTTTATTCCCAGATACTTTTGGCATCACCTTTCAAAGAAGTGGACATTAGCCCTGGAGCATAACACTAGCTGTGTGCCCTAAGTGTTATGAAGGAGTTTGGGGAAAGTGGTGGAAAGTAGAATGGGAAAGTATGTAGACTTTTGAGAAGACACTAAAAATTCTTCCCTATTATGCTAAAAGTGAGTCACAGGATAGATAATGTGAAGTTGGGCCACCTACGTTTGAAAGTGAGAATCAAGGCTAATTAGTGTTTTGACAAACTATAAAACAGTTAATCTGCAACCATTTGGGGGGTGATTTTAAGGTTTCCAGTTCACTTAGAGCTGTATCAGTAAAAGGTGGAAAGCAAGCACTTTTAGTTATAGATTTATTGGCTGTAGCAAATATTGTCATAAGACTTAATCTCTACTGTTTGAATGTGGAAATGAACTCTTTACCCCATCTTGAACTGTCACTGAACAGGCTCAAGGTGATCTTTGATCTTTTCAACACTGGAAATGACCCTATACACATACCAAAAAAAATGCAAGCAGTAAGATGTATTTGAAGATCCATACCTCTTAAACTTTTTAGATTTGTCTTGGGAAAAAAAATTTATGAACCTATAACCAGTATTAGTGCAGTCTTGGGTCCCTTGTTCTGCATAATTGCACCCTTTCTCAGGTATGTCCTGAAAACATAAAATTTAAAAATAATCTCTTTAGAGATTAGATTCTCAGTGGATAGTGTGACAGGAGCTGGGGTGGGGAGGGGGGATGGGGATAGTTGGACACAGGACACCGACAGAGTAGAGCAGGGATTTTTAACAGTCAATAGCCAAATAGAATTTCAATCTAGAATATTTTTACCCCCTCAGAATGACTGAAACAATTCCTGTTATTTGGTTAAATACCTGGTGCTACACTCCTAAAAGTCTTTTTTTTTTTTTCCATTACTTTTATTTCCTGCTTGATAGAAGGGTATATAGGTAATTTTGCTGTCACTAGGAAAGCACTTGTCCAAAATGTTTAAAGTACTAGAAAAGGGATAATTCAGCACTTTTTCTGTTACAACACTAAAGTCTTAATTTATCTTCAGAGTCTTAGGTACTGTATGTTTTAGGATGATTATTTAAAAATATAAAACATACTACATGATATGGGGTCAGATCACATTTATATAAATAATTCTTATTTTAAAAAAGACAATAACATTTTGTACCTTTCTAGCAATTCCAAGTGATTGCCTCATTTTCCCCATTTCATTAAGCGTTTCAGGCTTAAGAATTTGGAATTTGAGAGAAATTGAGGGGAGAAATTCCCCCAAATTAAAAATTGCATCAGACCATTTTAGAAAAATAAATCACTAGGAAAATGGGTAGGGATTCTCTCCCCTTTTAAGTCTTCAGGGAATGAGCAGTATTTAGAATCTTTGGCTGAAATTCAAGCCTTTTTACTGTGTAAATTTTTAATATTAATTCACTGACATGCTTTTTACATCAGAGGACTGAAAATGGATCTTAATGTTTTTAAGTTGTGGAAGGGTATATTTCTAAAATGGGTGGGGGGATAATTAACTAGATTAGTATTACCAGCATTAGTAAGTTTAAGGAATTTTAGTATGTAATAGCAAAGTGTTTGATTAAAAGTCTAATCCTATATTGCTAGTCGAAATTAGTTACATTCTGATCTAGGAAAGATATAGTCATTGGATATTGATATGCTGTGCTGTCAGAAAACCAGACTAAGAAACCTTTATCAGTGACTCCCACATGTTGAGTGTTCAGATGGGATGGATACTTTACAGCACCTTGTTGCTGCTTTGGAAAAAAAAAATGTATAAACTATACATTTGGAGTGTTTGCATATAATTCTTTATAACCTCCACTTTAAACTGTCAGACATTGGTATTTTATCAGTCCACGCTGTTAAATAAAACTAATGTTCTTAGGAATCCAACTTGTACACACTGTTTAAAAACCCTCAGGGACAGTTTACACACTCTTCTCACTCAATTCAGGTACTTTGATGCTATTCTTAAACCTAACAGTGACTTGTATTTTTCTGTTTGCTTTTATTTTGACGTGCTGGTAGCACATCTTTGATGAATGTCAACTTAAAAACTCAGTTCAGGTATCCAGGTATAACTCAGCCAAACAGATTTTAAAGCTGCATATTACTCTCCAGCACACGGTGCCTCACACTCTTATAGTGGCATTCTATATATTCAGTTATTACTACTGAGCAGATAATATGGGGGTTCCTGTTAACAGTGTATTTTTGTTTAAATGTGCAGAAATAAATTGCCAGCACACATACACAGTTAAAAATTTTTCAATGCCACTAGTAGCCAGCACAATTAAATGACATTCCTAGCTGCTTCTGTAAACTCGAGCAGATGCAGCTCCTCCTTGATGTGGCTCTTGCTTCTTCACCATAGCTACTACTAAATTCAAGCACTGGTCCTTGGGTGTCTGACCTCTACATTCTAGTTTATGCAATGTCTTTAGAGAATTCTGTGCACTGGCCACTGTGATGGAACCATTGGGCCAGAAGTGCTTTGAGTTTACCAGTAGTGATTCTGCCAAAGTTGGTGTAGTAACATGAGTATGTAAAATGTCAAAACATTAGCAGAGGTCTAGGTTTGCATATCAGCAGTTTCGTCAGTGTATTTTGTATCCTTGAAGTCCCCAGTGACAAGTTTCTTCCAATGTGAAGTGCTAATAACTTCAGTATTTTAGTCCTTCACATCTTTAATGTTAAGACTTGTCTCTTAAAAACTCTTGCTTTCTACAGTACTACCTGTGGTTAACAAGATAGATTATTCCTCTGCTTTAGTATTTGATATCTTACATCGAAAATAAATTCTCTCCATATATAAAACCCATAGCCTTTGAAGATATGGGAAATGGCATCTTTCAGATTTCTAGAAGTTCAAATGTCAGGCAACAAAACAGGAACCCCCTTTACTCTTATGGACCTCATTTCAATATACTGTTTACAGTTTGACAGAATTGTATAATTTAATATTTCTCTTGTACTGTAGTTTATATTTATTTACAGATTTTTTGTACTGTGTGATTTGAACTTTTTGTTTCTTGCTATGATCAATGTTTATGTAGTAGAGCACTTATGATCACAAATTAAGTTTTTTTGGTTTGATTGCACTACGTTAAATTTTTTAATGCAGTTCTGATTTTTGACTGGACTAAAATAAGCTGTGTCTTAATGTATGTGATGAGTACTTAAAATTTTAATCCATGTGGTTCCCCCCCCCCCTTTTTTTTGCATTGTATGTCAGAAGCGCTAGTTCTTTCGTGCATGTGTAAGATTTAATGGTTCCATTGTATTATTTGACCATGACATTTTGGAGAAACATTCCCAGCTGTAATGTTGTGTATGGTAGTTCTCACTGGATGCTAGACTTTTCAAAACCACTATTCTTCTAATAAATTTTGTTGTGAAAAACTATTTTGAAAGCTTGGTTTCTACTTCCTAAGATTTTGGTGCTTAAAAAAGAAAAAACAGGGTTAAGAGAGTATGCTGTGAAATGCGTGTGATAATAAGAGTTGGTAATTTTTTATGATAAATTCTTTGCAGATGAAATCCCTCAGATAATTAAAAGTTGCTGCTAACAAAGTTTCACTTCAGTATTCAGGTGCAAAAACATCTTGTAACTCATGTCTTTACTAACTTGATACTTGCCCTGGACTACCTCAGTTTTCGGCATTGGGTTATTTTCATTTAAAAACTCTATTCAGCCAAACAGGGTGTATTGACGTTTTCATGATTTGGCTGGACATAATGTTTTTAGAGTAAAATTTTATGCTGGGATTGCTTGCCAAAAAAGAACAATGATTACTTATTTTTGTTAGCTCATTTCTGGAGATATTAAGTACAGACACAATATTGCCAGTCCTTGTGGTTATTGTAGTTCTGATCCTTGGGAGGGTAATTCTTGTTTACTAGGACAAATAAAAGACCAAATTGTTATAGTTTAGCATCTCCTAAAATGTGTTTTATTGTAATAATCCTATTTGCCAATTGATATTTAGCGCCTCAGTTATGATTGTTTTGAAAAAAGGACTTGTCTTAAAGCAGTTTTTCTTTTCTGATTCTGCTGATATTTGGGGGATTAATTCAGGAGCCCCTCTGTCTTAACAGTGTGAGAGTTAGGGAAATCATGTGAAGGGACAGGAGTAGCATAAGGAAAACTGAATGGAGAAAGTAGAATGGTCGTTTCATGCCGGATCCTGAGTTGTGGATTTGTGTTTCATCCACCCGCCCCCATACTGACTTTCTCTTGCCAGATGCTTCTATTCAACTGTAAAAATATACTCTAGGTCATTTTATGTTGGTTTTTTGGTTTTTGTTTTTGTTTTTTAATTTGAAAGAGGGACAAGCAAAGAGAGTGATCTTTCATCTGCTGGTTCACTCTCAATGGCCGCACCAGCCAGGGCTAAGCTAGGCTGAAGCCAGGAGTCAGGAGCTTCATCTGGGTCTCCCACACAGATGGGAGGGACCCAAATACTTGGGCCATCTTCTGCTGCTTTCCCAGGCGGTTAGCAAGGAGCTGGATTAGAAGCAGAAGCATCCAGGACTCAACTGGCACCCATATGGGATGCCAGTATCTCAGGCAGTGGCTTCATCCTCTACAGCATAATGCCAGCCCGTATTGTTGGGTTTTGTAGCTGAAATGAGTGAATGATCCCTTTTTAACAGGAAGTATTTAATTAGTAACATATTAGATAACAGTTCTTGTTAATATTCAGTGTCTGCTTTATCATTTGTTTCTAAAAGGTAAGCATTTTAACACCATTTTATGCATCATATTCAACTTACAGATCGTTGAGCTTTAGAGGAATACGGCAGTACGAATGTTGCATTTTAAAACTGGAGCAAACAGGCTTTTTTGAAGAGGTTAGTGGAAAAGAAATTCTTTTAAAAATTGAAGGTTGTTGAGTATATAACTCTTTAAGCCATGATTTGGTGAACAGTTCAACTAGAATGCAGAAAGTAAGCAAAACTGTCCATATTTGTTCTGTTAAATCCTCTGGAGCTTGTGTAGGCATGTAAGAATTCTTTTGTTGTTTATTGACTGGTAATTTTTAAATAGTTGTATTCATCTTGCAGCATGGCATGCTAGAAAGATCACTTGTTTATTCATCTGTAAAGTGAGGTGTTAGACTGAAAGGTTTTTAAGCCTTTTTCAACTCTGGATCTATTAAAATATAGTTGTCTATTAAATGTGACACAAATACACAAACTTCATTCCTTTCAAGCATGGGAAAATGAAGTGGCAACCCGTATTTACTAATGAGGTCTAATAAACTCAGGTCTCACCTCTACAGGAGGCAGGGAAAGATCTAGATGTCATTTTAGATGCCTTTTATATACATCTTGCCTGTTTTAAGTTTTTATTATGACTATGAATGTAATTATACTTTTACAAATATTAGCTTGCGCAGTTACATTTTTATTCCAGTTTTAAATTTTGTTCTCCATAATTTCTGTTGTGTGCAGGCCAGTTCTACCTTGAAGGTCAGGGCACAAAGAGTTCTGGGGCTTGCTGGTGCAACCAGTCTCAGAACTGACCTTTTGAAAATACAGGTGTCTCAGTTCTACACTAGAGTCAGTTTATGGGAGTGAGGCTTAGACATTATGTATTTTCAAAATGTTTCACAAGATTCACTTTTTAATTGTGTTTGAAAAAAAGCATAAGATTCACCATCTTCTGGTATGTTGTTTAGGTAGTGTTAAGTCTGTTGACACTGTTGCCACCACAAGAAGTTTTGATTGACTTCCTTTGATTGACTTCATTTTAATCTTGAGGTGAAAAACATGAAACATGGGGACTTTAGTGGACTTATCCCTCCTCACGCAGTGACTTGCCTGGAATATTCATGATTCCAAACTGTTATACTTCTCTCTGCATCACCTTGGCAGTCTTCAGTCAAATCAGAGTTAGAATGAGGAATTTTTTCCTACTAGTAGTTTTCTTTTAGATTCAGATTTTTTTTTTAATTAATTATTTTTAAGATTTATTTATTTGAAAGTGTTAAAAGTTTCCATCAGCTGATTCACTCCCCAGATGACCACAATGACAAGGACTGGGCCAGGCCAAAGCCAGAAGCTTCATCCTGGTCTCCCACATGGATGGCAGTGACACAAGCACTCAGGCCATCCTCTGCTTTTCCCAGGCCATTAAGCAGGGAGCTATATCAGAAATAGAACCACTGGGACATGAACTGATAGCCATATGAGCTGCCAGCATCCCAGGCGGTGGCATTACCTGCTATGCCACAGTGCCAGCACCTAGATTCAGTTTTAGCTAATTAAATCTCAACTATTAATTTAGTTTGATTCTTAAATAAACTTACATCACATTTTAGGAAAAGAATGAAATCTGTATCATGAAATTAGCAATAAAGAAGTTGCATATAAAACATGAGTGTTAAATCAGCATTAATTGATGACTGGGGGAACCCCTCATAAAGGAAGTAGGTCTTGAAAAATAGGGCTTAAAGAGGAGATGTTTCATATTTGGACTATGATTTTTAATGTGTGAAGTATAAGCAACATGGAAGAGAACGCCTTGGAGCCAGAAGCTCTAAATGTGATTATGCCATTGGTTTTAGAATGCAGAATGATGTTTTCAGTCTTGTTAATACTAACATGATAAAATAATTGCAGGCTTTATAGTTTCTTAACTATGTGGTCTTAAGTTGAATCTTATCTGCCTAACCTGTCAAAGGGGCCTATGTTACTATATAGTCACAGATTTACTATGAGCCTTGACAGAGATTCTGTGCACAAATACTAAGTACTATGTCAGGTTCTTTCCAGGTGCTCAATAAGTGAAAATGAGACTGGAAGTATATGACAGGCTCTAGTTTAGTATATGAGGGGTGGAAGAATGAGAAACATCAGACTGGAAGCTGGCAAGGACACTGTGTTGATCAGAGCTTTGAAAATGAGGCTCATGTGTTTATTTTGGACTGAGGCACAGAGCAGCCAATCCTAAGTGAGCTCTTCAGTCAAGTAGTGAGGTTGAGACTAAAACCTGAGTACTGAATCTCCACATTCGTGGTGTATAGAGGACTAATCAAGCTGTTCAGCATGTTTTGTTTTCAGAAGACAAATGGAGTAAACATGGTTTGAGATAAATGCTTACGATTGAAAATTACAAAGCTACATAGAATTTATCTGCATTTCCATTGTATGCAAATCTTTATACATTTTTATGTGGAAATTTCATAGCTTTGTAGATTTTTACTTTGGTGTAGGTAGTAAAGTTTGCATAATGAAGAGCTAAGTAGGGGAGTGTGAGAATGTGTGTTTATCAAAACTTCAGTTTTCCAGTGGGAGAATTTAGGGATTCTGCTGCATCTTTAATGTTTTAGTCACACTGTTACCAAGTAAGGGTTCCATGCATTTCGAAGTGATGCATCAGATCATAACTAACACAGTATAGAGGTGTTCACTGAGACATCTGCTACATTCGCTTGTGATATCTCTACCAGCGTAACTTCAGCTAGATGGATTTACATTAAGAAGAAAGTAATCAGTATAGCAAATTCTTAGAAAGTGCTGAGGATTAGTGAGTCTGTGTAGATCAGTTTTTCAGTGGGACCTATTACTGGGTTGTAACAATGGTTTAATGTGATGGACTCTAAGAAGCTTTGCTTTTTGTGTTGGGGGGGAGGGGCGGTGGAGTGAGACAGAAAACTCCCATCTTCTGGTTCACTGCTCTAATGCCCTTCGACAGTCAAAGCTGGGCCAGGCTGAAACCAGAAGCTAGGAATTCAGGCTGAGTCTCTCATGTGAGTGGCAGGGACTCAACTATTTGAGCCATCACTTCAAGTAGTCTTCCAGAGTGCACAATACCTGAGAGCCTGAAGGGAACCCAGGCCTTCAGATGCAGGATGTGGGCATCTCAAGCAGTGACTTAGCCCCTACACCAAGCGCCTGCCACCTAACCAGCATTTAAAAAAAAATGCGTATAGAAGGGTCAACACTGTTTAACTGAAAATTTTATTTCATTATGTACATATACATACAAACTGGAATATATCTACTGGGTCACTTTGCAAAAAGTGTTTCTTGTTCTGGATTGCTCAAAAACTATAATGGCTTTCAAAAACCATTTCATTTGGGTTTTCCTGGTACCTGAGAGAGCACACCAGGAAGCATCTGTGTGGTTAGGCGCCTATATACTTACTGTCCAACCTTCAGAGTTCTCTTCCTTGTTAATCGAACTCATTTTCATTGAAAGAGTATAGTTTTCCTTCTGTTTATATGTCAAGATGTTTGCTTTTTTTCCTTGAAAAATGCATTACTGTTTTCACTACATGTTAACCTATTTGGGATGTTCGTTTATTATTTACCTAATGCTACAATGAGCTGAGCCCCAACTCACTGGTAGCACTGAAGCTACCAAGTTAGAAAGGACAAAGTTCTTAACCTAGAGGAAGCTCACAGACCAGTGGAGAAAACAGTTGTATAAACTGTTACCATGCAGCATACATGCTGTTCAATTAAAAAAAAAAAAAAAACCCTATGAGAGTAGAGTAAGAACTATCTTACATGGCCATCTGGTGAGATTGCTAAGGAGGATGGAGTGTCAACCGAGGGAAGTTAACGTTAAGTTTTAAGCAGATGATGACAGGGACAGATTTGGGCTTTAGGAAGGTGGCAGTTCATATAGTAATGTGAAGCAGACACTAAAATGAAGAGAAGCTGGTCGCAGGGAGCTAACACTATAGCATTTTCCAAGCAGAGTCAGCCTGTGTATTTGAACTTGAAGTGCATGGGGAGCAAGAAAAGTGATGGACCCTAGTGATAAGGATTGAGGTAAAATATCTTCATGTGGAGTATCTGAAAAACGTGGCCTTTATTAATCTTTATGCTTGTAGATATAGATACATCCAGTTATGTTTTGTCTTTTAATATTCCTAAGAACTTGAATACACAAATAATTCCACATAGTCCCCCCCCCCAATACATTGGCAGTGGCCTCAAGTGTTTCTAGAGTGGGGTGGGGTGAAGGATGGTTATAAGGGACTGTTCATTCCTGGAGCATCTCAGAATGGTAGATATAAAAATGCTTTGCTTATCTCTATATTTTAAGTTGTAAAATACTTACGTACACCCTCTTTGCCTCGCCTTTTTTTTTAATAAGATTTATTTATTTGAAAGATTTACACAGAGAGGAGAGGCAGAGAGAGAGAGAGAGAGAGGGAGGGAGGTCGGTCTTCCATCTGCTGGTTCACTCTCCAATTGGCTACAATGGCTGGAGCTGGGCCAATCCAAAGCCAGGAGCCAGGAGCTTCTTCCTGGTCTCCCACGTGGGTGCAGGGGCCCAAAGACTTGGACCATCTTCTACTGCTTTCCCAGGCCATAGCAGAAAGCTGGATCAGAAGTAAAGCGGCCATTTGGGATGCCAACACTGCAGGCAGCGGCTTTACCCACTAATGCCACAGTGCTGGCCCTTCACCTAACATTTGTAAGGTGAATAATTGAGATCTAGTGCTAAATCTTACATACAGTATCATAGGAGTCCTTTTTAATGTTTATATTTTACAAAGTGGTCTGTGTTCTTTAATTACAGTTAGTTACTGAAGAAGAGTGCTGTCATTGATAGAGTTTTTGGTGATTTACTATGTGATAGCAAAAGTAGAATTTGCCATTCTTGAAGTTTTAGGACATACCAAAAATTTGTATTGTCCTAAATCAGTTTCAAGAAGAGAGACTGAACCTCAAGAGAACATGAGAAAACTTAGGACATAGAAAATCTCACAATGAAAAAAATCAAGACACCATCAAATATCCATTTGGTTATCTAATGCTCTGCTAGTCTTCCTTTCAGCCAAAAAGCAGCTAAGGACATTTGAAATGTCGGTTTATTTCTCGGGAGGAACAAGCTGTGTTGCTGGAATGTATCATGAGAACTATTTAATGTCCTTTTGTCAGCTCCTCATACTGACTTTAGATTTAGCTCCTGTTCAGGCACACACAGCCTGCAAGGTAGTGGTGTGCATTTTTGTAGAGATTATTACTACAGATGAAATACATACTCATTACATAACAGGAATCTTGTTTGGACACTGACTCTTCTCAGTCCCCTCACCCCCCAAGTATTCTGTTGAAGCTCACTATAAATTATGTGGTAGTACACAATACTGCAAGTTACCAGGGACAGTATAGAAAGAACTTTGTCCAGTGCTTGGCTTCTGCTGAGTGCTCCAACAGGTGTTGCTTTTGCCTCATTCACCTTTAAAGGAGCGTCACAAAAGGATACATTTTGTCCCTCTTGGAGAGTGAGTCCCTCTGTCTAATCTGCTTAAGCAATGGTATTTTTCTAGTCCCATTCTTGTGCTGGCCATTTAAATTGGGAATTAAAGGGCAGTAGTCCAGTCTACCTGGCTTGTTAGGAGCTCTCATTCTCAAGAATGCTGACCTTCTTCCATACCAGTTACGCCTGTAGCATCCTTACTTTTCTCTAACCTGGTTATACTAACTCAGTGAGGCTAGTGAATCTCTTGTGCAATTCAGATCTGCCCTAGGCACAGCTGTCTTCTGTCAGAATTTACCATGTTGTTTCCTAATGTCTGTTTCATAGTATTTTCTAAGGATGCATAACTATAATATATATTAGATTACTAATTAAAGTTTGTGGTCTCACCAAATTGGTATTTAGTTATATCACATAAGGATATAACTTGCAGGAGTTAATCATTTAAAAAAATTTACTCCATCCAGTCCCAACTGTCTTTCACAGCCTCTGAACCAATCCTCTTTTTGTTTAACACCAAATGTAATATATTTCGTCTTGCGTAAGTCTTACCTGGGATGATGCAGTCAAAAACAAAACCTGATTGTGGGGTGTGGGGGCCGTGTAACCCCTTTTAGAAGCAAACAGTTGATGAGAACTGCCTGTCCTGTGAGGCCGTTATACTCCTGCTGTGCCTAGTGAGCTGTTCTCTCTGACTTCTGCTCTCCAGCTGACTAGATTTTGGCTTCTCGGTATGTTTGCCTATAGCGTTAAGACATGTAAAACAGTGAATATGAGACTCTCCTTGGTTATATTTTTATTTAATTAAATTTGACAGTCTGGTTAAAATGGAAAAATAGGAGATACGAAATTCAAGCCTTAAACTGCATCTGTTGTATTTAAGAGCCTACTTGGAGTAGCAGGCTCTTTACCAGAGATATTCAGCCCTGAGATACAGAAAAGCTAGCAAATGGAAGCTTCACGCACATTAGGTTCCCTTGGAAATGCCTCTCCTTCCCCCAGTTCACATGGTCAGTTCATAGGTTTTTGAAACCTGTGTTCTGTCTGCTTTTAGAACTCAGAACATGGTAAACTTCAAAAGCTGTTTCGAGGGCTTGTGTGCCTGTTAGTGTGGAGCAGTAGTTCGTTAAGAACCTAAGCAAGAAGCCGTGCTGCCGTTAGCGGTGAGGACCTCTCAGGCTGGGACTCCTAGTAGGGTCCTGGATTTGACACACACACCCCCATCCGCCATGATCTGGGCTCTGGGAAAGGACGCATTCTCTTCAGCCCTCCGTTTGAGAATGGCCTTTCCTATCTAAATTCTATCCAAATCCAAGTTTAGGTAACTTAGATTTCAGTCACTTGGAAAACAGGTATTAAGCTGATTTGAAGAGGTCACTTTCTAGTCTGTGATCTTCCCAACTTTCTCACTTTTCTATGCTACTTTTGCCCATCCTTTTACTGCCCAGTACCATGGGAAAAATAAAATCGGTTACTCAGTGGTTTAGAGGTGCACTATGCATGGTTTTCTTGAGTGAAAAAATCAATTTCCACACCCATACCTGCCTTCTCCAGTGTATATACAGATTTGTCATAGCCCTTGGAATATCTATATCCAAGTATGGAAGGCATATAGATGTGAACCACCCAAAGGCAGATGCATTTCCTAGTGTAGAGTAAGAACTTGTCTGCAGACTTATCCAGGCTCTTGAATATACTTATGCCCGGTGAGCTTGCAGGGCCTGAAGTAAGGGATTAAGGAGCATAATTTCAGATTGTCCTCTGGCAAAAAATTAGAACTCATACCCTGAAGGGGATCTGAGGATGCATCTTTACGTTTTATTTAAAGAGAAGAGTCAAGCCAGTTAACTTACAGCTCCTCTAACTGGAAGTCTCTGTATAAAGCTTTCTCTCCCCTTCATATTTTCCTGGAACTGTATTTTTCTTCCACTTGGATTAGTTCCCATCAAAACATCACTCACTATCACTGTTGACCTTTTCCAGTTAAGAAGAATGTACTTTGGTCATCGTTGGTGTTGCATTTGCCCATCAGGCAGTCTTGGAGAAAGCACCTGAATCCATCACTCTGAAATTCCAGATGCGTAAACTTGCCATTTCAGCTCTCTGCCATATCTCTTCTCTAATTGATCTGTCTTTCATCCTGAAATAGCATGAGCATTGACCACGCACCGTTTATATTAACCACAGGAATGTTTTCCTTCAGGAATTTTAAGTACTGCAGTATTGACTAAGTAGGCGAGTTCAGTTGTGTCTAACCTCTGATCTAGAAAAACATCACTGAGTAAATCATTAAAGATATGGTTGTGAAACAACACATCGTTCTTAAACTGTACCTTTTAAAGTTTTTATGAATATTATCTTATCCTTTTACCACACCCTCAAGAATTGGGCATTGAGCTGAAGATAGAAAATGTGGTCAAGGTCATGCAAGCCATTTTTAACCAGGGAGATAAAACTGATTCTGGCACTTGGGAGCCAGGTTCCCGCTTGTCTTCTGTAGCCGTTCCTCCCATTGACCAACTCGTGTGTTCTTACTGAGCTGCAGTGGTGGTATTCAAGTATTTCTGATCGAAAACTAATTCACTTAAACTATTATAGAGAGCCCTCTTTTTGAGCAAAAGAAACATGAACTCCAGTGATTTCACATCTGTAATGAATTCTCTTAACGTTCAGTCACCTTTTCTCGGAAGAGAAGGACAAGTGGGATACAGATAGTAACCACTGAACTACAGCTTCCCCTTTGGTCTGCAGGACAGAAGCTGCCTCTCTGGGTTCCCTACCAGCTACTAGCTGCTTAAGAGTGTTTCAGATTAATGCAAGTGCTGTATTTAGGTTCTAGTCAAGGTCTAAGGCACTGGAAACATTGAGTAAATAAAAGCAAAGCTAAAGACTTGTCTAAAACTTAGGCGAAACTGACTAATGCCCATTTTATTTTGACATGAAAAAAGCAGTAATAGAAATAAACTTTAGGAAGTTGAAGTTACTTTTTTAAAAATAAATATTCAGATTATAAGAAACTAAAATCAAACAAGGATGCCAGGGATGGACCAGGCCAAAGCCAGGAACCAGGAGCTTTATCAGGGTCTCCCATGTGGGCAGCAGGGGCCCAAATTGGGCCTTCTTCCACTGCTTTTTCCAGGCCATTAGCAGGGAGCTGCATCAGAAGTGGAGCTGCAGGGATATGAACCAACGCCCATTTGGGATGTCGGCATCTCAGGTGGTAGATTTACCCACTATATCACAATGCCGGTCCCTGGTGCAGACTTTGAAATTCATGTATAGTTTTTTCATAATACACATTTTCCATGTATTTTGACAAAATATTTTGCACAAAAGTAAACTCACTAATTCTGTTTTTCCATGAAATTTTTAAAGTATGCTTGTATGCATTTCACAGCATTGTAGCAAGGAGAGCCAGGTATCACCTCAGTTTGTTTCTGCATGAAGATGCTGTAGTGCTTCTTAATCTTTTTCCACAATCCTTTGTCAACCTTTTTTGCCTTTTCTGTGTGTTGTTAAAACACACTTGGAATATATTCTTGGAAACATCAGTAACAATCCAGGAACCAGGAACTGAGCAATAAAAACCTGCACAGCTGAAGTTGTTAGAAAAACCTTGTACTTACTCATAAAACTCAAGCCCTCCTTCAGAGCCCACTTATTTTTAAAGTACCACTGCAGCAATAGGGTAGAGTTTCTCAGCTGGTAAGTAGAAGTGAATACTCCTTGTGGGACGAAGTAGCACTCTAAAATCAGCTGCTGGCTATTTAGAAGCCAATAGGAAGAAAGATTTTAATAAAATATGGCTACCACTGTGACTTTTTTTTATTGAAAGTCAGATGTACTTATAACTAAAGAGTCTCCAAAACTATCAGTATATTTCAGCTTGTGTAATAAAATTTATAGCCAAACTTTAATAGTGTACACTGTAATGATCCTGAATGTTAACACAGTATAAGATGTATTCAGAGTAATGTGATTTTTCAAGACTTCCATCAGTCTTTACAAGTGAAGTGTTTTTAATCTTAAATAGTTGTTTTAAAATGTTTGGTACTTGAAGGGTAAGCTTTATCCAGAAATTTCACTGTTTTGAGTTGTAAGAAAGCAGTAATGCACATTCCTGATCTCCATGTTATTCTTTTTAATCAAAGCACATTTAATTTCATTGGCTGACAGTGGTAGCTGATATTTGCATAAACTTGGTAGGTTTCCCTTTCAGCAGTTCTAAGTGGTAGATGGGTAAGGGTTCCACTGAGACCCAGAATGGTTGAGTGCATAACTTATTAAGTGGCAAAGCTGCCTTCCACCCTCACACATGCTGGCACCACCTGGTAAACATAGCCACAAATGCCTCCTGGGTGAATTCTCCAGCAGGGGACCCTGCTGACTTCACAAGCTGGAAAGTCTGCTGCTGTGTGCAGGAGTCCATTGAGCTCCCTGGTGTATCTCATTGAGAGTGGAAATGACTAGCAGTCACTCATCCAGGGGTTCACTGTTGTCTTCTCTGTCCAAAGAAGGAAGGTAGAATTTGTCATTCTCACATAGCAGGAGGGGTTTATTCCTGAATTTCCAGATGTTTCCTGTTTATTTAATTTTTTTTTTTTTTTTGCTTATTTTCATTTTATTTGAAAGAGGTCCTCCACTTACTGGTTCAATACCCAAATACCCTCAGTAGCCAGGGCTGGACTAGACCAAAGCCATGAGCCCAGAACTCAGTCAGGGTCTCCAGTATGGGTAGCAAGGACCAAAGTACTTGAGCCATCACCTGCTGCATTCCTGGAAGTGTATTAGCAGGAAGCTGGATCAGAAGCAGAGCAAAACAAACAGCACTCCAACATGGGATGCGGGTGTCCCAGGCAGTGGCTTACCCACTGAACCAGATGCCTGCTCTTGCTGTTACTGTTTTAAAACTTCTTTCTGACATATAATTACAGTTAGCAAAGCACAAAGAGGATAGGCAGAACACTCTGCATTTTTCCAGTTGCTTTTGGTCTTGTTTTCTTTGGTACATTTTAGTCTGTTGCTGTCATGTACTTCAGAGTTCACCATATCCTTGCATAATTTGTAATACTTCTTTAATGTTTTTTCTTGATATAGTCACAATTCAGTGATCAGTGTCAAGTTTGAGTTAGGGGGCCAGGGCCGTGGCTCACTTGGTTAATCTCTGCCTATGGCGCCGGCATCACATATGGGTACTGGGTTCTAGTACAAGTTGCTCCTTTTCCAGTCCAGCTCTCTGCTGTGGCCCGGGAGGGCAGTGGAGGATGGCCCAGGTCCTTGGGCCCCTGTACCCACATGGGAGACCAGGAGGAAGCACCTGGCTCCTGGCTACAGATCAGTGCAGCGGCCGTTTGGGGAGTGAACCAACAGAAGGAAGACTTTTGTCTCTGTCTCTCTCTCTCTCACTGTCTGTAACTCTACCTGTCAAAAAAAAAAAAAAAGTTTGAGTTAGTTATCTTATAAAACATTTCTACTGTCTCAGCCTGGTCTGATGGAGGCCCTTTGAGAAACCCATGGCACCAATGAGTAACACTACTGTCTTGCTAGTTGTAAAAAGAACGTGTAACCTTTCGTCTTGTAAGGCGGTTTAGGTTAAGCAACAGATTGGAATAATTTGTTTCCTGGTTTTGTTTTGTGTTTAGAGGTGTTTCGACAGCTATATTCATCATTTGGTCTTAAAAATCTTGAGTCAGGAATAGAGAAACTAACATTTTCTCTGCACCTATTCTTTTGCGCTTTATGAATGTTACCTAATATCTCTCAACAAGCCTTTGAGATGCTGATATTCACTCCCAATGTACAATGAAGAAATCAAGGTTCAGAGAGATTATACGACTTGCCTAAGATTCTGTAGATAGTGAATGCCAGAACTGGAAGTGGAATCTAGGCATTAAATGTTCCACAGCCTGCACTCCGTCCACTCCAGCCATGCTGCTCCAGAGGCCAGTGGAGGGTGGGGCGGAAGGTGCAGGGAGTTGTCTGAATCTGCCTTTCCAGAAGAGTACCTCATGGAGAGGAGAGAAAAGTCCAAGGCTGGGAACAAGAAGTATTAGCTGGAAGGTGCTCTCAGACAGTCTCTGTTCAGCACGTTTATTAGGCTGCCCTCTGTGCTCTTGCCGTTTCTCATGTATGGTCAAATAGTAGTCCTGTGAGGAAGTACCATCCAGAGGGGGGGGGTTGAGAAGTTCAGATTCCAGGAAACTGGAGCACTCCAACTGCATGGGCGTGGTGAAACCTGGACAGCCAGGCACTGTACCCAGGCCTTCCAAGCAGGTCCTGCCTTTAGTCTGTCTTGAATCTAGTATCAGCCTTTCCTGCTAGCCTCACTGTTTGGGTTATGTTGGAAGAGTTTGTCCTGGATAACTTACAGAAATGCTGGAGAGGGATTCTTCAGTGTAGATAACTTTTTGCGGATCACTGTTTATTGAAGATCTGGGTCTGGGAGAATGTGACGATTGAGGCTTGGGGGAAAATGTTGTGCGCTACTGTTGCTTTAGGTTGACCTGTAATTTCCCATCTGTTTCCTCACTTGGAGGCTACAAATCAGGATTTGCTTGTCATTCTACCTTTTAACGTGTCTGAAATGTAGAATTATTGATTTCTGTCTCTTCAAGCCCCAGGAAGGGGGTAAAAGGATCCCTGCATCACTCTTAGCACTATTATAAGTCTGACTAATTGGTCACGCTGAGAAACCATCTGAAAACTATAAGTCCTTTAAGTACTTCTAAACCGGGATTTGTAATATAGTGTGCTGAACATTTGTCAGTGTTGTGATCTTATAACCAATGATTATTTAACAGGAATACCCAGGCATAAATCAAAAATACACTCTGAGGATCCCATATCCAAAATACTTGGGACCAGAAGTATTTTGGATTTTGCATTGTTTTTAGATTTTGGAATCCTTAGTATACATGAGATATCTTGGAGATGGAACCAAGTCTAAACACAAAATTTGATTTATGTTTCTTAAACACATAGCCTGAAGGTGATGTCATACAATATTCATGCTTTGTGCATAAAACGAAGTGTCTTGGTGTGGAAATTTCCACTTGGGGCATCATGTTGGTGCTGAGAAAGTTTCAGATTTTGAAGCATGTCAGGTTTTTGGATTAGGGATGCTCACCCTGTATATGTTGATCAACGAGTTTTGATAGCGTGGCCAAAATTTTATTTTTTGATAAAAAATTACTTTCAAATATTCCTTTTCTCAAGGTAAAAATTATATCTGAACAGTCACTTCAAAAGTATGAAGTATATTGTCACTAAAAATCGAAGCTAGAGCAGACTGGCTTTATATTTTAATTAGGTAAATTCTCTAATTGAATCAGAAGTGAATGGACTGAAAAGCACTTTTGGCCAGAGTGCTGCCACTCTGGGTATACTGTGAATAACATCTGATGAATTTCATAGTACAAAAAGGGCTTTTTGGAAAATGACCATACTAATTCATTCTCTCTCTTTGTCTAGTGAGAACTCAGCAGAGGCAGTAGCAGTAGATTCTAACCATCAGTCGAAGTCTCCGCTGGAGAAGTTTATGGTCAAACTGTGCACTCATCATCAGAAGCAATTCATTCGTGTTCTGAACGACCTGTACACCGAATCTCAACCAGGCACCGAGGACCTACAGCCTTCTGAATTGGGAGCAATGGATGCATCTACTTGCAATGCTGGCTGTGCCCAGCTAAGCACCAAACATAAAGAAAAGGATGCTGTGTGTCTTGATATGAAGTCTCCTACTCCTGCAGATTTCTTTGTAGACTCATCAGGCTCGCCTAGCCCTCGACACTTGACAGAACAGACCCTGAAAGAGCCCCCTCCTCCTGAGACAGACCCTGCAGATGGAAGAGAGAATGTCTTGCCTCTTCTCCAGAAAGATGCCTCTGAACTTGCAACCACTAAACCTAGCTCTGGCAGTTCAATGGATAGTTCCACTGCAGGATACCTCACTGCATGCAATTCTTCCTCGTTAAGCTCCCTCCACATCTCTAAAAGCTTGGAGGGGCAAACCACTGGACAGGAGCAAGATTCAAATGTGAAAATATGCAGCGATGGTCAAGACCATATGCAGAGTTCAGCTTTAGTAGAAAGTTTAATTGCAGTAAAAGTGGCAGCTGAGAATAGTGAGGAGGGCAATAGCTGTGTTGCTTCTCAAAGAAATTCATTCAAAGCTTTATCCGAAGAGGCTTGGGACTCAGGGTTTATGGGAAGCTCGCCCAGAACTGCTGACAAGGAGAATGCTTTACAGTGTAGCTCAAAAACACCTTCACACCAGGAGTCAGAGGCAGATGAACAAGATGCAAGGCCAAAGCAAGAGAACCATCTTCACTCACTAGGAAGAAATAAGGTAGGTTACCATCTACATCCCAGTGATAAGGGCCAGTTTGAACATTCCAAAGACGGTTGGTTAACCCCGAGCCCTGTGCCAGCCGGTCACAAAGCATCTAATGGGCATTCACGAGCCAAGATGATGTCAGCCTCCATTAAGACAGCTCGGAAAAGTAAAAGGGCGTCAGGGTTGAGGATCAATGACTATGATAATCAGTGCGATGTTGTTTATATCAGTCAGCCAATAACAGAATGCCACTTTGAGCATCAGAGGTCCATACTGTCTTCCCGGAAGACTGCCAGGAAGAGTACTCGAGGATACTTTTTCAATGGCGACTGCTGTGAGCTGCCAACTGTTCGCACACTGGCCCGAAATTTACACTCCCAGGAGAAAGCAAGCTGCTCACTGCCGGCATCTGAGGCAGTGGTTACTCCCACACAGATCCTTACAGCTTCACCCCTTAGACATACTGTAGATGGACAGCTTCCCAGAGAAGACCCCCCCGAAGAACCTGGTAAGGAGATCATCTGCCTCCTTGAGGAAGGAGGCCAAGACGCCTCATCTGAGAAAGAGTCTCAGGAGCCTGAGGTTTGCACGATGAACAAAGCAAGTCCAAGCAGTCCCCCCGAGTCACAGGAGACACCAGCTGCCAGCCTGTTGTGTCCTCTGCCTGCTTGGCTCCCTGAAGAGGACAGGCCAGCAGGCAGCCCCGCGGCTTCGGCTCCCATAGCAAGTGGAGTGTCTTCCCCTGCGGGAGACCAGCAGCCAGACCCACTGCTGGCCGCCGAGGAGATGAGTGCATCCCAGGACTGCCCCTTGGTTCCCACTCCTGAGAGCATCTCGGGGGCAGGCGGGGAAGATGTCTCCAGGCCTCATTCTTCTCCTGAAGCAGTCAGTGGAGGAGAAAGTCCTCTGATCTCACGAAATCAAAGTCCGCCCTTGGGCTTGGAGCCTCCCACGAGTCTGGGGAAGGCTGAGGATGAGCAAAGCAGCAGTGCTGAGGCCACAGCGAGAGACGTTCAGGAGCTGGACGCCATCCCGCTCCTGAAGGAAGACAGCATTTTCACTCACAGAGGCCCAGCCAGTGAGACTGAGGATCCTGAGCCAGCACGTGATAGAGAACAGTTAGAGGCAGAGGACAGTGATGCAAGATCCTCCTCAGAGAAAGACACAAGCGATCCAACCACTGACTCACCCGAAGAGAATCTGGACAAGAAGAAAAAAGGGAGGAAGTTCCCCGAGGCCTCTGACAGGTGCTTAAGGAGCCAGCTTTCTGATTCTTCCCCTGCTGACAGGTGCCTAAGAAATCAGAGTTCAGATTCTTCCTTGCCTTGCCCTGAGGTCAAGGCTGCTAAAACCCCTGGTGCAAAACATGCTAAAAAGGAAGGCCACGCTGGCAGGACAACACCCGAGGGCTCTCCTGTCAACCATGCCCATACAGCAGCTCGGGAGGACCCTGAAAACCCACCTGCCGACGAACGCTCCGCGGAGAAGGGTGCTGAGCAGCAGGAGGGCAAAAGCAGTGGGGTCATCACCAGGCAGACTTTTAAAAACATGCGAGCAAAAGACGCGGTGGGGGAAGAGGTTTCCCCCAGCAGTGACCCCATAGCCTCCATTAGCCAGCCACTGCCTGCAGAGAGACTGGAAATCTATGTTGAATCTAAGACAGGGGAGAGGAATGCTCCTGTGCCCACAGCAAGTATCCCTTGGAAGAGGGCCCTGGAAGAGTCCAGAGAGAAGCCAGGACATCCATGTGCCCAGGAGGTGGAGGAGGCTGTGAACGAGGGCGGCAGCGAAAACACCCTGCATAAAGGCGATGGCACTGACACCCCCTCTGGCCCACTTGGCTCATCAGATAGTGGAGGTGGTGATGCTGTTGGGCCACCAAAATTGGTAGCGAGGCCAAAAAGATTGGCCTCTTCAACCTACAACCTAAGACACACTCACTCTCTGGACTCCGTGGATACAACGAAAGTGACTTCTGAACAGGAAGCTGCACAAGGAAGCCTGATGCCAAAGGAAAATAAGGCCACAGAGGGTGGAGATGCCCAGGATGAGGACGACACAGAGACAGTGGCGGACGAGCAGCCAAAGTTTATGGAGTGGTGTGCTGAGGAGGAGAACCAGGAGCTCATCGCCAACTTCAACGCCCAGTACATGAAAGTTCAGAAGGGCTGGATTCAATTGGAGAAAGAAGTCCAGGCAACGCCAAGAGCGAGGAACAGATCAGATAAACTGAAGGAGATCTGGAAGAGCAAGAAAAGATCACGGAAATGCAGGGGCTCGTTGGAGGCTCAGAAGCTTTCTCCCGTTCAGATGCTGTTCATGTCAAACTTTAAATTGTCTAACGTTTGTAAGTGGTTCTTGGAGACAACAGAAACCCGATCACTGGTCATTGTGAAGAAGCTCAATACCCGTCTTCCAGGAGACATCCCCCCCGTCAAACATCCCCTTCAGAAGTACTCTCCTTCTAGCCCGTACCCCAGCTCACTCCAGGCGGAACGCTTGAAGAAACACTTAAAGAAATTTCCTGGAGCTACTCCTGCTCGGAATAATTGGAAAACACAGAAGCTCTGGGCCAAACTTCGAGAAAATGCTGACCAAGTGGATCCAGAGGATGGCAACGATGCCAGCCTCAACCCTCATTCTGAGGATGGCGTGGAGAACGTCAAGGACGAGAGAAACAGCCATCGTCCCACAAACCTGCCTACTCCCGCCAGTACCAGGATCCTTAGGAAATACTCCAATATTCGAGGAAAGCTCAGAGCCCAACAACGTTTGGTCAAGAACGAGAAAATGGAAAGCTCATTGGGTCCGGCTGTGGAAAGCAAACAGAGTCGCAAGAGTGTTTGCATCAACCCGCTGATGTCCCCCAAGCTTGCCTTGCAAGTGGATGCAGATGGGTTTCCCATTAAGCCCAAGAGCACTGAAGGAGTGAAGGGACGGAAAGGGAAGCAGGTGTCTGAAATTTTGGTTAAAGCAGAAACTCAGAATAAACGTAAGAGAACGGAGGGCTTCGGTACTCAGGACAGTAAGGACAGGGGACCAGTGGTGAAAGCCATCAAAGAAAAGCATGTTGATGGAGCCACCAAAACCCCTCCAGCCAGGAAGCCAACTGCAAGGGACAAAGCCAGCCAACTGCCCAAAAAGGTGTCTTTGAAAGAAAATAAAGTGAAGATCCCCAAAAAGTCCTCTGGAAAGAGCTGCCCTCCCTCCAGGAAAGAAAAAGAGAACACAAGCAAAAGACCTACCCTGCCCACTGCCTCGGAAACAGTCACGAAACCTGCAAAGCCAAAGGGGGCAGGTGAGTCCTCTTCCAGGCCGCAGAAAGCCGCAAACAGGAAGCAGAGCAGTGGAAAGACCCGCGCCAGACCTTTGGCACAAAACCCAGAAAACAGAGCAGCCCAGAGAAAGCGAAGGCTGAAGGCAAAGCTGGACTCTTCCCACAGCAAGCGGAGGCGGCTGGATGCAAAGTGACAGGAGAGCCGCAGCCCAGAGGAGACCTGTTCTAGAGAAGTCACCTCTTATTTTGCATTAACTGAATCCGCTTTTATAAGCTTCTCAAGCCTTTCAAGTTACAGTTACTGGCGAACACCCCCATCTGAGATGTCAGAGAGTGCGTCTCAGGTGGAGCTGGGAACTTGCAGAGTCCTTCTCCAAGGCTGAGTAAGGGAAGGTATATATTATATTCTGGTTGTTCCTTGGGTTTTAAACTTGGAACCAAGCAGTTTTCGTTTTAAAAAGTACAGTGCCTTATTTATCCTTTTTGTTTTAGATTTACAAAAGCTAAAAAGCTGATCTATGTGATTAAAGGCTTGTATTTTATACTTGATGCACACGCACTTGTACTGTAGCCGAGAAGACCACCACCATGCACATGAAAGGAGCTATCCAACAGCCGCCCTGCACATCTCTCCCCAAACAGGTGTCCCTTCTTGCAGGACCCCACCCGTGAACTTCCCTCTCCACCCTGTTTGTTTGTTTTGGTGATATTTGAAAGCTAAACCAAATCATCATTATGGTATGTGGAAAATGCAGATTATTAGGATTATTATAAAAGGTTAATATTTCTGTTACTCGGTTTGGAAAGAAAAGATACTCATTGTTGGTCACTCCTCTCACCTTTGCTCACATGCTTAGAACATGTATTCTGAATAACATGCTCTTGGGAAGAAAGGTGCCACAGGTGTTAATTCTGGCTTATGACCTCTAGAGATTACTGGCATCCCCAAAGTGTGTCACTGCGCCTTAACCATCCTCTTCGTTTTTGGCTTTTCAAGCTTGCTAGCACTCTAAAGTTTTCATTCTGCTTTTTTGGGGAAAAAAAAAATCTAATGTTTTTTTTTTCATCTTTTAGCTGTAATTTGACAATGAAGATGAGAATGACTGTTCTTATTTTCTTTCCTACCAGAGTGCTTCCATACTCAGAGAAAGCCAAGATGTATTTCCAGTGATAGAAGAGAACAAGGGTATTTATGCACCCAGGCTTTGGGGCACATTTGTGTGTGGTTATCGGCCACATGTGTCTCCTAATGCCAGTACAGTTCTTTTTTTCCCATGCAATGTGCCAGGTTGTCCATGGGCTGCATCGTTAGCACAGGCCAGGTGGTCTAAAAGTGACGCAGTGTCTCCATGAGCATCACCAGGACTTCTTGGCCCCAGACTCAGAAAGGTCTAAACAGCACAGAGTTACGGAAAGTTATGGAAAGCAGCCACACCATCCCGTAGTGCACCCACACTTCCCCCACTCCCAGAGTTGACTTTAGCGGTGTATTCTGATGTGAATATACTTGTTGGAGTGGAGGTTCATTCTGATTGATCAGTGCCATTTTAGTAGATGAATGGCTTGTAGCATCCTCCAGCCCATAGCAGATCAGGTTCTGCTCTGTGACTCGGAAGTGAGAACTGCAATATTTATAATTGGTGTTGTTTGCTTTTCCTTGTTGCAGCCTGAGACCGGGTGCGTTGCTTTAACACAGTTGCCTGTGACACTGTTCCATTAAAACACGTTTCCCCTGGGCCACATTTCCCCTGGGCCACTCTGCAAAAGAAGTTTGATTGTTAAAGCCTAAGGCAGCTTCTTTAACATGTTCTGTCACCAAAATAAGTTTGTGTAGACAGCTGCTGCCCTCTTTTTTTATTGAAAATGTTTTCCACTTAGGTTATTTCAGATCCTTTAGATAAACTCAGATGGACTTTTTTTCATGCACATCATGATAAACCAGACCAGCTCTCCAGTCTGTTAAAGGTTTACTGTATGTCATGGAAGCTTCCGATGATTGGATAGGGCTGGAGAATAGCATTTTATTTGTGAGAAATTGAGAATTGTGTTGGATTTCATAGATAGTGAAGCTTACAATCTTCAGTGAAGCCCTCATTTATTTTTCAATGTTTCCTATATCCCATGAGGTTCTCTCTCTCTCTCTCTCTCTCTCTCTCTTTTTAGCATATTTGACTTTGGCCATTCAGGAGCTACCTATATTAATGAAACTGCTGAGTGTGTATGTTGGCAACCCTCTCTCAGCATTAAGTTGCACAGAAGCATTAATATGTTTTGAGTAGGTTTGTTTTTTTTTTTTAATGGTTTTAAGGTTTAAAAATGTCTTTTCACATAGTTGTCACTGGATCTTGTTTGTGTGGTGACCTAAACAGCTTATGTTTGCCACTGTCAGGAATGCAGATTGCTACTTGTAAGAGGTGCCCCTTGGCTGCATTTAGACTACCTTGGGTCCAGTCAGGAAGAGGTGAGAGGTAGTAAGCGGGTGGAACTTTTCCAGTTCCAAGTTTATTACTCATTCCATTGCTTTTCTAAGTTCTTCATTTTTAAAAACTAACTTCAAAATAATAGCCTTCTCTCCCTTTCTAGGCTGCATTTGAGAAAAGGCATTTATATCACATACTTAACACTGCAGTGGATCATCTTTCAAATCAGCTTACACTTTAGAATGGTAACTACATTTGAATAGACTGAGATTCTGCATAATTAGTACACTTTAAAGTTTAGAATTGTTTTTATATTTATTGAATCTCATTTTCGCTGATTCAGTTAAGTTTGTTACAAGAACAAAGAAAACAGTAGTAAAACTGAGGGCCGCCCCTGAGGCACTTTCACACCTCACATGCTGGCCAGAGGTCCCCAAGCCCAAGCTGACTGTGGACTCTGGTTTCCATCCCTTGCTGAGGCCTCCTCCCTCTAGCCACCTGCTAGCATGGCTCACCGCCGTATGCAAGGGTGCAAGGCCCACATTCCGATTCCGGGTCAGGAATTCTGCTCCTGGGCCTGTACTCAGCGGCATGACTGCCCCAGGACTGGGGCTGAACTTGATGCCACAGGGCTCCTCCGAGTTTCCAGAGGAGCTGGAAGATGCCTGGGAAGCAAACACGTGGGCCTCTTCAGAAGACCCATTCTCTGTGCCCTGGGCACCCTGCCCCCCGCAGTGGGAGGACAACACACAGACTGCTCGCTTGGCGTCCAGAGCCTCAATCCTACCCCCCCTCGGATCCGTAGCAGTCTTGCAGCGCAGCAGGGAGGCCTCCTTCAGAGGAGTGT
This sequence comes from Sylvilagus floridanus, assembly GCA_949820135.1. Lineage (NCBI taxonomy): Eukaryota > Metazoa > Chordata > Mammalia > Lagomorpha > Leporidae > Sylvilagus > Sylvilagus floridanus. The sequence goes on from OX463235.1 coordinate 49,567,449, forward strand.
CCCTGCCGCTGTGAATCAGTTGCTAGTCCCTTGAATTCCTCGTTAAAGACTTCTACCTGGCTTTATCCAAAACAGTGATCTTAGCCTGTGGGTTGCATGCCTTGCTGTTTGTTTAGTAGTGTGGCTGGAAGAGGTGCACTTCATCACCCCTTGTCCTGTGTGGTGCTTTCTAATGGGACCTTCCATGCATCACGTGCTACACAGGTGAATTTCCCACTGTACAGGTAGATCATCGGTATAAGGCATCACTTCAGTTTGGCCTCTTTCTTGCATTGTAATGGTGGCCTCTGTGGGGAAGGCAGGAGCTGTCACTGTCACGTGTCGACAGCAGTCCTATTGATGAGTGGACCTAAGAGGAGACAGGCAAGCACAGCGCGCTCTGTGACACAAACTGCAGACGCTGTAGTGTTAGCCATCAGCAAGTCTGGTGCCTTCTCAACAACACCTGGAACTGGGCTGCAGTGTCCCGAAGGTCTGGCCAGTAGCCCTAAGAGGCACATCTGCTCCTTTTGGGTTTAGCTCAGCCAATGGAGGCTGCCCTTGGCTTTCCTGTGATCTATCAGGGGGCTGCAAACTGTGGGCTGGTTGCTTGTTTTTGTAAATAAAGTTTTACTGGAACATGGCCATGCCCGTTTGTTTACTTATTGTCTGTGGGACAGAATTGAGTAGGTGCAACAGAGATCATTTGGCCCACAAAGCCTCAACTATCTACTGCCTGGTTCTTTAAGAAACAATTTGCTGCCCCCCTGCTTCAGAAAATAATCCCTTTTCAAAAACAAATCCCTGACTTTTCTCTTCTCCCTTCTTCTGCCTCTTTATCTCTCTGTTCCCTTCATTCCTTCCCCTGCCCTTTCGTTTTTCTGTATTCTTGCTAGAAGAGAGACATATTGGTACATCACATAGACCACCATCTCCTGAAACGTGAGCTGCCTGAGCATTCTGTCTCCCCTCAGATCACCCATCAGTGGTGACCAGAGCCAGGCCTCCAAACTCAAAGCATTGTTTATTCTGAATGACATTTTTAATCAGCAAACAAAAATGCATTGGCATAATCTCTTCAGTCATGTAGTTTGAAAGTGATGTTATTGAAGATAAGGCAGCAGGGGCTGGCATGAGGCATTGCGGGTCCAGCGACCACCTGCAATACCAGCATCCTGTATCAGCGCACCAGTCTGAGTCCCAGCTGCTCTGCTTCTGATCCAGCTCCTTGCTAATGCACCTGGGAAGGCAGCAGGAGATGGCCCACGCTTCTGATCCAGCTCCCTGCTAATGCACCTGGGAAGGCAGCGGGAGATGGCCCACGTGCTTGGGCCCCTGCCACCCACGTGCGAGAGCTGGATGAAGTTCCAGGCTACTGGCCTCAACCTAGACCAGCCCTGGCTGTTGTGGCAATTTGGGGAGTGAACTAGCAAATGGAAGATCTCTCTATCTCTCTCTCTCTCTCACTGTCTTTCAAGTAAAATATAAATCTTTTTAAAAAGAAAAGCAACAGATAAAAAACAGGTTTTGAAGTACTCTGGAAAAAAATGAATCTGAGAAGTTAGGGATTAAATCATTAGATCTGACCCAGGAAATTCATCTTTCCCCTCCCCTCAAAACTTAAGGATAAGTTTCTATGTCATTTTTCAAAATGAGGTTGAAAAATTTTTGCCAGTGTGTCCATAGAGTGACTTAATTGTTTCAGTTTTGAAACAAGATTATCAATTTGAGTTGTTAGCTGTTACTTTCATGTCTTCTTATGGCTTGAAATATTAGAAACTTATATGTAAATATGAAATCCACACTATGCATACTACATCAGCAAGGTCATCTTCGTATCCTGGTAGTAAGTACTCTTCCATGCATGTTCCCAAATCCTTTTTCAAGGGAAAATATATTGTGTATAAAACAAGCAGAATTTTAGGAAGCCTTTTGAGACAACTTTCAGTAGAACTCATCCCTTGAAACATCCAGAGTCCTGCATTCTGCAGTGGGTGTCCTGGAAGACTTGGGTGTGTAGTCTCTGTGCATTCAAGAGGGTCAGACTCAGGCGAAACTGGAGCTCTCTGATTCTGCTCCCAGCGCAAGGCTTCGCTGTGCTGTGCTCTGTTGGGCATCCGCCTTGGGCACTGTGTGGAGGGTGTCTGCTCTTACCTTTGCCCTTGGAATTGAACCAAAGCTGGTCAGTTCTCCCCTTGCCTCCTGTCTCTGTGTTCTTTTTCCCAGAGCCTTGGTGGTTTATACTCGGTGCTCAGGAGACATCTTAGACTCCACCCTTCAGAGGGGCAATTGTGCAGCTATGTTTTGCCCCATGAATACAGGCATACGGCTTTTTCACCCGGCTAGGGCCACCCATTCAACACAGGTTCTCAGTATGCAGGCCACGTGAAAGTGCAGGCTGCCCATTGGAAAACCAGGCGCACCACATTACATGCCAGAAATTGGACAAGTGGACTTCTTACATAAAGGAGCTAAATGTGGTGCACGCAGCTTCAGGTGCTACTGCCTGGCCCTTTACAGCCCAAGTTCACGGATCCTTGCAGTGGTCATCTGAAGCCCCATTTTGTTTGTTCATGAGTCCAGCTTTGTGACAGCTCTTCTAGATTTCAGGGTATCTTGCCTGTTGATTTTGGTACACAGCTGCTCTTGGACATTATTCCTGAATAATGCTTATACATTTAAAAGAGAAAAAAAATACTCTCCTTTCCTGACTGAATATTTGTTGTTGATTGTGGACATGCAGTCATATCTACTAGGGTCTGTAATTCAGCGTAAAAGTATAGTCGCCTTCCTGTTTATGGATCAGAGTCAGTTTAACTCTGGTGGAGAGGCATCCCACTGCAGCAGGGCTCAACACTGATGATTTAGTGAACTCAGCCTGGCCCCAAAGGCATACCGTGCTAGGTTTGACCCCAGGATCCCTCTGTATTACTTTTGTATCTAGTATATTTGCAAGCTTCTTAACTCTCCAAGCTTTGGTCATTACTTGTGTGCAGAGATGGCTGGTCTTTGCCTGTTTGAGCCTTGAATCCAGACCATGGTTTCTTGTAGAAATACCAGCATGCCAGTGGCAACCTTTGGGCACACCAGCAGCTTTAGACCGAACAAGTTCAGAGCCCTCTGGCCTGGCCTGACTCAGCTCATTTTGAGGAGACATCGTTAGTACCTTGCCTTTCCTTTCCTCCTTCTGCTTCTGCCACCAGCCCCCTTCCAGGGGACGTCCCCTGCAGGACAGTCTCCCGTCCCTGAGTGCTTCACTGAACACAGTTTTGCCACAGGAGACATTTTTCTCTTTTGACTCTTTCATGGTCTGGTATGTAGCTATTGGGTCCAAATGCTATTCATTGATCACCTTGGTTTTCACCCCCATTTCCCATGATCCTCACCTCCTGTTGTCCTGTAACTGATGCTACAGTACTGGGATCTTGGAGAAAGATGCCATACAAACAAGATTTGTGAAATTTTGTAAATCTGTATCATGGGCAGGGATCATTCTGAGAGCCACTGTCACTTGAGTTTATTGATTTCATTGTGGTTTGTGCACTCTCAATTGTTCTGGGAGACTGGTTTGATACATTTATATAGTATATATGGATACACACCACTGTGGAATTTCATTTTAGTGTGTAAATAGTGATATTTTCCTGTTCAGAAAACTTCTACAGAAAATATTTATTTTAACAACAACCACCAACAAAAATAACTTCAAAAGGGCTTTCTAAAAAAGTGTTCTTTCTAGCCACCGTCCTCACCAGCTGTCCTGCCCAGCCGGGAACATGCAGATGGTGCAGTCAGGCAGGCAGATGCGGCCTTGAAACCCTCACGGGATTTAGGCAGATGCAGTGGGGAGTGGGAACCTTAGCATTGACCCTACTGTCAACCCGCCCCAGAACACACAGTGGGTGTGGCTGTGCCCAGTGTGGCATCGGGCTCGCCTCAGGCAGCCCATTCCTCGTATGCACCCCCTGACATTCAAGCATTCACTTCAGCCTGTGCAGGGAAATGAGCCTTAGTTGCAACCCCAAGGAAACACACACACACACACACACACACACCGACATACACACACTCACTGGCTGCCTGAAGAAAGCATTCAGGTGTATTCCTGCAAGGAAATACACACACCGGCTGCCTGAATAAAGTGTTCAGGTGTTTTTCTACAAGGAAATACACACACACACATACACCAGCTGGTGTATTTCTGCAAGGAAATACACACACACACACTGGTTGCCTGAAGAAAGCGTTCAGGTGTATTTCTGCAAGGAAATACACACACACACACACACACACACACACACTCACCGGCTGCCTGAAGAAAGCGTTCAGGTGTATTTCTGCTCCCATTGACCATGGGAGGTAAGCATGTTACCTTCTGCACCTTGACAATACTCATGAGCACCTTGGCTCTCTTCCTCCTCCCCCTTCCCCTCCCCTCCCTCTCCCCTTCCTCCTGCTTGTCTTTCCTGCACCTCCCATCGCCGTCTCAGCAAGCATCTGTGCAGATGTGGGCCAGTCCCACCTGTAACCAGTGGTTACAGAACAAGACCATCTGTTCTAAGATGTATTCAGCTTTATTTCTCAGGAGTCCTGGTCTGCAGGTCGTAGCACCCCCAGATTTCCCCGAGCCTGTGCTCCCTGGTGATCGTGTGTTCTCTTGCCTGTGCCCCACCGGTGGGTGCCCCTGCCTGAGGCCTGATTCTGCCCTGCCAGCTGGACTGAGAACTGCAGCTCCAGGACTGCAGGGAGCAGGGGACCAGGCACACAGGGATTTTTGTCGTCCATTTGAACCATAATTTGCATATTTCCTTATGGCCTCCCTTTGTCTTTCTAAACAAACGAGGAGGACACTTGAACAGTGATGCTGGAGAATGTTTTTTCTAAGATACTGTTTGTAAGCAAATCTGATGTTAAGATGAAATGTGAATGGGTAACTAGGTGCCAGGGAATTTAGCACTGAACTAGACAGTCAATTTTTTTAACCTTTGCAGGAAGAAATACATTTTGCTCTCATCTAAATGTTCACCAGAAGTAATGTTGTAAATAGTTTTCTAAAAAATATTTATTACACGTGCTGTATACAGAGTTCATGTTCTGAGTGATGTTGGTTTGCATTGTAGTGTTCTAGAAGAATCTATTTTGAGCAGTGGACTTCCTTTCAGAACACAGTTCACACATGGAGAAAGAACAAAAACCAGCAGGTTGAGAGCTGTTTGGGGCATTTGATCCGTAACGCTACATCAAATCCAAGCTTTAACGGCCCCCTCTTCTCATCTGGTTATGTTATATATTATATAAGTTTATATATACAGATGTATGATAAACTCGTCAGTGGTCAGTACCCAGATCTGCTGAGCAGATTTCCAGGTGTTCTTTCTGATGTGTTGCCCATAAGCAATAAGATCCTAGGTGATAACATTAATTCTGGGGTCCACATTGGCCCTTGTCTCAGAGGAGAGGGTGGGGGTAGAACAGCTCTTGCGAAGACCGCTTGCCTTGGCAGGAGAGGTTGCTGTACTTGAATTTTTGCTTCTGTTTGTCTGCACGCTCCCTTGCGTCGTCAAACTCCAGCAATGGACGAGAAACCTGCCAGCACCAGACACGTCAGAATTGGGCGTATAGCTGGAAAAATGAACACTTTGCCGTGAACCTGTAGAGGTTCCAAATCAGGCTGAAGCAAAGCTCATTTGGCTGTCGAGTAACTCTAAGAGCTTTTTAAAAGAAGTGTAAGTGACCGATTCAGTGTGCTTTGGCTGTGTCTGACCTGCCTTTGGAAGCTAGCCCTTTGACAGGCCGCCTCTGTGCCTGGGCTGGAGATACCTACACAGCTGCCCTCGTGTCTGGGGTTCAGTCTCGTAGGTCATTTAGAGAGGGCAGTGACTCCTCCGTTTCTCCCAGCGTGCTCAGTTCAACAGGTTTCTAAAGCTGTTTCGCAGCCTCTCCTTGTGACCGTCCTAAACTTTGTGAAAAATAATTACCCCACACCCAGATAACCCTTAATAGAAGTAATGTAGTTTTTTAGGCTTTTGAAATATGTCTTTTGTATTTATGATGGTGTTTGGAATTTTTCACTAGTGTTTTTTAGATTGAAGTGGGTGCATTAGGATAACACTTTCCATTGCTGAGCCTGAAAGCAAGCAAAGAGGAAAGCAATTGACCTATGTGGTATTGTTGGGGAGGTGACTACTTGTGGGGGATGGGGTGGGGGGAGGGGCATTGTAGATCATGTTGGGGGTAAAATAGAATTCCGGCCTGAGGCTCCCCAAGTCTTATTACCTTGTAATAAAAATTCCCTTATTAGCCTCAATCTCAATAGAAGCCTGCTGTTTACCCTCAGGGAACAAGTAGTTTTCAAAATTGAGCTCCTCCAAGGTCCTTGGCCAGTGCCTTTGTGCACTGGTGTCTCTGTAAACTATAGCATGGCATTATTTTCCCAGTATGCATTACGATGTTAGGAAGTTCAGCCTACCTTGTATGAGAAGCACAGCCCAGGGTTCTGGCTGAGGCTTGGTGAATGCCTTCGAGGGGCCAGGGGTCACAGGAGGCCCATGCAATGTAACTGACGCTCAGGTGCTGGGTCGGATCTCTCCTTGTAGGCCGCGCCGACCCTTCGGAAGGAGTTTAGGGCAGGGCTGCTGGTCCAGCTGTGGATTCAGGGAGCTCTAAAATGAATCTCTACCGTTCCTTTCAAGGTCTTGCTGGTTCCTCTCAGTGTTGTCATTGCCGAGGTCAGTTGCGTAGTTGTTCACATGTGCTCCTTGTGGCTGTCCTGAGTCTTAGCCAGTGATCTGGATGCCTAGGGACTGGGCCCCGGAGGGCCTCGCCCCTCCTGACCACGTGTGTGATCCCGGCCTGTGTGGAGGTGTCTTCCTCAACGCAATGGAATGAGAAAAGCTGCAAGTGGTAACCCAGAAGATCGGGTGTGGTAGCTCTTGGGCCTGGATTTCCACTATGTTAGTGAGTGTAGGACAATACTGTGTCTTTAATGAATGAAAATTCAATGTATGCTGTGAATTTGTTGGTTTGAAACATTGAGAATTTTTCATTAGACAATGTTTACATACCTCACCTGAAGAACCTTTGAGAGTGTATATATGAAATTTTAAAATATATTAAGTTGCTTTAAAACAATATGTATAGCTATAAAAGTTGGAGTTATTTTAACTTTGAATATGTACTGAGTCTCTTAAATATTGAAATCCTGTAGACTTCTGTGCTTCTGTGTTTTGCTTTCCTCTTAGGCCATGTAGGAAACTGTGTTCTTGGTATTGGTAAAGGGGCCCTCATGGCAGTGCAAGCTTGGAAGGATTTCCTGTGACATTTCAGATTCTTGTTTGGTTTTGAGGGATGGGGTGTGGAGCTAGAGGAGGTATTGGGAGGGTTTTCTCTAACGTTGACATCGATTCCATGAGCTTTTTCAAGGCGCTTATTTTATTGCAGCGTATTAAACTTCTTTGATATTAAAGTGTGTTTGTGTGATCACTGGTGGGTAGACAGAGGGACACTGAAGCCGCGCATTCAACTTGTCACCCACTAAGAACCCAAAGAGCAATACCTGCTCAAACGTAGTGTTGAGGCCTACAGAAAATCAGTGCTTGCTAATCTAAACTATACATCATTTTGTGAGTTATGCCCAACTTCAGGGAGAAGAAAATGGGACAGAGCCCTGAGATGCCGAGGCAGGGCTGGAGAGGCACCAGTGTTTCATCATGAGGGCAGGGAGCAGTGTGTCCAGCTCCTGACCTCAGGCAAGCCTCTGCTGAGCGTGCACGGCCTGGGCCTGCAGACGAGCAGACGGTGATGTCCCTTATGGGAGTGAGAGCAGGCAGCCTCCCCAGACATCCGTGTGTGCTGCGCCCAGGGAGCTGGGACCCCGCTGTCCCCAGTGCCCCCTAGGCCTCCCCTCCCTTCAGAAGGAACCGTCCTTTGCCTCTTGAGGAAGACCGAGGGCTGCAGGGGCAGATGTGTGAGTGCTGGGTGTGGCCCGTGTGGGGTCAGCCCTGTGCTCTGTGTGCTGGGAGGTTGAATGCCAGCAGCATCAGGCTTACCCTCAGCAAAGAAGAAAGACCAGCAAGGCAGAATCTAAGTGAATCAATGTCATGTTCACATGGAAGACAACAGACAATATCGACACACCTGAAACAATACTTCTAGGGAAGGGCAGGTGTGGCTCCCTCACAGGCCTGTTCTAAGGGCTGATCCATACAAGACTACAGAAACCCCCAACCAAAGGTCACGACCACATAGCATCCGAAAAGCAAACGAGACACTGGATGTTGACTTCAACATATAAAAATACTATAACAAAATGAAATACAAATATATATTAGAATCTGTAAGTATTCTGTATAAAGAGATACTTTCGCGGTTAGGCTAACAGCAGGCAAGGAAGAGACAAAGTCCGGCCTTTTCCATTTCCGAAGACCTTCGCAGGGAGCTGGGCACCGTCACCAGCTTCCTCGGGGCTCGTGGCTTCAGTATGTGGTTAATAGAAATAGCCAAAGGCGACCGCAGGTGAACTGATGGTCTCCCAAAAGGGAGGTGAGATGTGGAGATGACCGCAGGTGCCCTCTTCCAGAACTGATGAGCCCAATGTGCACAGACCATGTGGGTAAGGACTCGGGTCCTTAGTGCCCAGTTGGCTGGAGGCTGAATTGCAGGGAGAGTTGATCCTGGGGCACGAGGCTCTCAGCCTCTTGCTGCCCTGCCCCTTGTTGGTTCCAGCCCCCAGACCTGGCCAGGATCGAGTTGGAGCGGCTAGTGGGGGTGGCTGGAAGCTCACATGGTGCTCCCTAAGAACCAGCCCATTGGTCCTGGGCATCACACGTACTTCCTCAAAGAGGGAGGTGGCCCCCTGCCAGCCAGTGCCCCTCAGTCCCAGGAACTGGCTTCTCCAGGGAATGGTGGTGGCCAGGGAAGCTGCCTTTCTTGGGGTTGATAAGGCCCAGAACACGCATCTTCCAGCGGCACTCGAGCCAGTCCCCTCGTGGCCTGGAGACTGGGAGGCTGTGCAGCCCTGGGAGAAGGCCTGGGAGGCGCAGCTGCTGTCCCCCTGTGGGTGAGCGTGGGCACTGTGGCCTTGCTCTGAACTGCAGGAAGAGCCAGCTGGATCCCCTGGAGGGGCAGATCCAGCCAGGAGTTCACTTCGGGCAGGGCAGAGTCCTCTTCCTATTGCAAGGTCCCCAGAGGCACTCGCTGGCTGGAGTAGCAGTGTGAGGGAACATACGGGCTCCCACAACCACAGAGGCCCATGCCCCCTGGCAACCAGCATCCAGGGCCCCCTGTACCATCCACATGGGCAGGACACACAGGCCCAGCGCCACTCCAACCCCGCCTTCTGTTTGCAGGTGGAGACGGCTGGGAAAGGAGGGTGAGCTGCTCCAGCTCACGGGCTAGGCTCAAGACCCCCTCTGTAGGTTTTCACCGTGCACAGAAGACACAACTGTAGCAGCAGCAATCCTCCAGCGCTGGCACTGATGGGCAGCAGCTAAGCCTGGTCTGGGGCCGCCATCCACTCAATGCCGTTGTCTTCCCAAGCATCCTGGCCGCTCCTGTGACAGCCTGGGAGCCACTGCCCACCAGAGCAGAACACCCACGATACCCAGCCTGGGTTATGCACAGCTGTGCATAACCATCTGTGAAAACGGGCTCCAACACCACCAGCCTCCCCTCTGACACCACGGTGGGAGAGACCACATTGCTTCCTTCGTCCTCCCCAGAACCAGGGTGGGGGCAGGCACTGGTCCAGAGGCTTCCGTGGAGGCTTCCTGACGCCTGGCCACGCCTCCCAGGGCCCTTCCTGCCCGCGGTTCAAAGGGCTCTGAGTCCGGCCTCCACAGGACACCCCTTCACACACACTAAGCAGCCTGCCTGTGGCTGGGGAGGCCCAGGGCATGCCTCTTCTGGGCTTAGCTCGGGAGGCTGGTTATGTTGATTCGGCCGGAGCCAAGAACCCCGCCCTCTTTGGGAGAGTCCGCCTGGCCCTCCCTGAAGCTGCTGGGGTCATCCTGCGACTTCGGGGCTCAGAGCAGCTGCACACCCAGCCTCGTGGCAGCAAGAAGGGTCCGCCTCGCCGTGCGCTGCCCACACTGCAGGCACAGACCGAGCCCAGCCGGCCGCCCCAGGAGGCTGGCAGTGCTTCCCAGTGGTCCACAGAGGACAGGGGCCCCAGGGGCCGGGACCTGGCTTCAGGCCAGCCTGGGCTCCAGACCAAGAAAGGGTCTAAGTCGGGCCCCTTCTTGAGAACCAGGTGTCAGGCAAGGAGGGGCGCCACCCTTCTGCACTTGCTGGCCTGACCGCACGCACACACTCATTCAACAAATATTTATTAAGCGCCTATTTGTGCAAGGCACTTGCGGAGAGGCCGGCCGCCGCCCGGCACGCTAGCCCCTCCGCTCCCAGCTTGCGTAGTGTTAGTCTGCAGCCGCCAGGCCAGGCGCCGAGCGGGCACGGTGGTGGCCCGCACCCCGCCCGGCCCGCCGCCAGCCGCGCTACGCGCACAGGGCGCAGCCGCACTTGGTGGGCTTCTCCACCTCCTCGGCAAAAGAGGTCCCGTCGCTGCACTCGAAGGTGAGCTTCCTCCGCTTCAGCCGCAGGCCCTGGCAGCAGCCCGAGCCCGGGCACGAGCCCCGGCACTCCACCCACGACAGGGGGCGCGTGGTCTGGCAGATGGCATAGCCCCTCTGGACCTGGTGAAAGTCCCGGACAGGGTCCCCCCGGCACTCGGACTCTGGATGGGACAGACACCGAGAGAAAGCCTCAGGGCATACCCCGGGCCCACCGCTGCCCCTGGGGAGGCGGGAAGAGATGGAGGAGGAGGGGAGGGGAGGGCCGGTCGTGGAGCGCTCAGACCCCACCCTTGTTCCCAGCATCCTCCGTCCCCCCCTCCCCTGTCCACATGCACATGCACAGGGCCTCCTTCCAGCCCCCAGTGCGGCCGGCCGGTGAGAAGGAACTCTGCAGCTGCTGGGCGGATCTGGCGGCCAGGTAGGGCGGGCTCCTCCTCACTAGAGATGCGCCGGAAGATGCGCAGGCGTGCTACAGGAGTGGCCCGGGGGACCCGGAAGAGTGAGGCCCTTGTGCGGCTCCCCCCGCCCGGCTTCCACGTGGGATTCCAGCAGAAGCATCTTGGTCAAGGCAGCCAGGAATGGCCTGGGGAGGAGTGCCCAATCCTCAGGCTGTGGCTGCTCTGAGGGTCCGAGATGAGGGGGGTCAGGATGTGGAGCTTTGGCCAGGAGTCGGTACCCTGGGTGGTCTCTGCTGTAAAGACAGACCCACCGAGGAAGGGCACGGGCCCTGGATAAGGGAGCTGCAGGGCAAGCTAGGCCCAGAACAGAGAGCCAGGGGTGGGGCTCCGTGTCCAGAGGACGGGGGACAGCCAGGCCCCGCAGCAGCTCCAGCTGTGGAGGAGAGGCAGGGAACAAGGAGGGGGAAGAACACCTCTGACTGCTAGAACGCAGCTTGTTGGGGGGCCCTGGAGAAGGTGTGTCAGGAGGGGGGCCCCTGACCTTGCTCACACAGCTCGCCTGAAAAGCCAGGTTCACACACACAGTGAGCCCCCTTGGCGGCCGAGGCCTGGCAGTGGCCATGCAGGCACTGCAGACCCCCGCAAGGCTCTGCCGGGGCCCCGGCCTGGTTGCACAGGGCCCCCGAGTACCCCTCCTGGCATTGGCAGCTGTAGGAAAGAGCGTCGAGGGGCACACATTTTCCATGGACACACCTGCAGGGGGCAGAGAAAGAGACCGTGAGAGCAGCCTGATCCGAGCCCGCCCCAGAGCGATCCCACACCTTCTGCCCTCCACTTCAGGGCCTGAGATTCTGTTCCTAACATTGAACCCAGCAAGCAAAATGGGCATCTGTGTTTGTCCCCAGTGGGACTTCGTCCCAGTTAACAAAAGCTGGAACCCAGGAACACGATAGTAAAGCCCTGTGTTAGGCCACCGTTTCCAAGGTGAGAGTTTAAGGACGGTTCAGGGGCAGCCCCTGGCCCCTGGCCTGCAGATCTTCCCAGGGGTCGTGGGTTGGGGAAGGGGCCCTTCAGCCCGTCCCAGGCTCACTTGTGGCCAAGGCAGGGGCCGTCGGCTGGCTGGTCGCAGTGCACGCCCCCCCAGCCGGCATCGCAGTGGCACACCGGCCCCGGGGTGGCATCGGGCTGGCAGATGCCATGCAGGCAGTAGAGCTTGCGGCAGGGCTCACAGCCGGGCACCACGCCTGGCTTCATCTGCGTCTTGGTGAAGTCCTGCAGCTCGTTGTTGATGTACAGGTTTCGGATGCAACCGTGGAAGCTGGTGCCATTGAGGATCTGCCACAGGCGGAAGGCGGCCGAGTTCACATCCACGGGCATCCCTGGGTGGGGGTGGGGAGCAGAGCTGGGCTGAGTCGGCCTCGGCCGGGCCTGGCCCCCCCCTTCTGAGGTCCAGTGAGCAGCCCCAGTGTCTCCTCTTGCCCTTGGCCTCTGCCCCTGTGTCTACAATCCGGAGCCGAGGGCCTCTGCCACCTTGGAGGGCCCACATTCCTTTCCCAGAAGCAACGGAACAGCTGCTGCCTGTGGGATCAGAGCAGTAGGTGTGCAGTGTGGTTCTGGGGCACCTTCACGCAAGGTGGCTTCCTCCCCTCCGGGACACTTGCTCCCAGAGATTCTACCCACAGCAAAGTCCGTGGGGCCTTGACCTCATGCCTGTGGCACGCTGCCATCTGCCTCTGGGGCACCTCTTCATGGCAGTCCTCTGAGCACACTCAGTGGCCTGCCTGCAGTCCCAGCACTAGTAAGAAGCAGAGCCAGGATTAGAACCCAGGCTCCGGTCCTTGAGTCTGCCCCTCCACAGTGTCCAGGATGGCCAATGCCTGTCTCAACCCATCCTACCAGTTCCCAGGGGTGCTGAGCAGGGGCCCTCTGGCTCGCCAAGGCTCTGGGCCTCTGAAGGACCAAGACTGGGAATGGACCCCAAATAGTTTAGAAGCCCCTTCTGGCCCAAGGCCAAGAGGAAAGGTGCCCAGGTGTGGCAGGCAGCTGGGAAAGCCCCAGACCCTCCCCCAGCCTTGGGCACAAGCAGACCCCCAACCTTCCTGGTCAGTTTGGGCTGGGCAGAGAACAGGCAGCAAAGGATCGTCCACTGGCAGCCAGGCAACTCACAAGGCCCATCCCCTGCTCTGCTGGCATCACCCCTGACCCTGGCTCAGTGCCCTGGGCATGAGGTCAGCCTGGGGCCACTGAGCAGAAAGGGCCCCACCCTAGAACAGCTGCAGCCTCCCGCGGGCCCGGTCCTTACCTCCCACGTAGAGGGGCGCCTCGCTGTTGAGCGTGTAGTGCTTGCCGAAGTTATCCATGGTCATGGGACTGCCGCCGTCGATGGAGAGATTCACCATCTGGTCAAAGGTGACCAGCTCGACGGTGTGAAACTGCCCATCGTTGATTGTCTCGGTGCTGGAAGAAGACGAGGCACCCCCGCCCCAGGGAGAGCGCCTTGGTGTGGACCCTCCTCGCCGTGGGTCCCTACGTTGCTTCCCAAGGGGCTAGTTCTCTATGGGAGGGACCCGGGAAGTCACAGATTCCTGTGGCCCACTGCAGCCCACTGCCCTTCCTTGGGACTCCCTGGGGGAAGGCTGAGACATTTAGGGTAGGGGTCTCCTCCTCCCCACTCAGGAGCCTGCTGTGAGGCTGGGGTAGGATAAGGAAACAGGGGCCACTGCTCAGAGCTTGGAGAGCCTCAAGCCCAAGCTGGGGTTGGACCCGAAGGTGCCCAGACCCTTGGTACTTGGGCAGCCCAGGTCTCTAGCAACCATTGGCTTTGGTCCAGTAGACCCAGGCCCCTGGCAGGGCCCCGCCCTCTGTTGCAGCTGGTGGGCACGAGGAAGCCCTACCTGTATATGGCAGAGCTGGGGTAGCTGCCCGGGTCATAGCTGACACGCACATGGCCCTGGTACAGCTCAACCGCGATGTGGTCGTTGTCCCCGTTGTACAGCAGGATCCCATTGTCCTCTGCTGTGGAGACCTGATGGGCAACGGCACTTTCTCTCCACCCTGCCCCACGCAGCAGCGGCACAGGCTGGGAGGTGGGGTAGACGGGGCACCCGGGATCGGAAGAGAGATGCTGTGTACAGAGCTGCTGTGCCCTGCCTCACCAGTCTGCCCAGGGGCCACCCCTCCGGGAGAGGCAGACACTGGCTGGCAGTCCCTGGTTCAAGTTCCAGCCACTGCCAGCCTGGCCAGACTGGGGCAGGGAGGGCAGAGGCGCCAGCCGAGGCCTGGAAACTACGCGCTAGGGGAGCAGGCCGGGGGTCCTAGGGCAGTCTGCCCAGAGAAGAAAAGGGCGACTGGGACCACGACCTCCTAGGTGGGCTCCAGGGAGCTGTGCACGGTGGGAGCTAAGGAGAAGACCTTTGGCACAAGCCCCACCTCCTTGGATTCAGTGCTTGGTCCAGGGAGAGGCATGTGACTGAAGCCAGGCCAATCAGATCTTTCCCTGGGATTGTGGATTGTTGTCTAATTAGAGCTAGCAAGGAAAAGGCCCTAGAACACTGGCGATGGGAGTTCCTGGGGATATCCAGATAAAGTAAGGGTGTGCCTGGGGCAACGGCGGGTTAGGGGTTTGGTGCGCTGTATTTTATCGAGCAGTTAGGGTAACTGTTGTCTTGCCGTGTGGACAATGTAGGTGGATAGGACTTTGGAGAGGTGATACAGGGGAGAAGAGCAGAATGAGCATGTTCGAGAGGCTGAAGGGTTCTGAGAAAAAAGGAGAAGAGGACAAGAGAAAAGGGAGAAGAAAGATGTGGCGTTTGTGATCAGGAATGGAATTTCAGGGAAGGAAGAGATGACTCTGGAGGAGTGCGTGTGCTGTGCAGCCCAAGCCGCTCTGCGCCCCTCCCCCTCGGGCAGCCGGCAGGGTAGCGCTACTGCCCATCCCCTGGGGACCAGCCTGCTTTCCTCCCTCAACAAGATGCTCTGCGATGACACACGAGACAGCAACAGACAGCTTACGGCCCCTGGCTGCCAGTAAAGCCCATCTTCAGGGCTGGAGGCAGAAGCTGGGAGCAGCGGCTGAGCCAAGGGGCGGGGGGGCGGGGCGAGGACCCTGGCAGGCTTGGCTTAACGGATCCAGGCCCTGTGGGACCACCTCCGCCCTGTCCTGTGTGTGGCTCAGTAGCTGTTCCACTTGTCTTACGCTCAGCCGAGCTGGCTTCCCGATGCCCGCAAAGAGCTCTGGCTCTGACACAGCCCCTGAGCAGCGATGCGTCCGAGTGTTCTGACTGATGCCAGGGGCCCCTGCTCCCGAATCCCCTCCGCGACCAGGCCCCCTGGGCGCACACCTGCAGAGTGATGTTGGCGCGTGGCCAGTTCTGCAGGTCGGTGAACTGCAGGTAGGTGTCCCGGTCCACGAAGTTGACGCTGAGCAACTTCTCACACTCAGGGCCGCCGAAGCCCGGCAGGCACTGGCACACGGGCCGGCTGCCCTGCTCCACACAGTTGGCCCCGTTCTGGCACTCAGTGCCCTCACAGGGGCTCCTGGGCACAGGGGGTTGGGGCGGGATCTCGCAGAGCTGTCCGCTGGGAGGAAAAGACACAGGTCAGAGGGCAAAGGTGAAGGAGGAAGGGGGCAGTGTCCTCTCCCACGACCCTGCAGAGCGATTCGCTAAACATGGCAGGAAGGTGCAGCCTCAGGGGGACAGAAAAGGCCCCCAAGGAGCCATTTTACATGAGAACGGAGAGCCACAAGGACACTGAGAAATTAGTGTGGTTCCTGGACCCACAGTGTGGACATGTGGGGGCACTTGTCAGAAATGGAAAACCTATGGAAACTGCTTTTTAACCACATCCCAGGTGATTCAGGCAAGTTTGAGAAACACTGCTCATGCCAACAACTCTGCAAGACAGGTTTCACAGAAAAGAAGAGTGTGACATGAGACATAAGCAGAAAGAACAAAGAGCCACATTACTGAAAGCATAAACAAAAGAGAGGACTTAACTACTAATCTTACAGAAATAAAAAGATGTATAAGGCCACATACAGACAACTGTGTGCCAAAAGGTAGATGACACAGATTAAACGGACAAATTCCAAGACCCAAACAAACTACCAAAGCTGACAAAAGAATCAATAGAAAACATGAATAGATCCATGGCAAGTAAAGAATCAAATTAGTAATCAGAAAACTTCCCAGGCCCAGGTGGTTGTGCTGGTGAATGCTACCCAACATTCAGAGGAAAATTAACGAATTCCTCACAAGAAAAGGAGAGGACACTCCCCAGCATTACCCTAACACACAAACAAGACAAAGATAGCACAGCAAAACTACAGACCAATATCTCTAATGCATATTAGCAAGTCGAATCCAGCGTGAAAAGGATCCTATCACAACCATTTGGAACATCCCCCAGGAATGCAAGGTTGGTTTAACATTTGAAAATCAATTCGTGTAATAAATAAATAGAACAAAAACAATGATATAATCATTTCTACAGATGCAAAAATAACATTAGACAAGTTCAATATCTCTTATGAATAAAAAAACACCACACATACCAGCAACAGAAGTGAACTCCACTGGAACTGGTATTGTGGCATAGTGGGTAAAGCCACTGCCTGCAGTGCCAGCATCCCATATGGGCACTGGTTTGAACTCTGGCTGGTCCACTTCTGATCCAGCTCCCTGATAATGCACCTAGGAGAGTAGTGGAGGATGGCCCAAGCACTTGGGCCCTTGCCTCCACAGGGGAGGGTTGGAAGAGTCTCCTGGCTCCTGGCTTCAGCCTGGCCCAGCTCCAGCCATTGCAGCCATTCGGGGAGTAAACTAGCAAATGGAAGACCTCTCTGTCTCTCCTTATCTCTCTCTCTCTCTGTAACTCTACCTTTCAAATAAATAAAATAAACCCTAAAAAATCAAAGTTGTGAATTCCATCAGTCTAATAAAGGGAGCCCACCAAAACTACACAACTAATACCACATTTTTTTTTTTTTTTTTGACAGGCAGAGTAGACAGTGAGAGAGAGAGAAACAGGGAGAAAGGTCTTCCTTTACTGTTGGTTCACCCTCCAATGGCCGCTGCGGCTAGCATGCTGCAGCCGGCACACTGCGCTGATCCGATGGCAGGAGCCAGGTGCTTCCTTCTGGTCTCCCATGCGGGTGCAGGGCCCAAGCACTTGGGCCATCCTCCATTGCACTCCCGGGCAACAGCAGAGAGCTGGACTGGAAGAGGAGCAACCGGGACATAATCCGGCGCCCTGACCGGGACTAGAACCTGGGGTTTCAGCGCCACAGGCTGAAAATTATCATTTGAATAAACAGTACTGGGACAACTGGATATCCACATGTAAACAATGAAGTTGGACTCCTACCTCACACCACATACAAAAACTAAATCATAATGGATCAATGGTCTAAATGTCAGAGCTAAAACTGTTAGGCTCTTAGAGAGCACCATAGATGTAAATCTCTGACTTAATTCATTAAGCAGCGGTTTCTTAGATATGACACCAAAAACATAAGCAGCAAAAGAAAAAACAGATAAACCAGACATAAAAATTAAAAACTTCTGCTTCTATACACCAAGGGACAATATTAAGAAAAGACAACACATAGAACATGAGAAAATATTTTCAAATCATACATCTGATAAGAAACTCATCTATCAAATATAAACAGCCCTTAAAAATCAGCAATAAAAACACAAACACCTCAGTTAAGAAGGGGCAAAGGACTTGACTAGAGATGCCTCTAAAGAAGATGTAAAAATGGCCAAGAAGTACATGAAAAGAAGCTGAACTCCGTTAGTCATCAAGAAAATGAATCAAAACCAACAGGAGACGCCAATTCACACCTGTCGCTACCAAAACAACAGGTAAGTCTCGCCAAGGCCGTGGAGCAGTTAAAACCTCCCACCACGGCCAGTGGGCATGTGTGATGGTGCAGGCTCTGGAAAACAGGTAAACACGGCGTTATCATGTGACACAGCAGGTCACACCTGGGCGTACGCCCAAGAGCACTCAGCACGCATGTCCACATAAAAACCCACAGAGGTGGTCCTAGCATCAGTATCCACAGCCGTGGAAACCACCTAACTGACGAACGGATGAACAGAACCCAGCATCTGGTTCACAGAGTGGACTAACAGGAGTGCAGGGCTGGTGAACCTGGACTTTATGCTCCACGACAAGCTAGCCACAAAGGACAACACATCGTGTGACTGCATCCTGTGACACGTCCAGAACAGGCAGACTTACAGACACAGACATCAGCAGATTGGCGGCTGCCTAGAGCTGGGATGGAGGAGGGGTGGCAGTGACATTTAAGGGCTTTGGGGCTTCTTTTTGGGATAATGAAGATGTTCTACAATTGACTGTGGTGATGGATGCATAAATCCAAAATACCCTAAGAGCCATGGGGTTTTATACTTTATCTGGGCAGATTGTATGGTATGTGAATTTTATCTAACAAAACTGTTTTTTATAAAAATGACATAAGCAGGGTGTGGGAGGTGGATGGCCAGACTTCTCCAACTTCCCAGGAGAACCGAGGTGGGGAGGTGGGTGACCTTCAGAGCAGAACACGTTTTCAGAGGCTCAGCTGGGCAGGTAGTGATGAGGCACCATCCAGCAACCACCTCCCACCCCCTCCAACAGGTGACAGACCCTCTGCCTGGGCTCCGAGCGGTTACACGACGTCCCCAAGGTCTCACAGCTGGTGATTGGCAGAACCATAGCTAAAACCCCGGCATCCAGCTCCCAGGCTCTGACCCTCACCTCCCCCCGTGGGATCCTGCCAGCCCAGGAGTCACTCCTGGCACATCCAGGGGCTACGCACCTGTAGCCCTCGGCACAGACACAGGTGTAGCTGTTGACCTCATCCACACACTGAGCCCCATTCTGGCAACGATGATCCCTGCAGTCATCCTGGTTCTCACTGCAGTTGTCACCTGCATAACCTGGTGCACACTCACACCTGGTCGGGGGGGGGGGGGCAGAGTCAGTCCCCAAACTCAGCCCAGAGCCCAGGTGGCCAGCAGTGCACACCAGGGCCAGGGGCTGCACAGAGACAGAGGACCCCAAGTTCCATTGGGTCTGTGGGGCCCCAGTGCCTTGGGAGCCTCTTCACGATGAGAAGAGAGCTTGTGTGGACTCGGGGTGGGCTGGGAGCTGGTGGGAAGAGCCACCGCCAGAGCCCCACCCTCACCACCAACAGCACATCCAAGGGTGACCCTCAGCCCCTTCCCAACCACTCCCTCCTTGCTCTCCCAGGATCCCCCAGCCCCCGGCTCTGAGTCCCATGGGCTCACCCATCCCCCTTCTCCCAGTCTCCCGGCCCTCTGCAGGGTGAGTGCCCCTCTCAGGAGGGGCCTTGACCCCAGGCCAGCCCCTGGCTTCTGTGCCTCACTGCTGTCTTGAAAATCCACTTGGTTAGCCATTTCCCGATCAAACAAAGGGTCGTTCCTCCAGCCACTTCTAGGCCTGGCTTTGCCAGATGCTATCTGTCCTGCAGGCCAGCACACCAAGCCTACCCGACGAGGCACATCCTTGCCTTCTTCACACCTGCAGATTCTTGGGTACCCTTTATTCTCACCCTGCATGGTCCGGCTAAGCTAAGTCAACACCTCACCTCCTCCAGGAAGCCTCCTGTGGATATTCTAGCCCTCACAGAGCAATTCCTTATGCAAGCCCCTTCCAAACTCCAAATGCCACAGCTCAACCACACATCGTAAGCAAATCAGGGTTCTTTCTTGATTACACACACACACACACACACACACACACACAAACACGTTATGCAACAATACTATCCTTGCAGTGTAACATGGTGTGTGGCTCTCTGATACTTTCTGTTTTATTTTTTATTTAATTCACCATCCATGAACAGGTCTCCAGCTGCAGTCTGAAAAATGTTGCAGTAGCTGAGCCACCAGCACTCATCATTCATTCATTCAATGACTGTGCATTGAACACCTGCTGGGTTCAGGTACAATGCCAGGCACAGCTGAGTGTGTGTCAGCTCCATCTTCCCATGGAGCACGCACGGTGTACAGTTCAGAGGCTCGGCTGGGCAGGTAGTGATGAGGCACTGTGCTCATCTTCTGTGGCATGAGGGGCAAGTCCGGCAGTTCCAAAATGGACAGTATGCCAGCCTGCTTCATTCCACTCTCTGCAGCTCAGCCCGTGAGTAGGCACGTGCCCGGGGCTGCAGCCTCCCACCCTCCCCACATGGCAGCTCGCCCAGGAGGGTGGCGGTCTCCAGCATCTGGACCGAGGCCCTGGGCAGCCTTGAAATCTTGGATGTGGGCTTCTGGGATCCCCTGATTCCAGTTCCTGCCCAGGGGCCACAGGCAGCTCCAGCTAGACGGTGAGCTCCCTGGTCGACGCCACCTCCCAGCCCAGCCTGAGTCCCGGGCTTGAGTCCCAGACACAGATCCCAAGGAGCCCTGCCCTGCCCACTCCTTGCTGCTCTGACCAGTGGAATGGCAGATTCCAGAACTGAGGCTGTGTTTGCAAAACTGCAGATGGGAGCAACGTTCTTAAACCCCAGGACCTTCCTTCAGCAGTCTTCACTGACAACGCCCTTGCACAGATTCCAGAAACAATGATGCGAATGCTAATACCTCCCCTAAGCAGACTCTGGACTTCCACACTTCCATGTTGTGGTAAAGTCGTCGGTTGCAGGTAAGCGTATGTGATGTGACTTGCTCCAGGGACCTGGGGCAGCCCCAGAGGCACACAGGTTCATGCTTGTGCTGCAAAACCCACCTGTGTGCACAGCAGCAGGGAGGAGTCCCAACTGTGCACAACCCCCTGCCAGGGAGCCCAGCTTTTCACACCCGCACATTCAGGTCAGGCCAGATTTTGCCATCAGATGGGCTTGGGGTTTTCAGAGTTTCGTGGGTTTCATAATAAGGGATGAGGAATTGGGGTCTGGTAGGACAAATGCTATTGACAGAGCACTCAGCAGAGGTCACGTGGAGCTTGGTGCCTGCATTTTCTCACCCGCTCTCTGCAATGATCCCAGCTTCAGATGAGAAAACAGGCTCAGAGGGCCACACAGCAAACCCAGGTGCAGCCGCCCCAGAGCTGTAGCCCACCCCCTCCTGCCCTGACTCCCAGCACCCCTGTCCATCTGAAGCCACACCCACTGGGCAAGTGAGGAAACAGGGCGGGGAGGGGGCGGAACCCAGTCTGACTTGGCAGCCTGTTCCCTGACCCTGGAGATGGGTGACACCGACCTGGGCCCATCCGGGGTGCCCACACACTGAGCCTCGTGCTGACACGGGTTCAGACCCGGCGAGCAGAAGTCCACCAGCTGCTCACAGGTCCTGCCTGGGAGAGAAAGGAGCTGCTCTGCTGAGCTCGGCCGGGCAGCCGGCCCCAGCAGAGCTCCTGCAGACGTAAAAGCAGGCCCGGCCCACCCGTCCACCACGGGGGCTCCGCGAGTTTGCCCTGCTCGGCTTACCCACATACTGCAGCGGGCACTGGCAGGTATAGTTGCCCACGCCGTCCACACAGACACCCCCATTAGCACAGGCGTGCTCCACGCAGTCATCTGCGTTTACCCCGCAGGTTGGCCCTTCGAAGCCGGTGGGACAGGAGCACCTGTGGGGAACAGGGAAGATGGAGAGGCATCTTCGTGGGACACTGGTCATCCCAGAGGTGTGGGAGCTGTTGCTGGCCACGCCCCTGCTAGGTGTTGGGGAGGTGAGAGCTGAACAAGAATGGCCCTGCCCTCATGGTCCAGTGGGGAGGCAAGGACAGACCACCACGGGAGGGCTGTGAGTTTCAGGACAATGTGAGCAAGAAGCCAGGGAGGGGCACAAAGGGATACAGCGGGAGTGGTCAGGGCAGGCTTCCTGAAGGAGGTGATGGGGAGAGCAGGGAGCCTGAGAGGGGAGAGCGGAAAGAGGCAGCTGGGGCAGAGGGCTAAGCAGAAGCCCGAAGGAGCAGCAGCCTGCTCATCCTCATAGTAGTTTGGGAGGACTTCGTGAGTACAGACTTCAGGGATGGGGAGGGGATGGGGCTGGTGGGGTGGGGGGGAGTGGGCACCAGGCCAGACGCCCTGGAGATCAGCGAGCTTCGAACAGGAGCGTGCCTTCCCCAGAGATGTGTGGACCAGAGAGAGAAGTCCGAGGAGGTAGTGGGCACCTTTCTGCACGAGCCTCCCGAGACTCCTGCTCTGGGACTCCTGGCGCCCGGGGTCCATTAGAAATACCGCCCGGGGTCCGTTAGGGATACCGCCCGGGGTCCGTTAGGGATACCGCCCAGGGTCTGTTAGGGATACCGATGTTGAGAAAGGGAGCGGGCAAGTGCTTTGGAGGGCCGAGAGGGCTCAGCTCTGTGCGTGTAAAGTGACTGCAGGGAGACCTCATGGACTTGTCAGCCGCGACCGCCCTAAAAATAACGCTGACGACAAGTCACTCTGGAGATCCTGGCCTGTGAGCTGGCGAGCGTTTCCACGAACTGATGGCATGGCTAAAATAAAACGCCTTCTAATCCCAGCCCCTTATTTGTGAGCAGACTCTCCCAGTGTTTATATCCACACCAGCAAAACAGAACAGGAATAGAGCAGCCACGGCGCCCCTCCCACTGGGACAGTCACCCACTGACACAAGAACCAAGTGAGAGAGGGCAAAATGACCAAAAAAGAGCCCCAGCAATGCCACAAGAGGGAAGAGTATCTTTATGTGTAATACTCATGATCACCAGTCGCACGTTAGCACACGACTGTGTTGTTCTCGGCGACCGTGCTGACAGCTCAGGGTTAAAGGGACTTTCCCTCGCAGGCCAGGTCAGCAAGAATAAGAAAAACTCTGGGAAATTTAACGTAGGCACCCCTGTTGGTGGCAGTGAAGCCGGGCAGGTGTGAAATGGAAACACAAGTTCAAGTGCAGCGCAATGTGTGACGGTTCCTGCAAAGCCGTTCGGGTCATTTTTAAATGGCATCAAACTGCTGTGCCATTCCGAGCCGGCGGCGATGGGGAAGGAGCGACTGAAAGCGATGGTTTCATGTTTACTTGGGACAGCACTGGCAATATCCAGGAGATGGCTTCCTTTGCTGTGAAACATCTCCGCTGCCAGTCTAGGGACACGTGAGGAAGCGCCCGCTTTAAGAACCTGGTTTGGGGATGTGAAGTTCTGAGGCTTGAAAACCCCTGTTGTAGGGCCCCTCCTCAAGTTCAATGTCTCCGGCCAAGGCTTGGGGGATGGGCAGCAGAGGGGTTTTAAGCTGGGGGTAACAGGGGCAGCTTCCCATTTCAGAGGGGCAGGACAGCAGCAGGGTCTGCAGATAACAGAGGAGGCCCCGGTGAGCTTCAGGTCCAGTGGTAACTCGGGGAGGCGCCCCCCATCCCGGGACCCAGTCTGCAAGGCCGCCAGGTGCCAGTACATGCTGTAGGGGCCCTGGCTGGGGACGTTAAGGAATGAGGAGGTGGCTTCGCAGGAGCTGCTGGGAGCCTACTATCAGGATGCGTTGCCAAGGCGACGCCGGGAGGAGAGAGAGGCCATTTAGTGTTTTATTTTTTGCATCAGGTAATTTGGAGGAACAGAGAGGCAGCTCTGGCCACCTCTGCCAGTGGAGTCCACATCATCTTCTGCAGCGCCCATGTGCCTGGCTGGCAATTTTTTTCCAACAACTGAACATTGCACATTCCTTGACAAGCCCTGGGAGGGTGTGGGGGGGTGCGTGTTGAGATCAGGAGCGTGGCTTGGATGCCTGTGTCAGCACCGGAATGACTTAGGAGGTGAGACCCTTAGGTCCAGCCCTTCCCTGTACCCCAGGAAATGGGCTGCTCCTGGTGGGGCCAGGGTGAGTCATGAGACGCGGGGGGGAGCAGGGGCCCTTGGAGGAGTGACTAGGATTGGCCCCACCTTTGGGCAGACCTCACCCACCCAGGGGTAGCCTCAGCTGGCTGGGAGGCGCTGGCAGCACTGGCATGACCAGCAAGCCCTGCACCTGGGCTTGGAGGCCTCAGGGGTCAGTGGAGATTGACAGGAGTCTCAAATGCCCAACTGGCCTTGGCCGCATATGCCCTGGGCCATGGATGCCCAGTGTCACTGAAGGGCTTGTCTGGCCTGCACCAGGAGGCTGCAGGGCAGCTCCAGGCCCCAGCTCAGCCCTCCCCCACCCCGCCGTGAGCCCGTGCTCTGTGCCACAGGCCAGCACCCTGGCCTCTGTTTTCAGCTCAGCTGGCAAGAAGGGGCTGGCCTGGGACATACAGAGGCCTCTGGCTGTGACTTGAAGTGTGTGCCTACTCCCCCGAGCCCACCCCACAGCGTCCCAGAGCACAGGAGGCCTGGGCCATCCCTGCTGTTGGGGCCACAGGCACTCAGACAACCCCCACCAAGGCCCCAGCCCTCCCGGGACTCACGTGAAGCCGGCATCCTCCCCCTCCTGTGCCTGGCAGGTGCCGCCGTTCCCACAGGGGCTGCTGAAGCAGCTGTCCAAGGACACCTCACAGTCTCGGCCCTGGGAAGAAAGCGGGGGGGGGGGGGGGGGGGTAGCGCAAGCCGGCCAGCCCCTGTGTGGCTCGGCCTCCCAGTCCTACATGTTACTTGTTTGCTCATTCATTCATTCATTCAGTAGGTCATTGATACAGGTTCACTCAAGTGCCTGCCCAGAGTCAGTTTAGCAAACACAACAGACATAGGCAACCTGGCCTGGCCCTGGCCTACAGCGCACAGAGGAGCCCTCCCCTCCCAGCTCAGCCTGCACTCACCTTATAGCCACTGGCGCAGGTGCACCTGTACCTCTCAAGCACGTCATTGTGGCAGGTGCCCTGGTTCTGGCAGGGGCTGGACAAGCAGGGGTCACATTTGGCCTGGACAGCCAGGGTCGGGGGACCTGTGACCAACAGGGTGTTAGTGTAGGGAGGAGGCAGTGGCACAGGACTGGACCCAGGGACCCCCATGAGGCCCTGTCCCCAAGGATACTTTGTTCAGCCCCTGCACCATCCACCTCTCTGGCCCCCAGACCCTCCTCTGTTAAATGGGTTCATCACAGCCCGAGCCCTGCAGGGCTGAAAGGACCAAAGCAGCAAATCTTGGCAGGCGGGCGGGCGGGCAGTGCACACAGGTGGCAGTGAGGGCCACTCCTACTGCAGTCGGCTGACTTTTCCTGTGGCCCCTCACCTCCTCCAGAGACAGCTTCCCCCAGCCCAGCACGGTGGACTAGGATAACGGAAGCCGGCCTCTCCCCCTCACCCCCAGAGGGCACATCCCGCCCAGCACCATCTGGCTCTACATGGAGGCCCCACCAGGGAGAAAGGTCCATTTGCCTTAAGTTGCTCCTCTCCAACCTGCACCAGGGGAGGCCCCGCCCCCGTCACCTCCCTGGCTGCAGAGGTGGACGGGCCGCTGGCCCCTAGGGGCTTTAGGGTCCAACAAGGCCAGGCCAGTGGACTCGAGTCTGCCAAGAGGCAGGAGCACAAACAGGAATGTAAAAACAACCCTTCTCAGGCCGGCGCCGTGGCTCAACAGGCTAATCCTCCGCCTTGCGGCGCCGGCACACCGGGTTCTAGTCCCGGTCGGGGCACCGGATTCTGTCCTGGTTGCCCCTCTTCCAGGCCAGCCCTCTGCTGTGGCCCAGGAGTGCAGTGGAGGATGGCCCAGGTGCTTGGGCCCTGCACCCCATGGGGAGACCAGGAAAAGCACCTGGCTCCTGGCTCCTGCCATCGGATGAGTGCGGTGCACCGGCCGCAGCGCGCCAGCCGCGGCGGCCATTGGAGGGTGAACCAACGGCAAAAGGAAGACCTTTCTCTCTGTCTCTCTCTCTCACTGTCCACTCTGCCTGTAAAAAAAAAAAAAAAAAAAAAAACAACCCTTCTCAGGGATGTCTTGGAGAATGCAGGGGGGATTTCTGGGGTCCTGGTGGGTTCTATTGCTTGATGCTGGTAGGCACAGTAAGCGAACACAACACACCATCGGCTCGTGAGCTGTGTGCTTTTCTGCACACGTGTTCGATTTCAACACAAAGTGGAAGCACAGAGCCTCTTCCCGCCAGCACCAGCCCCAGCCCTGCAGTAAACACAGAGCAAATGTTACTGCTGTGACAACATCCTGCACGCGGGTGGCCCGAGGCCTCCTCATTAACCTGTGGCTGTCACTTTCATTTCCCACGGTGGCCTTTGAGCTGGTGGGGGGGCAGGGGCCTATGCCCTGTGGCCCTCCCCCAGCAGTGCCCTGCACACAAGCTGGGCCAGAGGCAGCTCCTCAGCCACCTGGCTCTGCTGGGCAGGGCCTCTGGGGGCGAGGCACCGGCCAGTCAATCAATCCCTGGACAAGTGGTTACAGATGTCCAAGGGGCGGAGCCTCCACCACATTCCTGCACTATAGTCTGCAATTGTCAGGACGGCGGCAGCCAGTCTGCCAGCTCCAGCAGGGATGGCAAGGACCAGCTCCCGAGCGCTGCACTGCTGCAGACTGGGCACTGCCATAAACACTGCTGCTATTTTTATTTTCCCTACAGAATCTCAGGGGAGGATTAAACCCCTGGTAGCCTGAGACTTTTCTGTCTGGCTCTTTTCTCTGCATTGCATGCAGGACCGGAAGCAGCCATCCTACCGAGCAGCAGGTGCCTTGTTCCTGTCACTTGTCTCCCCACCCAGCAGTTACAAGGACGCAGGAGTGTGTGGAAGACCCTGCCAGGGTCAGGGGAGCCCGGGGGTGAGGGTGGAGCCAGCAGCCAGGCGTGGGGACACTGGGCTCACCTTGGCATTCAAACTTCTTGGCGGGCGTGGTGAGGAGCAGCTTGCCCTCCATGTGTGGGGGCCCAGCGCAGCGAGCAATGCCGGGTTCCTTATAGCCAGTCTTCACCCAGCTGGAGAGCCAACGGAGGTGGCAGTCACAGTACAAGGGGTTGGCACCAATGGCCCTGGGGCAGAGGAGGGGGACAAGCAGGCATTTCAGCTTCATGTGCCCCTTGGGGTGCCAGGTTCTGGCAAAAGTCCCAGAAGCCCCCATTTCTGAGGATTTACCAGTTAGCCTATATGTGAGCATTTCACATGCAGTATCTCACTTGGTCCTCACCACACCCTGCTGTTCCCATTTCACACGTGCAGAAACTGAGGCTCAAAAAGGCCCAGGCACTTGGCCAATACCACACAGAAAGGGAGGAGCTGGGATTTGAACTCACGCTTTGGGGGCCAGAGCCCATGGCGAAGGCTCTGCCTGCACAGGTCTGGGGGAGAGAGCGGCCAGCACCCAAGCTGCAGTATGTGCCTCTGGGCCTCTCATTAGCTGCGGTTTTCCTTCCTCCACCTCAGAGTCACGGGGGACTGAGCCTCACAAGGACCAACTGATTTCCTTGGGGTCCCATGACGAGCCAAGGGCAGCCCCTGGTTCCACAGAGCTGTCCACCTCGGATGCCCACACCCTGTCATTCTCCTTTTCGTTTTTTAATCAAACAAAGCACACGGGAGTGCATTGGCATTGTGAGCCCCTTTCGAACACTGCACACAAAGCAAGGTCCCCGCCCCACGCTGCCCTGGAAATGCACACAGTGCCACGGAGCTGGCACTGCACACAGGCTCACTTCATTATTTCACAACTTTTTCTAAGAGGGCATTGCTAGGTTACCAGCGGGGTGCGAATGGTGTGACTCGTGCTGTGATTTGAGTATTCGTCCCTCAGACTCAGGAACGTAGTCCTGTCTTCAGCTCATGGTACCAAGAGGGGGGCCAGTGCTTGGAGGCGGGGCCTTCGGGAGGTGAGGGTTGGGTCCTTGGGGTGGGGCCCTCAGCACGACCTCCTGGTGACTTAAAAGAGACAGGGACTGCTGTGCCCCCTGCTCCTGGCCACTTGCTGCTCTGTGCACACCATCACTCAGCCAGCAGGGACACCATCCCCAGGCACTGAGGCAGTTGCGCCCATGCGGGCTTGGGCTGTGAACTCCAGAACCATGATCAAAGCAAAGCTCTTCCCTTTACCAAGCCTCAAGTTATTTCCTTAGGGTGGTGAAAAGCAGACCACACAGCTCTGAGGGAGGGGAACTGGGCGATGCCTATCGAACTACAAATGCAGCTGCCTTGGCATCCAGTGATTGGTTTCTGGGAGTGGATCTCAGATACACCTGTCTGAGCACATAAAGGCACCGGTGCCATAAGGGGCATTGGTTCAA